>CM037091.1:69937396-71392297 GCA_020916435.1 Oxytropis ochrocephala | reverse complement strand
CACAACAAGTCTTTTCTAGCAATGAGTACCTCGCCTCTCACACGATCGAACTTCTTGCTCGTGATAATAAATTGCATGCTCTTTCTTGCCGGTTCACATGTTGCCCTAGCACACAACCCATTGAATTTTCTAACACAATGACATAGGATCAAAGGTCCGCCAGCACACCTGGAGGCATTAAGATAGGTGGATTCTGCAAGTATTTCTTAATCTTCTCAAAAGCTTCTTGGCGATCATCATTCCACTTAGTCTCTTGATTCTTGCACAACGATTTGAAAATCGGCTCACATGTGGCGCTTAATCAAAGATAAACTCGGAAATATAATTCAATCTCCCGAGGAAACCCCGAACTTCTTTCTCTGTTCTAGGAGCAGGCATTTCAAGAATTGCACGCACTTTGTCTGGATCCACTTCTATCCCTTTTTGACTGACAATAAACCCTAACAGCTTTCCCGACCTTACCCCGGGCGGTGCACTTGGCCGGTTTAGCCTCGAGCTTGAACTTTCTTAACCGCTCAAGAGCTTCTGCAAGTTAACAATATGCTCCTCATCAGTTTTGGACTTTGCAATCATATCATCTACATAGACCTCTATTTCTTTGTGCATCATGTCATGAAACAATGTGACCATAGCCCTTTGATAGGTAGCACCGGCATTCTTCAGACCGAACGGCATGACTTTGTAATGAACGCTCCCCGAAAGGGTCGTGAAAGTCGTCTTCTCCATATCCTCGTGAGCCATTTTAATCTGATTATATCCCGAATACCCGTCCATAAAGGAGAACAGGGAATGCTGTGCTGTGCTGTCTACTAGGACATCAATATGAGGCAAAGGAAAGTCATCTTTGGGACTGGCCCGATTCAGATCTCTATAATCAACGCACATTCTAACTTTCCCATCCTTTTTGGGTACTGGCACAATGTTAGCAACCCACTGTGGGTATTTATCTACAGCTAGAAAGCCAACGTCAAACTGTTTCTTCACTTCATCTCTGATCTTTAAAGACATCTCAGGCTTCATCCTTCTTAACTTCTGTTTAACTGGAGAGCATTCGAGCTTGACTGGCAGCTTGTGCACCACTATATCGATGATCTAATCCGGGCATATCCTCATACGACCATGCAAAGATGTCAACATAATCACGCAGGAGTTGGACCAACCTCTCATATTCCCCCTTTTTCATTGAAGTGCCAATCTTAACTTCTTTCTTTTCACCTTTTGTGCCTAAATTGACAATCTCAATAGTTTCCTCATATGGTAGAATAACCTTTTCTTCTTGCTCGACCATTCTCATCAATTCGGAGGAGTCTCCCACATCCTCAACATCTTCCTCACTTGATTAACTGGGGTAATCAAAATTAACATATGAACCATTGGCATTATTATTTCCAGAGACATTCATTTTAGATCCGCATTTTATGGGAATAGAAAAGCAATGAACAAGCAAAAATGGAGACACAAAATGAAGACACAAAAGCAATTTTTATTCATTTGAGAATTCAAAACTACATTTTATTGATAGATGATATCTTAAAAGGAAACATGCATGCCCTTATGAAAACGTCCTAAGGCCTCAAGGCGAGCCAAAGGATTTGCATTACAAAAATCATTACTTTGAAATGAAAACAACAGGAAATCGACGATCTTCCGGTTGCCAACTTCTTCTCCCCGCAACGTCTGCGACAAACCATATCCCGACCCTCGCCTTCTTCACTAACTCTTCCTCGACGACAACTATCTCGATTGTATTGCTCAACCTCCTCACCCCATCCCGTAATGGATATCTTCTATACGGATTCGGGGCGCTTTCGGGGGCATCATACGACCAAATAGTCAAATTTTCCACTAGGCTCTCCCAGGTGTCCCAACATCCCTTCTTTGCAAGTAATGATGTTATTTCCTCAATGGTTTCTTCCTTGCATGAGAAAGGAACTGTGTCTTCAATGATCGTTGGTCGAGCCCCCGACTTGAACCATTCTGGATCGGAATCTGCGCAGACTTCAACCGCTTTCTCGGCCTTTCTATCACATGCAATATAGAGTCAATACTTCATCCCCATTCCATGAATTCCTACCGACCATGTATCGATCCATCAAGTCCTGCGCAGATCATCGTGAAGGTTTCACAATCTCCCACACACAAAGAGTCGAAGACACCCTTCCTCATGGCAACACCCTTCGTTAACAACTTCAGCCCGACACAACTCATCATAAATGACACTTAGAGGAGTCTTGATCTCGTGTGCTTTCTTTATCAATCGCCCACCGTAACTTTCTATGGCGTTGGTAGGCTGCCTCTCGATGACCCTAAGAATGGGTTAGTGGTAATATTTGGATCCTCTTGTTTGAAAGTTATGCCTTTTGCATCTATCAAATCTTGTACCACTATTTTGAAGGCTTTGCAGTCCTCCACAACATGCCCCACTGCTCCTTCATGGAAAGCACAAAGTTATTAGGATTGTACCCCCTTAAAGTAAGTACTGGACCGACAGTTTCATGGGTCTTGTGTTGATGAGTTTGTTAGTGATGAGGTAGTTGAAAAGGTCCATGTAGGACATGGGAATTGGGTCAAAGCTTCTGCTTTTGGTAGGCCTTTTGGTAGTCGCTTTGGATCGTTGTTTTGAGCAGACGGACGGCCGTTTGTATGGGAGTGGGGAACCGGAATATTAGGTGGCTGATATGGTGGGTTGATGGTGATGGCATTGGTTTCTCCTTCCTTCTTTTTGGGAAAGCTGGAGAATGGCTTTTTCTGGGGGTTTGCATTGCTGGTAAATCCTTGTGAGATCTTTCCACTTCTCAATCCACTTTCCAACCTCTCTCCTACAATCACCAGATCTGAAAAGTTGGACGAGACACTACTGATCAGGCGGTCATAATACAACGACGGCAAAGTTTCCATGAACATAGAAACCAACTCCTTGTCTAGCGAGAGGGGTGTAACTTGCGCAGCCAAAGCCCTCCATCTCTGGGCATACTCCTTGAATGATTCACTGTCTTTCTTACTCATGTTCTGCAGCTGGGTCCGATCTGGCGCCATATCTGCATTATATTGATACTGTTTGAGAAAAGCGTCTGCTAAATCTTTCCAGCAACGGATTTGGGATGGCTCTAACTTCATGTACCAGTTGAGAGATGCCCTCAAATAGGTCATCCCGAAGCAATGGATTAACAAATTTGTCATCCCGGAGTACGTAGACATTTTCTGCAATACATCGTCAGATGACTCTTTGGGCAAGTAGCACCTCTATATTTGTCAAAGTCGGGGATCTTGAACTTTGGGGGTAGCACCACATCGGGGATAAGACACAAATCTCTTGCCTCTCTAGCTCTGAAGCCAAAACCTTCAACCATCCTTAGCCTTTCTTCTAACATTTGGAATTGTTCCTTGCTCTTGGGTGTTCAAAGGAATAACCCTGAGGAGAATTACTTACAACATATTGCGGTGGCAGCATTGAGTACTGAGCCTGGGGATAAGCAGAGTTGCCTGACACGAAGCCCTGAGTTTGCGGGAAAACAGCTGGTGGTGTAGTGAGATTCTGAGGAGCGGGTTGAGGTATAACAATTGGGTGAGGAATCTGTACCCGGGGTTCAGCAGTTACTCCTTCCGGTCCAACAGACGCTGGCCGAACATTCTCGATTCTTGGAAACCACAGGACCAACCTCCTGATTTGCTTCTTGACTTGGGGGAGTGTATCCCAAAGGGAGGCCGTAAGCAGGCCACTGGGCAGTCTGAAAGTCATTCCCATCTTTCAAGGACAACAAAAGCCTCATCACCTCACTCATCTGAGCCTTTAAAGCGTTCATCTCGTTCCTCATTTCGGGATCATTCGACTTGAGCTACCGGAACCGCTCGCTCGATTCTGCACTACGAGGGTCGGGCCGTCCCACTTCCATTCGCCGAATGAGGCCGAGGATTCTCGATTCTCCGCCTTGGCCGAGGTGGATCGATATTCGCTAAGATTGCCATTCCTCCGCCCGTGGCGCGAGTCCAATACCGATGTTGACGCACACCGCCTTGCCTTTTCTCGCTTATTTTAGACGTTTATTACATAAGAGCGAAAAAAAAGAAAGATGCATGGATGAATGTATGAATGTATGCATAATGCTTGCTCGACGTCGGGAACCACGTAATGTCTCATCTTGTCTTAGGAGCGTCAACTTTCCTTCCTTTCTTTTCTCTTCTTTTTATTATTTTTTTCTTTTTCTCTCTTTCTTTTTTAGAAAGTGAAAGGAACGAGGAATCAAAAATAGCAAACCAAACACTTCATTCATCAAGGACAACGAGCTTTAACGACTTTTGCCAAGGGAAAAAGGTGATACTATATTCATAACGAAATAAAGTAAAGGAGTACAATATTTCGTAATACAATATTCGTAGTAGATGCTTTAGATAAAGAAATACATCTTAATCAACTCAAACACAAATGGCTTTAAATTCTTCTACTCTCTTCCTTTTCTTGTTGACTCTTGCTCTCTCGAGATTGTTCCTTGAACTCCATGACCAATGCCCTATACTTCACAAACTTATATACCTCTGGAGGGGTGTTGAAGAAATACATTTCAACCTCACCGCTCTTAGATTCCTCGGGAATTCTCGCCATAGCTTGACTAGCCACTTCGGATAGCTTTGAGAACTTGCCTTTCCACATCCGGATTTCCTCCTTAGCTCTTTAACGATATCTTGCTCCTCAATTTTCCCTATCAATTCCAAGTAGCGCTCTTCCCAATCTCGACTCTCAACTCGAACTCGCTATAGGCCTCCTCCAGACAGCGAAGGTTACCTTTAATTCACCAAATATTTCTCTCTCAAAACTCAAGGCTTGTTGATATTCTTTGAGGATCTCCTCAACATCATTTTTCTCCTCTCAAGGTTCCTCACCGACCCTTCAATTCTCTCACCAAGTGTGATTCTTGCTCTGATCCGGTGTGCTAGTGTCTTCCACTTTTGGGCTTCCTCAGCGCCTTTCTTGCTTTCTCTTTGTACTGGAGTTCTTCTCTAGCTCTTTTCGAGAAATCCACAGGCCTCTATCTTGCTTTGTTCCTCTCTTTTGAATCGCTTGACACTTTCTTCCACAAATGATCATCTTGATAGCATTTTCTTCCTCTAACCTTTCCTTTTCTAGGGTCATCTCTTCCAACCTGGTCCGCAAGGCTTTCTTCTCCTCTTCTACCTTTGCTAAGGTGAATTTAGCTTCATTCAACTCCTCATGGGTAGGGACAAAAGGTTCTGGAATCTCCTCTTCAAGGGTAGGCATCCCTTGACTTGGTAATCTTACACTCTGAAGCTTGTCCTGAAGCCATTGGTTAAAGGAGACATCACTAGTTCTTTTTGATAATTCTTCACTTCCTTTTTGCACTACAGATTCCCATGACTGCTGAACTCTTCGAAGCAAGTCACCGCATCTAGGCATCCCCTTATAGAGGTAGATGCGGACGGACAAAGATGTCGTTTGAGGGGTGAGTTCTTCATAGGGTAACCGAGTTGCCTTAAAGTTAATGAGGGATTATAGTTGATGCACCCTTGAGTCCCCATGAGGGGTACGTTCTGAAAGCTTCCACAACTGAACAACACCGTAGGCCTGTCATTCCAACATGCAGCAGTGTACCAGCGGATTTGGAGGTCGTTAAGGTTTTGCAGAAACTCAAACCATTCTGAAGTAGTTCTGGCCTTCACCTCACAACTTAGAGCATAGGAAATTAACTCTTTGACGTCTAGACGGTTATGGACCACATGAAGAATAAGCCAAGCATAGAGGACATGGACAGAGAGGCATATCTTCTTTGTGCGGAACTGACTGTGACGGGTGAAAGCATGATACGTATTGGCAAGAATGGCAGGCACGGGATTGACGGGGTTTTTGGCATCTTTGAAGGCTAAGAAGGCTCCAATTGCATCTTCATCAATATATTTCTCTATTTGAGGAAAAAGGACGACCCCAAATATGGTAAGAGCTAATACCAACTTGAACGGACCCCAATTCTTGGCTAGAGCATAAGATTGCATTAGGTCTTCAAAGTATTCTTGTGGATACCCGGCCACACCATTTCTTTTCAGTTTCTGTACCTTCAGCTGATCCTTACCAATCCTCAACAATGTTGCTAACCTCTCATCAGTATAATACATTCCCTGGAATTGATAGGGCCTTGCCTGAGACCGGGAGAATCTCAAAAGCTGCTCGTACTCTTCTAGTGTGGGCGAAAGCTGGAAATTTTTGAAGAAGAAGCACCTCGTATTAGAATCATAGAATTGGCTTAAAGCCACAAGAGCGTCTTCTTGGACATTCAACTGCAAGAGCTTGCGGATATTTCCATATGCTAAGTCGAAAGCATCTCTTTCAATTGGACCCATGAGGGCTGCACACCGCTTCAAACTACCAACATCCACTTTCTTCACAATCGGGAGGCGGGGAGTAAGTGAAGCTTTGCTACTTGATTCCATTTTGATACACCTATGACAAGATGGTGCATTATTTGGTGGTCCTCGACAAGCAAATGCAAATGAAATGCACCATGAATGCGTGAGTTGCAGAAACTTAAATTTATGCAATGCAGTGATGTATGCCAATGACAATGATGCTTTATGCAAATGCAAGGTTAGAAAAAAACTTTATTTGCGATAACTCAAGTTTCTTTTTTGAAAGTACGGAACGTACACTGCTTCATATAGACCGGTGGGAAAAAGCTACAGAAGTAACTCTTTCTTCTTTTTTTTGAAAAGTGGGTCATATGTCGCTTTGTACGGACCGGCAAAAGAGAAGGCTACAATAGCAATCTTTTCTTTTCTTTTCTTTTTTTTTTTGAAAATTTTCTTTTTTTTTTTTTTTTTAAGACATGTGTCTAAACTACAATGCAACACACAATTTGTATGTCCTCGTGTCCTACAAAGGTGGGGATCCTAAGTTCTAGGAAACTTCAAAGGTTCCTTCCATGTAGTTCTAATTCACACCTTCACAATGGCTACCAGAGCTATAGAATCCTCATGGCGACATCCACAAATGTAGCGAACTACCAAGTGTGAAGCGTCATGAGAAAGCGTACTCTGGTTGAGACTTTCATGAGTATCGACATGCACAGTCTCGAATGACGATCCACTAATCGTCTCCACTCTCCTAGGTTTTGTTGGATCCGGCATAGGAGCCCACTCATAACATATATAAGCAGTAAGGTGTGAAAGTGTGTGATTGAGGACATACTTTTCTAAAAACTACCCTCCCACCGCAAGGAAAAAAACAGACTCACCCACACACGAAGCAACAGATAATATGTCGTCTACCCTAAGGTTCAACATCATTTCAAAATAAATGAACTAACCTAAGGTGTCATCAACAACCATATAAAGCTTACCTCAAGAAAGGGAGCAGAGAAGAGGGGATTATAATAGATGGGGGAAGCATGCATAGCATATAAAAAAGAAAAAAAAGTAAGGAAATGAAGAAGTAAAGCAAAAACTAATCTCAAATCAAACATTTTGAACCACACATCGGATTAATTAGGCTTGACCCTCTTAAAAAAAGTTTTTTCTTTTTATGTCCCCGATGAAAGTCGCCACTGCTGCGCCCAAAAAATCCTGGTTTGGGATTTCTCAGTGTACAACGTGAAAATTGTGAAGCCGCCACTAATATTTTAATTTTTAGACCAAAACATTAGAAAAATGTCTTTTTTTTTACAAAAGGCGGGTGGTCTTTCGAAAACAGAAATGTAGGTTCGGGGGTCGGTTAGGTGTGGGGAAGGTATTAGCACCCCACACCTCCTTTCTACCGAAAGGGAACCATTAATTCGATGTGTGGTTTAGATTGTTTGATTTGAGATAATTTTTGTTCTACTTCTTTTCTTTTCCTTTTTTATTTGAAAGAGTTTTATAGAAGACAAGGGAGAAAGGAGTCTTTTTTGAGATTTTTGAAAAGCGAAACTAAACTAAGGTTTTTTGAAAGCGAGCTTGACGGGATATGACCCGGTCCTACGTACCCTCATTGACTGAGGGATCAAAGCTACGTAGTTCTTAATTCTTTGTTTTGGGGGTTTTTGAAAGCGAGCTTGACGGGATATGACCCGGTCCTACGTACCCTCATTGACTGAGGGATCAAAGCTACGTAGTTCTTAATTCTTGATTTTGAAAAAATCTGTGTTTTGTCTTATCTTATCTTTTGGGTTTTGGAAATATGACTCAAGCGTTCATGAACACCAAACAAGCAATGGCTTCGAGTGGCGTTCATTACTAACTTGAAAGAAAAGTGTTGGAACCGATAATCAATCGAGCAAATACTCAAGTGATTACTAGTCGCAACGTTTTATTATCTTTTTTGAAATTATTTTGGAAAAGGATGAGTCTTAGTGATAATTACCACTAATGACTCATATTGTTTTTTTTAGTTTTTAACTAATTTGTATTTGATTAAGGTGTGGGAGCTTTCGTGATAGTCAAACAAGCGAGAGCTTCGAGTGACTACCATTAATAACTCCATCATTTAACGATCAAACAAGCGAAGCTTCGAGTGATGGTTAACGATTTTATTTATGAAAAGAGCCTTAGGTTTTTATTTGAAAATATTTGACTTGGGGCTTTGAAAAGAAAGTAGAACATTTGCAAATCCTTTTTATTCTAAACCAAAACGCAACAATTGCAAATTCACAAGCAAATAACAATTAATACACAAGAGTATCATGATATATGAATCTAAGCTAACATGTGAAATTGCAAAATAAGTCCCAAGCAAGGCATGTATTTATTCAACCTAAAAAAAACAATCTAGCAACCTAAACCTCAAACCTAAACTTTAACCTAGAGTCACACATAGTGGCACCAACCCTAAACCAAACCCTAATTATAGATCAAACAATGGAAGGTATCATTCAATGAAAATAGGCCCATGGCCAAGACTAACATGCAAGGAAAACTTTGAGTATTAAGCAAAAATCTATGACTATCTTACAAGAATTATTAAGAGATAAAGTAAAGGGTGAAAGGACAACTTATACAAAATTAAACCAATTGAATCCTTTCTAGCCATCCTCACCACTTTGAATTTGAATACTCTAAACACTTTGTGGGAATCATTTAGCAAGATCATCAACCAACAACAACATAATCAAGTTATAAGAACACTAAACATTTAAACTATGAGATAGACTTGAATCCTTTCTTGCAATCTTCACCACTTTAAATCAAAAGTACTAGGTACTTAGTGGGAATCCTCTTGCAAGATCATCAAAAATCAAACTAAACCTAATTTATTGCACACAATGCGAAATGAACATGACATCAAATTATGAAATAAATTTGAATCCCTTCTTGCAATCTTCACCACTTTAAATTAAAAGTACTAGGTACTTAGTGGTGAATCCTTTTGCAAAATCATCAATAACTAAACCAAGAAACATATCAAAACCAAATGAAACCTAATTTATTAAAGCATATGCGAAATGAACATGGTATTAAACTCTAAAATGAACTTGAATCCTTTCTTGCAATCTTCACCACTTTAAATCAAAAGTACCAAGTACTTAGTGGTGAATCCTTTGCAAGATCATCAACAATTAAACCAAGAAACATATTAAAATCAAATAAGACCTAATTTATTTACAATATGCGAAATGTGTATGATATTAAACTATGAAAATAAACTTGAATCCTTTCTTGCAATCTTCACCACTTTAGATCAAAAGTACTAAGTACTTAGTGGTGAATCCTTTGCAAGATCATCAACAATTAAACCAAGAAACATATTAAAATCAAATGAAACTTAATTTATTTACATATACTGAAATGAGCAAGATATTAAGCTATGAAAATAAACTTGAATCCCTTCTTGCAATCTTCACCACTTTAAATCAAAAGTACCAAGTACTTAGTGGTGAATCCTTTTGCAAGATCATCAACAAAACAAATTAAAAATCAAGCAAAACCTAATTTATTTAGAGCATGCGAAATGACCATAATGTTAAGCTATGAAATGAACTTGAATCCTTTCTAGTCATCTCCATCACTCAAATCAAAGTGCCTTAAGCACTAGTGATGGATCATATGACTAGATCATCAACAACTAAACAAGAACAACATTACTACTAAAATAAAATACTCACAATGAAGAAACATAAGATTAACTTGAATATATTTTTTTGCTTAGTGAAATGACAACAAAATTAGCATGAAGCATCATAAATCCATTTATTAAGGGTGAGATACCAAATCTCACCCACCAACAACAACAAGCTACATTATGAAAATGAATATGATAACTATGCGAAATGATGAAGGAAATGCAAGATGAAGAAAAGAAAATAAGTTCTAATGTAAAATGCTTGAAGATGATGCAAAGGTATCAAGGGTTTTTACCTTATTTCTAAGAGAGAAAGGAAGAGCTTGAAAAAAAATAGAGGAGAGGAGGAGGATGAAGCTACGGTTTTGGGGTGTGATGGAGGAGAGAGTTTTGTTCTTGATTTTCTTGAGTGAGAAAGGAAAAGCTAAGGTGGTGAGAGATGGATTCAAGGCATTTTGGTGGATGAAAATGAATTAATGGAGGAAGGGAAGAAGAAGGAGGCTACGGTTTTAGAGAGTGGAGGAGGAGAGGAGAATTGTTTTTGTGTTTTTGAAGGGAATGAAAGGCAAAAGTCCTTCATGGGTGAAAAGGAAGAGGTATTTATAGATTTTTTGAGGTTTTGGGGTATCTTTGTCTTTTTGTTTTTGATGAGCCTCTAGGATTGAGTCTTAAAATTAAATGGAGGGTTGGGATGGATCATCACATGGATTAGGGGTATTGAAGAAACACAAAATAAGGGTGAAGGTGAGAGGAGTGGGGCGCAAGCCATAGGAAAAAAAAAGAAAAAGGAAATAAACTTTTATTTATTTTGGGAAAGGAGTGTCTCATGAAATAGGGTTAGGGGTATTTTTGTGATGGGATGTTACCAAAGAAGTAAGTTTGCATTTTTGAGTGGAAGCATTAGTGTAAGTGAGTGAGGTAATTTACCAAAGAGGGCAAAGTTAAGGATAGGAATAAATCAAATCTTAGTGAATAAGAAATGAAGTGTGTAGAAGCTTCTAGAAAGAGGGAGAGTGGGAGAGGGTTGCGCATGAGTGAGCTGAAATGGGAAGGAAAATAAAAAAAATGCTTATTTTTTGGTGTTTTGTCTTATTGAGGACACTTCCTTGTTTTTTGAATTTGAATTTTAAATTTTGGGCATGTAAAATGGGAATGCACCTATTGAAAAAGGTTACATGTTTTTTTGGTCATCATAAAATAACCCCCCTAATTACTCTAGACAACAAAATTTGTTGCTTAGTAATTGGGAAAATATTTAATGATCTTTTAATATTTTTTTATGCAATAAAAATAGGGAAAATGCATTTTAATCATTTTAGGCTAGGATATTCCCTCTAAAAATTGTACAAAAATTCTCTTGTATAAGAGAAAAATGTACTTTTGGTATGTGCATACTTTTGACGAGGAAATTATCCTGTTGCGAAAAATGACCAAAATGCCCCTTACCCTAAAAATCCTAATTTGTCCAAAAAGTGCATTTCAACTTTAAAAATGATTTTAGAAACTTTGGAATGACTTTTAGGACCCTAAATGCGATGCATGATGCTATTTCTTTTTATTTATTTATTTTTTGGGGAAAATTAGGGTTTTGACCTAAGCCGGACAAAATTGGGGTATGACACACCCAAGACATGTCAGATGGGTCTCGGGCTACATCGATTTGAACGTCGGCCGCCTCTTCGTTTGACCCTCCTTCGTTATTAGCCTCTCGACCAGAAGAGCTAGCCGTGTGCTGAACTACCGCCTCCTCGTTAGCTTCTTCAGCTCGACCACTTTCGGCTTCCACCATCCCCTCGTCCGCGGCTTGGATGGTACTTTTCACTTCGTCGTCATCAATAATCACCACCTCCACATCTTCCTCTACTCCCGCTCGAGACACGACTGTCTCCGGTGGTGGAGCGTTACACGGCCGAACATCAGAATGGACGGACTTAGAGCTAGAACTCTTCGAGCTAGCCGACCCTCGACCAGAAGAGTGGGAACTCGAGCTCGTACTACTCGAAGAACTGTTGCTTGAAGAACCAGAATTGTTGTCGCCCGAAGGCGACTTAGACCCCTCTTCTTGGGGATTGAGCTCGGACGGCCTCGTCATGTAGGTAGCAAAAGATTGAAACGGTCTGCCGGGAAGACGGGCGGTCAGTTTCGTCCGTGGCATGCAAAAGCACCTGTGATAGAGGGACCGAGTCAGGTCGATCGAGTAGAACACTCGTGAGAGGGGGCGACATGGCCGTCCCCGGACCTGATACCCCCTACCACGAGGCGTGGAAAAACGCAAAGTACATTCAACGAAAAACTCAAGTTAAAAAGCAAAAGAGATCGATCCATACCTTAAACAGATGTAGTAGATCGGTCGCGAAAAGACAAAAGTAGCTACGGATGCAAGCGCGTGAGACGAGTCGATCCGTTGGCGAGCAATTCGTGAAAGTGTGAGAAATGATCTCAACTGACGGGGTATTTATAGTGAGGACCTATGGCGCGAAAGGGACCGGGAGACGAAGCGTCGCAACGCTTCACCTTCCCACCAATAGCCGTCTTCGGACAACCTCGGAAACATCAAACGTCACGTCTTAAATGTCAGGAAAGACCAACCGTCGCGTCAGCACGGCCGACGGTTGACGAGCGGCCGAGACCGTTCGACCAGAGAGAACAACGGTCGCGTCCCATCTCAAAGAAGGTAACATTACTCCCGGGGCATCGATTCAAGCCTCGGCCCACCCTTGCCGACGACTAGGCTTGGGGGCAATCGTTCTGGGGGTGTATCAAGAAATACAAGAATCGCCAACAAAGAATGGGCTGCGCGCCCGGCCCATCATGACCGCCCCAAGCACGCCGCTTGAGCGCACTCGCCCGAAAAACTTCGCAAAAAGCGGTCGGACCTCAGCGATATATATCGCCATTCACACATGGCATCGTGTACGTTCTCTTACCTTGTGTTATCTGCCCGAGCGACCTCTCACTAGATCGTCGGAGTGTCTTCGCAGGTACCACCCGAGGTGCTCAGCGTGAAGCCAGGATCGGTCCTTTCACTCCTTCAACGACCGGCCCAGTCAACGAGGAAACAACTACTTCAACACTTCATTGATCAAGGTACGATCAACAACATTCCATTCTACAAGAATCTACACGGTTTGGTGTCTATTGAGGCGTTGAATCATATTGCCGGGGAGTTTGATAACATGATGGATGGTGTGGGCACGGATAAGAAAAAGTGTGCTGGTTGTGTCATTAAAGTTACTCATGGGTTACCTTGTTCTTGTGAACTTGGTAGGTTACACCTAATGGGACTACCAATACCATTGGACATTATTGACTCTCATTGGAAGAGACTCAGTTTGGAGGCAATGGATGAGGAGCGGATCAAAGAAGCGTCTGAAGGAGGTGACTTAAGCTATACAGTAGAGGAGATTTGGAGGCAATGGAATGACATGCACCTTGAGGAGAGATGTGTTTGGAAGAGAGGTCTTGATGATTATGTATTCAGAGGCACTACATCCATGGTTCCACCTAGCCACAAAGTCAAAACTAGGGGTGCACCGAAGAAGGGGAAGAAGAAGAAAGAGTATGACGTGAAGAGAGATCCATCTGCATGGGAGCACGTGGATGCATCTTTAGAAAAATCCACACAGATACCTCCCCAACGGTCCTTACAAGTACCATCAGACAGACCTTCAAAGATACCTCCCTGACGGTCCTTACAACTAGCATCACAAGTACCATCGAGCTACCGTCACAGAGGTCAAGAAAGGAGCGGCACAAACATGACATCCACTTGGTAAGTCACTTTCCATATTTCTTACATAGGTATATTGACGACATTATCAATGTCGCGGGGGATGGAAACTGTGGCTTTAGATGCATCTCTACTTCACTAGACCGGTCTGAGTGACACGGTTGGCGATCGTTCGAATGATTTAATTAGTGAGATGGACTCCAACCGGTTTCAAAGACACACACGCTTGATGGGTGACAATGTTCGAGAACATTAGAGATTCATTAGTTGCTATCCCAAACAGACAGAACAACCTATTGAGAAGTGGATGACCATGCCGCATACGTGACATGTCATAGCTACTAGATATCGAGACCCCGTTATGTTGTCGCCTCATGAGAACTGGACATTCTTCCCTTTAAGGGAGATTGTGTTTCAATCGAGTCGGTTGGTTTGTGTTGGGTTCATCCATAGGAATCATTGGATTCTTGTCAAGTTGAACCACACTAGCCCTATCCTCCCGCACATCCTTCTTGGGGGTCGATACGTCTCGGATGAAGCTAGATCGTGGCAATATCCATACATTGGGCGCATGCGATTATGGTCTTCTTTTGTTCCGTTATGTTCCAATGACACCATATGATTATGTAGATATCACATCTTGATTGTTTATATAATTTTACATTATTATTTGTTGCTTTTTTTGTACACGTTAAGAGTCGTAGAATATTTAAATATGTCCACGTGTCAAAAAAAATCGAGTAACGGATAGAAATAATAAACAAGTGTCAAAGAAATTTAATCGACGAAAAAAATATGTCCACGTGTCAAAAAAATCGAGTAACGGATAGAAATAATAAACAAGTGTCAAAAAGTCATTTTTAACACTAAAAACATGTTTTTAGGCCACTTTGGTGTACAATTACACACTCGTAAATAATTTTGTAACTCGCTTTTTTAACCTCAATATCGTAGTATTATACTTTTTCTACAAGTTTGTAATTTTAAAAAAATTTAAAAAATGACGCATGGTAAAACGGACTGAACATAGTTAAAAAGTCATTTTTTTTAAAGTAATAAAACATTTTTTTATTTGATTACTAATTAACGGCCTAGATCTTGCCGACAACTTTTAACGATCTAGATTTTGCCGACACTTTAAAGGGTCCAGATTTTGTCGACCACTTTTCATCAACGGTGGAAATTCATTCAAGGGTTTCATTTTTCCCTATAAATACACCCTTCCATTTCACTTATTTCACACACACACACAACACTCTCATGGATACTCTGAATACACAATACTCTCGTGAGTCTGCACTCACTGCCCTTCACCATCAGGGCACAATCACAAACAGAGAAAATGATGTCTATTTCGAGAGTCCAAACCCCATTTTATGCAGGCTTAACGACAACATCACCTTTGAAGCTCTGAAAGAAAAAATAACAACGAAGGTGCAGCTGGAGGGTGACGAGCAAGAAGTCACCCGGATCATTTATCGCTACCCGACTATGGGCGATAATAATCGTGTTCAGTGGTCCACCATGGATGTGAAGAACAACGATGACGTTCGAGTGATGATGGACCGCTTTGACATATTTCGATCATGCGAGTCCTATTCACCAGATGTCGAAACCGTATGACCGTTCTTGAGGTCCTTCGACGCCTCCAACCACCATCTCACTAGTTTGTACCGTGTTTTTATTTCGTTTGTTGTTGCGTTATGTTATTTTTTTTCATCAATTTCATGTATTGTATCGTTTCGTGATCGAAAACGCGTCTTTAATTAATTTAAATTTGTTTTAATTAATTTTTTTTCTAAATACCTTCAAAACTAGGTAATTCCGTAGAGTAAAAGGATTTCGGAATTACCAAAAATTGAGGTAATTCCGGTTCACATTTTGAACCGGAATTACCTCAATTTTTGCAATTCCGAAATCCTTTTATCCCTTCCTAATTACCAATTCGCTAAGGTAATTCCGAAATTTTATATATTCCTGGGGGCATTTTTGTCCAAAACGTATATTATGGGATGCGATTGATGATGAGGGGGGTGTAAAAAATAAAACCCTCTAGAATATGGAGCAATTATTTGATACGGTAGAGATATGATTCTTTCATTTAATCTAAACTTTTTCAGCTAGGTAAAATTTAATTAAATGTGCATAAAGAATATTTTTTTTCTTGAGAAAATGTGCGTGAAATATATTTTTACTATTTCTGTTGAAAAATATTTTTACACTGTTTATATTAAAGTAACTTTTAAAGCGATAGATATTGACTAAGTCCCTCAATGGTATGTGAGTCAAATTGACGGTAGGATATAATTCAAAATGTTATGAGTGGACTTGAGATCGTATCAATCATAAAATGTCACCACTCAAACAAAATTACATCACCAAAAAAAACTATCATAAAATGTCAACAATTTATGACATTTTATATTATATGATACGGTCAATTTAACTGATATAATGGTGATGACTTAAATGATTTTTCCTCTATTTATCTCTGGAAAAATTGAGTTCTTTTCAAGAAGTGTATACACACACACACACAAACCATCTGTCCATACAAGCTTATGTAAACTTTCCGCGGGCCTAAATACTAGGGCCATGTTTGGAAGTTTGAAGGGGAGGGGAGGGCTTTGGTAGGTGGGGAGTAGAGAGAAAGCTATGAAAATATTCCACCTTAATTGATAGAGTAATTTTGTAGACAATGATAAGAGAATGCTTATGATTAATATATTTTTAATTTTAAGACTGTTATAAAAGAATGAAAATGATTTGAAGAAATTGTCTAAGTCCTCCCAAACCCTCCAAAACTCTGCTCCAATACATATTTTGAGTTCCTCCAAATTGGGGGGATTTGGTTTTGTGAAGGAAAATAAACTCCATATGGAAGTTGACGGTACATCCTTCTTTCCAATTGTCTTTCATCCTTACCATTTTTGTAAGCCCTCCCCTCCCTTCCCCTTCAAACTCCCAAACAAGCCCTAAGTAAATAATCCTCACAAAAAAGACTATATTTGCATTTTTGGTCCTATAATTTTCTCATTTTGACGATTTTGCTCTCTCTTTTGTTTTTGTCAATTTTAGACCTCCACTTTCTCTATATCGCAATTTTGGTCCCTATACTTTTGAATTGCATTTTTAGCCCCTCAAAATTATGAATTCTTTGCATTATTGGTAAAGCCAGTGACCAATTAGGGATATTCACAGGTCAATTTGGATCAACTTGCCCAAATTCGTTACCCGAACTGACTACATTTACTTGTGTTGGGTTGGTACAAATTATTTTCCTGCAAAACCCGAACCAAACCAACTCGATATTGAACAAGTTGGTTTAGATTGGCATCAAAGGTCGTGAATTAAAATGCTAATTTTTTAAATATAAAAGGCTATATTTTTTTTTTGTCATATTCCAACACTTTTAAATAGCTAAGAAATTCTAAAATTTAGAAAACGCACCGAATGAAACTCAACCTCATTAATAGTCTTCTAATCCAAATTATTAAAATATTACAACTTAATCTTGAACTACAATGGTAAAAAGTCTAATCAAATAGCATCTTGTGATTTTAAAATAGCCCTCCAATATATTTTGTCACTTGGTTCTTAGGTTCGGGTTGTTTGGTCTATGAGTTTGTTTTGTAAAAGGAATAGCTCGAACAAAATTACTATGGGTTAGTATGAGTTGAATTGAGTTTGACATGGATACGAAAAATGTTGGAACCAAATAGGTCAATTTGGAAGGAATTTTGAATTGATTTGAATTTTCCGAAACACTAAACACCCCTAGGAACAATAGTGTACAATTCCCTCGATCTTCGGGCACCAAAATTAAAAAAGAGATAATACCCCATTTTGATACTTACAAAAGTTTTGATGCCTAGTTTGGTCCCTGGGAAAAACAAATATCAAAATAAGTTTTTGGCGTTTACAAATAGGGAACACGTTAATCCCTGTTTAGTCTTCTGTTATTGTGCTCTGTTTTTATGCTGATTGGTCTGTTATATGTCCTTCGTGTTATGTTATTTTTATCTCTCTCATTTTAATAAGTTGAGTCAGCACTATCATTTCATACAACTTTGAAAAAAGAAACTGTAATCCCTCCTATATCATTTATAGTGTTATCTTTTAGCCTACTTTCTACCACTTCATTACGTTTGTTCAAGCCCAAAAAAGTTAAAACTAGAGAAATGCCCTAATATTCCTTCATCTTGAAAACCGAAAGTGATATGTAGTAGACCGTTTGTTGGGGTGAGCTGATGATGAGCCATTTCCTGGTTGTACTTGCAATTGCACTCCGATGCCCAAGTCAAAGGGGTGAGTAAAGACTAAAGAGCAGAAATTACTAATGGGTGAGAAAAATTACCTTGCCAGTGTAACACCCCTTTTCTACCCCTTAATTTACACGTCATTGATCAGAGTAATTTCATTTTCAAAAATATAAATTTATTTGATAGAAAGGAGATGCCACATCGTCATAAGTAAAAACTCATCGTCTGCACCATCAAAGTTTGTGCAACAACGCAATCGTCACAAAACTTAAATTTCAAAATAATCTTATCACAGCGGAAATAAACGATGACTCACTAGTCCACTCAAACACGTCTCATAATCATCAAAATAAATAATTCATACAGTTAATTGATTCATTAACAAATCCGACTACGCCCCCTAGGTGCTACAGTATCAGAGAGCGACTCGACAACCTCCCAACAGCTAATAAAGAAGGCAGCAGAACCTTCACTCGCGGTCACCTACAGCGTTGCCTTAAAAATAGAATATTCAGTTAGGCCTCTGAATAAGCTTTCCAACGCATCTTAGAACACCTCAATCGGGTTCCCGGTTCGCAAGATATCAATTTTTTTCAAAAACATTACAACACTTTACTTTTAGGCACACAACAGCATTTCATTCGTATAACAGCTACCACAAAACATTTTATTTTGCCTTAAAAATAGAATATTCAGTTAGGCCTCTGAATAAGCTTTCCAACGCATCTTAGAACACTTCAATCGCGTTCCCGGTTCGCAAGATATCAATTTTTCAAAAACGTGACAGCACTTTAAGGAAAACAGTGAGAAAACAGTGAAAACAGTGACTCGCGCTCCGGAGCGCGAGTTGGGCGCGACTAGGGCGCGATTGGGCAGGGAAATCAGGCTGTTGCACAGCACACTTGCGCCTGGAGCGCGACTGGAGCGCGAGTGAGGCGCGATTGGGCAGCAGAAACATCAAATTGTGCAGAAAATTCAGATCTTCAACACCAAAAACACATTTTATTCACCAAATCACTCATCACCTCATCACTAAGGGTTCATCAAGAACAATTAACATTTTATCAACAACATCAAAGTCATCAATTCAGATCACAAACATCAAAATTCAGCAATCATCTCAATAATTCCTCAGCAACATCAACAATCATCAATTTTATATTACAACATCAAAATTCATCCATAAATCATTCAATTCTTCAACCACTCATTAGACACCAAACATTAACGAATCATCAACAAAGAAACATCAATAAATCCTCGACAACAAGCATCACAACTCATCTTAAATTCACAACAACACCAAAAATTCAACAAAATAATTAAACGTAATAACTAATACCGCCTAGGTGTCATAGGACTACCCTCCCATATACTGACCATTATATAAACCCTTATAATGCGAGACTCCTTACCTCGAATACGTAAGCTCCGTGAGAAGACGTATGAGAGCACCGACGAGTAACTACAGCAACACGACGATCTCCTCTTCTCTTTCTCTCCCTTCCCTTTGCGCCAACTCCTTCTCCTCCTTCTCTCTCTCTCTCTTTGTTTTTTTTCCTAGCCGTCTCTCCCTCTCCCTCTCACACGCTCCCTCTCTTCCTTTCTTCTTTTCTTTTCTTTCTCTCCAAGTTTCTAATAACTAACCCTAGCTTAAGTCATGGGTTCTCTTACTTGGGCCCTTCTCACCACCCGGTTGGTTACTAACGCTACTCCTTTTTCCTAGTTAAATTACCACTCACTTCTTTACTATTCACCACTCTTCCTTTAAGTTAATTACTCTATTATTATTTTAAAACAACCCGCCAAACACTACTTAATTAATTAATTAAATAAACGTTTTGAATTATTTTTGGGGCGTTACAACTCTCCCCCACTTAAAATTTTTTTGTAACACCCCAAAATTAATTAGGTGATTATTTAACTAATTTAATTAAGTGATTAATTAACCAATTTAATTAAGTGAGTATTTGATTAATTTAATTAAGTAATATTTTAGTTGGCTGTATTAAAATAAATATAGGGTAAATAATTAATTTGAGGAGAGGTGTAGTAAATAAATGAGAAGTATTTTAGTTAAATTGGGAGGATGTGAGAAAGTACCTAGAGGGTGTAAATAAGGGGCTCAAGCCCACTAAATATGCCCAAGTTCATGACTTAAACTAGGGTAAAGGTTTCATTCCTTAGATCAAAGAAAGAAAACAGAAAATAGAAGTGAGGAAGAGAGGAGGGGAAGCCACAAGACCATAGGAGGAAGAGGGGGAGAAGAGAAATTCAATTTTCTTGTCTTGGGTAAGTGTTTTTGGTACCAATCTTTCACATATTTATTCCTCTATCCTTTAGTGTAAGATTCACACCCTAATCATGTTCCTTTTCTCTTTTCCATGGATGGGTTTGGAGCTCAAGTGTAGGAGAGAAGCTACTAATTGGTGATTCTTGGGTTATTGGTGGAGGGGTTTTATTTGGTTTGCAATTTGGAGGTATGGGGACTCTCTTTCATGGTTAATAATTTATAAACCTTGAAATCATAGAGGTTAGGTGTTAGGAGTATTTGTTTGATTGTTTGAGTTGTGTGTTAATTCTATGTTTATTGTTGTATTGATATTTAATTTAGTGATACCATGATGCTTGATGTTGGAAATAAATGTGTTATTAAATGTGCATGTCATGTGTTTGATAAAATGCTTCAATGTGATGAAATATGAGAATATGTTGATTTAATGATGTTGATTTAATGCCTAAGTGTTGTGGAAATTAAATTGATGTTCATGTATTTGTTGGCTTAAATGGTGTTTAAGTGTTGTTGAATTTATTGGGGGTTGATGATGAGTCTTACTTGTGTATGGTTTTTGTGTCTTTTCTGGACACTGTTTCGGTTTTCTCAAACTGGTACTGTTTGGTTGATCCAAAAATTATGTGGCTAATTGTTTTTGAAAATAGACTTAAGGCCGGTCGTTTTGGCACTGGTTTCGTTAAATTCGAAGTTGTGTAGCTCCAGTTATGAGTCTCTAAAGTTAGGTCAAATTTCTGGAGTCAAACTGGGGGTAGGTTCAGTTTTTGCAGGTTTTGTGTGCTCAATTGAACTCCGTTTTGAGTGATTCTCATTTCATTGAAAAATAGACTTAATTCTCTACGAAATAGGCACTGATTTCACTGAATTTCGTTAAGAAATGAGAAAGAAAATTTGGTTGCAAGTTGGGTAAAGCATTCTGTCCGATTTTGGTACCTCAGTGTAGTGTTTTGAAAAACTGTACCAACTGGACACTTATTTTGAAAAACTAAAATCATAAGTAGAAACTACACTCAGAGGGCTTTCCAATGAGTGGTCTTTTGTAAATTTTCGATGTCGTTTGCTATTTTAAATAATTCGCCAAAGTAGAAGTACTACTGTAGGAATCCAGCACTTCGTGCGGGTGTTGTCAATGTTACCCAAAGTGTCAAAAATACTATTTCGGTCCCTATGCACTATTGGTCCTTCAAAGATGTTGTTTTAATCCTTATGGTGTCAGAATGATCCCCAAGGTGTCAAATTAGTCCCTAAGTGTTAAATTGATCCTCATGGTGCCAAACTAGTCCCTAGGTGTCAAAATAGTCCCTAAGTACCAAATTAATCCTAATGTGTCAAAAAGGTCCTTAGGAACTAAATGAATCTTTGGTGTGTCAAAATGGTCCTTAGGTGTGGAAAAGGTCCTAGGGGGTGATGTGGACCTCAGGTGGGATTTAATTCTTGATGTGAGATTTAATTCAATAAATGACGTGTGGGGTGTTGTGGTGATGATTAAGCGATGGGTAGGCTTCGGCCAAAGCGACGGGTTGTGTTGTGGAGATGATTAAGTGATGTATCAACGAATGTTGTGGTAAATGTATTGTGTTGTGGTGCATTGTCATGGTGTCGCATAAATCATACATATAAAGCGATGGGGGCTTCGGCCAAAGCGACGGGGGCTTCGGCCAAAGCGATGGGTGCCCTCAAGGCAAAAAGCGATGGTGATGGATCCACATGCATATTGCATATCATACATTTGCATACATTCTGGTGATTGCTTGGGTGTTCACAATTAATGGTATATTTGGTGTAACTGTATATTCTGACGTAACTGTATTTGGTGTAATTGTATTAATGGTGTATTGGGATTGACTGTATGTACGGGGTGCCTATTCTACTGTGTTTCTTGTTTTATTTATTATTATCTATGTATTGAGACTCACCCTACTGCGTCGTGTTGCCTCGTATGTCGGCAACCTGCAGGTGACGGTGACCAAAGGTGTTTAGAGAACCTTCTTCTAGTATGGTCGAGTCGGCTCACGATCACGTGTAACCGGGAATATTTAGTTATTCATTTCTTTTATATTTTGAACTAAGTTGTTAAGTCGTGACTTCCACTGTTGTAGTATTTTGTCCTCGGACGATGTTGGTGCTATGTATCATATACTGAAACTTATTTTAATTACTATTTTGGAGATATGTAAGGTGTTTTGATTTAAATGTAGCACTCTCTTTGTGGTGCGTGGAAATTGTCTTTTGAAAACTCTGATTAAAAATTAAATTGGCTAAATAGTAGTGTATGTATAAGGGGGTGTTACAATTTTCGTCCTCGAAAATTTGACGTCAAAACCATGAAAACAATACTGAATCTAGTTATAACTATACAATTAGATGAAGACAATTTATCTAACACTCAAGCAACAAAATTATCATTGTGGTTAGAACATTAACACACTTTTGTAACGAGGAAGCAACTCAGAATGACAAACATAGCAATTAAAGAAAACATTTGAGCAGTCACACACCAATTCAGATAACACAACACAAGCAAGACAGGCACACAACTCACCGGCCATTTCAGCTAATCACTGCAACATAAATTATAATTAGAAACGACTACCAGGACTCGAGAGTTAATAGACTCGACGACTCGACAACTTGGTCGGACAGACCGAACTGCTCTGATACCACTAATGTAACACCCCTTTTCTACCCCTTAATTTACACGTCATTGATCAGAGTAATTTCATTTTCAAAAATATAAATTTATTTGATAGAAAGGAGATGCCACATCGTCATAAGTAAAAACTCATCGTCTGCACCATCAAAGTTTGTGCAACAACACAATCGTCCCAAAACTTAAATTTCAAAATAATCTTATCACAGCGGAAATAAACGATGACTCACTAGTCCACTCAAACACGTCTCATAATCATCAAAATAAATAATTCATACAGTTAATTGATTCATTAACAAATCCGACTACGCCCCCTAGGTGCTCTGATGACGTCGAAGCGACTCGACAACCTCCCAACAGCTAATAAAGAAGGCAGCAGAACCTTCACTCGCGGTCACCTGCAGCGTTGCCTTAAAAATAGAATATTCAGTTAGGCCTCTGAATAAGCTTTCCAACGCATCTTAGAACACCTCAATCGGGTTCCCGGTTCGCAAGATATCAATTTTTTTCAAAAACATTACAACACTTTACTTTTAGGCACACAACAGCATTTCATTCGTATAACAGCTACCAAAAAACATTTTATTTTGCCTTAAAAATAGAATATTCAGTTAGGCCTCTGAATAAGCTTTCCAACGCATCTTAGAACACTTCAATCGGGTTCCCGGTTCGCAAGATATCAATTTTTCAAAAACGTGACAGCACTTTAAGGAAAACAGTGAGAAAACAGTGAAAACAGTGACTCGCGCTCGGAGAAGCGCGAGTCGGTAGCGCGACAGGGCGCGATTGGGCAGGAAATCAGGCTGTTGCGCGCCACACTTGCGCTGGAGCGCGATCGAGCGCGAGTGAGGCGCGATTGGGCAGCGAGAACATCAAATTGTGCGAGAAAATTCGGATCTTCAACACCAAAACACATTTTATTCACCAAATCACTCATCACCTCATCACTAAGGGTTCATCAAGAACAATTAACATTTTATCAACAACATCAAAGTCATCAATTCAGATCACAAACATCAAAATTCAGCAATCATCTCAATAATTCCTCAGCAACATCAACAATCATCAATTTTATATTACAACATCAAAATTCATCCATAAATCATTCAATTCTTCAACCACTCATTAGACACCAAACATTAACGAATCATCAACAAAGAAACATCAATAAATCCTCGACAACAAGCATCACAACTCATCTTAAATTCACAACAACACCAAAAATTCAACAAAATAATTAAACGTAATAACTAATACCGCCTAGGTGTCATTGGACTACCCTCCCATATACCGACCCATTATATAAACCCTTATAATGCGAGACTCCCTTACCTTGAATACGTAAGCTCTGTGAGAAGACGTGTGAGAGCACCGACGAGTAGTAACTACACAGAACACGACGATCTCCTCTTCTCTTTCTCTCCCTTCCCTTTGCGCCAACTCCTTCTCCTCCTTCTCTCTCTCTCTCTTTGTTTTTTCCTAGCCGTCTCTCCTCTCCTCTCTCGCACGCTCCTCTATTCCTTTCTTCTTTTCTTTTCTTTCTCTCCAAGTTTCTAATAACTAACCCTAGCTTAAGTCATGGGTTCTCTTACTTGGGCCCTTCTCACCACCCGGTTGATTACTAACGCTACTCCTTTTTCCTAGTTAAATTACCACTCACTTCTTTACTATTCACCACTCTTCCTTTAAGTTAATTACTCTATTATTATTTTAAAACAACCCACCAAACACTACTTAATTAATTAATTAAATAAACGTTTTGAATTATTTTTGGGGCGTTACAGCCAGTGTCAGACCCCACTTATATACTACACGATGGGTGGTCAGGAACCGTGTGATCTTGTACGGAGCGATCCTGGTCGTTGATGGTAGGGTTAAGACGGTGTAGATCACTCTTGGTGTGGTTTGGGCTGAGTATCACTTTTCTTATTGAGTTGGCCTCAGGCCTAGTCCAAAATAAAATGATACTGAGAATTCATAGAAACAGAACGTCCATAACTAGATGAAGCAGACATAACGTGGCTCACCATGAAATTTGTGCAAAAACTTGTGAAATTGAAGTTGGTGGCGCTAGATTGCTTTAGTAAAATCAAATTGGAGTTTCAAAAATGGGAGTTAGGGTTCAAATGTAGAAAAATATGAGGCTTATAAGTCAGGAGCGGGAGACCAAATTGGTCCAAAA
This sequence comes from Oxytropis ochrocephala, assembly GCA_020916435.1. Classification (NCBI taxonomy): domain Eukaryota; kingdom Viridiplantae; phylum Streptophyta; class Magnoliopsida; order Fabales; family Fabaceae; genus Oxytropis; species Oxytropis ochrocephala. The sequence goes on along the minus strand of CM037091.1, from coordinate 71,367,144 downwards.
TTAGAAATGTAAGGGGACTTAAGTGGTTCATTAAAATTTATATAGCCACAAAAGCGACCAAACGACTATGTCAGCAAACTAATGTGACTTGTCAACACTCGAATGACTAAATTTCAACAGAAACTAACAGAATGACTAACATGTCCCCTATTTATAAATGTTAAATACTCCCTCTAGTCTACAATATAAGAGAAAAAACACAACATTACACAAACCAATGAATGTCATTGAAATTAGCCATTATCATTTAATAAGGTCAAAAGTTTATCTTCTTTCCAAGTTACATTAATGATGATTTACACTCCTAATTAATGACATCGTTTTTAACTACACCGCTTAAATAGGGGCAATTTTGAGATTGATTATTTAATGCACCTTAAAAATGTTTATTTTTTGTATTGTGTACCACCAAAATTCACTTTTCTCTCTCTTATATTGTGGATCGGAGGGAGTATTAGTTTTGATATTAATTATTCATTGGGATGAAATTGGGCCGTAAAATCTTTGCAGGACGAAATCGCGGGTATTCACTCATTTAAAAATAGGGTTTTTTCTTTTGAACCCCCACCCATTCCTCTAACACCCCCACCCAAAACGCAATCCCCAAAATGCCCTTTGTCATCTATTTTTTTTTTTAAAAGAAGGCGCATCATATACGATGAGTTAAAACTACTCATCGTATATATGTCCCAATTGACATATATACGATGCGCCTTAAATTTTGTTTTTTTTTAAATTTGTAAAAAAAAATTAACGCTCATGATTTAACGTTCAAAGTTGATCAACGGTGTAGATTGCACGCCAAAATCAACGGTTGATAATCTTTTACCTCATCTATAAATACTCACTCCCACCATCACTATTTTCACACCAAAAATTCAAATACTCACTCCTCCTTCTCTCACACATCACAAGTGAAGATGATGCAGACTTTGCTAATGTCATACTACGAGCCTTCTTCCCTCACTCTTGTTCATTCTAATATGGGGTTTGTTGATCATCAGGGTATCATCTTGAAAGATGATGGTATAAGTTTCGATGGGAGAGATGTTGTTTCGTGTAGGTTAAAACACGATATATCATTTTCTGCTCTTAAGCGTAAAACTATCATGGATGGTTCAACCGAGAACGACGAACATGAGATAATTCGTATCGTTTATCTAAACCCAAACGACTAGTGGAGGTATTTACTCGGTCTACCATGGATGTCAACAATGAGGATGACGCGTCCGAGACATGATGTCCATTCATATTACAATTAAATGGAGGAGTTACATTCATCTCATGCGTCGAAACCAGAAGACCGTCGTTGAGATCCTTCGTCGATTAACTCCACCAACTCGATTAGTTTATATTGTATTTTCATTTTATCTGCTTATTTTTATTCAAGTTGTTTATGTTTTATCGCCAGTGTAACTTTGTTTTATCGAATCAATGAAATCAAAAATTTATGGAAACTCGTAAAATAAATAAAACATCCAAAAAAAGTTAATAATATAATAAAGTGCCAAAATAATATCAAATACATCAAAAACAAATAAAAATCCCTAACGGCGTCCCCTCGCCCTCGCCCCGTCGTCCTAAGCTCCCACCCACGCCATCCGGTCTTTGCCATCCCCACCACCCTATGGATTGTCCGATCGCCGACCGCCATGCACGATGTCGCCAAATCCACGAATCCTCTCTACAAGCCCTCACAAGCTCCCTAATCCGGTCATGATCGTCGTAGCGTATCTCGGGAGGGTGTCGGTGAGAGCTCTAGGTGATGGTGGAGCCGGTAATAGTCTGGGGATAGAAGCCGGACGTACCACCGTAAGTACCTCGTGCATGATCCGATCCCGGCCACGAGCAACCCGAGTAGTGCGCGCATGATGTCCTCCACGATGCCATGAAGTGGGCGATCCCAAACACGCAATCGATGATGACTCGGACGGCCATCGAGAGGTCACGCGATGATCTGCGTGTACCCAAACCGCCGCGAGCACCTATCGGGCATGTAAGGAACTCGAAGTCGGCCACCGATGAAGCCTCTGTAGAGGAGATCCGCTCAAAGGTCTACCGACCTGTCCTCCTCAAATGGTCGCCAAGCAGACATCCTCCGGCCTCGGCTCATCAAGCATCCTCCTGTAGTGGCGAGCTTGGTGGTCGACTTCTTCTTCCTGTGGCGCCAAAGAAGTGGGTCCGCACCGGGATATGACCGGCAACCTCTCCGCCATCCGAGGGAAATACCACATAATCCAAGCTCAAATGCGAAATAAACAACATATTTAATTCACAAAAATTTATCAAAAGCCAATTGTGATTTAACAAAAATACAAGAAGTTAAAATGTATACCGAAATAGGTGGCATACCTCCACACCTCTTTGCGTAGTCCTCAAAGACGTAGTGTTCAAGGACTCATACATGGCGGCTAGTGCACTGCACCCCATGCATAGCCTCCAAGAACCTCGGACTCGGATCATCCAGTAGATCAACCACTTAGCCTCACCGCATCTCCGGTCTTCGTAGTGAAGATACTTTGTAGGTCGGCCGGCGAGATAAGCCTCACAAAGAATCGTGATGTCACCCCCTCCTCCAAGTTACGCTCATAAACTGCGCCCACCATTTGAAGTCAGTAATATGGACCCCACGGTGTTGTTAGCGACCTCGAACCCGTGACACACCCAAATATGTCTCGTGCAGTGCGTGGCAAACTCCGAGCTAACGGTGAGGCGGGAGAGGTGTGGCATAGTTCCCCGGATGGGAAGGTGCGTGAGACAAGAGACGTCATCCAGTGTGATCGCCATCTCACCAAATGGCAAGTGAAATGACGAAGTGTCTGAGTGCCATCTCTCAATAAAAGCCAACAACAACTCATGGTCTCATCGTGGCGTGGCGGTGCCCGGAGAAGTGGGGCCAATCTGAGTCCCCGACCACGCAGCTGTGTTTGAAGTAGGTCAGGGTAATGAAGATGGAGTCTAGTATGGACTTTGTTGCCATGAGCCCATACTTTGACAACACGCTGATACTCCTGAAATAAAAATAAATAAATAATGTAAGCAAAAAGTGCAGACTATGTGACTTAAATAAATTATTTAAGCAAAAAATGCAAAACTTACCGGGTCAGCGAGTATAGAACTGCAGACATGATCTGCCAAGTCAGTGAAAAGAGAGGGCTGAGGCTCCTCCTGAGGCTCCTCCTGATACTGCTGAGGCACCTCATGATACTCAGACATGGGTCGGTGCGAGTAATAAGCATCGACTGGCCGCCTGCTGCGATACTCGGGAGGTGGGGGATGGTAATGAAGAGGTTGAGGATCGTACTGGGGATACTGTGGATGATATCGAGGAGTAGGCTGGGAATGATACTGAGAAACCGGCCTCCCTCTATGCCAATCCTCCTGCTGCGTCTGCTGCAGGTAATCCCCGAGATAGAAAGCTCCAGTGGCCGATCATCGAGTGCTCAGTGATACTCACCGCCTCGTGCTCATACTCACCGCTCAGCCGTGCTCGTCTCTGTCTCCGTCTTTGAAGCATGGAGTCGATTATGCCTCCGAGTCCTCGTGACTTCGGCGCATGATGACTCCTATCTCTCCGATCGGAGAGACCTCACGTCTCCTCTATGCCTACCTGACAATCGCAAGCGAAGAAAAAATTAGTAAAAAAAAAAAAAAATTGCTCATCGTATTTACATCAAAACAGTGTATATACGATGCTTACTTTTTCTTCGTCGTATATAGGTCTGGCGGCGTATTCTGAGTGGATGAAATTACGCTAATCGTATATACGCTTGAATAGGGGTATATACGGTGAGTAAATTTTTGCTCGTCGTATATAGAAATGTGTGGTGGGTATATACGATTGGTTGATTTACGGTGATCGTATATACGCCGAAGGGGCGTATATGCGAGTGAAGGTGGTCAAACGTAGGTATGACCAATTGTGTGAAGAAATGGTGATTTTGTAAAGAGTCGAGGTATTTTGGTATTTTCACACGGTGGGTGGGGGTGTTAGGGGAATGGGTGGGGGTCCAAAAGAAAAAACCCTTAAAAATAACATAAGGACCAACATCACCAAATTAAAAAGTTGAAGAATAAAATCATTGAAATTAACATAGAGAGACTAAAATCTCTAAACTTAAATAGTTGGTGAATAAAAAGAGGATTACTTAGGTACTATAGTTTCATAGGTGTTGTACGTCCTACTCCAAAGAGAAAGTGTCAAAATTTTTGCTAACTAACATGACAATTGCTAATAATAATATATGTATTAAGTAATTTCTAGCAATTACCTATTTTTTTATAGGCTTAAATATACGCTTTCCCGCAAATATCTAAAATATCCATTTACCCTCAGAAAAAAAAAACTCTTAAAAAGACTTTGAAATATAAAATGTTTACTGCTACCCTCCCGCCGTGTTAGATTATGTTGTGAAATAAGTGTGTAAATATATGTTACCCCGCTGTAAATATGTTCATTATCCATTTACCCCCTGCGTAAATATATGTTACCCCCTGTAAATATGTTCATTATCTATTTACCCCTGCAAATATTCTCACTATCCATTTATTTCATAAATATTAAGTGTTTCAAAGATACACTTAATGTTGTTATAAAATCTAACAACAAGTGTGAATTAAAAACATTTAATATTTGCAAGGTCTTTTTTAAGAGTTTTATTTTTATAATGAGGTAAATAGATAGTTAATAAATTTGTAGGGTGATAACATATATTTAAGCTTTTTTATATGCGAGAATGAAGATGACAAATACTTATAGCATTTTATATAGGTTTTATTATAAAAAATGGATTAAACCTAAATTGTGTGATTTGCGAAAGAGAATTGCTATATCGTACCAAAACGACTCGTAAGAATAGCCTTTATTACAAAACACAGATGCGGTAGTGATAGAATAATTACGCCATTCTTTCCATTCGTTTGTAGTACTACTAACTAGTTTTTCTTTGCGAAGTGCCAAGTTGCCAACCCTAGACTCGTTTATACCACCAAAGAGTGGCATTCTCGTAATTACCCTATTCAAACAGTGTCATTTCTCTAACATCAAATCAAACACCCCCTTAAAACCTCAGGGTTCCTTCTTTCTTGCGCAGCCACTGCCATTTCCCAGACTCTCTCTTTTCCATTTCAACACAAATAACGTCTCTCGCCACCATGGCGGCGATCGCACGACTCAGAGCGATTGCACCGCCGCTTAGCTCCCTCCGATTCCCTCGGCCTTTCGGATCCGCGGCTGCCGTCCAATACAACTACGATGACGAAGAAGAAGAGTTCCAGCAGTGCGCGCCACGTGGCAAGCTTGACACGGAAGGTTCGGCGCCAGAGCGTGGAATTCAGTGGGTTATGATTGGTGAACCAGGAGTGAAGAGGCACCTCTTTGCGCAGAAACTCTCGAAGCTTCTCGAAGTTCCTCACATTTCTATGGCTTCACTCCTTCACCAGGAACTTAACCCTCGCTCCTCTCTCTATCAGCAGGTCTTCACTAATCTCATTACTTTCTTGCTTTGTTCATTAATTTTGCCTCTAATTATCGGAATTTCAAATTAAAGTAATCGCTTTATATTGTAAAAAGAAGAATGTTTCTTTTTGTAACAACTTTTTTTTTTCAAAATAAAAGTACTAAAAAGAATCGCATTAAATTAAGTAGTAATCACCTTTAACGCAAGATTACTGTCAGAGTCAGTTAGAGCGTGTTTGAATTGTGTTTTGGTTTTTTGCCTACTTACATGAAATTACAAATAAACAGGGGTTCAGGTTCGAACCCAACCCTGGATTATTTGTAAGTGAGTCAAAGAATTAATTGGATTTGGGCTAGTAAGTGAGTGAGAGTTGGGTTGTAGTTGCAATTGGGTTAGTAAGTTAGTAAGGAAGGTTGTAATTCAACAAGCCTTAGTGTTACTTGCGGTTTGGTTTGGTTTGGTTCGGTTTTGGAAAACAAAACCGCGAACCGAACTCAAACCATGCGTGATACAATGAAAAAGAACCGAACAAAACCGATCAAAAGCGGTTTTTTGCGGTTTTCGGTTTGGTTTGGTTCGGTTTGCAGTTTTCCTATTGGTTTGGTTCGGTTTTGAACACCCCTACGAACCCTGGAGCCGAGGTTTTCATGTCGCTGAAATTGTCAAGGTGTTAAATGAGAAATAGTTTTATAACAGTTCTGTAATTAACCGAATTTTTTCTGTTTTTTATTTTTTAAAGTGGAAAACTGTTAAACAGTTTTTTTTCAAGGGAATCATAGAAGAACTGTTCTGGCTGTGAACTGAAGATTTGATTTGAATGCTTTTTACCTTTTGAATTGGTGGTGATTTATGATGTTTATCGTTAATATTAGTGTGTGACTTTGGTGAGGTTGTTTATCTGATTCAGATAGCTGGTGCCTTGGATCATGGAAAACTTGTACCAGAGGAAATCATTTTTGCGCTGCTATCTAAGAGATTGGAGGAAGGATACTATAGAGGTGAAACTGGATTCATTCTCGATGGAATCCCTCGAACAAGAATCCAAGCTGTAAGTTGTTTCACATTGCCCTAATTTGGATAGACAACTTAATTAAGTGTTTATAACATCAGTGCTTATCAAATAAGTTTCAATGTATATGCTACTTCTATGATAAAAGATAAAATTAAGTCAAAATATTTTAATATAAGCTATTTTTATAACTATAAGCTATCTTGGAGAGTTTGTAATAAGTTGTTTTCATAAGCTCTTCCAAATAGTTTGGCATTTGCTTTTGCTGGTAAATAACTCGTTCATTAGCCATTCCAAACAGGCCAATTCTTAATGCATCATTAGTTTTTAATTGATTATAGCTACATATTAATGTAAGAAGAATTTCAATTCTTGTCAGGCTATGAAGTACAACCTGAATTTTTCCTAGTTTTCTGTTATGCCCCTTGTTAACATTCGGTTTGCTAATTTGATTTTTCCAAAAACGGTCCATTCTGGTGTTTTTGCAGGAGATTCTTGATCACATTGCTCATGTTGATCTAGTGGTGAATTTCAAATGTCCACAAGAGGATTTAGTGAAAAAGAATCTAAAAGCTCGAAAATTTACTTCTTGCCAAGAATATATTTTTACGACCAGCTCTTGGACCCCAAACAATATATCCCAGGATGAACATGTCTGCAATCGTGCAGAAGAGGTGACTATACAGTATACATAATCTTTGGTTTGGTTTCAGACAAGTTTATTAGCCTATATTTGGTTCTAGTATACTAGTTTCAATCCGTTAATACTTCTTATATAATTTGATTTTTTTTGTAGTGCAAGGTGTTGGAAGATTACTACAGGAAGCAGAAGAAACTTCTCAATTTCGAAGTATCAGGTGGACCAGGAGAAACATGGAAGGGACTTCTGGCTGCACTACATCTCCAGCATATAAATGCTCTTAGTTCTTCACAGAAGTTGAGTGCCTGAAGAAAAGGGCATCATCCTTTTCATGTGGCACCCATCTCTCCTCGGCATTCTAGTATATGTGAATATGAGAGCCAGAAACTAATAGAAATTGTGATAGTCTCCAAACTATGGATGATATTAATTTTGAAAATTTTGAGTGTTAGTTTGTTCTGTAGTGCAGCTGTCCAAGTAAGAATCAATACACATTGTATGAGTATATGACCACTAAACCTAGTAGCAGCAGTAGTGGCTGCGTGCCAGTCTTTTTTGTTTCAATTTCTGTTCCATACGTTGTGTTTTCTAGCTATATTTCCTGGTCCCAGAATCAAGGAGCTAAAGACACGTTACTTTGGCATTCAAGTTTTGATGTGGTGTTCAAACTTTAGTACTGTCATAGAGTTCTGTCAAATGTTTTTACTACAGCAATTGAGTTCTCGCAATTTTGTAATCTACTATCTGTAGACAAAGATCCATATTGTTTGTTCTCCATTTTAATTCAATGGTGTCATTATTGGCTTATAAAAAAAAAAAATTGGTGTCATTATTGAAATTTGAATTTACAAATTCCCCAGCTTCTAGTTTTCAAGGCAAATACTTCCCAAAACAAATCGAAAATGGATGCAAATACTTCATATGAAAGCCACTAAAACAAATAAGAATCTAACCTCGCAATACCTTATTATACATTACAAGCAATATCAATTTTCTTATCTACACGGATGCCATTTTAGTCGTATCGTTTATTTAATAGTAATTAGCTGTTTCTCTTCTAAAATTAGAGTATATATCCATTCCTCTTTATCCAGTGACATCAAAGAAATGTTACATGAAGTGGGCAAAATCTAATTTCTGCATGGTCACTCGCTGTTCATCCAAACATTCCTAAGGAGTTCATATCTGATAGTGGATTCATTGCGACTTCCTTTCCACTTCAAGTTGGGTTTAGTTGATACTGGTGAAGAGGTGGAATCACTGAATAAAATTGAAGATAATGGGGAGTTTAATTCATCCAGTTCATCATCACTGGTGTATGACTTCCTGACAACAGATGATCTGCTTCTTCTCAGCTGCGGTTCACTTCCAATCTCCCCGACAATGCTTGCAATGGTTGTTGTTGGCGGAGGCAAATATACAATGGGCGCAGCAATGCATGGGAAGTTGTTGACCATCTCCTTCCCATCCTCAAGATCATCCTGCATCAAATTGAAAGCAAATTTAGAGACTATGAGCCAAGTCTATAGGAGTTTAAGCCTTAATCAATTAATAGCAGAATATAGTACATCAAAGCTATTACAAACCGTGAGCCAGGTCAATTTTATTATCAAATACAATTTGCAGATTGTTATGCTTTACCGGGATGCTCGTATATACCAAATGTGTGTATAAAATGCATGTAAACATCCATATATATGTAACATGGTTATCAAATTGAGATTCAAATCGTGAAACAGAAATTCTGTTTTTCAAATCTTATTATGAATAGTAAGACACAATCGTTAAAAATATGACTCTTTTTTTAAATAAAAACAAGTGACACACAAAAGATAAATGTTATTGGAACATCAAATTTGGAGCACCATAATCGAGAACAACTTTGTTGGTTAACGCATATCACATATGTGGTTAATAGAGTGCTGAATTTGGTTGAGATACTCCAATGTGTTGCAACTCATTAACCGTCAACTGAATCTTATTAACGACGAATTCGAACATTTAAAATATAATATACTACACGTATAGTTGAACAATTAGAAATCATGGTTAAAAATCTTGGTTAATGAAGTTCATCTGATGGTTAATGAGTAGCAACACTTTAGTGTATTTTATCACTTCAATTTTGTTTTGAACCGAGATATGTATATAGTACAATACTGATAACGTTATTATGCAAATATATGAAGTGACAGACGAGAAATCCTATTAATAAACTAAGTACAAAAAGTTAAATGCAAAATTGGTTATCTAACCTGTGAGTCCAGAGCTTCAAATACATCAGTGGGAATCATATCAGGGCAAAACTCATCTGGGACAAAATTATCTAGAATCTTCTTGATTATTGATGCACTAAACATTGGGCAGACCTTCAAAAACAAGGACCCTTTTATTGAGAAGAAACTTATAGCAACGTAAAACGTGAATGAAGAAAAGCACAACTTAATTGGCTAACCTCTTTCCTGATGGATGCATTTAACAGCATATCCTTTGGAAGCATCAAGAGGTCACTTAGTGCATTTAGAAGATGGAACGCCTTGAAGGATGTATTTCCAGCACTGGTATCAAGGTCATCATCATCTTTATCCACGAGCGAGTCATCATCATCCATACCAAATAAGTCAGTCAGCCAAATGGACCAGTTACCAATCTGAGAAATTCAAAACAGAAATGCAAAAAAGAAAAGTTAGGAAGGGCATCATATGTTTTATCTCCGCTAACATATCAAGTCAACTCATCCTCTACTCTCTTTTTTGGAACAGACATTTATACAAAAAACATGAGATAAGAAAGTTACCGCAGTTTTTAGCTGAGCACCGGCTCCAAAGCTTGATTTACCCGGTGGAATGGGGAGAACTTTGGGATCACTAATGGGGTCAGATATAGGATCAGAAGGAATGTCATCAGCAGATTCACGAAGAATGGCATTGAACATAGCAACATCTAATCTGGCTATGCACTGCTCCATTACCTAGAAGTTACAAAAACAAGAATAATGTCAATTTTATTGCCTAATCTGACCAAACTTAAATCAAACATTGCTTAGTACATTCAAAAGGAAACAAAGGAACCAGATGGACTAACCAATCTAGGCAGCACAGACAGACAGCCGCACTCATGCCCTCCAGCTCGCACTGGACAGATCCGTTCACAGGCTTCTCTAAAAGCCTTCTTCCAAATATCAAGGGATAAATTTCCCAGCTCTTGATCATGTGAGCTAGATGTCTTTGTAAACTTTTTCCTTGAGGAAGAACCCAAATCCTTATAAGTGATATTTGCATCAACAAGCTGCATATGTGGAGTCAGAGACTGGACACAAACAGAATGGTTTGTGTTAGATGCCAGTTGTTTTTTTTCTAAGAATAATCAGATTGTATGGCAATTTAGGATTGTCAAAAGGGAGCATGAGATAAAAGTGTTACCTGCCACCAAATAGATTCCACAATGCGAGAGAAGATCCAAGCTTCCATCTTTTCCAGTGCTGATATGAACACGTTTGGGTCATCCCAGTTACTAAAACCTCCATATTCAATTGCCACACTTTCGCTTTTCTTTGAAGAAAACCCCTTCCATACTAATGGTTGTGCTATATTTCCATTCCCCTCTCCATTCTTCCTTCTTGTACTAGATCCAGCAGGGTTTGATGGTGCCACTTCTTTTGTGGTTTGGCTTATAATTGTTCTCAAAACAATAGAATTAGACAACCAAAATGTCAACCTGTATGCAAATGCAAGATGTTAATCAGTAGGCAGTTGGTACGGTATACAATAAAACTATAATTTTCACATCATGCAATAAAAATCAGCAAGACATCAGTTGATCAGCCACCAATAGTGAATATCATCCATTTTTATTTAGAATTTGATGTGAGATATCCAACTTTATCTTCCATGTAATCATGTATTATCTTTTGTATTCAGAATTTGATGCTTTATACTCCTGGACACCTTCAAAATATTAGCTTGAGTAATAATGAGATAATGGGAATATACTTGGAATAAAAATGCAGTACCCAATTATTAAAAGTAATTAACAAAAAGACTCACCTTGGGACATCATTTCCACATGCTTTAGCAACAAGTGCTAATCCTGAGACAGCACTTTTAGCCGCCCCGGACCTTCTTGCTTGAATATTTTCTTTACAAGAGTGAAGGTACAGCCTGGAAAGGCGCCGAGCTGGGGCATGAACCTTACTCGTCGAGCTTCCATGCTCAGCAGCTATGGAATATAGCGCAGCTTCGACGGCAGCAGATTCTCTTAACTCTCCTTCAAGCATCTTTATTTTGTTTTCCAAATGCTCAACCTTGTTGTTTAAAATGGTATTTCTGGTGTCCCTCGGATAAATCCTAGCATCTTTGCTGTCACTATTACTGATGTTCCCTCCAATGTTTTGTGCATCTCCAATAATACCATTTTCCTTTACCTCAGCATGGTGGTTGCTACCAAACGATCCAATACTCCTAGCAGTGTCTCCTAATGACCTCACCGACTTTACAGGCTTTAATCTTTCACTTTTCAGAATATTGCCTTTCATCCCAATATCTGACCCACCTAAAGAATATGTATCACTACTCAATGAAAATTGATCTTTAGGGCCTTGAGTCACTGAATTATCTTCTATATGTTTTTGCTTCTCAAAATAAAGCATTCCATTTCCTAGCTTGTCTTCAACAGAATCATAGTAATATTTATCACTTCCTTCCTCTTTCAAACAATATTTGTCAGCTTCCTCTTTCAAACAATATTTGTCAGCTTCCTCACATCTCTCACTTAATTTGTCGTTGATTTCCGAACCATTGCAGTCTACTGAGTCTGGATTCTTGTACCTGAAGCAATTACTATCTAGAGAAGAAGTGTTGCTTGAATAAGCACTTTCATTATTGTTTGTTTGAACATCTGTTGTTACATTTAAACAATTAGTAACCTTTTCATGACTCTGATCGAAGTGTTCATGATCACTGCTTCTGGACCTGCTCGTAGAATTATCCTCCAAGGGCTGGGGAGAAGAACCAGCCAACTGATGCTCCTTGTCACTTCTACCAGTTTTTTGATCTGACCCATTCTGCAATTCAGTAGCAATCACTATATAGCTTAGATATACACAGCAAGCAGACGGCATGCGTTCCTATGCGGGCTAATGATTTACATGAACACAGGTTTTCTATTTTCCTTGTATTGATTCATAAGGGCAATTTAACGTCAAATGGACCACTCGACTTTGTCATGACAAGTCTTAAACCCTGTTCAACAATTACAAAGCATCTAAACTTTGTGACAATGTATCTTATTGCACTTTTTACTATTTAAAAATTGATTATTCATGAAATAGGGCTGGAGGACAATGCAAATTTCATGCATATAACAAGTGTTTATAGGAAAAGAATATTATGCTGCTATGAATAAAAGAACAGAATAGGGGAAAATATGAGTACCTCTTCATGTTCAGGAGGGATATGCTCACTATATTCGGGGAAATTGTAACTGCAGTCAGAGATGAATGAGAGGAAACATCATCATCAGTAATAGAGGCAATCTCAGCTTCCTCAGCATATTCTCCATTCATCAATGCTGATACAGAATCACCACCAATGTTTTCCTTTGACAAACTTTCCTTCAATGTAGACCTACCTCGATTATTTTCAACAGGCTCGATTATGACGAACAAAAGTGGCTGGTCGGTGTTTCTGTAGTTTCTCTTACAGTTCAATGGTACACTAATGCTTAAGTTCTCTCTAAGTACACCACAATCAGCCAAGTCTACAATGGCAGTCGCCAGCAACTGACCTTTAGTAATCTTATCCCTTCGAGGCTCATACAAGTTGAACTCCAAGCTATTCTTTTGGAACACTTCAGCATCAGCATTCTTAACAGACATGTCCCTCAACAATGTTACTGGAAGCCTAAATGACTCATTGAACTCAATTTTTCCTTCACCAATTAGAGATCCAAGTGAAGGGGAAACAAGTTTGGTAGACCCAGAAGAGCGTTCACCGTTCTCCCATTGTATCAATACTGATCGAATCGATCTTAGAGATTGCGTTGGCGGCCAAGGCTTAATCTCCTGAATGTGAATCACGTAATCCAATTGAACCGCGCCGCCACCACTTCTCCGGTTCTTTCCTTTCATTGTAAACTTCTTACTTCAATCCAGTTGAATGTGCAGTACAATAATCACAAGCCCTCTGAAATAAAACAACTGTACAAGAAATGAGATTCAGATTTGTATCTTACAAATGATACATTTGATGTCACCTAACATAGCAACAAACAAGTTGTTATGGTCATGATTATGGTTATGGTTATGACTAATGGTAATAACTATTAAACACTAACTAACTCAACAAGTGGAATAAGGAGAAAAGGGAGAAACAGGAAAAGAGTTACTTTGCAAGTGAAGAAGCCACCTAGATTTGGTCTTGGATTTTCAACAAACAATTTAAAGACAAAACTTCTATAACTTCACTTAACACAAATTTGGTGCAAATAAAGTGAAATCGACCAGCATGAGAATCTGATACACACATAAAAATGAAAATAAAAAAAGCTCTTGAACTGAACTGATACACAAATACTGAAATGCACAACACAACAATAACAGATCAAGAAAGTGGTAGAGAAAAGCGAGTAATAAGAAAGTTAACAAGTTGATGCTAAAAGGAAAGAGAAAATTGGTGATAATGCAGAAAATGGAATCAGGTGAGGGGTTAAAATGTATAGAATGGGTGAAAGTTGAGTAGCGTAAGATCAAGATAGATGGCTTACCGAGAAAGCAGTGGCAGGTAGAAGTGATGGCTGAATCAAAAAGCTTCAATAGCTAGCTTGCTTGGACTTCTTGACTGTGACTGTGTCTGTGTCTCTGTGTGAGCCTCACACAAATGAATGAAAATGGAGAATAAGAATGTCTTGATAAAATAAAACAAAACAAGTATTTATATTTATTTTTTTGTTTTTCAAGTATTTATATTTATTGTTACTAAAAAAAGCCTTAAAAATAACAATAATTGTATAAGCTTGTTGTTGGGAAAGAATAATACTCTCTCCATCTCGTATTAAGTGTCGTTTAAGGTTATGCACGGGTATTAATAAAATAATTGGATATATTAAATTTTATGGTGAAAAAATGTGGTAGGACTAAAATATCTTTACACTTTTCTCAATCGGAGCAAATGCACAGTTATTGATATTATAAAATAAGAGTATTGTTCGAAAGTAATAATAAATGTTGTATTAGGATTCTAAAATGACAGTAATTTGATACAAAGAAAAATACACTTAATATGAGATGGATGAGATCGAGGGAGTAGTATATTACTCCAACTAAGGGTACAGTAAAACGACGTAGTTTGGTGGAAGCCCACAGAAACTAAATAGTATCATGACGATTGGTGACTGAACGATGATGGCGACGCCCCCGCGGAAAATGTAGAACTCATAGAGTCCTTTAAATTAAATAAAATTAAATAAATAGAATAAAAACAAAGTTTCTGAATATTAAAAAAAATTAAAAACAAATGTATGTTTGGAACGTGGAAGTGAAAGTTTTATCACGCGCAGAGCATAGGTGTGCGATGCGTCGTTTTCATGTTGAGTTGGCTCTTATCACCGACATTAATCACTAGTGGACGACAATTATATTATATTTGCTCTAAAAACTAGTAAATATAATCTTAGGAAATTTACATATAATCTTCTTTTTACATATTTGCTCTAAAAACTCGTTCTCATGTGATTGGTCCATATATATTTTACATAATTCCAAGGAAATTTTCAATTCATGGGGTGGAGGTGTCCATACACCTTCACAACAGCCTAAAATAACAAGACAAGATCCGGTATAATTGGGTTCTTGCTAAAGTAGGATATGTGTTTTGCTTCACTTTGGATCCTCTTCTTTAATTAGTCATCTAGTTCTCAATTTATGATAGTGGAAGAAGAGAGATTGTGATCAATGTTGAGAGCAATTTGTGTAATTCTGGTGGTGGAACTTGTTCGCTTGTAATACTTTACTCTTTACTGTCTATTTGTATGTTTCCTTTCAATTGTAATAAGCACTTTTGATGAGTGTATTAGTCATTGCCTATGTGGCGCCTACGTGGCATCTCACCGTGATAGATGGTGAGAGTGAGTCCTCTCATATCAATAGCTTGTATAAATACTTTGACTGAAGATAATGAAGCTAACCGTTTCCATTATTTCACTCTCAATTCGGTTACAACAAATCTCTCTCTCTCAAAGCGTGTGTGAAGGTGTGTGGTGAGGTTTCTGCACTCTGTGTGAAGATTGCAGAAGCTTTGGAGAATTTGCTCCAACAAATTGGCATCTAGAGCCCGAGGTTGAAGATGATCCTGAGACAACGAAGTAATGACGACGAACAACGGTGGTAGCAGTGGCCAATTTCCGGCGAAGTTACCGCTCTTCGACGGAAAGTGTTACTATCGATGGATAATTCAGATGAAGGTAGTTTTTCGCTATCAAGAAGTTCTGGATGTAATTCGCAATGGCGTGGTGGCAACCGACGGTGATGCGCTTCGAGAACAACAGAAAAAGGATAGCAAAGCGCTATTCCTAATTCATCAATGTGTTGACGCCGATGTGTTTGAGAAGATCGCGGAGTATGAAACGGCGAAAGGAGCCTGGGATGCACTTGCGTTGGCGTCTGCGGTGATGCTGGCGAAGAAGGCAAGACTTCAGACACTACGTAGACAATTCGAGAATCTCAAGATGGATGAGAAAGATTCAATTGCAGATTACTTAGGGAAATTGACACTACTCACGAACCAGATGCGTAACAACGGCGAGGCGATTACCACTCAATTGAAGGTTGAAAAGGTATTAAGAACCCTAACTCCTAAGTTTGATTATGTAGTATCTGCGATTGAACAATCTAAGAATTTAGAAACTATGAAATTAGAAGAATTACAAGGCGCACTTGAGATGAACGAAATTAGGCTAAAAGAAAGAGTTAATGAGAAGGAGAAGGAGAGAGCCACTGAGGAGGCTCTCCAAGCAAAATTTAAGAAGAATTTTAGTAATTGGAAGAAGAAAGGAAAGGAGAATGTTATGGAGAAAAACCCTAGGGTAGACAACTCGGTTGACAGTGATGACAGCAAAAGTGAAGGAGAAAATAGTAAGAAAGGAAAGAAGAAGTTTAATAAGAAGAATATACGATGTTATAAGCACAAAGGTTGGGGGCACTTTCTTTGATGAATGTGTTAATGAGAGGTACCTAGGAAAAGGAAGGATGGTGAGGCTCGATTATCTTGATTGTGATGATTCTCGACACGAACACGATGTAGTTTTGATGGCCATTACAGACTCTGATGGAAATGTAATTGAGTACTGGTACCTAGATATGGGTTGTTCCAATCATATGACAGGGAACAAAGCATGGTTTTGTGAACTTGATGAGAGTGTCAAGAAGAATATTAGGTTTGCAGACTGCAGAAAAATTAAGGCAGAAGGAATTGGGAAAGTTGAGATTAAGAGGAGTGATGGAAAGAAAACTGTGATCAATGATGTCTTGTATGTCCCAGGCATGAAGAGCAATCTATTGAGCATAGGCCAGCTACTTGAGAAGGGATACTCAGTAAAAATGGAAGATGGCAATCTGGAATTGTTAAACAGCAATAAGAAAGTAGTGTTGACAGCACCTCTATCAAAGAACAGAACATTCAAAGTGGAATGTGATGCTTTGGGATATAGATGTATGAAGGCTTCAATTGATGAAGAAAGTTGGATGTGGCATAGGAGGTATGCACATCTCAACTTTAGGAGTTTGAAGCAACTTGAGAAGAAGAAGATGGTTGAGGAAAAATGATGAATGGATGCAACTCTGCCACTGTGCCTGCAGAAATGGGATTAAAGCTGAAAAATGATGAAGAAGAACCACTGGTGGATGGAACTCTCTACAAGCAGATTGTAGGATCATTGAGATACCTTGTAAATACAAGACCTAACCTTGCCTACAATGTTGGGCTACTGAGCAGACATATGGAGAAGCCGAGAACATCACATATGGCTGCTGCTAAGAAGGTACTTAGGTATGTGAAAGGCACAGCAAGCTTAGGAATCATGTTTCCAAGCAAAAATAGCAGTGACAGTGTGTATGGATACACTGACTCAGATTGGAGTGGTGATCCAACTGACAGAAAGAGTACTAGTGGTTACCTATTCATGCTGGGGAATACACCAATATCTTGGTGCTCAAGAAAACAAAGCATTGTGGCTTTGTCATCTTGTGAAGCTGAGTATATAGCAGCTGCACAAGGCGCATGTCAAGCACAATGGCTGGGAAAATTACTGGTTGAACTGAAGCTGTGCAATACCTCTGCTATGAGGCTATACATTGACAACAAGTCTGCGATTGATTTAGCTAAACACCCTAGCTCACATGGTCGAAGTAAACACATTGAGACCAAATATCACTTCTTGAGAGACCAAGTGAGCAATGACAAGCTTGAACTGGTTTACTGCAGAACTGAGAACCAGCTAGCAGACTTACTAACCAAACATGTCACTATGAAGAGGTTTGAAGAACTCAAAGCAAAGATTGGAATGAAGACTCTTGAAGACCAGAATTAGGGAGGAGTGTTGAGAGCAATTTTGTAATGGTGGTGGAACTTGTTCGATTGTAATACTTTACTCTTTACTGTCTATTTGTATGTTTCCTTTCAATTGTAATAAGCACTTTTGCTGAGTGTATTAGTCATTGCCTATGTGGCGCCTACGTGGCATCTCACTGTGATAGATGGTGAGAGTGAGTCCTCTCATATCAATAGCTTGTATAAATACTTTCACTGAAGATAATGAAGCTAACCGTTTCCATTATTTCACTCTCAATTCGGTTACAACAAATCTCTCTCTCTCTCTCAAAGCGTGTGTGAAGGTGTGTGGTGAGGTTTCTGTACTCTGTGTGAAGATTGCAGAAGCTTTGGAGAATTTGCTCCAACAATCAAAAGATCCAAATATAATATGAGAGAGTGAGATTACAAGAGAGATAGAGAGGATGAAGAGAGATTGAGGGAATACGTGATGAGAGGATACAAACCTATTTTGCTTCAGAAAATGGTCCTTAATATCACCCTTCTAAACGAGGTTGGGTTTGGTGTTTCAGCTTTGTTAAGAATATCTCTACCCGCGAAAACACTCCAATGTCCAAATCAGTTATTGTAAGACAGGTGTTGAGAAGGTTAATAATAAATTTACCAAGTAGACCCATGTCTCCCCTATAATAGGGATGCTGAGTTAGTGAGATTTTAATATAATCTTCTTTTTTTGTTCCTATTAAAATGTTGTTAACACCCTGTTAACACCCAAAAATAACCAAGTTGTGGGCTGAGGGCCGAGGGCTGAGTAAGAGGAAAAGGGAAAACTAGGGCACCGAGGTGTACCACTAGACAAAATCACAAAGGAAAATTACCAAGGGATCAAACTCAGAAGAGCCCCTCGGGGTAAGCTACAGAGAGAAACGCTCTGAGGAGAGGGTGAGCCCGAGGAGCAATGAGTTGGGCCGAGGGAGAGTTAAGCCTCAGCCTATAGAGTGCCTCGACCCCGATAACTCGGATGCCCGAGTCCATAAGACTGGCTGAGTGGTATGAGGCAGCGGAGCGAGTAAGGGTTGAGGTAAGGCAAGCTTGCTTGGAAGGCACGAGGGAACACTACAAGAATAAGTTGATTTTTCAGGCATGAGTTTCCGGCGGATTTTTGAACTTTTCGGCGGATGACATCTGACAAAAACTTACCGACGGATTTTCGGATTTTCCGGCGGATTTATCCTGGCCGGATTATTTGCGGCGGATTTTTTGGTCATTTGCGGCGGATTTAATGTTTTAAAAAATAAAATTTAAAAAAATGAAACCGAAATCCACCGATACCAGTATTTCCAGCAGATTTTTGAAAATTAAAACGTGGGACTAGCTGAAGATCAAGCGAAGGAGCGAAGCTGTGGAGAAGTGGCGCGAAGAGTTTTACCCCACTAATTGTGCTAGTGGAGATCGTGGTTAGTGGCTCCGCTTTTTTAGGGCTCGGGAGCAATGAGAAGTGTTGATCTTTATTAGATCCAACAGTAGGCAAATGTTGGCTAGGAAAGTGGCCGATGAGGGCCTATGTATTTATATAGGGTAGAATGCAATTTTACAACATACATCAATCAACACAACCCAAATTTTTTCATTCTTTATCGTCTTTACCGCACTTTTACTTATGTTTGTTTTCAACATTAACTAGTAGAATAATCCAACCCTCGCGTCCCATCCACCCAACCTGACCCTTTCTTGAGGAGTCAGGATACCCTCAGTCGAGGAGCAGAGTTCCCTCCTCGATGCAATTACTTGAAGAAACGAGGAATCAAAGACTTGTCCAAACCTCTGACCGATTCCATGGCTAGGTCCTAAGAGTTTGATGACATCAAAAATTGGTACGCCCGGTGGGACAGACACGGGTGAACAAACGAACATGTTTGATTCGCCTAGACTGGATTATTGTTGACATATGCACTTACGCTTCAGCAAGAACCTAAGTATGGAGCCATCATCGGCCTCAAAAAAGGTCACTGCTACCAAAGCAAAGAACATGGAGCCACTAAGTGCTTCGGGGACAACCCCCCAACGGTTAACGCGATTCGAATGAAAGTTTCCCCCATGACTCTGAGGAGCCCGTGGTGATGACTACTTCGTCCATTCGGCAACAAATCAATATGGGGATACACGATATCATGTACCAAGTGTCCCACTAATTGGCTGACATGGTAACACCTATGGTGCACAATGAAGTGCAACAGGCCAACGAAGCGGAACAAAGGCGTGCTACGCAAGCTAGTAGCACGATGAACTTTGGTTTCCCTAGCCATTCACAGGGAGGACCACCTTTCTCTGTGCGAGGTGTAACGCCCCAAAAATGATTAAGTAAATAATTAGATAATTTAATTAAGTGATATTTTAGTTGGCCTTATTAAGATAAATATAAGGTAATTAATTAATTTAAGGAGTGGGGTGTAGTAAATAAATGGGGTATTTTAATCAAATAGGGAGGATGTGAGAAAGTAATTAGGAGGTGCAATTAGGACCCATTAGAGTTAAGTGGCCCAAACCCAATTAATAAAAACATTAGGGTCTTAGGAGAAACCCTCATTAGAAGCAAAAGATCAAAAATTAGAAAGTGAGAAGAGGAGAGGAGAGGGAGTGCGACGGCTAGGGCTAGGAAAGGAGAAGAATTTCGTGAAGCTCAAGGAGGAAGAAGGAAGGCGTGGAGAGTTGGGGTTTTGGAGGGGTCTTCTTGATTGTTGGTGTTATCTTCTCCAATTTTAAAAAGGTATGGGGGCTCTCTATCATAGTTAATAATTTATAAACCATGAAATCATAGGGATTAGGTGTTAGGAGTAATTAGGTGGCTGATTTGTAATGTGTATAAATGATTTGTGAGGATGTGATTGATTTTTATGATGATATGGTGTTGTTGTACATGTAAATATGTTTCTTGATGAATCTTGAATTGCTTGATGTATGTCAATTGTAATAGGGTGATTAATTGCCAATTTAACATAATTTAAATAGGAGAAAGTATGTGTTTACTAGGCGTTTGGGTGATTGGTTGAATAGGAGAGGTTTTGTGGTGTGGTGTTTAGGGAGGGGCTTCGGGTTGTGCTGGAAATAGGAGAGGGGGGCGCCAATTCTGCAAGCACTTGGCGCCTGGGTTGCTGTTTGGAGGATCTTGGTTTGTGCGTGTTTCGGTTTGGGTGGTGTCTGCGAGGGGCGCCACCGCGCAGAATTTGGCGCCTGGTTCACTGTTTGGTTGCTGCGTGGGGTGCAGCACAGGGAGGGGGGCGCCAATTCCCCAGGAATCTGGCGCCTGGTTCAGGGTGTGTTGCTGCGTGGGTGGGGTGCAGGGGAGGGGGCGCCAATTCCCCAGGAATCTGGCGCCTGGTGCACTGTGTGTGCAGGTGAGTGCTGTGTTGTGCGTGAACAGGAGCAGGGGCGCCAATTGCAGGGAATTTTGGCGCCTGGGTGTGCAGCAAGTGCTGCTGTGTGTGGCTTAGACAGGGAACAGTGGAAGGGGCGCCATTTGGCTGCCCCGTGCGCCTGATTTGGCGCCTGTGTGAGTGCTGGGGTGGGTGTGTGGTGAAGCAGTGCAAGGGGCGCCATTTTGGCTGCCCCAATGCGCCTGGTGGTGCGCTGGTGTCTAGTGATGGGCGCCAACTTTGGCAGCCCAAGGCGCAATTTTGCGTCGTGTCTTGGTGTGGGGTCAAAATAGTCCTTAGGTGCCAGAATGGTCCCCGAGGTGTCAAACTAGTCCTTAGGTGTTAAAATGATCCTTACGGTGATAGATTAGACCTTAGGTGTTAAAATGATCCTTACGGTGATAAGTTAGTCCTTAGGTGTTAAAATGATCCTTACGGTGATAGATTAGTCCTTAGGTGTTAAAATGGTCCTTATAGTGACAGATTAGTCCTTAGGTGTCAAAATGGTCCCTGGGTGTTGAAATGGTCCTTAGGAGGTGATTTGGTCCTTAGGTGTGGGTTAGTCCCTGGCGTTGACTTTAGTTCTTAGGATGACTTTAGTCCTTTGGCGTGGAAATGCTGGTTGGTGTTCTTTTAATCCCTGTAGGTGTGTTATGAAATAAATGGTGAGTATATTGGTGATGAGAGGTCTTTGACTCTCCTTGGTGAATATATATATATATATATATATATATATATATATATATATATATATACATACATACAATTGTTGGTGAGCATGTTAATGAATTATTGGTGTCCTGGTGTTTTTGGTGCATAGTCATGGCGTCGCATAATCATATTCATTTTGGTGAATAGGCCTCGCCCTCTGAAAATATTTTGGTGTTTTGGTGAATGCCCTCAAGGCAATTTTGGTGATGGATCCACATGCATATGCCCAGTGGAGTTTTGGGTTGCATCTCATGCATTACATTCCATTGTTGGTGACTGATTAGGTGTTCTTAAAATAATGGTGTATTGGAGTTGACTACATTATGGTGTACCTGACTTAACTGTGTTTTTCTGGTGTATTTGAATAGACTTAACTGTATTTATGATGTACTTGACTTAACTGTATATCTGGCGTACCTGAATTGATTGTTTCTCTACTGTGTTTCTTGTTTTATTTATTATTATCTATGCATTGAGACTCACCCTATTGCGTCGTGTTGCCTCGTATGTCGGCAACCTGCAGGTGACGGTGACTGAAGGTGACTAGAGATCCTTCTTCTAGTATGGTCGAGTTGGCTCTGATACGTAGCACCGGGGGGGAATGTTTAGCTTGTTATTCCTTTCCATTTTCAACTATTGTTTAAGTTGTTATCTTTCCACTGCTGTAATACTTATTCCCAGATATTATTGGTGCTATGTATCATCTATATTGGAGTTTATTTTAATTAATCATTTTGGAGTTTTGAAAGGTGTTTTGTTTAAATGTGGCACCCTCGTGTGGCTGCACTGAAAGTTCTTATGCACTCTGATTTTTCAAATGATTCAAATAGTAGTTATGGTAGAAGGGGGTGTTACACGAGGCACGCATCAGACCATGCCATACCCCAACTTTGTTGGACCTCAACGGGCATCCTCCTATAACACTGTAGAAGGCATGCAACAGTGTCCTCCGAGTGGGAGTGGGATCGGCGCTCAGCAGGCGTTCTCTCATCAGGTAAGTCCTACTCGTGTTCTTTCCCCTCCTCCACCGCACCCCCCAAATATAAGTAAGCTCACCCCTCTCAAAACATAGCCGCCCTCCACCGCCTCACCACCACCTTCACCACCACCTTACCAGAAACACCACCGCACCAACATCTCTCCCCTCCACAACCATCATATCTCCAACACCGCCCATCACAACTGCAAATTCTAAAGTATCACGGTTTTCATAAACTCAATTTTCGAAACACCTATAGTTGAGTAGATGATTTACTTGAGGATGAGTTTGGTCCACACCCAGAAATTAAATTTCTAGATGTACAAAATTAAATAGTCATCCGGAAAAAGAGTTTCCTTGAACTCAATTGATTTACATAAAAGTGATTGTTAAAGTTATGGAAAAAAAATTAAGTTTTGAAGTAAATTATAAAAATAATCAAAAATATGGTACATAAATAATTATTTTTTAAATACAATTAATGCAATACGTACCAAAAATTAATTTTTAGATAAATATCTACCTATAGAACTATAACTAAGTGCAATTGAAAAATTATTTATTTTATTTTCACAAGCATACAACTGATTATGAATCATGTTCCTACTAATAGCTAATGGGATATGTGTAACTTACACTAAGATCTTTTATTTTATTTAAATGACACTAAAATATAATTATAATTAAATACAATTGGAAAATTATTTCTTTTATTTCAGATTTCAAAAGCGACTTTGATTTTATTTAAAAAATGATTATTTATGGTAGCAATTTTTTTGATTATTTTGATAATTCACATCAAAAAGTAATTTTTGTTTATCTAGAACTTTAACAATTACTTTTACATAAATCAATTGAATTTACGAAAATTTAGTTTCCGGACAATTATTTAATTTGCACATCCAGAAACTCAAGTTTTCGTATCTACTCATCTACTATAAATATAAAAATAATAAAATAAAAATAATAAAAATAGGTGCTAGCAAAACCTCATTTTTAGACATTGTACAAGCTTGCCACATGTGCAAGTTTAGGGGCCAAATGGTAATTGCCAAATAAAAAATTAAGAATGTATTACAAAGCGACTTACGAAGTTGATGCAATCATTAGTAGTTTTTTCTTTTCAAAAAACATAAAAGAAATAAAAATTGTTTAGTATTTACTATAATCTACTAAACTACTAAAACTAATCAATTTAACCACTATATGATGATCTAGAATTAAATTAAAATGTTTAAATTAATATTAAATGATCAAGAATTTAGTTTTTACTATATAATTTTAACCACTAACAATTGTCAAAAAAAAAATTAACCACTATCAAAAATTTCAAAATAACATTTTTTAATAATAAAATATTTTAACTAAAATGGTTTAATTAAAATTAAATGATCTGGAGTTTACTATTTACTATAATCTACAGAAATTCTCAACGAGGGAGGCAACAAGAGAGCAGCAATGAGAGACTCGCAATGGGATAGGCAACAGGAGAAGCAACAGAGGTGCATATTTTATATTAGATCTCATTTTCTTTTTTCAACGAGGGAGGTAATGAGAGATTGACAATGAGATCTGCAACGAGGGAGGCAACAAGAGACTGACAATGGGAGCGGTAGTGCATATTTTATAGATCTCATTTTATTTTTTTCCTAATTTTTACTCAATTATTAAGATTATAAAAATATAGCCAATATACTGACTTTCTTTTTACTTTTTGCAACACAAGTATTTTAAGAAAGTTGAAATATAGTCTTTTATCGAGTTTTTCCTTTTTCTTTAATTAAATTTTACAATTTTCTAAAAATTTATAAGTTCATAGCAAAACTATAATAAATACAGTATCACTTGTACGGATGCACGGGTAAAGTACTAATAATTTTAAAAATAGAGTTCTATTACATGAGTTTCTGGATGTGTAGCTCAAATACTCGTCCAGAAACTTAACTTCTGGATGTAGATCAAACTCATCCTAGAGTACATCATCTACAACCATAGGTGTTTCGGAAACTCAAATTTTGGAAACCGCGATACTTGTGATTTTGTAGCTCCAGTGGGTGGTTGTGGAGGCACGATTGTTGGGGATCAGAGAGAGATGGTGGCGTGGTGTTGTTTTAGGTGTGGCAGAAATGGACGACGAGGGTGAGGCGATGGACGGTGGTTGTGCTTCGAGAAGGGGGAGGTTACTTAAATGTTGTCGTGTGAGAGGTGGTGGCACCGTGAGAGAGGAGGTGGTGGTGTCACGCTGGCAGTCTGGCGGTGGACGACGATGGACAACAGATAATTGATTGGGGTTGGGTTGGGTCGTTACATGTGGTGGTGGGATGGGGTGGGGTGTTTCATAGAGACTTGGGTTAAGTTTGAGTAATAAGGTTATTTTGGGTTTTTCATGATAAAAAAAAAGTTTTTGGGTGTGAGGGGAAAAAAGTGGGGTGTTAGTTTGCCGCGTGTTCAATTTTTTGGGCAAAAAAGTCATTTACTCACTAACAGACAAAATTGTGTCAACTTTTTGCTTTTTCTCTCCGCAAGCTATTGAACATGATCAACGAAGAATTTCTCTCTAAATCTCCCTCAGATCTCGAAGCGTAGAAGCGTACAAGGGTGTGGTAATCGCGAAAGCTTTCCAAATTAGGGTTGCCAATAATCAATACTAATATAATCGAAGAATATGCTAGCAAAATATCCAAAGTAGTGCCTGTGAGTTTGCCACATGTCCAATTTTTTGGCAAAAAAGTCATTTACTCACTAAAAGACAAAATTGTGTCAACTTTTTGCTCTTTACTTTTTCTCTCCGGCGAGCTATTGAACATGATCAACGAAGAATTTCTCTCTAAATCTCTCCCAGATCTCGAAGCGTAGAAGCATACAAGGGTGTGGTTATCGTGGGAGCTTTCCGAATTAGGGTTCTCAATAAATTAATCTCTATTGTGTGGTTGATGTTTTTATCTATTTTGATGAAAGTGGTTGGATAGTCATTAGTGGTCCTCTTAGTGGGCTTATGGCGTTTTATAGCGTTTTGGACTCGTGTGCTCGCGTAGTGTTGTTGTTGGATCGTGTGTGGTTCCTTCCTAGTTGGACTTTGGTGGCACCTCTATTGGGCCTCCTTTCACAATGTTTGGTTGTAATGGTTTGGGCCTTGCCCAGTTTAATGAAGGACATTACTTTTCCCACACCCCTCCTACTCAAACACACCCCTTCAATCTTAAAAACCCCAAATTACCCCCAATTTAAAAAATTAAAAAATTCAAAATTCCCCCTAACCCCACACACCCCTTCACTCTCTCACTCCTCTCACTTCCCTCAACCCTTCGAACCCTATCTCTCACTCTCCCTCTCACTTACCTTCTCCCAACTCACTCAATCTCACCCAATCTCTCACTCAATCTTCTCCACAAACACCCTCAAGAGCACCTGGGTTTTGTTCGCGGTCTCTCACTCTCTCTAATCGTTCCATTTTCATCTAGGTAAGCCTATCCCCTTCTTCACATTTGGTTTTTTTTCTTCTGGGTATCTACTGCGTTCGCATGACCTCATGCGAACAAGTGAAAACGAAGGTGTTCGAATGAGGTCATGCGAGCACCATTCGAATGAGGCCATGCGAAACGTTGCGTGCTGGCTTGTAAAAATGTTGTGTTCGCGTGGGGTTGTTCGAACAGGTTCGCATGGGGTTGTTCGAACCTGTGTATGACAGTGTTGTTTATGGTTTAATTGGTTTTAGTTGGTTTAATTGGTTGCCTTTTACTGTTTTAATTGTTGTTTCAGATATGGTTAGGCACTGTGGCGGTAATTCTTCCCAACAACCATCCCAGCGAGCTGGTAGGCCACCTCCTACGGTTTCTGAACGCAAAAGGAGGCAAGATGTTGGTGAACCTTCCCGGGGTAGGGGTAGGGATAGGGGCAGGTTAGACGTCCCTCCTCCCCCGCCTCCGGTTGATGATATTGGCTGGGACATTGAGTGTGATGCTCAATTTCAAGCATTCGAGCTGGCTGGCCCTGCTGCACATGAGGAGGAGGAGGCTGGTGTGCATGAAGAGCAGGTTGATGCTCAACAGAGGAGGTCATTGAGCCTCGTGAGCCTGTTCTTGCTCCCTGGGGCTACATTCCTATTCCCCGGTGGACCTGTTGATGGTTCGGTCTTGCCCACATACGGGCCGCATATTCTGACTGATTTCTATACTGGTCGGGTAAGTTATTGTTATAAAATAGCGTGTTGTCAATTTTGTTTCTTATTTTGTTGAACATCTTGGCTTATTGTGCCATTTGTCAATGCAGGTTCGACCCAATATAACTACGATTCCACATGGACTTGTTAACCTTGTGGTCCATGCTAGGATCAAGGAGACTCTGAACGCTTCGGGGTTGTTCCCTCTGATAGGACTTGGTTTTCCCATTACTCACAGGGGGCTGCTAAACGCATTCATAGAGCGTTGGCAGCCGGATACATCATCATTCCACCTTCCTGTCGGTGAGATGAGCATCACCCTTGATGATGTATCCCAGTGTTGTGCGAAAAGGTGATGTGCAAGTATACACAGTCGCAACAAGTAATATAATGATAAGTAAGATCGTCTCCACAGGGATTGTTGAGTTTACTTCTATAATTAAATTAGTAAATTAGCTAGTGAGTAAATCAAGTAACAATAACAAAGTATAGAATCATTAATGTTATCAACATAAAGGTACAAAAGAAAATAAGATAGATGGTAAGTAGAAATTCAGAATGAGAGTAGTTGGAATGCTCTTTGCTAAGTAAATTCCCAGAAGTAAAGCGTTATAACGTCACACGCTATAGCGTCAAGCGCTGTCGCAATTGATTTTGTGCTTTTCAGTCACTGACGCCAGGGTTTCATTACAAGAAGCCTATGTCTAAGTTCTAAATAAGTTCACCCCTGTATAATAAAGAACCCACAACTTTTGCCCTATGAACTATTGCCTTTCTATGTCTAGATTTAGCAAACGTTGGTTAAATGTCTTTAAACAACCTTTCATTCATATCAATCTTTGAGTTCGATTCATTGACCATGTCTGTACCCATGAATATACCCATTTTAGCTGATCAATTCTAAAACAAGTTTGGAAGAATTAACATACAAAGATTGAAACACAAAACATTAAACGTTTATAACGAAATACTAAAGATTCATTACAAAGCTCAAAGCAATCCAACTACAAGAGAATTAACTCATGATGAGCAACAACACAAGAAATACAGCATAAAAGTGTTACCTAAAGCCATAAAACCGAAATCACAAAGAGATGGAAAATACTCCAAATGATGACAGCTCCTGTGCCGCTACAGCGTCTGCCGTTATAACGTCTCTCTCTCAGCACTATAGAAAATCTACATTTTATTGTGAAAATGAAGCTTGGACGAAAATGGAGTGCAAGAGAGTTATTTCTAACCCTCCTCTCATTAGACCAGCAAAACCAAGATGAAGAAGATGAAGTTTGAGACTTCAATATAAAGAAAATAACTTCCAAAAAGGTTGAAAAGCCATCCCACCAACTATACCAACTATTTTTATCCTCCATTACAAAATAGACAAGTGTCCTATAAAGTACAAAGTCGGTGGTCACTTTGCACGAACTGCTACGACCGCTCTCGATTGATTTGTCATGCCGCAAAAATCGCTGCTTTCTCTCTCATCACCGCGAATCCAACGCTATAACGCTCGACGCTATAATGCCCGATGCTATAACACCTAACAAACACATTAAAAATAACAAGAAAGCACCAAAAGTGCCAATTTGTCACATAATCGCCTCCTAACCTCTTTTTACACTAAACAATATATATTTACTTAATTAAACAATAATATTACTTAAGAACTTGCATTAATTTAAGTAATAAGAGCATAAATAACTCATATAAATATGAGTTATCACCCAGCTGCTACACATCTCCATTACTGGCCAGTTCTATGACATGCCCGATCGAACACAGATGCAGGGGAGAACAGATGTTGATTGACTATTTGGGGCCACCCCAAGATGCCGCCACTGCATCACTGGCGAGGGTTGTCTGTTGGTCTAGTATGGTTGAGGGATAGGGTCTACCACCCAACCATAGCTGATGAGCGGTGGGATCATGCTGCTAGGGCCTATATGCTCTATCTTTTGGGTTGCACATTGTTCGCAGACAAGTCAGGCAGCAAGGTTAAGCTCGGCTACCTTGGTATGCTTCAAGATTTGAACGTTGTTGGAGACTACTGCTAGGGGGCAATGGCCCTTGCCCATCTATATGATCAACTGAAGGATGCTTCAAGAAAGAAGACGAAGAAGATGGCTGGTCATATGGCTCTACTACAGGTATAAAACTTACTCTCTTTTTTTATACACATGTGTTGGAAAAACACATGTGCAAGTATACACAATCCAAAAACAAGTAGTATAAAAAGATCGAACCCACAGAGATTGAAAAACTCTCTTTTAAAATACAATATAAAGTAATAAAGTGTAAGGTAACTAAATAACAATTTATAGTGGAGTTGGTGTGATCACAAATAAGTTAGATAAGAAAGCAAAGTATAAGTGTTGATAATGCAAATGAGAGAAACTAGTTGGAATGTCTTCATCAAGTAATTTACTTTTTAGTGTTTGATGCAAGATGTGATGCAAATTTGCCGAATGTTGTTGCATTAGTTATGTGCCTTTCAGTCACTTTTCTTCAGAGTTTCATTACAAGCTTCCTATGTCTAGGCATGCTAAATAGGTTCACTCTTGCCTTTGAAAGTACCCACAGTTTCACCCTATGGACTATACTATCCTATGTCTAGGACTTAGCATGGTTTTCACAAAGTTTCCTTTATGTAAAACACTTACCCATATTAGTTCTTGAGTTCTTAATTGTAAGTCATGTCCGCTTCTACAAATTTACTTATTCTAAGTTGATCAATCCCCAAAATAAGTGTTGAAAATATTATCAAGCAAGAACTAAAGTACAAACATACATACATGCATCATACTTACTTAAAAGCTCATTAAATGATTAGAACATTCCAACTAAGAAAGATTTAGCTAACAATAGACATTGCAAGGTAAATATAAACTGAATAGACCATGTTTATATAATTGAAATCACAAAAGAGAAACAACAAGATAGAAGTTACACAAGTTGAAGCCCTTTGTATGAATTCACCTAGCAATGCACTAGCATTACTCCTTAGCACTATACAAACACTATGAAATCAAGTAAGGAGGATTTGTTAATTCCTTCCTTTCCTCTTATAAAATAGAAACTAACTATGTATATTGAAATTTTGATCTAACTTATGGATTGTGATATATTTCCAAATGAAGATGTGAGGTCCTTTTATAGCCTTCAAGAGAGGTGCTTCCTTCCTTCATGTTGAAGTAATCTTGAGTGGATTAGCTGTAGTTGCTTTTCAGAGGTTGATCTCTAAGTTGAAATCTTTGACTAAGTGTATAGGGAGGTCCCATGATGTATGAACATGTGTCCCTATGTTGATGACTCTTCAAAGCTATCCTTATGGCTATGTGTGAATGGTAGACACCTACTATATAAAGTGGTTCTGCTTTAGGGGACCAAGCATGAGGTCAGCAATGCAAGTGGATGCACATGTAGCTAGCTGCTCATTCACCAAGTAGTGCAAATTCAGTGCAGTATCAATGCAGGAGCATTGATGCAGGGAGCATTGATGCAGAATCTGTAGACTGCACTGAACAAAAACATCAAACATACCACAATATATCCAAAATGGCCTAATAACAACTATAACCATGTCAATCACTCAAGTTATCATATATCACATAAAATACTATATAAACACTTTATTATTACTTGAAAGAGAGCAATTTACTAAGTTTAAACATATAAAATAGTCTTTATAAAATAGAGTCATCACACCCCCAAACTTAAACGATTGCTTGTCCGCAAGTAATGACAAAGGCAAACCATTAAAACTATAATTCTAGAAGATAGATCAGCTTGATATTTTTGGATTTTCATGAGGAATTCCCTATGAACTTCATTTCTCAGCAATCTTTCTTATGCCTTTATTTCTTCAAAACTACCAAAGCTATTCAAACTCTTTTGTGTGTGTGTGAACCCACTGAGTTGAGATTGGTTCCAAGACTAAGTGAGATTTTTTTTCCTTCTAGCCTTTGAAAGGATTGGTTTATCTTTGGTCACACCAAAATATTTTTCAAAAGAGAGATTAGACTCAAAAAAATTTCTCAAGTGTTGGGGAGTTTTAAGTACAACAAAGGACTTGGTTGAATCTTTCAAAGCTTTTGAGCCAATGCATTTTCTCTTGTTTTTGTGTGGATCTTTTGTGCAGATGCATTTACTTCTTTGAAGTGATTTGTGCATTGATTTTTTTCTGCATTTTGCTTTTCTTCAGTGCAGTTGCATTGATGCTTCTGCAATGATGATGCTTTTTCTTTTGATAGCTCATATTGCCTTCCTCACTGACCTCCAGATGCAATTGCACTTTGGCACAGGTCTTTGACCTCTAGATGCATATATTTTTTTCTTTGCACTTTGGCACACAGTTCGATTTTGAACTATCCTCCGGATACATTTATTCTGCATGGCACAAAGATTTTTGACCTCCAGATGCATTCATGTACTTAGGCACAGGTATAGTTTCAAATGATTCAGGACACTATGGCTTTGATCTTTGATCTTTTGTCCACATTTTTGTATTCTTTTTGTGCATTGTTTACTCTTTATACTTTTCAAATTCAGCCTTTGTTTTCATAAAACACCCCCCAAACTTAATTCTTTAAGCTCTTCTATCTTTTTAGTAAAACTTTGTTTTGACCTAAGCTCACCAAAAATTCCCCTTGCATCAGATTGATCTTTAAATAGCAAGGTTCTTTTCACAAACTCAGTTTTGAAGTGTTGAAGTAAAATAATTTTGGTTATTTTCTAAGAAATAAGGTTTCTTTTTCTCTTTTTCATCATTAAAATTCCATCCATAGGGTTTTTTCACCATATTTTTGAAAAGTTGATCCATTCTACTAAAATATTTAGATACTACTTTGTTAAGTACATCTAATATTTAAACAAAATATAAACTATTTAAAACATATCTCTTTACTATATAAAAATATATTTAAACACACAACATATTAGATAAATCCCCCCCAAACTTAAGGGGTAGCAGTGTCCACACTGCTAATTTGTTCAGAAAATACAAACCAATATTTGTTCAAAATAGGGGAGAGGGATTAAACACAACCAGGGAAATAGTTCAGATAGAAACAAGACAATCTATAGCAGTAGTATGTGAAAACTTGTAAATGATACTCATTTCTTGGCTCCACTATTGGTTCTGGTGCTCTGCCTGGTAGGAGGAGTGTGTTTCACCTTCTGCTTCTTCTCTTTGGGTTGCTTGGTTGGAGTATCTTCTGTAGGTGCAGATGCACCTTCTTCCTCTGGTGTAGTTGCAGAGCTGTTTACTGTGGATCGATGCAGTGCATCGATCTTGATCGCATCAGTTGCTTCCTCTTTGGTGTCAATTTTGCTTGTCTGCCTGCAGGTTTCTTGAAGAATTTCTGAGTGTTGTGCAATGCATCTCTCTTCTGTTGAGCCATTTGTTCCAGAACAAGCTTGATTGTTGCCTCATCATGCATTGTTGTTGCCTGCTGTGATGCAACAGCATGTGATGCAGGAGCATCACTCTGCATCACTTCAGATTGAGCTACAGGCTCCTTTGCAGATGATTTTTCTTCTCCTTTTTCTTCTTTGTCAAGTCCTTCTTCTTCTCTTTCCTGCACAAATTCTTTCTCAAGAGCAGAAATAACATTAGTAGTAATGTTGCTTGGGTCAGAAGGTACTTGTTGTTCTAGTTCTTTTTCTGGTCTGGCAGGGCTAGGCTCAGAGATGATTTGTTCTGTGTGAGGTGTTTTCTCAGGTTCATTTGTTGGAGAGGGTGGTGGAGGGGTTGTCTGTGGTGGTGATTGGACTGGTGGATCATTGAGGGAGTATGAGTGGTTTCTTGCTGGGCTTGTGGTGTTTGTTTGGCATATTTTTGTCTAGCTATCTCTTCTAGAATTACACCTCTAGCATGTTCCTCTTCTTCATCATTAATTTCATCATCACTCTCTTCCTCCTCTTCTTCCACTTCTTTATCCATTTCCTTTTCTAATTCCTCATCCTCCGTGTCTGAATCATACAAATCTTCAATAACAGTTTCTACCACAACCTTCTTCTTTCCTTTTGCTTGTTTCCTAGTCACCGTTTTCTTGGTACTAGGTTCTTCCTCCTTTTCCTCCTTTTTCTCTTCTTCCTCAGTTTCTCTTCCTCTTCTTCTTCTTGGTCTTGATATCCAAATTTTGGAAATTCAGGGGCATTCACTTGGCCCACAACATCAAATATCTTGTCAAAGACAAGTTGTAGCCAATCATGTTGATCATTTAAAAATTTCCAAACTGCAAGTTGCTTCTGCATGTGATGCTCTTGCATTGCAGGTGCAGAGCCTCTCACATTCCTCAATCTCTCTTTCATTTCAGCATTCAAATTTCCAGGTGGGAATTTTCTTTGTTCATTGGAAGCTATTGGAACACCTTCTTTCATACACAACTCCGTAATAAGACAAGGGAAAAACAGAAATCCCTTTGATTTAGTTGTGCATGCAAGAATTTCTCTAGCAATCAATCTACCTATATCAACATTTCCCTCGGAGAGAATTGTATCTAGCAAGATCAATCTCTCTTTGGTCATTGAATATGTGTGTGATGTGGGCAGAATTGAAGTTGCTACAAATAGATGCCAATTTCCTAATGCATCAATCAAATAAGTGCTCCTAAGTTTGATTTCATTTGGTGTGAACTTTTCCCAAACAGATCCTGGTATTGCTATTCTACTTCTCACTTCCTCCATTTCTTTCTTAAAAGCTTTAGCCACTTTCTTTTCAAATTCAGGACCATTATACTTATGCATATAATGTTCATTCAATTTCTTTGGATGAAAGTGCACAAGTTTACCTCTCACCATAGAAGTGTAGGATTGCTATGTTCCTTCTTGTGGTGTGATTCCAGCATAGAATTCTCTCACCAAATCTTCAATGTAGCCTCCTCTTGGAAAAACGAAGTGATCCCAGTTGAGATTGGCCACTGTTGACATGAATGATGGGCTAGCCTTCTTCAAATCATACCCTCTCTTGGGTAGTAGATGCATTTTCCAGAAATGAGCATTATCATTGGTTCTCAATTCTGGTTCTTTTTGCTTTGCCTTTCCTACTCGCTGATGATTCTGCATGCATGCTTTTCTTTCCTTTCTTCAAAGATTCAACATGTTTGCCTGATGATTTCTGTGCAAAATGCTTTTTCACCATCGCGATTGCTTGATTTCTAGGTTTCTTTTGAAATGGGTTTTTTGGATTGGAATATGAGTAGTAACTTGTTTCTGGATGAAAGAGTTTCGTAAAGAAGAGGTAACGGTTGTGAGGGTGAAGGTTTAATGGGAAGGAAAATTAAGTGGGATTCGGTTTTGATGGAACTAGCCGTTAGGTGATAAGTGGTGTGCATGCAAGCAACCACGTGTATTCCTTGGCTATTAAACACATCATTATCCTTCTTAACCTCCTTGTGATCTTCCTGATGCCTTAAGACTCACACTTAATCACTTTCTTCAAATTTTTGAGATTTTTGATGCAGGGCAATTTCTTCTGCAATGCAGGTGCACTGATGCAGCTGCATTGGTATCCTGCATTTCTGCAAAACAACTAAAAACATAAAATTGTACAAAAATACTTAAAAATGATGGGTTGCCTCCCATTGAGCGCTTGTTTTAAGAGTCTTGTCAGCCTGACTACCTCTTTTTGTTTAGAGATTTTGCAAATGGGTGGTGGTTTTGTCTCTCACCACATGTTCACCATAGTACAGTTTAACTCTCTGACCATTCACTTTGAAGACAGTATTTGATGTTTTATCTAATAAATCTACTACTCCATGTGGATAAACCTTTATCAACTTAAATGGTCCTGACCACCTTGATCTTAGTTTACCAGGAAATAGCTTCAACCTAGAGTTATATAGCAGAACTAGTCCTCCTTCTTTTAATTCTCTTCTGTGAATTTTCTTGTCATGCCATGCCTTAGTTTTAGCTTTGTAGATTTCAGCATTCTCATAAGAGGTTTGCCTAATTTCTTCTAGCTCATCAAGCTCTATCATTCTCTTTTACACCTTTTGTTTAGATTGAAATTGAGCTTCTTGATAGCCCAATAGGATTTGTTTTCCAATTCCACAGGTAAATGGCATGCTTTTCCATAGACTAATTTGTAAGGGGACATTCCTAAGGGTGTTTTGAATGCTGTTCTATATGCCCATAAAGCATCATCCAAATGTAAAGACCAATCTTTTCTATTTGGACTAACCATTTTTTCTAGCATTCTCTTAATTTCCCTATTGGATAATTCTGTTTGTCCACTAGTTTGAGGATGGTAAGCTGTAGCTATCTTATGCTTAACTCCATACTTAGCTAGAAGGTTTTCTATGATCTTATTGTAAAAGTGTGAACCTTCATCATTAATGATAGCTCTAGGAAGTTCCAAATCTAGTGAATATATTTCTTTGAAGAAACTTACTCACTGAGTTAGCATCATTATTAGGTAATTCTACTGCTTCTACCCATTTGGACACATAATCAACAACTACTAAGATATATAAATTGCCAAAAGAAGGTGGAAAAGGTCCCATGAAATCCATTCCCCAAACATCAAATAATTCAATTTCTAAAATATTGGTTCTTGGCATTTCATGTTTATCAGAAATATTTCCTGCTCTTTGACATTTATCACAGTATTTGACCATAAAATAAGCATCTTTAAATAAAGTAGGCCAAAAATAACCAGATCAGTAATACCTTAGTCATTTCTCTAGTGCTTCCAAAGTGTCCTCCATAAGGTGCGATCGGCAATGCAAAGAACACTTGCTTGTTGCTCCTCTTCAGGTATGCATTTCCTCATTAATTGATCAGGGCACATCTTGTAAAGGAATGGATCATCCCAATAGTATTGCTTAACTATGTGGAAGAATCTTATCCTTTGTTGATATGTCATATTCATCGGTACTACTTTGCTTGCAAGGAAATTTACAATATCAAAGAAACCATGGTGCGATGCATTTGATGCTCTGCATTGCCTATAGCATATGCAGCTTTATGTTTTGCATTGACTGTGATTGC
This sequence comes from Oxytropis ochrocephala, assembly GCA_020916435.1. Lineage (NCBI taxonomy): Eukaryota > Viridiplantae > Streptophyta > Magnoliopsida > Fabales > Fabaceae > Oxytropis > Oxytropis ochrocephala. The sequence continues at coordinate 71,331,242 of CM037091.1, read as the reverse complement.
CAATAGTTTTTCATCTGGAAAGCTCTCCTTGATTTCTTCTCCTTGTGTACCAAGTGATTCTCCTTCAATCCTTGATAAATGGTCTGCTACTTGATTTTCTACTCCTTTCTTGTCTCTAATTTCCAAATCAAATTCTTGTAGGAGTAAAATCCACCTTATCAGCCTTGGTTTTGCATCCTTCTTTGAAATTAGATACTTAATGGCAGAGTGATCAGTATAGACAATAATTTTAGTGCCAACTAAGTAAGATCTAAATTTTTCAAATGCAAATACCACAGTTAATAATTCTTTTTCTGTGACTGTGTAGTTCACTTGAGCTTCAATTAATGTTTTGCTAGCATAATAAATAGAATGAAAAACCTTGTCATACCTTTGCTCCAGGACTGCTCCTACTGCAAAGTCACTAGCATCACACACTAATTCAAATGGCCTGCTCCAATCAGGTGTTACTATCACTGGTGCAGTTACCAATGCCTTTTTAAGCTTGTCAAAAGCTTCTATACAAGAATCATCAAAGTTAAATGCTACATCATGTTACAAAAGCATACATAATGGTTTTGAGATTTTTGAAAAATCTTTGATAAACCTTCTATAGAAACCAGCATGGCCTAAGAAGCTCTTGATACCTTTGAGTGTATTTGGTGGTGGTAGATTCTCAATGACATCAACCTTATCTTTGTCTACCTCTAGACCTTTCTTTGAAATTCTATGTCCTAGCACAATGCCCTCTTGTACCATGAAATGACACTTTTCCCAGTTTAATACTAAGTTTGTTTCTTCACATCTCTTGAGAATTTGTTCCAAGTTTGCTAAACAAACTTGAAATGTTTCTCCAAAGATAGAGAAATCATCCATGAATACTTCCATTGATTGCTCAATGAAATCTGAGAATATAGACATCATGCATCTTTGGATTGTAGCAGGTGCATTACATAAGCCAAATGGCATCCTTCTAAAACCAAAGGTTCCATAAGGGCATGTAAAGGTAGTTTTGTGTTAATCCTTAGGCTCAATGGCTATTTGATTATAGCCTGAGTAGCCATCTAGGAAACAATAAAATTCTTTCCCTGCTATTCTATCTAACATTTGATACCTTTGAGTGTATTTGGTGGTGGTAGATTCTCAATGACATCAACCTTATCTTTGTCTACCTCTAGACCTTTCTTTGAAATTCTATGTCCTAGCACAATGCCCTCTTGTACCATGAAATGACACTTTTCCCAGTTTAATACTAAGTTTGTTTCTTCACATCTCTTGAGAATTTGTTCCAAGTTTGCTAAACAAACTTGAAATGTTTCTCCAAAGATAGAGAAATCATCCATGAATACTTCCATTGATTGCTCAATGAAATCTGAGAATATAGACATCATGCATCTTTGGATTGTAGCAGGTGCATTACATAAGCCAAATGACATCCTTCTAAAACCAAAGGTTCCATAAGGGCATGTAAAGGTAGTTTTGTGTTAATCCTTAGGCTCAATGGCTATTTGATTATAGCCTGAGTAGCCATCTAGGAAACAATAAAATTCTTTCCCTGCTATTCTATCTAACATTTGGTCTATGAATGGTAAAGGAAAGTGATCCTTATTAGTAGCTTTGTTGAGTTTTCTGTAATCCATACAGATTCTCCACCCTGTGACAGTTCTAGTTGGTATCAACTCATTCTTTTCATTGGCTATTATTGTCACACCCCTTTCTTTGGTACACATTGGGCCAGGCTTTACCCAAGCACCATCGTCTGATATATGGGTATATGATTCCAACATCTAGCCACTTAATGATTTCTTTTTTCACAACCTCTTTCATAATAGGATTTAGTCTTCTTTGACTCTCTATGCTATTTTTGGAATTTTCTTTCAAAATGACTCTATGCATGCTATTAGAAGGACTAATTCCTTTGATATCTGCCATTTGCCAACTGTCATACCCCAATTTTGTTCTGGCTTTAGGTCAAAACCCTAATTTTCCACAAAAAATAAATAAATTGAAGAGTGAAGAGCCTTATGCACTGCATTTTGGATCCTAGAAGGCATTCCAAGGTTCTTGAAATCATTTTTAGGGTTGGAATGCACTTTTCGGGCAAATTAGGGTTTTAGAGTCAAAAAGGGTATTTTGGTCAATTACAACGGGTATTTTTTCTCGCTTTCAAAATGGCTCAAAATATGTTCTCAGAGTGCTTGTGCGTGTTATTTTTAACAATCTTGCACCATTTTGTTCTCGTTTGACACTCGTGTTAGTCCTAATTATATACGTGTGTTTATCTTAGTACTCGTTAGCGGTTTTACGTTATTTTATTATTATTAGTAGAACTTATTTACTTTTTATTGCTAGAAAAAGAACTAAAAAATCTGTTATTAGAGTTCAATCTTAACTATATTTTTGGATTCCATGCAGTGGCGAAGCTAGGATTTTTCTAGAGCCTGGGCAAGAAAATTTCCCGCCAATTGACATATGACATAATATATAAATAATCATAAAGTGTACTAAATAGGAGAGATGAAATCTAACCTGTCAATAGAGTGCTAAATAAAATTAGAGCAAAAACCCTAACTCCAAAATACTACCCAAAGAGATGAATGAGTTGGTTTTCCTTAAAATAGAGCTCAAATGTAAATGATTTAAGCTTGGATTGGACTACTTGAAGTGAAAAGAAGAAGAAAAATGGAGGAGGGCATGGTGGAAGAGAAGAGAAGAAAGTGAGAAAAGGAGAGGGAGTGTCGTGAGAGAAGAGAGGAAATTGGGGGGTTCATTTAGTTTTTGGGTTTTACTTTTTTTTTTTACATTGGGTGACCAATTGAAGTTATTTGTAAAAAATAATTTTAAATTTATTTGATTCTAAATTTAAAATGCTAAAGATATTTTTTTAAAAATCATCAACCATCTATATTCATAATTTCTAGTTCTAATATAAGAGATGTGGTAATATTAAAAATATGAATAAAATTTATACTACAAAAAAAATATAGAAAATATCATACATTTATTCTATATATATATATATATATATATATATATATATATATATATATATATTACCTATACATTTTAATAAAAATAATATGATGACCGTAAAATAAAAGTTACCTATACATTAAGTAAAAAAATATTGTTAGTGCATAAAAAACATATTTTGTTAATATATGTTTCTATATTAAAGTTGTAAAAGTAAATTAAATAACAATTGTTGGCTTAGTGGTAAAGTGACATTTAGGTAACTTCTTGGTTGTGGGTTCAACACTCATTGTAAACTTTTGGCGAAAATAAAAATAAACTAAGCCACTTTTTATTTAAAGAAGACAAAACGGAAAAAAATAAATAAAAACGCCTTCCACAGGAATCGAACACGGATTCAATGAGTTAAAAAAGAGAAATTAAACCGCTTCGCCAAACGTTTAAACGATATTTAATTGCGAAATGATGTATATATTTAATAACGTATTTTTAAAAATAGGGGTATTATAGTAATTTCATAGGATTTTGAGCCCGGGTGCGTGCCCGGGCTAGCTGGGCCCTAAAATCGCCCCTGATTCCATGAGTGTTTATTTTCAAGTATCAAGTCAAGCCATTTTTAGTGTTTATTGCTTTATCCCATTTTTGCCATTTTTACTTAAAGTAAACCCAATTTTACACTCAAAGTCATTGTTGCAAGCAACAACAACAGCCACCATCACCTCTCCATGCCACCCCCCCTCTAAACCCAACAACATTCAATACACAACAATTTTTTTGCCTTCCTTCTCTCTACACCACAACATAACACACCATTTCTTTTGCTTCCTTTTCACCTCCTCCCTTTGTAATTTAATAACAACAACTCATTCCTCTCCTCACACACTACCAAAACCGTAGCCCTCTCCTCTCCCTCACTCTATCTTGTTTTTTGATTTCCTCTTCATCCAAACAACACCATTTCACCTCATTTGGATACCTCTTTCACATATCTTCTTCATTCAAGTTCAAAACATCATCATCAAGGAAGATTCACCAAGTTCTCATGGGTTGGAGTTGAGGTTCCTTGGAGGTTCTTGTTGATTTGGGTTCTAGTTTCTTCATCTCATTGCATTTCCTAGCTTGGATTTGAGTTCAAAACATCATCATCAAGGAAGATTCACCAAGTTCTTATGGGTTGGAGTTGAGGTTCCTTGGAGGTTCTTGTTGATTTGGGTTCTAATTTCTTCATCTCATTGCATTTCCTAGCTTGGATTTGAGGTAAACCTTGAACCTCTGCATCATCTTTAAATTTATTGCATAAAATCTCTTCTCCTCACTTCAACTTCTTCATATCTTGTTGTTGTTGCTTTGAGGAGCCATCTCAAACATTATGACAAACACTTAGGGAGGTTTGGGTGTTTGAGGTGGCTCCTTGGCTTTGAAGGGGTTGTTCTTGTGTTTTCTCACATTTCCTTGCATATTCACTCTTGTTTGCATAACTTTCACAAAATAAGAAACCCATTTCAAGCATGATAACATTCTGCCATGGGCCTAGGTTTAGGGTTCTTGAATGCTTTTGTTTATTTCATGATTTGGGGATGAATAATAGTTGATTTAGGGTATGTATGCTCCTAGGTTTTAACATAAAAAAAATTAGGGTTTGGGTTTGCTTTAATAAATTTGTCTTTGTTGATGATTGGCAACTTAATCTTAAGTGTGAGGATTGACCAAAGTGATTCAACATTCTTTGATACACTACGCCAGATTTGTCAAAAAAGAGCGCCTCTATAAGCAACGCTTTAAGTAAAAACGCCACGGATGGCCAAAACAGCTAACCCATACCCAGCGTTTTTTAAAAAAATGCTGCCCATCGCCTTTAAACGCACTAGCCATACCCAGCGCTTTTTAAAAAACGCTGGGTATTGAGTCACACGTTCTCCCAATACCCAGCGCTTTTTAAAAAACGCTGGGTATTAGGTCACATGTTCTCCCAATACCCAGCGCTTTTTAAAAAACGCTGGGTATTGGGTCACACGTTCTCCCAATACCCAACGTTTTTTAAAAAACACTGAGTTTCTTTTTTTCTCTTTTTCTCTCTCACGGACCTTCTATCTTCTCTCACACAACTTCATCTCCGTATCCCCTCTTAATCCGTCTTCCCCCTCTCCTCTCTCTCTTCCCACTCTTCGCCTTCCCCTCTCGTCTCCATGAAATCATGTCTCACACCATGAAATCATCAAATCGTCTCTCACCCTAACCCTAAAATAGAGAAATCCTCTTTCACAACTTTGAAGATATCGTTACGGGCCCTAATCCTTTCACCCTTGAACCCTAACATCTTCAACAATGTCTTTTCCTTTAACCATCGCAAAGGTCGATTTCGATCTTGATTTGCTTACTTGCGAGTGCAGATCTTGATCTTTGAGAGGTGATTGGTGAAGATTTCATCCACATCGTTGTGCTAGGTGTGTTTTGCTTGACAACCTTTCTTTTACAAATTGATTGAAATGTGATATTCCTTCATCAGGATTTGGAAAATATTTGATACAAAGCTCTACATTTTTGATCTTTTTAGTTTGTATATTTTATTTCCTAGTTCATACTGTAATAGTTTCAGCTTCTTCTCAACTTCATTCATCCGTTTTGTTCTGGAGTGGGCTCAAGGCCCAGTACTGTTTAATAGGCCCAACACGGCCCAACTTGGAGTGCTCCACAAGATATGGCGGGCGTGCGTGCCACTATAAAAACAAAGACAAATCCCGAGAATCAGGTACGTTATCTCACCTTGTGAATCCTGCCCGAGCGACCTACACTGACTAGAGCGTCGGAGTGTCATTGCAGGTACCACCCGCGTGCGGCCAAGACCCCAGGTTTCAGCCAGGTCCTCAACGACCGATTTAGGTCCTCAGCGACCAGGCCAGGTCCTTCCTCAGCGACCAGGCCAGGTCCTTCCTCACAGGTCCTTCCATCAACGTCCAGCCAGGTCCTTCCTCACAGGTCCTTCCATCAGCGACCGGGCCAGGTCCTTCCGTGCGGCCAAGACCCCTGGTTCCAGCCAGGTCCTCTACGACCCAGGTCCTCAACGACCCAGGTCCTTCTATTGGTCAATGTACGATCAATTGGCGACCACAGTGGGAGGCCCGAGCGCTATCCTACTTCAACTATGGCTACACGCGGAAGACCGCCCCAGACATCATTACAACCATGCTTGTTGAGCGACCTAAGATGTTGGACGACCTAAGATGGTGGGCGACCTAAAGAGCATGGACAATCCAAAGACGCCTAAACAAATAAGCAAACGGCGCGGGAGGAATCTCGCCTTAGTCCAAGAAAGCCATAACGCCGCCATGTTAACCCGATTGAAACATACCAATATGCGTTGGAAAGCTGAGAAGCGATCTACAGCTTTTCTTGAAGTCAAAATCAGATTCGGGCGTCTTCCACCGTTTACGCTCGCCCAAAGTGGGGCGCCCAAAAGTCGGTCGCCCGTGGCGACCCGTAAGTCTGCCCGAAGACGGAGACCATAGCTTCGTCCATGTTCATCCGATGGGAGCGTGTGAGAATGCGTTGGAAAGCTGAGAAGCAGATCTACAGCTTTCACGTTGAAGTCAAAATCAGATTCGGGCGTTTTCCACCCGTTTCTGCTCGCCCAATGTGGGGCGCCCAAAAGCTGGTCGCCCGTGAGAGACCCAGAAGGTCTGCCCAGTACGGAGACCATAGCTTCGTCCACGTTCATCCGATGGGGGCGTGTGAGAATGCGTTGGAAAGCTGAGAAGCAGAGCTACAGCTTTCATGTTAAAGTGAAAATCAGATTCGGGCGTCTTCCACCCGTTTCTGGTCGCCCAAAAGCTGGTCGCCCGTGAGCGACCCAAAAGGTCTGTCCAGTACGGAGACCGTAACTTTGTCCACGTTCATCCGATGGGGGCGTGTGAGAATGCGTTGGAAAGCTGAGAAGCAGATCTACAGCTTTCATGTTGAAGTCAAAATCAGATTCGGGCGTCTTCCACCCGTTTCTGCTCGCCCAAAGTGGGGCGCCCAAAAGCTGGTCGCCCGTGAGCGACCCCGAAGGTCTGTCCAGTACGGAGACCATAACTTCGTACACGTTCATCCGATGGGGGCGTGTTAGCATGCGTTGGAAAGCTGGGAAGCAGAGCTACAACTTACATGTTGAACTCCAAGTCAGATTCAGACGTTCTACACCCCTTTCCGGTCATCCAAGTAGGGCGCCCTGCCTACAAACGAAGAACGGAGACCGACGAACGGTCTAAAATCGAGTGCCACCGAGTTGGCCCAATCGAGTGCCACCGAGTTGGCCCAATCGAAGGTCACCGAGTTGACCCAAACGAGTGCCACCGAGTTGGCCCAATCGAGCGCCACCGAAGTTGGCTCCAATCGAAGGTCACCGAAGTTGACCCAAACGAGTGCCACCGAGTTGGCCCAATCGAGCGCCATCGAATTGGCCCAAACGAAGGTCACCGAGTTGACCCAAACGAGTGCCATCGAATGACCCAAACAAACGTAGACCAACGAATGGTCTACAACGAGCGTGGGCCATCAATCGACCTACAACGAATGCGGCCACTAAACGGCTTGCAACGAATTGCGGCCAACGAATGATCTACGATAATATGAGTGGCTGCGACCATGTTCCAACTTGAGTGGCCGCGACCACATTCCATGTGTGGCAGCGACCACACCCCAACGGATTACGACTGATCACCCTCTTCAGGTCGGCCGCGCGAGGCTAGATAGGGGGGGCAACAAATCAAGCCTCGAAAAGGCTGCGCTAAGTCGCTCCCGGTAGATCGGTCGTGCATGACTCCACGTGGGCAGCGACCCCTAGATAGGTTTTGGTCCCGAGCGACTTCAAGCCAGACCGCGACTTGGTGTGGCCGCGACCACGCACTTCAAGAGATGGAGACCGATTGCGCAATTCAACCCGATCGCTTACGGCATTACTCGGGGTCAACGACTCAAGCCTCAACCCGCCCGCTGGCGACCTAGGCTTGGGGGCAATCGATGCAGGTGGGCTCAAGGCCCGATCTCGCTTTAATAGGCCCAACACGGCCCAACTTGGAGTGCTCCACAAGATATGGCCAGAGCGTCTGTGCCACTATAAAAGCAGCACAAATCCCGAAATCCAGGTCGTTAATCCACCTTTTGGATCCTTGCCCGAGCGACCTACACTGACTAGAGCGTCAGAGTGTCATTGCAGGTACCACCCGCGTGCGCCAAGACCCTGTTTTCACCCAGTCCTCAACGACCGATTTAGGTCCTCGGCCGACTGTGCCAGTCCTTCCTCGGCGACTGGCCAGTCCTTCCTCGCGACTGTGCCAGTCCTTCCGTGCGGCCAAGACCCCTGGTTCCAGCCAGGTCCTCTACGACCCCCTCAACGACCCAGGTCCTTCTATTGGTCAATGTACGATCACGTTTGTTTTTTTACCTTTCTTACTTCTCTTTAATTTTTTTTCAATTTATTGCTTCATTTATTAGTATGCACACAAAGTGTTCTACGAATTGTGTAGTCTTGTATACATCTTATTCATGATTCATGATGGAGTTCCCTGCTACCGTTCTACATCACCTTCATTAGCCAAGAAGTTAGTATATTCAATTTTTTAAATTGTGTTGTATCAAAATTATTGATTAATTATGATTATGATGATTGATATGTGTGTAATTACACATTTGTTTCTGCTTTTTTTCAAGGGACGGTGCAAGTTGTAAGTAAGTTTTCTGCACCAACATATTTTGCTTGGGTTATATAACTCAATTTCTAATTCTGATAACGTAATGATTAAGTAGTGCTCTGAAATTTCCTTCTTTTGGTGTTGCAAATATGAAGTTCAAGTAACTACTATTTCCTCCACATGACCACATCATTTGAGAATAGCCAACCACATGATAATCTCATGTGAGATTCAGATGTTAGTGCTTGTCAGTATCACAGCCACTAAATCAGTTTAGCCCAACTGCTATATAATTTTAATTCTGAATATGCATAACCTATGCCTCAAAAACTGGAAGAAGTCTAATCATATTCATTAATTCTTCTGCTTCAGTTTCAGTGGAGTTTTTTTGGAATTTTTGAATATAAGGCTGTTTAGTTATTGAACATTCTATTGTGTTTTGCAGTCTGGCACTACTAGAATTTGCAATTTGTGTAACTGCGCCTAACCCCGAGGAGGTAATGTGATTCACAGTTTCTCACTCTCTTATGAAATATTGTTTGTGTTAATGTGAAGTAAGCAACATTTCTTAATCTTATTATTGGGATATAAAGTATAAACACAGTTACTTACACCGGGGTGTTTAACTTATGGTTTGCATTTGCAGAATGCATATGTTGCTATTGCAGGTTCATTCTTCCATTGCATTGATACGTTGGGGGACTCTATATTCTTAGTTTTTCCATTATTATTGTTATAATTATTTGATGTGACTCTAACCTTGTTCTAGTCTAAGAAAGAAAACCTTGTGTCAAAGGTGGTAATTTCTTTTCTTTTCTTAATGCCATACACTTTGCTACTCCAACATGTGAACTTAACGTACCATGAAACCCTGATAGCAGATTTTGGTGAAAGTGCATGCAATAGTGTTGAGATTCTAGATAGAGTGAGAGAGAGAGAGAGAGAGAGAGAGAGAGAGAAGCATTTGTAAATCTGATTGTATTTCCTGTGAATGAATAGTACAGTAGGAGTGCCCTTATATAGGTGCCCTTAGCGTTACAGGAGATGACCTACACTAGCAGGTAACAGTCTAAGCAAACCTGCTGTTGTGGGTGAACATAATTGCTAATGAACTAAGTGTATTTACACATATATGAATTACATGGAGTTGAAAGTATTCTACTACTCTAACAAATAGGCAGGGTTGCTCCTGTTGATTCTGGATTTTGGTGGATTATATTACTTCGTGCGTACACAAAATCTACAGGAGACTCTTATTTGGCTGAACGACCTGAATGCCAAAAGGGTATGCCTTTGACACATTTCCAACTTTACTATGTGCTGATGGATGCTGTATGATTGATTGCAGAATGGTGAGTTTTCTGAAATTTTTGCATGACTCTAATGTCTTGAAATTATAGATTCATATCTTGATGAAGATTATAATCCTATGTAAAATTCAAGACTCAAGACCTATGATGTTTTTATGCTAGCTAGTGCCAAGTGAATCAAAAGTGAATAAGAATAGCTATCTAACAGAGTGATTCTACATGTAGGAACTGATAGGGGGTTTACTTTGGCTTTTATCCCTACTGGCTAATTAATCCATTTCTTACTTTCAATTTTTATCTTTTAATTTATGTTTTCAGGGTGTTTATGGCTATCCAAGTGAATTACAGCTTTTCCTGTGTTTATGGGTAATTACAATGTCTGCATTCTACACCTAATTCATCTGGGAAACCTGCAAGTTTTGCAGATGAAGGGGATGCCTATTCAAATTTAGGATGATCCATGTGCTTCATCTGTTGTAGTGTAGGTTACAAGATCAAACTCTTATCAACGCATGATTAATTTAGGACTCGTTTGGATTGGCTTGTTATGATGTCTGTGAATGATGGCTCTATATTTGTTTTGTTTGAAAGTTTAATTAAATTTTTGATAGAAATTGTGTTTGGGATATTCTGAATGATGGCTCTACATTTTCATGTTATGATGTCTGTGAATGAGGTTTTTATTTTTTCCTTATGAAACTGATATTTATCACATGTTATGCATGGCAGGGGAGGCTTTGGACTGCCTAGTGTCTATCCAAACCAGACTTGGTAAAGATGACAGTGAATAGCTGGAGCTGCTTAGAAGGATTCTGAATATTCAAGAGAAAGAATTCGGAAATGAGAGTGAGCAGGATTCTGCGTTTCAAGTCCACAAAGTGATTCTCATTCATCTCCAAATGAACACCGAAGGTGAGAATTAGTTCAAATAATATTGATTTCTTCCTTATATTTTTAATGCATGGTGTCTTTTGAAGGTAAAAATAGCTTAGTTTACAGGAAAAAATTAGATTGTTCATTACATGAAGAAATGAAAAATAAAAGATTGACAGATCCCTTTTACATCGTTTTAACTTGTTGGCAGATAGGAATTAGTTCAAATTCTCAACAGAAACAACTATGCAGAGGAAACAGCTATTCTAATAATATTATTTAAGTAGAGACAGTAGAATAGAAACAGCTATGCAGAGGAAACAGCTATTCTAATAATATTATTTAAGTAGAGATAGTAGAATAGAAAATTCTGTTATGATTTAAGCAGAGAGGATAGAATAGCTTTCCTATGGTCTTATTGCCTAACATATCTGATGGAAGTGCTTTACTTTTTCATTTTTTGTTATTACTTGCTTTGGATTGATGTTGTATTCTTTTCATATGCAGGTTTGCCTCCTAAATAATAAGGAACTTGCAGAAACAAAAATTGAAGTTGTGAATGAGTTCGAAACAAAACTACCAAGTGATCAATTTTGCACTATGCTTTAGCTAATGGATTGAGATGTGTAAGATGACAAGGTGTTTGTTTTTCACATTTAAGAAACAAGTTTTACTAATTAGTCAATTTTTAGATAAAAAGTATGCACATGTTATGCAAAGTTTATGTACAAATACGTGAAATTCAAGTTCTGATTATGAATTTTGATCAAGATCGATTCTATAACACTCAAGGAGTGAAACGCACAAAAGAATTAAGAATCAATTCAACACGGATTGTTGAATTGATCGCAAATCCCCAATTTCTAACCGATGAACCATAAATTGCAAATGCGATCCCTAAAACCAAATTAAGCAAAATTAATGCGATCCCTAAAAAGGAAAATACACAAAAACTGGGAAATGGGCAGCGCTTTTTAGGAAGCGCTGCCTATTTGAGGACGTGTTTGGGCAATGGGCAGCGCTTTTTAGGAAGCGTTGCCTATCCGAGGACGTGTTTGGGCAATGGGCAGCGCTTTTTAGGAAGCGCTGCCTATTTGAGGACGTGTTTGGGCAATGGGTGGCGCTTTTTAGGAAGCGCTGCCCATTGTTGGAGTGGAATACCCAGCGCTGTAACGCCCCAAAATAATTTAATTATTTATTTAATTATTCATTTGATTATTTGGTTAATTAAGTTATTTAAGGGTTACAACATTTAATTAAGAAGATTAATTAATTTGGAGTTTTATATTAGTTAGGAGGTGTTTAAGTATTAGGAGTGGTGGTAGTAAAAAAGGGGGGGGTGTAAGTAATAAGGCCCAAATTGATTGGGCCTAGGGTTAAATGAGAATTAAAAGGAATGGAATTGAGAGAAAGAAAGAAGCTTACGGCTGGGAAAGGAAAGGAACGCAGAAAGAAAGAAAAGAAATAGAGAGAGTGAGAGAGATCGGTGTAAGCGCGTAGGAGGAAGAAAAGGAGAGGGAGAAGAGGAAGTTCTCTCTCAAGCTTGCCTTAGGTAAAGGTTCTTAGTCCTTCCTTTTTCCATTTTTCTTCCCCTTTTGAGTATTGTAGTCTTAAACCCCTCAATTCCATTTTATTGTTGATTTTCCATATTTCCAAAGAGAGGGAAGGGCTACGGTTTGTAAAGAAAAGGAGAGAGAAGAGCTTGCTTGTTTGCTTGTTGGTTTGGCGCCATTGTGCGCCCAGGTGCGCGTGCCATTGACTGTGCGTGCGTGGCTGGGAATGGGCACGGTGTGGGGCGCCAAAATGGTCGCCCTCGCGCCGCTAGCGGCTGCGAAATGTCTAAGTGATGTTTAATCCCTTAATTTTCAAAATAATCCCTTGATTTTCAAAATAGTCCCTTGATTTCCAAAATGATCCCTAAGTACTAAATTAATCCTTGGTGAGTCAAAATAGTCCTTAGGAACTAAATTAATTTTGGGTGTGTCAAAATGGTCCTTATGTGTTGAACAGGTCCTTATGAGGCAATTTGGTCCCTAAGAGGAATTTAATTTTTGATGTGAGGTTTAATCTAATAAATGAGGTGTGTGGTGAGGTGGTGATGATAAAGAGGTGATGTGGCTTCGGCCAAAAGAGGTGGTGGCTTCGGCCCAAGAGGTGAGTTAATGATTGTTGTGGTGAATCTAATGTGTTGTGATGCATTGTCATGGTGTCACATAAATCATATGCATATAAAAGAGGTGGTGGCTTCGGCCAAAAGAGGTGGTGGCTTCGGCCAAAAGAGGTGGGGGCTTCGGCCAAAAGAGGTGGGTGCCCGACGGGGTTATTGAGGTGATGATGGATCCACATGCATATTGCATACATGCATATACTCATACTTCCTTAGAAATTCTTGGTGATGCTTAGTTAATTCATTATTGTTGCTCTTGGTACTATAATTGAATGATAAATGCCTTAATTGTTGTGGATTGATGTTGCTAGTTGTTTTCCTAATATAATGCTTATCTTACTTGTTATTATTTATGTAAAGAGACTCACCCTAGCGCTTTTATGTTGCCTGCTCTCGTGGCGACATGCAGGTGATATTGAGTGAAGGTGCCCATGTCTTCTTGGGTCATTGTGTCAGCTCTGATTAGTAACACCAGGGACGGGGGTTGTAGTGTTGTCATTTTATTTTATGTATCGGACTGATTTGAACTACGTACTGAATATGTTGAACTTAGTTTTATTCCGATGTGCTGTGAAACTTTTATGGATTATTGTAAACTTAAACAGGTTTTGAGGGTTCGTCCCACTCGGTTATGATATATATTTCGCGTACTAGATGCGTTTGAGTTTCCTAAATGCTATTTTGTGAAGTTTTGATTAAATGTAACACTCTCTTTGAGGTCCGTGGAAAAGTTTTTGAAAACTCTGATTTTTATTTATTAAATTAGTATAAAGTAGAAGGGGGTGTTACATTAGTGGTATCGTGAGCGCTTCGGTCAATCTCATGCCAGTCATGCTCATCATAGTATCTATGACAATTTAGGTAGTGTTAGTTTGTTTCTTAATGAATGTTAATGCCGCAGTGTTAGGTTGGAAATGACTCGAGAAGGATTGATCTTTGCTCTTCTTTGAGGCTCTGCAAGCCATAGCTCAGGCTATGGGGGAACAGAGAGGTGGTAGGGAGGATGCTGAGGACCGCAAGTTGGCTACGTTTCAACGGGAGAACCCACCCACTTTCAAGGGTAGGTATGATCCAGATGGAGCATTGACATGGTGAGGAGATAGAGCGAATCTTAGTGTTATGGCGTGTACCCCACTTTCGTAAAGTGAAGTTTGGGACTCATATGCTAAAAAGAAGAAGCTGATGATTGGTGGATGAGGAAGAAGTAGAGGCTAGAGGCTAGAGGCTGCAGGTGAAGAGATCACCTGGGGTGTATTCAAGGAGGAATTCACAAGGAAGTACTATCCTGAAGATGTGCGGGCCAAGAAAGAGGTAGAGTTTCTAGAACTGAAGCAGGGAAACAAGTCAGTAGCTGAATATGCAGCCAAGTTTGAGGAGTTAGTCAAATTCTGCCCTTATTATGACAACCAAGCCAATTCAGAATTTTCCAAGTGTGTCAAATTTGAGAATGGTCTGCAGCCAGAGATTAAGAAAGCAATTGGGTATCAAGAGATTCGAGATTTTGCTAAGTTGGTTGACAAGTGTAGGATTTATGAAGAAGATAGTACTGCTGCTTACAAGGTTGCGAGGGAAAAGAAGAATGCTCAGTTTCGGGGAAAGCCGTATGATGTTTCAGGTGGTAAGGGAGAGGAGAGTTCGGGCAAAAAAAACAAGTGGGGGAGACACTACTGCGGGGATTGTGTGTCATTCTTGAACCTGTGGTGGCGATTTATGCTTAGAATGAAAGTGCACAGTTATGTGACCTAAGAGGTGGAGTCAATATATTAGGTTGAGACTCATAAGGAGAAGTAGACGCATACGTTAGTGTTTCACAGACCAAAGAATAGAACTTTGAAAGGGTTGTAGGTGGGTGTACCGAGGTTAACATTAAGATTTAAATCGTGTAAGTTTTCGAAGAGATTAAGTGCAAACTAGATTCATCTTGTTGTTGAGATTAGCGTGATTTTCGAGGACGAAAATATTCTATGTGGGGGAGAGTTGTAACGCCCCAAAATAATTTAATTATTCATTTGATTATTTATTTAATTAAGTTATTTAAGGGTTACAACATTTAATTAAGAAGATTAATTAATTTGGAGTTTTATATTAGTTAGGAGGTGTTTAAGTATTAGGAGTGGTGGTAGTAAAAAAGGGGGGGTGTAAGTAATAAGGCCCAAATTGATTGGGCCTAGGGTTAAATGAGAATTAAAAGGAATGGAATTGAGAGAAAGAAAGAAGCTTACGGCTGGGAAAGGAAAGGAACGCAGGAAAGAAAGAAAAGAAATAGAGAGAGTGAGAGAAGGGTGTAGCGCAGCCGAGAGGAAGAAAAGGAGAGGGAGAAGAGAAAGTTCTCTCTCAAGCTTTCCTTAGGTAAAGGTTCTTAGTCCTTCCTTTTTCCATTTTTCTTCCCCTTTTGAGTATTGTAGTCTTAAACCCCTCAATTCCATTTTATTGTTGATTTTCCATATTTCCAAAGAGAGGAAGGGCTACGGTTTGTAAAGAAAAGGAGAGAAAGAGCTTGCTTGTTTGCTTGTTGGTTTGGTGCTTGGCTTGAAGTTCATAGTTCATTCAAGGTTAGGGGATTCTCATTTATGTCTATAATAACTTGTATGATATGTGTTGTGTGTGGAATAGCTCTAGGAATGGTTTGGTTGTGTGGATTTTGGGATTAATCATATGTTTGTGTTGTATTTGATGTTCAACTTGATGATATTATGATGCTTGTTGTTGGAATTAAATGTGTTGTGAAATTTGCATGCCAGGTGTTTGTTTAAATGCTTCAATGTGAAGAATTATGAGAATGTGTGAATTAAATGATGTTGATTAATTGCCTAGATGAGTGTTATTAAATTGAGAATTGAAGTGTTGAATGAAAATGTGGTTGAGTTATTTTTGGTTAGGTGTGTTTTGAGGCGCCAAATTCACAAAAAATGGCGCCTATGTTGTGTGTTAGTGCTAAGAGAGGTCAGACAGGGGAGGGGCGCCATTTCTTTGGAAGAAATGGCGCTGGCCCGGTGTGTAGTGACACGGTTGGGTGTGTCTTTGAGGAAGGCGCCATTTGCTAGGCAAATTGGCGCCAGGATACCGTTTAGTGGTCGGCGGTGCGGGCGCCAATTCCATAGGAAATTGGCGCTGTGAGTGTGCGTGCGTGCGTGCGGCCGGGCGGTGTGCGGCGCCGATTTCTTTGAAACTTGCGCCCGGTGTGCGTGAGAGTGAGTGGCACAGCGCCAAATGTGGCGCCATTGTGCGCCCAGTGCGCGCGCGCGATGATGTCGTGCGTGCGTGGTGGAATGGGCACGCGTGTGGGCGCCAAAATGGCTGCCCCTCGCGCTAAATTGTGCGAAAATGTCTAAGTGATGTTTAATCCCTTAATTTTCAAAATAATCCCTTGATTTTCAAAATAGTCCCTTGATTTCCAAATGATCCCTAAGTACTAAATTAATCCTTGGTGAGTCAAAATAGTCCTTAGGAACTAAATTAATTTTGGGTGTGTCAAAATGGTCCTTATGTGTTGAACAGGTCCTTATGAGGCAATTTGGTCCCTAGGAGGAATTTAATTTTTGATGTGAGGTTTAATCTAATAAATGAGGTGTGTGGTGAGGTGGTGATGATAAAGAGGTGATGTGGCTTCGGCCAAAAGAGGTGGTGGCTTCGGCCCAAGAGGTGAGTTAATGATTGTTGTGGTGAATCTAATGTGTTGTGATGCATTGTCATGGTGTCACATAAATCATATGCATATAAAAGAGGTGGTGGCTTCGGCCAAAAGAGGTGGGGGCTTCGGCCAAAAGAGGTGGGTGCCTGACGGGGTTATTGAGGTGATGATGGATCCACATGCATATTGCATACATGCATATACTCATACTTCCTTAGAAATTCTTGGTGATGCTTAGTTAATTCATTATTGTTGCTCTTGGTACTATAATTGAATGATAAATGCCTTAATTGTTGTGGATTGATGTTGCTAGTTGTTTTCCTAATATAATGCTTATCTTACTTGTTATTATTTATGTAAAGAGACTCACCCTAGCGCTTTTATGTTGTCTGCTCTCGTGGCGACATGCAGGTGATACTGAGTGAAGGTGCCCATGTCTTCTTGGGTCATTGTGTCAGCTCTGATTAGTAACACCAGGGACGGGGGTTGTAGTGTTGTCATTTTATTTTATGTATCAGACTGATTTGAACTACGGACTGATTTGAACTACGTACTGAATATGTTGAACTTAGTTTTATTCCGCTGTGCTGTGAAACTTTTATGGATTATTGTAAACTTAAACAGGTTTTGAGGGTTCGTCCCACTCGGTTATGATATATATTTCGCGTACTAGATGCGTTTGAGTTTCCTAAATGCTATTTTGTGAAGTTTTGATTAAATGTAGCACTCTCTTTGAGGTGCGTGGAAAAGTTTTTGAAAACTCTGATTTTTATTTATTAAATTAGTATTAAGTAGAAGGGGGTGTTACAAGCGCCACGTTCAGTAGCGCTCAAAAGCGCTGCCCATTGATGAAAAAAAGCGCTGCCTATATACTAATTCTGTTGTAGTGATACTTTGGTTGCTAAATAATTTGCTTGCTTATGCTTGCCAATGATCATGATTGAGGCAACTCTTTTTGCTTGAGCTAACAATTTCATTGTCCACTCTCATATAAGAATATCATCAATACTTAGATAGGTCAATTCCATAAATTGCATCTTCCAATAGATGTGCATTTAGATTCTCTTGCGTTTTGTAGAAATATTTGAGTATGGTTCTCGCCTAGCATCTTCCATTAGATGTGCATTTAGGTTCAATCTTGCCTACTCTTGCATTTTTGCTTAATGCCCAATTCAAGTTCCTTCCTTGCCTATCTATGTGTTGTGATCTAATATGTGTAGTTTAGGCTTGATCATTGTTTGCGAATTCAAATGTTTTTGCTTAATGATTTGATTCCAATGATCATGTTATGCTTGATTCACCAATTCTTTCTTGCATTCATTGTTTTCATTTCTAAACAACTTGGCATAAAAATGGTTACTAGTGGCAATCCATCACAACCTTTGTTGGTTTGATTGTCATGAAAGCCTCAATTTCAAAAGAATTTTCATAAGCATAAAGCAAGCTACTAGTGATAATCCATCACAACATTTGTTGGTTTGATTATCATGAACGCGTCCAATTTCAAAAAAGAATTTTTTAAGTATCAAAGAATCAAAACAAGTTATTAGTGGTGATCCATCATAACCTTTGTTAGTTTGATCACCATGAAAGCTTGCATTTTCAAAAGGCATTTTCAAAGAGAGTTTTAGTAATGATCACCCATAACCTTTGTTAGTTTGGTCATTATGAACGCCCTTCATTTTCCAAAACCTCATCAAAAAGATCTTCATTTTTAAGGCTTATTAGAACTAGGACGCTTTGATTCCCATTTGGGATACGTAGGAGCGAGTCACGTTCTCGTCAAGCGCAACAAATAAAAATCTCTTTCGCAACTATAAACATTAGCATTTTTCATAACACAAAAGAATCATTTTTAAACCCATTGTTGTTAGTGGCTAATCAGAACCTTTGTTCGTCTAGCCATTGGTGGCAATGTCTTTTTCCAAAGAACCATAAGCGATGGTCACCCATAACTTTGGTTAGTTTGATCATTTGTGCCAATTAATCTCTTTCGAAAATCCTTTTCAAAAGATCAAATAAAAAACGAGTCGCTACTAACAATCAATCAGAACCTTTGTTCGTCTGACTAGTGGCGGTGACTCCCATCTTTCAAGAGTACTTAGCGGTGATTACTCATAACCTCTGTTAGTTTAATCATTCGTTGAATACTCGTCATATTTCGAAAACTCACTAAAAAAGATAAAAAAACAAAAACCTTTTCATGACAACCAAGAACTACGTAGCTTTGAATTCTCCATCGCACCCGGAGATACGTAGGAGCGAGAGGCCAACTCTCGTCAAGCACAAAAAATAGAAATTTTCATTAAGTTTTCACATTCATCTTCGAACAAGAAATAAATAGGCAAAACTAGGTATTTTTCAAATCACACGTTAAAACCACACACTTAGTTAAAGGTTCCCTTTCGGTAGAAAGGACGTGTGCGGTGCTAATACCTTCCTCACACGTAATCGACCCCCGAACCTATATCTCTAGTTTTCAAAAGACCATCTGCCTTGTTCAAAAGACCTTTTTCCGATGTTTTGGTCTTAAAATTAAAATATTGGTGGTGGCTTCCAAATTTTTCCACGTTGTACATTGAGAAATCCAAACCGGATTTTTCGGGTGCAACACCAACCTATAGCTTTGGTATGCTTCTTTAGAGTACTAATGAGATCACTCTCCTGTTTTGATGTTAAATCAGAAGCAATGATAACAGGTAAAGTTTCATTTGTTCCTAAGAAAGCATACTTAAGGTGTTCAGGCAGTATCTTCAATTCTAACTTAGGAGGTTGTTCTATTGAGGGTAAATTCTTCTTGAGAATTGGATCCTCAAGATTGAGTGGTTCATAAGTTCTAGCCCATACTTCCTTACAAGAGTTTTCTATTGGCAGATTTTCTTTTCCTAGTATTTCATCATTTAGCAATGCTGCTGCATCTAATGCATCTGCATTGGCTAAGTGATCATACTGCTTGTAAAACTGTTTTTCTATCAATTGATCTAGAGAAACTAATGATGAACACTCTTCTGTATTCTCTGTAGGATACTTCATAGCATTCATTACATTGAATTTTATCTCTTGATCATTCACTCTCATAGTGAGTTCACCTTTCTGCACATCAATTATGGTTTTACCAGTTGCTAAGAATGGTCTACCTAGGATAATAGGCACTTCCTTATCTGCATCAAAGTCAAGAATAACAAAATCTACAGGGAATACAAATTTATCTACCTTAACTAGGATGTCTTCTATGATACCTTCAGGATAGGCTATTGATCTGTCAGCTAATTGAAGTGTCACAGTGGTTGGTTTTGCATTTTCAATTTCTAACTGGTCAAAAATAGATTTAGGCATCAAGTTGATGCTTGCACCTAAATCACATAAAGCTTTACCAGTATAGGATTTTCCTATAGAAAATGGAATTGTAAAACTACCTGGATCCTTCAATTTCTTAGGAATCTTATTTTGCATAAGCAAACTACAATCTTCTGTCATGGCAACTGTTTCAAACTCTCCTAATCTTCTTCTCTTAGTAAGCACATCCTTCATAATCTTTGCATAGTTTGGCATTTGTTGGAGTGCTTCTACTAAGGGAACATTGATGTGTAATTGTTTTAGTACCTCTAAGAATTTACTAAACCTGCTTCTCCTCATGAGCTTTTTTTCGCCTCTTTGAGGATAAGGAGAAGGAGGGTATTCAGGTACTAACTTAGGTATTGGAACTTGAACTTCTTGTGATGCAGGAGCACTAGATGCTTCTGCATTGGTTTCTTTTTGATTTTTGGCTTTTTCTCCCTTTTCTACACCTTCCTTCTCAGTTGACTCTACAAGATCCTTACCACTTCTCAAAGAAATAGCCTTAACTTGTTCCTTTCCTTGTTTTTGGGAAGGAGTAGCTTCTCAGATTTGAAGGTAAGGCACCTTGTGGCCTTTGATACAGTCAGTAGCTAATTGACCAACTTGATTCTCTAAGTTCTTAATGGAAGCATCTTGAGTTTGTCTAGCGCTTCTAGATTCACCTATGAATGCTTTAAGCATGGATTCTAGAGAATTCTCAGTGGTAGGTTGAGAGTTTCTTTGGTTATTCTCGAGTGGGAATCTGGTGGTGTAGTTGGTGCGATTCTAGGTGCAGTGCACTATTGTTGCTCCATCTAAAATTTGGGTGATTCTTTGCTCTGATCAATGCTGGTGATGCAACCGCATTAGATGCAGAGCATTGCCGTGTAAGTGATGTTTTCATTAAATTAGCTAGAGTGGCTACTTGAGCAGATAGGGCAGATATATCATTAACTTCATGTACCCCCGATGGTTTCTTTTGGACACTCACCCTCTCAGTAGGCCAACTAGAGCTATTAGCTGCTATTTTATCAATTAATTCACATACTTCATTGTATGACAGATTTAATAACACTCCACCAGATGATGCATCAAGCATTATTCTGGTTTGAGATTCTAAACCGTTATAAAATGTTTCCATTTGAATAATAACAGGTAAACCATGATGAGGGCATTTTCTTTAAAGTTCCTTCCATCTTTCCCATGCTTCAAATAAAGATTCAAACTCTTTTTGTCTAAAAGAAGTAATATCAGTTCTCATCCTGGCATTTTTGATAGGTGGGAAATATTTTCCTAGAAATTTTTCAACCATTTCATTCCATGAATGGATAAAGTTAGGCTCTAAAGAATTTAGCCAAGCCTTAGCTCTATCTTTCAAGGAATAAGGAAATAACCTTAATCTAAATGCATCTTCACTAACACCAGGTATGATAAAATTACTACATACTTCTAGAAATTGCCTTAAATGCAAATGAGGATCTTCATGAGGAGATCCTCCAAATTGACCAATAGTTTGAAGCATTTGAAACATCATAGGCTTAAATTCAAAATGCATGGCATCAATATGAGGTCTAGATATGCTAGTTTGCATGTTTTGATGATCAAACTGAGCATAATCCCTCATAGGTCTATCTCTATCATTAATCATACCTATGTGATCCATGTGGATGAGATTTTCTCTATGATCTTCTTCAGTAGCATGATGTGAACCAGGGCCTCCTCTCACTGAGTGTGACCTTGAGCTTTGTTCTTCACTGAAAGACATGTTGTAGACTTGTTGATTTTTCTTTTGGAGTCTTAGCAATCTCCTGAATCTTCTTTCTATTTCTGGATCTAAGTTATATTCTGGTGTCCTGTTTCTGGTTCTGTACATATACTAAGCACCATGTACTTCTGTATGACAGAAACTACAAATATCAGAATTATATACAACACTAAATTACTATATATCAGAATTTTAAAAAGAATTTACTTCAATCCCCAGCAACGGCGCCAAAAACTTGGTGTTGGAAAAACACATGTGCAAGTATACACAGTCAAAAACAAGTAGTATAAAAAAGATCGAACCCACAGAGATTGAAAAACTCTCTTTTAAAATACAATATAAAGTAATAAAGTGTAAGGTAACTAAATAACAATTTATAGTGGAATTGGTGTGATCACAAATAAGTTAGATAAGAAAGCAACGTATAAGTGTTGATAATGCAAATGAGAGAAACTAGTTGGAATGTCTTCATCAAGTAATTTACTTTTAAGTGTTTGATGCGAGATGTGATGCAACAGACCGAATCTTCATTGCATTAGTTATGTGCCTTTCACCACTTTTCTTCGTAGTTTCATTACAAGTCGCCTATGTCTAGGCATGCTAAATAGTTTCACTCTTGCCTTTGAAAGTACCCACAGTTTCACCCTATGGACTATACTATCCTATGTCTAGGACTTAGCATGGTTTTCACAAAGTTTCCTTTATGTAAAACACTTACCCATATTAGTTCTTGAGTTCTTAATTGTAAGCCATGTCTGCTCTTACAAATTTACTTATTCTAAGTTGATCAATCCCCAAAATAAGTGTTGAAAATATTATCAAGCAAGAACTAAAGTACAAACATACATACATGCATCATACTTACTTAAAAGCTCATTAAATGATTAGAACATTCCAACTAAGAAAGATTTAGCTAACAATAGACATTGCAAGGTAAATATAAACCGAATAGACCATGTTTATATAATTGAAATCACAAAAGAGAAACAACAAGATAGAAGTTACACAAGTTGAAGCCCTTTGTATGAATTCACCTAGCAATGCACTAGCATTACTCCTTAGCACTATACAAACACTATGAAATCAAGTAAGGAGGATTTGTTAATTCCTTCCTTTCCTCTTATAAAATAGAAACTAACTATGTATATTGAAATTTTGATCTAACTTATGGATTGTGATATATTTCCAAATGAAGATGTGAGGTCCTTTTATAGCCTTCAAGAGAGGTGCTTCCTTCCTTCATGTTGAAGTAATCTTGAGTGGATTAGTGTAGTTGCTTTTCAGAGGTTGATCTCTAAGTTGAAATCTTTGACTAAGTGTATAGGGAGGTTCCATGATGTATGAACATGTGGCCCTATGTTGATGACTCTTCAAAGCTATCCCTATGGCTATGTGTGAATGGTAGCGCCTACTATATAAAGTGGTTCTCTTTTTGGGGACCAAGCATGAGGTCAAGAATGCAAGTGGATGCACATGTAGCTAGTCGCTCATTCACCAAGTAGTGCAGGTTCAACGCGGGAGTATTGATGCAGGAGCATTGATGCGAGGATCTCAGAGATCAGATCAACAAAAACATCAAACATACCACAATATATCCAAAATGGCCTAATAACAACTATAACCATGTCAATCACTCAAGTTATCATATATCACATAAAATACTATATAAACTCTTTATTATTACTTGAAAGAGAGCAATTAACTAAGTTTAAACTTATGAAATACTCTATATAAAATAGAGTTATCAGTCACCGACCATCAAATTATGCCTTGATCGGCTACACCGTGAGGAGGTCACCTGGGACCCCTACATAGCCCATAGGCAGGAGAGACCCTTTGAGGAGCTGGCCAGGTTCAGAGGGTTCATCCGAAGTGGTGGCTGCATGGTTCGCCATTTGCCAAATCGAGTGCTCAAATAGTTTGGGCAGGTACAGCACATTCCGGAGGAGCCCAGACCTGCAAATCGGGCCGTCTGTACCGTAGCAGAGTGTGATGAGAGGTGGACACACTTCGAGGAGCATTTGGTGGCGCAGGGGCCTCCCTGTGTGCCGTACTCCTCAAACACGATGCTAGGCTACTTCCCATGGTTTTCCAAGGTCTCACATCCCTTTCTCTTCCCTCAGCATTATGTAGAGCTTCTGGATGAGTCTGATGTCAGTGTGGTACGTGTTTTTTATGTTAATTGCAGTAATAAGTTTCTTAATCTTCTACTTATTTTAATAATAATGTTATGTTATTTGCTTGATGAGATGCTACGGTGAGTCATGAATTTCATGACTTTGTTTCATTCGGTTTTTTAAATGGATATTACCTTTATGTTTTATATTTAAGTCTTTTTCTCACATCCCTTTCTCTTCCTTAGCATTATGTAGAGCTTGTGGATGAGTCCGATGTCGATGTGGTACGTGTTTTTATGTTAATTGCGGTAATAAGTTTCTTAATCTTCTACTTATTTTAATAATGATGTTATGTTATTTGCTTGATGAGATGCTACCAGAGTCACTGGATTTGGTGGATGAGATGGATGGGACCATCAATGATAATGTCCCAGAGCCAAGCAGGAGCGTCTTTGAGCGCATCAAGAGGCTGTTCAACCCTTTCCGTCGGTTTAAGAGGAGGTTCAGCAATGTGTATAGTAGGAGGGGGCGCAACACCCAGTAGGCTCATGTATTAGGGGGATATTTGTTTGGATGTTTTGTATAATTTCAGTACTTTGTTTCATTCGGTTTTTTAAATGGATATTACCTTTACGTTTTATATTTAAGTCTTTTTCCGATGTCGTCTACTTAAGTTGCGCAAATTTATTGTCATTACAAAAAATTAACAGGAAATGAAAGGTTAGAAACAACCATATGCAACAAACTAAACAACCAAACATAGTCTGTCATTCTGCCACACTGGTTCGAGCAACACCATTCGAACAGCTGTTCGTACACTCTCATTCGAGCAGGTTCGCGAAACCTTATGCGAACAGGTGAAAAAACGCCCAGGAGGTGTGACACAGATTTTAACACACTCGAACGGCCTTGTTCGAACCTGTTCGAAGGCCCGTGTTCGAACACGTGAAAATTTTAGAAAAAAAAGACGTTTTGGTTGGCCTTTTGATCTTTTCACACCCTTATAAGATATGTTTTAACTAAGAGGGGGTGTGAGAAAAGCAAAGACCTTAATGAATCATGCAACGTTGACAAAAAAATTATTAATAAATCAAAGAACGCAATAATGTGTTATCACAAATCATTATTAATTGCAGACTGATTAATTAATCTAACGACCGAAGTTAACATGAGATGACTTGAGTTAGAGGAGTGAAATTGAGGCAAAAAATGGACATTTAATTCAGTTTTCTATAATGTATTGTCTCAGTTAAGCTCTCTTTGGTTAGACTAAATGGTTAGCTTATATGCTAGTAAATTGCTTGCGAATAAATTTTGGTAAATGTTTGGTAACTCTTAGCTTTTAGAGTTCTTTTTTACTATTTTATATTATTTTTTTCATATGCTACTTAATGTTGTGTTTAAGCTTTTAGAGTATTATTTTTTTTCTCATTTTTACTCTTATTATTTAAATTAAAATTTTCTTTTATCATTAATTAAATAAAATAATAGACTATTAACCCTTGTTGTTTATCTCATTTATTAAAAATGTATTTTTATGTCCTTTTATATTCATTAATTAATTTAACCAACGGGGTTGGCTCAATTGGTGGGTTTGTCCCCCATTGAGTCCATTGAAAGTCACTGGGTATGCTCCCGCCGATTCGATTCGGTTGGAGCAAATTTCCGTTGGCGGGGTTGTCGAAGGCGCCCGATCGCAAATTAGTCCTTCGTTGTCCACGCCGGGATATCGCGGGTTCGCCTTATGTCTTCGCTTATTTCTCACGCCCACCAAAAAAAAAAAAATATTCATTAATTAATTTAATTGTTAATTTTACTAAATACCACTTGTAATAATTTGTAGAAAATCCAAAACAGAATGCAGAATTGAGATTTCACCATCTGACACGATATCTCTTATTAGAGTTCTTTCTAACAGAAGTTAATCAAGTCAACTTCATGATTTGCTTCATTAAGCTGAATTATTAACTGAATTAATTGCCACTTCTTTTATAAGGTATATCAAATATAAATCCTACCTAGCTCTTTCCTATCAAAGCTTTAAAAGATACATTAACATGAGTGAAAATTTGTACCAACTATACAATTGATAATTGCATTGAAGATTGTCATTTGAGATTATGCTATGTACTATTGGAGAATGAATCATAACATGGAGCTAGGATATAAAATCTGCATCTGCTTCAGCTTGAACTTGAGCTGCATATTGTAAATTCCAAAGGACATCCGCAAAAGAAGGACGAGATGAAGGTTCTTGAGATATGCATTTGGTTGTAATTGATATTGCAATTGATAAAGATTCTTGACAGCAAGTGGTTAACACTATTGGATCTACAATTCTTTTTCTACCATCTTGACTGTCAAAAGATGCCTGCAATTAACAACACCAGATCTTGGATTTCATCAATGAAGAACTCAATCGACAAAACAAAATAAATGCAATTTATACATCAAACTTTCCTCACATATTTCACTTATGTGTGATTACCTAACAAAAATATCTTTTGTTGGCTACAGTGTTATTGGTACACAGTATCCACCAGCTATGTCGGTTAGTAATCTACATTGGAGAATCTGGCTAGCCGTGTGTGCCCGACTTTGCCGGCCCATGTGGTTCTCTCCTCTCAATAGAGTTTTTGGGAGACCCAAGACTCAGACTTGAGACCATGGGGTGGGGGAAATCCAAGCCCATTTACCGCTCAGACCAACTCTTGTTGGTACCTAACGAAAATCTCTAATATAACGATACATTTAAATCATGAATTTCCTGCTAATCTCTTTGGAACATTCATTTCTTATACCTCCGTCCCAAAATATAAGTCTCTTTTAACCACTTCACAATAATTAAGAAAATTAGTTTAGTTAGTTAATCTCATTAATTATGTCTACTATTTATACTACTTTTCCTAATTTACCCTTTATATGTCATTCCTCTCTTCTCTAATTAATTAATTTGGTATTCCAAGAGTTGTAACCATGAAGAATTAATTAGAGGTATTTTAGTCAAGAAGTAATAAATGCAGTAGACAACTTGGAAAGGGGACTTATATTTTGGGACGAAGGGAGTATGTATTTTATGCAAAAGAATTAACATGCAAACGTATCACAATGGCTACTAGAATTCCAACGACGAGGTTGGCACCTAAACAAAATAACACGCCAAATTTTTTATTGATAGAACTAGAGAAAGAATCAAACATGTAAGGGGGACGGATACGGATCTTCTAACTTCCTTTTTTTGACCAAGGAAAATTCATCTCATTTCATTGATAATAAGTGTTTCAATACAATTTGGGATATACTCATAAACTTTGGAGCTAGCATTAAATCGTGAAGCTCTAGCAAGATTATGTGCCACACGATTTGCTTGTCTCCTAACATAGCTCACCAGAAAGCTTTGAAAAGTAGATAAGAAGTTTTTACAATAAGAGATTAGCGTCCCAAATTCGGTGTTAGTATTTGTATCTTCCTCACTCCGTTTACCACTGGTAAGCAATCCAGTTCTATGGAGACCAGAGAAAGACCCAAATCCCTAAGCCAAAGCAAGTGCTTGCCAAAGTCCCATTGCTTCCGCTTCTTGAGGAGAGGGAGGCCCTCAAAATAGAGAGTTTTGCCAACAGTAAACTCGCCCCCGAATCATTTCTAATACAGATGCCAATTCCATATTTATTATCATTTCCAAATAGAAATTTGCATCTACATTACACTTGAAGAAGCCGGCCCCGGTTTCCTCCAAACCAACCCATCGGTCTCGCATTGTCATTAGCAAAGGCTGATTTGTTCTCTGCTTTCATCGCGACCGCATCATCAACAACAACACACGATTTCTAGTCGATGTCCAATCGGCGAGAAAGTCCAAAGCACCACCAATAACAACCTCCCACTACCGGACACTTCCTTCCCACACTCTATCATTCCGACGCTTCCACAAAGCCCAAAAGATCATCGCCGCTACTTTCCTTGATTGCATATCTAGAGAATCCATGAGCGAGAAAAAACATTCCCGAAAGGATTCCGAACTATCCATAGCTTGATGAACTTGCGGTAATAAGCCAACCTTGCGCCAAGCTTGTTCATCAGGAGGACAAGCGAAAAAAATATGCCACTCATTCTCCTGATTTCGCTCACAAAAAGGACACAACCATTCACATGGAACATGTTTGCTCCTAAGGTTGGACCTTGTGGGGAGGCATCCACTGCTAGCTCTCCACAACAAAGAGCTTTAATTTTATTTGGCACCTTAAGCTTCCATATCTTCATCCAATCGCCTCCAATCGTAAACCATCTTGATCCACCTTTTCCTCCATGAACGCATAGTACGACTTGACTAATAAGTGCCACTTCTACTTCTCCACCACATCATGGCATCGGACTCATCAACATTTAGAATAGGCATGGTCGTAATTCTCTGTGCTTCCTCTAAGTTAAACAATTGGTTGATCATCTCTATTCCAATCGTGTTGTATTTGGCCTCCACAAATCCTTCACCCAAGAAAGACTTCGGTTCTGTCACCAAAGGGGACCTAACATACGCATCATGTCCACCTTTGAGCCAAGGATCTTTCCAAACCGAAATTTGCTCCCCATTTCCGATCTTCCACCTAGCACCCAACTTGACAACATCACGGAAGAAAAGATACTACGCCATACGAAATCGGGATCAGGCCCAAGCGAGCCCCCATAAAGTCACTATCGGGATAATATTTAGCTTTGAAAACCTTTGCCACTATAGTATCTCGCATGTGTTGCAATTTTCCATGCCTCGCTTCCCCTAACATCGCCAAAGTTGAAACCGTGAAAATGCCTAAACCCAAACCTCCATGCTCTTTCCTCATAGTCAACTTCTTCCAACTCATCCACCTTATACCTCTTCTGGTCTCTCGCTATTAGTTCCCCACCGTAAGAATTTCAAGATCCTTTCCAGCCTCCTCACCTAGAGTGGTGGGAAGCATGAAAGCACTCATACAAGATAAGTTGGTATAGATCTGGGCCACCGACTTTACGAGAACTTCTCTCCCAGCTTTTGAAAGTTTCTTTCCGGACCAATGTTGAACTTTCCTCCACATCCTATCTCTCAAATAGCCAAAAATCGCTTCTTGTTTCTCCCAATCATAGATGGAAGTCCCAAGTATTTCCTTGTCCCTGTGCCTTCTCGCAACTCCTAGTAAATTAATGATGTAGTCGCGCTTTTTCTGTGTTGTGTTCTTCACAAATACACCTCGACTTTTTGTAAATTAATGGCTCGCCCCGAGGCTCTCTCATGTGTAGTGAGCACATCTTTTAAGTGAGTACTTTCAATCTCATCCGCCTGCGAAAAGGAAACAATCATCAAGAAATAATAGGTGTGTAAGGGGACGGTGCTCCCTACACACCTTCACACCATGAAGGTCCTCCGCCTCTGCTCGCTTGAGTAGAGTAGTAGTCCCCTCCGCACAAACGATAAAGAGATAAGGAGAAAGAGGGTCACCCTGTCGAAGTCCTCGCCCCGGAGTAATTGGTCCCACTTTCTCACCATTTACCATTATTGAGTAATTAACTGTTTCCAGACACATAGCCATCCATCCTACCCATTTTTCTCCAAAACCCAACCGCTCAACATACCCTTCAAATAGCCCCAATCCACTCTATCATAGGCCTTGCTTATATCAATTTTAAGAGCCATCTCCCCCACCTTCCCTCTATTTTTGCTTTTCAAATGATGTAAGGTTTCAATAGCCACAAGCACATTATCAAGAATGGACCGATTTTCAATAAAAGCCGATTGTTCTAAGGAGACACACTTGTAAAGTAAAGGTTTTATTCTATTAGCAAGAACTTTTGAAATGATCTTATAAATAACATTACATAAAGAGATGGGTCTCAAGTCCTCATGAAGTCGGGTTCTCAACCTTTGGAATTAAAACTATATTCGCATCATTAAGACTAGATGGAAACTCACCTTTATCTAACCATTCCCGCCTGTGTATGAAATAATTCAACCCCACACAAGTTCCAAAATCGCTTAAAGAAAGCTGGTTCAACCCGTCCGGGCCTGCCTTGTCCGAGTGCATTTGAAAGAGAGCCTTCTTAACTTCTTCCACCTTAAGAGGCCGAACCAAGTCTATGTTGTCTTCTTGTGTAATCACGCTTTGAACATGCGTGAGAACACCATCATATTCACCTCCACCTTGTTGAAAAAGAGAGTCAAAATAATTCTTGGCAATATCGCACATTCCCACTTGCTCTCGTAGCCTCCACCCCATTGTCATCAACTAGTTTAGA
Source organism: Oxytropis ochrocephala (assembly GCA_020916435.1). Taxonomy (NCBI): domain Eukaryota; kingdom Viridiplantae; phylum Streptophyta; class Magnoliopsida; order Fabales; family Fabaceae; genus Oxytropis; species Oxytropis ochrocephala. The sequence goes on along the minus strand of CM037091.1, from coordinate 71,301,179 downwards.
AATATGATTTCTACTGGCGACGCCAGCGCACTAGCCATAGCATGAAAGAACTTGGTATTTGCATCTCCATCTCGGCCAATATACTTTGGAGCGTTGTCTCCAAAACATTTCTTCTTGACAACAAAACGCTCAACTTCCTTTTCGCTTCCACCAATTGATGATCCACACCCCCTCCGTTCGCTAACCGAAGCTCGTCAATAGTTCTCCTACACAACCGAATGTCATCTCTATATCTAGACCGCAGCCTCTTCCCCCAGTCATCCACAGCATCCGTACAAAGCTTCACTCTAGTCATAAAGTCGCTCCCTACAGCCAAGTTCCAACTATTACCAACAATGGACGGCAATTCCGGTTCTTCTAGCCATGCATTCTCAAAGCGAAAACCCCTTTGACGGTATCTACGCTCCAACTCATTTAGGCGTAACCAAAGAGGAGAGTGATCGGATTTATCGGAAACTCCATTGACAAGCTTGTTGTGTGGAAATAAGTCTAGCCAATGTTGAGTTACGAAGACTCTATCTAACTTGCCTTCTTTGACCTCCGGAGTCCCCACACTTTTAGACCATGTAAATTGATATCCTTCAAGCGGTAGCTCAATAAGATGACTATCTTGCACAACTTCTCTAAAACCACGAAGAAGCCACGGGTCACGGTCTTGCTGTCCCCGTATCTCCTCATTAGACAATATGTCATTAAAGTCTCCTAACACACACCACGGAAGATCATTATCTCGAGCTAAATTCCTCAGCAAGTCCCAAGAGTCTCTCCTCCTTCCACTATCTGGATAGCCATAGAACCCCGTGAGCCTCCAAGGAGGACGCCCAACAACACTAACTTCAACATTTATAAAATTCCTTGAGTAACTCAGCACCTGACAGTCATAAGGTTGGCGCCATAATAAAGCAAGGCCCCCACCTCTACCCAAACGATCTACAGCAAAAGCAAAATCAAAACCCAGTCGCACTCTAATGTCTTCAATCCTGTTTGCATGTACCAAAGTCTCGCAAAGAAACAAAACATCCGGTTGGTACGCCCGGACGAGGTCACGGATGGACGGAACTGCACTCGGGTTGCCCAGGCCCCGGCAGTTCCAACTTATGAAACTCATTGATCCTGGTAGGCCTGATTTCCAGGACCTACCAATAAAAAATTCTCATTTGTTGGAGTAATACTAGCTGCATTTTCAGAAAAATCATTCGCACCACCTACTGGAATGTTGCTCACGTTAGTTTGAATTTTGCTAACATTAATTGCATGGCTTGCATTATCATGTGGGGTCCCTTCTACCTCTTGAGCACGTTGCCTTTTCCTTTCCTGGCCCACAATAATCGCCTCTCACTCATCTCAAAGATCAATAGTGGCGCTCGGTTGCCACAATTTTGGATCCGTGTTAATCGCTTTTATTGGGAAATAAAGTCGTGGATTTTGAAAAAGGCAAAGAGCAGTTAATGTAATTATTCCCCACATTATTGGAGTTGTCCCCCTCTTTACTTCCACCACCTGTCACTGGCCCACTCTCATTATTGTTAGAAAACTGACCCTCTTTTTGTGTTGTAACGGTTGCGGGCTCCCGTAAATTACTCCCGTGGTTGCGCCCACATTAACTACTTCTTTGGACTCACCCAATCACTTTTGCCGCCACGCGCAGCCCACTGGAACGCCTCCGCCACCACCGCCGCGGGTTCTCCGCCCAGAACTCCGGTCCCCACCCCTAACACCATCATCTACATTCATATGAAACCGAACTTCACAAGCATTCTCGTAATGACCCAACTTACCGCACGATAATGTAAAAATCTCAAGTCTCTCGTACTTGAAGGTGACTGCTTTTAACTTCACCTCCTCGCTTCGATTTTTTTTGACTTTGCCGAGTGGTTCTCGACATCCACCATGACTCGGATTCTCATAATCGCCTCCGAAGTTGGATGTATTGTTGACATCATACTCTAAAAATTCACCGATGAAATTCCCGCACTTCGCCTCTACGCTTTCGACATGAATCCAGTGGGAACCCCACGGACTGAACCTGGCGGGAACCTGGTTCGAGGAACATCCCGTGGCTCCATACCTGTTGAACTACCCCCAAAATCAAGAATCGCTATCGAAGGTCCAAGGACCAAGCTTCAGCACCTTCTGAATATCTAGCTGATGAAAAAACTGAAACGCGAACAAACCCTCTTCCACTTCATCGATCTGAACCCCACGCCCTGGTCTCCAAATATCCGCCATTCGATCCTTCATAATAGGTACCCGAATGCTTCTATCGGTCAAGAACCTTCCTGCCAAACAAAGAGATTGTTCACCCCAAGACTTCGGTCACCACCCCATCACAAACTCGCCTCCTCCTCTTCTCTTATCCTCAGCCCTTCCATATCGGAAACAGATCGCTACTCAATAATGGAGAAACAATGAAAAAGAAGACCTCTCACCACCAAGGGAGAGAACTCTCACAAGAGCGAACCCTAGGAGAGAACAATATTCTAACTTCCTATCTTCTACCTTTTCCTAACTTTAGTCTTTTTTGAATGAAAGAGAAAAGTATAAATGAAGAGAAATGGAGGGAAATAAGACGAGAGAGAATATATTAGAGGAGAGAGATAGATACAAAGTTAGGGAGAAGTTTCCTCCAAAAAGTTAGAGGATCCTCCCCCATTGACTCTGGGTCAGTTTTGTAGATAGTCTATCTCTCTCAATTACAAATTTGTCTATCAATATACTCACATTTTCTTCTCAATTACTGTATTGAATTTCTGGGTTCTAACACAGTCAAATAGGTTTGAGATTTAACTTATTCATCAAAATGAAAAATAAGGCAGAAATTTTGAAAAGGTAATACCTTTTCATCAAGAAAAAATGCATCTCCTTTCTCACTTGCTATGGGTCCAGCAAGTGATTCAAACAATATTAATCCAAAATTATAAACATCATCATCTACTCTTTCTCGTTGGCTGCATGAGAAAGAAAAGAAAGAAAAAAATTGTTAGTACTATTCCATATAAAGTTTATTTAAGCATAAATAAATATCCAATTATAGCATATTAGGGCAGTTTAATAAATAGGTTTCTCATTAAACTAAAGAAAACCAAGCTACCATTGGCAGACGTACCAATTTTTTTGATTTTCTCCCTTTGCCTGTACACAGCACACAGAAAGCAAAAGAGTCAATCTAGGTAGGATAAAGCTTAATAGACTAAGGTTAAATAGCTGAATAAAATAGCAAGCAAAAATACCTCAAAGTTTTCAATCTCTTCAGCAATCAAGGACATACCATAGTCACTTAGTTTAGGAATGTGATGTTCATCTAGTAAAATATTGTTTGTCTTTAATTGGTTTCTAAAACAACCTGGTATACATCCAGTATGCAAAAAATGCACAGCCTTGGCAACTCCAATTAAAATTGCCAATCTATCAGGCCATTTTAGTGCCTTGTCTGGTGAAAACTCTGCATGTTTGAGCATAGCAAGATTAGTTTTTTGAAGCATTCAATACAAAATTTTAGACACATATTGGAAATAAAAATAGAGGTTATGAAGCTTGAATGTGATACAACATATACATAATAATAATAATATAGTGTCGTACTAACTCGAGAGATGGGTACGATAAGTCCCGCTTTGGCACATACTGTAAACAAGATGAAGTTTGTGGGTACTAGTAGTAGTATCATCTTGTCCACTACAATCAATACAATGACCCAAGAGATTAACCAAATTTGGATGGTGAAGCTTTGTCAGTAAATCCAACTTAACTGAAAGATTTTGCATTGAGAACTTCTTTTTCAGAGTCGCAGATCGTATCACCACGTAAGAACCATTCTCTAGTTTGCCTCTGTACAGCTGGAATGAAACAAAAGACTCAAAAAGGCTATTTATAGGGATCATAATCATATTTTTTAAACCACCATAATTAGGAAATTTGGCCACCAGTGGCAACCCAAGGTATCCCCACGGCTTCGACCCTTTGGGCCGGCTATGGGGCTAACCCTCATTTTCGTACTTATTCACTCTTTAAGACTCCTAGCCTCTTCTCAAGAGTGTTTTGAGAGGACCGAACCTTGGTCCTCCCACGCACATGTTCAACGTGTGTTGTCAATTGAGCCACACCCATCGGGTAACGAGCATAATTAGTATGACAAAAAATGCCTAGTTCTATATGCTATCCACTTCAAGTAACACAAAGGCATTAAAAAAAATGAAAAAAAAATCAAAAGAGAACGATTTATTACAAAGAATAGTAATTTGTAAAGAAAAGTTGAAAACAGGAAACTGCCCAATATCTATCAAAGAGTATTTTGAGTGAGTAAAGGGTACCTTTCCAATGGATCCTTCACCAATATAAGTTGAGAAATCAAAGTTCCTTGTGATTTCCTTCAACTCTTCAATTGAAAACTGTCGATAGCTCGGATTCGCTTGTGTCCCTAACTTCATCGCTTTGAGAAATGAATCCTGATAGATAAAGAAAACAAGACATCACTATTTCATATATCCAATTAAAATCAAGACAACCAGCAGAACATTATTGCCTAGCATATGTACTTACTAGCACTAGCAAGTATTTCAGAGGAAACTCCTGTTGTTGAGTTATCTTGAACAATCTTTGGCAACATCTCATGCCTATATATCTCTTTTGAATGACATTTTCTATAAAAGAAAACTCCAAAAGCTATCACTAAAACAACAACTACAACGACGACGACAATTGCTGCAGCTATTTCCCATCTCCAAAACTTCTTCCTTCTCAAACTCGACTCTTCACAATAAGAACCTGCCTTCTGAGGTTGAGAATCAGTAGATAAACAATTTCCACCATATCTGAAAACTCTTCTATCAGAACCACTTTCCAAACAAGAAGGAGGTACACCACTTAACTTGTTACTAGAAACATCCACAAATCCAAGTTTACTTCCACATTCTAGTTTCTTTGGAAGTTCACCACTTAGGACATTATTAGCCAAATTCAAATAACTAATATTTGGCAACGAGAATAAACCAGATGGAATTCTCCCACTTAGATGATTTGATGAAATATCCAAATGTTGAAGCTGATACAATTCACCAAACTGACTAGGCACCTCACCTGAGAATGAATTTCCACTTAACAATATTGTGACCACTTCTTTCGGCATCAACGGTAGTTCCGAATCGAGACTATTTTCTCTTAAATCCAATACATGTAACCCAGAAAGAGTGCTAAGATCAGGTAATCCACCAGAAAGTTCATTATGTGACAAGGAAATATCAACAAGACTCTTAATTTTGCAAAGTGAAGAAGGGAATGAACCTTTAAAGTAATTGTTCTTCAAACTCAAGATATTTAGGCTAGACAATTTATCAAACACATTAGGTACTGTAGTGTTAAAATAATTATCATCAAATATTAGTGTTTGAAGCTTAACCATTGTAACTAACCTTGGTGGAATAGAACCAAATAAGAAATTTGAACTCAAATCCAAAACTTCAAGCAAAGATAACCTATGAATTTTTTCAGGGAGTTGGCCCCAAATTCCTAAGGAAACTAAACTAAGAACTCTTAAGCTTGTTAACCTTGTTAATGTGGTGACAAAAGAATCAATAGAGAAACTCATTGATAGTGTTTGATTGGGAATTGCAAATCCATTGAAGTTTTTAACCTTCATAGGCTTATTATTCCCCATGATTTTAAGCTCAGTTACTGAATTAGCCTCACACTTAATACTAAGATGTTGAGATTGAGAAAGGGTACAAAGGTCTCCATTGTAATTTTCCAAAATTTGTAAGGAGATAGGGTATTCTAGATGCTTCCTTAACTGTAATAGAACTTGAGTTTGAGCTAGTTGTAGCTCATGTGTAGTAGTAATGAACAAAAACAATGAAAGAAAAACAAGATTGAGATAGTAAAAATATCTCATTGAACTAACTTTAGGTACAAAATTCAACAAGACAAATATGAAAATTAAAAAAAAAAAAGCTAGACCTTTGAAAAAAAATTAACCTGAAGTAGTGGAGGAGGGAAATTTGGGAAAGAAGAAGTGGTGTTGTTGTATTAGGGTGGTAATTATTGATTGAAGAATGAAGTGTGTTGTTGAATGAAGAGAGATGAAGGATGAGAATGGAAGTAGTTGAAGGAAGCAATGCATTAAATTAAATGCATTTTATGCTATGCAATTACTGTGCCTTACTCAATCCTGTGAAGTGGGTATTAATGGGAGAATGAGATAGCAGGAGACCTTGAAAGTCTAAACGGTCGTGTGGGAAACATCAACAACAAACAACAACATCACTCACACTCACAATTTGATTTCTTTCGTATCGGTGTGTAGTATCCACTGACTTTGTTAGTAACTAATTTATGTTGGAAGTTAAGTTGGCTTTGTGTACTCGTCTTTATCGTTCTTCCCTCTCAATCGAGTTTTTATCAATCTGAAAACTTGAACTTAAGATCTTCAATAGGATCTAAACTCTCTTACCACTTGGACCAATACTGTTTGGTTGGTGCTCACAACTTGATTTTTTTTTGTGTGAACCCAGTATCCTCTGAGTGAATGCGTGAAATTGTAGAGACTAATTCTTTGAGTAGGATACAACCACAATGGACGTCATTGACAGTGGCGGATCTTCACTAAAATGTTGGGGTGGGCCGTTCAGAAAAATGAATGAACAGAGATGCGGAATAGAGATATTTTTTAAAAAATTATCAACCATATATTCATAATTTTTAATTCTAATATAAGATGTGATGATATTAAATATCGGGACAAAATTTATACTCCAAAAAATATAAAAAAATATGCATAAAATCATATTTTGAGTGTGTATTTGTACTTATTAATTATTATAGTAATTTTTTTGGCAAAAAAATCTATGTTATAGTAAATTCTTTTTCTTAAAAATTATTAGAGTTATATGAATTTTAGATAGCAAACAGGAGTATATCATATTTCTTATAACTTATCAAACCCATTTCTTTAGCATGCTGGTAAGTAAATCTATTTCCAAACAAATGGGTTTAATAAATTTTCTATATTTTATTTATCTCTCTCTTTTATTAGTTAGCGCGAGTCGGATTGGTCAAACTTGCAAGGCATGGGCTAGCCATGGTTAAGAAATGGATTTATTGATTGATGAAATATTCTAAAATAAATAAAAGACAACAGAAAAACAAAATTAACGCTGGGGAGACTCGATCCCAGGAGCTCTCATCGACTAGAGCAAAACTTCACCACTAAACCATGTTACTAAGATGTGTATATGTTCGCCAAATATCTATATATTTATTAATCGATTTTAGAAAACTAGGGGTATATTAGTAATTTCACATGAAAATTTTGGGGCGGGCCGTGATCCTGTCCAGCCCATGTAAAGATCCGCCACTGGTCAGAGAACTCAAGAGATTTAACGCTACTGCATCTTTAATACTGGATTCAATCTCAGAACCTTGCTTATCACAAAAAAAAAATCTCAGAACCTTAATTAAACTGAAAGAGATCCAAACCATCTCATTCTAGTCTTCTTTGGTGCTCACAACTTGATTAACACTAAGGTTTTGGATAAGAAAATTAGATACTTTCTTTTTTAAGGCAAAAAATTAGATTCTTTGGAATCAAGTTGAAGTTTCAAACTAGTTAAAGTATATGGTATATCTATTTTTAAATAGCATATGTAGTTATGGGTGTATCTATTTGTTTATTTGGTGCACGTGAGTGAAGCAATTAAATAACCTAATCCACTTGTGATGTCTCATGTGCCCACACTTAAAATATATGCACATCTTTTGTTTGTATTATGCTTGTGCTTTTTTATTGTTTTGTGGTTTCTCTTCGTGTAATGTGATTTTTGTATCTGTTTTAGGAGTATAGTTTAGGTAACTAAATAGACTATTTAGTTACCATCACTAAAAGGGTATCTTGGTCACATACAAATTAATATAAATATAATTTTACAAATTCAAAATTTTTTTATTTCATAATTACTATGCATTAAATACTTTAATCCAATTAAAATTAAAAACGTGCTTAATGAGTGCCACAAAAATAGGAAAGAGAAACGGAATCAATACAAACGCTGAAACGTTTCAAAAACGAATGAAACGGAAACGCAAAAACCCCATTGCAGAGAAACCATCTCCAGAAACGCAATGTTTCTCATTGCAGCGAAACCCATTGCAGAGAGACCATCGCCAGAACTGCAAAAAACCCATTGCTGAAACCATCGCCGGAAACCCAGAAAACTCATTGCCAGAAGAAGTCGCTGCAACACTGAAATCGATCAGAAACCCATCAACACAAGGTTGAAGACGACTAGGATTTCAACGGAAACGAGGAAGAAGAAAGGAAGTCGCTCAGAACCCCAAACGAAGAAGAAGAAACAAAGAGGAAACGAAGAAGACGACGAGTGAACGAGTGAAGAAGAGTAAACGACTACAACGCAGAAGAGACGAAGAAGAACGAGTGAACGGCTAATACGCAGATCTTCAGATTTCCATCATCTGTTCATGTTGGAAATAAAAATGGAGTCTTGGGTGAAGTTGGGGTTTACTCTGAGAGTGTATTTTGGTGTTTGAAGGCATATTACACACCACACAATCATATTAAGTTATGATCTTGCCTTGATTATTTCATTAGATTTTTATGTTACATTTTGGAATGGTGAATTGTTCAGATTTTTCAGCTTAATATTATATATTATACCGAAAAACTTGCATTATTGTTTAAACGTTAATGGATCACGGAAAAAACTAACATTAAGGGATTAACATTTAAATTAAACGTTAGAGAATCAAAACAATAAAAGGATTTTCCATTATTGTTACGGTTATCACAACTTAGTTCCGAAAGAATTGCCTTAAATAATGGAACTAATTTTTAATAAAATTAACTAATTAATATAATTGAAAATATGATAGTACATATATACCCCTATAAAAACATTCATTGGATCACATTTGGAAAACAAATCAATGATCCAACGGTTAAAATATATTTAGTTACCATCACTAAACCATTGGTTTAGTGATGTAATCCAAAGCCTTGTTTTAGAGATTGATACATCCAGCCCTATCCCGCCCTATCATTGCAAGATCGCCTTTGTGAGAGAGTTTTGGGGGGGAAATTTTTTTAATGGAGGCATTAAACATGTATGTAGATTGTCATAAGTATGTGCATGATGAAAATTTTATTCCCACCATTTACCAATATACCCCTCATTTTATATCTCACTGTTTACCAATATACCCCCACTTTATATTTTTGGACCGACATACCCTCACTCTATATTTTGTACCCCACCATTTACCAATATACCCCTCATTTGTACCTCACTGTTTACCAATATACCCCCACTCTATATTTTTGGACCGACATACTCCTGACAAATTTTTTATTTGTCCAACACTCTTTTTTTTATCCACTTTTGGTGGGAACCATTTACCAATATACCCCTCATTTTGTACCCCACTCTTTACCAATATACCCCCACTTTATATTTTTGAACCGACATACCCCCACTCTATATTCTGTACCTGACTGTTTACCAATATACCCCCACTCTATATTTTTGGACCGACATACCCCTGACAAATTTTTTATTTGTCCAACACTCTTTTTTTTATTCACTTTTGGTGGGAAAATTTTATTCCCACCATTTACCAATATACCCCTCATTTTGTACCCCACTCCTATATACCCCCACTCTATATTTTTGGACCAACATACCCCTGACAATTTTTTTTTTGTCCAACACTCTTTTTTTTTATCAACTTTTGGTGGGAAAATTTTACTCCCACCATTTACCAATATACCCCTCATTTGTACCCCACTGTTTACCAATATACCCCCACTCTATATTTTTGGACCGACATACCCCCACTCTATATTTTGTACCCCACCATTTACCAATATACCCCTCATTTTGTACCTCACTGTTTACCAATATACCCCCACTCTATATTTTTGGACCGACATACCCCTGACAAATTTTTTATTTGTCCAACACTCTTTTTTTTTATCCACGTTTGGTGGGAACCATTTACCAATATACCCCTCATTTTGTACCCCACTGTTTACCAATATACCCCCACTTTATATTTTTGGACCGACATACCCCCACTCTATATTTTGTACCCCACCATTTACCAATATACCCCTCATTTTGTACCTCATTGTTTACCAATATCACTACAAGAAAATCGCTGATTTGCCACGGACATTTCCGTCGCAAATGCACAAATTTCCGTGGCAAAACAACATTTGCCACGGATTTGCCACGGACAAAAATTGGTGGCAAAAACGCTCGTCGCAAACGGTTTGCCACGGAATTCTCCGTCGCAAATATTTCCGTCGCAAATCCGTCGCAAATTTTCGTCGCAAATCCGTGGCAAATTTTCGTCGCAAATCCGTGGCAAATTTCATCGCAAGTCCGTGGCAAATCCGTCGCAAATTTTTTAAAAAAAAATTAAAAAAATAAATGGAGCAGTAGTTTCCTACTACTCCAACTTCTTCACAAATTGGGTTATCTTTCAATCTGCAGGTAAACATGCAGTTAGCAAGTGTAATTTTGCGTAATTACTGTGTATGTAAACAGAGCACACATCCCTTCTATTTATATTGTAATTAGAATAATTACATATCTATCTATCACAATGAATGTGACTGAGTCATTCACTCTTAATTAGTTATTAGGAAGGAGCTAAGGGAAAAATTGGACATGTGACAAATTTGCTAAAAGAAGCAGCTAGTCATACATTTGAGGCCATGGAGATCACATAGGCTCCAAGTGTGTCGCTCCCTAGAGCCTATGGATTACAAATATATTTATATGCATACCATTCTTGAACTTATTACATAGAGATCATTTTTCAGACCTGGACCCCAATCCTCCTCCTCATACTACCTGCATAATCAAAATTCAAAACATTCAAGTCATCTATAGAGGCCTCATTAAAACTCATGAAATAAAATTTTTATCTTTAGAAATCATAAACAAGATAGCAGAACAGTTCATCCACATAAGGTATTCATTTTTGTAACGTGATGTTCGGTTAATTATTTCCATTTATATTTCCTATGCTGTTTTACAAGTAGTTATAATTAGAAAAGGACCAGTAGCCAGTAGGGCATAGCATAACAGGTGAAATAAAATGCAACAGATGAGGTCATTGTTTTCCCAGTTTGATCTGAGATAGCATTGTACTTACTACTTGAAGCTTCTCTCACTTTGTTTGTGGCTAACTTGAGAAGTTCCAGACTTGAGTTTCTTGTCTAGAGGACACCTTTCTGGTTTTCCTTTACTATCTCATGAGGATTTTTAATTTTTGGTAACTAACTAAGGAGACCTCAATTGGGAATTTGGGATCTCAAGGAAGGAGAAAATGACATATGGAGAAATCAAGGAGGGTATGCCATGGCCATGAGTTTTGGCACATGATAGACTAACTTCTAATAACCATTGATATATTATAAAGCTATAAATGGTTATTAAAAATTGGTCACTCATGACCAAAATTCGTGTACTCTATCACAACTGGAATCAAATCCGCACCAACACAAATCCTCGATTTTGGGTGGTACCTCTGAAAGAACCGTTTTGGGGAGGATATTGTATATTTGTATTATCACCTAATTCGCCCGCTTTAAAGTCTCGGTAAAATTTCTTAACGTGCAAAAGCGAGATGAAGATGCCAACATACCTCTTTGAAAGAGTGAACATCACTTCCCAAAAGCCAAGCATCACAACTGCATCTCTGCACCCCATATATCATTTCTACGATCATCCCCAACATGAACAAAGATCCTCGGGTTTTACATCCAATAGCTCACACGCTTTAAGAAATATAGTTGGATTTGGCTTCTCTGCTTCAACCTAATTAAAAAAGTCAAATCAATCATCCAAATATACACATTGAATGTGAGGAGTTCATAAATCAATTATGGTGTAAAAAAAAAGGAAAATTATAGGATAACAGAACCTTTGGTTAACAGCATATATGTGACAACCAATATGCCAATGCATGGATGCTCAAATGCAATTGAGGTTTGGGGTATAAGTACTTGACAAATTAAATTATTGTTACAGGGAAACTCCTACTTTTGAAAGTTAATATATGCAACAGAAAAATTCCATAAAATCTATCTATAATGCTAAAGCATTAATAATAACAACTACTTGTTTCCCATCAAATTTCCCATTTGAATTTACACAATTACACTAAATTTTCTAAACTTTTCTTCATTTGCATGCAACACTTGATGCATCTCCAACAATGGAATTCTCGAGTAAATCCATTATTTCAAATGTAAGTATGTCTTATTCAATGGGGGGAGATCTTTACAACATAATTCTGCAGCCTCGTAATCATTCAGAGTCGCTTCCTCCTCCAATACAATTACGAGAACGGCATTGGATGAGCCCACTCGCTAAAATAGAAATACTACAATATTATCTTGAGAATTCACAGTTTTACTGGAAAGATCAATTTTGGGAATGATATCATATACGAATGAAGGTTTATGTGCTCTCAATATCTTGAAACTTTTTTTCTTGCAGACAAAAATGAGTAAATGACTTAGATTTATTTCCATCATTTCCTTTGCAAGTGTTTTTCTTGCAGTGATGATACTCTCCATTGTGAATAACATACATACAATAAGTTACAAAATAAGTGTATTTTCCTTTTACCCACAGATGGCCTTCTTAATAGCATAATACAGTTTCCTCGCCCAATAAACCAAAACGTAATAATGCTTGACCCACCCCATATGCCTTGCATCAATCATGTCTTAAAATGAAAATCAAATCAAGCCTGAAAAAACCGGGCCGTAAAAACAGTAGACAACACTCAAAACGCACCTCGCATGGCAATTAAAATTTGTAGGTTATGAAGTCTGTTTCCCGTCCCAGTGTTCCTGCATACAAGCAAGAATAGTCTTAGCGATAAACCGAATATGGTGGCTGAAGAGAAAAAGATAAAATGATAAAACAAATGGAGATGGAATGAACAAAAACTACCATTTTCTCCAAACATCGTGTGCCTTGCGGAGGTACCATCTCCACTGCATGGCACATCACACGAATCGCGATCAAATAGTAGTTGTGCAATATGCTCATCGTGCTCCATTGTATTGTAATTCTTGTTTAGATGACATCCTCGGGAAGTCTTGAGCTTCATGATTAGTGATTTATAAGGTTTGCAGTGCACACTCGCTTTATTTGGTGGATGAGAAGATTACATCTTTGGACATCTAGATCATTTGCTATAACCTTAATATTAAACAATGACTAATCAATAAATTTTGCAAAGAAGCTTGATTACTGACGTCATAATCGGAAACTATTTGGTCCGAATAATCAAGTGTAACAGACAATTAAAATGATATACTTATGCAAACAAACCATTCCATCGAAAGTGGTGATCCCGCTTTAGTTGATCGGTGTAAAAGCTCGAGCAATTGGAATGTTTTTGAACTGCTGCAAAGACACACCAATGTAGCAAAGTAAAAGCAAAATAGTTAGGAAAATAATGCTAGGAAACAAAACAATCCAACTCTTTCCAAAGGACTTCTAAATCCTAATATGAGAGTAATTACATAATAAGAAAACAATTTAAAATAGACAAATTGAGATAAGAGATAAAGAAGTTAAATAAACTTCTAATGTGCTTCACCAACATGGCCCTGATTTAAATCCAAGACATACTCACCTTGAAAAGTAGATGATTGGAAATCATTCCAGCAGCACCTGAGACTGCAATGTTAATTAATTTCTTCCAGGATCTTGTCTCTTCTTCCTAAAAACACACAACCTAAATAAAGTGAGATATGGAAGAGGGGTTAGGGTTTTGAATCACCCAAAAATTGGGGCTTTTCAGTCAAATAGAACAAGATTAGAAGAAAACTACTTACCCTTTAGTAAGAAAGAGGAGACGTGACTGAGAGGAGAACGACGGTGATTTCCGTCGTTGTGAGGTTTCCTGTTGCGGTGGCTGTCGCGGTGGTTGTCGCTGAGGCGGAGGAAAACGATGGTGACAAAGGTGAGGGTGGTGGTGAGGCGGAGGAGAGAGTGAGAGGAGGCGGAGAGTGTGAGTGTGGCGAGAGTGAGAGAGAGAGCGTAGAGAGAGAGAAGTGAGAGTGAAAGAGTCGTGAGGGGGGCGATGGTGGAGGACGATGAGAAAGAGGGCGACGGTGAGTGGAGGGTGGAGGGTGGAAGGGGATGGTGAGTGTAACACCCCCTTACTCTTAATACTTTAATTTATAAAATCAGAGTTCAAAAATCGTTTTTCTTTTCAAAGATACATCCTCAAGGGAATGCTACGTTCATCAAACATCACTTTCACTTAGAATATATTACTTTTCAATTAATAAAATATAATTGCGTGATACATAGCACGACTTAAAATGGGCGAACCCTCAAATTCTAATACATCAATCTATTACAGTTCAACACTAATCTTAAACAACTAATAGACTACCCGCTCCCGGTTCGACGTCACAGAGCAAGACGCCACAACTAGGTTTGAGGAAGAAAGGACCTTCACTCGGGATCACCGCACATCACCTGCTTGTCGCCACGAGCAGCAACATAAAAATGCTAGGGTGAGTCTCTTTTCATAAATAATAAAATGTATGATAAATCTTATGATAGAAAAAACACCACACACACCTCAAAACAACTCGGCTAAGACAACAACCCACCACTTAGCAACTCGGCCAAGACAACAAACGTACCTCACCAAGGTAGGACACTTCAACTCATAAACAACGAAACATAATCACAAATCAGTATATGTTTATGCATGAATGCAACCCAACAACAAGGGTAAAATGCATGTGGTACCAATCAACGTAATAAGCCTTTGTGGCTTCAACTTTCAACGCCGAGCAAAGCTCTAGAACCGCAAATTTCACAACAACGTAATATGCTTATGTCATGTATGAGGACTCTATAAACATCAACCCCAAACATCAACACATACAATGCGACATGCGCAACAACGTTCAACACCAACATCATCAACGTGCGCCTTAATTGACTTATCTCAACAACATCAACGCATTAGCCTTATTAGACTCAAAGACACAACATCAACGTAATTAGCCTATTTAGACTCAACACAACTCATCAACGTAATTAGCCTATTTAGACTCAACACAACTCATCAATGTCGGTCCTTTGGAACCTCACCACTTAAACACATCATCGCTCACGGCTCTAAAAAGTCGACTTCGCACCTCGGACACGGCCCATGGTTATCGTCCAACCCTCCACTCAATACTCCCACAATCGTAGTTCTCACGCTATCTCATCGCCCTCACACTGAACGTAATGGACTAAACAGTCACTACGAGGACTACAACGTCACCTAGGGACTAAAAGAACTATCCCATTTCAACCACTTAAGCGTTCTCAACACCCAACAGCACTCCCGAGCTGCGCTTTGGCGCTACGCCTGCGCATCGCAGGCTTCAACGGCACCTCAACACCCTCTCCTGGCACCTCGGCACACGCACCACTCAACTCGGTACACAGGCACCTCGGTACCCAACAGAACCTCGGCACACAACAGAACCTCGGCGCACCTCATATCCCCACTACATATACATCTCGGTATACACACCCTATACCTCGACAATACTAGCTTAGACGTCCATGCACTACACTTCATCAACCACACTTAGGCTTAGATACAACTCACGTCCTCAATCCCTCACCTCGGCTACACTAGCTTTAACATACAACTATTACACTCCGGTAATACACTTCCTTAATTCACCACCAATCACCTAGGTTCCTCTACCTCTCTTAACCATACACTTACTTAATTCACCTTCATTCACCTCGGATACTACACTTGTGCACACTACACCTAAGCACAACACTTCATTACATCTACTCCTCAACACATACACCTCGGTACATATACCCTACACCCTCAAGAACTACAATTCGACTCCCACGTTGGGACTTAGCCACACTTACACCTCATCATCTATGCCACATCACCCACCTAGGTACTAACCACCTCGGTTACTCCTGAGACAACATCTTATCACCATTAAAATCGGCTACCACTCCTCGGTCATTCGCAATGACACACCTCGTCATTCTACACTCGGGCCTTCTCGCCTAGGCTTCGTCGCCTCCTCAACCCTCAACACTTAAGCACGCTACGCCTAAGTCCAACACTCCACCTCGGTACCCTCACACCTCGGTAGATTCCACTACAATTCAACGCCTACACATCGGTAACTATACGCAGATATACTTATACACTTGTTCTTGACTCCTACAACTCGGTATAACTACATTATACCTCGTGAAACACGAGTCGACACTCAAAATGGTCTTAATCGCCTCTTACACACCACTATTATACACTTATACCTTCAAAACTAATCCAACACTTCTCAGGAACTCCACGAAAATGACAACACAACAACAACTCACTGGGAACTCCACGCAAATGACAACACAAACAACAACTCACTGGGAACTCCACGCAAATGACAACACAACAACAACTCACACTGGAACGCACGCAAATGACAACACAACAACAACTCACTTTGGGAACTCCACGCAAATGGCAACACAACAATAACTCACTGGGGTGAGTGTTCCTCGGCTCCCACTCCTCTCCTTGGTCCCTCACACGACCAACTCATTACAAACACCACAGCTTCACCAAAGTAAGTAACGCAAACAAAATACACATCAAACACACTACACAACTCGAAACTATTACTAGATTCTGACTCACACACAACACACATCATATATATTATTATGGATGAAAGAGAGCCCCAACCTTTAATGAAGCAAACGAGTACTCTCCCCACCAATAATCACCAACAATCCTAGCTCTTCTCCCTCGGATTGGAGCTCTTCCACGCCCAGATTCCCTTCTTCTTCTCTCTAGAATCACTATTCCACCTAACACTCTCCTTCTCTTACTTTACCTTTGATCTTGATATTTTTGTTGGAATGAATTCTCATTCTACGGTTACCTCCTTTAAGCCATGCGAAATGGGCTTCAAGGAGCATTGGTCCTCTTAATAACTCATGGGCCTCTAACCTCACCTTCTCCATTACTTAAATGTCTTCTAAATAAAATAAACACTCTACATTACTCACTTAGCTTAACTAAAATGTTGTAAACCTTAAATAACCCAATTAAATAAATAATTGAATTACTTTGGGGTGTTACAACTCTCCCCACTTAGAACATTTTCGTCCTCGAAAATCTCACCAATTACATGAACACACCTACTCCATCAATCTTATTTCTGTTCCTAACTATCAACAACTCCTCCCTGCACACTAAGGACTAGGACATACACACCTCTCTACACCTTTACTTTGTACCAAACTCTATTCTCGGGTCACCAAAGTCTCACTCGATTATCCAAACTCCATAAATTTATCGTTAGGAAACTACACCATAGCAATCATTTAAGGTACTAATGCTCCTATCTTACGTCAATCTATATCCAACCCACAAACAATGCCTTCCTCAGCTCGGCATTCCTATTCTTCGCACTCGAATTCTAATCCTTTAATCATCAAAGTTACACACTATCATCCGGATCCTATATAGGTACTCCTCGACTACCATACTTTAAAGAACAATTTGTCTACCTTAGGCTTTCCGAACCCCTATTTCTAAACTTTTTCCAAAAAGGCATGCTCTATTTTCTTTGCATGACTTCAAACCCAAAGTGTCAATCCTTATTTTGACATCTCCCTACTATCAACCCCCAAATCAAACTCAAACATCCATAAGGCACCCATTTATCTAAAAGTTAATAGTCAATCAAACTTGCACACACCACTCAATCAATCAAGTTGTAATTAGTACATATTCAAAATTTATAATAATTACGAGTTATTGTCACCTCTTTAATTGGGAATGAGTTATCGGGGTGATCAGTCCCTCCTACCCACGCATCCAATTTAGTTAAGGTCACAAAACTACGTCTTTTCAAAAGTTACACCTTTCACATTGAAGGATTTTTACGCATCCAGTAGCGAAGGCGTCGTCCACGACTCACTACTCCTTTGACGTCGTTAAAATGCTCTTCTAATCTCACATACCTCACTTAATACAAACAACAGTCACAAGCAACTACAAGCAATGCTACAATCAACAGCTGCAAACAACCAAACAAAATCTACAACAAAGTCTCTGTTGGAGATCGACAAGGGATCTCTGAGACACTACGATTGGACAAACTTGGCCGGACACACCGAACTTTTGCTCTGATACCAACATGTAACACCCCCTTACTCTTAATACTTTAATTTATAAAATCAGAGTTCAAAAATCGTTTTTCTTTTCAAAGATACATCCTCAAGGGAATGCTACGTTCATCAAACATCACTTTCACTTAGAATATATTACTTTTCAATTAATAAAATATAATTGCGTGATACATAGCACGACTTAAATGGGGCGAACCCTCAAATTCTAATACATCAATCTATTACGCTTCAACACTAATCTTAAACAACTAATAGACTACCCGCTCCCGGTTCGACGTCACGAGCAAGACGCCACAACTAGGCCGAGGAAGAAAGGACTTTCACTCGGGATCACCGCACATCACCTGCTTGTCGCCACGAGAGCAGTAACATAAAAATGCTAGGGTGAGTCTCTTTTCATAAATAATAAAATGTATGATAAATCTTATGATAGAGAAAACACCACACACACCTCAAAACAACTCGGCTAAGACAACAACCCACCACTTAGCAACTCGGCCAAGACAACAAACGTACCTCACCAAGGTAGGACACTTCAACTCATAAACAACGAGAAACATAATCACAAACTGTATATGTTTATGCATGAATGCAACCCAACAACAAGGGTATAATGCATGTGGTACCAATCAACGTAACAAGCCTTTGTGGCTTCAACATTCAACGCTGAGCAAATCTCTAGGACCGCAGCCCACAACAACGTAATATGCTTATGTCATGTATGAGGACTCTATAAACATCAACCCCGAAACATCAACACATACAATGCGACATGCGCAACAACGTTCAACACCAACATCATCAACGTGCAGTCTTAATTGACTTATCTCAACAACATCAACGCATTAGCCTTATTAGACTCAACACACAACATCAACGTAATTAGCCTATTTAGACTCAACACAACTCATCAACGTAATTAGCCTATTTAGACTCAACACAACTCATCAACGCCGGTCCCTTAGAACCTCACCACTTAAACACATCATCGCCACGGCTCTAAAGTCGACTTCACACCTCGGACCACGACCCATGGTTATCGCGTCAACCTCCACTCAATACTCCCACAATCGTAGTTCTCACGCTATCTCATCGCCTCACACCGAACGTAATGGACTAAACAATCCTACGAGGACTACAACGTCACCTAGGGACTAAAAGAACTATCCCATTTCAACCACTTGCGTTCTCAACACCCAACAAAGACTCCCGGTTCGCTTGCTCGGCGCCTTTGCGCAGAATCGTGGCTTCAACGGCACCTCGGCACCCTCTCCGGCACCTCGGCACGCGCACCACTCAACTCGGTACACGTGCACCTCGGTACCCAGCGAACCTCGGCACACAACAACCTCGGCGCACCTCATATCCCCACTACATATACATCTCGGTATACACACCTATACCTCGACAATACTAGCTTAGACGTCCATGCACTACACTTCATCAACCACACTTAGGCTTAGATACAACTCACGTCCTCAATCCTCACCTCGGCTACACTAGCTTTAACATACAACTATTACACTCCTAGAATACACTTCCTTAATTCACCACCAATCACCTAGGTTCCACTACCTCTCTTAACCATACACTTACTTAATTCACCTTCATTCACCTCGGATACTACACTTAGGCACACTACACCTAAGCACACACTTCATTACATCTACTCCTCAACACATACACCTCGGTACATATACCCTACACCTCGGCAACTACAATTCGACTCCCACGTTGGGACTTAGCCACACTTACACCTCATCATCTATGCCACATCACCCACCTAGGTACTAACCACCTCGGTTACTCCTGTGAGACAACATCTTATCACCATTAAAATCGGCTACCACTCCTCGGTCATTCGCAATGACACACCTCGTCATTCTACACTCAGGCCTTCTCGTCTAGGCTTCTCGTCTCTCCTCAACCCTCAACACTTAAGCACGCTACGCCTAAGTCCAACACTCCACCTCAGTACCCTCACACCTCGGTAGATTCCACTACAATTCAACGCCTACACATCAGTAACTATACGCAGATATACTTATACACTGTTCTTCAACTCCTACAACTCGGTATAACTACATTATACCTCGGCAAACACGAGTCGACACTCAAAATGGTCTTAACTGCCCTTACGCACCACTATTATACACTTATACCTTCAAAACTAATCCAACACTTCTCAGGAACTCCACGAAAATGACAACACAACAACAACTCACTGGGAACTCCACGCAAATGACAACACAAACAACAACTCACTGGGAACTCCACGCAAATGACAACACAACAACAACTCACTGGAACTCCACGCAAATGACAACACAACAACAACTCACTGGGAACTCCACGCAAATGGCAACACAACAAAAACTCACTGGGACTGAGTGTTCCTCAGCTCCCACTCCTCTCCTTGGTCCCTCACACGACCAACTCATTACAAACACCACAGCTTCACCAAAGTAAGTAACGCAAACAAAATACACATCAAACACACTACACAACTCAGAAACTATTACTAGATTCTGACTCACACACAACACACATCATATATATTATTATGGATGAAAGAGAGAGCCCCCTAACCTTTAATGAAGCAAACGAGTACTCTCCCCACCAATAATCACCAACAATCCTAGCTCTTCTCCCTCGGATTGGAGCTCTTCCACGCCCAGATTCCCTTCTTCTTCTCTCTAGAATCACTATTCCACCTAACACTCTCCTTCTCTTACTTTACCTTTGATCTTGATATTTTTGTTGGAATGAATTCTCATTCTACGGTTACCTCCTTTAAGCCATGCGAAATGGGCTTCAAGGAACATTGGGCCTCTTAATAACTCATGGGCCTCTAACCTCACCTTCTCCATTACTTAAATGCCTTCTAAATAAAATAAACACTCTACATTACTCACTTAGCTTAACTAAAATGTTGTAAACCTTAAATAACCCAATTAAATAAATAATTGAATTACTTTGGGGTGTTACAGTGAGGAGTGTGGGTGGAGGGTGGAGGGCAACGGTGAGGAGGGTGGAGGGGAACGAGAACGCGGTGAGAGTGAGAAAGAGAACGTGCTGAGAGTGAGAAGGAGAACGAGAGAACGTGTTAATGAACTTGGGTTTATCGTTTGCCACGGAATTTAAGTCGTTTGCCACGGAAACGCCGTCGCAAATTAGCGACCAACCTGAATTCCATCGCAAATTAGCGACCAACACTAATGTCGTGGCAAATTTGAACGAGATTTTTCCCTCCTCGCAAATCTGTGGCAAAATTGCGACGGACAGGGCTCCGTGGCTAATTTTAGTGGCAAATGAGGCTTATTCTTGTAGTGTATACCCCCACTCTATATTTTTGGACCGACATACTCTTGGCAAATTTTTTATTTGTCCAACACTCTTTTTTTTATCCACTTTTAAGTGGGAAAATTTTATTCCCACCATTTACCAATATAACCCTCATTTTGTACCCCACTCCAATATACC
This sequence comes from Oxytropis ochrocephala, assembly GCA_020916435.1. NCBI lineage: Eukaryota > Viridiplantae > Streptophyta > Magnoliopsida > Fabales > Fabaceae > Oxytropis > Oxytropis ochrocephala. Next base: position 71,279,466 of record CM037091.1, on the reverse strand, counting down.
CCCACTCTATATTTTTGGACCGACATACCCCTGACAAATTTTTTTTATGTCCAACACTCTTTTTTTTATCAACTTTTGTGGGAAAATTTTATTCCCACCATTTACCAATATACCCCTCATTTGTACCCCACTGTTTACCAATATACCCCCACTCTATATTTTTGGACCAACATTAACATACCCCCACTCTATATTTTGTACCCCACCATTTACCAATATACCTCTCATTTGTACCTCACTCTTTACCAATATACCCCCACTGTATATTTTTGGACCGACATACCCCTGACAAATTATTTTTTTGTCCAACACTTTTTTTTATTATCAAAAAAGCCTAAATCGTTGACTTTCCCCATTTTGGTGGCAAAATGTTTTTCCATCGTTTACCAATATACCCCTCATTTTGTACCTCACTGTTTATTAATATACCCCCACTCTATATTTTTGGACTGACATACCCCACTCTATATTTTGTACCCCACCATTTACCAATATACCCCTCATTTTGTACCCCACCATTTACCAATATACCCCTCATTTTGTACCCCGCTGTTTACCAGTATACCCCCACTCTATATTTTTGGAGCGACATTGTTGCCTCATCCCACCAAGGGCTATTGTTGCCTCTTCGTCTCTTCGTCTTATATATATGTGTTGCGTATTTTTATACCCCCCTTATAAAATTTTGATGTTTTTTCGAAACTACATCTGTAGGCCTGTTAATCACCTCCCCGTGCATCGCACGGGTAATCGTCCTAGTTTCATTTTAAAAGAATCAACTTTTTAGAAAACAAATTAATTTATTAAAAGTGAGTTAACAAGAATATTGATTTTGTTTTGACAACAAAAATAGAATCAGTTTCAATATGTAAATATAAAGAATTTTATGAGTCCATGTTTAGGCTTAGTTTTATTCAACATATGAACAAGGAATTTTCACCTCTATCACGATCAGTTTTAGTCGGTGTTGCAAGAACTGGACTGAACTGAGCGGTTCAATCAATTGGACCAAGAACCAGACAGTCTGGCGGTTGGGTCCGCTCATTTGAACCGCAGTTCAACCACTTTGAACCACCAACTAGCTTGGATAGTATCGCTCGAGGTGCATTTTTTGATTTTTACTTTACCTTTTCTCTAAAATTTAATATTTTTTTAATTATTACTCATCCAGTTCAATCATGGTTGAACTGAATGAACCAATTGAACAATGACTCGGAGGTCTCCCTGATTCAATCTTTGGCTTGATTTTAGAACATTGGTTATACATACTCAAAAATCAAATTTATCTAGAGAATTTTTTCACTCAAATATAGAAATAGAGATTTTCAAGTATTAGGCTTGCATTTACTCTTTTTATTTTTTGACGGTAAGTCTTGCTTTTACCCTTCTAGACTTGAAACATCTAAAAAAAAACTCAAATGATAATTTTAGGAATGCTTTTTTTTTTTTTTTGGTGTTACAATGTCACGAAACGAAAGAAAGAAAAAAAAATAGAAAAAAAGAAACTACTCCCTCCATATCATTATAGTCGTTTAAGGTTTTGGCACAGAGATTAAAAAAAGCAATAAATTGACAAAGTAATATGGTAGTTTTACTATATTATCTCCATCAATTAATAAATGCATATTGGTGATGTCTTTGGTTAGTGAAAAGTTACAACAATTAATGAGGGTAAAATTGAAAAGATTTAATAAATGATGCATTGGAATGACAAAACCACAAATAATTTAAATTTTTTTACTTTACCTAAAAAGACTATTATTTTGATACGGAGGGAGTAGCTAATTTTGTCCCTCAGAATGAGATACGTGGAGGAGGGTGGTCCCAGTCTCTATCACACATCGAGTGAGCGCATTGTTTTGTCAAAAAGTCAGTGCACTTGTTCTGCTCCCGTAAGATATGCAAAATAGTGATGTACATCTCTCTACAAAGCATCCAAGATGTGAAAGATAACCGAGGCATGGAGGTGAAAGTCATAGCTGCCTGGGTTGTTGATTAATGTTGACAGCATCCAAGCAATCACTCTCCCAAGTAAAGTGTGACAAACCTTTAGAGTGACCAAGGATAATTCCCTTATCGGTAGCGGGCATGAAGTAGGAGAGGCCAGCGATCCAGGCTCCTTCATGGTTACGGAGGAACCCACTTATACCCAAGTGGGTCGAATCCTCCAAAAAGCTACCATCTACATTAATATTGATAGCACCTTTAGACGGGGGGACCAGCGGGCTAAGCGCCTCTCGGTGGCAGTAGCAACACCCCGCCTAATAAAACAGTCCAAAAACTCATCATGAGTAGCAAAAACTTTCATGATCACTTCATGAATACACAGTTTTTTTCCTCGAAAATCATGGTACGCCAACACCAAGCATGCGAGAGACCAACAAGAAAAATTAAATCATAATCACTATGTTAGGAGTCTCACATTGAATAGCTAAGGAGATTCGATATGGTTCTTAAGCCATGCCCGTGAGACTCTCCCATCTAATGGATTAATCTTTTGAATTGGGCTCTCCTCATATGCTTAAGTCCTAACATAACAATATCCATGTTACACATCCATGTCTTGAATTAAATCATAATTATAGGAATGCCATTGCTGTCACATGTCCCTTTTTGGATTTTGGAAGCGGTTCCCATAATAACATGATTTTGGAAGTAATTGAACTAGTCTCACCTCCCGTCCGATGGACAGGTTGTCTCACTATTGATTAAATGAATTACTTTTAAACAAACAAAAATAGGAGTAAATAACATCAAACAAATTCTAAGTATAGAAAGACATCACAGTTAAAGACAAAAGTCACAAATATAGGGGCCCGTTTAGATAAATAGCTTAATTAAGTACTTATGACATAGTCACCAAAAACATAGTCACCAAACATAGGGGCCCGTTTGGATAAATAGCATAATATAGTCACCAAAAACTTGCATATTTAAACATCTAAAAATTTTCAAGACTGTAAAGTACCCCTCAAAATATAAAAAAGGGAACAAATAGAAAACCTTCAAATATAAAAGAAGAACTTTGGATGTGGTAAAAACTCTGTTGGGGGAGAACCACGCGGACCAACAAAGTCGGATACTCGTGGTCAGCCAGACTCACAAACGTAGATTAGTCATTATTGACTTTAGTATTTTACATTGTGTTTTAGTTTTACCACAGTTAAAAGTTAGTTTCACTGCTGTTAATATAATTGGTAGTTACTGGTTAGTTAGTGTTTTAACTGACTCAGTGTTATCTTTCTGTTACAGTGATAATCAATTAGTTAGGTAGACTAATCTAGTTTAGAATATAATGTTGCCTTTTGGTAAAGTTGTACTCAGAAAAACCTTCACATTCAGAGAAATGAAATATTCAATTCCTTTTGTTCTCTGTGAATCTTGAATGAAAGTTTCCAGGCTGAATTGCATCATCATGAAGATCATCAATCTCAATATGGTATCAGGATACAAGCTTCTCTGCGTCTCCAATTCATCAATTGATCTCTTCGTCTTCAACGATCGACCTCGTTCCCAGGTTTCATCGTTTTCCCTTTTTGGCTCAATTGATCTCTTCGTCTTCAACAATCGACCTCATTTCCAGGTTTCATCGTTTTCCCTTTTTGGCTCGATCTGGTTTCTTGTTCGTTCTTTTTCCCCTCTTCTCCATTGCGGTACTCGTACCTTCTTCATCAATGGCCACCGACACCACTTCCACCGCAAGCCCTTATTACATTCACCCTTCTGATATACTGGCGCAGTTCTCGTTTCGCACGTATTGTCTGATTCCGCCACCAATTACGGTTCTTGGTCTCGTGCCATGACAATAGCACTTGGAGCCAAGAACAAATTAATTGGGCTTTGTTGATGGAACGCTCGCCAAACCGAAGGAAGGAACTGCCACCTACACTGCCTGGGTTAGGAGCAATCATATGACAACTTCGTGGATACTCAACTCCATAGCCAAATAACTTCATTGTAGTGTGATCTATGCTGAATCTGCTGCCGCTATCTGGAAGGAATTGCAGAATCAATTTGAGCAAAGCAATGGTCCCCGAATATTCCAAATGAACAAAGAGGTCTTGAATTGCACACAAGGTAACCTTTATGTGGCTGGTTACTTTAGTAAATTCAAGGGTTTATGGGATTCTCTTGCTAAGCATACACCCACAAGCACTTGTACTTGCGGTGGTTCCACTAAATTGGTTGATTCCCTCAAACGTCAACATGTTATGATTTTCTTTATGGGTCTCAATGAGTCTTTTAGTCATATTAGAGGCCAAATCTTGTTGATGGAGCCTATTCTTGACATCAACAAAGTTTTTTCACTCATTATTCAAGAAGAGAAACAACGTGAAATTGGTCTCACCACCACGGAATCGCCCTCCCAAGTTGCTTTTGTTGTGAATTCCCAATCAAAGGGGGCTAAAAGAGACAGACCTAAGTGTTCCCATTGTGGAATGTTAGGCCACATCAAAGAAAAATGTTTCAAGCTTCACGGTTATCCATCGGGCTTCAAAAAATCAAAGGGTTCTCAAGAAAAGGTTCTTCAGGTTACTGCTGGTGCCTCCACTGAAAGTGGTATCAACACTCAACAAAATCAACAGCTCATAGAGTTTATGCAAGCCCAAATGGCTAAGGCATCTCTCACACCTCAGGCACCTGTTGAATTGGGTATGATCCATTTTGCTAACTTTGCTCTTTTTTTTGCAATTTTCTGTTTGTTTTTCACAAATGGATTATTGATTCCGGTGCCACTGCACATATTTGCACAAATTTAACCCTTTTCAAATCTTACACAAAGTTACAAACACAATTGTCACACTTCCAAACAACTTAAAAGTACCTGTTATTGCTTGTGGTGATGTTGTTGTTAGTTCTACCTTGACATTAAAAATTGTTCTATGTATTCCTAATTTTCATGTTAATATTATCTCTGTTGGTTGCCTTCATCAAGATCCAAATTATCATATCCTTTGACTGATAATGTGTTCTTGATTCAGGACAAGCTCCAAGAGAGGGTGATTGGAAAGAGTGAACATCATCATGGACTATATTTTTACACTACACATAACAATGTATCTTCTAGTTGTCATTCAGTTTCCCTTGATCAAAATTGTAACTCTGTTTCTTCTGTGCATTTATGGCATTCTAGGCTAGGGCACACTTCCGATCTTGTATTGAAATCCTTGTATAAAGAACTATCACTTTCTGATTCAATGGAATACAATAATTCTTCTTGCACTATTTGCCCTCTTTCCAAAATGCATAGGTTACCTTTTAGTTCTAACAATAACCACTGTAATTTTCCTTTTGATTTGGTTCACTGTGATGTGTGGGGGCCCTTTCACAAGCCAACTTTTGAAGGAAAACAGTATTTTCTCACCATTGTGGATGATGCTTCAAGATTCACTTGGCTCCATTTGATGAAGACCAAATCTGAGGCCACGACTCTAATTCAACACTTTTTCAAATTCATCAAAACTCAATTCAACAAATCCATCAAGGCAATCAGAACGGATAATGCCAAGGAACTTGCCCTCAACAGTTTCTTGCAAAGTGAAGGATCCCTGCATCAACTTTCTTGTCCCCACAGGCCCCAACAGAACTCTGTGGTGGAAAGAAAGCATCAACGTCTACTTAATGTGGCTCGTGCTCTTTATTTCCAATCCAAGGTGCCTATAGAATTTTGGGGAGACTGTGTTTCAACTTCTGTGCATATCATCAACAGGCTGCCCTCACCCTCCCTCAATGGTAAATCCCCTTTTGAGCTTTTGTACAATACCACTCCAAACTACTCTCCTCTTAGAGTTTTTGGTTGTCTAGCTTTTGCTTCCACTATACCTTCCCAAAGACATAAGTTTTCCCCTCGGGCTACACCTTGTATTTTCATTGGCTATCCATTGGGGGTGAAGGGATACAAATTGTTTGATCTTACTACTCACAAATATATCATATCTAGAGATGTCCAATTCCATGAGACAACCTTCCCTTACCATAACATTGTCTTAATTAAGTACTTATGACATAGTCACCAAAATTAACACAAAGTACGGTACTACCCGGTTCGAGGGATTAGTCTCTAGAGTTGCGCGCAGAGGATACCGAGTTTATACCAAAAAATGTAAATATAGAAACTTAACCCATAATTAAAGAGAAAAGAAGACAACATAATTAGAAAGTGAAACACGTACGTAGGTATTATGCACATTTTGATTTAAACCTAAACACCAATTTAACTATGCTTCTAATACTTGTTGATGTGAAATTTTCTAAATAAAGAAGAAAATACCAATTTGGACATGTAATTTTTTTAGATTCTAAAGTACCCCAAAACACACAGCCTAGAATCACACTTTATTCTGACTCTATCATTCCTCACCACAATCCTCCATCAACCAATGAAAATATATCATCTCCAAATGCCATTATTATACCTGTTGCTATACCAGAAACTGATCCAACCAGTGCCCAAACCATTGAAATCGTCCCTGCCACTGCACCTGACCCTCCAGCCACTACTAAGCCTCATCCCACTATTATAAGGTCCACACGTCTAATTAAAACCCCTGCTCACCTTGATAACTATGAATGCAGCAGTGTTATCTATCCTCTTCATTCTTACCTCAACTATGACAATATCTCTCTCCCATACAGAAAGTTCATCAACAATGTTTCCTCTATTTTTGAACTTGAACATTATCATCAAGCAATCAGGTTTCCAGAATGGCAGAGAGCCATGGCAACTGAGTTAGCAGCTCTTGAGGCCAACCGCACTTGGACTCTCATGCCTCTTCCCAAATGAAAGAAAGTTGTCGGTGTAAATGGGTATACCGTGTCAAGTATAATGCTGATGGGACCTTGGATAAATGCAAGGCTCGGCTAGTAGCTCAGGGGTTCACACAACAGGCATGTATTGATTTTCCGGACACCTTTTCTCCAGTTGCAAAATTAACCTTTGTGAGGATTCTATTGTCTTTGGCTGCCAAATTCAATTGGCACATCCTCCAGTTAGATGTCAATAATGGATTCCTCCATGGGGATCTCCATGAGGAGGTTTATATGCATCTACCTATTGGCTATCCAAGTCAGGGGAGCACACTGTATGTAGGTTAAATAAATCCCTCTATGGACTTAGACAAGCCTCAAGGCAATGGTTTCAAAAATTCAGCTCCACCATTATGGCTTTGGGTTTTAACAAGAGTTCTGCTGATCACTCATTGTTTACTATGGGTTCTGGTCCGAGTTTTATAGCCTTGTTAGTATATGTTGACGATATCATAGTGGCCGGGCCTAACAAAGGCAAAATTACTGAGATAGAGGCATTATTACAGAAACATTTCAAACTGAAAGTCATAGGTGATTTAAAATATTTCCTAGGATTGGAAATTGCTAGATCAAACAAAGGTATACATTTGTGTCAAAGAAAGTATACATTGCAATTGTTAATGGATACGGGGCTGACTTCTAGTAAACTTGCTAGCATTCCCATGGACCCAGGGATACACCTTAATGAAATGGATGGTGAACCACTTGAAGATGGTTCACAATACAGAAGATTGGTTGGGAGACTCATTTATCTAACCATCACTAGACCTGACATCACTTATGCGGTTAACAAGTTGAGTCAATTCATGAGCAAACCTAGAACCATACATTTGCAAGCTGCTCACTCTCTCTTACAATATTTGAAGGGGACAGCAGGACATGGTCTGCTATTCCTAGCTGAAAATGATCTTAAGTTAACTGCTTATGTGGATGCAGACTGGGGTAGTTGCCAAGTCACTAGAAGATCAACAACTGGTTTTGGAATCTATTTTGGAAGCTCTTTAGTTACTTGGAAGTCAAAGAAAGAAGCCACGGTGGCCAGATCCTCTGCTGAAGCAGAATATAGAGCTTTAGCTGCGATGACCAGTGAACTCCTATGGGTAAAACAGTTGCTGAAATCGTTTGAAATTGAGATTAAGACTGTTGTGGTACTCTGTGACAGCAAGGTTGCCATTCAATTGGCAGAAAATCCTACTACTAGTGAAAGAACAAAGCGTGTTGATATCGATTATCACTTCATTAGGGAGCATGTTCAAGCTGGTTTTCTGAATTTAATCCATGTCAAGACACATCAACAGTTGGCAGATGTGCTTACCAAAGCTCTACCAAAAGTTCAGTTTCAAGAATTGCTCTCCAAGTTGGGAATGAAGAATATCTATTCTCCAACTTGAGGGGGAGTATTGACTTTAGTATTTTACATTGTGTTTTAGTTTTACCACAGTTAAAAGTTAGTTTCACTGCTGTTAATATAATTGGTAGTTACTGGTTAGTTAGTGTTTTAACTGACTCAGTGTTATCTTTCTGTTACAGTGATAATCAATTAGTTAGGTAGACTAATCTAGTTTAGAATATTGTAGCGACCGAAAAATCCGGGAATGGATTCTTCGAAGTTCGAAAGAAGCCGCCACCAAATTTTAGTTTAAGGGCAAATTCGGAAAATCCCTTTTAGTTTTAGGATAAGGCAAGTTTAAAGGTTCGGGAGTCGTTATGCGTGGGGAAGGTATTAGCACCCCACGACATCCTTCGTCTAATTATTTATGGTTTATTAATATTTACCCTTTTTATTTATAGTGAAAAAGACTTAATTAAATTTTTAACTTTTAGTGCTTGACAAGAGTGGACTCTTGCTCCTACGTACCTCCGGATGCAATGGAGGAATCAAAGCTACGTAGTTCTTCCTGAAAAAGGTTTGTTGGTTGGTGTTTTTTAGTGTAAGGGTCCTAGGACTCCTTGAACTGCATAACTCATCGATTCTAGGGCGCCGACTAACCCGGATTGTACAACCGACTTAGTCCCCTACTTTTTGAAAGTATTTTTGAGGTTTTTTGAAAGAAGTTTGTTTGATGTGAGGTGAGTTGGTTTTAGAATAGGTATTCTAGAACTCTGAATCATGCATGACTCATTAGTTCTAGAACGCTGACTAACCCGCTTGTACAACCGAGCTTAGTCCCTATTTTTAGGAAAAGTGATTTATTTATTTACTTATAAGTTTTTAGGATTACCGAATCTGCATGTACTCATTGGTCCTAGGATGATGACTAACCGGGTTGTACAACCGACTTAGTCTTTTATTTGATTTTTGAAGAAATAAACTAATTAGTGCATAAAAAAAGACAAAACTAATAATTAATAAAGACTAGGCTAAAAAAAATAAAATAACTATATACATAAATAAATATGAATAGATATATAAATAAACAATAAACAAATAAATAAATAAATAGATTATATTATAAATAAATGATAAATAAATATGTACATAAAAATAAACAAAATAAATACAAAACTAACTCGACTCGACGAGTGTTAAATCGATCGAGCAATCTGACCAGGTCAATCACGAACCGGACTCCTATCTGGTCCATTTTGACCCCAAGACCGCAGGAACCGCTTTGAGAAACCAAAAGCCGACTCAAAACGTCCAAATGATCAAAGACAGGTTTTTAGTGAAATGAGCCGCGAACGCTTTGACCCAAAATATCACTTAACCCGCCAATGACCCCCCTCTAATCTTCACCTCTCAACCCCTTTTATATCCAATTGCTAGGGAGCTCTTGTTTCTTGTGAGCAATGTGGGACTAAAACAAGGTAGAGAAAACAATTCCCCTTTAAAACAACAATTCCCGTTTTTCTCAAACTTGTCACCGTAAAATTGCGATTCCGGATTCGTTAACCGTTGGATCGTGTTTCTTTTTTGACACTAGGTTCGTGAGACATATATCTACGCTTTCACCGTTTGGATCGTTGAAACGAGATCTTATGAGAGAGAAATTGCCTTCCTAATAGCTGCAGTTTTTGGTCCGTTTTTCTCAAACCTCTCATCGTAAAAGTGCGATTTCGGATTCGTTAACCGTCGATCGTCTTCATTTTTGTGATGAGGTTCGTGAGACATATATCTCCACTTTCACCGTTCGGATCGTCAAAACAGGTCCAAGGAGAGAGAAATTGCCTTCGCAATAGAGGCTGCACATGCGATTTGGGTATTTCATCTTTTGTTCTTATTTTGTAAGCTCTTATGCTTTACTTCACTTGCTTTTTCAATTACTCAAAGAGGGTCAAAAGAAAATAATATGTGGGATGATTGACCAAGAATCAAATCATGCATCTTTATATTAATTGTGGTTTATATGCACAAGCTACTTATCTTTTACTTGAGTACATAGAAACGTTTGTTGCACATACACTACTTAATAAAATAAAATAAAAAAATATTACAATGATATAAGAACTCGGACAAAATTGGGGTATAACAGCTGTCCCTCTTTATTTATATTTTACAAATTTTTTTTAGTAGAAATAGAAATAAAGATAGAATAGACGTCAATTTTGTCCGTTTAGAGGGGAAATAGAGGGTTTGAGAATAAACAAGGAGTGGTTAACACTTGGCGTATTAACCGCGAACAAAATGAAGGATCGCTCGGGATGCGAAGGAGCACTAAGGCTCAAAGCCCACTGAGAGTGCAAGGAGCCCTAAGGCTCTGAAGGACCACTAAGAGTCGAAGGAGCGCTAAGGCTCGAAGGACCACTGCAGATACGAAAGGTGCGCCTAGGCCTTATTTGAAGGACCATCGTGTAGTGCGAGGAGCGCAACTAGCTACGGTACTAGTTAAGCGATGCGAGGGCCTTTATATTCGGCGGCCATGATGGGTCAAGATCGGTCTAGAATCGATATGTTGACCATGAAGGGCGTCCACTGTGTCTTAGGGTGACACAACTAGTCCGAAGGACCACGCGGTCTCGCGAAGGTCCGCCGGGCTCGACTCGACGTTGCGACTGGGCCACTTAGGGCGCGAAGGAGCGTAGTGCTCTCGAAGGACCACTGGAGTGCGAGGGATCAACTTGGTGATCTCGTGATATGATATGAGATTAACGCTTAAAGCGATATATTAGAGGAACAAAACATAGGGAGCGACACTTATCACGTTTATCGGGCACACCTAACAAATGCATCTTCCCGGGAGGAAAAAAGCTTTCTTCCTTTGGCAATGCAATTAATGGTGCACGCGTCGTGCAATGATTGGTATCTGGTGGAATGATTTTTTTGTTTTTTTTTGCTTGTTACGTAATAAATGCATGAAATGCAAATGTGAATATGATGCAAATGAAATGATTGAATGCTAATGCCATGGTGCATGCATGATGCGATGATATGATATGATATGATATGATATGATATGAGTGATTGGGTGCAAAATTTTTTTTTTTGTAATGATAAGATGTGAGACTTTGGATGCGAGAAGCATGGGTGAATATTGATCATTCTTTGGAAAAATTAGTTTTGATTCAAACTTCGCATTCTTAAGGTCATTATCTACGATTACATCGATATGCAAAAGTACTTGGCCGTATTTGCAAGCTCGCTTATTTTTCCTTCCATTATGATGCCCCTTGATGATCGAAATTTATGTCCACAAAGTTACCTAAGTGAATTTTTAGCATCACATGATCAACTGGTGTTCTCTCTCTCTGAAGCTTTGTTTAGTAAAGACATATGTTAGTGCAAGTATGAATGAGTCGATTAACTTGGGGTTCTAAAGGCCTAGGGTGAGGATATTTGTGGCACATGAAGGGGTGAATGACTGACTGGTCTTTGTCAAGGTCATCAAAGGTAGGTTTTCCCAAGCCAAAAATGCAAGAAAGCCCCCCAATTTAGATTTGATGACGGTGAGTGAATAACTTGCCCTGTCTAGTGGTGACAAGCTAGGGTGTAGAAGATGATGAACTGGGAATGCATTGGCTTTGGAATGAAAGGCGGAAAGCAAGAGACTTTGTCTCAACCCATAGAGTTTGGCGTTGCCCCATTTATGGTAAGGACAAGATTGCCCTGGCTAGAGTAAGTGCAGCGTTTTAGGGTAATGAGTTGAGAAATTGCCCGGTATTGTTTTGTGGATATGAATATCACAAGGGATGAGGTGAGTGTAGGGCGGATTTCTCCAAGTAAAGGGTGAAGGATTGCCCCACTTGGTAATGGGATTTCAAATGGTTGTTTTAGTGAGGTTGTGAAAGGTGTGAGTTAGGGCTATGGGTTTTTGAGTTGATGCGGTATGTATGTTTAGGCCCGGGTGTGGTGTGGGATGGACGTTGGACACATTTCCCCAAGCTTAAGTGGAACAAATGGTGAAAGGATTTCCCCACTTTGGGATCTAGGTGACGATCCTAGCATAAACCTTTTGGTTATCTTTAGAATGACTCTCGGACTATGATAGTCTCGAGTTTGCTATGATGAAAAGCGCACTTGGTGATCGCTAACCCTTGCCTTTATATCAATGGAACATGAATGAACCTTTGGAGTGCAAGCCCTTTTGATTTCTTTATTTTGAGTTTTTTTTTTTTTGAGATACATTTTTTTGAGCAAACATATTGTAAATAAATAAACTTATTTGTCCTAAGATTAAAACTTTGAGAAAACAAAAGCAATCGGTCATTGATCGGAATGAACTCTAGAGGTTGTAACGTGGGCCGATGGTTTAGTGATTTATGAGGAAATGATAATTGGGCTCAAAGTAGTGTTTGGGGATTGATGGGACGAATGATTTTTATTGAAAGGTATGATTTGGCTAATGGTTAATGGTTTGTGAAAGAAGGGGTTATTAGGCTCAATGAAGTGTTTGATGATTGATGGGACAAATGATTTGGTGATGTAACTTGGCTAATGCGTGATGATTTATGAAGGAAATGGTTGTTAGGCTCAAAGGAGTGTTTGGGGTTTTATTGAGACGAGATGGTTGATGTGTCTCATGGTAGGATGGACTTGTTTAGGATTGTAATGTGGCTAAGGGTTTATGGAGGGTAGGATATTGAGGCCAAAAGAAGTGTTTGAGGTTTATTTTAGATAAGGATCTCTTTATGCTTTAATAGTGTGAAGCAACAGCTCACGACTTGTACTACTTTTGTCTTTGTTTTTTCTAATTTGTTTTTTTTTGGGATTTTTAATCCACTTTTTGACTTCACTCTTTTGTGCTTTTTGTTTCTTTTTTGGTGAGTGAGTGATAAAAGTGATGCACCATTTTTGATCTTGGAATTGATCCTTGTCTAGGGTGATTGAGAGATTTTTAGGATTTTTGGCTTAAGGTGGGTGGTAAGGGATTTTTGAGGATATGGAAAGATGGTTCAACTTCATTTCAAATCATGATTGCTTATTTTCTCAAAAAATAATTTAAAGACAATAATTTACTTATTTTATATACTTGCTTTTTTTTCTTTATTTCTCCTTTTTTGTGTGCCTTAATTTTTGCTTAGGCCGCTCTTACGAGTTTTCAACCTAACGGGCCTTTTTGATTTTTTTGTAAAGGACTTGCACCAAGGGAATAAATGTTGACAAGGTATTTTGGAGATCACAAATTTGCCCCAGTGTGAGGGTCTCAAATGTTATTTCAATAGTGAGAACAAACCAAAAAGTCGACTAGTTAGGGGAGTATGTACTTTATGGTGGTCGTGGTGGGATAAGACTTGGACGGGGGATGATGACAATGTAGGGACATTAACTAACTCAAACAAGAATGAAGACACATGTGAGACACAAATCACTACACGAATGCTTCATAGAGGGTTAACATCAGTTTTAACATGAAAGAAATTTTTGGTGAACCATTTCGTTCATTCATCATGGGGTGGATGAAATGCAACGCTTTGTTGAAAAAATGTGTGAGCAGTACATTAATTTGAAAAAATTGAGTGCCTTGAAACACCTTGAGCTCACAACTAAGTATGGCTAAATTTCCCAAAGAAGAATGATTTATTTCTCACAAACGCCTAATCTCTCATCAAAGTTTTTTTGGAATAAGAATTATGCTCACTTTTTGATGCATGATGTAAGTATGTGAATGAATGAATGTACATGAAATGAGAATGCGAATGAATGAAATGCGCATGATATGAGAATGAGAGTGAATGAATATGAAAGTGTGGTTTATCTATCGCGTCAGGGAATTATAAGCTTTTTATTTGGAGAGTAAAGTACAAAGTTTGATTTTGACTTTAGCATGCATGGCTTCTCTCCAAAATAAAGTTTTTAACTCCTCAGCGGTCATAAAATGCATGCAACATAAGATGTTTATTTTATTTATTGTTTGTAGTGCAAAGAAAAAGAAAAATGCATGTGGTATATTTTCTAAAAATGTAGTAAATAATGGTTTTTGGTCTTTTGATTTTTTTTGATAAAAGACGGTATTCATAAATATTTGTTTGAATGCAAGAGTATGAAGCTCATTTGTGACCCTAAAAAGGTATCTTACGGAGTGGGTCTAAGGTTTCTTTTATAGTGTCTCACAAGGGTAGTTCTAAAGAATCCTACACAAGGTTCCTAGAGCCAAAGACCATAGTCAAGAATACTGACCCCAACAATAGGCAAGCTATTAGAAGGGATAGCATCCTCAAAAGGAATCAAACTCTAGGTGAGATTTTCGTGACCACCCAACGAGACGTCGTCCATGAGCCATCACTACACAATCTCGTTTTAACTTAGGTTTGCACTCACGTCCGGGTAGAGGACATTTTCTCACAGGTGTGTGATGTGTAGAGGTGCAGTGTGTGTAGGAGCAGTTTAAAACAAAACAAACATTCATACAAATATCGTCTTCTATCCTATGGTTTATATATCACATAAAAATAAAACATGCAAAAATAAATAAATAAATAAATAAATAAGGGAAGGGTAAAAATTAAATCCTACAACTAATTAGACTAGGTTTTGACTCTCTAAAACGTTAAGTCCCCAGTGAAGTCGCCAACTGTAGCGACCGAAAAATCCGGGAATGGATCCTTCGAAGTTCGAAAGGAAGCCGCCACCAAATTTTAGTTAAGGGCAAATTCGGAAAATCCCTTTTAGTTTTAGGATAAGGCAAGTTTAAAGGTTCGGGAGTCGTTATGCGTGAGGAAGGTATTAACACCCCACGACATCCTTCGTCTAATTATTTATGGTTTATTAATATTTACCCTTTTTATTTATAGTGAAAAAGACTTAAATAAATTTTTAATTTTTAGTGCTTGACAAGAGTGGACTCTTGCTCCTAGTACCTCCGGATGCAATGGAGCAATCAAAGCTACGTAGTTCTTCCTGAAAAAGGTTTGTTGGTTGGTGTTTTTTAGTGTAGGGGTCCTAGGACTCCTTGAATCGTCTGACTCATCGATTCTAGGATCTTTGACTAACCCGATTGTACAACCGACTTAGTCCCCTAATTTTGAAAGTATTTTTGAGGTTTTTGAAAGAAGTTTGTTTGATATGAGGTGAGTTGGTTTTAGAATAGGTATTCTAGAACTCTGAACTGCATGACTCATTAGTTCTAGAACGCCGACTAACTTAGGTTGTACAACCGACTTAGTCCCCTATTTTTAGGAAAAGTGATTTATTTATTTACTTATAAGTTTTTAGGATTCTTGAATCATCTGACTCATTGGTCCTAGGATGATGACTAACCCTTGTTGTACAACCGACTTAGTCTTTTATTTGATTTTTGAAGAAATAAACTAATTCGTGCATAAAAAAAAGACAAAAACTAATAATTAATAAAGACTAGGCTAAAAAAATAAATAAATAACTATATACATAAATAAATATGAATAGATATATAAATTGTTCACAGGTGTATCAAGAAATCGAGAAGCGCCAGCGGCAAGAATCGGGCTGCGGCCCGGCCAACTCTCGATCGGCCCAAACACGCCGCTTGGAGCGCAATTCTCGCCGGCGAGAAAATCTCGCTAACGGTCGGCCCTCGCGATATATATCGCCATTCGCATATGGCATCGACTCGTTCTCTAACCTTGTGCTATCGCGCGGCGACCTCTCACTAGATCGTCGGAGTGTCTTTGCGGTACCACCCGAGGTGCTCAACGCGTGAAGCCGGGGACCGGTCCTTTCACTCATTCAACGGCCCGGCCCATTCGGCGAAGCAACAACTACAACTCTTCATTGGTCAAGGTGCGATCAATTGGCGACCACGGTGGGGAGCCCGTGCGCTATCTACCTCGTTCATGGCTCCACGCGGCCGGCCCCGAGGCGCGGCCACTTCTTGACTCAATCCCTCGGGCGAGAATCGGCAGCCGAACCGGGGCGTGGCGTCCACGGTCCCACGAGTCTCAAGACTTCCACGACAAGAACCTTTCGGTGCTGTGATGCGCGCGACCTATCCTCCAACGAGTTCAGCCACGGTCACGGGAGACTTGCCGCCCGAGCCGGTTGAAGCGGGCATTAAGGAACCTCTACCGAGACCATGTCACTCGGCCGTTTTGCGGATCTTGCAAAACAAAAACCAGTGATCGCAGACGACGCGCTCATCTCTCGATCTGAAGAGGTCAATTAGGGCGCCCACGGGCGAAGACGGAGAACATTCGCTCGTCGCCCGGCCGTAGCGAAGACACCGCCTCCTCCTCGAAGGAGCATTTCTTCGCCGAGAAGCACTACTCATCGCTCTCGGCAAGAAGAAGCGAGGCACGCGGTCGCCCCAGCGAGAACGCAGCGTGAAGCCGCTCAATGTCCTATGATTATGAAGATTCTAGCTATCGTCCGACACGGTCGCTCACCCACGGTACTCCTCCAATGAGTCGTCGGGTCACGTCGATCGAGAAGTAGATCTTGGGATTCTCGAGAAGAGCCGAAGATTACGAGAGATGGAAGAATTAGGGGCGTTTCGCATCGGCCAAGGAGAGGCCAAAGCGGCGACCGGAAGGCCTCCTCCACTTCCACCAACCGCCCGTCCGGAGGATTTTACGAATGCGGGCAACGAGGCATGCCTCGCAATGCAACCTTTGGGTCGAGCGGCATTCGAGCGAGCACGGCCCGTTCTCCGGGAGATCGGCGTTACAAAATTCCGAGAGATCTCCGCAAGCCGCCTGATCTCAACAAGTTTGTGGCGAGGAGATCCGGACAAACATCTCCGCTACTTCAATAATTACTGCTGTTATAGGGAATTGGGGCCGACCATGAAATGCAGACTTTTTCCCCAGTCCTTGGACGGCCGAGCATTGGAATGGTGGGAGTCCCTGCGACCCAATTCCATTTCTTCATGGGACGACACAGTCGAGAATGTTCTTGTCCCACTACACTGCCAACCGCTGCCAATTTCGATATGAAGAATACTTGGACTCTGTTGTTCAAGGAGATAATGAGACGCTGAGGCAGTATATCGACCGGTTTAACACTGAGGCTGAGTCCGTTCGTGACTTGTCAGACAAGGACAAGTTGAAATATCTGAAGCGTGGTATTCGACCGGACCACCGGTTCGTCGAAGAGTTTACATTAAATCATTACCAAGATCTCAGCTACTTCTTAACGAGGGCTAACGTCCACATGGCGTATGAAGAAACAGCGGCGTGAAGAAAGGCCGTCGCGCCGCGACCTAAAGAAGAAAATAGTAAGCCGGCCAAAGGGCATGAAGGTCGCCGCGACAATCGGTCTGACTTTCGAGATAAGAAGTTCGATCATCGCACTCGGCTAAACACCTCTATTGCACAGATCTATAGCGAGTGCCAAAATAATGAATTTGTGGGAGTAAAGCGGCCCGATCCACTGCGTGCTCAAGAAGGGCACGACCAGGCTAAAAGATCTTTGCCGTTACCACAAAAGCAAGGGTCATGATACTAACGATTGTATGGCCCTCAAAGATGATATCGAAGAGCTCATTCGAAAAGGAAAGTTGGGAAAGTATGTGAGGCCGAGGAAAAGCGGCCGACCTCGAGAGCGAGAAAGAAACCGATCCGACAGAGGAAAGGGCGCTTTAGTTGTTTCAAGCGTCCAAGACAAAGACCGGTCGAAGATCGAGAAGCCCCACGGTCCGTGGTCGCATAGCGTTGCTATGGTCATTCACGGTGGAAACCCATTGGATCGCGAGAGAATCAAATAAAGCCTAAAAAGAAAGTGGGGCGAAGCTTGATGGTCGGTTCAACATCAACGATCCCACCGGGTCTCGAAACAGACCCCATCGTTTGGAGATAGCGACACGCACAATGGCGAAGCGAAACGATTATGTTCCGTTGGTAATCGTATGGTTATGGCCAATCTTGAAGTTCAAAGGATTCTAGTCGACCAAGGTAGCTCGGCCGACATCATGTTTGAAGGCTTGATTGGCGAGGATTAAGGTCGATCGGGCGAGATAATTCCCGGTAGAGCTACTCCTAACGGGCTTCAATGGGCGATCACCTACCCATTGGGAACGATCGAACTCATGGTCACATTTGGTGGCGACACCGAGATAGCACTTTGTATGCGGGGCCGGTCCGCGCGGCGTTCCTCGTACTCCCCCTCAAATCATGCTATCGTATAATTGGTAGACCGACCACAGGGCAAGCTAGAGGCCGTGGCATCAACAAAGTACATCTAAAGATGAAATTCTACAAAGAAAGACGACCGGTAGTTACCACGGCGGCCGACCTAGAAAGCGGCAAGAGCGGTGCCACGATGCGTATCAACAAATTTGCGATGAGGTAGACCTTGGCCCAAATGTTCGAAGCCTTTGGTGAAGGCCATCAAGTCAACGTCAGCGATTTGGATGCTCGGTATGATCCAGACAGCGACCCAGAGGATAACGATGATGACTTAGCCCGAGAGCTGAAAAACAGGTTGAAAAGGCCAGAACCTCATGGAGAGCTAATAGATGTGCAGTTGGGGGCGACCCGACAAAGATAGTTAAGCTCTGGTAGCGACCTACCAGAGCAAGTAAAGCAAGACCTTGTGCAATGTTTGAGAGACTATCTTGACTGCATTACGCATGGCGGGCATCGAACATGCCCGGCATTCCTATCGAAGTAGCTGCCATCAACTTTCGATCGATGAAGAAATTGGCCGGTCGCTCAAAGAAGGCGTGCTCGAGCGAGGAAAAATCTCAAGCGTTGCAAAGGCCGTTGAGGACCTCATAAAGGCCAATTTCATAGAAGAGATCAAGTACACGACACGGCTATCCAATGTCGTCTTTGGTCAAAAAAGAAGAATGGCAAATGGAGAATGTGTGTAGACTACATCGACTTGAATAAGGCATGCGAAGGATGCCTTCCGTACCCAACATCGATAAAGTTCGGTCGATGGGGCCTCGAGCTACAAATTCTTGTCTTTTACGGGCGCTTACTCGGGGTACAATCGGATCACGATGTATCCCCGATCGACACAAGACGACCTTCATGACTGATCGGGAAATTTTCGATACAAGGTGATGCCTTTCGGCTGAAGAGGCCGGAGGCGACCTACCGGCGGATGATGAACAAAATTTTCAAGAGGCAGATCGGTCGAATCTCAGAGGTGTATTTGGACGACATGATCATCAAAAGTGTAACCGACCCAGATCATGTGAGCGACCTCAGAGAAATATTTGAAGAAGCTAGGAAGAACTCACTTAGGCTGAATCCTGAGAAGTGTACCTTTGGGGTGAGGGCTTACAGATTTTGGGCTTCCACCGACCGAAAGAGGATAGAAGCAAACCCTGAGAAGTGCAGGGCGGTCGCCGATATGAGGCCGCCCACGACTAAAAAAGAGATACAACAGCTGAATGGCATGGTGGCCGCTCTATCCAGGTTCATTCCCAAAGCAGCCTGCAAGTCGCTGCCACTGTTTAAACTCCTCAAGAAAGATGCGGACTTTGAATGGACCGACCAATGCCAGCGTGCATTGGATGAATTAAAGCAAGCTCTGACCAATCCCCCAATTATGACTAAGCCGTTGCCGGGCGAGACGTTGTACCTGTACTTGGCTATAGCGGAAGAAGTCCTGAGCGCTGTGTTGGTCAGAGAATGCGATCTGAAGCAAAACCCAGTTTACTTCATTAGCAAAGTCTTTGCAAGGCCCCGGTGAGATACGAGAAAATAGAAGTTTGCTCTTGCACTCGATCATTGCTCGAAGGTTGAGACCCTACTTTGCGGCCCACGGTGTCGTGGTAAGGACCGATCGACCAATCGAGCAAGTCCTTCATCGGCGGACACGGCGGGGCGAATGATAAAGTGGGCGGTGGAGCTCGATGAATTTGGCATTAAATTTGAATCGGATCGGCCGCAAAGCGCATGTGTTGGCGACTTCATTCTTTGAAATGACTCCAATCCCGGAAGACCAAGTGACCACGACACGGATCTTGCGTGAGCGGGTCGTCCAATAGCAAGGGAAGTGGGCCGGCTAATACTAGAGAATTCAGAAGGCCTTGCCGTGGAAGTCTCTTTATCTTTTTGCGTTCCACACTTGAACAATCGGGCCGAATATGAGGCGTGCGTGGTGGCCTCTGACTTCGCGAGAGATTTTAGTGTCGGCCGAAGTCGAGCTCGGTCGATTCCTTGCTTGTAGTCTCGCAGATTAAAGAATTATCGGCGCCAAGGATGGCGTCTTTGAAAAGTTATCGGCCAAAGTAAGAGAAGCTGCTCAGCGATTCGGCCGAGTGAAGTTCTGCATGTACCTCGGACCGAAAATGTTCGAGCGGATATACTATCAAAGTTGGCAAGTACCAAGACTCCGGGTAATCACAGAAGTTTGATTCGGAGACCACTGAATCGGCCGAAGCGTTTCAACCAAGCCAAGTCGGTGTTGGCGGCTTACGTGTGTCAACACGGATTCGATTGATCGCCCGATCACGAGATACATTGTTGAAGGGAAGAACCGAAGCGATCCGGCAAGCTAAGTTAGTCGAGCTCGGGCGACCAAGTATTCGATTATAGAAGGAAGTTATGCGGAAGAGGATTCTCCTCTCCATTGTTAAGATGTCTTACGTCGGTCGGCGCGGACCATGTCTTGAGGACATTCATGAAGGTATTTGTGGAAGTCACCCGGGCGCTCGTTCCATAGCTAAGAAGGCTCGTGGGCGCGGCTATTATTGGCCGAACCATGGGCGAAGACGCCAAGCTCGTTCGAAGTGCAAGAAATGCCAAATACATGCGATGTCCACATTGCACCTTCCACGAGTTGCAAAGTCTTGTCTCACCTTGGCCGTTTGCTTGGTGGGGCATGGATTTGCTAGGCCCATTTCCACTGCTCCGAGGCCGGTTCAAATTCACGATCGTGGCGGTAGATTATTTCACAAAGTGGGTGAGGCCGAGCCTCTTGCAACCATCACCTCGGCGAAGTAAGCAAATTCTTGGCGGTGTGTGTTGGCCCGTTTTGGGATCCTCGTGAACTAATAACGAACAAACGGCACCCGGTTCACGGACAAGAGATTCGAGAAATGTTGGCCGACTTAGGGTAAAACAGCGTTTCACCTGCGGTCGAGCACCCTCGAGACAAACGCCAAGGTAGGCGGCCAGCGGGGTAATTTTGCGTGGGTTGAGGCGAAGACTCGATGAAGCGAAAGGAAGCTGGTCGAAGAGGCTGCGATCCGTTCTATGGGCTTACGGGGCGACCCTCACTCAACGGCCAGGGAGTCCCCATTCGATCGGTATATGGGGCGATCTTTGTGATACCCATAGAGATGGGCGGCCGAATTGGAGAACTTGAATCCCCTACGATGGTTGATAACGGCCAGGGCTGTTCGAGAAGAGTTGGACCTAATTGAAGAGCTGCGCACCCAAGCATCACTAAGAGAGCAATTGATCAAGCAGAAGGTCGCGGCGGATACAACACTCGCGTGCAAAAGAGAGACTTCACGGTCGGTCATTTCGTTCTAAGGCGGGCGGCGTGGGAAACAAGAATGCACGCGAGGAAGCTCGCACCAAATTGGGAAGGTCCATACGGGGTCATCAACAAGATCGGAAAAGGGCTTACGAGTGGAAACCATGGATGGGGCGACTATCCCCAAACGTGGAATGCGAAAAAACTTAGGAAATATTACGTTTGAATGTAATGAATGATTTGAATGTAATGACGACCGATCTAGAAATGAAAAGCGGCGCGCTCTTTTCCCAGCGGGTTTTTTACGAGGCGACCTTTAGAAATATGATGTGTTCTTTACTTTCTTGCAAGAATGTATGGCCGTCGCTCGAGGTTGCCCGTGGCAAAGGAAGCGTCGAAGATTTATCGATTTGATCGGATCGTCGAAACGATCTACCTCGAAACCATCAAAATGGCCCGAGGGTTAGATAACCCACGAACCTCGTGTCGTCGAAACGATGCATGGCGTGTGCCGTAGAGGCGGCATAAGCAGCGATCACCGAGTTGACTCGAGCGAGCACCATCGAAAATGGCCCAAGGGTTAAATGATAACCCAGCGAGCGGCCGTCGAAACGACCTACCTCGAGAGATCATCGAAATGATCCCAGCGGGTGCCATCGAACGGCGCGGCCAAAGTGCCATCGAAATGGCCCAACCATAAGCGGCGCTATCGAGTAGCGCGAAAGCGGCCGCCCGGCGCCTACAAGTTCGAAATGACTAAGGCGAATAAATGCAAGAAGTACAGACATAGCAATGTAAATTTGAGCAGCGTAATTAAAGGCAAGTAAAAATTGTCATTACAAACACGGGGCCTTGGGTCGGCCAGCGCCCACGAATTGAAAAAGCGCACGAAGCGGGAAAAATTGTTGTGCCCTAAGGCAAGTTAAACTATTACGAAAATTACTCCGCTCGCGGCGGAGCTTCGAGGCTTGAGAAAAAGAACGGTGGCGGTCGAGCGACATTTCCTGTTTCGTCAACACCGCTTTCGGGCGGCATGATCTTGTTGTCCACCACGTAATGGCGGGATTTATCATCTTCTCATCGAAGTTGATCTTTAGATCGACATTCAAGACACGCGCTGAGCAAGGCGTTATAGAATTGCTCGATTGCTTGCCTCCCAATGCGGCACAGGCCACCATCTCGGATCTTCGCTGCAGGCTCGGCATTCTCGGCCTCCAACTCGGCCTTATCCTTGTCGAAGGCTTCAACGTCGTTTTCGGACCGTTCACACGGCGTGGCTCCTTATTCCGTTTGGAGAGTTTGGCCCGGTCCTCCTCGCCCATACGAAAAGCTTCCTTCTTGGCCTTTGCAAGCTTGTCATACTTCACTGCAGACTCGTCAAAGCCTCCTTAGCGGCTCGAGCCCTCAGAAAGCGAGAGATCGTCCTGGCTATTAGTCGGTCGATCTAAGACAAAAGAAATAACGGATTGAAAAAACAAGTACCTTCAGCTTCGGCCCCGACCTCGGCCATGATTTTGTCTATCCCCAAGCAGAGAGAAGCGCAGACCTCCATCGGCCTCTTCCTGAACCAATCGAGCTCGACCTGTCCTAAACCCTCGAGCGAGAGAATAGGAAGGTCGGCCTTGGCGGAATCCATGTTCCGGTCGTCGAGCCTTATCCGCTTGGCGGAGCGATCGTCATTACGAGCGGCGGCCAGAACAACTTGGCGGTCTGCGCGCTTCTTTTTTTTGGCCGCGGGAGTGGGGGCACCTTGGAGGGCGACTTCGGGAACATCCCCGGCCGAGATCCGTCGTACCTCCTAGCTCCTGGAATCGCAGCAGGGTTCAGAACTGACTCGATCACGGCCCAATTTTTACCGGCCATTCTTTCTGCAAAATAACGAGTTATGAGTTAGAAGAAAAGATTGACAGCAAAAATGTAAAGACAAAGTTCAAAAGCAAACCGATTTGACCTCCGCCTCACGCCCCTCGAGCAAGACAAAGGGTGGCAAGGTATGTCGCCCTTAGGATGCAGGCGCATCATGCCCTTGGCGCCTTGATCATATCCAGAGAGATCTGCAGTCGGCCTCCCCAAGTCTTTGACGAGTATAAATGTAATCCCGGGCCGCTGCGAAGTGAGCCTCGTTCCACATGATGGGGAAATAAGGGGACCGAGCATGCCGTCCGGTTGAACCTCCGTCTGACCTTACCGGCCTCCTCGGTGGGAACGATCCAAAAATGCTTGACTTCTCGGGCCGCTCCCAAGGATTCTGGTATGCTTTGAAGAACCAGGTGGTGAGTCTTACGCATCTTAAAGGAGACTGCTCCCTCTTTTCCTTGTTAGCTTTCTCCACGAGCCACTTCGGCTCAAAGAGAGTGAAGAACGGCATGATCGACACCCAGTAGGCCAGCTTAGTCAAAAGAACTTCAAGGTCTTGAAACGCCCATGCGTTAGGGTGGAGTTGTGAAGGGGCGACCCCGATGTGACGCAGGACGTCACGTTGAAATTCAGTAAAAGGAGGGGTGATATTCATCCTCTCGAACACGAGCCGATACATCGTGAACTTGAAGTTGGGAGAATAAGTTGCAATATCTTCGCCGTCCTTCATACCTCTCACCCTCCAGCCCGGTGAGTCATCGAGGCGGCTCCGCAGATCGGGCAAAGCATCGTGGCCGACGGTAATGATGCTCCTATTAGAGCGAAGAGTTTCCGATACCCAAGACATGTCAGATACATCTCGGGCTACATCTGCTTGAACCTCGGCCGACCCTTCGTTCAACCCTCCGATGTTTACCTCATGACCAGAGCAACTGGCTGCGGGCTGAACCGGTTCCTCCTCGTGGATTTCTCCAGCTCGGCCGCCTTCGGCCTCTACCATCTCCTCGTCCCGGGTGGGGGCGACACTCTGCGCTTTCATCATCATCAATGATAATCACATCATCTTCTTCTCCTCCCTCCGCTCGAGAAACAATGTCCTCGCGGCGGTGGGCGTTCACCCACCGCTCCTCGGAATGGGCGGACTGGAACCGGGGCTCCTTGAGGCCGGCCCCTCGGCCGGAAGAATGAGAACTCGAGCTCGTCTTGCTCGAGGCCGCTGAAGAAGCAGAACCTTTGTCGCCGGAGGCGACTTAGGCTCACTTCTCGTGGGGATTGGGCTCGCCCGCCTCGACATATATGTAGCAAAGGATTGCGGTGGTTTTCCCGAATACTGCGTGGTCGGTTTAAATCGGGGCATGCAAAAACACTGTGATAGAGGGAGCGAGTCAAGTCGATCGAGCGAGAACACTCATGAGAGAGGCGATGTGGCCATCCTCGACCACGACACCCCTATCACGAGGCGTGGGAAAGTCGAAACACTTTCAAAGAAAAAACTCAAGTTCAGAAAATAGAAGTAAAGATCGATCCATACCTTGAGTAGATGTTGCGGATCGATCGCGAGTAGAACAACTTGACTATGAATGCAAGTCGGCGGCGATGAGTGATCATTGTGCGAGCAATTCTTGAAAGCGTGAGAAATGAACTCAACTGAAGGGCTATTTATAGTGCGGACCCATGGCGCGAAGGGGACCGGGAGGCGGCGTCGCAACGTTTCGTCTTCTCGCCAATGGTTGTCTCCAGACAACCTCGGAAACACCAAACGTCATATGCGGAATGTCAGTGAAGACCAACCGTCGCGTCAGCACGGCCGATGGTTGGTGAGCGGTCGACACCGTCCCATCAGAAAAGCAAACGGCCGCGTCCGTTTCATCAAAGTAACCTCACTCTTGGGGGCATCGATTCAAGCCTCGGCCGCTCTTAGCGACCTAGGCTTGGGGGCAATCGTTCTGGGTGTATCGGCAAATCGAAGCGCCAGCGGCAAGCGGGCTGCGGCCCGGCCAACTCGATCGGCCCAAACACGGCGCTTGGAGCGCATTCTCGCCGGCCGAAAATCTCGCTAACGGTCGGCCCTCGCGCGTATATATCGCCATTCGCATATGGCATCGTGCGTTCTCTAACCTTGTGCTATCTGCCCGAAAGCGACCTCTCACTAGATCGTCGGAGTGTCTTTGCGAGTACCACCCGAGGTGCTCAGCGCGTGAAGCCGGGGACCGGTCCTTTCACTCATTCAACGGCCGGCCCATTCGGCGAAGCAACAACTACAACTCTTCATTGGTCAAGAATGCGATCATAAATAAACAATAAACAAATAAATAAATAAATAGATTATATTATAAATAAATGATAAATAAATATGTACATAAAAATAAACAAAATAAATACAAAACTAACTTTGGACTCGGCGAGTGCGAATCGGGTGAGCAATCGACCGGGTCAATCACGAACAGGACTCTATCTGGTCCATTTTGACCCCAAGACCGCGAGAACCGCTTTGAGAATCGAAAAGCCGACTCAAAACGTCCAAATGATCAAAGACGGGTTTTTAGTGAAAATGAGCGACGCTTTGACCCAAAATATCACTTAACCCGCCAATGATCCCCCTCTAATCTTCACCTCTCAACCCCTTTTATATCCAATTGCTAGGGAGCTCTTGTTTCTTGTGAGCAATGTGGGACTAAAACAAGGTAGAAAAACAATTCCCTTTTAAAACACAATTCCGTTTTTTTTCTCAAACTTGTCACCGTAAAATTGCGATTCGGATTCGTTAACCGTTGGATCGTCTTTCTTTTTTTGATGAGGTTCGTGAGACATATATCTACGCTTTCACCGTTTGGATCGTTGAAACGAGATCTTATGAGAGAGAATTTGCCTTCCCAATAGCTGCGATTTTGGTCCGTTTTCTCAAACCTCTCATCGTAAAAGTGCGATTCGGATTAGTTAACCGTCGGATCGTCTTCATTTTTTGACAGATGAGGTTCGTGAGACATATATCTCACTTTCACCGTTCGGATCGTCGAAAAGAGGTCCGAGGAGAGAGAAATTGCCTTACGCAATAGAGCCGCGATTTGGGTATTTCATCTTTTTGTTCTTATTTTGTAAGCTCTTATGCTTTACTTCACTTGCTTTTTCAATTACTCAAAGAGGTCAAAAGAAAATAATATGTGGGATGATTGACCAAGAATCAAATCATGCATCTTTATATTAATTGTGGTTGATATGCACAAGCTACTTATCTTTTACTTGAGTACATAGAAACGTTTGTTGCACATACACTACTTAATAAAATAAAATAAAAAATATTACAATGATATAAGAACTCTCGGACAAAATTGGGGTATAACAGCTGCCTCTTTATTTATATTTTACAAATTTTTTTAGTAGAAATAGAAATAAAGATAGAATAGACGTCAATTTTGTCCGTTTAGAGGGAAATAGAGGTTTGAGAATAAACAAGGAGCGGTTAACACTTGGCGTATTAACCGCGAACAAAATGAAGGATCGCTCGGGATGCGGAAGGAGCACTAAGGCTCACGAAAGCCCACTCGGGTGCGCGAGGCACTAAGGCTCTGAAGGACCACTAAGGGTCGAGCGAAGGAGCACTAAGGCTCTGAAGGACCACTGCAGGTCCGAAAGGCTGCTAGGCCTTATTTGAAGGACCATCGTGTCTCGAAGGAGCGCAACTAGCTACGGTACTAGTTAAGCGGCCTCGAGGGGCCTTTATATTCGGCGGCCATGATGGGTCAAGATCGGTCTAGAGAATCGATATGTTGACCATGAAGGGCGTCCAGCGTGTGTCTTAGGTGACCAACTAGTGCGAAGGACCACGCGGGTCTGCGAAGGTCCGCCGGGCTCGACTCGACGTTGCGACTGGGCCACTTAGGGCACGAGCGTAGTGCTCGAAGGACCACTCGGGTCGAGGATCGACTTGGTGATCTGTGATATGATATGAGATTAACGGCTTAAAGCGATATTAGAGGAACAAAACGCATAGGAGCGACACTTATCACGTTTATCGGGCACACCTAACAAATGCATCTTCAGGAGGAAAAAGCTTTCTTCCTTTGGCAATGCAATTAATGGTGCAGCGTCGTGCAATGATTGATATCTGGTGGAATGATTTTTTTGCTTGTTACGTAATAAATGCATGAAATGCAAATGTGAATATGATGCAAATGAAATGATTGAATGCTAATGCCATGGTGCATGCATGATGCGATGATATGATATGATATGATATGATATGATATGATATGAGTGATTGGGTGCAAAATTTTTTTGTAATGATAAGATCACGAGACTTTGGATCACGAGAAGCATGGGTGAATATTGATCATTCTTTGGAAAAATTAGTTTTGATTCAAACTTCGGCATTCTTAAGGTCATTATCTACAGACACTGATATGCAAAAGTACTTGACCGTATTTGCAAGCTCGCTTATTTTTCCTTCCATTATGATGCCCCTTGATGATCGAAATTTATGTCCACAAAGTTACCTAAGTGAATTTTTAGCATCACATGATCAACCGTGTTCTCTCTCTCTGAAGCTTTGTTTAGTAAAGACATATGTTAGTGCAAGTATGAATGAGTCGATTAACTTGGGGTTCTAAAGGCCTAGGGTGAGGATATTTGTGGCACATGAAGGGTGAATGACTGTTGGTCTTTGTCAAGGTCATCAAAGGTAGGTTTTCCCAAGCCAAAAAATGCAAGACGCCCCAATTTAGATTTGATGACGGTGAGTGAATAACTTGCCTGTCTAGTGGTGACAAGCTAGGGGTGTAGAAGATGATGAACTGGGAATGCATTGGCTTTGGAATGAAAGGCGGAAAGCAAGAGACTTTGTCTCAACCCATAGAGTTTGGCGTTGCCCCATTTATGGTAAGGACAAGATTGCCCCGGCTAGAGTAGCGACGTTTTAGGGTAATGAGTTGAGAAATTGCCCGGTATTGTTTTGTGGATATGAATATCACAGGGATGAGGTGAGTGTAGAGGCGGATTTCTCCAAGTAAAGGGTGAAGGGATTGCCCCACTTGGTAATGGGATTTCAAATGGTTGTTTTAGTGAGGTTGTGAAAGGTGACAGAGTTAGGGCTATGGGTTTTTGAGTTGATGCAGTATGTATGTTTAGACCCGGGTGTGGTGTGGGATGGACGTTGGACACATTTCCCCAAGCTTAAGTGGAACAAATGGTGAAAGGATTTCCCCACTTTGGGATCTAGGTGACGATCCTAGCATAAACCTTTTGGTTATCTTTAGAATGACTCTCAGACTATGATAGTCTCGAGTTTGCTATGATGAAAACTGCACTTGGTGATCGCTAACCCTTGCCTTTATATCAATGGAACATGAATGAACCTTTGGAGTGCAAGCCCTTTTTGATTTCTTTATTTTGAGTTTTTTTTTTTGAGATACATTTTTTTTGAGCAAACATATTGTAAATTGTTCTGGGGTGCATTAGCAAAGACATGGTGGTGCGGTTAGCAATGGGCCAGCAGCCCAATCCTGCGAAACGGCCCAAGACCGTGTCTTGCCCCGTAATTCTCGGCGACCGGCCGCCTTTCTCGCAACGGTCAGGTCGCCCCAGTGGTATAAGTACCACCTCCATCCACACGTCAGGTACGCAATTCCTACTCTGTGATACCCTGCCCGTTAGCGCACCTCTGACTAGAGCGTCGGAGTGTCTTGGCGGTACCACCCGAGTGCTCACGAAGGCCGGTCCCCACACGGCCAGCGGCCCAGGACAAAGGAGCAGCAAGCAACACACTTGGTGATCGAGGTACGATCATTTGGCGACCACAGTGGGAGGCTCGAGCGCTATCCTACTTCAACTATGGCTACACGCGGAAGACCGCCCCAGACATCATTACAACCATGCTTGTTGAGCGACCTAAGATGTTGGACGACCCAAAGTGGGGCGCCCAAAAGCTGATCGCCCATGAAGCGACCCAAAAGGTCTGTCGATGCGGAGACCATAACTTCGTTCACGTTCATCCGATGGGGCGTGTGAGCATGCGTTGGAAAGCCGAGAAGTAGATCTACAGCTTTCATGTTGAAGTCAAAATCCAATTCGGGCGTCTTCCACCCGTTTCTGCTCGCCCAAAGTGGGGCGCCCAAAAGCTGGTCGCCCATGAGCGACCCAAAAGGTCTGTCCAGTACGGAGACCATAACTTCGTTCACATTCATCCGATGGGGGCGTGTGAGCATGCGTTGGAAAGCCGAGAAGTAGATCTACAGCTTTTATGTTGAAGTCAAAATCCAATTCGGGCGTCTTCCAGCCGTTTCTGCTCGCCCAAAGTGGGGCGCCCAAAAGCTTTGTCGCCCATGAGCGACCCAAAAGGTCTGTCCAGTACGGAGACCATAACTTCGTTCACATTCATCCGATGGGGGCGTGTGAGCATGCGTTGGAAAGCCGAGAAGTAGATCTACAGCTTTCATGTTGAAGTCAAAATCCAATTCGGGCGTCTTCCACCCGTTTCTGCTCGCCCAAAGTGGGGCGTCCAAAAGCTGGTCGCCCGTGAGCGACCCAAAGGTCTGTCGATCCGGAGACCATAACCGTCCACGTTCATCCGATGGGGGCGTGTGAGCATGCGTTGGAAAGCTGAGAAGCAGTGCTACAGCTTTCATGTTAAACTCCAAGTTATATTCAGACGTTCTACACCCCTTTCGGGTCATCCAAGTAGGGCGCCCGGCTGAAAGCGAAGAACGTAGGCCCCGGCGGTCTACAACGAGCGCCACCGAGTTGGCCCAATCGGCGCCATCGAAATGGCCCAAGGGTCAGAAGGACCCACCAACAAGTGTAGGCCCCGAGCGGTCTACAATCGGCGCCATCGAAATGGCCCAAGGGTCGAAGGACCCACTCAACAAGTGTAGGCCTCGGCGGTCTACAATCGAGTGCCATCGAAATGGCCCAAGGGTCGAGAAGGACCCACAAGCAGTGTAGGCCCCGAGCGGTCTACAATCGGCGCCATCGAAATGGCCCAAGGGTCGAGAAGGACCCACCAACAAGTGTAAGCCCCGGCGGTCTACAATCGAGTGCCATCGAAATGGCCCAGTCGAAGGACCCACAAATGAGTAGGCCCCGAGCGGTCTACAATCGAGTGTCATCGAAATGGTCCAAGGGTCGGAAGGACCCACAAACAGAGTAGGCCCCGGCGGTCTACATCGAGTGCCACCGAAGTTGGCACGACCATCCGTGTCATCGAATGACCAAGGTCGAGCAATGACCCGATAACGAGCATTGATCAGAACACGGCGGAAGAGACCGACTACAACGACCACATGCACTCGATGGCGGCGACCACACCTCGGCGTGGCAACGTCCACACCTCGGCGATGGCGGCGACCACCCGCCGACTTAAGCGTGGTAGCAACCACACACTTCAAGAGATGGAGACCGATTGCGCAATGCAACCCGGCGCTTACAACACGACACGAGGCGCAGCGATTCAAGCCTCAACTTCGCCAACTGGCGACCTAGGCTTGGGGGCAAGCTGTTCGGAGTGGGCTCAAGGCC
Organism: Oxytropis ochrocephala; assembly: GCA_020916435.1. Lineage (NCBI taxonomy): Eukaryota > Viridiplantae > Streptophyta > Magnoliopsida > Fabales > Fabaceae > Oxytropis > Oxytropis ochrocephala. Next base: position 71,248,565 of record CM037091.1, on the reverse strand, counting down.
TAGTGCGATTTAATAGGCCCAACACGGCCCAACTTGGCGTGCTCCACAAGATATGGCGAGCGCTGTGCCACTATAAAAGCGGCACAAATCCGAGAATCGGTGCGTTATCTCACCTTGTGAATCTGCGCGGCGACTACACCGACTAGGCGTCGGTGTCATTGCGAGTACCACCGCGTCGCGCGCAAGACCCGAGTTTTCACCAGTCCTCAACGACCGATTTAGGTCCTCGGCGACGAGCCAGTCCTTCCTCGGCCGGCCGGGCAGTCCTTCCTCAGCGACCGGCGAGTCCTTCCTCACAGTCCTTCCATCAACGTCGGCCAGAGTCCTTCCTCACGAGTCCTTCCATCCAGACGGGCGGTCTTCCTCGGCGGACCGTGCTAGGTCCTTCCTCACAGTCCTTCCATCAACGTCCGGCCAGTCCTTCCTCACGAGTCCTTCCATCGGCCGGCGGGCGAGTCCTTCCGTGCGGCCAAGACCCCTGGTTCCAGCCAGGTCCTCTACGACCCAGGTCCTCAACGACCCAGGTCCTTCTATTGGTCAAGGTACGATCATAAATAAATAAACTTATTTGTCCTAAGATTAAAACTTTGAGAAAACAAAAGCAATCGGTCATTGATCGGAATGAACTCTAGAGGGTTGTAACGTGGCCGATGGTTTAGTGATTTATGAGGGAAATGATAATTGGGCTCAAAGTAGTGTTTGGGGATTGATGGGACGAATGATTTTTTATTGAGCAGTATGATTTGGCTAATGGTTAATGGTTTGTGAAAGAAGGGGTTATTAGGCTCAATGAAGTGTTTGATGATTGATGGGACAAATGATTTGGTGATGTAACTTGGCTAATGCGTGATGATTTATGAAGGAAATGGTTGTTAGGCTCAAAGGAGTGTTTGGGGTTTTATTGAGACAGTAATTGATGTGTCTCATGGTAGGATGGACTTGTTTAGAATTGTAATGTGGCTAAGGGTTTATGGAGGGTAGGATATTGAGGCCAAAAGAAGTGTTTGAGGTTTATTTTAGATAATGATCTCTTTATGCTTTAATAGTGTGAAGCAACAGCTCACGACTTGTACTACTTTTGTCTTTGTTTTTTCTAATTTGTTTTTTTTTTTGGGATTTTTTAATCCACTTTTTTGACTTCACTCTTTTGTGCTTTTTGTTTCTTTTTGGCTGAGTGAGCTGATAAAAGTGATGCACCATTTTTTGATGCGGAATTGATCCTTGTCTAGGGTGATTGAGAGATTTTTAGGATTTTTGGCTTAAGGTGGGTGGTAAGGGATTTTTGAGGATATGGAAAGATGGTTCAACTTCATTTCAAATCATGATTGCTTATTTTCTCAAAAAATAATTTAAAGACAATAATTTACTTATTTTATATACTTGCTCTTTTTTCTTTATTTCTCCTTTTTTGTGTGCCCTAATTTTTGCTTAGAAGCGCTCTTACAGAGTTTTCAACCTAACGGGCCTTTTTGATTTTTTGTAAAGGACTTGCACCAAGGAATAAATGTTGACAAGGTATTTTGGAGATCACAAATTTGCCCCAGTGTGAGGGTCTCAAATGTTATTTCAATAGTGAGAACAAACCAAAAAGTCGACTAGTTAGGGGAGTATGTACTTTATGGTGGTCGTGGTGGGATAAGACTTGGACGGGGGATGATGACAATGTAGGGACATTAACTAACTCAAACAAGAATGAAGACACATGTGAGACACAAATCACTACACGAATGCTTCATAGAGGGTTAACATCAGTTTTAACATGAAAGAAATTTTTGGTGAACCATTTCGTTCATTCATCATGGGGTGGATGAAATGCAACGTTTTGTTGAAAAAATGTGTGAACGAGCTGTTAATTTGAAAAAAATTGAGTGCCTTGAAACACCTTGAGCTCACAACTAAGTATGGCTAAATTTCCCAAAGAAGAATGATTTATTTCTCACAAACGCCTAATCTCTCATCAAAGTTTTTTTGAATAAAATTATGCTCACTTTTGATGCATGATGTAAGTATGTGAATGAATGAATGTACATGAAATGAGAATGCGAATGAATGAAATGCGCATGATATGAGAATGAGAGTGAATGAATATGAAAGTGTGGTTTATCTATCGCGTCGAGAAATAAAAAGCTTTTTATTTGGAGAGTAAAGTACAAAGTTTGATTTTGACTTTAGCATGCATGACTTCTCTCCAAAATAAAGTTTTTAACTCCCTGGCGGTCATAAAAATGCATGCAACATAAGATGTTTATTTTATTTATTGTTTGTAGTGCAAAGAAAAAGAAAAATGCATGTGGTATATTTTCTAAAAATGTAGTAAATAATGGTTTTTGTTTTTGATTTTTTTGATAAAAGACGGTATTCATAAATATTTGTTTGAATGCAAGAGTATGAAGCTCATTTGTGACCCTAAAAAGGTATCTTACTGAGTGGGTCTAAGGTTTCTTTTATAGTGTCTCACAGAGGTAGTTCTAAAGAATCCTACACAAGGTTCCTAGAGCCAAAGACCACAGTCAAGAATACTGACCCCAACAATAGGCAAGCTATTAGAAGGGATATCATCCTCAAAAGGAATCAAACTCTAGGTGAGATTTTCGTGACCACCCAACGAGGCGTGCGTCCCCGCGAGCCATCACTACACAATCTCGTTTTAACTTAGGTTTGCACTCACGTCCGGGTAGAGGACATTTTCTCACAGGTGTGTGATGTGTAGAGGTGCAGTGTGTGTAGGAGCAGTTTAAAATAAACCCAAAGCCGTAAACAAAACAAACATTCATACAAATATCGTCTTCTATCCTATGGTTTATATATCACATAAAAATAAAACATTCAAAAATAAATAAATAAATAAATAAATAAGGGAAGGGTAAAAATTAAATCCTACAACTAATTAGACTAGGTTTTGACTCTCTAAAACGTTAAGTCCCCAGTGAAGTCGCCAACTGTAGCGACCGAAAAATCCGGGAATGGATCCTTCGAAGTTCGAAAGGAAGCCGCCACCAAATTTTAGTTAAGGGCAAATTCGGAAAATCCCTTTTAGTTTTAGGATAAGGCAAGTTTAAAGGTTCGGGAGTCGTTATGCGTGAGGAAGGTATTAACACCCCACGACATCCTTCGTCTAATTATTTATGGTTTATTAATATTTACCCTTTTTATTTATAGTGAAAAAGACTTAAATAAATTTTTAATTTTTAGTGCTTGACAAGAGTGGACTCTTGCTCCTACGTACCTCCGGATGCAATGGAGGAATCAAAGCTACGTAGTTCTTCCTGAAAAAGGTTTGTTGGTTGGTGTTTTTTAGTGTAGGGGTCCTAGGACTCCTTGGTATCTGTTTCTCTTGATTCCTAGGGCGACTAACTAACGATTGTACAACCGACTTAGTCCCCTACTTTTTGAAAGTATTTTTGAGGTTTTTTGAAAGAAGTTTGTTTGATATGAGGTGAGTTGGTTTTAGAATAGGTATTCTAGAACTCCTGAACTGTACAACTCATTAGTTCTAGAACGCTGACTAACGCGGTTGTACAACCGACTTAGTCCCCTATTTTTAGGAAAAGTGATTTATTTATTTACTTATAAGTTTTTAGGATTCTTGAACTTATCATGACTCATTGGTCCTAGGATGATGACTAACCCAGGTTGTACAACCGACTTAGTTTTATTTGATTTTTGAAGAAATAAACTAATTCGTGCATAAAAAAAAGACAAAAACTAATAATTAATAAAGACTAGGCTAAAAAAATAAATACATAACTATATACATAAATAAATATGAATAGATATATAAATAAACAATAAATAAATAAATAAATAAATAGATTATATTATAAATAAATGATAAATAAATATGTACATAAAAATAAACAAAATAAATACAAAACTAACTTGGACTCGACGAGTGCTTAGGCTGGGTGAGCAATCGACCCGGGTCAATCACGAACCGGACTCTATCTGGTCCATTTTGACCCCAAGACCGCGAGGAACCGCTTTGAGAATCGAAAAAGCCGACTCAACGTCCCAAATGATCAAAGACGGGTTTTTAGTGAAATGAGCCGCGAACGCTTTGACCCAAAATATCACTTAACCCGCCAATGATCCCCCCTCTAATCTTCACCTCTCAACCCCTTTTATATCCAATTGCTAGGGAGCTCTTGTTTCTTGTGAGCAATGTGGGACTAAACAAGGTAGAGAAAACAATTCCCTTTTAAAACACAATTCCCGTTTTTCTCAAACTTGTCACCGTAAAATTGCGATTCCGGATTCGTTAACCGTTGGATCGTCTTTCGTTTTTGACAGTAGGTTCGTGAGACATATATCTACGCTTTCACCGTTTGGATCGTTGAAACGAGATCTTATGAGAGAGAATTTGCCTTCCCAATAGCTGCAGTTTTTGGTCCGTTTTTCTCAAACCTCTCATCGTAAAAGTGCGATTCCGGATTCGTTAACCGTCGGATCGTCTTCATTTTTTGACAGTAGGTTCGTGAGACATATATCTCACTTTCACCGTTCGGATCGTCGAAAAGAGGTCCGAGGAGAGAGAAATTGCCTTCGCAATAGAGGCTGCGATTTGGGTATCATCTTTTGTTCTTATTTTGTAAGCTCTTATGCTTTACTTCACTTGCTTTTCAATTACTCAAAGAGGGTCAAAAGAAAATAATATGTGGGATGATTGACCAAGAATCAAATCATGCATCTTTATATTAATTGTGGTTGATATCACAAGCTCTTATCTTTTCTTGAGTGCATAAAAGCGTTTGTTCTTGCATCTGACTACTTAATAAAATAAAATAAAAAATATTACTGATGATATAAACTGAACAAAATTGGGGTATAACAAATATAATGTTGCCTTTTGGTAAAGTTGTACTCAGAAAAACTTTCACATTCAGAGAAATGAAATATTCAATTCCTTTTGTTCTCTGTGAATCTTGAATGAAAGTTTCCAGGCTGAATTGCATCATCATGAAGATCATCAATCTCAATAGTCGTCGATATGGCCAGAGTAAAACTAGCGTCTCAATGACAATGGTAAAAAAAATAAAAGAAAAAAATAACAAAAAAAACAAAAAAAGTGAAGGAAAAAAAAGGAAGAAGAAAAAAAAACCCAAAAATAATTGGAGGATGCAATTATTCCCGCGGCTTTGACGAGCCGCATTAGATCTTTAGATAGATTGGAATGCGTGACCGAGTGATCTTGAGATATTGTCTCCAAGACTTATGATGGAGTGTATAGGTAGCTATTTTGCAGGGTCGGACGCACTAGTGAAGGTTTGAGCAAAATCCCTCTCACAAAAATCCATCTCTCACTATCTATAAAATAATAAGGGTTTTGCTTTTCCTCACTCCTCTTCTTTTTCACACTCTTATGAAATTTTATTAAAAAATAACTTTCGCGTGAAACAGCTGTGAGACGCGTGTTTAATGGTGTTCGAGCGGCTTGTTCGAACACGTTTGAGTGACGTTCGAGCGGGAAAAATTACGTCTGAAGGGTGTGAAGTCAAAATTTAATCTGTTTCGAGCGATGTCGTTCGAGCGGAGTTCGAACAATGTCATGCGAACAAGTGAAAACGCCCCAAGAGGGTGTGAAGTCAAAATTTAACACACTTCGAATGATGTCGTTCGAACGCATTGAAGCGCGTGTTGAAACACGCGTGAAAATTGCTTGAAAAAAGAGCGTTTTGGTTGATGCTTTTAGTGCGTTCTCACCCTATGAAGTGTGTTTTGAGTAGGGAACGTGGGAAAAGCAAAACCCAATAATAAAGTCCCTCTGTCGGTGACAACAATTATATTTGTAACTTTTTAGCCTTTAGGAGATTCTACGCTATCCTTATCAAATTATTTAGGGAGCGTGAAATTATATATGTAAGAGTCCTAACTGTCTTTTACTTTTTTTCTTTTCTCACAAAAATAAATGCCTATTGTTGATTCTGAAGTAGTTTATAAATTCACAAGATTTCTAATTCTTGGGTTAATTTATTGTTAGACACATGTCTATTAACCTTTTCATGCGGTAATTCGTTAATATCTAAGGAAGGTCGTTGATTATGTGTCAACTTGAGAAAATGGCAGAAATTAAACCATCACAACGGATACTATTACTATCCCACACGATTTATGTTATACGTGATTGTTATTTCTTATGTTATACGTCTTTAACTTATAATAATATCATATCGTGTCCTATCTTATCCTAAATAAAAGAAAACAGAGTTCATTCAATAGTTTCATAATCTTAAAGTACTATCATGTCTTTTGTGGATTTGAAAATATCATATGGTAAGAAAATATATAGGGGTAAAATAGAAAGAGAGATGAAATTAGTATTTGTCCGTTAAAACGAGGATAGGTGGGGACCATTTTGCAGTATACCATTCATTCCTCTTCTTTTTGTTTTGTATTGTTTTTAGGACCACACGCATGGCACATGCATGTACCCCTTCTTCATGGGAGTGAGAGTGGTAGTGGAATTCCTTTAATTAATTTGTAATTTTCCTCAAATATTCGTTTGAATCGTTTTCGACCAACAAAACAAAACAAGAGCAGTTTACAATCTATATACATGGAGTCTCTGACTTTCAGACAACACGTACCCTTCACAGCAGTTTGGAATTGGATCCTCTAACTTCACATCCTCTAACTCGACACTACACACACTACACTACTCTGTTGTTCTTATCCTTTACTGTCAATGTCATGCTGGAGTGCCAAACACGGGTGCAAAAATTTGTAAACACATACATCCCTAAAACTGTAATAAAAATAAAACAATAATATATTTAAATTCACAAATTAAACACTTTATTATTGTCCTTTACGTGTTTTCATATTTTGAAATCATTGAATAATGAGTTCAGTATCGATGATATTAAATACATCTCTCTCAATTTAAGTCTTTAGACAATCATCCATTCATGTATCTGACATTTGTTTGTGATTGTGTAAGTGTGGTGCATTGAATTGGTACAAAACTAGGGGGCTTGGGTGGAGAAACATATTTATAAGGTGTGCAAAAACTTTTTATCAGTGCAAATTTTATTTTTTCAAGGTATGTGGTTGACATGATAGAAAATTAATCGGATCTAAGATACAATATATAGCATATAATCATAAAATAATGCTTTAAATTCAAACGCAAGATAGAAGTATCGAATATACCTGTTATATTGGTCATTGGATCCACCGAAATCAGCAGGAGGGAAAAGGGTGAGAGTGTGAGAGAAAAATTGGCCTCTTGACTGATGATGGCTATTAGGGTTAAGATTGACTGAATGAGGAGTCAATCTTATATAATCATCAGATGAGGTCAGGATCTCTCAACGGTTTGGTTTTAGAATGACCCAACCCATCATGGACCTTTCATATATAGCCCAATATAATTATTCTTATATTTATGTAAAGAGATATAATAATTATTAATTAATTGATTAAGCTAATCCATAATTATAGAGAAAATTCAACAATTCTCCCACTTAGATAACATTAATCAATTATTAAAATATAAAAGGACATGAGAGTTAAAATATCAATTATATACAAAGCACTTATATTTGAATTAAAATAGAAAATATAAGTCTTAACAATGTAGAGATTGTATTTGATAGGGAAACAAAGGTTTTTTCTTCAATACCCCTTTTAATTTGGAGTGGTATGATACATTCATTACTTGTCCTATTTTAAGTAGTTCATGTGTCAGGTTGTTCCATATCATCTCTAAGATATACTTTTTTAAAATATACCCAAATTTTAGAATAATTCATTCTACACCCTAACTAAACTCCTTATTTGTTTCAAAATCTTCTTCTCACACGTAAGAATAACCACCGTCCTCTCTTTCAAAAAGCCATCGTTTCTTTGATTGGGGTCTCCTCTGCGCCGCCACACCGTGTACGTCTTCTACTTCCGTTCACTCTCGTTCAACCTTTGCACCGTTGCCGTAGCTTCCACACATGTGTCCTTCTTCATCAAGTTCTTAGAATTGTCGCACGCCCGCCATTCACCGTCGTTCAAGCACCGTCATTCAACCTTCGCAACACTGTTGCCATAGCTTCCGTTCAACGGTTCGTTTATTCCCTTTATCTGGATTTCTTTGGTTTTTTTCAATATAAAATTAAATCTTGAGATAAATTTAACTTATTCATAGTTGTTACTGTCAAGTGTAGATAAATTTAACTTATTCATACTTGTTTGATATGGATACACTGTGGACGAAGCAATGTGATTTATAATGATTACTACAATAGCTTCAAGTAATTTTAATTCTGTCCTTCGTCTGTCATATACAGGTTGAATTTTGTCCACCATAAACAAATCCTAGAAGAAAATTTAGAAAAGACAAAGAATTATGTATGAATAAGATAAATTTAAGCCTTGGTAAAAAAAAGAAGATAAATTTAAGCCATAGTTGTTACTGTGAAGTGTCCTCTACATAATCAAACATCTTATTGCTCTTTCCTTTCAATTAGAATCGCGTGAAAGAAGAGTTTTAGAAATGGTTCACTTCTTTTCATGTATTCATTTCTATTTTTTATATAATCATGTAGTCCTTCTATTGACATGTCACTACAAGAATAAGCGTGCATTGCCACTAAAGTTTGCCACGGAGGATTGGCCGTCGCTAATTTGCCACAGATTGCGACGAAAAGGGTTTTATGGACTAGGCGCTAAAAATCCCGCTCAAATTTGCCACGGGAAATGATTTTGGTCGCTAATTTGCGACGGACAAGTCGTCGCAAACCCATGGCAAAAAACAAATCCCAAATAAAACGACTACTCCTCCCACGACCTCAGAATTATTTCACCAAACCTCAGTTTTAAACTTCAGAGAACAGTTTTCCTTCATCGTCCCACGACCTCCGTCCTCCACAATCCTCCTCCGTCCTTCACCGCCCTCTCTTTCTCCCTCGCGCCCTCTGTAACACCCCATTCCTACCCGGCAATTTAAATCAAAAATCAGAGTATACAAAAATCTTTTCTGGTCATCTTTTAGTTTAGTGTGTTATAAAATAGTGCACTGGTGACTATGGGATTACTCGGTGTAATCGATACTACTTGCAATGAGCATTGGCCACCTTTGCAAGGCTCTCGGTGATGCCTCTGTAAATACACCAAATGAAAGAAAATCTAGCCTTAGTGGCGAACCACGCTTTAGCCATAGTCATTCAAAGACACTAATAGTATAACATAATTTAATACTCAATGAAATGGAGCGTCCACAACTCTTTATCATAAACAAAATCCGAATCGTAACACGAAGTAGATCAACTCATAGAAATATAGTTTCACATATTGCGTGAAAAGTAATCATTATCTCAACGAAGATAATCCAAAGAATATCAAAACAAATACATAAGGCTCAACAAGGAGCAAAACAAGCAACAACGATCTAAACCCCGAGGCCCACTAGGTGCTACGTATCGAGCGGCATCGACTCTAGGGAGTAGTGAAGGTAGAAAGCCCTCACTCCCGACTACACCTGTGGTAAATAACAACGAAAGGGTGAGTCTCGAACTATATAATAAAAGTGATAATAAGCAATATATAAGCATAGTTTACAAAGACACTCAAACACGCCAAACATCACCAACAACATTCATGCACTAATGGGAATGTATGCAATGTTGGTATGCATGTGGTACCATTGGCCCACCGCCGCCCTCGAGCTTCACAATCACTTTATAAGGCCCCCGGCCGCCTCAAAGCTTCACAATCATTTTATAAGGCCCCGGCCGCCTCGAAGCTTCACACATCATATTATAAACTCTACGATCGCAGACCAATGTATGCATGAGACTCCATGTACATCACAAACATCATTTCAAACAATTCAATACACCCATTACTCTTACCTCGATGTCAATCACATTTTATAGCCCTCCCGGCTTGGCCCACCGCCCATGCCCCATGGCATGCTCAATCACCTCATTATAAACCCTCAACACCATTATGTCCCACCTGGACTATTCTCCTCTAGGCACTCAACCTTACTCGGGGACCTAAACCACCACTTAGGACCAAAACAATCATCTAGGGACCAAATCGTCACCTAGGGACCAAAACAAACACCCTCTTAGGCACTTGGCGGCACCAGCGCCATTTTTCCCACATTCTGCGCCCGCAGTGCAACACAAAGACTAGCGCCGTAAACTCAAAGATTTTGGCGCCCGCGTGGCAACACACCACCGGGCGCCACTTTCCTAGCAATCTGCGCCCCGCAGGCAACACAGACCTAGACACAAACTCGCATACGCTTTAGGACACAAAACAAGACACACCAAAGACCACGGTTAGGCGCCCCACATTGACCCACTCACCCAACACTTTCAAACCAAAAACCACCCAGAGCCAAAATGTTTAAAAATGAATTTGGGCGAGTAAACACAAAATTTGGCACAGGAAATATGCCTAGAAAAGTAAGTTTCACTCCCTGGGCTCCAAAACACACATAAAACGAGCCTACCGGACATTTTCAAAAATACACTTGCAATCGAGAAAACCATTCGAGCCAAAACACTTAAAATTGAAAGTTGGCGGTGAATACAAAAGTTGCACGAGAAAATATGTTTAGAAATACAAGTTTCACTCACCGGCTCCAAAACACACCCAAAAACGAGCCTACCGGGACATTTTCAAAAATACACTTGCAATCGAAAACCATTCGAGCCAAAACACTTAAAATTGAAAGTTGGCGGTGAATACAAAAGTTGGCACGAGAAAATATGTTTAGAAATACAAGTTTCACTCACCGGGCTCCAAAATACCCACATTCTCGCGCCGGACAAAGAACTCACTCACCCAGACAACGCTACTGTGACACAGCGCCATCTGGGCACCACAGGGGCGCATTTGGCGCCCACATCGGCACACACACACCCGACACACAAGCGATTACCGCATGCGCCATTTTCCCGGCAAGAACTTGGCGCCACGGCGAACACACACTGCAGAACACCTTCCTACACATGAACAAAGGCACGTGGCGCCATTTTCCCAAAGAATGTGGCGCCACAAGAGTAGCATTCTGCACAAACTCCAAATTTCACACAGGAATGCATACGAGCGCTGAATCCTAGCATCTTGGCGCCCCAAACCCCAAAAACCCCAATTTTCCCAAAATCTTCCAAACCAATTCACCCAATAATCCTTCTAACACTCCTAATTGCATAATCAAACAACCAATTGCATACTCAAATCACCAATTAACATCAAAATCACAAAATCATACATCACAAAACCCTAACTCACGCCTAAATCAATTTTTACCAACAATTTCATCAAATTTAAGGAATCAATCAACATGCAATCATCAATTAACATCAAAACAAATTTCCTATGACACATATAATACCCATTATCTCCTCTATTATAGAGTGAGACTCCTTACCTCAAATTAAACCAGAGAAAAGCACCTAATCGAGTCACGAACAAAACCACCGCAACAATCCAAGCTTCAAGTCACGAAATCCTTCTCTTTCTCTCTCTCTCTTTCCACGGCGCACTGCTCCTCTCTCTCCTTTCTTTTTTTCTTTTTCGTTTTCTCTTCACAAATGAGCTTTGATACCTAATTTGGGTATATAAGTATTGGGCCAAGTGCACCTTGGGCCCTTTTACACCCCCGGTCCATTTCTTCCACCACTCCTTCAATTAAAATAATTTACTAAATTATAAACACCGTATTATAATTTAATATAATTAAAAATTAGTGCAACACCTAAACAATTTAATCAATTTCTTAATTAAATTATTTGGGGTGTTACAACTCTCCCCCACTTAGGAGATTTCGTCCTCGAAATTCATACCTGAGTCAAATAACTCTGGATAGGACTCCCGCATCTTGCTTTCCAGCTCCCAAGTCATACTCTCACCAAAGAAATTTCTCCCAACCACACTACCTTGACCAAGGCAATGTCTTTCCCTCTCAACACCTTCACTTCTCTATCCTCAATCCTCACCGGCATAGTCTCCACAAAGGAGGTTCTCACGCACTCCACATCATCCATGTGAATCACATGAGACGGTGCGAATATACTCCCGGGCGTGACACGTGGAAGACATCGTGCAAGTTCGAAAGATTAGGTGGCAAGGCCACCCTATAAGCAACCTTTCCAACCCTCTCAGTGATTTGGTACGGTCCAATAAACCTTGGAGTTAACTTCTTTGCCTTCAGAGCACGCCCAACACCACCATAGGCGTGACCTCAAGAACACATGTTCACCACTGAAACTCCAAGTCCTTCCTCCTCTTATCATGATAACTTTTCTCTCGCGACTCGAGACTCTTTCATCTTCTCTCCGATCATTTTCACCTTCTCGGTAGTCTCCTAACCAACTCTGGTCCAAGAACAACACTCTCCCCAGGACTCATGCCAACACAAAGGAGTTCTCGCACTCTCGCCCATACAAAGATTGCCTCAAAAGGAGCCATCCCGATGCTCGAATGATAGCCGTTATTATACGTGAACTCAATCAATGGAAGATGTGTATCCCACGCCTCCTCGCTTCTAGCACGCAAGCTCTCAAAAAGATCTTCCAAAGACTGGATGGTTCTCTCTGCAATCGACCATCGATCGAGGATGATAAGTCAAACTCAACCTCACCCTGACCCCAAAGCCTCCCGCAGCTACCCCTAAAACTTCGGATGTAAACCGCGGGTCTCTATCCGACACAATACTCTTGAACCCCATGAAGCTTCACAATTACACGAATGTAAATCCTAGCCAACTTTGTACGGAAAGGTGATGTTGATAGGGATGAAATGGGCGAACTTGGTCAACCTATCCACAATCACCCAAATAAGGTCGACCTCTCACAATGATTTGGCAACCCAATCCACAAAGTCCATGGAAATGTCATGTCCCACTTCCACTCTGGAATCTCTAAAGGTTGCATCAATCCCGAGCTTCGGTGCTCAATCTTTGACTTCGGCAAGTCAAACATGCGTATACAAACCGCGCAACATCTCTCTTCATACCAGGCCACCAAAATAGTTTCTTGAGATCATGGTACATCTTAGTGGCACTGGATGAATGCTCAACTTACTCCTATGACTCTCCTCAAGTATCATCTTCTTCACTCAAGATCATCCGGAACACAGTTTCTGTCACCCGAACCTCAACACACCACGGGAATCCAACCTGTAATCCCCATCGCCAGCTTTGCTCACCAAAGAACCAACAAATCTACCAACTTCACATCTAACTTCTCAAGGCCCCCGATACTAACCAAGAAGTCGCTCCCAATCCTCGGCATCCCCAATCGACACTCGAGGTGTCACCTCACAGACTAAACTCAAGTCACGGAATTGCTCAATCAATTCCAACTCCTCACCATCATAGCCGACATATGCAAAGTCTTCCGACTCAAAGCATCACCACGACATTAGCTTTGCTTGGGTGATAGTTCAAGCCGAAATCATAGTCCTTCAACAGCTCTAACCAACGCCTCGTCTCATATTCACTCCTTCGGTCAAACAAGTACTTCGGACTCTTGTGGTCACCGAACACTTCGAATCTAGTACCATAGAGATAGTGTCTCCAGCATTTTCAACACAAACACAATCGCGACCAACTCTAAGTCATGGGTAGGGTAGTTCTTCTCATGGGTCCTCAATCGCCGGACGCATAAGCAACCACCTTCCCATCCTCGCATCAAAACACCTCCCAAACCCATCTTGGAAGCATCACAAGACACAACAAATGGTCGCTCTCGCACAGTAACACTAACACTCGGGGACGTGGTCAACCTTCTCTTTAGCTCTTGGAAGCTCTCTTCACACTTTGCATCCCACACAAATGCCTTTCCACTTACAGTCAATCGAGTCAATGGAAGGGCTAGCTTAGAGAACCCTTCAATGAACCTCCTGTAATAACCAAACCAACCCAAGAAACTCCCGACCTCGGTCGCAGACTTTGGGCTCTCCCAACTGTAACATCGCATCTACCTTGGGCCGGATCCACGCCTATACCATCACCCGAAATAATATGACCCAAGAAGTTCACCTCATGCAACCGTAACTCACACTTTGACAACTTGGCATACAACTTCCTCTCTTTCAAGACCTCTAGCACCAACCTCAAGTGCTCTGCATGCTCTTCCTCGATTTTGAGTACACCAAAATATCATCAATGAAGACCACCACAAACCGATCCAGATAGTTATGGAAAATTCTTGGTTCATGTACTCCATAAACACCCCGGTGCATTTGTGACACCAAACGGCATTACAGAGTACTCATAATGCCCATACCTTGTTCCACGAATCTTTGTCTTACGGATATCCTCATCCTTCACCTTAACTGGGTGATACCCGACCTCAAGTCAATCTTGCTAAACACTTTAGCACCCACCACCGATCCATCAAATCATCTATCCTGGGAGAGGATACTTATTCTTGATAGTCACTTTATTCAACTGTCTGCGTAGTCTACGCACGCACGCATACTCCCATCCTTCTTCTTTACCAACAAAACTGGAGCTCCCCATGGTGATACACTAAGCCTCACAAACTTCTTCTCAAGAAGCTCCTCTAATCGCTTTTTCAATTCGCATAACTCGGAAGTCGACATCCTGCGACGGCCATGAACACCGCCTAGTACTGTGCACAAGCTCAATCCCGAACTCAACTTCCTCTCTCGGGGGCACACTAGGAATCTCATCCTAAACACTTCAGGAACTCACACACCACCAGTAACCCATCAATCACAAATTTCGGTTCTCAGCAGACATGGACGCAATCAAAGCAAACAACTCGACCACCCTCTTTCATTACCTCACAGAATTGCTCGTGAGTGACAATGAGAGCGCACTCTTCCTCTTCTGGAAGGAGAAAACTAATAGACTTATCGTAGCGGTTGATGTGCACGTGGTTATCTACTAACCACCCATGCCCGAATCACATCTAACCCACCCAAAGGCAAACAAATCGGATCAACTAAAAAATCTCCGCAAGATCGACAGAGGACACCTAGCACACATCGTAGAAGTAGCTACCGACCCTTGGGAGTGTCGATAACCATCCTCTCTCCATAGTAGACATTACTAAATTTAACTTTTCAAAGACAAACAGATGCAATAAAAGAGTGCGTGAGCACCCGTGTCAACAATAGCAACTAAAGGTGTACCGGAGATGAAACATGTACCTCGGATATCATTAGGTCCCTCTCGAACCCGCCAATGCAAACACCTCCCAAAGAGATCTTTCCTTCTTAGGCTTGGGACACTTGAAGCTAATGTGACCACTTTCACACACAGTTGAAACATACAGTGCTCCTTGCGATCACACTCGGATGCCATGTGACCACTCTTTCCACACCTAAAACATCTCTTCACTTCCATCTTACAATCAAGCTCTTGTGACTGGCTTGTCACATTTGAAACACACAATATCGGATGGGCGCGCTCCCACTTGGCCTCTTGCCCTCATGGTGCCTCCTACCCTCAAGAGACTGCTTCCACCATTGTACTGTTACCACCCGAGTACCTTTGCTTCCCTTTGTCAAGAGACTTCTCATAAGGCTTACCTCCGTGATGAAATTTCCCCCTCCAGTCTCTCATGACCCTAGAGCGGGCATTGCTTGTCCTCCTCATATATCCTGCGCAAAGAATCTACCGATCGTGAAATACTCTAATTTTCTCGATACCCCACACCGCTTGATATCGCCTCTCACCCATTCTCAAACTTGATGCACTTTGAGAATTCAAATTTCAATTTCGCAGAAGTGGGGGATAGAACTTGGCCAACTCCGTGAACTTGGCAAAGATATTCGATGAATGCACATACTTCCCGCCTCGCCAAGGAATTCCACTTTTCTTACCTCTCACGTCCTCCGGAAATACTTTCTCAAGAATTCCCTTCTGAACACGTACCAAGTGATCTCTTCCCGCAAAGACCCAATCTCTCACCGGGTCTCTAGCCACCACCATCGACCTCTTCGGATAATGTATGAGTACCGTGACTGACTTTCTCGCTCATCGGTGCGCCCAATCACCCCAAGATCCTCTCAATCTCCTTCAAACAAGTCAAGGCACCATCCGGTTGTACCTCCCCTCAGAAGGTAGGGGTTCTCTCTGCGAACGCTGCCGGTGCGGGTCTCATTATTCTCGTTGGGTACCCACGATCGCGCTATAGCTGCAAAGGCCTCAAGAAGAGCAAGATCGATCCTTCTCGCCATATCAACCTAACACTGCAAAGATAAACAACCTGGCCTAATTACTTTAAGACACCTAGTTGTCATACACACTATGACAGATCGACACACTTGGCCGGACAGCATCTAACTTTTGCTCGATACCACTAATGTAACACCCCATTCCTACCCAAGCAATTTAAATCAAAAATCGAGTATACAAAAATCTTTTACTCGGTCATCTTTTAGTTTAGTGTGTTATAAAATAGTGCACTGGTGACTATGGGATTACTCGGTAATCGATACTACTTGCAATGAGCATTGGCCACCTTTGCAAGGCTCTCGATGCCCTTTGTAAATACACCAAATAAAGAAAATCTAGCCTTAGTGGCGAACCACGCTTTAGCCATAGTCATTCAAAGACACTAATAGTATAACATAATTTAATACTCAATGAAATGGAGCGTCACAACTCTTTATCATAAACAAAATCCGAATACGTAACACCGTGGATCAACTCATAGAAATATAGTTTCACATATTGCGTGAAAGTAATCATTATCTCAACAAAGATAATCCAAAGAATATCAAAACAAATACATAAGGCTCAACAAGGAGCAAAACAAGCAACAACAGTCTAAACCCCCGACCCCTAGGTGCTACGTGTCGAGCGGCATCGACTCGGGAGTAGTGAAGGTAGAAAGCCTCACTCCCGACTACCGTGGTAAATAACAACGAAAAGGGTGAGTCTCGAACTATATAATAAAAGTGATAATAAGCAATATATAAGCATAGTTTACAAAGACACTCAAACACGCCAAACATCGACAACAACATTCATGCACTAATGGGAATGTATGCAATGTTGGTATGCATGTGGTACCATTGGCCCACCGCCGCCTCGAGCTTCACAATCACTTTATAAGGCCCCGGCCGCCTCAAGCTTCACAATCATTTTATAAGGCCCCGGCCGCCTCAGCTTCACACATCATATTATAAACTCTACGATCACAGCCCAATGTATGCATGAGACTCATGTACATCACAAACATCATTTCAAACAATTCAATACACCCATTACTCTTACCTCGGTGTCAATCACATTTTATAGCCCTCCCGGCTTGGCCCACCGCCCATGCCCCATGGCATGCTCAATCACCTCATTATAAACCCTCAACACCATTATGTCCCCACCTGACTATTCTTCTCCTCTAGGCACTCAACCTTACTCGTGGACCTAAACCACCACTTAGGACCAAAACAATCATCTAGGGACCAAACTCACCTAGGGACCAAAATAAAGACCTCTCTTAGGCACTTGGCAAAGACTGAGCGCCATTTTTCCCACATTCTGCGCCCGGTGCAACACAAAGACTAGCGCCGTAACTCAAGATTTTTGGCGCCCGTGGCAACACACCCACTGGCGCCACTTTCCTAGCAACTGGCGCCCCACGGGCAACACAGACTGAGACACAAACTCTGCATACGCTGACACAAAACAAGACACAAAAAGACACGGTTGGCGCCCCTGACCCACTCACCCAACACTTTCAAACTAAAAACCACCCGAGCCAAAATGTTTAAAAATGAATTTGGGCAGGTAAACACAAAATTTGCACAGGAAATATGCCTAGAAAAGTAAGTTTCACTCCCGGCTCCAAAACACACATAAAACGAGGCCCTACCGGGACATTTTCAAAAATACACTTGCAATCGAAAAACCATTCGAGCCAAAACACTTAAAATTGAAAGTTGGCAGTGAATACAAAAGTTGGCACGAGAAAATATGTTTAGAAATACAAGTTTCACTCACCGGCTCCAAAACACACCTAAAAACGAGCCTCTACCGGACATTTTCAAAAATACACTTGCAATCGTAAAACCATTCGAGCCAAAACACTTAAAATTGAAAGTTGGCGGTGAATACAAAAGTTGGCACGAGAAAATATGTTTAGAAATACAAGTTTCACTCACCGGCTCCAAAATACCCACATTCTCGCGCCCGACAAAGAACTCACTCACCTGCAGACATCGCATAAAGTGACACAGAGCGCCATTCTGGGCACCACGGCAGCATTTGGCGCCCACATCGGCACACACACACCCAAAGACACAAACAAAGGCACGTGGCGCCATTTTCCCAAAGAACTTGGCGCCCGGCAGAACACACAGCAGAACACCTTCCTACACATGAACAAAGGCATGTGGCGCCATTTTCCCAAAGAATGTGGCGCCCGGCAAAGAGCATTCCCGCACAAACTCCAAATTTCACTGTGAATAAGATACGTGGCGCGAATCCTAGCATCTTGGCGCCCAAACCCCAAAACCCCAATTTTCCCAAAAATCTTCCAAACCAATTCACCCAATAATCCTTCTAACACTCCTAATTGCATAATCAAACAACCAATTGCATACTCAAATCACCAATTAACATCAAAATCACAAAATCATACATCACAAAACCCTAACTCACGCCTAAATCAATTTTTACCAACAATTTCATCAAATTTAAGGAATCAATCAACATGCAATCATCAATTAACATCAAAACAGCCCCTATGACACATATAATACCCATTATCTCCTCTATTATAGAGTGAGACTCCTTACCTCAAATTAAACCGTAGAAAAGCACCTAATCGAAGTCACGAACAAAACCACCGCAAATAATCCAAGCTTCAAGTCACGAAATCCTTCTCTTTCTCTCCTCTCTTCCACTACAGCTGCTCCTCTCTTCTCCTTTCTTTTCTTTTTCGTTTTCTCTTCACAAATGAGCTTTGATACCTAATTTGGGTATATAAGTATTGGGCCAAGTGCACCTTGGGCCCTTTTTACACCCCTGGTCCATTTCTTCCACCACTCCCTTCAATTAAAATAATTTACTAAATTATAAACACCGTATTATAATTTAATATAATTAAAAATTAGTGCAACACCTAAACAATTTAATCAATTTCTTAATTAAATTATTTGGGGTGTTACACCCTCTCTTTCTCCCTCTCCCTCTCCCAGCGGCTTCCTCGTTGATTTTGTTATGTTGGCCGCCGTTCTCCGGTTCTCCACCGATCTCCTCCGCCGACGTCTTCTGTACTACATGTAAGACTTGCCATTATCATTAATTTGTTGCTAATTTCAGTTATTGTTAAACCCTAAATCCCAATTTTTTCGAACCCTAAATCCCAATTTTGTTGAACCCGTAAATCCCAATTTTTTTGAACCCTAAATCCCAATTTCAGTTATTGTTAAACCCTAAATCCCAATTTTGTTGCTAATTTTAGTTATTGTTAAAACCCTAAACCCAGAACTCTCTCTTAAACCCACGTACTCTCTCTTCAGCCCAGAAACTTCGAATCCCCCTCTCTCTCATCCAATGGCTTCAGCTTCACACTCTAACTCTCCTGTTATTGCTACAGTTACTGAAGATGAAGGGTTTTATCAATTTGCGGATTAGAAGTCTCTGGTTTTTTTTTTTTTGCTGAAAGGGTTTTCTGGTTTAGGGTGTTTTTTCATCTGTTTCATATCTGGACAAATTTACTTCTGTTGTCATTTGTCGGTTTATGCGCATTTTTGTTTTGTGATTAGGTTATTTCATCTGTTTCAATTTCTGGACATATTTGTTTTGGCTAATTTAGTTGTTCATGTTATGTTTTGAACTATGAATTTGAATCTATTTAAGTATTTGGAAGTTGAATGGTAATTTTAAGTTCTATTTATTTTACTTTTGCTCTCTTATATATGCATATATATGACTTTATAAGTATGTATAAATTGGTTTTGTAAATTTGTATAATCTTACGATTAATGTTGGGATTTTAGGATTTGGCGAGTTTACCTCGCCTTTCCGATCAGGCGTAAAATCTAGTGTTTAACTACCTTGCTAAAACATAAAACTTCTTTATGAATCGTATTTTTTACCTTAATACCAGGATTTGTGAAGCTTTGTTGGTTGGGTTTTGGTATTGGGAGGCATCCTTTGAATCTCTTCCATTTTAGTTTAAGGAGTGGGTCAAGTTTCATTGGGAATATTGAGAGAGATAATCAAATACCACATTACCATTTGAAAGGTATACTCCTAGATTCATTGGGAATAAATAAGTTCTATACTTCTACAACCTTTTGGCTGTGCTCGCATATTTTGATCCATCATTATTTTTTGTATTATTGCAGATACTCTATTCGGTTGGATTTGGCTTGTTTTGCTTGGAGTCTCTTCTACAACCTTTTGGTTCTATCTGTCATTTATATCAATATCAATTGGTTCATTAGTTGTGGAGGAGGTAGTGGTACTATTGAAACAAACATGAGCAAGATCAGTTACTTTCCATCATTCCAAAAGTAACTTATTAGGTGATGTTGTTGTGCAGACCAAGATAACAAAGAAGTTCGGTATTGTTGGCAAATACGGTACGTGGGGTTGTTGGTTTTGAATACTTTTGTGTGTGTGTGTGTGTGTGTGTATTTTTTACTTTTATAGATAGATCTTTTGTTTTTGGTAATCAAGTAGTTTTGTTTTGGTGATATCTAATCCTTTTGTAGGGAAATATAAAGAAGTATGTGATTGTATCTACTTTGGTTAAACTTGATTTTAGTTAAATACTTGCTGATGTTTGTGGTTTTTACTATTTTCTTAAAGGTAGTGGTCGTTGATGCTTTAATTGAGTTTCATTGTGTGATCTAACTAGATTTTTGGAGAATGTTTTGTTATGTTTCATAGACTTGAAATTATGTTTGTTGCTTGTACTCAATGCTTTCTTTTCATCGATTCTTCATTTAGTTTTAAAGACTAACTAATAGTGCTTGTTTTTGGTTTATTTTTTTTAGTGGTGATCCTTCGAGCGAATGACTGGGGGTCTCGTTCGAGTGAATAGAGTCGTGAGAGGTGTTCGTGGTGGTTCCAAGTAGTTTCGTTGACTGTATTTGCAATAGTGTTGCTTATTATTTTAATTATATGTTGCCGGATGTAAACTTTAATCTGCTTTCTACCAAATTGTGTTATAGATTTGGGATAGAAATGTTTGGTTGTTTGAGGATTTGATAGTCTTCTTGTAATAAATTTGTTAATGAACACTCAGCCACAGTTCCATTAGTTTTGTGTGAAATGATTTTGTAGTCTTATTAATCATATTATCCTTTATTTTTTTTAATATCTCCTAGCTAAATTTCAAGTGTAGGGAGTTTGGGTCTAAATAATTGTGATGATAACATTGACTAATGAATTTTTTTTTGTAGTGAGTAGCTACTCATATATGTATAATGAGTTTGATTCTAAATAATTGTGATGATAACATTAACATTGATTCTAACTTTATATTACTAAACTTTTGCTTTTGCAATAAAAATTGAATGTAATATTTTGGGCAGAATGGGTTGAAGAATTAAAATTATCGTAACCGAATATCGTGATTCAGATATTCGTCTCATGTTCATCAATCCCGTATTGAGCCATCAACAGCGTAACCGAATATCGTGATTCAATGTCTTTCTTCAAACGTGCGGTTTGTTTTAATGCAAAAGTGGAGAAACGATATTGATGAAAGGCTGAAAGGAAGAAAAGATGAAAAAGGAGGAATGAAGCTTGAAAGTTGTTAATATGGGGTGAAAAATATTGAAGGAGAGGTTGAAGATTGATACTGCCGAAAAAAATCAGTTGATGGAGAAATAATAGGAAAAGAAAGAGGAATGGATAAATAATTGGATATAAGACGTGGCATTAAATGTGCCTTAAAAGTAGGAATTGTTATTATTGCTAATTATTTCAAATTATTTAATTAATAGGCAAATTTTTTGAGTGTACTAAAATACTCTCCTTAATTACCAACCATAGGATACATTTTAATTAAGAATTTAATCATCCAATGGCTAACATTAATTTAGTTATTATAGCTAAGGAAAAGACTTAGTGATGTAATCCTTAGCCGTATTAATGTATTGTGCACTACACACAGCGATGGAAAAAATAACGCCATAGTGATGCGTCTGTTTTTATTTTTTATTTTTTTTATTTTTATAAATACGTCAATTTTATTTTAATAAACAGGAAGTGTAAGTGGGGTAACGTGGGGGATATTGGGGAAAAACTGCAAGCAGAGCTTTCTTCTCTCCCAAATCTCGCCTCTTTAGAAGAGAATTTTTTTGGTGGGACCATCCTCTAAACCTCTTTCTCTCTTTATTTCATCCCTCTTCCAAACTAGAGAAGTGTCTTATGTCTCTTCTATCTCTCTCTCTCTCTCTCTCTCTCTCTCTCTCTCTCTCTCTTATTTATCTCTTCCCTAAATCTACCAAAACAAACACAGTACAAGTGCTAATCCATTTGAAAGACATGGCGAAAAAGAAGCAACCGCTCTCTCATACCACTCCCCCACTAACACTTCTCCAGCCTCTCACACAAGTAGCCAAGTGCACAAAGCAAATCAAAGATTAAAACACCTCCCAGAAAATACTTTGGAATTGAGGAAGCTTCTCAGAAACTATTGGACGTGATTTTATGAAAAAACAATAAGAATCTCCTTTTGCTTTTGTTTTAGACATAGTCTACATATTTTATTTTCTAACACCTTTTTCATGAAAAACAAGCTTTATACAAAGAAGTTAACTGTGATGAAAAAACTTCTGAGTGTAATACATTTTATACATTGTCTATTTTGCTTGCAAGAATGTGGCTATTATCTAAAAAATGAAGTTCATTGTTTTATTGGTCATATTTATTTTGTTATGAAAGAATGTGGCTATTTTGCTTGCTAGAATGTAGCTATTGTCTATTTTGATATGATCATGGAAAACATTGTATGAAAGACGATTTCTATCATCATTTTTCTATCATTATTTATTTTGTTGATTTCAGAGCTACGTTGACCACAATTCTAAATAATCTTTGCTGCAGTTAGGCTGCATGACGCTAGTTTTTAGCCATGTTTTGGCTACTTATAATTGATGATGATATATCTTTTCATTGCAATACTTAAAGAAAATCTGTTTGAAGCATTTAGCTTTCGACTTAAATTGTAAAGTCTGACAAGACTATTTCATTATAAGGAGGCATGTAAACTATTGAGCAATTTTCTTATTAAATTAATTAATAAAAATACCATTGCTCATGATTATAAAGTTGTTGTTCTATACTATTAGATTTAGAAGAACCAGAGAAATTCTGAAATGTAATTAATAAGAATACCATTGCTCATGATTATGCCTATTTGCATCACTGGCTAGTGTGGTTCTTCTGGAGTGAGTTGATTTTATCTTCCTAGTGTGTGCATCTTATGTGTTCTGGTGTGAGCATGTATTTGCATTCAGTGTGTTTAGTGTTCTGGTGTCTCGAAATTATATCCTATTTACACAATCCGTTTTGGTTTATGCTTTGATCATGTGTTACTTATATTTATTTTTCAAAGGCTGAATAGTGAAACTTATTTATTGTAATTTGTAACTGGTGGTAGATCGATTACGTTTATTTATCTACTTATATTTTTCAGGCACTCAAACATGAATAAAAATTTGAAGGAAAAAGTTGTCGAGAGTATGCGTACTGAAGTTGGAGATGAGTCTGTGACGTCGCCATTGGCTTATGAAAAAGGGAACAAATGCTGCAAAAGGAAGACTTTGAGTCAAAACACACTTATTGTTGTTTTAACATCTTCCAGGTCATTATCTTGTAGATAATTACGTATTTTATAAATTTTAGGATATTATAGGATAATCTGCTCTTTATTTATAAAGTTTTGTAAGTGAATACCCTAGTATTGTATCAAAATTTATTTACTATTTGAACATACTAGACTCTCACCCGTGCTTTGCACGGCCTGAAGAGGTAAGTTTTAATGAAAATTTGTTAGTATGGATGCGTTAAATGTGAACGTTATTAACGATAATATCATACTCTCATGGGTAACAAAAGTTGGAAGCAATAGTATTATTATTGACACCATCTAAGTTATAGCTGGTGAAATGGGTGATTCATGTGCGATCAACACTTTTAAGCCTTCTTTGGACGTTACTCTAGAAAAAGCAACATATAACTGCCCATGAGAAAATACTGGACCCGGTAAGTAGACGCCTATTTGCTTCAACGACTAACCTTGACTTTTGTTAATTATCATTGCAAAAGAAACCCCAATACGAAATTGTCTCCTCTGAAACTTGAATGGGATCCGTGTATTAGATGGGGTAAGACTTAAGCAAGGGATATAAACCTTCATTCTAATGTTATGGCCAGATATTACCTTCCCTTCAAGGACATATTTACCAAGCCGAGTGATCATGAGTCGTGTGCCATTGCATAACCCGGCTACTTGGTCAACATTCCTTAATAGCATAATTGGCACTCCTACTTTCAAATGTAACTTGTGCTTAGGCAATCCAGGCGATGATATTGTGTTCAAGTATTCAACAGAATGAACATTATCAACATGATCAGTTTGCATGAGATCAACATGAGGAGAGTTGATACTTAGGTATGTCCTCGATTCACCGGGAAGTTTAGCTGACATGTATTCATTAATGTAATCGACAATATCATTTTTTGGTGCCAAAATTGCCCTATCTTGGTAGTACGTCAGATCCGTCAATGATGCTAGAAAAGATGGGTATGTGGAGTTTACAATTGATGCTATCGGGTCGTCCGATGGATGTAACTGGATTTCATATGATATTGGGAGTTTAATATCCTCGTCAGTGTGTTGACCAATTGATCCATCCCCAACGGCTAAAATTCATTCTGAAAATTTCTTTCTTTCAACATTGTTATTAGAAGTTCCACCTATCAATAGCCTCATGTTTGTGTTTAACGTCATAACCTCACAATGATTCCATAAGTAGGATGAGTTAATTGCCACAATCATGGGTCTTGTACCTTTTGGTATCACTGGAAGTATTTGACGAAAGTCTCCACCTAGGACAACGACTTTGCCTCCAAATGGTAATCCTAAGTTCCCATTAGGTTGTAACCGTAATATGTCCCTTAGTGTACGATCAACAGCCTCGAAAGAATGTTTATGCATCATCGGAGCCTCGTCCCATATTATTAATTTGGCACGAATGATCAATTCGGCCAACGGGGTACCACTGGCAATATTGCATGTTGAGTCCTCATGAACAATTAGTGGAATACCGAACCTTGAATGAGCCGTTGACCGCCAGGAATTAATAGAGAAGCAATCCCACTTGAAGCTACGGTTAGAACAATTTCCTCCTTTGATCTAAAATATGCAGCTAGAGCATGCCACAAGAACGTTTTGCCTGATCCACCGAAACCACTGAGAAAGAATAATCCTAGATGGTTGTTTTGGACCCTTGCAACAATCTTATCAAATATAGAACTGCTCGCCAGTAATTTTGGAAATAAGCTGCAAGAACTCTGAAACCAATTGAACTTGATCATAGTTGAGCTCATAAAAAATGTGCCTGTTTGGCTGCTCTTCATTAACCTCATGATGAAATTCAGGAATAGCTGTGTAGTCTGTCAGGCGTTTGTTATGTGCTTGTAAAATTATGTCTATCTCTGCCAACCCATGTTTTGCAACTCTTCATCGGTTAATGTTAAGTCTGTGTGAAGAAATAAATGTATACATTAAATAGTTGAATTAAAATTCGGGTATATAACTATTTATGTAGAATTTTTAATAATGATAAAGTTAAATAAATTCCAAAAATGGTATAATGGGAATAGTTACCTTGAGATTGATAAAGTCTTCGTTGACGATACTCTCATCAGTTAGATGTTTCCATGTTTCTTCCCATACTTTTTCTGGTCTGGACATTTCATTAGCAAGCAACAAAGTTGAAAACAACATCCTTAAATAATGAGCAGAACACCATGTGCTACACTCATTGATTGCGTTGATGAATTATTTGTCATCGTGTAGCAACCCCATAGCAAAGCAAGCATCATGAAATGTTGGATGAGTATTGTCTTCTATGTAACAGCCCAGGTCCACCGCAGCGGCCACCCCAGCGCTATTACCTCACGATCTTTTCTACCCCCCTTGTAGAATTTTTGCCTTCCGTGGGAATCGAACCTTGTACATGGGGCTCAAATACAAGTTCAATCTACTTCCCACTACCAATTGAGCCGCGGTTCAATTGGTAGTGGGAAGTAGATTGAACTTGTATTTGAGCCCCATGTACAAGGTTCATTCCCACTAAGGCAAAAATTCTACAAGCGGGGTAGAAAAGATCGTGAGGTAATAGCGCTGGGTGGCGCGCAGGACTGGTCGTTAAAAAGCGCTTTTTATTGTAACACCGGGTCCACCACCCCAAATGGGCTATTACTCAAAGAACTTCTCTACCCCTCGTAGAATTTTTGCCTTCCGTGGGAATCGAACCTCGCACTTCTTGTACATTTTCTCGCATTTCACTACAATTGAGCTTTTATTGTAATAGCTTGGTCCACACCCCAAATAGCTATTACTCAAAAGAACTTCTCTACCCCAGTAAATTTTTGCCTTAGTGGGAATCGAACCTCGTGCCTCTTGTACATTTCCTCGCATTTCACTTTGCCAATTGAGCTACTAGCTCAATTGGTAGTGGGAATGCGAGGGAAATGTACAAGAGGTACGAGGTTCTCATTCCCACTTTAAGGCAAAAATTCTACTGGGGTAGAGAAGTTCTTTGAGTAATAGCGCTGGGTGGTGGACCCAGTCATTACAATAAAAAAGGTTCAATTGGTAGTGGGAAGTAGATTGAACTTGTATTTGAGCCCCATGTACAAGGTTCGATTCCCACTAAGGCAAAAATTCTACAAGGGGGGTAGAAAAGATCGTGAGGTAATAGCTACTGGGTGGCCATTACGGACTGGACCAAGTCATTACAAAAAAGCGCGCTTTATTAGGGACACTTGGTCCACCACCCAAATTTGCTATTACTCAAAGAACTTCTCTACCCCAGTAGAATTTTTGCCTTAGTGGGAATCAGACCTCGTTACCTCTTGTACATTTCCTCGCATTTCCACTACCAATTGAGCTAGTAGCTCAATTGGTGAGTGGGAATGCGAGGGAAATGTACAAGAGGTACGAGGTTCGATTCTACCTAAGGCAAAAATTCTACGGGGGTAGAGAAGTTCTTTGAGTAATAGCGCTGGGGTGGTGGACCCAGGCTGTTAGCTCAATTGGTAGTGGGAATGCGAGGGAAATGTACAAGAGGTACGAGGTTCGATTCCCACTGAAGGCAAAAATTCTACGGGGTAGAGAAGTTCTTTGAGTAATAGCGCTGGGGTGGTGGACCCAGTCATTAGCTCAATTGGTAGTGGGAATGCGAGGGAAATGTACAAGAGGTACGAGGTTCGATTCCCACTAAGGCAAAAATTCTACTGGGGTAGAGAAGTTCTTTGAGTAATAGCGCTGGGTGGTGGACCCAGTGTTACAATAAAAGGCGCTTTTTTTGTAATG
This sequence comes from Oxytropis ochrocephala, assembly GCA_020916435.1. Lineage (NCBI taxonomy): Eukaryota > Viridiplantae > Streptophyta > Magnoliopsida > Fabales > Fabaceae > Oxytropis > Oxytropis ochrocephala. The sequence continues at coordinate 71,221,071 of CM037091.1, read as the reverse complement.
TACCAGTCCACCGCAATGCCACCCCAAATACTTATTACCTCACGATCTTTTCTACCCCTTGTAGAATTTTTGCCTTCCGTGGGATTCGACCTTGTACATGGGGCTCAAATACAAAGTTCCACTCTTTCCCACTACCAATTGAACCGCTGCTCAATTGGTAGTGGGAATGCGAGGAAATGTACAAGAGGTACGAGGTTCGATTCCCACGGAAGGCAAAAATTCTACTGGGGTAGAGAAGTTCTTCACGGGGTGGTGGACCTGTGTCATTACAATAAAGGCGCGCTTTTTTTGTAATGTGACCAGTCCACCGCAGCGGCCATTCCACCCTTAATATAGCTATTACCTCACACGATCTTTCTACCCCCTTGTAGAATTTTTGCCTTCCAGTGATTCGAACCTTGTACATGGGGCTCAAATACAAAGTTCCACTCTTTCCCACTACCAATTGAACCGCGGCTCAATTGGTAGTGGGAATGCGTTGGAAATGTACAAGAGGTACGAGGTTCGATTCCCACGGAAGGCAAAAACTCTACATGAGGTAGAGAAGTTCTTTGAGGTAGCGCACGGGCCATGAGAGTGGGCGGGCGTTACAATAAAAGGCGCTTTTTATTGTAGCACAGGTCCACACCACACAGCTATTACTCAAAGAACTTCTCTACCAAGAGATTTTTGCCAGGAATGACTGACTCTGCATTACTTTATCAAGATTCCCACTACCAATTGAGCACTCAATTGGTAGTGGGAATGCGAGGAAATGTACAAGAGGTACGAGGTTCGATTCCCACTGAAGGCAAAAATTCTACGGGGGTAGAGAAGTTCTTTGAGTAATAGCGCTGGGGTGGTGGACCCAGGCTGTTACATTCTACAGTTCGAAGATCTTCATAGCAAGTGGGTCCTGTTACACAGCTAAGGAGAGTTCTCATATAATGTAGCTCACCTGTACCTGGTGGAGTATAATTCATGTGACCGACACTAAATCCCCTTTTCCGTGGAGTCCATTCACCCGTTTGTTTGTTCCACACAAACTTTTGAGGAAATTGAAGATATGTTAGGTTTTTACCCTCTGAGTATTTTCTATTTGCGTTGAACCAAGCAAGAAATTTGGTGTATGAGGTACGGTCAGATGATAGAACATCAGGAAGTGTGCGGCGACTATCCCACATGACATAATTTTCACCGGGCAAATGAAATGATAGTCTTTCAACTGAAGGATCTCTGTAATTAATGTCGAAACTAAAAATTCTCCAATCAGCCTCACATGTGATAAGTATCTACAATCATAGTACAGTTGTATCTCATCGACAATTTATGTCCGAGAATCAGAGTTGGCGGATTCATAAAAGCTGGCAGTAACACGATCATGACCTTTGTTGATAAGTATCTTACACCACTCAACATTGATGTGAGCATTATATTTGAGTAGTAACATTGTTGTATGGAACAACGTAACTGTTGTCTAGAACATCATCACCTTTTTGAATAGTAACACCATTGTCGCGCCGGCGGTAAACTGGATAGCCGTGTGAATCAATGGTTGTGGAGTCCACAAAGTTTTTGGGGAAGTACTTAGAACACTTGTTATTTATCATACAAGGAGATGTTTTTCGCTGAGCACCACAGTCCATGTATCACACAAGAGGAAACAACCTCATACAACTCGTGATATGCATGTTTGTCCGTATCTCCGCGCATATGATTGCATCAATGTCCTTTGGTTCAATGATTCTACTTTGTTGGTCCAGAAACACCAATATATGGGCATGTGGAAGGCCCCTTTTTTGGAATTCAGTGGTGTATATGACTACAAAACAAGACACCACATTTATGATAAACAGTTAGCCAAGTAAAATATGGGTTGTTAAACATATGGGTTGATGTATATGACCATGTTATGTTTGTTTTCAAAGCTGATTTATATGAAAGTTGAAGTATTAATTAATGAGTTACTACTTAGTATAGTAGATAGAAAATAAAGCAATACCTCCTTTGGTTTTTCCAAATATTTGGCCCTTTCTAATGTCCTTGATTAACTGATAAAGTTTGATTTTGAACATCCTTGCAACCTATAACACCCCCTTATCTAATCAATTCGATCTACTAAATTAAAATCAGAGTTTCAAAATTCCACTCAAAGGAGGGCTACATTTGATGATTTAAAAAGGAAAACAGAAGTTCATTTAAGTTCAAACAGTTGCACAACATTATACTAAGCATGTAATCATGCGCATCACATCGGTAAAAGGGTCTAAGCCCATAACATAAGGCACCTCGGCCAGTAAGACATATAAGGCACCTCGGCCAGTAAAACATCAAGTCATAATACATAGTAAAAGTTACAACAAAATGTGATAGTTTTAGTTCAAAAGACTATCTAGCGTAAAATACACAAGATCGGCATAAAAACACTAAAATCTACTCTACTTCCAACCCGGTGTTACACGACCGGAGCAGCAACACACAACCGACTTGAGCTAGGCACAACCATCACTCATGTGTACCGCAAGTTGCCGACATGAGAAGCAACATAAAAGCAAATGGAGGTGAGTCTCTTAACACAAGTAATATAATGTGAAGAAGCTTAAGGTTAGAGATAGCACTAAAGCACCTCGGTTCAACTAATACAACACTCACCGATAGTTCAAATAACCACAACAATTATCAATCACTCAAAAACACATTAAATTATGAAATGTATGCATGTATGCAACCCAACCACAGTGGCATTATGCAATGAGGTACCTCCACCGTCGTTATTTAGCCTATCGGCTCTCCGTCGTTACTCTCGTCGTTATTTGATATGGAGACCAAGTCCTACCACATCCGAGGTCGAAACCTCCTCCGCCGTTATATGCACATGAACATGTGACTTCATGACAAATGCAATCACACACCAATCAAACATAACACATGTGAATGCTTACTCCGTCGTTATTCGCTGCTCTACACCGCCGCTCTCTACTCACACACCACACCGACGCCCACACCATCTAGACATCATCACGATTGCTAAGGTCGACCCTACTACACCGGTAGAATCGCCCTAGGACCTACAACCGACCTCTCAATCACCTCGGTACTCAACAACCGACCTCTCAATCACCTCGGCACTCCATGGTGGACTAATTGTCACACCGAGGATCGCAACGACACTTAGGGACCAAAATGTCACCTAAGGACTAAAATGGACTTAATCTCTCCCTTACTTATGCACATTTGGTGCTAAATAGCACTCACAAAGCAAGGCCCCACAATGTGCTAGGTAACATTGGCGCTAACATCACCTCGGCACACTATGTGTGTACCTCGGCTAACTACTCAACATCACCTCGGCACACTATGTGCGTACCTCGGCTACCTCGGCATTCTACATCACCTCGGCACCTAGCTCAGCTTTGGCACCTCGGCATGTTACACTCAAACCCTCAATTTGGTAACATACTCACAATTACGCGCTCCCTTACACTAAAATCATCTAACTCATGGGGATTCACTTCTCGGCATTCCCTGGTTCAATTCACCTACACTTAGGCATTTGGGCATTTCACCTCGGTGACGCTACCTCGACTTGAGGACTTCGGTTCACTACCTCTACACCTCGGTTCACTCCCTCTACACCTCGGTAACCTTAAGGCGAAACACCTACACTTCGGTTTATGCGTCCCTACCCCTCGCTAATGGTGTTTACACACATACTCTCCCTCAACACTAAGACACTCTAGGCGTTGACTTCCCTCAACTCGGTTTCTCTCACTCTAAGCTGAAGGGTACTTCGGTTTACTCTGTTTCTTTACTTAAACCCAACATGCAACCCATTTCCAGCTCACCACACTCATGCACACTCGGATACTCACTCCATTGGCTCCGATCCTCTCCCTAACTCTACATGCAAGCTCATTTTCTTCACACTACACCGATTTACACTCGATGCCTCACCATGCAATGCTCTCTTCAGACCACACGCAATGCAGAGAGTGTTACACTCCTCTCTCTTTCCCAACCGATCCACCATCGTATTTCACCACAAAATCACAAAGAAGAGCAAAAACACAAAGAAAACATGGTATGAACAACACATAAAACACACATGCAAGGTGATCAGAACCACTCACACCAAAATACTACCAAACACAAAACATTACAAGGATTAAAAGAGCCCCCTAACCTGATTATAACCGTAGACACACCCTCTTCACTAGCACTTCTAGGAATCCTTCAAGATTCAGCTCACTCTTTCCCTTCGATTCTCTTCCTTCTCTCTTTTGTTCTCTTCCTTCTCTCTTCGGTTTCTCTTCCTTCTCTCTAAGTCTCACTTCTCTCTACTTTCTTAATTTGGTAACTTGACTATTTTTGGGAACAATGGAGATGGTCTCCTACGAAGTCACCAATTAACATGTCCTAAGGGACTTAAATGAGGCCTTGGCCTTATTAGGCCGTGGGCTTCCTCTACCCACACCCTTTCCTAACTTAGACATTTTCCTAAAGAGTAACACATGCTTAACACTCACTTAATGAATTACTTGACTTAAAAGTAAAATGTTGCAAACCCTTAATAACTCAACTAAGTTAATTAATTGAATTATTTTGGGGTGTTACAACCCTCCCCTACTTAGGAGATTACGTCCTCGGAATCTTACTGTTGTGCGAAAAGTAGTTGTGCAAGTGTACACAATCGCAACAAGTAATATATTGATAAGTAAAGTTCGTCTCCACAGGGATTGGTATTAATTTTAGAGTTTAAAAAGGAATAACACTTAGAGAAACAAGTAACAAGTAATTTGAGTAACAAAGTTTCAGTTGAACAAAGTTTAGTTAAAGTAACAAGTTAAAAAGTAAGTTGAAATATGAGATACTAAGTTGGATTGCTTTCACTACGTAACTTCCCAGGAATAAGACGCTATAACGTCACACGCTATAGCGTTAAGCGTCTGTTGCAAAAATGTTTTGTGCCTTTCAAATCACTAGCGCTGTGGTTTCACTACAAGATGCCTATGTCTAGGTTCTAAATAGGTTCACCCCTCGTATAATCAAGATCCCACAAAATCATGCTTTATAAACTATTGCAACTTCTATGTCTAGAGGAAGCAAAAATTGGTTAAATGTCTTCAACCAACCTTATCATTTATATTAATCCTTGAAGTCTTTCCATGGTTCATGTCTGAATCCACAGAGGTACTTGTTTTACGTGGCCAAATATAAAACAAGTTTGGAAGAGTTATAACACAAGGATTAAAACACAACACGTGAGAAATTATATACGTAATATTAATGGTTCATTACAAGTTATAGCAACCCAACTCAAAGAGTTTAGCTCATGTTGAGCATCATCAAAATAACACAAATAAACATACTTGCATTACCGTAGGTAGAAAGGAAAACACAAGTGCAAAAGATACAATCTTGATGCCTCTTAATCATCCACGTAGTGATGATGCAAATCAGTAGCTTTACACCGTGAGAAATGTAGAAAAATTACAAAGGGAGAAAAATAAAGTTCTTCAAGCTTCAAAAGTGCATCAATGGAGAAGAAGATGATAAGCTCTCTCTTTCTACCAATGCTCTCTCTAACTCCACGCACCATCTAACTATATCCGTGGGAGAGAAGGAAAATCAGCATATCTCTAGACTTCTAGCATGTGGTACCAACCCTCTCAAAAGTCAATAAAGGTGATGTTTTCTTTTTCACCAACTCCACTATTCCTCACTCATGCGATGCCAAGTGTCCACACATATCCAATAAAATCTGCACATGTCAGCAGCACAGTGGACACAAGATATGAAACATGGATTAATGGGCTTGGCGCCAAAAGTGCACTTTTCCTTTAGATACTCAGCTGATCTGCCTCCCTGACGCTATAGCGTTAGACGCTATAGCGCTAACACTGCACTACTACACAAAATACATCAAAAAACAATCACCAGGGCACCAAATGTGCCAATTTCATAGCAAAGCAGTGCTTAGCCCTTCCTTTCCTAATACTAACAGAAATGCAATAAATACTATACTATTATTACTTGAGAACTTACTTAATTTAATGATTAGAGGTATAAATAACTCATATAAATATGAGTTATCACACCCCCAAACTTAAACCATTGCTTGTCCCCAAGTAATGACACTTGCAAAGACAAAACAAACTGACAATTATTCACATAACATAACACATGACTTGATCAGTTCTTCATTTCTAAGCACACTCATTCAAATATATTCTCAATGTGCTAATAATTCAGATTCCCACTCACACCAACACACCAATGCATTTTAATCAACTTCTAAGCTTATTACTGCTCAATAGTGTGTGTGTGATCTCTGACTCATCTCAATTCCTAGCTAGATTCAGATTTCTCTTAGCCTTGGGAAGAGTGGCCTTCTTTTGGTGACACCAAAATTTCTTTCAAAACAATGACTAGACTAACATTTTCACACAGACTTGAGGGATTTCAGACATGACAAAGGGCTTGATTAGGTACTTTAGGCCTGTGGCTAGTGTTCCTATCCTAATTTCTAGACAGAGACGCTATAGCGTGTGATGCTATAGCGTGTTCCTATCCTAATTTTTTTTTAAACACACTTTGTGGCCTTTTTGGAACAACCCAGCTTTTGTTTCAGGTAACTACAGCCTTTTACATATATATACTTTATTTACAATGATTTCCTTCGTCACTAACCACCCTAAGACCTTTGTACCTAGCCTTTATGCAATCCAAGCACCCCCAAACTTAGCTTCTAAAGCTCTTCAAGTTTTTAGTCAAGTTTTGATGTCACCTTGGTTAACCAGGACTAACCTAAGCATCAGATAGTCCTAGGCTAACTAAGTTTTTCCTTAAGCACAGAGATTTTTATGTGTGGGAGCAATAATAAACAAAGATTTTTTCTAAAAGCATGGCTCTCTTTACTCACTCACACAATCATCACTAAAACTAACCCAAAGAGAATGCATTCAATGATTATAGTTAAAAACAAAGCACTGAAAACATTGATAACTTAAGGTCCTTCCCACACAACAAAAGTGAGCAGTGTCCTCACTGCTCTTAAAGGACTAGGGGAAAGGCCTGAGATTAACACAGAAACAAGATAAAACAAGTCTTTAAACATTTGTGAAGCGCAAGACAGACGCTATAGCGCTTCACAAGTTATTGTTGAACACAAAGCAACTAAACTACTTCAGCAGAATATTTAAAAATCACTTCTTGATTAGACCAGACCTGGTCCTTGAACTGACACGGGTTGGCTGAGGAGGCTTTGCAGCCTTTTTCTTCTTCTTCTCTTCCTTCTGGCCTTGCTCAGGCGCTATAGCATCAGACGCTATAGCGCTGCCACTAGGGGCTTCCATTTGCTTGGAGGCCTTCATCTCTGCTAACTTGCTGCGAGCGCCTTCCTCTCTGTTCGGATACCTCCTTTCCGCCTTCTTGCTTCTGGCTGCACACTTTCTTGATCATCTTCCTCAATCACATCAAGCTTTGCACCTGGGCTCCTTCTTGCAGATGCATATGTTGGCCTCTTTGTTGCCACATGCTTCTCCTTCAGCTTACGGCTTGGTGTGCCAGATGGCAATGGGCCTTCAACTACCTCCTCGAGGCTATCACCATAGCCCGAGCTTCTTCTTCTCAACCCGCACATAATGTTAGTTTTTTTGATTGAGGGCTCCTTTGGGCTTTTTGCTTAAGCCTAGGAGTTTTGTTGCACTCGACACGGATGATGGGCTTTTTCGTCTTTGGGCGCTATAAGATCGAGACGCTATAGCGCTATCAGGGGTAACAGGGAGATTTTGGGGAGTAGGTTGCTGTGGTGATGCAGGTGGTGGAGTTGGTTCTTTTCTTGGAATGGGGCATTGGACAGGTGGTTCTTTTTGTGTTGGTTCAGGTGGAGATAGTGTTTGTTGTGTAGGTGGGGGTGAGTTTTCTTTGGTTGTAATGGGTGGAGGGATGGTGGCTTCAGATTGGGGGGTTTCAGGAATGACTTGTTCATCAATGGTGGGGAAGGAATTTTTGGTGAAGGTATTTGTGGTGAAGGTTGTCTAGTTGGGCTAGGTGTGGGGTTAGCAGGTACTTCCTCAAATTCTTCACTCTCTGACCCTTCCTCCTCTTCTGGGCTCTCTTCACCAGATTTCTCCTCACTCTCAGAATCTTCCTCCTCAGATTCATTAACTTCTTTCATCACTCTCCTTGTTTCCTCTTCATCTTCTTCACTGAGTTCCTCCAAATCTTCAGTATTCAGAGATTCTTCACTGCTCACCTTTGCTTTCTTCTTAGCAGGACTCTTTACCTTTTTCTTGGCAGGGCTCCTTGCTCTCTTTCTGAGTGCATCAACAGAAGCCTTTTTATTCACCCCTTCTTCTGCTTGAGGTGGCTCCTTCACACCCTCTTCCTCAATCAACCACTCTGGGAACACCGGGGGTTCCAGTAATTTCTTTCCCCTGGATAACTTCTCCATGACAGCTTTTTCCCACTCAAACTTGGCTTTCACAAACTTGCACAGTGCTTGCTGGTTCTTTTTCAACTGATTAAGTGCTATAGCATCAGACGCTATAGCACTGGCACTTCTTTGCCTGGGTTTGAACACAGCAGGAATGTCTCCTTGAGGAGTCCTTCGTTCATCACGAATTTCAATTTCTACCTCACCACGACACACGCTTCAAGAATTAAACAAGGAAAATAAAGGTTACCATCGGGCCACCGCTTTTCTCAATTTCCCTTGCAATGATCTTGCCCACATCAATGCTTTCGCCTTCCAAAATAGCATCCAGCACTATTAGTCTGTCCTTCTCCACATTGGTTGTGTGAGAAGTTGGCATGAGTGAGTGCCTGATGAACGTGAACCACATGGCAGCCTCATCCACCAGAAATGCTTTCTTTAGCTTGAATTCTGATCCAAACCTTTCCCACGTAGCTTCCTCCACACAGATTCTCTTCTTCACCTCCTCCATTTCATCGCAGCCCCAAGTGTCAAGCTTTTTCTCCAGGGCCTTGCCAGAATAACCTAACTTGAAGTGCTCATTGATTGCACTTGGACTGAAGTCAACCATCTCACCCCTAACCATGGAATAGGTTTGGGGCTTTCCCCCTTTTGGAGGAGGAATACCCTTGTAAAACTCCCTCACCAATGGCACCACAAATTCCCCTCTATGCTTGATGAATTTCTGCCACCCTAGCGCTATAACAGTAGACGTGAACACATCAGGGGCTTTCTTTGTTTTAAAACCCCTCTCAGCTATGAAATTCATTTTCCAAGAACGCCAGATCGCCCTTTGGGTCCACAAACTAGAGGAACCTCGGTTCTCGAGGCTCGGGCTTTCTAGAGGGTTTTTCAATTGAAAGCTTCTTCACCATTTTGTGATTTTTTTGAAGAAATGGAAGGGATTTGCGAATTTCTGAATTGGAATGTGAGATTGGTTTCAGAGAGAGAAGGAATGGAAATTATGGGGCGATGGGGGTTTGAGAAGGAGAAGCAACAGTTAGAAAGAAAGAAAGAAAGGGAAGGGAGTGGTTGAATGTGAGGTTATAGGGAATTGAATGATGTGACCGTTGTTGATGGGGCGGAGTGACTGAAGTGATTGGGGGTTTTCACACGTGGGCGCATAGGGTGAAGCAGTTGAATTGCACAGAGCGCGCGTGCCACGTCATTTATAACCATCCCATTATTTTCAATTAAAATGTTTCCTGCTGCCAGCTACCACCTCTTGGCGCTATAGCGTCAATATCACACTCCAGGGCTTCAATTTTCCAAATTCCTCAACACAATAATTTTCCCTCCTGCACAATAAAATAAAAATGAAAGAAATGTTGATTAGAAAAACCTTGGGGTGCCTCCCAAGAGCGCTTGTTTTAAGAGTCTTCAGCCTGACTTCTTCTTTTGATGTTAGGGATCTTGAAGATCAATTGAGGTCTTGTCTCTCATCACATTGTCACCATGGTACTGCTTGACTCTTTGACCATTTACTTTGAAAGTAGTGTTGGTTGTTTGATCATATAAATCTACAGCACCATGAGGGTAGACCTTGACCAACTTGAAAGGTCCAGACCATCTGGATTTGAGCTTGCCAGGAAACAATTTTAACCTTGAATTAAAGAGAAGCACTTGGCCTCCTCAATCAGCGTTCTCTAGTCTGAATCTTCTTGTCATGCCACACCTTGGTCTTCTCCTTGTAGATAGTTGAACTTTCATAGCAAAAGAGATGCCTAATCTCTTCAAGCTCATTCAAACAAGCAATAGCCTTTCCTTACCTGCCTCTATCAAATTCAAAGTTGAGCTTTTGATGGCCCAATGAGCTTTGTGTTGTAATTCAATAGGAGGTGGCAAGCTTTTCCAAACACAAGTCTATAGGAGACATTCCCAAAGGTGTTTTGAAGGTCATCTGTAAGCCCATAATGCATCATCCAAATGGATTGACCAATCCTTTCTTGAAGGTCCCACCATCTTTTCAAGCATCTTCTTGATCTCTATTAGACAATTCAGCTTGCCCATTTGTTTGTGGGTGATAAGCAAGTGGCAATTTTATGCCTCACCCCATATTTTCCCAAGAGAGACTCAATCAACTTGTTGCAGAAGTGAGAACCCTCATCACTGATAATTGCTCTAGGTGTCCCATATCTGGTGAATATATTCTTCTGAAGGAACTTGATAACTGACTTGGCATCATTATTGGGGAGAGCCACAGCTTCAACCCATTTAGAAACATAATCTACAGCCACCAATATGTACAAATTCCCATGAGAAGGAGGAAAGGGAACCATGAAATCCATGCCCCACACATCAAAGAGTTCAATCTCCAGAATGTTGGTTAAGGGCATTTCATGCTTGTTTGAGATGTTCCCAGTCCTTTGACACTTTGCACAGCTCTTCACCAATTCCTGAGCATCTTTGAATAATGTAGGCCAGTAATACCCACATTGCAGCACCTTTGCAGCTGTTCTGGTTCCTCCTAAGTGTCCACCACATGGTGAAGCATGACAATGCTCTAACACTTGAGGTTGTTCTTCTTCTGCAAGGCATCTTCTTATCACTTGATCTTGACATTTTTTGTAAAGAAAAGGTTCATCCCAATAATAGTCCTTTTTCTCTGTTGATAATTCAGATCTGCAGGCACAATTCTACTCACCAAGTTATTCACAATGTCTGCAAACCAAGGAGCAGTATCATCAGACGCTATAGCGTCTGGCGTTATAGCGGCAACCGCTATAGCGTTACACTTTTGCACATGTATATCACCAACAATTTCTCATCTGGGAAGATTTCTTTAATTTCACCCTGTGATGTACCTGCACCTTCAAGTCTAGATAAATGATCAGCAACCTGGTTCTCCACCCCCTTCTTATCACGAATTTCCAAGTCAAATTCTTGGAGGAGGAGAACCCATCTAATTAGCCTTGGTTTTGCATCTTTCTTAGAGATCAAGTACTTGATGGCTGAGTGATCTGTAAAAACAATAACTTTTGTGCCTACCAAGTACGATCTGAATTTGTCAAATGCAAACACCACGGCCAATAGCTCTTTTTCTGTGACAGTGTAATTTAGTTGTGCTTCTACAAGTGTTTTGCTTGCATAATATATAGAATGAAAGATTTTGTCATACCTTTGGCCAAGCACAGCTCCCACAGCATCTCACTTGCATCACACATTAGCTCAAAAGGTTTACTCCAATCAGGAGTCACAATCACAGGTGCAGTGACTAATGCTGTCTTTAATTTCTGAAATGCTTCAAGGCAGGCTTCATCAAAATTGAATGTGATGTCATGTTGAAGGAGTTGACATAGAGGCTTTGAGATCTTTGAGAAATCTTTAATGAATCTCCTATAGAACCCAGCATGCCCAAGGAAACTTCTTATGCCTTTGACACTTGAGGGGGGTGGCAATTTCTCAATAACTTCAATCTTGGCCCTATCCACCTCTAATCCCTTCTTGGAAATTCTATGCCCTAGCACAATTCCTTCTTGCACCATGAAGTGACACTTCTCCCAATTAAGCACAAGGTTTGTTTCTTCACACCTTATCGAGATTTCCTCCAAGTTGTCCAAACACTTCAAAAACTATCCCCAAACACAGAGAAGTCATCCATAAAAACCTCCATAGATTTTTCAATGAAATCGAGAGAATATGGACATCATACATCTCTGAAAGTTGCGGGGCATTACACACCCAAATGGCATTCTTCTAAAAGCAAATGTGCCATAAGGACATGTGAATGTAGTCTTCTGTTGGTCTTCGTGGACAATTGCTATTTGGTTATAGCCAGAGTAGCCATCAAGAAAGCAAAGAATAGTCCTTACCAAAGAAGTCCGTCCCAACATTTGGTCAATAAAAGGAAGAGGAAATGGTCCTTCTTTGTGGCCTTGTTCAATTTCCTATAGTCCATGCAAATCCTCCAACGATCCACCGTTTGTGGGAATTAATTCATTTTTTCATTTGTGATCACAAGTTATACCACCTTTCTTGGGGACACACTGCACAGGGCTCACCCATGCACTGTCAGAAATAGGATATACAATTCCTGCATCTAACCACTTGAGGATTTCTTTCTTTACCACCTCCTTCATTATGGGATTAAGCCTTCTCTGTCCTTCAATGCTATGTTTAGCATTTTCCTCCAATACAATCCTATGCATGCAGATTGTAGGACTTATCCCATGTATGTCAGACATTTGCCAACCTATTGCCTTCTTGGCCTTTTCGTAGTTGAAATGAGCTCCACCTCTTGGTTTTGATCCAAACTAGCGAAATGATGACAGTAGAGTCTCATTCTCCCCAAATATGCATACTTTAGGTGCTTTGGCAATTCCTTCAACTCTAGATCGTGTGGTTGAACAATGGAAGGCACACTTTTCTTTAGGTTTGAGTTCTCTTGCTCTAGTGACTCACATCTTCTAGCCCAAACCTCATTCACACTTTTGCTTTCCTTCTTGAAATTCCCTTCTTCCATCAATTCATGTTCCACAAGATTGTTAAGCACCTTTCCCAAGTGGTTGTTAGTTTTCAAAAATGTTTCGCACCACTTGGTCAAGAGAGACCACAAAGGAACACTCTTCAAGATAACATCCGGGAGATTTAATGCATTGAACATTGATCTTAACTTCTTGATCATTAACTCTCATTGTCAATTCTCCTTTTGTACATCAATGAGTGTCTTCCCAAAGAGCTTGAAAAGGGTCTACCTGCACAATAATAGGTACCTCTGCATCCGCTTCAAAATCTAAGATAACAAAGTCAACAGAAAACAAATTTATCAACTTTAATTAAAACATCCTCCAAAGATTCCCTCGTGATAGGCAAGTGACCTATCACCTAACCTGAGGCTTACAGTATAGGCCGGCAGCTTCCTATACCCAATTGTGTGTAAATTGACTTGGGCATTAAGTTAATACTTGCCCCAAGTCACATAAAGCACGACTGAATAGAAATTTCCAATGGAACAGGTATTGTGAAGCTACCAGATCCTTTAATTTTCTCGGGAGTTTATTTTGCATCAACATGCTACATTCCCGACCATTGCCACGGTTTCAAATTCTCCCAACCTTCTTTTCTTTGTCAAAACATCTTTCATAAATGTTCCCGGTGTATTAGCAAATACGAAATCGCCATCAACAATTGGACTCGCGGCCCAACCCAACTCGACGGCCCAAACACGCCGCTTGGCGCACTTCGCCGCCGAAAATCTCGCTAACGGTCCTGACCTCACAAGATATATACGCCATTCGCATATGGCATCGTGCACGCTTCTCTAACCTTGTGCTATCGCCCGAGCGACCTCTCACTAGATCGTCGGAGTGTCTTTGCGTACCACCCGAGGTGCTCAACGCGCGTGAAGCAGCCGTGACCTGGCCCTTCCACTCATTCAACGACCGCCCATGACGAATCAATCAACACTTCAACACTTCATTGGTCAAGGTACGATCAATTGGCGACCACGCTGGGACCCGCGGCGCTATCCTACCTCATTCATGGCTCCACGCGACCGCCCCGCACGCTGGCCGCCGACTCAATCCTCCGGCGAATCAAGCAATGCACTCGAGGCGTGGCCGCCACACCACGAATCTCAAGGACTTCCACGACAAGAGCCTTCGCACAACGGCCGTGGACCTGGCCCTCCAGCCAGATCCATCCGGCCGCTCGAGACCTACCGCCCGAGCCGGTTGAAGCGGGCATTCGTGAACCTCTACCGATCATGTCACTCAGCCGCTTTGCAGCTCCCGCAAAACAAAAATCAAGTGATCGCAGACGAGAGGCGCCATCTCTCAAGACGAGAGGGTCGATTCCGGGCCGCCACGGGCGAAGACGAGAACCTTCGCTGCGCCGCCGACCGGCGCGAAGACACCGCTTTCCTCCTCGGCGAGCATTTCTCGCCGAGAGCACTACTCATCGCCTCCCTGCAGAAGAAGCGGGCACACAGACGCTTCTGGTAGGAACGAGCGTGACGCCGCTCCATGTCCTATGACTATGAAGATTCTAGCTACGGTCCCGACACCGGCCGCCGCCTACCGTATTCCTCCAATGAGTCGTCCGGTCACGCCGGTCGAGAAGCGGATCGTGGGATTCTCGTGAAGAGCCGAAGATTACGTAAATGGAAGAATTAGGACGCGTTTACGCGATCGGCCTGGAGAGGCCAAAGCGGCGACCCGTAAGGCCTCCACCACTTCCACCAACCGCCCGTCCGGAGGATTCTATGGAATGCCGGCAACGAGGTGTGCTCGCAATGCAACCCTTTGGGTCGAACGGCATTCGGAATGAACACGCCCGCTCTCCGTGGAGATCGGGCGTTACAAAATTCCGAGACCTCCGCAAGCCGCCCAATCTCAACAAGTTTGACGGCCGAGGGGATCCGCATAAGCATCTCCGTTACTTCAATAATTACCGCCGCTATAGGGAATTGGGACCGACCATGAAATGCGTGCTCTTTCCCGCTACCGACGGCCGAGCATTGGAATGGTGGGAGTCTCGCGACCCAATTCCATCTCCTCATGGGACGACTGATCGTAATATTCTGTCTCACTACACCGCAAACCGCCGCCAATATCGGTATGAAGAATACTTGGACTCGTTGTTCAAGGAGATAATGAGACGAGGCGATATATCGACCGGTTTAACACCGAGGTGAAGTTCGCTTCGTGACTTGTCAGACAAGGACAAGTTGAAATATCTGAAGCGTGGTATTCGACCGGACCACCGGTTCGTCGAAGAATTTACTTTGAATCATTACCGTGATCTCACCACTTCCTAACGGGGCTAACGCCCACATGCAAATATGAAGAAACTCGCAAAGAAGAAAGGCGTCGCGCACGCGCCTAAAGAAGAAAATAAGCGATGCGGCCAAAGGCATGAAGGTCGCCATGATAATCGGCCCGACTTTCGAGATAAAAAGTTTGATCATCGCACTCGACTCAACACCTCCATTGCGCAGATCTACAGCGAGTGTCAGAATAATGAGTTTGTGGGAGTTAAGCGGCCTGAACCACTCGTGCTCAAGAAGGGGGCACGACCGACCAAAAGATACCGCCGCTACCACAAGAGTAAGGGCACGATACTAACGATCGTATGGCCCTCAAAGATGATATTGAAGAGCTTATCCGTAAAGGCAAGTTGGGAAAGTATGCGAGGTCGAGGAAGGCGGCCGACCTCAAGAGAGGCGCAAAGAAGCCGATCCGGCATAGGAAAGGGGCCTCGCCATAGAGAATACCTAAAACAAGGACCGATCGAGGATCGTGACACTCGGCAGTCCAAAGGCCGTAATGTTGCGATGGTTATTCATGGTGGAAACCCCCTGGATCGCAGGGAATCGAACAAAGCCACCAAGAGAAAGTGGGGCGAGTTGTTAATGGTCGCATCCACCTCAAGACCACCACCGGCCACGAGCGCACCCCCATCTCGTTCGGTGACAAATGACTATACGACGGCAAGCCTAATAGTTATGTTCCATTGGTAATCGAGTCGCCATGGCAAACACAGAGGTGCGAGAATTGCGGTCGATCAAGGTAGCTCGGCCGATATCATGTTTGAAGACTTGATCGACAAAATCAAGGTTGATCGGAGCGAGATAATTCCCCAGGCCGAGCCTACCCCTCTAACAGGTTTCAATGGGGCGACCACCTACCCGTTGGGAACGATCGAGCTGCTGGTCACATTTGGTGACGACACTGGGGATAGTACTCATGACAGACGGTCGCCAGACGACGTTCCTTGTACTCCCCTCAAATCCTGCTATCAATGTATTATTGGTAGGCCGACTTTGGGTAAGCCGGAGGCCGTTACGTCGACGACTGCATCTAAAAATGAAATTCTACAAAGCAAAGACGACCAAGTGGTCACCCTGGCGGCCGACCTAGAATCAGCAAGAAGAAGCCACGCTCTTTACCAAGAAATATGTGATGAAGTAGATCGTGGCCCGAACGTTCGAGCACTAGTGAAGGCCATCAAGTCAATGTCGCCGATTTGGACGCTCGGTATGATCCGCATAAATGACCAGAGGACAATGATGATGATTTGGCTCGAGAGAGTCAAAAACAGTGAAAAAGACCAGAGCCTCATGGAGAGTTGGTAGATGTTCAATTGGGTGACGACCCATCCAAAACGGTAAAGCTCGGTAGCGACCTACCAGAGCAAGTGAAGCAAGATCTTGTGCAATGTTTGAGAGACTATCTTGACCTGTTCGCATGGCGTGCATCGACATGCCCGCATCCCTATTGAAGTAGCTCGCCATCAACTTTCACGATGAAGGGGGTCGCTTGGCCGCTCAAAGAAAGGCGACTCGAACGAGGAAAATCTCAAGCCGCGCAAAGGCCGTTGAGGACCTCATAAAGGCCAATTTTATAGAAGAGATCAAATACACGACCTGGCTATCCAATGTCGTGCTGGTTAAGAAGAAGAACGGAAAATGGAGGATGTGTGTGGACTATACTTGATCTAAATAAGGCATGCCCGGCGATGTCTTCCCCGCACTCCAACATTGACAAGCCGGGTCGATGGGGCCTCGCCACACAAACTCACGTCTTTTTCGGGACGCTTACTCGATACAATCGGATCACGATGTATCCGCCCGACGCACAAGACAAGCGGCCTTCATGACCGATCGGGAAATTTTCAAGATAAGGTGATGCCTTTGGCCTCAAGAACGCCGGAGCGACCTACCAACGAATGATGAACAAAATTTTCAAGAGGCATATCGGTCGCATCTCAGAGGTGTATTTGGACGACATGATCATTAAAAGCATAACCGACCCAGATCACGTGACCGACCTCAGGGAAATATTTGAAGAAGCTAGGAGGAACTCCCTTAGACTAAATCCTGAGAAGTGTACCTTTGGGGTGAGGACCGGCAGATTCTTGGGTTTCCACCTGACTGAAAGAGGGATAGAAGCAAACCCTGAAAAGTGTAGGGCGGTCGCCGATATGAGTCCGCCCACGTCGAAGAAAGAGATACAACAGCTAAATGGCATGGTGGCCGCTCTATCAAGGTTCATCCCCAAAGCGGCCTGCAAGTCGCTTCCACTGTTTAGACTGCTAAAGAAAGAGGTGGACTTTGAGTGGACCGAACAATGCCAGCGAGCATTGGATGAATTAAAGCAAGCTTTGGTTAGCCCGCCGATCATGACCAAGCCGCTGTTTAAGGCGAGACGTTATATCTCAGTATTTCTTGCCATACCGTAAGAAGTTCTCGATCTTTGTGCTAGTTAGAGAGAACAATCTAAAGCAGAATCCGGTCTATTTCATAAGTAAAGTACTCCAAGGGCCCGAGCTGAGATACCAGAAGATAGAGAAGTTTGCTCTTGCACTCCTCATTGCTGCTCGAAGGTTGAGACCCTACTTTGTGGCCCATCAGTGTCGTGGTAAGGACCGACCACCTATCGTGCAAGTCCTACATCGGCCGACCAGCGGGGGATGATGATAAAGTGGGTGTGGAGCTTAGTGAGTTTGGGATTAAATTCGAATCTAGATCGGCCGCAAAGCGCAGTGTTGGTGACTTTATAGCGGAAATGACTCCGCCTCGTAAGATCAAGTCGAACGACACGGATCTTGCACGTAGATGGGTCGCCTAATAGTAAAGGAAGTGGAGCCGGCCTAATACTAGAAAATTCTGAAGGCCTGGCTGTGGAGGTGTCTTTAACCTTTGCATTCCACACTTCAAACAACCGGCCCGAGTCGAAGCATGCATAGCCGGCCTCCACCGCCGAGATTTCGATGTCGACGGGTTGAACTCGGATCGATTCCTACTCGTAGTCTCGCAGATCAAAGAATTATATGATGCCAAAGACGACGCACTGAAAAGTTATCTAGCAGGGGTGAGAGAATCGCTCAGCGGCTCGACCGAGCTGAAGTGGTACACGTGCCTCGGACCGAAAATGTTCGAGCAGATATATTATCAAAGCTTGCAAGTACCAAAACTCCAGGGAATCATAGAAGCATGATTCAAGAAACATTAAATCGGCCGAGCGTTTCAACCAAGCCAAGTCGATCGTTGGCGTTCTATGTGTCAAAGACGGAGTTGATTGGATCGCCCCATCCTAAGGTACATTGTGGAAGGAGGAGCCGAACGATCCAAAGCAAGCGAAGTTGGTCGACTCGGAGCGACCAAGTACTCGGTGATAGAAGGAAAGTTGTACGAAGAGGATTCTCCTCTCCATTGTTAAGGTGTCTTCACGTCGGTCGGCCGGACCATGTCTTCGAGGACATTCATGAAGGTGTTTGTGGGAGTCACCAGGGCGCCTGCCCATAGCTAAGAAGGCTCTCAGGGCCGACTACTATTGGCCGACCATGGACGAGGATGCCAAGAAACTCGCTCGAAGTGTAAGAAATGCCAAGTACATGCCGATGTCCACATTGCACCTTCCTCGTAATTACAAAGTCTTGTCTCACCTTGGCCGTTACTTTGGTGGGGCATGGACCTTCTAGGCCCATTTCCACCCGCTCCAGGCCAGTTCAAGTTCTTGATCGTGGCGGTAGATTACTTCACTAAGTGGATCGAGGCCGAGCCACTTGCAACAATCACATCGGCCAAAGTCAGCAAGTTCTTCGGAAGGTGTGTACTAGCCCGCTTTGGGATCCCCAAAGAATCGATATAAATGCATAACGGCACCCGGTTCACGAGACAAGAGATTCGAGAGAAATGTTGGCCGACTTAGGGGTGAAACAAATACTTCACCTCGGTCGAACACCTCGGACCAACGGCCAAGCCGGCGGCCAGCGTGGTAATTCTGCGCGGTTTGAGCGGCGGATGACAAAGAAAGGAACTGGTCGAAGAATCTGCAATCCGCTTCAGGGGCCTACAGGATTTACCCCTCATTCATCGACCGGAGTCGCCGCTTCGATTGGTATACGGAATCGATCTTTGTGATACCCATAGAAATGGGCGAGCTGAATTGGAGGACCTCAAACCCCCCTACAGTGGTTGACAACGATCGAGCTATTCGAGAAGAATTGGACCTAATTGAAGAACTGCGCACCCAAGCTTCGCTAAGAGAGCGATTGATCAAACAAGGTCGCAAACGATACAATGCTCGAGTTCAAAAGAGAGAATTCTCGGTCGGCCAGCTCGTTCTAAGACGGGCCGACGTGGGAAATAAGAATGCACGCCAAGGAAAGCTCGCACCAAATTGGGAAGGTCCATACAGGGTCATCAACAAGACTGGAAAAGGGGCTTACGAGCTGGAAACCATGGATGGGGCGACTATCCCCAGGACATGGAATGTAGAAAAACTCAGGAAATATTACGTTTGAATGTAACACAGATTTGAATGTAATAACGACCGACCTATTAATGAAAAGCAGGCAGGCGCTCTTTTTCCCACTGGGTTTTTTACAGAGGCCTGACCTTTAGAAATATGTGTTATTTACTTTCTCGCAAGAATGTATGACCGGTCGCTCAAGATTGCCCGTGGCAAAGGAGCGATCGAAGATTTATCAAAGATGATCAGATCGTCGAAACGATCTAAACCGAGCGACCATCGAAATGGTCCCAATCGAGTGCCATCGAAATGGCCCAAGGGTTTAAACCCGCAAACCTTAGATCGTCGAAACGATCCAAATAGAGCGACCGTCGACGCGGTCCCGGCCGAGGACCATCGAAATGGTCCCAATCGAGTGCCATCGAAATGGCCCAAGGGTTTAAACCCGCAAACGCTAGGTCGTCGAAACGATCTACATCGAGTGCCATCGAAAATGGCCCAAGGGTTAAGTGATAACCCATCACGGGCCTGATTGAAGGTCGCCGAGCGATCCAAGGCCCCGTTGGAATATTAAAACTTATCAAAAAATGGATGCTTTCGAAATAAGCGCGAATGACGACCGAACGGTCTTAAAGCTCAAAGACTTAGAGAAAAATAAACATACGAGGCGCGCAAAGAAAAGCGACCAAAAACGAGCGCTATCGAAGTAGCACGAAACGGCCGCCGAGCGGCCCACAAGTTCAAAATGAATAAGGCGAATAAATGCAAGAAGTACGCAGACATAGCAGTAGAAATTGGAACGGGCGTAATTAAAAGCAAGTAAAGATTGTCATTACAAATATGGGGCCTTGCGCCGAGCGCCCACGAATCAAGAATCGCACGAAGCGCGAAAAATTGTCGGGCCGAAGGCAAGTTAAAGTTACAAAATTACACCGCTCGCGAAGGCTTCAAAAGAGAATGGTGGCCGGGCGAATGACGTTGCCTTGCTCGTCATATTCTGCAGGCAACATGATCTTATTGTTGTCGACATAGTGCGTGGGCTTGATCATCTTGTCATCGAAATTGATCTGCAGATCGGTATTCAAGACCCGCGTCTGGCCAAGAGCGTTGTAAAATTGCTCGATTGCGGCCTCCCGACCGCCCGCCACCATTAGGATCTTTTCTCCACTCGGCCTTCTCTCGCCACCCAACTGCCTCTCGCTTCCCGCGGCCTCGCGTCGCCTTTCAAAGTTGTGACACGAGCAAAGAAGCTCCTTGTTCCTCTTTGCGGCTTGGCGGTCTTCTTCTCCCGTTTGAGGGCCTCCTTCTTCGACTGGAGGAGCTTGTCATATTTTAACTGCGCCTCAGTTAAAGCCTTGCCCTTTTCTGCGAAATTCAGGTCGAAAGGTTGTTAGTCGGTCAAACAAAGGTAAGGTGAAGAGTACAAGACTAAGAAAATAAAATTACCATCAGATTCGGCCACCAGCTCGGCCATGACTTTCTCGACCCCCATACAGAGAGAAGCGCAGAGCGCCATGGGTTTCTTCGATGCTTCGCTCCAGATCGGCCGCACCCAAGCTTTCGAGCTGAATGATGGGAATCTCCTCCGTTGCAGGGGCCGGGACCCGACAATCACGCTTGGCCCGCTTGGGTGAGCGATCGGCACTGGGAGGATGCGACCGAGGCCTGCCGGCCGGCTTCTTCCCTTGGCTCTTAGGAGTTTGGGGGACTTTTGAGGAAGATTCGGGGTTATCCCCTACGAGAAGCGTCATATCTTTTAGCCCCTCCTTCAGCTTCAGGATCTGGCGCGAGCGCTTCCGCCTTTTGCCGCCATTCTTTTCTCGCAAAATAACGAGTCATGAGTTAAAAGAAAAAGAGAAAGTCAACAATGTAATATAAGGACGAAAAGTTCAAAAGCGAACCAATCTCGGCCTCCGCTTCATAGCCTTCATACAAGACAAAGGGGGCAAGGTATGTATGCCTCTAGGATCTGGACGCATCATGCCCGCCAGCGGACTTTATCATCTCCAAAGTCTCCAGGTCGGCCTCTCCCAGATCTTTCACTGTGTAGATGTAATCTCCCGGCCGCCTGCAGAAATGAGCCTCATTCCACATAATCGGGAAGTAAGGGGGACCCAGCATCCCGTCCGGTTGAACCTCACAAACGACCTTCCCAGCCTCCTCGGTGGGAACGATCCAAAAATATTGACTTTTCCAGGCCGCTCCCAACGACTCCTGGAACGCTTTGAAAAAACGGTGGTGAGTCTTCTGCATCTTGAAGGAGACTTGCTCCCTTTTCTCCTTGTTGGCCTTTTCTCTGAGCCAGCTCAGCTCGAAGATAGCAAAGAATAGCATCATCGACACCGGCCGACCCACCCGGCAGTCGTGAAAGACTTCGAAGTCTTTAAAAACGCCCATGCGTTTGGATGGAGCTGTGAAGGGGCGACCCCAATATGGCGCAAGACGTCGCGCTGGAATTCGGTGAAAGGAGGGGTAATCTTCATCTTCTCGAACACGAGCCGATACATCGTGAACTTGAAGTTGGAAGAATAAGTCGCGATATCTTCGCCCTCCTTCATGCCTCTTATCCTCCAGCCCGGTGAATCTTCAAGGCGGCTCCGTAGGTCGGGCAAAGCTTCGTGGCCGACCGTAATAATGCTCCTGTTGGAGCGAAGAGTCTCCGACACCCAAGACATGTCAGACACATCTCGAGCTACATCAGCTTGGACTTCGACCTCAGCTTGAACCTCGGCCGACCCTTCGTTCGACCCTCCGATGTTGGCTTCCAAACCAGAAATATGGACTTCGGGCTGAACCGCCTCTTCTCCTTCGACTTCCTCGGCTCGGCCGCCTTCGGCCTCCACCATCTCCTCGTCCACGATTGGGACGGCACTCTGCGCCTCGTCATCGTCAATGATAATCACGTCGACGTCTTCTTCCTCTCCCTCCACTCGGGATACAACGTCCTCGGGCGGTGGAGAGTTGCTTTCGCCGCCTCGGCGAGAATGGGCGGATCTCGGAACCGATACTCTTGGAGCCGCCGATCCCGACGGATGAACGAGAACTCGAGCCCGTGGCTTTGCGAGGAACCGCTGAAGAGCTAGAGCTTTGGTCGCCCAAGACGACTTGGGTTCGCCCCGCCGACATGTATGTGGCAAAAGATCGGGCGGTTTTCGAGAATACGGCGGCGATTAGCTTTGTCCGTGGCATACACAAACACTGTGATAAAGGGATCGAGTCGGTCGATCGAGCAAAGCGCTCATGAGAGGGGCGAGCTGGCCATCCTCGACCGACACCCCTATCACGAGGCGTGGAAAAGCACGAAGTACTTTAAAGAAAAACTCAAGTTTAAAGGGGTAAAGGGAGCGGTCGATTCATACCTTAGCGGATGTGAAGACCGGTCGCAAGTAGATGCAAACAGACTTCAATGCAAGTCGGCACACACGGTGGTCGTTGGCGAGCAAATCTTGGAAGTGTGAGAAATGAACTCAATGGAAGGGGCTATTTATAGCACGCACTTACGCGCCGAAGGGGGACCGGATGCGAAGAGTCACAACGCTTCCGTCTTCTCACCAATGGTTGTCTCGGCATGCCTCGGAAACACCAAACGCCACGCCTTAAATGTCGGGAAAGACCAACCGCGGCGACAAAGACGATCGATGGTTGACGGCGGTCGACACCGCCCGTAGAAAAAGCAAACGGCGCGTCCGCTTTCATCAAAGTAACTTCACTCCTGGGGGCATCGATTCAAGCCTCACCCGCTCTTGCCGACCTAGGCTTGGGGGCAATCGTTCTCGGGTGTATTAGCAAATACGAAACCGCCAACAAAGAATTGGACTGCGCGCCCACCAACTCGATCGGCCCAAACACGCCGCTTGGAGCGCACTCGCCGGCGAAAATCTCACTAACGGTCGGACCTCACAAGATATATATCGCCATTCGCATATGGCATCAGTGCGTTCTCTCTAACCTTGTGCTATCCGCCCGAGCGACCTCTCTCACTAGATCGTCGAGTGTCTTTGCGGTACCACCCGAGGTGCTCAACGCGCGTGAAGCCGGGACCGGTCCTTCCACTCATTCAACGACCGCCCATGATCGAATCAATCAACACTTCAACACTTCATTGGTCAAGGTACGATCAATAAATTTGGCATAGTTGGGCATTTGTTGTAATGCCTCAACTAGAAGGAACACCTCAAGGAATTTGTTTTAACACCTCAAGGAATTTGTTAAATTGTTTGTCCTCATGTGCCTTTTTAACCTTTGAGGTAAGGGGGAGCAGATATTCGTGCACCAATTTAGGTTCAGTGTTCTGTTTGCATTTGACGCTATAAGCGTCAAAGCTATAATGTCCGGAAAATTCTTTTCATTTTCAAAGCAACACTTGACTCTAAATTCTTGGGTGCGATTTTACTCCTTACCACTTCGTGGTTATTGCTTTCACATGTTCCTTGCCCGGTGCATGAGATGACGCAGTTCGATGAGTGGATGGAGTCCACCATTTTTCCTTTGAGTGAGAGCAGATGCAATCTGTCCCACTTGATTCTCCAGAGTTTTGATGGATGCTTCATGAGTCTGGATTGTTGTTTTACAATCACTGATGAATGACCTTAGCAGAGATTCCATTGAATTATCCATAGCAGGAGCAGGAGCATTCTGTCTTGGAGGTTGCTGTTGTTGTTGTCTTGGAAAACCTGGGGGAATAGCCGGAACATTTGTGCTTGTTTGAGCATTATTTCCTCCCCCCCACCTGAAGTTAGGATGGTTTCTCCAGCCAGGGTTGTATGTATTGGAATAAGGGTTGTTGCCCTTGTTGTACCCCACAGACAAATGCCAAGGTAAAACTCCCTAAGGATGTAATAATTTCTAAACAATAAAAATTAAATGCAATCCCCGGCAACGGCGCCAAAAACTTGTTGTGCGAAAAGTAGTTGTGCAAGTGTACACAATCGCAACAAGTAATATATTGATAAGTAAAGTTCGTCTCCACAGGGATTGGTATTAATTTTAGAGTTTAAAAAGGAATTACACTTAGAGAAACAAGTAACAAGTAATTTGAGTAACAAAGTTTCAGTTGAACAAAGTTTAGTTAAAGTAACAAGTTAAAAAGTAAGTTGAAATATGAGATACTAAGTTGGATTGCTTTCACTACGTAACTTCCCGAGAATAAGACGCTATAACGCCACACGCTATAGCGTTAAGCGGCCATTGCAAATGTTTTGTGCCTTTCAATCACTAGCGCGTGGTTTCACTACAAGATGCCTATGTCTAGGTTCTAAATAGGTTCACCCCTGTATAATCAAGATCCCACAGCTTATGCTTTATAAACTATTGCAACTTCTATGTCTAGAGGAAGCAAAAATTGGTTAAATGTCTTCAACCAACCTTATCATTTATATTAATCCTTGAAGTCTTTCCATGGTTCATGTCTGAATCCACAGAGGTACTTGTTTTACGTGGCCAAATATAAAACAAGTTTGGAAGAGTTATAACACAAGGATTAAAACACAACACGTGAGAAATTATATACGTTATATTAATGGTTCATTACAAGTTATAGCAACCCAACTCAAAGAGTTTAGCTCATGTTGAGCATCATCAAAATAACACAAATAAACATACTTGCATTACCGTAGGTAGAAAGGAAAACACAAGTGCAAAAGATACAATCTTGATGCCTCCTAATCATCCACGTAGTGATGATGCAAATCAGTAGCTTTACACCGTGAGAAATGCAGAAAAATTACAAAGGGAGAAAAATAAAGTTCTTCAAGCTTAAAAAGTGCATCAATGGAGAAGAAGATGATAAGGTCTCTCTCTCTACCAATGCTCTCTCTAACTCCACGCACCATCTAACTATATCCGTGGGAGAGAAGGAAAATCAGCATATCTCTAGACTTCTAGCATGTGGTACCAACCCTCTCAAAAGTCAATAAAGGTGATGTTTTCTTTTTCACCAACTCCACTATTCCTCACTCATGCGATGCCAAGTGTCCACACATATCCAATAAAATCTCCACAGTGAGGTCGTCTCTCACTTGCACATCATCCATTTGAATGACATGGGACGGGTCAGGAACATACTTCCTCAGTTGAGATACATGGAACACATCGTGCAAACTTGACAGATTGGGTGGCAATGCAATTCGGTATGCCACCTTCCCAACTCTCTCTAAGATTTGATAGGGTCCAATGAAACGAGGTGACAGTTTCTTGGACCTCAGAGCTCGTCCAACTCCAGTCACAGGGGTGACTCTAAGGAATACATGGTCGCCATTGAAATTCTAAGTCTTTCCTCCTTTTGTCATGGTAACTCTTCTCGCTCCGCTTTGTGACGCCTCTCATCTTCTCTCTGATCATCTTAACCTTCTCGGTAGCCTCTCTAACCAACTCGGGTCCTAACACAACCCTCTCTCCTGTTTCATGCCAACATAGTGGAGTCCTACACCTACGGCCATACAATGCTTCAAATGGTGCCATTCCAATACTTGAATGATGATCGTTGTTGTAAGTGAATTCTATCAATGGTAGATACGAATCCCACGCACCTCCTTGCTCAAGCACACAAGCTCTCAATAAGTCTTCTAAGGATCGGATAGTCCTCTCTGATTGACCATCACCGAGAGGATGGTATGCCGAGCTCAAACACAACTTGGAACCCAACGCTCTTGCAAACTCTTCCAAAATTCGGCAAACCTTGGATCTCTGTCTCGATACAATACTCAAAGGGATTCCATGAAGCTTCACAATGACATTGATATAAATTTCGCTAATCTCTAAGACTGGGTATGTGATGTTAATAGGAATAAAGTGTGATGACTTTGTCACCTATCAACAATCACCCAAATGGTGTCAAACCCTCTTGTCGTCCTCGCAACCCTTTACAAAGTCCATGGAAATGATGTCCCACTTCCATTCAGGAATATGCAACGGTTGCATCAACCCTGCCGGCTTCTGGTGCTCCACCTTTGACTTCTAGCAAGTCAAACAAGCATAGACGAAACGAGCTACATCCTTCTTCATTCCTTGCCACCAGAATAATTTCTTCAAGTCTTGATACATCTTCGTAGCTCCCGGATGGATACTCAACCGACTTCTCGTGACACTCCTCCGCACTGCCTTCTTGATCTCCTCATCATCGGTATACATATCCGACCTCTGAACCTCAACAATCCTTGCGCATCTAACTCAAAATCTTTGTTATCACTTTCGGCCAACTCTCTCAAACATATCAACCAGCTTCACATCAACCTTCTGTGCTTCCCTTATACTAACCATGAACTCATTGGTGATCTTCAAGATCCCCAACTTAACACTCCGAGGTGTTACTTCACATACTAGGCTCAAATCTCTAAACTGCTCGATCAATTCCAGCTCTTTTACCATCATTGATGACATATGCAGAGATTTCCTACCAACGGCTTGCTCACCACAACATTGGCCTTCCCCGGGTGATAATTCGGATCAAGTCATAGTCCTTCAATAACTCCAACCATCTCCTCTGCCTCATATTAAATTCCTTCTGATCAAACAAGTACTGCAAACTCTTGTGATCACTAAACACCTCGAACCATAAAGGTAATGCCTCCATATCTTTAATGCAAACACTACTACAGCTAGCTCTAAATCATGAGTGGGGTAATTCTTCTCATGAGTCTTCGCTGCCTTGAAGCGCACGCCACTACTTTACCTTCTTGCATCAAAGACACAGCCCAAAACCTAACTTAGATGCATCACAATAGACCACAAAAGGATCCTCTGGATTAGGCAACGCCAAGATCGGCGACGCTTGTCAATCTCCTCTTCAACTCTTGGAAACTCTCTTCGCATCGGTCATCCCATACGAAAGCCCTATCTTTACATGTCAATTGGGTTAATGGCAACGCCAATTTGGAGAAACCTCAATGAATCTTCTCAGTAGTAACCGGCTAACCCCAAGCTCCTCACTTGGTGGGTGACTTGGGTGCCTCCCACTTCAACACGCCTTCAATCTTTGAAGGGTCCCCGCAATCCCATTGCTTTGGAAATCACATGGCCTAGGAAACTCACTTCCTCAACCAAAACTCACACTTGGATAGCTTCGCATACAGCCTTCTTCTCCTTCGTAACCTTCAAAGACTACCCTTAAGTGCTCTCGTGATGCTCTTCCTCGCCGACTTGGAGTAGACCAAGATATCGCCTATGAACACTACCACAAACCGATCTAAGTACTCATGGAAAATACGATTCATATACTCCATGAATACCCCGGAGCATTAGTGACACCGAATGGCATTACTAAGTACTCGTAGTGTCCATACCGGAGTTCTAAAAGCCGCCTTTGGTACGCTTAGTCCTTCACTTTGATTTGATGGTAGCCCGACCTCAAATCAATCTTGGAAAATACCTGAGCACCTACTAATTGATCCATCAAATCGTCAATTCTTGGTAGTGGATACTTGTTCTTAATTGTAACCTTGTTCAATTGTCTGTAGTCCACGCACAACCTCATGCTTCCATCTTTCTTCTTCACTAGCAACACAGGTGCTCCCCACGGTGATACGCTCGGTCTCACAAATTTCCTTTCTAGCAATTCTTCCAACTTGTTTCTTCAGTTCGGACAGCTCGGATGCAGACATCCTATAAGGTGCCATAGACACCGGTCTTGTTCCAGGAATCAATTCTATGGTGAACTCGATCTCTCTCTCAGGTGGCACATCAGGAATTTCTTCAGGAAACACCTCGGCAAACTCTCTAACCACTGGCATGTCTTCAATCTTGACTTGATTCTCTCACCGTAATGACGCCCATAATGCAAACAGAGTAACCCCTTCTCCTAACAACTTGCGCACTTGTCTAGCGAAAGTAAAGTCGATTCCTTCACCTCGGCAGGCAGGAAAACTAACCGATCTCTCAGCGCAATTGATATGAACATGGTTGTCTACCAACCACTCCATACCAAGGATGACGTCCATTCCCTCTAGTGGTAAACAAATTAAGTTAACAGTGAAGTCCCTGCCGAATACAGTCAGTGGGCACTTCGAACATACCAGAGAGGTAGTCACTGAACCCTTAGCCGGAGTGTCAATGACCATCTCCCTTACCAATGAAGACAACACTAAACTCGATCTATTAGCACACATGGCGTAAAAATGAATGAATGAGTTGCGCCAAGATCTATAATTGCAACTAGAGGAACACCGCTGATATAACACGCACCTTTGATTTCGCTTCTCTACCTCGGACCCACTAATGCAAACACTTTCCCACGCCTCTCTCTTGCTTCGGCTTTGGACACTTGGGACCGATGTGCCCCATCTCTCCACAATTGAAACATACTATCTCCTTTCGCCCACACTCACAGATAGGTGGCCCTCCTTGCCACACCTATAACACCTCTTCACTTCACCCTTGCACTCCTTCTCGCCTTGTGCCCGGTGCAATCCACACTTGTAACAGTCGAATAGCAGGGCGCGTCTCTACTAGGCTTTCCTCTCTCCTCGCGGAATTTCCTTCCTCTACCACCGTAATGGTCGTAAGGCTTCCAACCAGATCGAGGTTGAAAAGTCTTCTTATCTTTCCCAAATTTCGGCTAGTAGCCACACTATCTTCTTCATAAATTCTACAACCGTCCACCAACTCGAATACACCCTTATCCTTTGATACCCAATTGCCTGCTTGATCTCAGGCTTCAAACCGTTCTCAAACTTGATACACTTGGAGAACTCAGCAGTAGCTCCAGTGTAATGGGGGTAAAACTTTATCAGCTCGGAAAACTTGGCAGCATACTCCGACACGGTCATGTTACCTTGCTTGAGCTCCAAGAATTCCATCTCTTTCTTTCCTCTCACATCTTCGGGGTAGTACTTCCTCATGAACTCTTTCTTAAAATTCTCCCATGTGATCTCCTCCTCTCTCAGCCTTCCAATCTTGGAAGAACTCCAAGCCACCAAATGTCGTCGGCTTCCTCAGCGAGCATATGAGTCCCAAACCTCACTTTTTGCTCATCGGTGCAATCCATCACTCTTTAAATTCTCACTATTTCTTTCAACAATGCTAGAGTTTGAGAATTCTCACTATCTAATCAATTCGATCTACTAAATTAAAATCAGAGTTTCAAAATTCCACTCAAAGGAGGGCTACATTTGATGATTTAAAAAGGAAAACAGGTTCATTTAAGTTCAAACAGCTTGCACAAAGATTATACTAAGCATGTAATCATGCGCATCACATCTGATAAAAGTGGTCTAAGCCCATAACATAAGGCACCTCGGCCAGTAAGACATATAAGGCACCTCGGCCAGTAAAACATCAAGTCATAATACATAGTAAAAGTTACAACAAAATGTGATAGTTTTAGTTCAAAAGACTATCTAGCGTAAAATACACAAGATCGGCATAAAAGCACTAAAATCTACTCGGCCAAACCCAAGTTACACGACCACTGTGAGCAGATACACAACCGACTTGAGCTAGGCACAACCATCACTCATGTGTACCGCAAGTTGCCGACATGAGAAGCAACATAAAAGCAACTAGGGTGAGTCTCTTAACACAAGTAATATAATGTGAAGAAGCTTAAGGTTAGAGATAGCACTAAAGCACCTCGGTTCACCTAATACAACACTCACCGATAGTTCAAATAACCACAACAATTATCAATCACCAAAAACACATTAAATTATGAAATGTATGCATGTATGCAACCCAACCACGTGGGCATTATGCAATGAGGTACCTCCACTGTCGTTATTTAGCCTATCGGCTCTCGTCCGTCATTACTCGTCATTATTTGATATGGAGACCAAGTCCTACCACATCCGAGGTCGAAACCTCCTCCGTCGTTATATGCACATGAACATGTGACTTCATGACAAATGCAATCACACACCAATCAAACATAACGCATGTGAATGCTTACACCGTCGTTATTCGCTGTTCTACACCGCCGCTCTACTCCGGCCGCTCACACCGACGCCCACACCATCTGACATCATCATAGTGGTAAGTCGACCCTACTACACCTGTAGAATCACCCTAGGACCTACAACCGACCTCTCAATCACCTCGGCACTCCATGGTGGACTAATTGTCACACCGAGGACCGCAACGACACTTAGGGACCAAAATGTCACCTAAGGACTAAAATGGACTTAATCGCTCCCTTACTTATGCACATTTGGTGCTAAATAGCACTCACAGTGGCGTCCCACAATGTGCTAGGCAACATTGGCGCCTAACATCACCTCGGCACACTATGTGTGTTCCTCGGCTAACTACTCAACATCACCTCGGCACACTATGTGCGTACCTCGGCTACCTCGGCATTCTACATCACCTCGGCACCTAGCTCAGCTTTGGCACCTCGGCATGTTACACTCAAACCCTCAATTTGGTGACATACTCACAATTACGCGCTCCCTTACACTAAAATAGTCTAACTCATGGGGATTCACTTCTCGGCATTCCCTGGTTCAGTTCACCTACACTTAGGCATTTGGGCGTTTCACCTCGGTGACGCTACCTCGGCTTGAGGACTTCGGTTCACTACCTCTACACCTCGGTTCACTCCCTCTACACCTCGGTAACCTTAAGGCGAAACACCTACACTTCGGTTTATGCGTCCCTACCCCTCGCTAATGGTGTTTAAACACATACTCTCCCTCAAGCTCACCAACAGACTCTCAACACTAAGACACTCTAGGCGTTGACTTCCCTCAACTCGGTTTCTCTCACTCTAAGTCAAAGGTACTTCATGGTTTACTCTGTTTCTTTACTTAAACCCAACATGCAACCCATTTCCACTCACCACACTCATGCACACTCGGATACTCACTCCATTGGCTCCGATCCTCTCCCTAACTCTACATGCAAGCTCATTTTCTTCACACTACACCGATTTACACTCGATGCCTCACCATGCAATGCTCTCTTCAGTACCACACGCAATGCAGAGAGTGTTACACTCTCTCTCTCTTTCCCAACCGATCCACCATCGTATTTCACCACAAAATCACAAAGAAGAGCAAAACACAAAGAAAAACATGGTATGAACAACACATAAAACACACATGCAAGGTGATCGAACCACTCACACCAAAATACTACCAAACACAAAACATTACAAGGATTAAAAGAGCCCCTAACCCGATTATAACCGTAGACACACCCTCTTCACTAGCACTTCTAGAATCCTTCAAGATTCAAATCACTCTTTCCCTTCTGGTTCTCTTCCTTCTCTCTTCGGTTCTCTTCCTTCTCTCTTCGGTTTCTCTTCCTTCTCTCTAAGTCTCACTTCTCTCTACTTTCTTAATTTGGTAACTTGACTATTTTTGGGAACAATGGAGATGGTCTCCTACGAAGTCACCAATTAACATGTCCTAAGGGACTTAAATGAGACCTTGGCCTTATTAGGCCGTGGGCTTCCTCTACCCACACCCTTTCCTAACTTAGACATTTTCCTAAAGAGTAACACATGCTTAACACTCACTTAATGAATTACTTGACTTAAAAGTAAAATGTTGCAAACCCTTAATAACTCAACTAAGTTAATTAATTGAATTATTTTGGGGTGTTACACAACCAGGTCTGGTCTGTCTTCAGGATTTAGATTCATGCTTGTGAGTTGATTTGTTAGCTCAGGCCACTTGGGATTACATGTAAATGTAATAAATAAATCCGGGTATCCTACCCATCTGCAGATTGCCATTGCATCTTGGTAATTCTGTTGCATGTACCGTGCTCCACTGCGGAAAGTTGACTGTAAGACAATCCGCTTACCAACGTAAGATGGGTTAACATCCTCTCTAAGAATTGCCTCGCATAACCCCTTGTATAAGTCCGCACGGTTCAACGCTTATGATTCTGGACCCATTTTAAGCGTTGAGCCTCTACCATGATATATCCATTGACCAATAATTGTTGAAATAATCGCCTCCCATATAGCATGATGCCTCTTCAGTATTACGCTGTTGAATTCTATAGGCAAGCCATTCACGCAATGTAAGATGTTCACACTTGATGGAGTTGCAAGCTGAGACATCGTTGTATTCAATTTTGTCATGCCATCCATCTTCACCCCTTATAAACAATATAGGGTATTGCAAAGGTATATGCAGAGCTCAACGTCAATATTCGTTTCAAATGACCACATTGTGTTTCTACAATTATGTCACGATCATGGTGTGCAGTGCCAAAATCGCCGACAATCAGTGTCACAACCTCTGATGCATATGGTATGTTGTATCTTCTTGGATTTGGAGTTCGTTTACCAATGATGCGTAACTTTAAGCTTTGTACTGAATCACAAGAAACTCTGTCACGAACAAATCTATAATTCTTCACATATGGGTTGTGAAGATCAAGAAGCTGACGGAGTTGGTCGACGATACTGGATTGTAGTTTGGCTTTGTTGTCTTTTGTAACACCCAAAGTAATTTAATTAATTATTTGATTAAATTATTTAAGTGTTGCATTATTATAGTTATAATAAATTATTAATATAGTCTTTTATTTTAATTGAAGGGAGTAGTAATCGGTAAATCCGGGATGGCAAGGAATGGCCCAAGAGCCCAAGCCCATTGACTTAGGCTCCTAGGCGCTAGGGTTGATGCATTTCGCATCAATTGAGAAAAAAGAAAGAAAGAAACGAAAGGAGAAGGGAGAGGAGAAGAAGGAAATCGGCGCACCAAGGGAGAGAGAAGAAGGGTGCGATCGTGAGAGAGAGGAGAAGAAAGAGAAGGAGTCTTTGTTGCTGTGGTTACTTTGGCGCTTCGTAGAGATCACTTCGTCTTCGGAAAACTTAAGGTAAGGGTGGGTCTTACCTTATAATAGGGTTTATAATTGGATGTATGTGGGTTGTAGGATTTATATTGATCTCTATGTGTTGTAATTGTTGTTTTGTTGTATAGTTGAAGGGTTGCAGGTGGTGCGTGAGTTTCCCGAGGTGTTCCCTGATGAGATTCCTAGTGTTCCGCCAGAGAGGGAAGTGGAGTTTGCGATTGATCTTCTACCTGGTATTAGGCCTGTGTCTATGGCACCGTACCGGATGTCAGCCTCAGAGTTTTCGGAATTGAAGAAGCAGTTAGAAGATCTACTTGAGAAGAAATTTTTGAGGCCAAGTGTGTCACCGTGGGGAGCTCCTGTGTTGTTAGTGAAGAAGAAGGATGGAAGTATGAGACTTTGTGTTGATTATAGGAAGCTGAACAAAGTGACAATAAAGAACAAGTATCCGCTCCCGAGGATTGATGATCTGATGGACCAGTTGGTAGGTGCTAAGGTGTTTAGCAAAATTGATTTGAGGTCGGGTTATCACCAGATCAAAGTGAAGGATGAAGACATTCAGAAGACAGCCTTCAAAACTAGATATGGGCACTATGAGTACTCTGTGATGCCGTTTGGATGAATTGAAAAATAATTTTTAAAACTCTGATATTTTATTTATAAACTGCCGGGTAGAAATGGGGTGTTACATCTTTCATCCTGAAAATATAGCAAAAGGAAACGTTAATTATAGATGAGCACAATAATTGAATGCATCTAATCTATTAATAATTATAGTTGTGCAAATTTTGGGCTTCCACCAGGGATTGGTAGCAAGCTACCTATTTGATGATAGTTTTCTCCATTCATAACAAAGATTGGTGGTCCTCCGCCAACATTTACTTGTCGATTAATTGTTCTGCCCATAGATGTTAGAGAGAACATCATGTTGAATGACCTAATATGATCCTGAAAATGTTTGCTTTTTCTGTCAGCGTTGTGGTATAGATCATACATAGCATGAGGTTGTTTCTTGTAAGGTGGAAGCAGAACTCGTCCATGTGAGCAACACATGTGAAACATGGGGTTTGCGGAATTTTGTTCTTTCCGAATCTGTTCTTCATACCACATCAACGCATTGCAATGTTGACACATAGATAAAGGAAGTCCAATGTTCCAATATGTAGAGTCAGCAACTGTGAACGAATTACTGAGTTTAGAATCAATTGCATATAATATCAATTGAATCTAATAGTTGTGAAAGTTCCAATATGGTTTGTGGAAGTACCTGTTGATGTGATAATAGGTTCATTAAGGAGGTGGGTAGTATTAGATGAACTATCATGTCGTGAATGACTTGTGATGATTCCGGGGCTAAAAAAGTAAATTCAATGTAAGCATAACGTGGTGACTTGTTCGGTATGGAACCTCACTGATATAGGGGTAACTTTATTGGAGCCTTTAGAACATAAAACATTATATGTAAAATGGAAACCGTTAACAAATGGTAAAGGCTGCACGTGGATGAGGGGTTGTTGTGGTATGAGAACAGTGGTTTTCAACAAATTGATAATCGACATTTTGTCTTTCATGAGTTGTTTGGCTGTTGGTGGAATAACCATGCTCAATCGTTCTTTTGGGTCTCCTCTGACGAAAGTCTGCATGGAATATTAACGCATTATAGTATATTTCAGCGGGGGGCACAATGTCTGATAATGTTACATGAACGTCTTTATTAACATAATGTGTTACTTACCTCCACGTGTGACACGGGCAGCAGGATGCCATGTGGACGGCCAGAAGACATTTACTATATATATGAAAACACACTTTTATTATTGCTTGTGCATCTTCATTACAAAGTGACAGATAAAAAATAGAATAATATAATATACCTATAGTTGTGCTAGTATTATTAAAATATTGGTAGTAAGCCCATTAGTTATAGTAAGGCCCATTATAATGTTAGGTCATAGGTCCATTAGTTTATTAGTATTTAAGGTAGATGCTAGACCTAATTTGGTATCATCTCTTTTCATTTGTAACTTTTTAGCACTTTCAATATAATAGATCTTTAAAGAATTTTCTCTCTAATCCTCCATGAATGCCATGTTTTTCAACATGGTATCAGAGCAAACATGGTATCTGTAACACCCCTTTTCTACCCTTATATTACGTGCCATTTATCAGAGTAATTCCTTTTCCTTAAAAATAAAATTTCGTTACTTGATAGAAAAGAAATGCTACACTTCATTAAAAACTCATCAAATAATGCACTCTTCAATTTGTGCAATCAAACATCATGTTATGGAAAATCCCATTCTCATAAAACACAATCGCAATGCAGATAACTACCAACTCACCAAATACTCACACACGTCTCAATGTAACAATTAAAAATCAGTATACAATTATTAAACAAATTATCCCACTCCACGCCCCCTAGGTGTTACAGTATCAGAGAGCGACACAACATTACAGCCCAAAAATTAAAAGAATAAGGCACCTGCAGCCTTCACTGCGGGAGTACTGCAGCGTTGCCACAATAGAGCAACATTCCAAGCGTAAGGGTGAGAATTTCAAAGGAACATAATCGGATACACAATAGAGTAATAAGAAGGGACAATCACAAGGTATCATCACCACATCATAATTACACAACACCAAATAAGAAATCACAACAAAGACCACTCACAATTATGTTTATGTATGAAGATGCAACCCACACGCGGGCATATGCATGATGGTACCATATCATCTTTAAAAACCACTCAAGGCATATCTTCATTATAGAAGTGAACCACTCAAGGCATAACATCATCAATATAAGTCATAGTATGCACATGCCATGAGATCCTATAACACATGTGCAATTCAACCAACACTCACTCGGGGTACTCACCATCATCATCATAAAATAAATAACCACTCAAGGTATGTCATCATAAAACACTCGTAGAGTGTATTCGTCATTCACATCACCATCATTAAATAACACATCATCATAAACACTCGTAGAGTGCATTCGTCATTCACATCACAATCATTAAATAACACATCATCATCGATCACTTATCTTTTAGTTTTGTGGGTTATAAAATAGTAAACCGATTGACTATGGGATTACTCAGGTAACTGGTACTACTCGCAAGAGGCATTGGCCACATTTGCGAGGCTCTCAGTGATGCCCTTGTAAATGCACCAGTTGAAAGAAATTTCGCCTTAGTGGTAAACCACAATTTAGCCATAGTCAAGGAGTACACTAGTAGTATAACCTCTACAAAGAATTCAATCATAAAATAAACTCAGAAAATTCGATCCTCGTCCAGCAACACAATTTGAGAAAACAGTATCAATTTAGTAACAAAACAGCCACTTATATTTTTGAAAAACTGCACTATAATTTCGCAAAGCAGCACCAAGTTTAGTGGCAAAAAAAAAAAAAAAAAAACAGCAACTTATATTAAAAAAAACTACACTATGGTTTCGCAAAACAGCACCAATTTTAGTGACCAAGACAGCAACTTGTATTAAGAAAAAACTGCACTCTGGGTTCGCAAAACAGCACTAATTTTAGTGACAAAAACAGCAACTTATGTTTAAAAAAAACTGCACTATATTTTCATAAAACAGCATCACTTTTTAGTGACAAAAACAGCAACTCATATTTAAAAAAAACTGCACTATATTTTCATGAAACAGCACCAATTTCTAGTGACAAAACAGCAACTCATATTTAAAAAAAACTGCACTATATTTTCATAAAACATCAATTATTTGTTAACAAAACAGCAACAATTTAACAACCAAAAACAACACCTTATATCCTTGAAAAACAACAACTATATTCAATTAAAACTAGCAACAACCCACAATTTAACAAAGCAACAAAGAACGATTTAATTCACCACAAACAAAGACCTTGTATTTTCAAAAACAACACTATATCCAATCAAAACAACAACCACACATAATTAAACAAGGCAAACAAAGAACCACTTAATCACCAAAACCATGGAAATCGATTTTGACCCCATCAACTCCCCCAATTCGAAACTCAATTCATCATCCCATAATTTTAATCACTTGATAACATCAACAATGCATCATACAACATCAAAACCCAACAAAACCCATCATATACCCCATTATGTTAGATGAAACGCTCACCCTTACCTTAAATTAAATCGTAGGATTCCAATAACACCAAAATCGCCCAAATAGCAAGCTTTCCCTTCCTCTCCTTCGCAATTAACAATGGATGTTCCTTCTTGAGCAACTTGCGAATCCAACAACAACAAGCAATGAGTGATTGAAAATCACCACAATAGGGAAAAGGAAAAAAATTGAGAAAGAAAGGACCAAAACCCTTACCTTGAGCAACCTTGAGAAGTTTCTCTCTTCTCCTTCCTCTCCTCTCCCACGGCGCAAAACCCTATCCTTTTCTCTTCTGTTGTTTTTCTTTTCTTTTCCTTCCTTTGCAACTAAGCCTAGTTTATTTATATCTTGGGCTCAAAAGGTTTGGGCCCTTTTTACACCCCCCTTCCATCGCTTCCACCACTCCCTAACACAATAAAATAATTACCACATTATAACTCAATATAATTAGATTTAGTGCAACACTTCAAATAATTTAATCAATTACTTAATTAAATTATTGAGGTGTTACAACTCTCCCCCACTTAGGAAATTTCGTCCTCGAAATTCATACCTGAGTCGAATAGCTCCGATAGACTCCTCATCCCGCTCTCTAACTCCCAAGTCATGCTCTCCCAAAGAGCCTCCCAACCACACTACTTTGACCAATGCAATGTCTTTCCTCTCAACACCTTCACCTCTCTATCATCAATCCTCACCGGCATAGTCTCCACCGTGAGATTCTCACGCACTTCTACATCATCCATGTGAATCACATGAGACGGTTCGAATATACTTCCGAAGCCGTGACACGTGGAATACATCGTGCAAGTTCGAAGATTAGGTGGCGAGCCACCACAGTAAGCAACTTTTCCTAC
This sequence comes from Oxytropis ochrocephala, assembly GCA_020916435.1. NCBI lineage: Eukaryota > Viridiplantae > Streptophyta > Magnoliopsida > Fabales > Fabaceae > Oxytropis > Oxytropis ochrocephala. Next base: position 71,182,687 of record CM037091.1, on the reverse strand, counting down.
CTCTCTGATTTGGTACGGTCCAATGAATCTAGGAGTCAACTTCTTCGCTTTCGGTGCACGCCCAACACCGTCATAGCGTAACTCTCGTGAATACATGCTCACCACCAAATTCCAAGTCCTTTCTCCTCCTATCATGATAACTTTTCTCACGCTCTGAGACTCTTTCATTTTCTCCCCGATCACCTTAACCTTCTCTCGTAGTCTCCTAACCAATTCCTGGTCCAAGAACGACACTCTCACCGACTCATGCCAACACAACGGAGTCCTACACCTCCGCCATACAAAGGCTTCAAAAGGAGCCATCCCTATACTCGAATGGTAGTTGTTATTATAAGTGAACTCAATCGGTGGAAGGTGTGTATCCCACGCACCTCCCTCGCCTCCAAAGACACAAGCTCTCGTAAGATCCTCCGCAGATCGGATGGTTCTCTCTCGTCGACCATCACCCGAGGATGATAAGTCAACTCAACCTCGGCTGGACCCCAAGGCCTCCCGTAAGCTTCCCCAAAACTCGATTTAAACCGCGGGTCTCTATCCGACACAATACTCTTCGAACCCCATGAAGCTTCACAATCACCGAATGTATATTCTAGCCAACTTTGGCACATGTGATAGTGATGTTGATAGGAATGAAGTGAGCGTACTTTGGTCAACCTATCCACAATCACCCAAATAGAGTCAAACCTCTCACAAAGTGTTTGGCAACCTCATCCTGAAAGTCCATGGAAATGTCGTCCCACTTCCATTCCGGAATCTCCAACGGTTGCATCAACCCCGCCGGCCACGTGCTCAATCTTTGACTTCTCGCAAGTCAAACATGCGTATACAAATTGTGCTACATCCTTCTTCATACCGGCCACCAAAATGGGCTCTTCAAATCATGGTACATTTTCGTGGCACTGGATGAATACTTAACTTGCTTCTCGTGGCTCTCCTCGAGTATCATTCTCTTCATATCAACATCATCAGAACACATATCCCGTCCCCGATCTCAATACTCCTCAGGAATCCAACCCAAATCCCCATCCACCGCCCGATCACCCGCAACCAACAAATCCACCGCCACATCCAGCTTACAAGCGTCTAAATATTAATCAAGAAGTCATTATCAATCCTCAACATACCCACTTTGACACTCTGCGGTGTCACCTCACAAACTGTGACTCAAATCACTAATTGCTCAATCAACTCCAATTCCTTCACCATCATTGTTTGACATATGTAAAGTCTTCCGACTTAAAGCATCACCCACGACATTAGCTTTGCGGATGATAGTTCAAGCTGAAATCGTAATCTTTCAAAGAACTCTAACCAACGCCTCTGTCTCATATTCAGCTCCTTTTGGTCAAACAAGTACCTCAAACTCTTGTGATCACCGAACACCTCAAATCAACCGTGCCGTAGATATAGTGCCTCCAAATCTTTAGCGCAAACACAATAATAGCAAATAGTTCCAAATCGTGAGTAGGATAGTTCCTCTCGTGTATCCTCAATCGCCTGGACGCATAAGCAACTACCTTCCCATCTTGCATCAATACACCTCCCAAACCCATCTTGGAAGCATCACAGTACACAACAAAAGGCTGATCCGACACAGTCAACACTAGCACCGAGATGTTGTCAACCTCCTTTTCACTCTTGGAAGCTCTCTTCACACTTGGCGCCCCACACAAAAGCTCTTCCCTTACAGTCAATTGGGTCAACTAAGGGCTAGCTTAGAGAACCCCTCAATAAACCTCCCGTAGTAACCAACCAACCCCAAGAAACTCCTAATCTCAGTCACAGACTTTGGGCTCTCCCACTGCAACACTGCATCAACCTTCGCTGGGTCCACAGCTATACCATCACCAGAGATAATGTGACCCAAAAAGCTTACCTCTTTCGCATGTAACTCACACTTTGATAACTTAGCATAAAGCTTTCTTTCTTTCAAACCTCTAGCACTAACCTCAAGTGCTCACTGCGTGTTCCTCCTCGGACTTAGAGTACACCAAGATATCATCAATAAACACAACCACAAACCGATCCAAATAGCTATGGAAGATCCTGGTTCATGTACTCCATAAACACCCCGGTGCATTTGTGACACCAAACGGCATTACAGAGTACTCATAATGCCCATACCTCGCCCCGAACGCTGGCTTTCTGGATGTCTTCATCCTTCACCTTGATCCGATGATACCCCGACCTCAAGTCAATCTTGCTAAAAACCTTAGCACCCACCACCGATCCATCGGATCATCAATCCTCGGAAGAGGATATTTATTCTTGATTGTAACTTTGTTCAACCGACGGTAGTCTACACACAACCTCATACTCCCATCTTTCTTTTCACTAGCAAAGACCGAGCTCCCCAAGGTGACACACTCCTGGTCTCACAAACTTCTTCTCTAACAAATCTTCAAGTTGCTTTTTCAATTCTGGCCAACTCGATGCAGACATTCTAATCCGGTGCCATAGACACGGGCCTGAGTGCCGGGCACAAGCTCAATCCCAAACTCAACTTCCCTCTCGGTGGCACACTAGGAATCTCATCAGAAACACTTCAGTGGAACTCACACACCACCGCAACCCATCAACCACGCTTGGTTCTTAGCGCATATGGACGCCATCAAAGCAAACAACCGACCACCCTCTTTCATTACCCCGCGCAATTGCTCGTGAGACAAAGAAAGCGCACTCTTCCTCTTCGTGAAGAAGAAAACTAACAGACTTACTAGGACAGGTTGATGTGCACATGGTTATCTACTAACCACCCATGCCCGTAATCACATCCAACCCACCCAAAGGCAAACAAATCGGATCAACTGTAAAATCTCTCACAAAGACCGACAGAGGACACCTAGCACACATTGTAGAAGTAGTTACCAACCCTTAGCCGGAGTGTCGATAACCATCCTCTCTCCATAACAGATAACACTAATTTCAACTTTTCAAAGACAAATGTAAGCAATAAAAGAGTGCGTAGCACCAGTGTCAACAATAGCAATTAAAGGTGTACCATAGATGAAACATGTACCTTTAATCGCATTGGGTCCCTCCAACTCGCCAAAGGCAAAAACTCTCCCAAAGGACTTCTCTTTCTTTGGCTTTGGACACTGTGGTACCGATGTGACCACTTTCCCCACAATTAAAGCACAACACCTCTTTCCTATCACAACTTGGAAGCCATGTGTCCTCTTTTCCACACTGTAACATCTCTTTTTCTCATTATTTGGACAACTGACTCTTATGGCTCGCTTTCCACACGTGTAACAAGTAACACTGGCCGCAAAGATCTCCCCACTTCGCTTAGACCCACCAACAAATTTACCAACAAACTTCCCTTTGCCCTTACCAAAGAGCACCTCATATGGCTTTCCCGACCAAAAATTCTTTTGCTTTTCCTTCATAGCTCTAGAGAAAGCATTATTGTCCTCTTCAAAAATTCCGCACTATTAACCAACAACGGAAATACTCGGATCTGTTGATACCCTATGGCTCTCTTAATGTCAAGACGCAACCCGTTCTCAAACTTGATGCATTTGGAGAACTCAAATTTCTCCATCATAGTGTGGATAAAACTTGGACAATTCAAGAAATTTTGCAAAGATACTCGCCATACCATGCTACCTTGCTCAAGTCTCAAAAACTCCACCTCTTTCTTTCCACTGACATCTTCCTGATAGTATTTCCGCTTGAATTCCTCTCAACATCGCCCACGTGATCTCCTCATCGGCGCCGTCAACCCCGACTAGTCTGTTCTCCACCAATCATAAGCCTCTTTCTTCAACATGTGTGTGCCATAAATAACCTTCGAGCATCGGCAATCCATGACACTAATATCCGCTCCATCTCACTTAGCCACTCAAGGGCACCATCGATTATACCCGCCTTCAAAAGTAGGAGGGTTCTCACGCCGAACGCGTGGCGGACTACGCGCTCCATCACCCGTAGCATTACCCACAACCCCAAAGAATAGCTCGCAAGGTAGCGTGAAGTGCGCATCGTTCGCCCCGCCATTCTAGTACCGCAACGTAAAACATAAAATCGTAAACGAGTAACGGCTCAAATGTTACTCAACTTGATGACTCAACCACCGCCGGACAGACCGAATCGCTCTGATACCACTAATGTAACACCCTTTTCTACCCTTATATTACGTGCCATTTATCGAGTAATTCCTTTTCCTTAAAAATAAAATTTCGTTACTTGATAGAAAAGAAATGCTACACTTCATTAAAAACTCATCAAATAATGCACTCTTCAATTTGTGCAATCAAACATCATGTTATGGAAAATCCCATTCTCATAAAACACAATCGCAATGCAGATAACTACCAACTCACCAAATACTCTCACACACGCCTCAATGTAACAATTAAAAATCGATACAATTATTAAACAAATTATCCCACTCCACGCCCCTGTGTGTTACAAAGATCGTGAGAGCGACACAACATTACACCCAAAAATTAAAAGAATAAGGCACTGCAGCCTTCACTGCGGTACTGCTGCTGCGTTGCACAATAGAGCAACATTCCAAGCGTAAGGGTGAGAATTTCAAAGGAACATAATCGATACACAATAGAGTAATAAGAAGGGACAATCACAAGGTATCATCACCACATCATAATTACACAACACCAAATAAGAAATCACAACAAAGACCACTCACAATTATGTTTATGTATGAAGATGCAACCCACACGCGGGCATATGCATGATGGTACCATATCATCTTTAAAACCACTCAAGGCATATCTTCATTATAGAAGTGAACCACTCAAGGCATAACATCATCAATATAAGTCATAGTATGCACATGCCATGAGATCCTATAACACATGTGCAATTCAACCAACACTCACTCGGGTACTCACCATCATCATCATAAAATAAATAACCACTCAAGGTATGTCATCATAAAACACTCGTAGAGTGTATTCGCCATTCACATCACCATCATTAAATAACACATCATCATAAACACTCGTAGAGTGCATTCGCCATTCACATCACAATCATTAAATAACACATCATCATCGATCACTTATCTTTTAGTTTTGTGGGTTATAAAATAGTAAACCGATTGACTATGGGATTACTCGTAATCGTACTACTCGCAAGAGGCATTGGCCACATTTGCGAGGCTCTCAGTGATGCCCTTGTAAATGCACCAGTGAAAGAAATTCTGGCCTTAGTGGTAAACCACAATTTAGCCATAGTCAAGGAGTACACTAGTAGTATAACCTCTTACAGCAATTCAATCATAAAATAAACTCGTAAAATTCGATCCTCGTCCCAAAGAACACAATTTGAGAAAACAAGATCAATTTAGTAACAAAAAACCACTTATATTTTTGAAAAATCGCACTATAATTTCGCAAAGCAGCACCAAGTTTAGTGGCAAAAAAAAAAAAAAAAAAAAAAAACAGCAACTTATATTAAAAAAAACTACACTATGGTTTCGCAAAACAGCACCAATTTTAGTGACCAAGACAAAGAACTTGTATTAAAAAAATCACTGCTGGTTCGCAAAACAAAGACTAATTTTAGTGACAAAAACAAAGAACTTATGTTTAAAAAAACTGCACTATATTTTCATAAAACAAAGATCACTTTTTAGTGACAAAAACAAAGAACTCATATTTAAAAAAATCGCACTATATTTTCATGAAACAAAGACCAATTTCTAGTGACAAAACAAAGAAATATTTAAAAAAAACTGCACTATATTTTCATAAAACATCAATTATTTGTTAACAAAACAGCAACAATTTAACAACCAAAAACAACACCTTATATCCTTGAAAAACAACAACTATATTCAATTAAAACTAGCAACAACCCACAATTTAACAAAGCAACAGCAACGATTTAATTCACCACAAACAGCACCTTGTATTTTCAAAAAACAACACTATATCCAATCAAAAACAACAACCACACATAATTAAACAAGGCAAACAGCAACCACTTAATCACCAAAACCATGGAAATCGATTTTGACCCCATCAACTCCCCCAATTCGAAACTCAATTCATCATCCCATAATTTTAATCACTTGATAACATCAACAATGCATCATACAACATCAAAACCCAACAAAACCCATCATATACCCCATTATGTTAGATGAAACGCTCACCCTTACCTTAAATTAAATCGTAGGATTCCAATAACACCAAAATCGCCCAAATAGCAAGCTTTCCCTTCCTCTCCTTCGCAATTAACAATGGATGTTCCTTCTTGAGCAACTTGCGAATCCAACAACAACAAGCAATGAGTGATTGAAAATCACCACAATAGGGAAAAGGAAAAAATTGAGAAAGAAAGGACCAAAACCCTTACCTTGAGCAACCTTGAGAAGTTTCTCTCTTCTCCTTCCTCTCTCTCCACACAGCAAAAAACCCTATCCTTTTCTCTTCATTGTTTTTCTTTCTTTTCCTTCCTTTGCAACTAAGCCTAGTTTATTTATATCTTGGGCTCAAAAGGTTTGGGCCCTTTTACACCCCCTTCCATCGCTTCCACCACTCCCTAACACAATAAAATAATTACCACATTATAACTCAATATAATTAGATTTAGTGCAACACTTCAAATAATTTAATCAATTACTTAATTAAATTATTGAGGTGTTACAGTATCCTCCATGAATTTCTATGCATCTAGGTCACTTTCTTTATTTTATTATTATTTTCTTCTTCATTCAATTTCTTTTATCTGCCTCAAAAAAATCCTATTTCCGTAATTTTTATTTTACTCGCTTCATCTTTCGTAAGCATATGATCATTTCAAGATCTCTTTATTTTTTTGCAAGTTCGGATCACATCTGCTTGCAAGTTTAGATCGCATCGTTTGGCTATTGAGATTTTGATTTTTGGTGTGCGCTTTCATCTTGTTCGTCGCTTTTTGTGACCTAGAGTTCCTTTCTCGATTTTGGTTTGATCTTTGAATCGCCATCTTTGATTTTGCTTCCGATTCATCATTTCTAAGTTCGATTTTGTTTTGGATCTTGCTTCGATTCACCGCTCTCGCATTTCAAGATCGGGCCGACGATTCTCGCGTTTTTAAATCATTCGGATCGCTTCTCGCATAGTTTCGTCTTTTTGCGCTCTCTTTCTTCCTTTGATTACTACATCGAATCGCACATGATTCAAGTTTGCGCTCTGGATCTTGCAACTTTGCTTGTCAAGTTATTATCGCTTTTTTGTTTTGCTCCGCTTCACTTTGTGATTTTGCTCGATATCGCATCGGGTTAATTCGGATTGTTGTTCGCACGTAATTCGTTTTACACTCACGGTTTATTCTTGGATTACGGTTTGTTTGTATTTTTGAATTACATGGTTCGATTTTTGGGTTATTGCTATTGTTATTGGTTCTGCATATATTTTTTACCAAACAACATTCAAGTTGTTTGATGAAATGCCTCAAAGAGATATGCTAGTTTGTTTAAGTGATTCAAGCACACCACCGAACTCATGAAATTGTCCATTCGGGTGACTTGGTGGTGTTTGGGTCATGCATGTGGTGAATTGTTAGTATCACAGTTGCTGTGCTGGAGTTCAGTGGAGCTGTGATTGTTGGCTATAAGGAGTTGATATGAGAAAGATGCAGGGTTGTTGCTAAGTGGGTCAATTGGGTCAGCTTTGGTTGGTGTCAAGAATTAATGCCTTCAAGTGCCTACCTTCAGCCATGATGCAAGCTGAAGGTAGTATTACAACTAGTTTGTTAATTGTTGGTGCATATGGGGTGTTCCTCAATCATTTTCATCATCACTCCTTTTTTGTTGATAATTCCAATTGAATTTCCTTGGTGGATCATAATACACTTTACTGGTGTTGCATTAGCTAGTTTTGTTGCATTAAATATGTTGTCTTACATAGAAGGCAATCATCTTTCATTGGATATTTTTGCTGCGTTTTGCTTGCAAATAGGTATGTAGTCTTCATCAAAGTTTGGTTCTTTGGTTAGCTAAATGGGTATCAACAGTGAAGAATAAGACCGATCACTATCAAAGTTAGCTCTCATTTACTAGCTTTGTTCAGAATACATGGATTTGCATTAAGTTCTGGATTTGATGGACATTTTGATTATCCTTAATTGGCTTGATTTTAGCTTATGTTTATGGTAATTAAGCATTATGTTTCTGCTATAAATGGTTAAGCATTGAGATTTTGCTTTTGTCTTGAGTGATTAAGTACTCTTGATAGTTAAGCATTGTTTGTGCTTTTGCCAAATGGTTAAACTTTGAGATAGTTTACGTTTTGTGGTTAGTTCTTTTGCCCTATGGCCTTGTTGATGTTTGCTTCGCCTCTATGGTGGTTAAGCATTTTGCTTCCTTCAAGTGATTAAGCCTTGAGTTGTGGCTTTTGCTTGATGGTTAAGTGTTAGTTTGTTGCTTCCTCCGAGTGGTTAAACCTCGAGTTGTGGTTTCACTCACTGGTTAAGCATTTGATGACTTCTTTGGCACTTGGATGGTTATGCCCAAGAGTGGAGTTTGTTGATTCTTTTGGAGTGAATGTTATGGAGACGCCGGAAGAAGCTTGAAGGGGCCCGATAGTTGGTCAAGAAGACTTCTGTGAGCTATGCACCTCAATCATACCAATTTGAATTGATCTTTATTTTCCTTAATTTTATAGTATCTTTGTATTGCTTATCCTAAGTTTGGAAGTGTTGTGAACACCGGCCCAAAGATACTGAGGCTATTAAAATATTGGTAGTAAGTTCATTAGTTATAGTAAGGCCATTAGAATGTTAGGTCATAGGTCAATTAATTTATTAGTATTTAAGGTAGATCTTGCACTCCAATTTGGTATCATCTCTTTTCATTTGTAAATTTTTAAAGACTTTCAATATAATAGATCTTTAAAGCTTTTTCTCTCTAATCCTCCATGAATGCCATGTTTTTCAACAAGTATCAACATTGGAGGAAATTCCATTTGGTATCGTGATAACTACAAAAACAATAAGTAAATGATTATTAGTTACACAACAGTATGTGTGACTAATTGAAGATAATTTCATATGTCTATATGTAAGACTTATGGAAGAATGTGTACCGTTTGTAATATCGGACATGGGGAATGACAGTATTGAAGCTCCATCACTGCGGTTGAATAGAGATTTATGCTTGCAGGTACGTTTACTATTGCTTCCTATACATTGAGTCAGTAATTAAAAAATTAATATGTTTATTATTATCGAAAATAAACATGATTTGTAAGGTGTGTGGCATATTTTGTGTAACATCATATATGTCTTATCGGATAGAAAATTACCTTCAATAATACATGATAGTGGATTGGGTGTACTACGGGTGGGCATCCGGCAAAATCTCGCACGCTTCGTGGGGTGGGGACCTGCATGTTTATTAGAAAGCTGAATGAATATTGATTGCCCAAGTGTATATATTCATTCTAAAAAGTTTGAAGTAGGAATATAATACAAAGTTATATGGATCTATATATGTGTCAATAACCTGCAGCATCATCGTGTAGTGAATATAATGTTTCGTTGACGGCAGACAAGTCTCCAGAGTGCTCATCCCTACTATCTGTTGTAGAATGAATGTTGATTAGATGATCATTTGGTGTGGGACATGTGTTTTCCTGTGAAGCATTCATTATCGTACAAATATATGACACTAACTTGGGATCTTTGTGTCGTTAGTTCTAAAGCTAGAAGAAGTGGCATGAGAGAAGTGAATATAAACTGGTTACTATAGAAACATGGAATTGCTAACAGAATGCAAATGGTAACGGATGAGTAAATGCTGGATGAAGGACCTTGTTATATAGTAGTAAAGTTGTTAACAAATGCTATAAAATGTTGTTTACTTTGATAGTAATTAATATTTTCTGCTTGTTTTATGGGGAAAGGCTATAAGGCATGTAGGGGAATATATTTACGATTTGACTATGTGTAGGGAATATATCTAAGGAATATATTCTGGACATGCGTTAAAGCCTATATAGCTTTCGCTTTTGTTGAAGGTAAATCGAATATATCTTTTTATCGTTGCTGCGGGTATTGATATTATTTGGAGAATAATTTTAGTTTCAGCTTGTAGGGGAATATATTTACCACTTCACGATGGCTAGGGAATATAATTTTTACTTCATTCGTAAAAGTGGAACAGGGGAATATACTTTTTGGCATCTTACGTGACGCGTTAACATTCGTATGTCTTGTGGTTGACATTGGGACAACGTTGTAGTTGCTGACAAATCCACTAACAATTATGTTAATGTCTTTTATGTACACAGTGAATACTGAACTTATATCTACTGATGAGTCAGCCAATTATTTAACATTCAAATCATACGGGCAGTCTATATCTGGTAAAATAAACATGGTTGCTTATAAGTCAATGGGATACCTTTTATGACTATCCCCTTCTGCAAAGTTAAAAACACGTTTCGAAATTATAGATAAAATATTATATTATGTCCTATAAGTACTTATATTTATATATTTTATTTTATATATATATATATAATATCTATAGATATAAATAAGAATATATTATAAATACTAAATACAAATAATAAATACATAATAAATATATATAGTAATATATAAATTTGATTAATTCTTAATATTCTTAATTTATTTATGTTTATTGAAATACACAGACTTTAAATTAATATTAGGTACCTCAATTGAAATTTAAAATTATATTTATAATATATATGAATTGGATAGTTTGGATTAATAGGAACAATATTATCTTTAGAGGGGTTACGATTAATGTAAACTCAATGTTTGATCATGTTATGAGACTTGGGGGTTGTTTAAGCACAAGGTAGGGAAAAGTCCACCTGTTGATTTTGAGAGGTGGAAGGCAAAGCCAATGGATTGCATTCAACTATTATCATTAATTATAAGAGGTATATTCAACCCCTTGTACCCCTTGAATAAAGTTAGAATTAGAAGGCATTAGTGGGCCATTATATTCAACTAATTATGTATTCACTATATTATTATTTATCAACTATATTAGCGTTAAAGTTAGAATTAGAAGTACAATAAAAATAAACATATATAGTGGGCCATTGTATTCTTGGAATATCAAAGAAGTACAAACAACACTGGTACTCCTACTCGACAATGAGTTAAAGGGCACTAATAGTAAAATCAACACACAGAGACGACAATAATGCCAAGCATAAATGGCTTTAGGGGATTGAAACTAACTACTTCATAAAGGAGTATGACCCACACGAAGATCCAAACACTTTACGTAAGCGAGATCATTTAGTGCCCTCAATCTTGATGGTTTCTTGTTGGTTGGAGGAATTTCTTGTTGGTAAAGTAAATGGATGAAGGAGAAGTGTAATCTGGGCTAGATTTTGAAACCTTTGCTCCGACAGGAGACATTAAGTCAAGGTCAGGGAATTCGATAGGATCAATTGAAGAAGAACCACGCTTGCCATTTGATTTGTTGGGTGGTGTCTGTTCAGAATATGTGATCTTAACCAGGGAAGGGGGTGCCTTCGGAATCAGTTAGTTCGGTCACAGGTGTTGGTCCATCTTCAGTATAGTTGAGGTTCAAAACTGATGTGGGTGAATATTGGGAAGCATTGTGGGCCACATCACCAGTAGGGCTACCTTGAGTTTCATTTTGATTAGGTTGAGTGCCAGATATAGCTCCCACAGCAATTGGGGTATTCTCCAAAACAGGCAACGCGATGATGGCACTCTCGGTAAGATTTATATTTTCAAGACTTGTCTGAAATGGACACACAAATGATATAGCTATTCCCCCAATAAAGTGGTACAACACAAAAAACTCTTCTCCAAATGTTAATTCTAACTTACAATAGGTTGAGATGTGGCTAATTTGTTTGCCTCATCGACATAAACAACATCATCTTCCTCACTTTTACTCTATTCAGTATAATAGATTTTGCTAGGCGTCGAGTATATATTAAATATTGACTTTAAATGTATATTAGGTAAGTAACCACCTCTATGTTATGTTTCCGAAGGAATTGTTGAATTATGCCAGAATCATGAGTGATCTTCTTGACTGTGAACGTCTGCCAACGCTTCAAAATATTCCCTTCGGAAATTTCTACCTTAAATAGGAAGTCCTTTCCAATAAAAGCCTTGAACTCATCGGGGCTTGTAGGAGAATGCTCAAGTTGCTACAAATGTAGCAGTTGATCAATATTTAGTACATATATTATAAACATAATAAACTTAATAGGTTGATACCTGTTTGATCGACTGAATTAGGTCAGCAGAGGAACGACCAACATACATGGACACAATGGTGTTAAATAGTGTGAAGGTGGTTGACCCTGTATGATCGATGACTTGCAGTTGAAGCTTGAATCTAAAAATTGTGGTGATATGAATGTTAAATCAGTAGACATACTCAAGTGGTGGTTTCATTGAATGAGAATACGTTTTTAGTCATGATATCCTATGTAGTATCTGGTCCTACCATTTAAAGCAGAAATGGTTAAGAAATATATGTTATAGATATATGACTGTTCCAGTTTAAGAAATGCAAGTCAACTTTAATGGGTTATAGTGCAGTTCTCACAAAAATTAAGGTGATTAATAACACCTTGGCGTAGCAGCTACCAAGGTATGACAATGGTCACATTCATATTTGTTTCCACATTGGGTTACACGTTTCATACAAGTATTGCATGAGTCATAGAGCCATCCTTGCTCTAGTTCGATTTCGATAACCTTTGCAAACACAGCTCCAAAACCAGTCTGCAACCATAGAAGGCATTGTATTATTAATACTTATAGGTTAGTAATAAGGTGTTATAAATGAAATAGACTTGCTAATATGTATTTTGGTTGATTACATCTGATGCCTCAAGTAGATCACCGATAGTCATCTGGGGCGTCTGCATCATTTCATCAGCAAGGGTAAGAGTAGTTGGTATAACCATCGGAAATAAAAATTTAAATCATGTGTAATGATCAGTATGATGAATATGAGTTACAAATACATGCATGGAATATACATTACCGAATTTTGTAGTCAACAATTTTAGGTAAGGTTTCATCATCAAGTATGATTTTTGTCCCAAAGAAGGTAGAGGATATAGCCATAACACCTGTTACATAGATAAATTAACAACAATTTGTGACTAACTAATGACTAAAGTATTACAGTAAAATGAAGAGTTATAAAAAATTGTAGCATGGTGGACAGACCTTGGTATTTGTTGAGACGAACCTCTCAGCATGTTCACCCCACAAGGTACAGGTAAGCCTCTTTTTCCTATGATGGATCAAAATTATAATTTGTAAAACATGATAAGGACTGTATTAACCTTAAAGGTAAGGAATTTAGCCTATGACTATGACTTGTGAAACAGATTACTGATGAATGATCTTAAGCAAAGTCACTTACTGCAAGTCCTCCATGACAATATCCATTAACAACATGTTTCTTCCATTCTTCTCAATGTTCTTTAAGGTGTCCTTCTCCACTATGTGACCAATGACATCTATGCATGCGACATAAAAGAGACATCATATGGATATAGTAGTACGTAAAAATTGTGCATTACTTATATAGGACTGTCATGATATAATAAATATGAAATTATAATTTATACTTACCACAATAGACATTGGGTTTTATTAGAAACTGGATCTTTGTAAAATCAGCAAAGTCAAAATGGTTTCTGGGAATTTCTTCAGCTGATATGGTACAGACTCTTGTCATCCCCATGAAGAAGAGCTTGTATTTGTGTTCAGTCTTTCTAAACTTATGGTCGTTTTGAGCAACCAGTAGCTTTTGAAAAATATAAGTACCACCTTCCTCGATATACCTAGCTAATCGGATCAGCAAGTGTTTTTTCATTGTAGCTTGTATCTTTCCACACTGGCAATGATGAGTTGTTGTTAAACTACCTGACATATAAGTTTAACTGAAAATTATGATATACTCAAGTAGAATAAATCTTATACCTTTTCATCCAACAATAGCATATCTATTTGGTTAACTTCGTCGTTGTTATTCGCGTTGAATACATGCCAAAGATGAATCACCCTCACTTTCAATGTCTAGTCGATCTTACCTGGGACAATGTCTTCAACGAAATGGATCTCCGGAGCCATACTGATTAGGGAAGATATGAGTGTTCACTGGAAATTATATGTTAACTAACTGAGAGTTTGATGAAGTAATGAGTAGATGATTATTCAAAAAATAGAACCTCCGTAGTTAAATTCAACAAAGAGGAAATGCAACATAGAGGAAATATTGTAACATGTAATGTAATACCTCACCTTATGTCAGTGGTAAGAAACTATCCGGAGGTCGTTTGGGAATGGATAGTGGAGTGGTGAGATAATGGGGTGTTCGGTGCTGGTATTTATAGTAGTTGGCTCAGTCGGATGTGAAGGTCCATCTCGACTCCAACACTTATTAAAGATTCATGATTAAAGATTAAATATATATATATATATATATATATATATATATATATATATATATATATATATATATATATGATGTGTGTGCTATGTGTGAGAGAGAGAGAGAGAGACCATTTTGGTATTTATTCTACCTGCTATGTGCTATGTGTTATGTGATTTGTTATATTTGTTATTTGTTATTTATGTAAATATATGTAATATTTAAATATATAAATATGTAAATGTAATGTAAATATATGTAATTACAGATTACAGATATTAGAAAGTCTATACATTAGTTCGTAATTACACATTACATTTATTTTGCTATTCATAATTGAAAACTTAAATTAACCAAATAATTATTACACTTTTATAAAGGTCTTCTAATGGTGAAATTTATTAGAGAATAGATTCTCAAAATTGGTTCAGCTAGCTTAGAAATAATCTGTGATATAGTAGGTTTTGACATTATATTCGCGCATGAAAAGATGTTGCAAGATCTTTGACTTAGACATATCTATGGATTGATTCAGAAGTAGTGTGTACCATATATTTCCCATGCTTTTTTAGTGATGGATGTGTACTGAGTAAAGAATTATGAATATTAAATATAAAACCTAATTATATTGCTTTTTATTGCTAAACAGAACTTCCTATAACAAGATAGTTCATATAAGTTAAGAAAGGTGTTCCGGAGTGGCCCAATAGGCCCCACAAGGCGATAGCGCAGATGCAAAGAACAAGGCGCAACTCCGCCACCGCCCACCCGCCAACCAGGACCCAAGTCGGCCCACATCAGCGTCAGGCGCGCGCAATTCACGCTTAACGGCGGGCGCTCGCTAGCAAAAGATAAATACCATGTTCACTCGTGGCATCAGGTACGTTACTTCACCTTGTGACCCTACCCGATTGCACACGACTGACTTGAGCGTCAGAGTGTCTTTGGAGGTACCACCCGCGTGCGGCCAAGACCCCGGTTTAACTAGCTCCTCAGCGACCAGGCTACGAACATCACCAGAACTTCATCTCTATTGGTCAAGGTACGATCAATTGGCGACCACAGTGGGAGAGCCCGAGCGCTATCCGAAACATAGCACCGCACGAAAGACGCACCTCGTTTAGACTCAACCCCTCTGGGCAAAATGCTCGTCCACAGCATACCCCAAAGGGCGTGCCTGTAACCATTCACGAGTCACAAGGCAACCCTCGCCAAGAACCCTCGGTGCAGGGAGGCCACAGACCGGTATTGGAACCCGTCCAACAGCTAGTTCAGCAGCAGCAGATCCCGACCGAGTTGGCCGAGGCAAGAATCATAGAACCCCTGCCAGAACATGTGACCCGGGCAATCCTTGAAATACTGCAGAGTAAGAATCAGGTCATTGCTGATCGTGATGCGCTTATTTCCCATTGCGAGAGAGGATCGACCTCAGCCCGCCCGCGAGCGGCCAACAGAGATACTCAACCTCGGATGACTCACCACGCACATAGGGCGCCCCTCGAAAGGGCGCCCACATCGCAGGCGTATCCCGACGAATTCTTGGTTCAACAAGGTAGGCGGCGCATAGGTCGCCCCATCACAGGAACGGGCGTAGTCGCCATTCCCCATCATATGACTACGATTACTCAGACTCCAGCTACCGACTGGATACAGGCCGGTCGCCAACGAGATACTCTTCATGTGAATCTTCCGGTTCTCGAAGGTCGGGGAGCCGGTCCTGGGACACGTACGATGAGTTTCGTGATTATCACAACGGAGAGATACGAGACGTATTTCAGGTCGCTAAGCGACCCAGGAGGCACTGTTCTGAGCGCCGACCAACGATGCCTACCTCACTATGTAGTCGTTCAGCCAATTTGAACAATAAAGGATACCTAGGCCAATAAAGTATACCTAGGCCAACAAAGGATACCTAGGCCAACCTTTTAATGGTGGGTTCTTAGGAATGCCGACCAACGATGCCTACCTCACTATGTAGTCGTTCAGCCAAACATCGAGCGACCAAGGTCCTTTTACTAGGGAAATACGACGTTATCGTATCCCCAGAGATTTGAGGAAACCTCCCAATTTGAACAAATTCAGCGGCCGCAGGGATCCAGACAAGCACCTGAGCTACTTCAACAATTATTGCAGCTACAGGGAGCAGGCTTTTTCCACAGTTGCTCGAGGAGCGAGCATTGGAATGGTGGGAAACTCTGCGCCCTAACAACATCTCCTCTTGGGATGGCCTAGTCAGAACGTTTTTGGCCAACTACACGGCCAACAGGTGCCAAGACCGGTACGAAGAACACTTGGACGACATCGATCAAGGTGAGAATGAAACATTGAGACAATTCATAGAGCGGTTAAATGTGGAGGCCGACATGCGATCTAACATATAGAGATAGGCTGAAGTGCATGAAACGTGGAATTAGACCGGACCACCTATTCGCACAAGAATTTGTTTTGAACTGTTACCAAGATCTCACCCATTTCCTTAGAAGTGCCAATGACCATATGGCCTATGAGGAAGCGTTGCTCGCCAGAAAGGGTGCATGTGCGTGGCCCAAAGAAGAGCAGAATAGGTCAGTCAAAGGCCATGATAATCCCCGTGAAAGCAGGGCGGAGTATCGGCCTAGAAAATATGAGCAGCGTACGAGGTTGAACACGCCCATAGCACTGATCTACTCGGAATGCCAGAACAATGAGTTTGTTGTCGTAAAGCGGCCTGACCCCCTCGTCCTCAAGAAGAGGGCATGGCCGACCAAGAAGTACTGCAGATTTCACAAAAGCAAGGGGCATGACACCAACGACTGTATGGCCCTGAAGGATGACATCGAAGATCTTATCCAGAGAGGTAAGTTGAAACAATATATCAGAACTGAAGGCGGGGAGCGGCCAAAAGAAAGAACTAGAGGGCAGCCCGTTCATGACAAAAGAAAGGTCGTTGCCACAGATTTGGTCAAAGCATCTAGAGACAAGGACGCGACCGAAGAAGAGCGTGATACCAGACAATCCAGAGGACGAAATGTGATCATTCATGGTGGGAACCCATTTGAGGTCCACGAGTCTAACAAGGCCATGAAGAGAAAATGGAACGAGATCCTGATGGTCGGGACGACTTCGGCTCCTAGACCGACCTCGAATAGGCTGCCCATCTCCTTCGGGGATGAAGACTTGTTGGATGGGAGAACTAACAGATATGTCCCTTTGGTAGTCTCAGCAGTGATGGCCAACACTGAAGTAAGAAGAATATTGGTCGACCAGGGAAGCTCGGCCGATATAATGTTTGAAGATTTGGTCGACAAACTGAATGTAGACAGGAGCGAGATCATTCCCCAGGCCGAGCCAACCCATTTGACGGGGTTCAATGGGTCGACCACCTACCCTTTGGGAACCCTCGAACTCTTGGTCACATTCGGAGATGATACAAATGGTAGTACCCTCTACAAGACTATCAGGACGACATTTCTGGTCCTTCCAATCAAGTCGTGTTACCAATGCATTATAGGCCGGCCCACGCTTGGGAAGTTGGAGGCGGTCGCTTCCACGGTCCATTTAAAAATGAAATTCTACAGCAACAATGACCAAGTGGTAACCTCCCGTTGGCGATATGAGGCGGTAAGCACGCCATTACTTGTACCAGGACATGTTCGAAGAGCCGACGCCGAGCGCCAACTCTCGCGACACTGTGAAGGCCAACAGGTCAACGTGGCCGACCTTGATGCTAGGTACGACCCAGATAGCGATCCAGAAGAAGATGATGACTTGGTCGGGGAGCTGAAGAACAGGCTCAAAAGACCAAAGCCTCATGGAGAATTGATCGATGTCCAGCTAGGGGACGACCCGGCCAAAACGGTCAAGCTAGGGAGCGACCTGCCTAATCAAGTCAAGCAGGACCTCATTGGTTGCCTGAGGGATTATGCAGACCTATTCGCTTGGCAGGCGTCAGACATGCCTGGCATTCCCATAGAAATTGCCTGCCATCAACTTTCAGACGATAAGACAGCTAGGCCGGTCGCCCAGAAGAGGCGAGTGCAGAATGAAGAGAAGGCTCGGGAAGCGGCTCAAGCAGTGGACGACCTGATCAAAGCCAACTTCATTGAGGAAATCAAATACACGACCTGGCTCTCCAATGTTGTCTTAGTGAAGAAAAAGAACGGCAAGTGGCGCATGTGCGTAGACTACACTGATCTAAATAACGCATGCCCAAAAGATGCTTTTCTAGTCCCTAGCATTGACAAGCTGGTCGATGGCGCCTCAAGGTACAAGCTCCTTTCTTTTTTGGACGCGTACTCAGGGTATAATCAGATAACAATGTACCCACCAGATTGACAGAAGACGGCGTTCATGACCGATCGTGGTAATTTCTGCTACAAGGTCACACCCTAAGGCTTAATGGTGCTTGGTGTTGTGCAGGGGACTTTAATGAAATGACTTGTGAGTTAGACAAAGATGGCATTCATGTTGTTGAGCCTATCAAAATGAGGCTATTTAAAAACTTTCTTAGTGAATCTGACCTGATGGATATGACTTTGCAAGGCAATAGATTCACTTGGATGAGCAATCCAGTAGTAACAAGACAGAAAATTGATAGGGTTCTTGCTAATTGGGCTTGGAGAGAAATTTTCCTTATGTTATAGCCACTACTCTCCCAATAATTAATTCTGATCATTCTCCTATTATTATCAAACCTAAACCTCCCATGTCTAGTCGGCAAAGTTTTAAGTACGACGCTTTCTAGGATGAGCATGTTGATTGCAGGATTGTTGTTGCCTCTGCTTGGCAGAAGACTGAAGTTAGCATTGATCCTTGGGATAACTGGAATAAGAAAGTCAAGATTTGCAAAAGGCATCTCATGGGCTGGCACAATAATACTTTTAAAAATGTTGCGAATGAAATTCAATCTCTTAAGAAGAAACTCAATTATTCTCTTAATCTCCCTAAGAGTTTAATAAATTGGTCTGAAGTAGCTCAGATTAGAAGTAGCATTGATAAGCTATGGAGTCAAGAGGAGTAATATTGGGGCCAAAGATCAAGACTTAAGTGGCTAAATTACGGGGATAAAAACACCAAGTTTTTTCATGCTTCTACCATCCAAAGGAGGGATTGGAATAAACTCATTAGAATTCAAGATGGGGATGGTGTTTGGCTGGAAGGTCAATTAGAAGTCATGAATGGTATTTATAAGTTTTATAATGATCTATATTCTGATGAAACTCCTGAGTGTATAGAGCAATGCCTTAGAGTTGTGCATAAGTGTGTTAATGTTGCAATGAATGATGCTTTAACTAGACTTATTGAGTTCAAAGAGGTCAGAGATGTTGTGTTTGAGCTTGGTGCCTATAAAGCTCCTGGACCAGATGGTTTAAATGGTTTATTTTTCCAGAAAAATTGGGAGACTATAAAGGATGATGTCTTTAATTCTGTCTGCCATTTTTTCAAGAATGGTAAATTAAGTGATGAATCTAACTTTACTAATGTGGCTCTCATTCCCAAAGTTCCCCATCCTAAATCTATTTCTCAATTGATGGACCATTAGCTGCTGCACTTTTCTATACAAAGTGATTGCTAAGATTTTTGTGGGGAGATTGAAAACTTATCTATCTAATATTGTTTCCCCTCAACAAAGTGTTTTTGTACGGGGAGAATGATTCAAGATAATCTTGCAATGGCTCATGAAGCCTTCCACTAGAGGAAGTTTGAGGACTTATTCTCCCCTAAGAAGATGGTGGCCTTGGTTTCAAAGATTTTCAAACAATGAACTCTTTTATGTTGTCTAAACAAGTGTGGAGGTTGTGTCAGAACCCCAAAGCTTACTGGGCAACACCTCTTAAGGCCATTTATTTCCCCAAATGTGACTTTAAGTGTGCTAAGGTTGGTTGTAGTCCTTCCTGAGTGTGGAGAAGCTTATTGCATGGTAGACATTTGATTGTGAAGGAAGCTAGATGGGACATTGGTCCTGGTAATGCTCTAAGTATGAGAGATGACAACTGGATTGCTTCTGGAGGTAAAGAAATTGTGAAAGGTAATGCTTCTGCTACTTTTGTCTCTGAGTTAGTAGGATCAAACCATGAGTGGGATTTAGATAAGCTTAGGAGTAATCATGCTCCTAAATCTTCCATTGAAGCCTTGAAGACACTAATTTCTTGGTCCTCTTCTATAGATAAGCTGGTTTGGCCTCATACTAATAATGGGATATATTCTGTTAAATCTGGTTATAAATTGCTTTTTCCCTCTCCTCAAAGAGCTACTAAAGCTTCCTCATCTTCCTCTCTTCCTTTTGAGATTTGGGATCTTATTTGGGGTGCTAGAGTTCCTTCTAAATTGAAACGTTTTATGTGGAAGGCTATCTATAATTACCTACCTACTAGAGAAGCTCTATTCAGAAAGAAAATTGCTCCTACTCCTAAATGTCCTTTTTGCATCATTGAGCATGAAACTACTGAGCATATGTTGCTCCTTTGCCCTTGGACTAGACCTCTTTGGCTTGGGCTTCAATTTGTTCCTACTCCTACTCCTTTGGGGCTCACTTCTTTACATAATTGGGTTCTGGAATTGTGTCTCAATTGCCTTCAAGGTTCTATTGAAGGTATATTTTTAGATTATGGAATGTGTGGAAGTCTAAGAATGAAGCTTATTTTAATGATAAATCCCCAAATCCTATTGAGACTCTCCATAGAATAAATGCTTTATGCTATGAGTATCTTATTGCTACTTCAAAGTCTCCTAGTATTAACTCCAGCCCTTGTAATATCTCTGCGGGTGGAGTTCCTTGTTTCTGGAAACCTCCACAGAATCTTTGTTCAAAGATTAATTGTGATGCTGCTTTTGACAAAGCCACATGCACAGGGTACATTGGTGTAGTATGCAGAGATAATAGAGGTTCAATACTTCCTGCTATTCATAAGCGAATTCTTGCAAATTCCTCTCTGGTAGCTGAAGCGTTTGGGCTTCGTGAAGCCATCTCTCTTGTCGTCGCTCTCCATCTCCAAAATGTTATTCTTGAGTCCGATAACTTCCTCTTGTTGAAATTTGCAGAAATAGAAATAAGAATAATGAAATTAATGGGATTGTTTCTGATATTCTTGAGTTGAAAAGGAACTTTGTTGATTGTGAGTTTACTTGGACTCGTCGAGATGGAAATAGAGCTGCGCATGAGATTGCATCTCTAGCTTCGAAAGGTTTGCTCTTGGGTAATTGGACTATGAGACCTCCGGATCCTCTTCGAAAGGCAATTTCTGATGATTGTAGAAAGTTTTCCTCTTCTTCATCGTGCTCGATTGCTTCTTCTATGTGAGTTGCGTAGTTCCGTGCTTTTGATGGCCTCCTCAATTCTAGGGTTTTTGCCGTATTTGGGTGCTCTCTCTTTAGGTGTTGATTCCTCTTTCATCCCTTATTTGGTGGTTGTCAGCAATCACTGTAGTGTTAAGTGGTTTTCGGTTATCTCACCTACCGAGTCTGATTCTATTCGTGTTTTTTTTTTTGATCAACTGAAAGGTTTCATTCATTGGGCCAAGCCACAAAACCAATACATCAAAGTGTAAGTGAGGACACCAGGCCAACACACCACTAATGTCCACTTACTATTACAACAAAAAGAAATAACTTCAGCTAAACTAAAAAAACAGGGGGTGCCGGTATGAAGGGCTGCAAATAGCGCCCACCCGACCCGGCCCACACCACAACATCACTTAACTATTACTCAGAACTATGAAGTACCAAAACAGCTAACATTGAAACACAAATTCTTCCCCTTTCGCTAGCCAACCCTAATTCGGTAACTCACGATTCCTACCAACCTCCGCCGATCTCTCGCTTCCTTCGACCAAACACTTGAATCCTTGAACTCCACTACCACCATTTAGATCTATCACTGATTCCTCTTTGTTTATGGCGAACGCGACGAGAAGACAAACGATCGAATCGAAACTCAGAGACTCAGGGATCTGGTCTCTCTGAATCCAGAATAGTAGCAAGAGCAGGAGGGGGGTTAAGGATCCAATTGACGGGTAACTGCCGGTGATTAGCGAGCTTGGCAACTAGATCCGCTACTGAGTTAGCTTCCCTCGCGATCCACTTGAATTGGAGAGAGGTAAAATCCTTACTAATACCCTTTATGTCCTCTAAGATGCATTCTATGTTCATTCTCTTAATTTCCTGTTTGCATGCTTGTACGAGATTCCTGCAATCGGACTCTACCACCACCTCCTTGATGTTCAAAGAAGCTGCTAAGAAAAGACCCTCCCTCAGTGCACTGGCTTCTGCTTGTAAAGGTGAGAATGCATATATCTGAGTAGCTAGTCCTGATTGTATGATTCCTTCATGATTTCTGATAATAACTCCACTCCACCCAGTACCTGTGTCTTGATTGAAAGTTGCATCTGCGTTTATTTTCATTTGATTGTCCCTCGGGGGAGTCCACCTTTTAGGGCCCCTTGATGCACTTTGTCGTATCTCTGTATCTGTAACTGTAGTGGTTGTAGTGGTTGGCAGCTTAGTATTACTAATGCTTATATACTCACTAGTTGCATTCCTTGTTTGTATGAAAGTTTGTGTGGGGTTAGGCTGTTTATTGTCAAACACCATAGAGTTCCTAGCCTTCCAAATGAACCAACATGCATTGAAAATCGTCGAGATAGCTAGGGTCTTCTGCTTAGCAGAGCCATACTCCTTTTCAAAAATTTCCTCAAGCCAAACAGCAATTGAACTTATGTTATAGATAGTAGGCACTCTACACACCTGAAGACTATGCCAAACCGGAGTAGTCCAAGGGCACAGCAGGAAAGCATGCTCTATGGATTCCTCTTCCTGTTTGCAAACAAGGCAATAGCCATCCTTAGCTATATGTTTGACCAACAAATTAAGTTTGGTAGCCATTGCCCCCTGTTGCATACGCCATAGGAGATGCTTAACTCTTTCTGTCACTTCTGCCCCCCAAATGCACTTCCAACTATTCTGGGAGGGATTGTAAGAGGTTGAAGGACCAGACTTAACCACTTTGCCTCCTTCCCACAGACATTTGTAGCATGATTTAGTTGAGAACCATCCATCCACTTCATGAGGCCAGTACATTGAATCACCTGCATTAGTCCATCCCACAGGAGTTTTGATAGCTTCAATTGCTGATTTAGGATCTAGGAGTTGCCCTAGCTTGGAGATATCCCATTTCCTTTGTGTTGTATCCAAGAGAGCATTAACTTTAAGACCTCTAGCTCCCTCCTTCACAGTAGCCCTTGTTCCTGCTGCCAACCAGATATCCTCCCCCATATCCACTGTCTTTCCCTCCCCTATGCACCATCTACCTTCCTTCTTAAGAATATCCCTGCCATGAAGGAGACTCCTCCATACCCAAGAGATCCCAGATTTAGGTCTTACCTTCCATATGTCATCCCTACCACAGTAGATACTTCTAAGAATAGATGCCCAGTATTCATTAGGAAATTTAATACACCTCCAGGCTTGCTTAGATAGTAGAGATGAGTTCTGCATGGCAAAATCCTTGAAACCCATTCCCCCTTGGTTCTTGTGATTACACATAAGTAGCCAATTCTTCCAGTGTATTCCTCTATTTTTAACTTTGGAGCTCCACCAAAACTTAGCTATAGCAGAGCATAAGGATTGATGTAAGTTTTGGGAAGCCTCACTATAGACATAACATAGGAGGATGGCTTGGATAATGATTTAATTAGCACCTCCTTACCGCTGAGAGAAAAAATTTTCTTTCCACCCTTCCAGCTTTGAGAGAACTCTTTCTTTGATCCATTGTAGAGCATGGCTTCTAGAATGTCCCCACTCACCGGAATGCCCAGATACTTGCCTGAGGAGGCCCAAATTCGGATTTTCAGGATGGTCGCGGAGCGCCCTTCATCTCCTCTTGTACCTTTGCCTAGGATAAGCCCAGATTTCTGGAGGTTGATCATTTGACCGAAAGCTTTTGAGAACACATTCAGAATATTGATAATTTGATACATTTCTGTCAAAGAAGCCTGTCCAAATAAAATAGAATCATCTGCAAAAAATAAGTGAGTTAGGATAGGAGCATTTTTAGCAAGAGTTAGCCCTTTGATAAGGCCCAAGTCACTGGCCCTTGAGATCATTCTAGAGAACACATCAAAAACAAGTATGAAGAGGTAAGGGGAGAGAGGGTCCCCTTGTCTCAATCCCCTACCAGGACTGATAATTTTACTTCTTGAGCCATTAACTTTGATAAGAGTATTTGACCGAGGTGACTAGAGACAGACAAGAGAGACCTGCATGTGACTAAACCCAAAAGAAAGCGAATCGACTCTAGGAAAGACCATTCTACTCACATAGGCTTTATTCATGTCAAGTTTAATAGCAAAACCACTGTTAGATCCCTTCCCCGTGTTTCTTCAGATAGTGAAAAGCTTCCTGGGCTACCATTAAGTTATCTTGAATCAGTCTACCACCCACAAAAGCGCTTTGTTGAGGGGAGATAAGATCATTTAGGGACGGTTTAATTCTCTTCACCATAATCTTTGAAATTATTTTGTAGATAAAATTGCAGCAGCTAATGGGTCTTAGCTGGCAAATAGATTCAGGGTCCTGGACTTTAGGGATTAAGGCTACAATCGTTTCATTCACAAAATCCCCTAGCTCACCAGACTTAAAGAAGTGGGACACAGCCTGTACCACATCATTTTGAATAATACTCCAATTTTTCTGGTAGAAAACCCCATTTAGCCCATCAGGCCCTGGAGCCTTATCTGCTCCCAGAGAGAAGACTGCCTCTTTGACCTCTATTAAGGATACCGGAGCAAGAAGAGAGTCATTTAGACTGGTAGTGACCAATTTAGGAATAACAGAGAGGCAGGAATCATCCACAGTGAGACACGAATGATATAATTTCTGTAGAAGTTTTCAATGGCTAGCATCACATCCTTCTGCCCTTCCACCCAGTTACCATCCATATCCTTTATTCTAGAGATCATGTTTCTATCCCTCCTCTGAACAGTAGTTACATGGAAGAATTTGGAGTTTTTATCTCCATAGGTCAACCACTTCACTCTAGATCTTTGCCCCCAATACATTTCCTCCTGCTTCCAGAAGCCATCAATGGCTCTTCTCACCATGATAATTTCTAACTCATCCACTGGGGTGGTGTTCAGAAGCCTCTCCAACATCACTTTAAGTTTAGCAATCTCCTTAGCTGCATTTTTGAAGGTTTTAGAGTTCCAAGATCCCAAGGCTCTTTTACAGTTCCTCATTTTTGACTTCACTGCCTGCCAAGCATCTTCATTCTGCCCTGCTGTTTGCCACCCTTGGATTACCACTTCCCTACAATCTTCATGCTCTTCCCAATAGGATTCATACTTAAAGTATCTTGGGCAGCTAGATTTTGGGTTAGGAGTGAGAACTATTGGGGAGTGGTCAGAATTAACAATTGGGAGTGCAATCCCCACAGCATGTTGGTATAGATCCCTCCAGCCCCAATTGACTAGAATTCTGTCTATTTTTTCCTTTGTGGTAACACCATCTCTAGGATTGCTGATCCATGTGTACTTACTGCCCTTAAGTTGAAGGTCCATTAAGTTAGAATTGTTTAGAAAGTCCCTAAACAGCTGCATCCTAATAGGAGCAATAGGAGCCAAGCCTTCTTTATCTGCTATAGAGAGCATCTCATTAAAGTCACCCATTAAACACCAAGGGCCATCCCTCCAGGGTCTTAGGATCTCTAATTTTTTCCACAAGTTTCTTCTATGTCTGAATATAGGGTTCCCATAGACAAATGTGATCTGAAATAAGTTTCCACTCTTCTTTTCCTTCACCCCAGTATGGATGAAGTTGGAACAGGACTGAAGAATCTGAATTTCATAACCATTGTTCCAAAACAGTCCAAGGCCCCCAGAAGTACCTTCTGCAGGTACACAGTAAGCATTCTGAAACTTAAACTTCCTTTTTACTCTACTAACCCGTTCCTCCTGAGCTCTGGTCTCCATGAGAAACAAAATGGCTGGCTTTTGACCCTTCATAAGGTCGTTGAGCTCTCGGCTTGTCGTGGCAGCCGCCAAGCCACGACAATTCCAGCTGATGATGGTCATCTTGACCTTGGGGGCTTGTTATGGCTCGCCTCCTCAGCCTTGTTTGAATAGTAGCCCATGTTGAACTTGCCAAAAACCCTATGTTCATCCTCCTCTACCCTAGCATGGTCTAGAGTAGTTTCTGTGTTACCTCCGTCTTCCCTGGCTTTCTTATTGTTTCTCACCCCTTTGCCCTTATCATGGCTTGTGCCACACACCTCATTCTTCCTTTTCTTTAGACTCATAAAGGATGTCATGCTAAGGGCCAGGCTGCTCTCTTCAGCTTCTCCCAACTGGATCTGACTAACAGAACTCTCCTCTTCCTCCTCATTAGGGAATTCCACTATGTATTCAGGTTCCTTAGGAGGTTTCGTGATTTCCCTCCAGTGAGGCTTCTCTGTGATAGCTTGATATGGTGTATTTAGGTCTGGCACTGAGGCTATAAACCCTAACTGTACAGTATCTAGGTTAGGGTTATACCAACCTCCTCTTTGGTTTGGGCTGGGTAGGTTAATGGTTTTGTAAGTGCCTGTGACATTTGGTAGGATAGGGTTTGGGGTGGGTGGCTGTTGTGGAGGTGGTGTCTGGTTTTGTGTCTGATTTAGTGTCTGGTTTTGTGTCTGGTTCTGGGTACGGTGTCTTTGGTTGGTGTCATGCATGTAATAGTCTATGTTTGCTTGGTTCTGTTTTCGAAGGGCCATTTGTTGTGTGTAAGAGTTAAGTGGTTCCTCTGGTCTGTTAGAGTTTACCGGTCTTTCCGGTGATGTTTGGGCTCGGTCTGTTGGGTGTGAGGCTGGTGAGTGGGATTCTGTATTTGTGGGGTTATTACCAAGGTAGTGTATGGATCTTGGGGCATTTACTATTAGCTCTGCAGAGTACTTGGGTTTATCTGGATCAAAGGGGGACATGGTGGTAGGTTTAGAGCAATAGTTTTGTTCATGACCTAGAACACCACACTTGTAACACATAGATTGAATTCTTTCATACCTGTAGCTCACCCATAGGTTAGGTAGGTTGTTTCTAGGCACCCAGCAACCCGTTGGCAGAGGGTTTTCTAGTCTAACCCTTACTCTTCCTCTCACAAAGGTTCTGAGGAGTCTTCCTTCTACCAGAGGCTCTTCAATCTCCATAACTTCCCCAACTTTCCTCAGGATCTTCCTTGCATTGTTGGTGCTCAGAAGCTCTAGAGGCAGATTATGAACCTGAATCCACATAGGGGATGAGTTGAAGCTAATTTGTTGGTACGAAATTGTTGGATTCCAATCCTCAAGGCACAGCAGGTGGTTCATAATGAACCAAGGGGCTCTCTTCAACACCATGTTCTTCTGTTGTTCATTGGCAAAATGAAATAAAAACAAGTTCTTTTCCACTTCTGTTATTTGAACTCCAGGATAGTTGACCCATGCATTCATGATAACCTCTTTAACTGCCTTAGCATTGTAGATTTTAACTGCTCTCAGTTTTCCCACTAGGGTTCTTCTTACTGATTCAATGTTGGTTTGATTTGTAGGCTCAAGATCTTCACCCAGAACTTCTGGATCTTCAACCTGATGATTTTCGCTGTCTCTCGATGAGCTAGCCATTGATGTTTGGAGAAGGAAACAGCACACAGAGAAGAGATTGACCAGATGTTAACTATTACTTGACAGAGCAAAACCTAAGCAGAGTAGTAATGAAGAACAAAGGCTAAAAGATTCAGATCTGGATATACTAAAGACTTTAGACTCTAAAAAGAAAGCATATTACGATTATCTTTTAATTCTATGGATAACTGTATCAACCTGGACTATAGCCTCTAACAGCATTTCTATACCTAACTATTAACCTTCTACTGCATTTATTACTGTTTCTCTTTTTGGATTAACTGAACTACCATTTTGATGAGACTCTATACCTAGTCACAACGATGTAACATGTAACATTAATAGTTAGACTCACCCACCAGCACACTTGGGAACTGAGAGGCGAATGACTGACAGTCACGTTTAGTGCTTTGTTACCATCGCATTAAACGCAGAGAGAAGAAAGGGAACCTGGAACTAACTCGGCCCACAGGACTGAGAGGAAGACCTATCAGTTCAGAACTAAATCTCAAGGTAGTTGACCAGGGCCACCACCAGAAAACTACTCCAGCAGCCACGCCACTTAACCTAACCACTCAACGGCGGACCAAACCCTAGCAGAGCACCCTAGGGTTTTCTCTAGTAACTTATTTCGTCTCAGCGATTCTATTCGTGTTTAGTTTGTTTGTTGGGCCTTTAGCTTTTGGGCCTTGTAATTTTTAGTTGGGTTTTGTTTGTACCCCCACCCCTTCCCCATTTACCCCCACCGAAAAGTGAAATCCCAAAATGCCCTTCTGAAAACGTATTTTTTTTTTTTAAAAAATTTGGCCAATCGTATATACACCCCCAAGGCATATATACGATTGGCAAACCCCCACCCTAATCGTATATACGCCTTGGGGGGTGTATATACTATGGTCAAATGTAAGGGTCATATATATACCCCTCAGGTGTATATACGATGGCCAAATGTAAGGGTCGTATATACACCCCCCAGGTGTATATACGATTAATAATTTTTTTTTTAAAAAAATACGCTTTGTAAGGGCATTTTGGGATTTCACTTTTCTGTGGGGGTATATGGGAAGGGTGGGGGTGGGGGTGGGGTGGGGTACAAAAACCCAAAAATGTTTGGCTTATTACAAATATAAATTCCTATGAAATCTCAACTACAAGAGCATTTAAAAGACAAGGAACAATTTTAGAATATTTGCTATCATTATGAAAATTAATCATTTGAGCTTCCAATTGTTCTTTAATCTTCTTTAATGGTCGTATATACACCCCCCAGGTGTATATACGATTGGCCAAAATTTTTTTAAAAAAAAATACGTTTTCAGAAGGATATTTTGGGATTTCACTTTTCGGTGAGGGTATATGGGGAAGGGGTGGGGTAAAAAAAACCCTTTTTAGTTTCTGCTTTATCTTAGTTTGAAAGAGCCCATGTGTTGTATGGTGCCTTTGTTATTGCTGGCCTGTTGGCACTTCCTTTGGTTGTCTTGGTTGGTGCCTTTGGCCACTTCAATATATCAATTCAACTTGACCAAAAAAAAATAGCGTTGTGTTAACGATGCAGACAAAACAAAATAGAGGAAGAGGAACTGGAAAAATAAAAATAAGGAGGAGAAAGAGGGGCATAACACTGCAGAGAAAACAAATAAGAGCAAATTGTGTGAATGTAATATAAATTTAAGAGGGTAAAAATGTAATAATATAGAGTGGGTGATTTGTCTTCCCGTGCATACGCACGAGTGTTGTCGTATTATTTTTATTAATTGACTTAGACATAATTTAATTAGTCTGAACATTTTCCTGTGAAAAACAAGATTTTTTTTTTGAAATTTTTTTTATAACCAAAGAAAATTGAATTTATTAAAAAAAAGAAAAACGAAGACAAAAAAGATACCAAGGGGGGGACTAGACCAAAACCCAAGGCAATAGAGCAAACCAAAAAAAAAGAGCAAAACAAACAAAAATTCAAAAGAACAAAAACACGGAAAAAAAAAAAACAAAACCAGATCAAAAGGATTCAGAAACAGAATTATCTCTTGAACGAGTATAGTATCCAACGACCAACTTCTTTTGTTGTCTTAATTTCTTCTTTTGAATCTTGGACACAACCGGTTCAAAGTAAGCATGTCGCGCAGCTGCTTCATGGGAATCAGAAGTCACAGGATCACCAACATCGTCTGAAGACTCACCCAAACTTTCTTAAAATTTTCATGTCAGATTCAACTACTGGGTTTGATGTAGCAACGAAATCTGAAGTAGCAGGCACATCCTCGTCACCTGATACATCCCCCCAATTCTTTCCTAAAATTCTCATGTCAGTTGCATTCACTGTGTTAGAAGAGGAGGCATCTAGCCGAGTCGTGGGAGATTGGGTGGAAGAAGAATGGACCTCCTCCAAAGAGTTATTTGATGAATAGGGGACCACCAACCCCCCTAAATTGGGGGCATGCACAGGAGAACTATGAACAAAAGTAGAATTCTTAGAAGAAATTTCATAATGAGGAGCCGACAAAATCGAAGAATCCTTTTGCATAACATTACAATCATTAATTGCTGCACCAAGAAGAGGGTTTGGGCTCCCAGCCATCTCCTCAAGTGAGATAACAATGTTATTTGTACCCTTGAAGTGAATGGGATCATTTTTTCCTCTAGCAAAACGGCACTAGGATCTTGAAATTTGGATGGCTCCGTGGCAATTGATTTACCTTTATCAATCTTTGGAACATACTGAAGAGTAGTTTTCACCTTTTGAGGTTGCACCTGATTTCCTTGAGTCTTCTCCGCATCTTGGGAAAACTTACAAGTTTGGAGAGAATGACAATACATTGACAAGAGTTGCAAAACTTAGGTACACGCTCGTATTCCACTCTGATGAGAAAAGAGTATCCGTCTCTTTCAACTAACAATTGATCATGCAGTTTATCAGATAAATCAATATCAATAAGAACTCTAGCAAAGTGACCAAAAGTCTTCTTCGCAGTGGCTTCATCCAAAGCAATAGGAACTCCTAAACTACCACTTATTTCAAACAAAATTTTTGGCCTCCAATATTCAAATTGTAATTGAGTTAGTCCAAACATTACCCCTTGAACGTTTACCAACAATATGTAATATTTTCTGAAGAGATAATTAGAAAATAAATTTGTATTAAAGTTTCAAATTTTCTAAATTGAAATTTTTTCCGTTGAGACTAAATAAAACTTATTGATAGAGAAAAATGAAACATTAAAAGTGAAGGAGACATGTAAATGAAATTAAAATAGATATATTGTGAAAAAAAATGAGATAGAGTTGGAGGAAGAAAGAGAAGGAGAGTGAAAAAGTGAAATTTTTTGAATAATGTGAGATAGAAAAATCACGTCAAAAACGGCCAAAATGGCCTTCCTAAAAGCAAAAATAAAATAAAAATCATGCAATGCATTACTGCATATGAATGAACTTCCTCTGCCCAATTCAAGATGGGGAGTCGAGGTTGTTCAAGGATAATGATTATTACATTGTTTACAGATTCTGAATAGAGAATTAATTAAACAACAAATCTGGTAAATAGAAAGCATGCAAACATGCACTTCTTAATTCATCTAAATGGTCATTTATCAGGCACTGTGTCGTCTGAAGCACTGTTGAGGTAGGAAATTACAAGATCAGCTGCCTGGCAACCCGAGGCAATTGCTTTTCCAACTGAGAGTCCACCTCTGTGGTTTCCTACCAAGTTCATCAAAAGTAGCAAAAATATTTAGAATATAATGTTTAGTACATTTCTCACGTCACATTCTGGGAAATCTTATCCCATCCAGAAGAATTAGATAAAAGAGGTATTTTCACTCAAACTTAAGCATCCACAACTTCGCACCAGTGCAAAAGGGTTCTTATTTGACTTCAACTAGTTCCATTAAACTTTTTCATGTTATGTTAGATGGAGCCACGTGTAAACTTGTGAATGCAAGCAAAGTTTAACTTTAAAAAGTAGCACCCCGTTTGGATAAACAGCTTAATTAAATTAAACGC
Organism: Oxytropis ochrocephala; assembly: GCA_020916435.1. Taxonomy (NCBI): domain Eukaryota; kingdom Viridiplantae; phylum Streptophyta; class Magnoliopsida; order Fabales; family Fabaceae; genus Oxytropis; species Oxytropis ochrocephala. The sequence goes on along the minus strand of CM037091.1, from coordinate 71,150,699 downwards.
TTTTAGCATAAGTGCTTATTATATTAGAGCTTATGCATGAAACGTTTCTATAATAAAGGATAAAATAATGTTAATTTATTTTTCTATAAGCTATAGGCTGTTTTTATAAGCTATCTTGATGATTTGATGGAAATTAACTGAAAACAACTTATGAATCTCTCCCAAACAGTCTTAAGTGCTTATGCCAGTAGATAAGCCCAAATAAGCTTATATAAACAGACCCCTAGCGTTAGATTTTACCAACCTATCGGTAGCTTTTTGTAGTACCATGATTTATCTGCAAGTTTTTTTTTGATAGGCATGATTTATCTGCAAGTTAAAGCTACTTGTATTTGACGCATTGTTATAAGAAGTTGGCTTAAATATGTTTTAAGCCCCTGCAAAAATTTTTAAATTTATAAGCCCTTCCAAAATGACATGTTTTGTTTTAAGCCTTTCTGTTAGCAACGTCTAACTAACAGTTTGCTAACAAAAAAGCTTAAAACAAAATGTGTCATTTTACAAGGGCTTATAAATAAATAAAAATTTGCAGGGGCTTAAACCAAAACACCCCATATTTGCAGGGACCTAAAACATATTTAAGCCTAAGAAGTTACCTGCATAGAAAAATCCGGGAAGATCTTTCTCTAACTTGTCAATTGCTTCAAGAACTGACCCATAGTTATGGCCATACAAAGGAAAACCTTTACTCCAGTAGAAATGGCTGTAATTGAGTATATTTAGAAAAATATTAAAGTAGAGGAAGTATTGAAAATAAATTGATACACATACTTCACAAATGTGGGCTCTCCCTCTGCTCCCAATAACTTTCTAAGGTCAGTAGTGACAATTTTAGTAAGCTCATCACTGCATTAAGTAAATGAGCAAATTAGAAATGAAAATGACATAAAGAAAAGAAAAGAGTCACCCCAATGTGTCTATTTCACTCCTATTTAATAACTTTATAATTTATCTAAACAAAATAATTTGATTTTTTAGTTAAAAATTAGTGAAATGAGAGTGATAATTGAGAGGCATAGGAGTGGCAATAGTTACATATATGGTAATGCAAAATATATGATTACAACTACAGTTTAACTGTATAAGTACGTTGGAGCTTGGGCAAGTTCCTTGTTTCGAGTTCCCCCAATGAAGGTGGTATACAGATATAAATCACTGGGTGCACGATCTGGAAACATCATAGAGGAAAAAAGTGTACCTGTTGAGCAAATTATGTCAGCTGTTATCTCAAAATATAGTTTGACCTATTTTAGGTTTTTTGAGCCATGACTTATGGAAGCATTACCAAGGGTTTTAAAACCATTTTGTTTTTCTTTTGAAGGAACAAGAACTCCAAATCCCTCCAGAGGTCTCTTCACATTTTCCTTTTTAAAGGTGGTAATTAATACTGACACTGGCAAATAGGTCACCTGCATAAGGTGTTATGAAATGATGTCAAAGCAAGAACCAATAGAAGGCACACTTAACTAATTCAGTTTATTGGAGATGTCTTCTAAAGGATAAATGTTGCTCAAACCATAGTTCAGGGAAACCTCTCAAATTCACACAAATTTTATATGGAGTTATTAGCCAATTTAGTCCCTAAAATTTTACAAAAGTTCAATTTAATCCCTCACATTTACAATGCATTAATTTAGTCCCTGAGTTTTGCAAAAGCGTTTCAATTTTGCCCCTTTCTGCAAAATAGAGGGACTAAATAGATATAACGGAGGGACTAAATTGAAACACTTTTGTGAAACTTTAGGGACAAAGTTGATATATTACAAATGTCAAAGACTAAATTGAACTTTTGTGAAACTTTAGGGACCAAGGGACCAAATTGCCTAATAACTAAGGCTATAGCTTTTTTTGATGACTATGACTAAGCAGTACTGGTGCAAGAGCGATAGATGCCATCTTATATATGAAATCAAATAATTTTGAAGCACATCAACTGAAGTCCAAGTCAAGTTGAAATATTGTATACCTTCGGAAGAAAATTAAGTGGAAAGGGGGTTCCCCTTTTTGTGATCTCGATGTCTTTTACGTTACATAGAGGAGCCTGTGTTATAAAAATAACCACATCAAAAATTGATTGAAGTTACCGGCATTAGCAATTACAATGCGGGATAAAGCTATTCATGTCATATTAACAATGATCAACAACAGGTTCATAATGTAATTCAAGAAAAAAAATTGTATCAGAACAATCCAACTTTGGTTCTTTCTCTTGCTCGAGTAACGCTGCATAAAGCTATTCATGTCATATTAACAATGGTCTGCAGGAACTAGCATGCTGCAGTAAAAAATGCATTCAGATGTATAGCAATATCAGGTAATTGCAATACTATGAAAGAACTTGAAGGGTTCCCATTGAACAACACACTCTTTTTAAGCGTCATGGAGCAACCCATCCTTGGAGGAAAAAATAGAGTTGTCTATTTGATCTAACTTTTTGTTGCTATCTGACAACAAGTCAGCCAGAGTATGCTATTTATTTAATCTGGATAAAAAGAGCGGTGTGTTTTGTAATAGGTACCAAAAACATAGTGGGAAGAAACCCAAAGTAAAACTGTGTATAAATGGAAATAAGAGATGTATCAGTGATAGCAAGCCCTAAATGCAGAACTAAAATGAAGAATAGCAGAAAACATGAAGAAGATAAACTGTTCTAGGCATTTTGAGAGTGTCTAGTCTCTCCCAAGGTTCTATCCCAATTCCCGCCTACCTCATCATTACTCAACCGACTCATGCACCCTTGCCCTCCCAATTGCCAACTCAGCAATTGGTTACAACAGAAACCTCTCAATTCACCCCTTAGGCATTGATTCCCTACACCACACCCACATTGTCCCTCCCATACATCTTATTTACTTATGGGATCCTAACATTTTGTTGTGCGAGACTTCTTCTAAGTTATGTTGATCCGAAATTCAGACATTACTTCACACCTGCATCATCACACATGCAACCCAAGTCTTCCTCTAACTTCTTTCTGTTCATTTTTTTTTTGTCACATTAAGTTATTAACACCGCGTTCATGCATAATTTGCAGTGTCTATGTCTTTAAGATTTAGAAAGAGCAAAATGGGATAAAGAAGCAAAACCAAACTAACCGTCATAATTACAGCATCAACTTGTGTGTTTTGGTTAGGAGAACAAGAAATAGACCAGTTTTGCGATGGGAAGCTTCCATCAGGACTGTAAGCTAATGTCAAAACCTTTGCGTTCAATTTAAGGTCATCTTTGCCCAGCTCTTTGCACAATGTATCAGTCAGTGTCTGTGCTGCATACAATGAGTAGATGAATACAATATTCAAATGGCCAATGGCTCTAAACAGCACAGCACAGGGTTTTCCTCAAAGGACAAAAATATTACCTGCATCCCACCCTGAAAAGAAAATGAACCACGCTTGGGCTTCCTTTTTCTTAAAGCATCTTTAGTTTCTCCAGTTTTGTCCCTTTTGGCAAACAAATTGGATTTGATAGCCCCAGATATAACGGAACCAAACCTGAAACATATAGAAGATCACCATGTAGTAACCAAGTAACTATAAAAGAAGTGATATCTTGCATTTCTAGGGAACCCCACTTACAACTCAAATATTTCAATTTTTTATGACTTGCCGCCAAGCCATAAAACTTGAGTAATACCAAATACTTAAATATTTTAAGGGCAGCCCCTTTTATGGAAACTTGCAATGCGATAGGACTGTTTTACAGCTTTTGGACCAAGTGCTTACTGGTAGGTTAAATTTGTTTATCTATTGAAATAGCTGCAGAGGAACACAGTCACAACTTCGACATAAATATGTCAAAAGAAGTTAGATACACTGATCCATACTCACCAGACCCTGTGGCAAGAAGTACGCAACTTTGACATGTTTAATAAACTTTCATAACTGACTATAGTAAACACATATAAGATTGACAAAGAGTAAATACTAAATAGTACAGGGGTTTCGATAACAACAATCCATTTTATATGGTGTCAAGTGAAAATATCAACTGAAGAAACGCTAAGAATAAAAAAAAACAAATACCATCGGAAACATTAATTTAAGAGTACTATAAGAAAGTTGCAAGGAACACCTTTTCTCCAAATTCCATAGCTCTGGGAAAGAATGCCGCATCTGTTTGAAATATATGAAAGAAGTTAACTAAAGACAAATGTTAAGACAACAAAAAGTATTGTAAGCCTAGTTGCTGATCTTATTCATTTGTTTCTGTAATTTCTGTGCTGGATTCCCAGTTTTCTGTAATAGAAAAGAATGTTCCCATCTTCCACTTGCATTAATTTTCTCTATTTAATTTGGAAAGAATAATTAGAGAAATGCTGGGAACACACTGCCTAACTCATTTTTTTCAATACTCACTTCATGATCAAAAGAAATTCATGTGGGTCCCATCACTTTGGAAATATGACTCATTAATTTAGTGGGACCCACATGAATATTGGCCAATCATAAAGAGTTTTAGAAGAAGAGTGTTAGAGAGTGTGTTACTAGCACTCCTCAAAATATTATTTGGAGGTGAATCGCGAGGAGAAGAATTAGAAATCTGATAGAAACTGGTTTATTGAAGATAGAATCTGTAAATACAAGCCAATCCAAACATAATTCACAAGAACAAACCCTAGAGAACATATGAAAGTCTCTAATCTATCCCAAACCCAAACCACTTCACAATAGACAAGATAACTGTTCTTATGACAGTTTGCAATACTAAATACAACTAACTGTCAAATAACTACCCCACACTTAATAATAATTATAATTAAAACACACAACAATAATTATAACAAGTAAGTGTCAAGTAAACCAGAATAGGCACTGTTGCACTTCTGCCAAAGGCACCTGGCGCCCTCAGCAGTGTCTCAACACACTGCCACAGTGTCTATGCCGCTGGTTCCTGCACCCTCAGCCTGGGCGCCTTGTGTCACAGCTTTCCTTCTTCTCTCATAGACACTTCTAATGAGAGGTCTAACAAAATCCTCCAAAACACAAAATAAGAATGAAGGTTGTCCAATCACTTTGAAATTTTGAGATAGCAATTCAATTGAAGCAGTCACGAGCAGAAAACCATAGAGAAGTGGAAAAAATAGAGTGCTATCCCAAATCCGAATTAGGGATAACTGGAAACTTAAAAGATGCAAGATCACTGGAAATAATGGAAAAGAGAGGGGAAAGAGATACTAGTTAGTTCTTGATTTGTATTGGTTGGATGGTTTGGATGCTCAGGTGTTAGTCCTTTATTTGTCTAGTGTATATTTCATAGTGGGTAGTACTAGTTAGTTGGTCTGGTGATGTTGGTCGATTCTCACCTTAGGCCTCTTTCATTTCTCTCCTGTTTTGTATAGTTGGGTTGGAGCACCCCTAGTGCTCCTATTAATATACATTTGCCATCCGGAAAAAAGATCTATAACCGGTTAGATCAATGTACTGAGTTGGTTAGATTATGATTTAATATTTTATATGATTATGAGATTATCCAAAGTTACTACGACCAAAATTCATATTTAAAATCACGAAAAATGAAATATTTTAGAAATAGTTAGAATTTGATAATTAACTCACAGAAAGAGATTCGGGATCTGCTGCACTGGTACCTCCAACAAAAGGATCAATGAGATAGTCCACAACCTTCAAATAATTTTGTTAGAAGAAGTAATATATACTTGATCCAAATAGGTACTACGATGGAAAATGTAAGTACAATGCACTGTAAATTTAAAACATAATAGTCATTGACAGAAAAATGTCAAATGAGCAATGTGACATTTACCTCTTTCCCAAAATGACGCTCAAAAAATCCCCCAACACTGAGAGAAAGAACAGAAAGAATGTTAAGGATATCACTTTTGTGATATAGTAGTTGTGCTCTAACAATGGTAAAAATAAAATAAAATAAACATAGAACAAGGTTCTATAGAACTAGGCGCTATTAATTGAGGCTTATTGAACCTTTCCTCAGAATTTTCATCACATACAGAAGAGGAGTTACTTTGTTTCCACATAAATGGTTCAAAGAGGACCTGGATCTGCAAATTTAGAAAGTCGAGTGGCCAAGCTATCTTTTATCAGCGGGATAAATGAATAGTAATAAGTAGCTATATTTTGAAGAGGTAACCAATACCACAAACAGAATTAAAAAAGGAAAAACAAAAGAAACAGAGCATAAACATTAAGGAAATAAATTAAAAGCTCCCATTTCCTTCCAAACAGATTGTTCATTCATCAAAATTATGACCAGAACTTTTTTCTCAGTTTGGAGTTTTTCATAATCTTCCTTGAGTGCATCTCAAGCCAGTTCTTATGTCTTAGAATTTGGATTAAGCCTCAATCACAAAAACAGGCTCAATAGATGTGGATTGCTCAAGCTTTATAAAGACGATTTTTGCAATATCTATAGTCGATGTGGGATCTCATCACACAATCTCACGCCCAAAACTGGACATTCCAAAGCATGAAAAAATGTGGGTGGCCAAATAACAACACCCCCTAACACCTAGGATCAGACATGTAAAGCATGGACAAATACGGGTGGGCCAATAACAAATTTGGGTAGGCTCTAATATCATCTTAGAATTCTGGTAAAACGAAACAACTCCAAATGCTACACAAGAGATGAGGAAACCTTATAAGGATTACTTTGCTCATATCTCTATCGACTCTCAACACTGTTTTTGGGACTCTTACTAGAAATATTTATTCATGGACAATTCTTTCATGTATGAATCATGACAAGAATAAAAAAATACATACAAATATGTGCAAGTCAGTGTGATCAAGCTCATGAGTCATACCTAAAAACTAGGAAAGAATAATTTAGAGAGTGGGCTAAGATAAAGAGATCCACTATGGAGACTATGTATCTACTGTGTGGTTTGTTGGAAAAATATAAAAGGAACAAAGTTCATCAATTGACCTAGGAATTACGAAAAGCATATGATGACATGCAATGAGAACTGTTGAAGGATCTGGAGAAGAAAGGAATTTGCATCTCATACATTGAAAGTATATACTGGCCACATCCAAGAGCCATTGCTTTAATGCAAAATTTTATCATTCATTTGATATAGTTCTATTCGATGAAAGGAAAGGCGTAAATTCTAAACAAGAAGTCGGGAGAAAATCTTTGGAATCATAGAGTTTTAGTTAAAGGGAAAGAAAAAGTATTAGGAATACAAGTTCAGGTATGTTTATCTATTGGAGGTGAAAAATGGGGATGACATTATAATGCCATATCAAATGTTTATTGGTTTAGGTACCTTGTATCCATTTTACAAAATGATAGGGAGACTAATGGGATGTCATACATAGAATTCAAGCTGGGTGGATAAATTGGGGAAAGGCCACAGGCATAACTTGTGAGATTGCATAGTGCGGATCAAACTGAAAGGAAGATTTTAATGGAAAACTATAAGATCAGCAATGCTCTGTGGAAATTGGGTGACAAAGTACCAACAAAGGGAAAAAAGATTGCACATGCTATGTGAGGTATATCACGAATCTGAACCTTTGGAAAAAGTTTAGTGGGGAGTCAAAATATGATACAATGGATTGCAGAGGACTGTGTCAGTGTGCACACGTATAATCTCATTAATCAAATAAGCAATTCATGATAACGAAAGAAAAAATCACTAAAGCTCATAAGGCTGGAAGATCCTTAGACATGTTGTGAGAGAGAAACCTTAGATTGTGCAGAAAGCAGTTTGCTCTTCAACAGTGCAGCAGGATTTGCGGGCACCTGATTTAATAATTTACCACATTTCATATTTATTGTAAGACAAAAAACGCTGTAGAATGTGAAAAACCATTTCAAACGTCCAATTAATTGAAAGTAGGAAAAAAACCACGTTTTAGAAAAAGACACATGTTATTAGCAAGACATACCAGAACTGGTGTCCCGTTTTTCACAATATAGCGCTTATGCTGAGAAAGAGGCTGTAACAGCAAAGAAAATTTCAGCCATATAAAACCCAATAGATCAATCACCAATATTCATAAAACATCCAATTTCAACAAAAGATTAGAAAGGCATCATCTGAAAAATAAATGAAAGAAAATTGCTTTAAATTATTGGAAAAACGTGGTCTTTGACACTATGTTTCCTGTGCAAGAAAATTCTTACAAATTGTTGCTTTTCTTGAAGTCCAAGAGCATCAATCAAACTTGTAACCTCCACCTCACTTTCGGTCTGCACAAAGGGAACAAAACATGAATAGTAAGAATTTATGTTAGAACCATGTATCAAATAAAGGCTAAAGTACAAAATATGCTTGCAATTCATTTTTCAATTTTTATACATAATGTTTCTTTTGCAACACATAATTCCCTAAAATTTGGATTAGATTGAAAATTGTTAAAATCTGTTAGTTTCACATCTCATAAGAATGTGCTGATAGAACTGGTCAAATGATACAAATATTTTTTTAAATGATTTCTCTGATTTTATTGATCAAATCTAGGAATTATCTTCGAAAGAAATGTTCCAAGAGAATTAAGAAAATACAATAAAGAGATGGAGAGGGGAAAATAACTGCTGGTAACCTCTAGGAATTAGAGAGCCTGGTCTCTCCCAACCAACCGACTGACAAAATAACCCCATACCCTACTCTCTGTCCCAATCCTCCGTTTATTCTTACACAACTGCTATACTAACTGTGAATTATATAACTACTGCATGCTAATAACTGTTTACTATATAACTGTTGCATAACTAATTACATGGTGTTCCTATTACTGACATGTGCCTTCAAAAATTGAAGGTTGAGCAGCCTTGCAGTGTAGCCTGACTCACACCTTTCCTACCTATGAAATATCAAAACCCACATGAATTTATTTATTTTTTTAACCAAAATTTAAGGTGGTTTATGTGTTATACATTGAAGTTGAGAATGGCTGAAACATTAGTTGGTTATTCATAATTTTCCCAAGACTAAATTCAACTTGATAGAATCCTCCTGCTCAAGCGCGAAGATGCTCTTTAAAGTAAAGTAGGAATGAATAATTATTAATGAATTGAAATGGTTTGTGTAAAGAGGATTCCTGTTATATTGAGGGAGTAAACACTATATAAGTAATACCTATATATATAATACAAGAAGAATCTAACACATTAATTACAAATGACTCGCTGACTCATAACCTAGTCGGCGTCTACTAAGACACATTTAAACCTGTTATTCTAACAGTTTGAAATTGGAATTTCATTGAGTACATACCATTAGACAGTATGATCTAAATTCCATAGGTTTGTAGTGACAATCCACACTCTGAACTAAAATTTTCATCAACATTTACTTGCGTGTACTTTAAAATCAGAGAATCTAAATACCCTTGTACTAGTAAACATACCATTGTATTAGCTCCCTCATCCCAAACTAGACCATTTTGAGAAACAGTTCTTAACCTCCACTCCAGCTCTTCCTTCAGCTTCAAATACAGTTACATCCAGACCATGTGATTTCAATTTGTAAGCAGCAGCAAGCCCACTTGACACAGTGATACACAGTTAGCCAATGCTAATGTCATGAATATTTAGAATCTCGACTACATAAATGATTGAGACGTGTATCATGGATAACGGAAGCATCAAAACCCCTTTGTGAAATATAATATAGAGCAGACAAACAATCATCTATTTCATCCAAATAGCAAACTCACGAAAACAATCAACTTATTTCAGCCAAACAGTAATGATGAAACAACTAAATATGACATTTCAGCATTCCTTTTAAATTCATTTTCATACCCAATCTGCAGCACAATGCAATAAGTTCCCTCACACATGCTTTAATTCATTATAACCAATAACCAATGTCTGATATTTTAAAATTTCCCAGCACTTGATGGACAACATTTCACACTAATTGATGTCAACATTCACACTAATAATGACATCAATTCTACTTCCACCTAATCCAAACATACCATCCAAACTGTCAATCTGACAAAATTATCAACAAATAAGTTCAATAATCAGCAGAACTTGGTAACAATATATATGGAAGACCCAAAAGAAAGGGTCAAAATAAAGATATCTAGAAGTAAGCAACCTTACCTTACCCCAGCACCAACAACAGCAACTCTTTTTACAGTTCCTGCAGACGCAAAATTACAAAGTCAAGGTTTTCTAAAGTTTAACATGTCAATAAGCTATAATTTTATACAAAACATCACACATTTTCTACGCAGTGTCTGGATTGAGAATTGACACACTACTAAATAAACTAATTATGAACCTGAACACTTTCTTTTTCCCATTTGCTTTGTAAGTGATGAGAATAATGAGGATAAATTAGGGAAATGTGATTGAGTTGGAGAAAGGAGAGAAATTACTTGGATTTTCATCTTTTGCAGACGAGGCCATCGCCGAATCAACTTCAGGCCGATATGTTCCGTTCTGTGTGCGGGAGGGAGTTCTAAAATTGCACACAGACTTGACGAGAGCTCCAAGCGACGTCGTCCATATTTTCTAATAATAAATAAATATAAGAGTTATGCACAAATAGTAAAATAAAAGTTTTTTGGTTAAAATAAAAGTTAAATAAAAGTTTTTTTTTGCATAATAGTAAAATAAAAGTTATGATACCAAGAGCACTTAGATGAGATGGTGAGTGTCTCTTCTAGTTTAATCAATGTTTTGAGTTCAATTCAAAGATGTTGGGCATTAAACACTGTTAAATCTCTTGAAAGAGAGTTTCTTGCCATTATGTTCCTACCCGGGTCGAGAGGTTAGTCTCTGTAGAAGAGTTTTCCTGTCCATTATGGTCTTACCTGGTTCGAGGGATTAGTCTCTGTAGAAGAGTTTTGCTGCCCATTATAGTCCTATCCAGCTCGAAGGATTATTCTATTTAGTTGCTCCCAGAGGATACATAATTTATACAAAAAAAATAAAAGTTAAGGTTTGTTTAAATTATTTGTCGAAAAAGAGATTTGGTTAAAATATTATATATTCGGCTCTCTTGGTGAGACTCTAAGAGGAAGTTACTTGTCTCTGGGGTGAGAATCGGTCAGGTTGACCAAATGGAGGGCGTATGGCCCAGTCTATCTAAGGTCCATACTAGTTTTTTTTATAGAGCAGGCTATGGTTTATAAACTCAAGAAAGGATTGAATATGAAGGACATGTTCTTACCACAAATTTTGAAGGTAATACCACGATCTTTGAATCCAAAATAACAAGGGGAGAGGATTATTAGATGACTATAAAGTCTTTCAAGGACAAAGAAGAGAAAAGTATGTGAATCTGTTCTCAACTATTCCCTGGGGTAGGGTTTAGCCAGAACACGTTGAGTAGAGAAAGTAAAGAATAAGTGATTGCAAGATGAATCCAGATCCTCTTCATTGGCCTCTAGGGCTTATAGTTATATTACAAAGCGTATTTAATGCTCATAAAGATAATACATAAGTGCAGCGAGATTCTAGGGCTTTCCTAATATATCCCATTGGATTCCCGCCTATGATCGAGTTTGAGAGAGGCGTCGGTCCTTTGGGCGAGGGGGAGTCCCTCGCTCTGTGCGGCCGATGTAACACCCCTCCTATCTCTATTAATTAACTAATTGAAAACCAGAGTTTAATAAAATTCTCATGGGAAGGATGCTACATTGTCACTCAAACACCTTAGCATATATCTATGAATTTAAAACAACAAAGATACATGCATACATAAAGCAACTCCTACCAAAGGGACTACGCCCATCAAAACATGGTTTCAATTGTTTACATCACAATGACACTCATATATATTAGTTGAACATATACATTACAACCGAATAGTCCCAAAACAAACACTACTCTACCCTACTCGACTCGCGCCGATTATTACAACTACCAGAGCGGACTCGACTCCAACAACCAAAAGCAAAGTCGACTTCTACTCTGGGTACTGCAAGTTGCCACAAAGAGCAACATAGAAAGCAAAGGGTGAGTCTCTAAACATTTGTAATAAAGGTTCATGACTAATGTAAATACATAGAATGCATTAAGCACCTCGGTTCACATATCGACAAAGACACAAGTATAAACCAAAGACATATAGCTAACTCGGTGATAAACAACATTTCAACATAATTCACATGAGATATGCATGCAATGCAATGCAACCCAAACTCCGTGGTATAATGCATGAGGATCCATCTCTTTTAAGCCACTCGGGCATATTCGTTGCTAGTGATACTCGCATCCAAGTCTTTCGTATCGAGACCAAGTCTATAATCGTCATCGATGCATATGAATTCATGAGACTCAATGAACAATGCATTCACTCGTAAATTACAACTCTTTTGTGCAAACCGCACCGTCGCTTTACGTTGCCTAGTCCTCTTAGACAACCACCATAGCACAAAGCTATTCGCCCACTCACAGCATCTCACTCCTCGTGCGGTGAGCCACTCCATCACTTCTGAAGCGCACAACGCCAGGGGCTCGAACCATCACATAGGGACTAAACCGACTATGCCAATTGGCCCTTTAAACGACTCTTGACGTTAAACGTCACTCACGGTGGCGCCAACTGCACTCTACGTTATATGCGTCAAAAATAGGTCACCTCGGCACTCTTTAGTCACCTCGGCACCTTCACTCTTCTCGTATGCTCGCTCGTCACCTCTGCACACCTACTCATCTCTCAAGACGCTAAGTCGATGTAGTATCGCTACCCATTACGTCACCAATACTCAACTCTGGTGGCACCTCACTTGGCATTCCACTCGTAAAGTTCTCCACCTCGCCCATGGGACCTCACGCCACCCTATCTTCCATCACACCTACACTTCCACACATACACTTCACCTTGATTACTACACTTAGGCACAATACACCTAAGCACTCACCTCACTTCATCATCTACACTTAGTCATTTCACACCTAACCACACAACTTCACCTTGATTTCTACACTTAGGCACAATACACCTAAGCACTCACCTCACCCTCGGCTTAAACTACACAACACCCTCGGTGCACTACAACTCGACTCCTCACCTCGGCTATCATACGCAGACTTGCTTCACGCACTACGCCTCGACCCCAAACACCCCGGCATAACCATGTTATACCTCAAACTACTTGACGACACTCGCACCGGGTTCTAATTACACCTACGCACCTTCGTCCATCAAGTGCAAATTTCAACTCGTCCTCTTCAAGTCTAGAACTACGCTTTAACACTTACGCCGTATGTTAACCTTCATGCACTTCGGTTTTCTCGATCACGCGCGCTTAACTTCTCCTTCCTCTCTTTAGGTGCTCCCGACTAGGATTAAGCTCAAGAACACACTCTTAAACTCTCACGCTCACCGAGACCGAGAGTTCTCACTCATTTCTCTCCATGGTCACTTACGTGACCAAATTTCGTAAATCAACCATTACAATCTTCACCAAAGTGAAGTAACACAACCTGAATACTTAAAGAACACATAAGCACACATTCGTAACTCAATCCAAATCATTCATGCAAAACATTCAACATAAACACTAAATTACGCATGGAAGAGAGCCCCCTTACCTTGATCGGTTGAGTAGAACACACTCTCTTCACTGAAATCTTCCTGTTAACACTCGCAACAACTCTTCTCCCTTGAGCTTGAGCTTCTTCCTCGCCAAATGCTCTTCCTTCTCTCTAACGAGTACTATTCCACCTAACAATGCCTCTCTCTCTCTTCTCTCTAAGACTTTTCTTCACTTTGATGGAATGAGTTGATCCTACTGGCTATTTCCTCTCATGGAAAGGGACTTGGGCTTCTAATGGGACTTGGGCCTTCCATCACTCATGGACTTCTATTCAATACCTCTTCCCATTACTCAAACCTCTCCTAACACATAAACACTACACGTTAGCCTTAAGCTTAATTAATTAAAAATGTTGAAAAACCCTAAATAACTCAATTTAATAATTAATTGAACTATTTTGGGGTGTTACAACTCTCCCCCACTTAGAACATTTCGTCCTCGAAATCTTACCCAAACAAATAACTCGGGTAAGCATCTCGCATCTTACTTTCCAACTCCCAAGTTGCATTCTCACCACCGCTCCTACCCAAATCACTTTCACCAATCTTATCTCCTTTCCCCTTAGAGTCTTCACCTCTCTGTCATCAATTCGAATTGGCCTTGCTTCCACAAAGGAGGTTGTCTCTCACTTGCACATCATCTACTTGAATTACGTGAGACGAGTCTGGCACATACTTCCTCAGCTGAGATACGTGGAACACGTCGTGCAAATTAGACAAATTGGGTGGCAAAGCAACTCGGTAAGCCACCCTCCCAACTCTCTCCAAAATTTGATATGGTCCAATGAAACGAGAAGACAACTTCTTCGACTTCAATGCTCGCCAACACCTAGTTCTTTGGATTGACCCTTAGAAACACATGATCCCCAAACTGAAATTCTAAGTCCTTCCTTCTCTTTGTCATGGTAGCTCTTCCGCCTACTCGCGAAGCCTTCATTTTCTCTTGAATTTGCTTTACCTTCTGGTGGTCTCTCGCACGACCTCGGGTCCGAGTACCACACCTTCTCTCCCGACTCACTCCAACACAATGGAGTCCCCGCACCTCCTCCCATACAATGCCTCAAAGGGTGCCATCGCTATGCTAGAATGAAAACTGTTGTTGTACGTGAACTCAATCGCTGGTAGATACGAATCCCACGCTCCTCCTTGCTCAAGAACACACGCTCAAAGAAGTCTTCCAACGATCGGATGGTCCTCTCGACCGACCATCGGTCAGTGGGTGATATGCCGAGCTCAGCGCAATTTCGCACTCCAACGCGCCTTGCAAACTTTCCTGCACTCAAGTAAACCTCGGTCTCTCGTGCAAAATAATACTTCGAGGAACCCCGTAGCTTTTTACGATCACTTGGATGTATATCTCTGCCAACCTTGACATCGGATAGGTGAGGTTGATGGGGATGAAATGAGCAGACTTCGTCAATTTATCCACCACTACCCAAATGGTATCAAACCTCCTTACTATACTCGGCAAAACCGGCTTTACAAAATCCATCGCACATCGCCCCACTTCCACTGAATCTTCAATGGTTGCAACAACCCTCGCCGGCTTCGATGTTCTACCTTGGACTTCCGACAAACTAGACAAGCGTGACACAAACCGGGCTACATCACTCTTCATACCTTGCCACCAAAACAACCCCTTCAAGTCTTGATACATCTTGGTCGCGCCTGGGTGAATACTCAGTTTACTCCTATGACACTCTTCCAAGATTGCTCTCTTGATCTTCTCGTCATCGTGGACACAAATCCGAGTTCTATACCTTAGCAATCCTTGCGCATCCAACTCAAAATCTTCGCTTCTCGGTTCGCCAATACCGCCGCCACGCCTACAAGCTTGACGCCCACCTTCACGTGCGGCTCTTTGATGTCACTCGAGAAATTCATTTGTGATTTTCAAAGATTCCCAACTTAATGCTTTGAGGAGTTAGCTCACACACTAAACTTAGGTCTCTCGAATTGCTCAATTAGCTCTAGCTCTTTTACCATCATTGCTGATGCATGCAACGATTTCCTACTTAGCGCATCAGCCACCATATTTGCCTTCCCGGGGTGATAGTTCAACCCAAAATCATAGTCCTTCAGTAGCTCCAACCATCTCCTCTGCCTCATGTTCAGCTCCTTCTGATCAAACAGATACTGCAAACTCTTATGGTCACTAAACACTTCGAACCTTGAGCCATATAGATAATGCCTCCATATCTTCAATGCAAACACCACTACTAGCAAAGAAGCTCCAAATCGTGAGTAGGGTAGTTCTTCTCATGAATTTTCAATTGCCTTGAAGCGTAAGCAACTACCTTACCTTCTTGCATCAGTACGCAGCCCAAACCCAACTTAGACGCATCACAGTACACCACGAAAGGCTCATTTGGATTAGGCAACGTCAGGACAGGAGACGTTGTCAATCTCTTCTTCAATTCTTGGAAACTTTCTTCACACTGTGCGTCCCACACAAATGCCTTCCCCTTACAGGTCAATTGAGTTAGTGGCAACGCCAACTTGGAAAACCCCTCAATGAACCTTCTATAATACCCACCAAACCCAGAAAACTTCTCACCTCAGAGGGCGACTTGGTGCTTCCCATTGCAACACAGCTTCGACTTTGGAAGGATCAACTGCTATACCTTCACTGGAGATCACGTGACCTAGGAAATTCACTGCCCTCAACCAGAATTCACACTTGGACAACTTGGCGTACATATTCTTATCCCTCAATACCTCTAACACCAATCTCAGATGCTTGGCGTGCTCTCCTCCTCGATCGAAGTAGACTAAAATGTCATCAATGAATACAACAACAAAAATGCTCTAGGTACTCATGAAATATACTGCTTCATATGCTCCATGACACTCCAGAGCATTCGTCACACCAAATGGCATTACGAATACTCATAGCCCATACCGAGTTCTAAATGTTTGTCTAGGAATGTCCTCGCCCTTCACCTTGATCTCGATGGTACCCTCGACCTCGTGTCAATCTTCGAAAATACTTGCGCACCCACCAATTGGTCCATCAAATCATCAATTCTTGGGAGTGGGTACTTGTTCTTAATTGTTACCTTGTTCAACCGTCTGTAATCCACGCATAATCTCATACCTCCATCCTTCTTTTTCACCAATAACACAAAGCGCCTCAAGGCGACACACACTTGCCTTATGAACCTCTTCTCCAAAGAACTCTTTCCAATCGCTTCAACTCGGGCTAGCTCACCAAGCAGACATCCTATAAGGTGCCATGTAGACACCGCCTAGTTCCCGGTACTAACTCAATGCTCAACTCGACCTCTCTTTCGTGGAACCTCGTGAATCTCGCCTGGGAACACTTCGCGAACTCTCGCACCACCGGCACTTCACCAATCCTCGGCTTGACTCTCTCATCGACAAATGACGCCACAACGCGAACATAGTAGCCCCTCCTTCACTCTCTTGCGCAAGAATCGCCAAAGAGCATCATAACCGATTCTTCCACCTCGTAAGTAAGGAAACTTAACGACCTACTAGCGCAATTGATATGAACTCGGTTAGCCACTAACCACCCATACCTGTGATGACGCCCATCCCTTCCAAAGGTAGACAAATCAAATTAACTACGAAGTCTCTCGCCAAAGGCTAACAGAGGACACTTCAACAAACGAGAGAGGTAGTCATCGACCCCTTTCACGGGAGTGTCAATAACCATCTCCTCACCATAGTAGACAAAACTAAATCCAATCTTTTAGCACACAATGCGAGAAATGAAAGAGTCGCGTGGCACCAAAGATTCACGATTGCAATCAAAGGAATTCCATTAATGAAGCACGCCCTTTTATCTCGCTTCACCACTTCGCACTCAAATAGCGCGAACACCTTCCCACCGCTCTCTCTCCTTCTTGGGCTTGGGACACTTAGGACCGATGTGCCCCATTTCTCCACAATTAAAGCAGATTTACATCCTTTCGCCTACAATCGCAGCCTCGGTGGGCCTCTTTCGCCACATTGATAGCACCTCTTATCTCCACTCTTGCACTCGTTCTTCTTATGTCCAAAGCTTCCCACACCGAAACACACCACATTTGCAGGGGCGTCTCCCCACTTGGCCTCTTGCCATACCCAAATTTCACTTTGCCTTTGCCGCGTAAACCTCATAGGGCTTTCCCTAAACCGAGAGTTCTCGCTTCTCTTTACCAACCACGCACTTCACGCTGCAGTTGTTTTCCTCATATATCCTCGCAACTATCCACCAAGTCAAGAAATACCCCGATCTTCGATGCCCAATTGCTCGCTTAACCTCGGGCCTTAAACCGTTTCTCGAATTTCACGCACTTGGAGAACTCGGATGTAGCTCCTCATAGTAGGGTAGAATTTCACCACACTTTCTTCAAACTTTGCAAACAGATTTCTACCACCGACTTACCCTCTCTGCTTGAGCCTCTAGAACTCCATCTCCTTCTTTCCTCTCACATCTTCAGGGAAGTATTTCCTCGAAAATTCCTCTTGAATACCTCCCACGTAATCACCTCTCCAAAGAGCCTTCTAACCTTGGCATGACTCCCACCACCAATCATCCGCCTCCTCGGCCAAGATATGTGTTCCATATCTTACTTTCTCGAGCCATTGTGCACCCATCACCCTAAAAATCCTCTCTATGTCCTTCAACCACGCTAACGCCCCATCCGGATTGTACTTCCCTTGAACGTTGGAGGTTCTCCTCTCGAAATGTAGCTAGGCTACGAGCTCCCAAATCCCCTGCAACTTGATGAGGCCGATTCCCATAGCAAAGCAGCCTATCGCTTCGGTAGCAAATTATCGCAGCGTCGCTTCTTCCAAAGACGTCTCGGTGTGTGGAAATGCCACATACACTTGAGTGCAAGTATACACTGGTCCAAAAACAAGTAGTAAAAAGATCGAACCCACAGAGATTGAAAAACTCACTTTTAAAACAAATAATAAGTAATAAAGTGTAAAGTCACTAAGTAACAAAATAATTTTGGATTTTGTTTGATGATCACAACTAAGTTAGAAAGAAAGCAAAGTAAAAATGTTGATAGTGTAAAAGAGAAAAGCTAGTTGGAATGTCTTCATCAAGTAATTTACTTATAAGTGTATGATGCAAAGATGTGATGCAAACAGACCAATGTCACAGTTGCATTAGCTATGTGCCTTTCTGGTCACTTTCTTCAGAGTATCATTACCAAATCTTATGATCCTTGTTCTATGCAAGAAAGAAAGGGGTGTTAGTGCCAATCTTGCCTCCTAACAAGTATTCACTTTGCTTAAGTGAATTCACTCTTGTATTTTAAGTACCCACAATTATCCTATGGACTATACTATCCTATGTCTAGGACTTAGCATGGTTTTCACAAAGTTTTCTTTATGTAAAACACTCACCCATATTAGTTCTTGAGTTCTTAATTGTAAGCCATGTCCTGTCATTTACAAATCTACTTATTCTAAGTGATCAAGTTTAAAATAAGTTTTGAAAAGATTATCAAGCAAGAACTAAAGTACAAACATACATACATGCAACATACTTACTTAAAAGCTCATTAAATGATTAGAACATTCCAACTAAGAAAGGTTTAGCTAACAAGAGACATTGCAAGATATATATAAACTGAATAGACCATGTTTATATATATAGAAATCACAAAAGAGAAACAACAAGAGTAAAGTTACAAATGTTGAAAACCTTTGTATGAAGTCTTCTAGCAATGCACTAGCATTACTCCTTAGCACTATACAAACACTATGAAAATGAGTTAAGGAGGATTTATGAATTCCTTCCTCTTCCTCTAAAAATATAAAAACTAACTATGTATATTGAAATTTTGATCTAACTTATGGATTGTGATATATTTCCAAATGAAGATGTGAGGTCTTTTTATAGCCTTCAAGTGAGGTGCTTCCTTCCTTCATGTTGAAGTCATCTTGAGTGGATCATAGCTGTAGTTGCTTTCCAGAGGTTTATCCATCTTGAAATCTTTGACTTATCATATAGGGCGGTTCCATGGTGTTAGAACAAGTGTCCCTATGTTGGTGACTCTTCAAAGCTAAGCCTATAGCTATGTGTGAATGGTAGGCGCCTACTATACAAGTTTGGATGGCATCAGGGAAGCAGGCAGGAGGTCATCACTTTGCATGTGGGTGCGTATGAAACAGGCTGCTTATTCACCAAGTAGTGCAGTTTTGATGCAGGATCAGTGCAGGAGCATTGATGCAGACAACATTGAGACTGCACTGAACAAAAACATCAAACATACCACAATATATCCAAAATGACCTATAAATAACTATAACCATTCAAATCACTCAAGATATCATATATCACATAAAATACTATATAAACTCTTTATTATTACTTGAAAGAGAGCAAATACTAAGTTTAAACATATGAAATACTCTATATAAAATAGAGTTATCACACCCCCAAACTTAAACCATTGCTTGTCCGCAAGTAATGACAAAGACAAACTATAAAAACTAAAATTCTAGAAGATAGATCAGCTTGAATTTTTGATTTTTATGAGGAGTTCCCTATGAACTTCATTTTTCAACAATCTTTCTTGTGCCTTTATTTCTTCAAAACTACCAAAGCTATTTCAAACTCTTTTGTGTGTGTGTGAACCCACTGAGTTGAGATTGGTTCCAAGACTAAGTGAAAAATTTCCTCCTAGCCTTTGAAAGGATTGGTTCATCTTTGGTCACACCAAAATATTTTTCAAAAGAGAGATTAGACTCACAAAATTTTCTCAAGTGTTGGGGAGTTCTAATATCAAAAGGGCTTGTTTGAATTTTTCAAAGCTTTTGAGCCAATGCATTTTTTCTATTTTTTTGTGTGGATCTTTTGAGCAGATGCAAATACTTCTTTGAAGTGTTTTTGTGCATTGATTTTTTTCTGCATTTTGCTTTTTTCTTCAAAGCAGCTTTACATTGATGCAATCAGACCGATAATGCTTTTCTTTTCTAGCTCATATTACCTTCCTCACTCGACTCTCCGGATGCAAATGCACTTTGGCACGTGTCTTTGACCTCCAGATGCATATATTTTTTTCTTTGCACTTTGCACACAGTTCGGCTTTATTGAACTATCCTCCGTGATACATTTATTCCTGCATGGCACAGTGTCTTTGACCTCCCGATGCATTCATGTACTTAGGCACAGTATAGTTTCAAAAGATTCAGATATGGCTTTTCCACTTTTTGTATTCTTTTTCTACATTGTTTACTCTTTTATACTTTTGAAATTCAAATTTTGTTTTTCATAAAACACCCCCAAACTTAATTCTTTAAGCTCTTCTTTCTTTTTAGTAAAGCTTTGTTTTGACCTAAGCTTACCAAAAATTCCTCTTGCATCAGATTGATTTTTTTAAATAGCAAGGTTCTTTTCACAAACTCGCTTTTGAAGTGTTGAAGTAAAAATAATTTTGGTTTTTCCGAGAAATAAGGCTTCTTTTTCTCTTTTCATCATAAAAATTCCATCCATGTGGCTTTCACCATATTTTTGAAAAATCGATCTTTTCTACTAAAATATTTAGATACTACTTTGTTAAGTACATCTAATATTTAAACAAACTAAAACTACTTAAAACATATATATTTACTATATAAAACAAATTAATTAAACACACAACATATTAGATAGAAAACATATTAAAACATAACATAACATGCAAATCCCCCAAACTTAAGGGGTTGCGAAGTGCCTCACTTTGCAAATTTGTTTAGAAAAGACAAATCATTTGTTCAAAATAGGGAGAGGATTAGTACAACCAGGAAATAGTTCAGATAGAAAAACAAAACAAGCATTAGTAGTAGTAGGTGAAAGCTTTGTAAATTGATACTCATTTTTTTGCTCCACTCCTAATTCGGTGCTGCTTTGCTCGATGGAAGAGTGTGTTTCACCTTCCGCTTCTTCTCCTTGGGCTTGCTTGGTGTTGCTTCAGAGGTGTAGATGCACCTCCTACTTCGTGTAGTTGCAGGAATTGGTTCTTGAACTCGATGCAGTGCATCGCCTTGACTCGCATCGATTTCTTCCTCTTAGGTGTTAATTTTGCTCGCCTTCCTGCAGTTGCTTGAAGAATTTCTCGAGTGTTGTGCAATGCTTCCTCTTCTGCTTAGCCATTTCTTCCGTAACCATTTTAATTGTGGCTTCATCATGCACAGCTTGTTGCTCATGTTGTGATGCAAAGAAGTTGTGTGATGCAGAGCATCACTCTGCATCTCAATAGTTTGAGCTACTGTGCTCTGTGCGCATGATTTTTCTCCTTGATCTTCTTTGTTGAGTCCTTCTTCTTCTCTTTCCCGCAAAATATCTTTCAAGAGCGAAACAACATTAGAAATAATGTTGCTTGGGTCGAGAAGGTACCGCTTGTTCTGTTGGCATAACAGGGGTTGGTTCTTCCGTGTGAGTTGTTTTCGTGGTTCATTTCTTGGAGAGGGTGGTGGAGGGGTTGTTTGTGGTGGTGATTGTGATAAGACCGGTGGATCATTGAGGAGGGTAATGGTGATTTTGGAATGGAGGAGGATTCTTGGTTTGGTGAGATGATAGGTGTTTTGGTAATCGGTGAAGTGATAGGGGTTTCGGTTGGGTTGATCTTTGAGGTTTGGCATATTTTTGCCTAGCTATTTCTCTAGGATCACACCTCTAGCATGTTCCTCCTCTTGTTCATCAATTTCCTCATCACTCTCTTCCTCCTCTTCTTCTTCTAACTCCTTATCCATTTCTTTTAATTCCTCATCCTCACTCTTCTTGATTCGAATCATACAATTCTTCCACAACAGTGCTCTACCACAACCTTCTTCTCAGACTTTGTATTGCTTTCTAGTCACCTTCTTCTTGGTGCTAGGTTCCTCTACCTTCTCCTTACCTTTTCCTTCTTCTTCACCTCTTTCTCTTCCTCTTCTTCACCTTCACTTCTCAAGCACTCCAAGTAGGAAATTCGGGGCATTCACTTGGCCCACAAGATCAAAGATTTTGTCAAAGACCAATTGAAGCTACCATGTTGATCATTCTGAAATTTCCATACAGCCCTCTCGCTTCGCATGTAATGCTCTTGCATTGCAGTGCAGGCCTCTCACATTCCTCAATTTTTCCTTCACTTCAAAGACTCAAATTACTGTGGGAAATTTCCTTTGTTCATTAGCAGCTATAGGGACACCTTCTTTCATGCATAATTCAGTTATAAGACAAGGGAAAAACAGAAATCCCTTTGATTTTGTTGAGCATGCAAGAATTTCCCTAGCTATCAATCTGTCTATGTCTACATTTCCTCGAGAGAATTGTATCTAGCAAGATCAATCTCTCTTTGGTCATAGCATATGTGTGTGATGTAGTGCACTGAATTGGCTATGAACAAATGCCAATTACCTAATGCATTTATCAAATAGTTACTTCTAAGCTTAATCTCATTAGGTGTGAATTTCTCCCAAACAGCCCCTGGTATAGCAATCCTATTCCTTATTTCTTCCATTTCTTTCTTAAAGGATTTGGCCACTCTATTCTCAAAATCATTCCCATTATATTTCAGCATATAATGTTCATTTAATTTCTTGGCATGGAAGTGTACAATTTTACCTCTTACCATGGAAGTGTAGGAATGTTCTGGTCCTTCTTGTGGTGTGATTCCAGCATAGAACTCTCTCACTATGTCTTCAATGTAGCCTCCTCTTGGTAGCACGAAGTGGTCCCAATTGAGATTGGCCACTGTTGACATGAATGATGGGCTAGCCTTCTTCAAATCATACCCTCTCTCGGGCAATAGATGCATGTTCCAGAGATGAACATTGTCATCATTTCTTGTTGTTGATTCCTTGGCTTTGCCTTTCCTTGTTGATGATGATCCTGCATGCATGGCTTTCTTCTCTTTTTGGGGAGTTTTGGCCTGCTTGCCTGATGATTTCTGTGCTGATTGCTTCCTCACCATTGTAATTGCTTTGAATTTCTAGGTTTTTGATTGCTTGTGTGATTGAGGAAATTTGGAGATGAGAATGTGAAATGTGGTTCGTGTTTTCGGATGAGAGAAATTTGTGAGAATTGCGAATGAAGGGGTAATTCAGTGAATAATGAAGGCTTTATGTTTCGTGAAGAAGGAAGTTAGTGGATTTATTAGGTAGCCGTTAGCATTGCGTCTTTGCGCATGAATCATGCCAAGTGTCTTGCTTTGGCTACCAATGTGTCATTAATCTTGCTTAACCTCCTTTGATCTTCCTAAAGCCTTATGATTCACACTTAACCAATTTTCTTCAAGTTTATAATTTTCTCGATGCAGGCACGTTTTTTCTCAATGCAGTGCATTTGATGCAAAGTGCATTAGTTTCCTCGTGATTCTCGCAAAACAACTAAAAACATAAAATTGCACAAAAATAATTAAAAACAATGGGTTGCCTCCCATTAAGCGCTTGTTTTAAGAGTCTTGTCACCGACTACCTCTTTTCACTTAGAGATTTTTCAAATAGGTGGTGGTTTTGTCTCTCACCACATGTTCACCATAGTACATTTTAACTCTTTGACCATTCACCTTGAAGACAAAGATTTGAGGATTTATCAAATAATTCTATCGCTCCATGTGGATAAACCTTTATCAACTTAAATGGTCCCGACCACCTTGACCTTAGTTTTCCAGAAATAGCTTCAACCTAGAGTTGTATAGCGTAACTAGTCCTCCTTCTTTTAATTCTTTATTGTGAATTTTCTTGTCATGCCATTTCTTAGTCTTAGCTTTGTAGATTTCAAAGATTCTCATAAGAGGTTTGCCTAATTTCTTCTAACTCATCAAGCTCTATCATTCTCTTTTACCTGCTTTGTTCAAATTGAAATTGAGCTTCTTGATAGCCCAATAAGATTTGTTTTCCAATTCTACAGTAAATGGCATGCTTTTCCATAGACTAATTTGTAAGGGGACATTCCTAAGGGTGTTTTGAATGTCGTTCTATATGCCCATAAAGCATCATCCAAATGTAAAGACCAATCTTTCCTATTTGGACTTACCATTTTTTCTAGCATTCTCTTAATTTCCCTATTGGATAATTCCGCTTGTCCACTAGTTTGAGGATGGTATGTCAGTAGCTATCTTATGCTTAACTCCATACTTAGCTAGAAGGTTTTCTATGATTTTATTGCAAAAGTGTGAACCTTCATCATTAATGATAGCTCTAGGAGTTCCAAATCTAGTGAATATATTTCTTTGCGAAACTTACTCACCGATTTAGCATCATTATTAGGTAATGCTATCGCTTCTACCCATTTGGACACATAATCAACAACTACTAAGATATATAAATTGCCAAAAGAGGGTGGAAAAGGTCCCATGAAATCCATGCCCCAAACATCAAATAATTCAATTTCTAAAATATTTGTTCTAGGCATTTCATGCTTATCGAGAGATATTTCTGCTCTTTTTGACATTTATCACAAAGATTTGACCATAAAATAAGAATCTTTAAATAAAGTAGGCCAAAAATAACCAGATCAGTAATACCTTAGTCTCGTTTCTAGTGCTTCCAAAGTGTCCTCCATAAGGTGCGTAATGGCAATGCGTAAGCATCGCTTGTTGTTCCTCTTCGTATGCATTTCCTCATTAATTGATCGGGGCACATCTTGTAAAGGAATGGATCATCCCAATAGTATTGTTTAACCATGTGGAAGAATTTTCTCCTTTGTTGATATGTCATACTCACCGGTACCACTTTGCTTGCAAGGAAATTTACAATATCAAGAAACCATGGTGCGAGATGCATTTGATGCTCCCGCATTGCTTATAGCAAATGCGCTTTCATGTTTTGCATTGATGTGATTGCCAATAGCTTCTCATCCGAAAACTCTCCTTGATTTCTTCTCCAAGTGTACCAAGTGATTCTCCTTCAATCCTTGATAAATGGTCTGCTACTTGATTTTCTACTCCTTTCTTGTCTCTAATTTCTAAATCAAATTCTTGTAGGAGTAAAATCCACCTTATCACCTCTTGGCTTTGCATCCTTCTTTGAAATTAGATACTTAATGGCAGAGTGATCGGTATAGACAATAATTTTGGTGCCAACTAAGTATGATCTAAATTTTTCAAATGCAAAGACCACAAACTAATAATTCCTTTTCTCAGAATCGTAATTCACTGAGCTTCAATTAATGTCTTGCTAGCATAATATATGGAATGAAAGACCTTATCATATCTTTGCCCTAGGATCGCTCCTCTACTGCAAAGTCACTAGCATCACACATTAATTCAAATGGCCTCGCTCCAACTGAGTTACTATAATTGGTGCCACACCAATGCCTTTCTAAGCTTGTCAAAAGCTTCTATACAAGATTCATCAAAGTTGAATTCTACATCATGTTGCGAAGCATACATAATGGTTTTGAGATTTTTGAAAATCTTTGATAAACCTTCTATAAAAACCAAAGATGGCCTAAGAAGCTCTCGATACCTTTAATCGTATTTGGTGGTGGTAAATTTTCAATGACATCAACCTTAGCTTTGTCTACTTCTAGACCTTTCTTTGAAATTCTATGTCCTAACACAATGCCCTCTTGTACCATGAAATGGCACTTTTCCCAGCTTTAAGACTAAATTTGTTTCCTCACATCTCTTGAGAATTTGTTCCAAATTTGCTAAACAAACTTGAAATGTTTCTCCAAAGATAGAGAAATCATCCATGAATACTTCCATTGATTGCTCAATGAAATCTGAGAAAATAGACATCATGCATCTTTGAAATGTAGCGTGTGCATTACATAAGCCAAATGGCATCCTTATAAAAGCAAAGGTTCCATAAGGGCATGTAAAGGTGGTTTTGTGTTGATCTCAGGCTCAATGGCTATTTGATTATAGCTCGAATAGCCATCTAGGAAACAATAAAATTCTTTCCTCGCTAATCTATCTAACATTTGGTCTATGAATGGTAAAGGAAAGTGATCCTTTTGGTAGCTTTGTTGAGTTTTCTCAGTAATCCATACTGATTCTCCACCTGTGATGCTTCTAGTTGGTATCAACTCATTCTTTTCATTGGCTATTATCACACACCCCCTTTCTTTGGTACACATTGACAGACTTACCCAAGCACCGCCCGATATGGGGTATATGATTCCAAAGATCTAGCCACTTAATAATTTCCTTTTTCACAACCTCTTTCATAATAGGATTTAGTCTTCTTTGACTCTCTATGTCGCTTTTGGAATTTTCTTCCAAAATGACTCCGCATGCATATAGAAGGACTAATTCCTTTGATATCCGCCATTTGCCAACCTATAGCTTTGGTATGCTTCTTGAGAGTACTAATGAGATCACTCTCTGCTTTTGATGTTAAATCGAAGCAATGATAATGTAGTAAAGTCTCATTTGTTCCTAAGAATGCATACTTAAGGTGTTCAGCAATATCTTCAATTCTAACTTAGGAGGTTGTTCTATTGAGGGTAAATTCTTCTTGAGAATTGGATCCTCAAGGTTGAGTGGTTCATAAGTCCTAGCCCATACTTCTTTACAAGAGTTTTCTATTGGCGATTCTTTTTCAAGTCTTTCATCATTTAGCAATGCAGCTGCATCTAATGCATCTGCATTGGCTAAGTGATCATACTGCTTGTAAAATTGTTTTTCTACCAATTGATCTAGAGAGAATAAGGATGAACACTCTTCTGTATCCTCTCGCAGATACTTCATAGCATTCATTACATTGAATTTTATCTCTTGATCATTCACTCTCATAGTGAGTTCACCTTTCTGCACATCAATTATGGTTTTACCAAATGCTAAAAATGGTCTACCTAGGATAATAGGCACTTCCTTATTCTGCATCAAAGTCAAGGATAACAAAATCTACAGAAATACAAATTTGTCTACCTTAACTAGGATGTCTTCTCGTGATACCTTCGTGATAGGCTATTGATCTATCTCGCTAATTGAAGTGTCACAGCTGGTTGGTTTTGCATTTCCTATTTCTAATCGGTCAAAATAGATTTAGGCATCAAGTTGATGCTTGCACCTAAATCACATAAAGCTTTACTCAAAGATAGGATTTTCCTATAGAAAATGGAATTGTAAAACTACCGATCCTTCAATTTCCTAGGGATCTTATTTTGCATAAGCAAACTACAATCTTCTGTCATGGCAATCGTTTTCAAACTCACTTAATCTTCTTCTCTTAGTAAGCACATCCTTCATAAATTTTGCATAATTTGGCATTTGTTGGAGGGCTTCTACTAAGGGAACATTGATGTGTAATTGTTTTAGTACCTCTAGGAATTTACTAAAACCGCTTCTCCTCATGTGCTTTTTTCAGTCTTTGAGGATAAGGAGGAGGAGGGTATTCAGTACTAACTTAGGTAGTGGACTTTGAACTTCTTGTGATGCAGAGCATTAGATGCTTCGCATTGGTTTCTTTTTGATTTTTGGCTTTTTCTCCTTATCTACACTTTCCTTTTCGCTTAACTCTACCAGATCCTTACCACTTCTCAATGAAATAGCCTTAACCTGCTTCTTTTCCTTTGGTTTGGGAAGGAGTAGCTTCAGATTTGAAGGTAAGGCACCTTGTGGCCTTTGATACAGAGTCATGGGCTAATCGACCAACTTGATTCTCTAAGTTCTTAATGGAAGCATCTTGGGTTTGTCTAGCGCTTCTAGATTCACCTATAAATGCTTTGAGCATGGTTTCTAGAGAATTATCGTGGTAGGTTGAGAGTTTCTTGGGTTATTCTGAAATGGGAATCTGGTGGGTTGGTTGGTGTAGTTGGAGCAGCTTCTAGGTGCAGTGCACTATTGTTGCTCCATCTAAAATTTGGGTGATCTTTCCAACCAGGATTATAAGTGTTGGAATAAGGGTTGTTATTCCTATTATAACCTACATAATTTACAGAGATAGGGTTGCTAGAACACTCCTCATACAAGTGACCTCCTCCACAAGACACACAACTAGGTGTGCCCGGAGGTACTTGTTCTCATCACAGAACATTGCTTTCTGGTGATGCACTGCATTAGATGCAATAGCATTGCTGTATGAAGTTTTTCATCAAATTAGCTAGAGTGGCTACTTGAGCGGATAGAGGCGTATATATCATTGATTTCATGTACCGATGGTTTCTTTTGGGCACTTACCCTTTCAAGAGGCCAACTAGAGCTATTAGTCGCTATTCTATCAATTAATTCACATGCTTCATTGTATGACGTGATTTAATAACACTCCACCGGATGATGCATCAAGCATTATTCTGGTTTGAGGTTCTAAACCATTATAAAATGTTTCCATTTGAATAATAACAGTAAACCATGATGAGGACATTTTCTTAAAAGTTCCTTCCATCTTTCCCATGCTTCAAATAAAGATTCAAACTCTTTTTGTCTAAAAGATGTAATATCATTTCTTAACTCGACATTTTTGATAGGTGGGAAATATTTTCCTAAAAATTTTTCAGCCATTTCATTCCATGAATGGATAGAGTTAGGCTCTAAAGAATTTAGCCAAGCCTTAGCTCTATCTTTCAAAGAATATGGAAATAACCTTAATCTAAATGCATTTTCACTAACACCGTGTAAAATAAAATTACTACATACTTCTAGAAATTGCCTTAAATGCAAATGAGGATCTTCATGAGGAGATCCTCCAAATTGACCAATAGTTTGAAGCATTTGAAACATCATAGGTTTAAATTCAAAATGCATGGCATCAATATGAGGTCTGCTTTATACTAGTTTGCATGTTTTGATGATCAAATCGAGCATAATCCTCATAGGTCTATCTCTATCATTAATCATACCTATGTGATCCATGTGGATGAGATTTTCTCTATGAACTTCTTCTTCAAGAGCATGTCAGTGATCCGTGGCCTCCTCTCACCGAGTGTGGCCTTGAGCTTTGTTCTTCACCAATGACATGTTGCTAGCTTGTTGATTTTGCTTTTGGAGTCTTAGCAATCTCCTGAATTTTCTTTCTATTTCTAAATCTAAACTATATTCGAGTTCTGCTTTCTGGTTCTCAGACATATACTAAGTACCATGTAATCGTTGTTGATGTAAACTCTAAAAACCAGAATTTATATACAACACTAAATTACTCAATATCGTAATTTTAAAAGAATTTACTTCAATCCCGACAAATGCGCGCTAAAAACTTGGTGTGTGGAAATGCCACATACACTTGAGTGCAAGTATACACTGTCCAAAAACAAGTAGTAAAAAGATCGAACCCACAGAGATTGAAAAACTCACTTTTAAAACAAATAATAAGTAATAAAGTGTAAAGTCACTAAGTAACAAAATAATTTTGGATTTTGTTTGATGATCACAACTAAGTTAGAAAGAAAGCAAAGTAAAAATGTTGATAGTGTAAAAGAGAAAAGCTAGTTGGAATGTCTTCATCAAGTAATTTACTTATAAGTGTATGATGCAGTATGTGATGCAACAAGACCAATGTCACAGCATTAGCTATGTGCCTTCTGGTCACTTTCTTCAGAGTATCATTACCACTCTTATGATCCTTGTTCTATGCAAGAAAGAAAGGGGTGTTAGTGCCAATCTTGCCTCCTAACAAGTATTCACTTTGCTTAAGTGAATTCACTCTTGTATTTTAAGTACCCACAATTATCCTATGGACTATACTATCCTATGTCTAGGACTTAGCATGGTTTTCACAAAGTTTTCTTTATGTAAAACACTCACCCATATTAGTTCTTGAGTTCTTAATTGTAAGCCATGTCCGGTCATTTACAAATCTACTTATTCTAAGTGATCAAGTTTAAAATAAGTTTTGAAAAGATTATCAAGCAAGAACTAAAGTACAAACATACATACATGCAACATACTTACTTAAAAGCTCATTAAATGATTAGAACATTCCAACTAAGAAAGGTTTAGCTAACAAGAGACATTGCAAGATATATATAAACCGAATAGACCATGTTTATATATATAGAAATCACAAAAGAGAAACAACAAGAGTAAAGTTACAAATGTTGAAAACCTTTGTATGAAGTCTTCTAGCAATGCACTAGCATTACTCCTTAGCACTATACAAACACTATGAAAATGAGTTAAGGAGGATTTATGAATTCCTTCCTCTTCCTCTAAAAATATAAAAACTAACTATGTATATTGAAATTTTGATCTAACTTATGGATTGTGATATATTTCCAAATGAAGATGTGAGGTCTTTTATAGCCTTCAAGTGAGGTGCTTCCTTCCTTCATGTTGAAGTCATCTTGAGTGGATCATAGCCAGTAGTTGCTTTCCAGAGGTTTATCCATCTTGAAATCTTTGACTTATCATATAGGGCGGTTCCATGGTGTTAGAACAAGTGTCCCTATGTTGGTGACTCTTCAAAGCTAAGCCTATAGCTATGTGTGAATGGTAGCGCCTACTATACAAGTTTGGATGGCATCGTGGGAAGCAGCAGGAGGTCATCACTTTGCATGTGGGTGCGTATGAAACAGTCGCTTATTCACCAAGTAGTGCGCTTTTGATGCGGATCGGTCAGGGAGCATTGATGCGAGACAACATTGAGATCTGCATCAACAAAAACATCAAACATACCACAATATATCCAAAATGACCTATAAATAACTATAACCATTCAAATCACTCAAGATATCATATATCACATAAAATACTATATAAACTCTTTATTATTACTTGAAAGAGAGCAAATACTAAGTTTAAACATATGAAATACTCTATATAAAATAGAGTTATCACACCCCCAAACTTAAACCATTGCTTGTCCGCAAGTAATGACAAAGACAAACTATAAAAACTAAAATTCTAGAAGATAGATCAGCTTGAATTTTTGATTTTTATGAGGAGTTCCCTATGAACTTCATTTTTCAACAATCTTTCTTGTGCCTTTATTTCTTCAAAACTACCAAAGCTATTTCAAACTCTTTTGTGTGTGTGTGAACCCACTCGAGTTGAGATTG
The DNA here is from genome assembly GCA_020916435.1 of Oxytropis ochrocephala. Classification (NCBI taxonomy): domain Eukaryota; kingdom Viridiplantae; phylum Streptophyta; class Magnoliopsida; order Fabales; family Fabaceae; genus Oxytropis; species Oxytropis ochrocephala. Next base: position 71,119,335 of record CM037091.1, on the reverse strand, counting down.
GTTCCAAGACTAAGTGAAAAATTTCCTCCTAGCCTTTGAAAGGATTGGTTCATCTTTGGTCACACCAAAATATTTTTCAAAAGAGAGATTAGACTCACAAAATTTTCTCAAGTGTTGGGGAGTTCTAATATCAAAAGGGCTTGTTTGAATTTTTCAAAGCTTTTGAGCCAATGCATTTTTTCTATTTTTTGTGTGATCTTTTGAGCAGATGCAAATACTTCTTTGAAGTGTTTTTGTGCATTGATTTTTTCTCGCATTTTGCTTTTTCTTGATCAGCGGTTTACATTGATGCAACCAGCACCGATAATGCTTTTCTTTTTCTAGCTCATATTACCTTCCTCACCGACTCTCCGGATGCAAATGCACTTTGGCACGTGTCTTGACCTCCGATGCATATATATTTTTTCTTTGCACTTTGGCACAGTTCGCTTTATTGAACTATCCTCCAGATACATTTATTCCTGCATGGCACAGTGTCTTTGACCTCCGATGCATTCATGTACTTAGGCACGTGTATAGTTTCAAAAGATTCGTGATATGGCTTGTCCACTTTTTGTATTCTTTTTCTACATTGTTTACTCTTTATACTTTTGAAATTCAGCCTTTGTTTTTCATAAAACACCCCCAAACTTAATTCTTTAAGCTCTTCTTTCTTTTTAGTAAAGCTTTGTTTTGACCTAAGCTTACCAAAAATTCCCCTTGCATCAGATTGATTTTTTTAAATAGCAAGGTTCTTTTCACAAACTCAGTTTTGAAGTGTTGAAGTAAAAATAATTTTGGTTTTTCTGAGAAATAAGGCTTCTTTTTCTCTTTTTCATCATAAAAATTCCATCCATAGGGCTTTCACCATATTTTTGAAAAACTGATCTTTTCTACTAAAATATTTAGATACTACTTTGTTAAGTACATCTAATATTTAAACAAACTAAAAACTACTTAAAACATATATATTTACTATATAAAACAAATTAATTAAACACACAACATATTAGATAGAAAACATATTAAAACATAACATAACATGCAAATCCCCCCCCAAACTTAAGGGGTTGCAGTGCCCTCACTGCAAATTTGTTTAGAAAAGACAAATCATTTGTTCAAAATAGGGGAGAGGGATTAGTACAACCAGGGAAATAGTTCAGATAGAAAAACAAAACAAGCATTAGTAGTAGTAGGTGAAAGCTTTGTAAATTGATACTCATTTTTTTGCTCCACTCCTAATTCTGGTGCTTTGCCTGGATGGAAGAGTGTGTTTCACCTTCTGCTTCTTCTCCTTGGGCTTGCTTGGTGTTGCTTCTGTAGGTGTAGATGCACCTCCTACTTCTGGTGTAGTTGCAGGAATTGGTTCTTGAACTGATGCAGTGCATCGGTCTTGATCGCATCGATTTCTTCCTCTTAGGTGTTAATTTTGCCTCGCCTTCCGCAGTTGCTTGAAGAATTTCGAGTGTTGTGCAATGCTTCCTCTTACTGCTTTAGCCATTTCTTCCGTAACCATTTTAATTGTGGCTTCATCATGCACAGCTTGTTGCTCATTGTGATGCAAAGAGACAAGTGATGCAGGAGCATCACTCTGCATCTCAATAGTTTGAGCTACAGGCTCCTGTGCAGATGATTTTTCTCCTTGATCTTCTTTGTTGAGTCCTTCTTCTTCTCTTTCCTGCAAAATATCTTTCTGAAGAGCAGAAACAACATTAGAAATAATGTTGCTTGGGTCAGAAGGTACTGCTTGTTCTGTTGGCATAACAGGGGTTGGTTCTTCTGTGTGAGTTGTTTTCTGTGGTTCATTTCTTGGAGAGGGTGGTGGAGGGGTTGTTTGTGGTGGTGATTGTGATAAGACTGGTGGATCATTGAGGGAGGGTAATGGTGATTTTGGAATGGAGGAGGATTCTTGGTTTGGTGAGATGATAGGTGTTTTGGTAACTGGTGAAGTGATAGGGGTTTCTGGTTGGGTTGATGCTGAGGGTTTGGCATATTTTTGCCTAGCTATTTCCTCTAGGATCACACCTCTAGCATGTTCCTCCTCTTGTTCATCAATTTCCTCATCACTCTCTTCCTCCTCTTCTTCTTCTAACTCCTTATCCATTTCTTTTAATTCCTCATCCTCAGCTTCAGATTCAGAATCATACAATTCTTCCACAACAGGCTCTACCACAACCTTCTTCTGTACTTTGTATTGCTTTCTAGTCACCTTCTTCTTGGTGCTAGGTTCCTCTACCTTCTCCTTACCTTTTCCTTCTTCTTCAGCCTCTTTCTCTTCCTCTTCTTCACCTTCACTTCTCAGTACCCAAGTAGGAAATTCAGGGGCATTCACTTGGCCCACAAGATCAAAGATTTTGTCAAAGACCAATTGAAGCCAGTCATGTTGATCATTCTGAAATTTCCATACAGCCCTCTGCTTCTGCATGTAATGCTCTTGCATTGCAGGTGCAGGGCCTCTCACATTCCTCAATTTTTCCTTCACTTCAAAGACTCAAATTACTGGGGGAAATTTCCTTTGTTCATTAGCAAATATAGGGACACCTTCTTTCATGCATAATTCAATTATAAGACAAGGAAAAACAAATCCCTTTGATTTTGTTGAGCATGCAAGAATTTCCCTAGCTATCAATCTGTCTATGTCTACATTTTTCTCGGAGAGAATTGTATCTAGCAAGATCAATCTCTCTTTGGTCATAGCATATGTGTGTGATGTAGGCGAATGAATTGGCTATGAACAAATGCCAATTACCTAATGCATTTATCAAATAGTTACTTCTAAGCTTAATCTCATTAGGTGTGAATTTCTCCCAAACAGCCCACAGTATAGCAATCCTATTCCTTATTTCTTCCATTTCTTTCTTAAAGGATTTGGCCACTCTATTCTCAAAATCATTCCCATTATATTTCAAAGATATAATGTTCATTTAATTTCTTGGCATGGAAGTGTACAATTTTACCTCTTACCATGGAAGTGTAGGAATGTTCTGTCCTTCTTGTGGTGTGATTCCAAAGATAGAACTCTCTCACTATGTCTTCAATGTAGCCTCCTCTTGGTAGCACGAAGTGGTCCCAATTGAGATTGGCCACTGTTGACATGAATGATGGGCTAGCCTTCTTCAAATCATACCCTCTCTCGGGCAATAGATGCATGTTCCAGAGATGAACATTGTCATCATTTCTTGTTGTTGATTCCTTGGCTTTGCCTTTCCTTGTTGATGATGATCCTGCATGCATGGCTTTCTTCTCTTTTTGGGGAGTTTTTTGCTCGCTTGCTTCGATGATTTCTGTCTTTGATTGCTTCCTCACCATTGTAATTGCTTTGAATTTCTAGGTTTTTGATTGCTTGTGTGATTGAGGAAATTTGGAGATGAGAATGTGAAATGTGGTTCGTGTTTCAGATGAGAGAAATTTGTGAGAATTGCGAATGAAGGGGTAACGGTAACAATGAAGGCTTTATGTTTCAGGAAGAAGGAAGTTAGTGGATTTATTAGGTAGCCGTTAGCATTGCGTGCTGCGCATGAATCATGCCAAGTGTCTTGCTTTGGCTACCAATGTGTCATTAATCTTGCTTAACCTCCTTTGATCTTCCTAAAGCCTTATGATTCACACTTAACCAATTTTCTTCAAGTTTATAATTTTCTGATGCAGGGCACGTTTTTTCTCAATGCAGGTGCATTTGATGCAAATTGCATTAGTTTCTGCATTTCAAAAACAACTAAAAACATAAAATTGCACAAAAATAATTAAAAACAATGGGTTGCCTCCCATTAAGCGCTTGTTTTAAGAGTCTTGTCAGCCTGACTACCTCTTTTCACTTAGAGATTTTTCAAATAGGTGGTGGTTTTGTCTCTCACCACATGTTCACCATAGTACATTTTAACTCTTTGACCATTCACCTTGAAGACAGATTTGAGGATTTATCAAATAATTCTAATGCTCCATGTGGATAAACCTTTATCAACTTAAATGGTCCTGACCACCTTGACCTTAGTTTTCCAGGAAATAGCTTCAACCTAGAGTTGTATAGCAGAACTAGTCCTCCTTCTTTTAATTCTTTATTGTGAATTTTCTTGTCATGCCATTTCTTAGTCTTAGCTTTGTAGATTTCAGCATTCTCATAAGAGGTTTGCCTAATTTCTTCTAACTCATCAAGCTCTATCATTCTCTTTTTACCGCCTTGTTCAAATTGAAATTGAGCTTCTTGATAGCCCAATAAGATTTGTTTTCCAATTCTACAGGTAAATGGCATGCTTTTCCATAGACTAATTTGTAAGGGGACATTCCTAAGGGTGTTTTGAATGTTTGTTCTATATGCCCATAAAGCATCATCCAAATGTAAAGACCAATCTTTCCTATTTGGACTTACCATTTTTCTAGCATTCTCTTAATTTCCTATTGGATAATTCCGCTTGTCCACTAGTTTGAGGATGGTATCTTTGTAGCTATCTTATGCTTAACTCCATACTTAGCTAGAAGGTTTTCTATGATTTTATTGCAAAAGTGTGAACCTTCATCATTAATGATAGCTCTAGAGTTCCAAATCTAGTGAATATATTTCTTTGCGAAACTTACTCACCGATTTAGCATCATTATTAGGTAATGCTATCGCCTCTACCCATTTGGACACATAATCAACAAACTACTAAGATATATAAATTGCCAAAAGAGGGTGGAAAAGGTCCCATGAAATCCATGCCCCAAACATCAAATAATTCAATTTCTAAAATATTTGTTCTAGGCATTTCATGCTTATCGTAGATATTTCTGCTCTTTGACATTTATCACAAAGATTTGACCATAAAATAAGAATCTTTAAATAAAGTAGGCCAAAAATAACTGCATCAGTAATACCTTAGTCATTGTTCTAGTGCTTCCAAAGTGTCCTCCATAAGGTGTGTAATGGCAATGCGTAAGCAATCGCTTGTTGTTCCTCTTCGTGTATGCATTTCCTCATTAATTGATCGGGGCACATCTTGTAAAGGAATGGATCATCCCAATAGTATTGTTTAACCATGTGGAAGAATTTTCTCCTTTGTTGATATGTCATACTCATCGTACCACTTTGCTTGCAAGGAAATTTACAATATCAAAGAAACCATGGTGCGATGCATTTGATGCTCTGCATTGCTTATAGCAAATGCGCTTTCATGTTTTGCATTGACTGTGATTGCCAATAGCTTCTCATCCGGAAAACTCTCCTTGATTTCTTCTCCAAGTGTACCAAGTGATTCTCCTTCAATCCTTGATAAATGGTCCACTACTTGATTTTCTACTCCTTTCTTGTCTCTAATTTCTAAATCAAATTCTTGTAGGAGTAAAATCCACCTTATCACCCTTGGCTTTGCATCCTTCTTTGAAATTAGATACTTAATGGCAGAGTGATCAAGATAGACAATAATTTTGGTGCCAACTAAGTATGATCTAAATTTTTCAAATGCAAAGACCACAACTAATAATTCCTTTTACTCAGAATCGTAATTCACTGAGCTTCAATTAATGTCTTGCTAGCATAATATATGGAATGAAAGACCTTATCATATCTTTGCCCTAGGATCTGCTCCTACTGCAAAGTCACTAGCATCACACATTAATTCAAATGGCCTGCTCCAACTGAGTTACTATAATTGGTCTTTGTCACCAATGCCTTTCTAAGCTTGTCAAAAGCTTCATACAAGATTCATCAAAGTTGAATTCTACATCATGTTGCGAAGCATACATAATGGTTTTGAGATTTTGAAAAATCTTTGATAAACCTTCTATAAAAACCAAAGATGGCCTAAGAAGCTCTCGATACCTTTAACCGTATTTGGTGGTGGTAAATTTTCAATGACATCAACCTTAGCTTTGTCTACTTCTAGACCTTTCTTTGAAATTCTATGTCCTAACACAATGCCCTCTTGTACCATGAAATGGCACTTTTCCCAGTTTAAGACTAAATTTGTTTCCTCACATCTCTTGAGAATTTGTTCCAAATTTGCTAAACAAACTTGAAATGTTTCTCCAAAGATAGAGAAATCATCCATGAATACTTCCATTGATTGCTCAATGAAATCTGAGAAAATAGACATCATGCATCTTTGAAATGTAGCAGGTGCATTACATAAGCCAAATGGCATCCTTATAAAAGCAAAGGTTCCATAAGGGCATGTAAAGGTGGTTTTGTGTTGATCCTTAGGCTCAATGGCTATTTGATTATAGCCTGAATAGCCATCTAGGAAACAATAAAATTCTTTCCCTGCTAATCTATCTAACATTTGGTCTATGAATGGTAAAGGAAAGTGATCCTTTTTGGTAGCTTTGTTGAGTTTTCTGTAATCCATACAGATTCTCCACCCTGTGACAGTTCTAGTTGGTATCAACTCATTCTTTTCATTGGCTATTACTGTCACACCCCCTTTCTTTGGTACACATTGGACAGGACTTACCCAAGCACTGTCTGATATGGGGTATATGATTCCAGCATCTAGCCACTTAATAATTTCCTTTTTCACAACCTCTTTCATAATAGGATTTAGTCTTCTTTGACTCTCTATGCTGTTTTTGGAATTTTCTTCCAAAATGACTCCGTGCATGCATATAGAAGGACTAATTCCTTTGATATCTGCCATTTGCCAACCTATAGCTTTGGTATGCTTCTTGAGAGTACTAATGAGATCACTCTCCTGTTTTGATGTTAAATCAGAAGCAATGATAACAGGTAAAGTCTCATTTGTTCCTAAGAATGCATACTTAAGGTGTTCAGGCAGTATCTTCAATTCTAACTTAGGAGGTTGTTCTATTGAGGGTAAATTCTTCTTGAGAATTGGATCCTCAAGGTTGAGTGGTTCATAAGTCCTAGCCCATACTTCTTTACAAGAGTTTTCTATTGGCAGATTCTTTTTTTCAAGTCTTTCATCATTTAGCAATGCAGCTGCATCTAATGCATCTGCATTGGCTAAGTGATCATACTGCTTGTAAAATTGTTTTTCTACCAATTGATCTAGAGAGAATAAGGATGAACACTCTTCTGTATCCTCTGCAGGATACTTCATAGCATTCATTACATTGAATTTTATCTCTTGATCATTCACTCTCATAGTGAGTTCACCTTTCTGCACATCAATTATGGTTTTACCAGTTGCTAAAAATGGTCTACCTAGGATAATAGGCACTTCCTTATCTGCATCAAAGTCAAGGATAACAAAATCTACAGGAAATACAAATTTGTCTACCTTAACTAGGATGTCTTCTCGTGATACCTTCGTGATAGGCTATTGATCTATCTCGCTAATTGAAGTGTCACAGTGGTTGGTTTTGCATTTCCTATTTCTAATCGGTCAAAATAGATTTAGGCATCAAGTTGATGCTTGCACCTAAATCACATAAAGCTTTACCAAAGATAGGATTTTCCTATAGAAAATGGAATTGTAAAACTACCTGGATCCTTCAATTTCCTAGGGATCTTATTTTGCATAAGCAAACTACAATCTTCTGTCATGGCAACTGCTTTCAAACTCACCTAATCTTCTTCTCTTAGTAAGCACATCCTTCATAAATTTTGCATAATTTGGCATTTGTTGGAGGGCTTCTACTAAGGAACATTGATGTGTAATTGTTTTAGTACCTCTAGAATTTACCAAACCGCTTCTCCTCATGTGCTTTTTTCAGGTCTTTGAGGATAAGGAGGAGGAGGGTATTCAGTACTAACTTAGGTAGTGGACTTTGAACTTCTTGTGATGCAGGGAGCATTAGATGCTTCGCATTGGTTTCTTTTTGATTTTTGGCTTTTTCTCCCTTATCTACACTTTCCTTTTGATTAAACTCTACGGATCCTTACCACTTCTCAATGAAATAGCCTTAACCCGCTCTTTTCCTTTGGTTTGGGAAGGAGTAGCTTCAGTATTTGAAGGTAAGGCACCTTGTGGCCTTTGATACAGAGTGTGGCTAATTGACCAACTTGATTCTCTAAGTTCTTAATGGAAGCATCTTGGGTTTGTCTAGCGCTTCTAGATTCACCTATAAATGCTTTGAGCATGGTTTCTAGAGAATTATCGGTGGTAGGTTGAGAGTTTCTTGGGTTATTCTCGAGTTTGGGAATCTGGTGGGTTGGTTGGTGTAGTTGGAGCAGCTTCTAGGTGCAGTGCACTATTGTTGCTCCATCTAAAATTTGGGTGATCTTTCCAACCGAGGATTATAAGTGTTGGAATAAGGGTTGTTATTCCTATTATAACCTACATAATTTACAGAGATAGGGTTGCTAGAACACTCCTCATACAAGTGACCTCCTCCACAAGACACACAACTAGGTGTGCCCGGAGGTACTTGTTCTATCACTTTGAACATTGCTTTCTACGTGATGCAAATTGCATTAGATGCAGAGCATTGCTGTATGTGAAGTTTTTCATCAAATTAGCTAGAGTGGCTACTTGAGCGAGATAGAGGCGTATATATCATTGATTTCATGTACCGATGGTTTCTTTTGGGCACTTACCCTTTCAAGAGGGCCAACTAGAGCTATTAGTCGCTATTCTATCAATTAATTCACATGCTTCATTGTATGACCAGATTTAATAACACTCCACCGGATGATGCATCAAGCATTATTCGGTTTGAGGTTCTAAACCATTATAAAATGTTTCCATTTGAATAATAACAGTAAACCATGATGAGGACATTTTCTTAAAAGTTCCTTCCATCTTTCCCATGCTTCAAATAAAGATTCAAACTCTTTTTGTCTAAAAGATGTAATATCATTTCTTAACTCCGACATTTTTGATAGGTGGGAAATATTTTCCTAAAAATTTTTCACCATTTCATTCCATGAATGGATAGAGTTAGGCTCTAAAGAATTTAGCCAAGCCTTAGCTCTATCTTTCAAAGAATATGGAAATAACCTTAATCTAAATGCATTTTCACTAACACTGGGTAAAATAAAATTACTACATACTTCTAGAAATTGCCTTAAATGCAAATGAGGATCTTCATGAGGAGATCCTCCAAATTGACCAATAGTTTGAAGCATTTGAAACATCATAGGTTTAAATTCAAAATGCATGGCATCAATATGAGGTCTGCTTATACTAGTTTGCATGTTTTGATGATCAAATCGAGCATAATCCTCATAGGTCTATCTCTATCATTAATCATACCTATGTGATCCATGTGGATGAGATTTTCTCTATGAACTTCTTCTTCAATAGCATCTTTGTGATCCGGGCCTCCTCTCACCGAGTGTGGCCTTGAGCTTTGTTCTTCACCGAATGACATGTTGCTAGCTTGTTGATTTTGCTTTTGGAGTCTTAGCAATCTCTCGAATTTTCTTTCTATTTCTAAATCTAAACTATATTCGGAGTTCTGCTTTCTCAGTTCTGTACATATACTAAGTACCATGTAATCGTTGTTGTGAAACTCTAAAAACCAGAATTTATATACAACACTAAATTACTCAATATCGAATTTTAAAAAGAATTTACTTCAATCCCGCAAACGGCGCCAAAAACTTGGTGTGTGGAAATGCCACATACACTTGAGTGCAAGTATACACTTTGTCCAAAAACAAGTAGTAAAAGATCGAACCCACAGAGATTGAAAAACTCACTTTTAAAACAAATAATAAGTAATAAAGTGTAAAGTCACTAAGTAACAAAATAATTTTGGATTTTGTTTGATGATCACAACTAAGTTAGAAAGAAAGCAAAGTAAAAATGTTGATAGTGTAAAAGAGAAAAGCTAGTTGGAATGTCTTCATCAAGTAATTTACTTATAAGTGTATGATGCAAAAGATGTGATGCAACAGCCCGAATGTCATTGCATTAGCTATGTGCCTTTCGGTCACTTTCTTGAGAGTATCATTACCAACTCTTATGATCCTTGTTCTATGCAGTAAAAAGAAAGGGGTGTTAGTGCCAATCTTGCCTCCTAACAAGTATTCACTTTGCTTAAGTGAATTCACTCTTGTATTTTAAGTACCCACAATTATCCTATGGACTATACTATCCTATGTCTAGGACTTAGCATGGTTTTCACAAAGTTTTCTTTATGTAAAACACTCACCCATATTAGTTCTTGAGTTCTTAATTGTAAGCCATGTCCGGTCATTTACAAATCTACTTATTCTAAGTGATCAAGTTTAAAATAAGTTTTGAAAAGATTATCAAGCAAGAACTAAAGTACAAACATACATACATGCAACATACTTACTTAAAAGCTCATTAAATGATTAGAACATTCCAACTAAGAAAGGTTTAGCTAACAAGAGACATTGCAAGATATATATAAACCGAATAGACCATGTTTATATATATAGAAATCACAAAAGAGAAACAACAAGAGTAAAGTTACAAATGTTGAAAACCTTTGTATGAAGTCTTCTAGCAATGCACTAGCATTACTCCTTAGCACTATACAAACACTATGAAAATGAGTTAAGGAGGATTTATGAATTCCTTCCTCTTCCTCTAAAAATATAAAACTAACTATGTATATTGAAATTTTGATCTAACTTATGGATTGTGATATATTTCCAAATGAAGATGTGAGGTCTTTTATAGCCTTCAAGTGAGGTGCTTCCTTCCTTCATGTTGAAGTCATCTTGAGTGGATCATAGCTGTAGTTGCTTTCCAGAGGTTTATCCATCTTGAAATCTTTGACTTATCATATAGGGCGGTTCCATGGTGTTAGAACAAGTGTCCCTATGTTGGTGACTCTTCAAAGCTAAGCCTATAGCTATGTGTGAATGGTAGGCGCCTACTATACAAGTTTGGATGGCATCGGGGAGCGGCGGGAGGTCATCACTTTGCATGTGGTGCGTGTGAAACAGTGCTTATTCACCAAGTAGTGCAGTTTTGATGCAGGATCAGTGCAGGAGCATTGATGCAGACAACATTGAGACTGCACTGAACAAAAACATCAAACATACCACAATATATCCAAAATGACCTATAAATAACTATAACCATTCAAATCACTCAAGATATCATATATCACATAAAATACTATATAAACTCTTTATTATTACTTGAAAGAGAGCAAATACTAAGTTTAAACATATGAAATACTCTATATAAAATAGAGTTATCACACCCCCAAACTTAAACCATTGCTTGTCCGCAAGTAATGACAAAGACAAACTATAAAAACTAAAATTCTAGAAGATAGATCAGCTTGAATTTTTGATTTTTATGAGGAGTTCCCTATGAACTTCATTTTTCAACAATCTTTCTTGTGCCTTTATTTCTTCAAAACTACCAAAGCTATTTCAAACTCTTTTGTGTGTGTGTGAACCCACTGAGTTGAGATTGGTTCCAAGACTAAGTGAAAAATTTCCTCCTAGCCTTTGAAAGGATTGGTTCATCTTTGGTCACACCAAAATATTTTTCAAAAGAGAGATTAGACTCACAAAATTTTCTCAAGTGTTGGGGAGTTCTAATATCAAAAGGGCTTGTTTGAATTTTTCAAAGCTTTTGAGCCAATGCATTTTTCTATTTTTTTGTGTGGATCTTTTGAGCAGATGCAAATACTTCTTTGAAGTGTTTTTGTGCATTGATTTTTTTCTGCATTTTGCTTTTTCTTCAGTGCAGTTTACATTGATGCAACTGCACTGATAATGCTTTTCTTTTTCTAGCTCATATTACCTTCCTCACTGACCTCCAGATGCAAATGCACTTTGGCACAGGTCTTTGACCTCCAGATGCATATATTTTTTCTTTGCACTTTGGCACAGAGTTCGATTTATTGAACTATCCTCCGGATACATTTATTCCTCATATGGCACGTGTCTTTGACCTCCGATGCATTCATGTACTTAGGCACAGGTATAGTTTCAAAAGATTCAGGATATGGCTTGTCCACTTTTTTGTATTCTTTTTCTACATTGTTTACTCTTTATACTTTTGAAATTCAGCCTTTGTTTTTCATAAAACACCCCCAAACTTAATTCTTTAAGCTCTTCTTTCTTTTTAGTAAAGCTTTGTTTTGACCTAAGCTTACCAAAAATTCCCTTGCATCAGATTGATTTTTTTTTAAATAGCAAGGTTCTTTTCACAAACTCGCTTTTGAAGTGTTGAAGTAAAAATAATTTTGGTTTTTCCGAGAAATAAGGCTTCTTTTTCTCTTTTTCATCATAAAAATTCCATCCATAGGCTTTCACCATATTTTTGAAAAACTGATCTTTTCTACTAAAATATTTAGATACTACTTTGTTAAGTACATCTAATATTTAAACAAACTAAAAACTACTTAAAACATATATATTTACTATATAAAACAAATTAATTAAACACACAACATATTAGATAGAAAACATATTAAAACATAACATAACATGCAAATCCCCCCCCAAACTTAAGGGGTTGCAGTGCCCTCACTGCAAATTTGTTTAGAAAAGACAAATCATTTGTTCAAAATAGGGGAGAGGGATTAGTACAACCAGGAAATAGTTCAGATAGAAAAACAAAACAAGCATTAGTAGTAGTAGGTGAAAGCTTTGTAAATTGATACTCATTTTTTTGCTCCACTCCTAATTCTGGTGCTTTGCCTGGATGGAAGAGTGTGTTTCACCTTCTGCTTCTTCTCCTTGGGCTTGCTTGGTGTTGCTTCTGTAGGTGTAGATGCACCTCCTACTTCTGGTGTAGTTGCAGGAATTGGTTCTTGAACCGATGACGCAGTGCATCGATCTTGATCGCACATCGATTTCTTCCTCTTGGGTGTTAATTTTGCTCGCCTTCTGCGCAGTTGCTTGAAGAATTTCTCGAGTGTTGTGCAATGCTTCCTCTTCTGCTTAGCCATTTCTTCCGTAACCATTTTAATTGTGGCTTCATCATGCACAGCTTGTTGCTGTTGTGATGCAGTGAAAGAAGTGATGCAGAGCATCACTGCATCTCAATAGTTTGAGCTACGAGCTCTGTGCGAGATGATTTTTCTCCTTGATCTTCTTTGTTGAGTCCTTCTTCTTCTCTTTCTGCAAAATATCTTTACGAAGAGCGAAACAACATTAGAAATAATGTTGCTTGGGTCGAAGGTACTTGCTTGTTCTGTTGGCATAACAGGGGTTGGTTCTTCTGTGTGAGTTGTTTTCTGTGGTTCATTTCTTGGAGAGGGTGGTGGAGGGGTTGTTTGTGGTGGTGATTGTGATAAGACTGGTGGATCATTGAGGGAGGGTAATGGTGATTTTGGAATGGAGGAGGATTCTTGGTTTGGTGAGATGATAGGTGTTTTGTAAGCTGGTGAAGTGATAGGGGTTTGGTTGGGTTGATCTTTGAGGTTTGGCATATTTTTGCCTAGCTATTTCCTCTAGGATCACACCTCTAGCATGTTCCTCCTCTTGTTCATCAATTTCCTCATCACTCTCTTCCTCCTCTTCTTCTTCTAACTCCTTATCCATTTCTTTTAATTCCTCATCCTCGCCTTCTTGATTCTAATCATACAATTCTTCCACAACAGGCTCTACCACAACCTTCTTCTCATACTTTGTATTGCTTTCTAGTCACCTTCTTCTTGGTGCTAGGTTCCTCTACCTTCTCCTTACCTTTTCCTTCTTCTTCACCTCTTTCTCTTCCTCTTCTTCACCTTCACTTCTCAACCCAAAGTAGGAAATTCGGGGCATTCACTTGGCCCACAAGATCAAAGATTTTGTCAAAGACCAATTGAAGCCACCATGTTGATCATTCTGAAATTTCCATACACCCTCTATACGCATGTAATGCTCTTGCATTGCAGTGCAGAGGCCTCTCACATTCCTCAATTTTTCCTTCACTTCAAAGACTCAAATTACTGGGGGGAATTTCCTTTGTTCATTAGCAAATATAGGGACACCTTCTTTCATGCATAATTCAGTTATAAGACAAGGGAAAACAAAATCCCTTTGATTTTGTTGAGCATGCAAGAATTTCCCTAGCTATCAATCTGCCTATGTCTACATTTCCCTCAGAGAGAATTGTATCTAGCAAGATCAATCTCTCTTTGGTCATAGCATATGTGTGTGATGTAGGCAGAATTGAATTGGCTATGAACAAATGCCAATTACCTAATGCATTTATCAAATAGTTACTTCTAAGCTTAATCTCATTAGGTGTGAATTTCTCCCAAACAGCCCCTGGTATAGCAATCCTATTCCTTATTTCTTCCATTTCTTTCTTAAAGGATTTGGCCACTCTATTCTCAAAATCATTCCCATTATATTTCAGCATATAATGTTCATTTAATTTCTTGGCATGGAAGTGTACAATTTTACCTCTTACCATGGAAGTGTAGGAATGTTCTGGTCCTTCTTGTGGTGTGATTCCAGCATAGAACTCTCTCACTATGTCTTCAATGTAGCCTCCTCTTGGTAGCACGAAGTGGTCCCAATTGAGATTGGCCACTGTTGACATGAATGATGGGCTAGCCTTCTTCAAATCATACCCTCTCTCGCAATAGATGCATGTTCCGGAGATGAACATTGTCATCATTTCTTGCATTGATTCCTTGGCTTTGCCTTTCCTTGTTGATGATGATCCTGCATGCATGGCTTTCTTCTCTTTTTGGGGAGTTTTGGCCTGCTTGCCTGATGATTTCTGTGCTGATTGCTTCCTCACCATTGTAATTGCTTTGAATTTCTAGGTTTTTGATTGCTTGTGTGATTGAGGAAATTTGGAGATGAGAATGTGAAATGTGGTTCGTGTTTCAGATGAGAGAAATTTGTGAGAATTGCGAATGAAGGGTAAATTCAGTAACAATGAAGGCTTTATGTTTCAGGAAGAAGGAAGTTAGTGGATTTATTAGGTAGCCGTTAGCATTGCGTGCTGCGCATGCATCATGCCAAGTGTCTTGCTTTGGCTACCAATGTGTCATTAATCTTGCTTAACCTCCTTTGATCTTCCTAAAGCCTTATGATTCACACTTAACCAATTTTCTTCAAGTTTATAATTTTCTGATGCAGGGCACGTTTTTTCTCAATGCAGGTGCATTTGATGCAGCTGCATTAGTTTCCTGCATTTCTGCAAAACAACTAAAAACATAAAATTGCACAAAAATAATTAAAAACAATGGGTTGCCTCCCATTAAGCGCTTGTTTTAAGAGTCTTGTCAGCCTGACTACCTCTTTTCACTTAGAGATTTTTCAAATAGGTGGTGGTTTTGTCTCTCACCACATGTTCACCATAGTACATTTTAACTCTTTGACCATTCACCTTGAAGACAGTATTTGAGGATTTATCAAATAATTCTACTGCTCCATGTGGATAAACCTTTATCAACTTAAATGGTCCTGACCACCTTGACCTTAGTTTTCCAGGAAATAGCTTCAACCTAGAGTTGTATAGCAGAACTAGTCCTCCTTCTTTTAATTCTTTATTGTGAATTTTCTTGTCATGCCATTTCTTAGTCTTAGCTTTGTAGATTTCAGCATTCTCATAAGAGGTTTGCCTAATTTCTTCTAACTCATCAAGCTCTATCATTCTCTTTTTACCTGCCTTGTTCAAATTGAAATTGAGCTTCTTGATAGCCCAATAAGATTTGTTTTCCAATTCTACAGGTAAATGGCATGCTTTTCCATAGACTAATTTGTAAGGGGACATTCCTAAGGGTGTTTTGAATGCTGTTCTATATGCCCATAAAGCATCATCCAAATGTAAAGACCAATCTTTCCTATTTGGACTTACCATTTTTTCTAGCATTCTCTTAATTTCCTATTGGATAATTCAGCTTGTCCACTAGTTTGAGGATGGTATCTTTGTAGCTATCTTATGCTTAACTCCATACTTAGCTAGAAGGTTTTCTATGATTTTATTGCAAAAGTGTGAACCTTCATCATTAATGATAGCTCTAGGAGTTCCAAATCTAGTGAATATATTTCTTTGCGTAAACTTACTCACCGATTTAGCATCATTATTAGGTAATGCTACTTGCTTCTACCCATTTGGACACATAATCAACAACTACTAAGATATATAAATTGCCAAAAGAGGGTGGAAAAGGTCCCATGAAATCCATGCCCCAAACATCAAATAATTCAATTTCTAAAATATTTGTTCTAGGCATTTCATGCTTATCGAGAGATATTTCTGCTCTTTGACATTTATCACAAAGATTTGACCATAAAATAAGAATCTTTAAATAAAGTAGGCCAAAAATAACCGATGTAATACCTTAGTCTTTGTTCTAGTGCTTCCAAAGTGTCCTCCATAAGGTGCGTAATGGCAATGCGAAAGCAATCGCTTGTTGTTCCTCTTCGTATGCATTTCCTCATTAATTGATCGGGGCACATCTTGTAAAGGAATGGATCATCCCAATAGTATTGTTTAACCATGTGGAAGAATTTTCTCCTTTTTGATATGTCATACTCACTCGTACCACTTTGCTTGCAAGGAAATTTACAATATCGAGAAACCATGGTGCGGATGCATTTGATGCTCTGCATTGCTTATAGCAAATGCAGCTTCATGTTTTGCATTGATCGTGATTGCCAATAGCTTCTCATCTGGAAAACTCTCCTTGATTTCTTCTCCAAGTGTACCAAGTGATTCTCCTTCAATCCTTGATAAATGGTCTGCTACTTGATTTTCTACTCCTTTCTTGTCTCTAATTTCTAAATCAAATTCTTGTAGGAGTAAAATCCACCTTATCAGCCTTGGCTTTGCATCCTTCTTTGAAATTAGATACTTAATGGCAGAGTGATCAGTATAGACAATAATTTTTGTGCCAACTAAGTATGATCTAAATTTTTCAAATGCAAAGACCACAAATATAATTCCTTTTCTCAGAATCGTAATTCACACGAGCTTCAATTAATGTCTTGCTAGCATAATATATGGAATGAAAGACCTTATCATATCTTTGCCCTAGGATCGCTCCTACTTTGCAAGTCACTAGCATCACACATTAATTCAAATGGCTCGCTCCAACTGAGTTACTATAATTGGTCTTTGTCACCAATGCCTTTCTAAGCTTGTCAAAAGCTTCTATACAAGATTCATCAAAGTTGAATTCTACATCATGTTGCGAAGCATACATAATGGTTTTGAGATTTTTGAAAAATCTTTGATAAACCTTCTATAAAAACCAAAGATGGCCTAAGAAGCTCCTCGATACCTTTAATCAGATTTGGTGGTGGTAAATTTTCAATGACATCAACCTTAGCTTTGTCTACTTCTAGACCTTTCTTTGAAATTCTATGTCCTAACACAATGCCCTCTTGTACCATGAAATGGCACTTTTCCCAGTTTAAGACTAAATTTGTTTCCTCACATCTCTTGAGAATTTGTTCCAAATTTGCTAAACAAACTTGAAATGTTTCTCCAAAGATAGAGAAATCATCCATGAATACTTCCATTGATTGCTCAATGAAATCTGAGAAAATAGACATCATGCATCTTTGAAATGTAGCAGGTGCATTACATAAGCCAAATGGCATCCTTATAAAAGCAAAGGTTCCATAGGGCATGTAAAGGTGGTTTTGTGTTGATCCTTAGGCTCAATGGCTATTTGATTATAGCCTGAATAGCCATCTAGGAAACAATAAAATTCTTTCCCTGCTAATCTATCTAACATTTGGTCTATGAATGGTAAAGGAAAGTGATCCTTTTTGGTAGCTTTGTTGAGTTTTCTGTAATCCATACAGATTCTCCACCCTGTGACAGTTCTAGTTGGTATCAACTCATTCTTTTCATTGGCTATTACTGTCACACCCCCTTTCTTTGGTACACATTGGACAGGACTTACCCAAGCAGCATGCGATATGGGAGTAGATGATTCCAACATCTAGCCACTTAATAATTTCCTTTTTCACAACCTCTTTCATAATAGGATTTAGTCTTCTTTGACTCTCTATCTTTTTTTGGAATTTTCTTCCAAAATGACTCCGTGCATGCATATAGAAGGACTAATTCCTTTGATATCTGCCATTTGCCAACCTATAGCTTTGGTATGCTTCTTGAGAGTACTAATGAGATCACTCTCCTGTTTTGATGTTAAATCAGAAGCAATGATAACAGGTAAAGTCTCATTTGTTCCTAAGAATGCATACTTAAGGTGTTCAGCGATATCTTCAATTCTAACTTAGGAGGTTGTTCTATTGAGGGTAAATTCTTCTTGAGAATTGGATCCTCAAGGTTGAGTGGTTCATAAGTCCTAGCCCATACTTCTTTACAAGAGTTTTCTATTGGCAGATTCTTTTTTTCAAGTCTTTCATCATTTAGCAATGCAGCTGCATCTAATGCATCTGCATTGGCTAAGTGATCATACTGCTTGTAAAATTGTTTTTCTACCAATTGATCTAGAGAGAATAAGGATGAACACTCTTACGTATCCTCTGCAGATACTTCATAGCATTCATTACATTGAATTTTATCTCTTGATCATTCACTCTCATAGTGAGTTCACCTTTACGCACATCAATTATGGTTTTACCATTGCTAAAAATGGTCTACCTAGGATAATAGGCACTTCCTTATCTGCATCAAAGTCAAGGATAACAAAATCTACAGGAAATACAAATTTGTCTACCTTAACTAGGATGTCTTCTGTGATACCTTCAGGATAGGCTATTGATCGTGGGGGACATAATTCTGTGATTGCTTTGATTGGAATGGACATCCCAATGTATGATAAAAGAAAGACTAATGAATTCCCACCTGATGATGATTATACCAAAGTTTGCAGTTTCAAGTGCGTAACTTGCAGTTTCAAGTGCGTAACTATGGGCTTCTATTATTCGCACCCCCATTTTAATTTTAGGACGCCCCTTCTTGCTAATTACACCATTATTTTACCATTTAACCCATTTTTTTGCTTTTTTTCTTGATTATTTGTAACAAACAATTTCTTTCACCAAAAACTCATAAATAAATAAATGTTTCCATCTAAAATGTAAATAAAAGACTAAATCGGTTGTACAACTGGGTTAGTCATCATTCTAGGACCAATGAGCTGTACAGTTCAGTAATCCTAAAAAAACTTATAAAAATATAAATAAATTATTTTTCCTAAAAATAGGGGACTAAGTCGGTTGTACAACCGAGTTAGCCAATTCTAGGGCAGTGGGTCTGTGTTCAAGAGTCCTAGAATACCTATTCTAAAACCATCCCACCTCACATCAAACCAATCTCTCTCAAAAACACAAAAAAAATCATTTTCAAAAAGTAGGGGACTAAGTCGGTTGTAGAATCGGGTTAGTCGTCTGAACCGAGACCAAAGGAGTCAGATACCAAAGAGTCCTAGGACCCCTACACTAAAAAAACACCAACCAACAAACCTTTTTCAGGAAGAACTACGTAGCTTTGATTCCTCCATTGCATCCGGAGGTACGTAGGAGCAAGAGTCCACTCTTGTCAAGCACTAAAAATTAAAAATTTAATCAAGTCTTTTTCACTATAAATAAAAAGGGTAAATATTAATAAACCATAAATAATTAGACGAAGGATGTCGTGGGGTGATAATACCTTCCCCGCGCATAACGACTCCCGAACCCTAAACATGTCTTGTCCTAAACCTAAAGGGATTTTCCGAATTTGCCCTTAAACTAAAATTTGGTGGCGGCTTCCTTTGAACCTTCGAAGAATCCTTTCCCGGATTTTTCGGTCGCTACAACTATGAACATGCAAAGGGTAGTTAATCCTAATCATGTGATAAAAACAATAGGGTAGTATTAATTAAAATAAAAATAGGAATTCAAACCAGAAATTAGAATATAAAAAGGTACCTAAGCAAGCAAGATTCACCTAAGACCCTAGAAGGTAACACTTCAGCTGTTCATGGGGAGTCCTGCCATAATTGGTGGGCAATCCTTGCGTCGGCTTTTCATCGGCTTTGGGCGGTCAAGAGGATATTCCGGACACAAATGATTCTTTTATGGAAAGCGATGAAGAAAGTAGGATCAAGGTGACGACGAGATGAATAGTGGCGTCAAAATCCTATACGGTTATGCTGATACCGGGGTTAACCCCGTGGATCTTCCAGTTATTCCCCTCTTGGGAACTCTTCCTGAGTATTCCTAGGTTTCAGAAGAATTGCGCGACACCGACTCTCTCTTTGTAGCTCAAGATGACTGCAGCAGGCATGCTAGGAGGATTTATTGGAAAGACCCTTTTAGGTGGCGCACCGTCGGGATGAAAGAAGGCGAACATGTGGCCACCTATCCTGATACCTTAAAGTTCATTATTTATCTCACCACTCTGGTACATATGCATGTTCGACCTCCATTCACCCGCTTTCAACAAGGAGTGTTGGTGAATTTGCAGCTTTCCCCTTCCCAACTTCATCCAAATGCATGGGTTTTTATGCGTGCATACGAGCTTGTGTGCATTCATCTAGAAAGACCCACTTCTCTTGCCATGTTCTTTCATTTGTTTGATGTCAATAGGAGGAAGGAGGATAATAGTGGCAAACCCGAAAGTCAAGAGCACAGTAGCCTCTGATATAGAAGAAACCTTTCAACCTTACACCGATAGTTTGAAGAATAAGTGTAAAAATAAGTTTTTCTGGGTCGAACCTATCACTACTGAAGCTGTTGACCGAGTTGGTACATATATCGATGATGGTAAAGTCGTCTTGACGAGCAAGTTCCCTCTAGGATGGACCCTTCGTCATTATAACCTGGCCACCAAAAAGTACTCGGTAGCTGAATCCAAGCTAAGTGCAGATGATCGGAAGACTCTGAAAATGCTGAAGTATATTGTTGACCATGTCATCTCGAATGACCCGACCAAACCAAATATGTGGGGTTTTGAAACCAAGAAATTGGTCCAAGCACCTAAGTACAAAGATGTTGCTATTGCTCTTGGTAGGATCGGATTCAGTTACTAAGTCAGTTACTTTGCTTTGAATTTTTCTATGTACTTAACCTCTGTTTATTGCTTTTGCAGACGAGATGGCTCCAAGGAATAACCTTGCAAAATTGAGGGCTCTAGCTGCTGCCGAGGCTGATGGTGAAGATGCTGGGACTCAAGGAAACAATGTTGTCGGTTCCCAAACTCCGACTCCCAAGGTTGTCCCTACTAAGGTTCGACCTATTACAATTGTAAGTGGAGGCCCATGTCGACCTTAGAAGCAAGAAAAGGAAAAATGATACAACCCTCCCTCCTAAAGTCGACACCCAAGATCGGGCGAAACATGTAATTGAGCTGAGTGATCCTTCTGGCCAAGTTCCTAAGAAAAGCAGATCCGATAAGAAGCACAAGACTGCCCCCTTTTGCGTGAAGGAATTCATGGAGGTCAAAGCTGAAGAGTTCAAGGTCGATCTCTTCTAGACTTCCCTTTCCATTTGAATGACGAATCTGATTGAGGACCTGAGGTCGGAGGCCGATAAACAAATCAAAGGTAGGAATGCTCTTTTTATATCGTCTCATTTGAATATCAAATTAACTTTGTTATTTCACACGAATTTCCTTCTTCTTTTTGCAAAGGTCGAGCGGAAGTATGAGTAGACTTAAAAGGCTTTGGAGCCAACATCTACTGATCTGGAGAAAGTTCGAAAAGAAATCAAGAAGGTCAAGAAAGAGAAGGAGGAGTTAGAGACAAAATCCCGGACCAAGCTTCAAGAACTGGAGAATGAGTTGAAGCCGGTGAAGGAAAAAGCCGCTAAAGATGCTGCAGCTATTAAAGAACGGGAAACAAAACTGGCCGAGCTTAAGGCAACAATCAACTCAGGATCTTCTTCAGGCCTTCAAAGTCAGATCAATCAGCTGACAGTTGAAAGGGATGCTGCTATCAAAGCCAAGAAGGAAGATATCAAGCTCGGGGCAGAAGGTCTTGAAGAAACTTTCAAAAGCGCCCTTGAACAGTTGCTATCGTTCAGCCAGGGTTTGTTCCTGATAACAATATTCTTAAGCCGGAGCACTCAGTCTTTGATGGCAAAATCGTTGTGCTTGATCCCATAACTGATGAAGTTGTTAGTGTCGTCTACCCCCTGATTCCTTTGAATAGGATCTCAGTGGGTATTTTGTAATTAGCTAATTTACTTAGCTTTTTAAACTTGAGGACCCGACCGTTTCCGGGATGGTTTGTAATTTTTTTTTTTGTTTTGGCTTGCTGATGCCAGTTTACAAGTAATTAATCTCGTCTTTAGACTTTATTTGTTGCGAATTTAATTTTTTCTCATCTTTAATAGGATGAAATTCTTGAGGTCGTTCTCAAGGAAATTTACTTCATTTTAATCTGTATATAACTCGTCCTTCGATCTGTCCCAGATCGGACTTCATCGTTGTGAATTTATTCACAAATAACTAAGTTCGTACTGGGGATAGTTTATTAGGACTCGACCCACTTTGAACTTTTCCAAAAGATTATGATGATAATGATATGGTTTTAGATCGTTCTTAGGGCAGTTTAATGGGACTCGGCCCAGATTTAACTCGCCCTTCGGGGTGAGGCAACATTGACCTTTTAGATCGTCCTGGGGCGATTCACGGACTCGGCCCAGATTTAACTCGCCTTTTCGGGGTGTGGCAACATTAGCCTTTTATATCGCCCTTAGGCGCTTTACCAAGAATCGGCCCAGATTTAACTGCCGCCCTTCGGTTGTGGCAACATTGGCCTTTTAGATCGCCCTTAGGGCGCTTTACGGGACTCGGTCGGATTAACTCGCCTTCCAGTGTAGCAATGTTGCATTAAAAACACACTTAGAGCAAGTATCGCAAGTAGTATAAAAGATTATCGTATCCACAAGGATTAATTAACAAGTACCAAACTAGTCAAGATTATTTAATGTTTAGACGAGCAAATAATTTGATGATTAAGAAACAAAATAAAAAGAAATAAATAGCAAGAATTAAAATACAAGTTTAATAAATGGTGAGAGACCTAGGATCACGGTTTCACTTGCAAGCTTCGATTCCCCCTATGTCTAATCCTACCTGAATTCCCTTGCTTTACTTAATTAACAATCACTTTACTAAAACTATTAATCCGTTTGGTCATTCGCGATTAACATTGTTTTTCCTAAATTAACCCTCGTTTGGTCATGCAAAAATTTAAATTCGGAAAAGCATAAAGAGCAAAATGGTTGAATGATTGGAAGACTAAATTATAGTTTGGTCATACCATAATTATAGCCCCAATTATCCTATAGATCCACCAACTAATTACAGTACGGTCGCTGATCAACTAATTGACTATTGTTATACCCCAATTTTGTCCGTCTTCTTTTAGTCGCTTGTTTTATGTAATCCGTATTTCGAAGTCACACAATTATAAGTTTTTAGAATAGCATCTCTTTTTCTAATTCAAGCCAATTTCAATTATCTGTTCAATTAAACTCGAATACCGTTACTTAAGCTAGGCATACGTGCAAATGATCGATCTTTTCACGCATTCTTGATTTAATCTCGATTTGGGCCTAGTTGAATCTAATTGGGCTTACATGAGTCGTTTGTCTCGCAATTGGGCTTGTCATTATGGTTTAGGCCTCGTTCTAGAGTGTTTGTTTAGTCGGGTCCGATTTGCTTTTGTATTTGGCCCGACATCTTTTTTTAATTGATTTGTTTATTTAATTTATTTAGACAATATTTAGTCCAAAAATGTGAAAAAAATGTAATTTAGTTTTATTACAATGTATAGGTGTCTAAAAGTCCAAAATGGGTCCAAAATGCAAAAAAATAGTAATACAAAATATACTAAAAAATGGAACCCGAAAATAAGTTTAAAAAATACAAAAAAAAGCTTTAGTCCAATTAACAGTTGGGCTTGGATCTTCAAGCTCTCTTAAAACCCTAATCTTCCTCTCCAAGTATCTGAAAACAAATCAAATCAGGGTAAATCAATCCATTAATGGTCAAGACCTAATTTTCTAGTATAAATATGTGATCAACCCTCAGTAAAAAAGACACAACAACTGACTGCAAAGATAATCACCTAAAAAAGATTAGGGTTCAACATCGGAACCCTAATCACGATTCAGTTTCTTTTTGAGAAGCAATCAAAAATTTGAATACCAAAGAATCAATGATTCGGATCTTTGGAAATTTAGATGCAAAAGTCCAATTTTTGATTCACCACACTTCCTTGGCCATCCATGGGGCATGATTTGTGCCTTTCAAAGATTTGTGTTGCTGCGGACTATTCAGATTCTATACCCGATTCATCTAGTTACATGAATAAACATGGTTATCATCCTCTTGAAGAACTAAAAGTTTCAAAGGATATTCCACCAAAAAACTATCTTCTCACTTTGAAATAGCAAGAACCACCGCTTGAGTGTCAGGTCTATATGCTTTTGTGCGTCTTAAACCAGTAAATTTGCAATATCTAGAATTACAAACCCATCAAGCATAATATGATATTTCTATTCACTGAACATGTTTAGATAGTGTCTGTATATTTTGTATCACCGTGCCCTGTTTTGTTGGTATTAGGCTAATAAAAACGCTTGCTAGTATTTCCTGGAACGATACACTATGAACCACATGAACAGATTTCATGGGCTGAGTTTCAATATCTTATTGATGATTGTGGAGAAATATATGTTGAAATATTTGATGATGTAAACATTTTGGTGGATCGTGGGGGACATAATTCTGTGATTGCTTTGATTGGAATGGACATCCCAATGTATGATAAAAGAAAGACTAATGAATTCCCACCTGATGATGATTATACCAAAGTTTGCAGTTTCAAGTGCGTAACTTGCAGTTTCAAGTGCGTAACTATGGGCTTCTATTATTCGCACCCCCATTTTAATTTTAGGACGCCCCTTCTTGCTAATTACACCATTATTTTACCATTTAACCCATTTTTTTGCTTTTTTTCTTGATTATTTGTAACAAACAATTTCTTTCACCAAAAACTCATAAATAAATAAATGTTTCCATCTAAAATGTAAATAAAAGACTAAATCGGTTGTACAACTGGGTTAGTCATCATTCTAGGACCAATGAGCTGTACAGTTCAGTAATCCTAAAAAAACTTATAAAAATATAAATAAATTATTTTTCCTAAAAATAGGGGACTAAGTCGGTTGTACAACCGAGTTAGCCAGCGTTCTAGGACGAGTGGGCTGTGTTCAAGAGTCCTAGAATACCTATTCTAAAACCAACCCACCTCACATCAAACCAATCTCTCTCAAAAACACAAAAAAAATCATTTTCAAAAAGTAGGGGACTAAGTCGGTTGTAGAATCGGGTTAGTCAGCGTCCTGAGACCAGTGAGCTGTACAGTTCAAAGAGTCCTAGGACCCCTACACTAAAAAACACCAACCAACAAACCTTTTTCAGGAAGAACTACGTAGCTTTGATTCCTCCATTGCATCCGGAGGTACGTAGGAGCAAGAGTCCACTCTTGTCAAGCACTAAAAATTAAAAATTTAATCAAGTCTTTTTCACTATAAATAAAAAGGGTAAATATTAATAAACCATAAATAATTAGACGAAGGATGTCGTGGGGTGATAATACCTTCCCACAAGCATAACGACTCCCAAACCCTAAACATGTCTTGTCCTAAACCTAAAGGGATTTTCCGAATTTGCCCTTAAACTAAAATTTGGTGGCGAGCTTCCTTTGAACCTTCAAGAATCCTTTCCCTGGATTTTTCTGGTCATTACAACTATGAACATGCAAAGGGTAGTTAATCCTAATCATGTGATAAAAACAATAGGGTAGTATTAATTAAAATAAAAATAGGAATTCAAACCAGAAATTAGAATATAAAAAGGTACCTAAGCAAGCAAGATTCACCTAAGACCCTAGAAGGTAACACTTCACTGCTCATGGGAGTCCCGCCATAATTGGTGGGCAATCCTTGCGTCGGCTTTTCATCGGCTTTGGGCGGTCAAGAGGATATTCCGGACACAAATGATTCTTTTATGGAAAGCGATGAAGAAAGTAGGATCAAGGTGACGACGAGATGAATAGTGGCGTCAAAATCCTATACGGTTATGCTGATACCGGGGTTAACCCCGTGGATCTTCCAGTTATTCCCCTCTTGGGAACTCTTCCTGAGTATTCCTAGGTTTCAGAAGAATTGCGCGACACCGACTCTCTTTGTAGCTCAAGATGACCTGCAGCAGGCATGCTAGGAGGATTTATTGGAAAGACCCTTTTAGGTGGCGCACCGTCGGGATGAAAGAAGGCGAACATGTGGCCACCTATCCTGATACCTTAAAGTTCATTATTTATCTCACCACTCTGGTACATATGCATGTTCGACCTCCATTCACCCGCTTTCAACAAGGAGTGTTGGTGAATTTGCAGCTTTCCCCTTCCCAACTTCATCCAAATGCATGGGTTTTTATGCGTGCATACGAGCTTGTGTGCATTCATCTAGAAAGACCCACTTCTCTTGCCATGTTCTTTCATTTGTTTGATGTCAATAGGAGGAAGGAGGATAATAGTGGCAAACCCGAAAGTCAAGAGCACAGTAGCCTCTGATATAGAAGAAACCTTTCAACCTTACACCGATAGTTTGAAGAATAAGTGTAAAAATAAGTTTTTCTGGGTCGAACCTATCACTACTGAAGCTGTTGACCGAGTTGGTACATATATCGATGATGGTAAAGTCGTCTTGACGAGCAAGTTCCCTCTAGGATGGACCCTTCGTCATTATAACCTGGCCACCAAAAAGTACTCGGTAGCTGAATCCAAGCTAAGTGCAGATGATCGGAAGACTACAAAATGTTTGAAGTATATTGTTGACCATGTCATCTCGAATGACCCGACCAAACCAAATATGTGGGGTTTTGAAACCAAGAAATTGGTCCAAGCACCTAAGTACAAAGATGTTGCTATTGCTCTTGGTAGGATCGGATTCAGTTACTAAGTCAGTTACTTTGCTTTGAATTTTTCTATGTACTTAACCTCTGTTTATTGCTTTTGCAGACGAGATGGCTCCAAGGAATAACCTTGCAAAATTGAGGGCTCTAGTCATTGTTGCAGAGGCTGATGGTGAAGATCTTTGGGACTCAAGGAAACAATGTTGTCGGTTCCCAAACTCCGACTCCCAAGGTTGTCCCTACTAAGGTTCGACCTATTACAATTGTAAGTGGAGGCCCATGTCGACCTTAGAAGCAAGAAAAGGAAAAATGATACAACCCTCCCTCCTAAAGTCGACACCCAAGATCGGGCGAAACATGTAATTGAGCTGAGTGATCCTTCTGGCCAAGTTCCTAAGAAAAGCAGATCCGATAAGAAGCACAAGACTGCCCCCTTTTGCGTGAAGGAATTCATGGAGGTCAAAGCTGAAGAGTTCAAGGTCGATCTCTTCTAGACTTCCCTTTCCATTTTTGCTCGAATGACGAATCTGATTGAGGACCTGAGGTCGGAGGCCGATAAACAAATCAAAGGTAGGAATGCTCTTTTTATATCGTCTCATTTGAATATCAAATTAACTTTGTTATTTCACACGAATTTCCTTCTTCTTTTTGCAAAGGTCGAGCGGAAGTATGAGTAGACTTAAAAGGCTTTGGAGCCAACATCTACTGATCTGAGAAAGTTCGAAAAGAAATCAAGAAGGTCAAGAAAGAGAAGGAGGAGTTAGAGACAAAATCCCGACCAAGCTTCAAGAACCGGAGAATGAGTTGAAGCCGGTGAAGGAAAAAGCCGCTAAAGATGCTTTGCAGGCTATTAAAGAACGGGAAACAAAAGCGCCGAGCTTAAGGCAACAATCAACTCAGGATCTTCTTCAGGCCTTCAAAGTCAGATCAATCAGCTGACAGTTGAAAGGGATGCTGCTATCAAAGCCAAGAAGGAAGATATCAAGCTCGGGGCAGAAGGTCTTGAAGAAACTTTCAAAAGCGCCCTTGAACAGTTGCTATCGTTCAGCCAGGGTTTGTTCCTGATAACAATATTCTTAAGCCGGAGCACTCAGTCTTTGATGGCAAAATCGTTGTGCTTGATCCCATAACTGATGAAGTTGTTAGTGTCGTCTACCCCCTGATTCCTTTGAATAGGATCTCAGTGGGTATTTTGTAATTAGCTAATTTACTTAGCTTTTTAAACTTGAGGACCCGACCGTTTCCGGGATGGTTTGTAATTTTTTTTTGTTTTGGCTTGCTGATGCCAATTTACAAGTAATTAATCTCGTCTTTAGACTTTATTTGTTGCGAATTTAATTTTTTCTCATCTTTAATAGGATGAAATTCTTGAGGTCGTTCTCAAGGAAATTTACTTCATTTTAATCTGTATATAACTCGTCCTTCGATCTGTCCCAAATCGGACTTCATCGTTGTGAATTTATTCACAAATAACTAAGTTCGTACTGGGATAGTTTATTAGGACTCGACCCACTTTGAACTTTTCCAAAAGATTATGATGATAATGATATGGTTTTAGATCGTTCTTAGGGCAGTTTAATGGGACTCGGCCCAGATTTAACTCGCCCTTCGGGGTGAGGCAACATTGACCTTTTAGATCGTCCTTAGGGCAGTTACCGGGACTCGGCCCAGATTTAACTCGCCTTTCAGGGTGTGGCAACATTAGCCTTTTATATCGTCCTTAGGGCAGTTTACCAAGAATCGGCCCAGATTTAACTTGCCCTTCAGGTTGTGGCAACATTGGCCTTTTAGATCGTCCTTAGGGCAGTTTACCGAGACTCGGTCCAGATTAACTCACCCTTCGGAGTGTAGCAATGTTGCATTAAAAACACACTTATAGCAAGTATCGCAGAAGTAGTATAAAAGATTATCGTATCCACAAGGATTAATTAACAAGTACCAAACTAGTCAAGATTATTTAATGTTTAGACGAGCAAATAATTTGATGATTAAGAAACAAAATAAAAAGAAATAAATAGCAAGAATTAAAATACAAGTTTAATAAATGGTGAGAGACCTAGGATCACGGTTTCACTTGCAAGCTTCGATTCCCCCTATGTCTAATCCTACCTGAATTCCCTTGCTTTACTTAATTAACAATCACTTTACTAAAACTATTAATCCGTTTGGTCATTCGCGATTAACATTGTTTTTCCTAAATTAACCCTCGTTTGGTCATGCAAAAATTTAAATTCGGGAAAAGCATAAAGAGCAAAATGGTTGAATGATTGGAAGACTAAATTATAGTTTGGTCATACCATAATTATAGCCCCAATTATCCTATAGATCCACCAACTAATTACAGTACGGTCGCTGATCAACTAATTGACTATTGTTATACCCCAATTTTGTCCGTCTTCTTTTAGTCGCTTGTTTTATGTAATCCGTATTTCGAAGTCATACAATTATAAGTTTTTAGAATAGCATCTCTTTTTCTAATTCAAGCCAATTTCAATTATCTGTTCAATTAAACTCGAATACCGTTACTTAAGCTAGGCATACGTGCAAATGATCGATCTTTTCACGCATTCTTCAGTTTAATCTCAGTATTTGGGCCTAGTTGAATCTAATTGGGCTTACATGAGTCGTTTGTCTCGCAATTGGGCTTGTCATTATGGTTTAGGCCTCGTTCTAGCGTGTTTGTTTAGTCGGGTCCGATTTGCTTTTGTATTTGGCCCGACATCTTTTTTTAATTGATTTGTTTATTTAATTTATTTAGACAATATTTAGTCCAAAAATGTGAAAAAAATGTAATTTAGTTTTATTACAATGTATATGTGTCTAAAAGTCCAAAATGGGTCCAAAATGCAAAAAAATAGTAATACAAAATATACTAAAAAATGGAACCCGAAAATAAGTTTAAAAAATACAAAAAAAAGCTTTAGCCCAATTAACAGTTGGGCTTGGATCTTCAAGCTCTCTTAAAACCCTAATCTTCCTCTCCAAGTATCTGAAAACAAATCAAATCAGGGTAAATCAATCCATTAATGGTCAAGACCTAATTTTCTAGTATAAATATGTGATCAACCCTCAGTAAAAAAGACACAACAACTGACTGCAAAGATAATCACCTAAAAAAGATTAGGGTTCAACATCGGGAACCCTAATCACAGTTTCGAGTTTCTTTTTGAGAAGCAATCAAAAATTTGAATACCAGCAGTCAGCGGATTCAGATGCTGGAAATTTAGATGCAAAAGTCCAATTTTTGATTCACCACACTTCCTTGGCCATCCATGGGGCATGATTTGTGCCTTTCAAAGATTTGTGTTGCTGCGGACTATTCAGATTCTATACCCGATTCATCTAGTTACATGAATAAACATGGTTATCATCCTCTTGAAGAACTAAAAGTTTCCAAGGATATTCCACCAAAGAAACTATCTTCTCTTTGAAATAGCAAGAACCACCATTGAGGTCCGTGTCTATATGCTTTTGTGCGTCTTAAACCAAGAAATTTGCAATATCTAGAATTACAAACCCATCAAGCATAATATGATATTTCTATTCACCGAACATGTTTAGATAGTGTCTCAGATATTTTGTATCACCGTGTCTCGCTTTTTGTTGGTATTAGGCTAATAAAAACGCTTGCTAGTATTTCCTGGAACGATACACTATGAACCACATGAACAGATTTCATGGGCTGAGTTTCAATATCTTATTGATGATTGTGGAGAAATATATGTTGAAATATTTGATGATGTAAACATTTTGGTGGATCGTGGGGGACATAATTCTGTGATTGCTTTGATTGGAATGGACATCCCAATGTATGATAAAAGAAAGACTAATGAATTCCCACCTGATGATGATTATACCAAAGTTTGCAGTTTCAAGTGCGTAACTTGCAGTTTCAAGTGCGTAACTATGGGCTTCTATTATTCGCACCCCCATTTTAATTTTAGGACGCCCCTTCTTGCTAATTACACCATTATTTTACCATTTAACCCATTTTTTTGCTTTTTTTCTTGATTATTTGTAACAAACAATTTCTTTCACCAAAAACTCATAAATAAATAAATGTTTCCATCTAAAATGTAAATAAAAGACTAAATCGGTTGTACAACTGGGTTAGTCATCATTCTAGGACCAATGAGCTGTACAGTTCAGTAATCCTAAAAAAACTTATAAAAATATAAATAAATTATTTTTCCTAAAAATAGGGGACTAAGTCGGTTGTACAACCGAAAGTTAGCCAAATGTTCTAGGACGAGTGGGTGTGGTTCAAGAGTCCTAGAATACCTATTCTAAAACCAACCCACCTCACATCAAACCAATCTCTCTCAAAAACACAAAAAAAATCATTTTCAAAATGTAGGGGACTAAGTCGGTTGTAGAATCGGGTTAGTCAGTCCCCGAGACCAGTGGTAGTCAGCATTCAAAGAGTCCTAGGACCCTACACTAAAAACACCAACCAACAAACCTTTTTCGGGAAGAACTACGTAGCTTTGATTCCTCCATTGCATCCGGAGGGTCCGTAGGAGCAAGAGTCCACTCTTGTCAAGCACTAAAAATTAAAAATTTAATCAAGTCTTTTTCACTATAAATAAAAAGGGTAAATATTAATAAACCATAAATAATTAGACGAAGGATGTCGTGGGGTGATAATACCTTCCCCGCGCATAACGACTCCCGAACCCTAAACATGTCTTGTCCTAAACCTAAAGGGATTTTCCGAATTTGCCCTTAAACTAAAATTTGGTGGCGGCTTCCTTTGAACCTTCGAAGAATCCTTTCCCGGATTTTTCGGTCGCTACAACTATGAACATGCAAAGGGTAGTTAATCCTAATCATGTGATAAAAACAATAGGGTAGTATTAATTAAAATAAAAATAGGAATTCAAACCAGAAATTAGAATATAAAAAGGTCCCTAAGCAAGCAAGATTCACCTAAGACCCTAGAAGAGGATTTAGGTATCCATAGTAATTAAGAACAATAAAATAGAAATAGGTTCATGAAATTACAAAGATAAGAATAACCCAGAAATAGAGAAAGTCTTAATTTTTGTCTTCAATCTTCTTCTTCTGCTCCAAAGCTCTCTTATGGTGTCAAGAGTCTCAGTGTCTCATCGTGTTACTGTGTGCGGCTTTGCCTCCTGTATATCTGTGGTGTACGACCGCCTCTTTTTGATGTACAGCTAGCGTTCCCTTTTATAAAGAGAAAAACATAGGGTTACGTGATGATCAAGTTGTTGTTGCAGATGACTTATTTATGTCAAGGTGAGCTTTTCAATCTTTGCTTGTTTTTTTTCATACCCCCACCCTTTCCCCTCATACCCCCACCAAATTTGAAAACCCCAAAATACCTCTTTGAAAACTATTTTTTTTAAAAAATAAATAAATCATATATACGTTTTGATTACTATATACGATGGCTATTTTATGTCCAATCGTATTTACGTACTCAAAACGTATATACGATGGTTTTTTTTTATTTTTTTTGATGATTTGTTTTAATTTTTATTTCTAAAAGGCTACTAAAAATTCGTTAAATAGTCAAAACTACTCTAAAAAAATTATAAGAACACCACTAAAAATCTAACAAAACCAAAATAAGGCAATGCAAATTTTTGTAGATCGAACATGAGCCGTTGAATTAAAACAATCGAAACCGTTAAAATTATAACCGTTGGGGAGAATTCAAAAATTTAGCCATTAACTGAATGGTGGAGAGGGTTCGACGCACGAATGATCGATATGGATCGGCCCACGCTTGGTCAAACCTGGTCAAAACATGATTTGGGGTGTCTGATCAGTAAACTTTGACTGGTTCGGCGCGGCGAGATTCGATCAGGTTCGATCAATTGTGCACCGAACCGTATTTATTGTTTAAAGAAATATAAAATCCAATTTTCAGTAAGGGTTTTTGGTCTTTTCACACCAAAAGAGGTGTCTAGTGACTAGAGGGGGTTATACGAAGCATGAGCCTTTCAATTGGATAGGCCGTGGGCCATTTGTATTTTGGGCTGCATGCAAAGCCAATTGAAGCTTGGCATTGTCTTTCTTTCTCTTTTATTTCAAGCTCAAATATATATATTGTTTTGAGTGGTTTTAAATTGGAATTTCATACTTTTTATCTTTTCTTTGTGTCTGCAAAATAAAGAGCAAAGTAAGTCATTTACTTATTTAATTGGTAAAAATTGCTCTAAAAATACTTCAAAGTTATCTCTAAATATGCACTAAATTAGAGTTTATCAACTCCCTCACACTTAACTTTTGCTTGTCCTCAAGCAAATTTCCTAGCTCAATAAAATATTTAAATAAATAATAGAGACAACAAAACAAGGGCCCCAAAAATTATAAGTTCAGTGACAGACAATAGACAATATAGCACATATGAGGTGTCAAAAGGTTGCCTAATTAGAGGTTCAAGTCCCTAAAAATACATTTCTGTGAATAAAGGCACTCGCTCACAATCTCTCTAAGTGTTTAGGGACTAATATACACTCAAGTTTCAACAAAATGCACATTACCATAAGCTTGTAATTTGACCAAATCTCCTCTAAATAGTTCACATGCATGCAAAAGACGTGGTTTCGTGGGTTGTGATGGGGCTAGGGTGAATTCATGAAGAGTAGGAAATAAGAATAAAGGGATAATCAAAGGGCTAAAAAAACATGAAACAAATAGGAACCATTGAAACCAAATATGGAGCTCCTATCTATTTTACAAATTTTGTCCAGACTCCAAATTAATTTCACTCTCATTCTTCAATCTTCTTCTAATGAATCGACTCTCTTTGATTTACCTTTTCTCTTGAGTAGGCTTTTTTTTTTTTTTTTTTTTTTTTATTTGCCCTTTGGCTCTTGCATTCTTTTGTTGTGCATTTTCCTCCATCTTGCTTTCCCTTTACTTTTTTCAAATTATCTTTCTATATTTTTTTTTCATTTTTTTTCTTAGGAGGAAAATGTAAGTACATGAAAACTTCTATTTTGTTTCATTTGTAGGAAGATATTCTTATAAGCACATGATTCACTCATTTTTTTTCATCCTAACAAGATAGACAACAAAAGTACATGTCAAAATTTCAGTCCTGACAATATAGACCACTAAAATATAGGACGTATTGTAATTTTCAATAGTTGCTCCACATTTAATTCCAAATGGTTACCACAAAAAAAATTATATCTGGGTACCAAAGAATAAAATATAACAATTAGGCTCAAAGGGGGCAACTAAGGGATAAATTCAACAAACAACTCTGCGGCCAGAAAAATACCTAAATTCCCCAAATCTTTTGACATGATGCAAATCAATTTTCGCCTTGAAATGGTCAAAAGACAAATTCTAGAATGTAACAAATTGGGAAACACACTCATAGAAAGAAAAGGGGTAAAAATTTATGATTTAGTAACAATCCCCTTATGAAGGCTCAGATCTCACATTTAAAAGCTAGTTCACAAAATGTACTCAAGAGGGACAAATGCTAATTATTAGCTTCATAAGGACATCCTCACAGTTACAATCAAGCACAAGTTTGTCAAGTGAATTACTTATGGGATCCCCTAAAGGCATAATCTCTATTTTTTTCAATTTAAGCATAGTTCATGCAAAAATAAGCCAGTAAAAATGCTATTAACATTTATAGTGGGTATGTACATTAAATTCACTCTCATTCTTCAATCTTCTATTGCTACTCTTTGCTTAACCAGTGCTTCCTTGAGAGATGCATGACCTCGGATTTCATCCGCAAGGTCGAGCTCTTCTCTCAAGGCTTGATCATTGTCTTCTGGTGTCTTCGGATTTGAAGTTCTCCAATTCAACTCCCCAATTTCTACTGGGATGACCGCCTCGCTGCCATAAGAAAGTCAGAACGGTGTTTCCCCAATTTCTACAATGGACCTCACCTTATGTTATACATGCAAGCGACCACAACTGAGCTATTTGCTTCATTGGTTGTCTGATTTTATCCAAGGTTGGTCCCCTCAGTTGATCATACGCGCCAAAAGAAACCCCTCAAGGGAGGAAATGTAACACCCCCTTTCCAAATACTACTAATTAGTCAATTTTAAAATCAGAGTTTTCAAAAACCTTTCCACACACCACAAAGAGAGTGCTACATTTCTTCAAAAACATAAAACAACACGTTGAAATTTCATAAAACAACTAGTGCGTGATATATAGCACATTAAAATGGGGCGAACCCTCAAAACACCGGTTTAAGTTATTTACAACATCCTGATTATAAATCACCAAAGACAAAATGAGAACATCGACTAGTCTCAAAGTATTTAATACAACATCCTATATCGATCAATACATCAAAATAAATTACTAAATATCTAAGACTTCCCGCCCTGGTGCTACATATCGAGCATGACCATCACTAGACTACTTCATTTGCTATCACCGCAGTTGCTTGACATACGAAGCAACACAACGCAGATGAGGTGAGTCTCTTTACATAAATAATAGCAAATAGGATAAGCATTATATTAGGAAGGCAACTAACATAAATCACATTTAGCATCTAGCATTAAGTATGTCACATCAACTCACAATCATCATCAAGGCAACACCAAACATATGAATGTATGCATGAGTGCAAGTATGCATTTATCATTTAATTATAACATCAAGAAACCATATTAACGGATCAACTAAGCATCACCAAGATTCACCACGAAGGCATGGGTATATGTATGTATGCAATATGCATGTGGATCCATCATCACCGCAATAAGCCTTGAGGGCACACACCGCTTTGGCCGAAGCCTACACACCGCAATGGCCGAAGCCTACATCACCACTGAATGCACATGATTCATGTGACACCATGACAATGCACCACAACACAATACATTTACCACAACAATTATTAAACTCGCCACTTTTCATTTCACAACTCAACTTCAATCACAATATAAGCCTTGAGGGCACTCACCGCTTTGCCGAAGTCTACACACCGCTTAATCATCACCGCAATACAACACACCTCATTATTGGACTAAATGTCAAACCAAGGACCAAGTTCAGAGGGACCAAAACAGTATTCTTTTTTTGACACTTGGGGCAACATTGGCAACACCTGCACAAAGTGCTGGATTCCTACAGCATTACTCCTACTTCGGCAAATTATTTAAAATAGCAAACGACATCGAAAAATTACAAAAGACCACTCATTGGAATGCACTCTGAGTGTAGTTCATACCTATGATTTTAGTTTTTCAAAATAAGTGTCCAGTTGGTACAGTTTTCCAAAACACTACACTGAGGTACCAAAATCGGACAGAACGCTTTACCCAACTTGCAACCAAATTTTCTTTCTCATTTCTTAATGAAATTTAGTGAAATCAGTGCCTATTTCGTAGAGAATTAAGTCTATTTTTCAAAGAAATATAAATCACTCAACACGGAGTTCAATTGAGCACACAAAACCTGCAAAAACTGAACCTACTCCCAGTTTGACTCCAGAAATTTGACCCAACTTTAGAGACTCATAACTTGAGCTACACAACTCCGAATTGAACAAAACCAGTGCCAAAACGACCGGACTTAAGTCTATTTTCAAAAACAGTTAGCCACATAATTTTTGGATCAACCAAACAGTACCAGTTTGAGAAAAACCGAAACAGTGTCCAGAAAACACACAAAAACCATAAACAAGTAGAACTCACCATCAACACCCAATAAAATCAACATGGCATTTCATCAAATTGAGTTCAACACAACACCAACCAACACAATTAACACATAAATCAATCAATTGACTATCCAAAAACCTAACCCACACATAATTACTCATCTTATAACCTATTATGTATGAAAGAGAGCCCCCTTACCTCAAAATTGAAGAACCCAAGTAGCTTCTCCTTCAACAACACAAGAATCACCAAAAATGGATGCTCTCCTACTTTGAGCTTCAAAACCCCATCCATGGCAAAGTGAAAATGAGAAGGAATGAGTGAGTGAAACTTACACTAATGGAAAGAGCAAGAAAAATGAAGAAGAATGGTACCAAACCCACCTACCTCAAGACAAGATGAAGAATTTCCCTCCCTCTCCTTCCTATGGCTGCCGTCAGCCCCCTCTCTTTCTATTCCTCCTCCTTTTTTTTTCTTTTCTTCCAAAATGGGGGTAAAAACCCTACACCCCTAAGTTATTTATTGAATTTGGGCCTACTAATGGGCAATGGGCCCTTTATTTGCACCTCCTAGTTACTTCAAACACCTCCTGAAATAAATAAATTACCACTCCCTTATTTACTACCCAACACCTCTTAGTTATATTAAATACTCTATTATTCTTTTAATATAACTAATCACTATAATACCTCCTAAATAAAATAAAACTCCAACTAAATTAATTGACTTAATAAAATGTTGTACTTCTCAACTAACTTAATTTAAATAAATAATTAAATTATTTTGGGACGTTACAACTCTCCCCCACTTAAAATATTTTCGTCCTCGAAAATCTACGCTAAACTCATGAAATCAGCATTACATCTTCTTATCACCTCTAACCGTTCTCATCCATGTTCTATCGTACACGCAATAAACTAAACATCCTCCTCTACACTCTTACTCCCCAAATAGGTATTCTAACCTGTAGGTTGTCAAAATCCTACCCGACTACCCAAACACCGTCTAAGGTTCACCCAAGACACAAAAATTGGAGCAGAGCTCCCGTCACCAAACCATCACCGTAAAATAGCTAACTCGTGGTATCGCCACCAATTAAGTAGGAACGAATCCTAGACGTCGCTTGAGACACTAGGTCTACATCGTTACTTTTAATTTCATATTCAACGGAATGCAACGCATACGACCACGAGAGATAACAACAACCATGGCGGAGGCCCAACAACACCAACAATCGCAATTAACACAACAACACCCATCTCAACAATAGACTCAACATTACCAACAATAACATTGAATACAACAACGCCAATCTCCAACGATTGACACAACCTCACAAACATCACCAATTTATCATATACCCAACAACATTCACATCAACAATTAACACGACCACAACAACAAAATTCAACTTCAACCTATTTATCGCTTTATTTAACGCTCAAATTAATCTACCTAAACTCAAAAAGTGCAGAAAATTTCAGAACTATGCGCCTACTTTGGCAAATTAATTAAAATAGTAAACGACCTCGGATTTCACCAATAAATACTTGTTGGAAAGCCCTATGGGTCTATTTCTTATCCCTAAATTCAGTTTTTTTAAGGAGAGTGTTCAATAGGTACAGCTTTTCAAAAATTCGCATACTAGTTTCAAAAGATGCGCTTCATCCTTCAAATTCAAGCAGTTCTATAATGACCAAAACTCAATCAAATTGCATGAAACTTGTGCATAAACTGAGGCAAATTCTGTCAAGTTTTCAAAGAAATTGGATTCGTTCAAAAATGAGCTCTTTTGAAAACGCAGTAACCAAAACACCGACCCTATGTCCAGATTGTTTCGAATTTTAACCTAACTTGTTTCACCTATAACTCGAGTTCTACAACTCCAAATGCAACCAAATCAGTGGCAAATTAACAAGCATTCAATCAAGTTTTCAAATGACAAACCACATAATTTTTCAATTAGTAAAACGTTCTCAGTCACTGAAATACTGAACCCATGTCGAAACATCTCAAAACAAAGTGAACCCAACAACACAAACAACCATCATAATTCAGCCACCATTACTAATAATTCTACACCGAGTTTTATAAAGACAGCATTTTCAGAAAGTTCGCAAAAAGTATGCATAGCTTTACCGGTTTCCATGAGTCTCAACCTAAGACATTGATTCTGACATCATTTCTACTCCTAAGTTGTATAACAATCATGTTTTCATTCTAAGCACAAGACACTACTAAGGTTCATTGAGGACACGAAAATTATAACAAGATTTAATTAATTCCCTGCCTCCAAATTACACACGTAGAAACACATAAGCATAGCCAATCATGCAAACAAATTAAACACACAAGCCCGAAAAGATTAAACATGTAGGCATCTTCTTCGATCTCTTTATTCCTAGGGATTAGCTAACATGCGATTTTACAACTTCCCTAGAAAATATCATGGGACATATAATTCTACTAAATTGAACCGATTTCATATCACAGCAGAACATAGCCAACACATGCATTACAGTACAATCATTTTGATACACGACTTGCCATTAGTTTAACCAATTGAAATTAAATACTCTTGTCAACATTTAGCAAAGAAAAACTAATCAAGTAATAGAAGTGCACAAAAGGTCTCATTGCACAGTTTTCATCATTAGATTTAGAAGCCACGTAAAACAATTTTCAAGAAGTGACAATTAGTAATAGCGATAGCAACAACAATGCAAAAGTTAGTCATAAAAAAAACGAACACAGTTACACAATGGTAGTTCACAGTCATATAGTACCTAAAATTGTTTACCCTCGTTCTCAAGACCTTGACCATCATTATTGGATTCACATTCCCATAACATAAAAATTCTAACTCATCTAATCATGCAATTTATGTAAAATCTCATAATTTTCAAACATCATTAAACCACAACCTAATCGGTTCAAAGGCCGAAATCACGACACATTTTGAAATAAAAATCTTAGAGCAACTTGGAAACAAAATTCAACACTAATTTGACATCACTTTCATTTTCCAAGAGCATAAAATTTCCAAGTAACGTTTCTTTTGAAAATCATAGAACTCACAGTTTTGTCCAAAAAGGGAAACTATATGCAAACTCCAATTCTTACTATCACACGAACATGCAACCACATGAACAACTACTTATTAGTTCAAAATTTAGTTTCCGACATAAACTCAGAAGGTATGAAAAGTTATTCATTTCATTTTGACAAATCACATCATGCTCACGAAACAAGCCAAATTGAAACATTGAAAATGTCAAAACTTCAAGTTATGCAACCTTACTTGAGAAAATGAAAATATTGTATTACACAGCATTTCATTTGAGCACACCAACTTCAAAACAATTTAGCACAAATCAAATTTAAACTCATATACACCACAAGAACAATCAACCTATATCGTAGACGCCAATCAAGTGCAACAATATTCAACAAGCAATCCTTCAAATATTGTCCAAAGGCATAACTCACCAAGGTTAGGTCACATAAAAGTACTTTCTATATTCTAACAAGCTAGTCAAACAATCAATCGAATTAAAATTAGTGTATGCATCCAAAGTTAATAATAACCATGAGTTATTGTCGCCTCTTTCATTAGAGATGAGTTATTGGGGTGATCAGTCCCTCCTACTCATGCAACCAATTAATTAAGGTCACAAAAACTACTTTCTTTCAATCTTATAACTACCACATTAAAAGACTTTTAACGCAAATCGAGTGCGTAGGCGTCGCCACGACTTTCACTCCTTTGACGTCGTTAGAACTCTTTTAATTACACATATCTTAATGATACAACAACAAATACAACAACCAAAAGCAATGATACAACCAACAGTTACACATTTCAACCACACATACCTCAATAAATAAATATAATTTTCAATCGTTATCCATCAAATAAATTACAAGGCAGGTCAATGAAAGGACAAACCAACAATGGTAACAGTAATAAACAGCAACATAATTATGATTTAGAACGAGTACCAAGACTCGAGGGTTAACAGACTGATTAACTTGGCCTTTACAGCATCGAATCGCTCCGATACCACTAATGTAACACCCCTTTCCAAATACTACTAATTAGTCAATTTTAAAATCAAAGTTTTCAAAAACCTTTCCACGCACCACAAAGAGAGTGCTACATTTCTTCAAAAACATAAAACAACACGTTGAAATTTCATAAAACAACTAGTGTGTGATATATAGCACATTAAAATGGGGCGAACCCTCAAAACACCTGGTTTAAGTTATTTACAACATCCTCGATTATAAATCACCAAAGACAAAGAGAACATCGACCGATCTCAAAGTATTTAATACAACATCCTATATCGGATCAATACATCAAAATAAATTACTAAATATCTAAGACTTCCCGCCCCAATGCTACATATCGAGCATGACCATCACTAGACTACTTACGATCGTACCTCGATCACCAAGTGTTTGTTGTTTGTTGCTCCTTCGTCCGGCCACGATGTTGGTGTGCATCGACCGGTCTTGAGCACCTCGGGTGGTACTCGCAAAGACACTCGACGCTTTAGTCGAGGTGTGCTAACCGCGGGTATCACGGGGTAGGAATTACGTGCTGACAAGATGAATGGAGGTGGTATTTATACCACCGGCGGCCGCCATTGCGATAAATACGCCGGCCGCGAGAATTGCGGATCAAGACACGGTATTGGGCCGTCTCATTGATTGGGCACGCCCATTGCTAATCGCACCTTGTATTTACTAATACGCCTTAACAGCTTGCCCCCAAGCCTAGGTCGCCTGGGCGTGGCCGAGGCTTGAATTAATGCCCCCGGCAAGGTGGCGTTTTCTGTCTTCATCGGGGATCGTGCGATACGTGTGCAAGTGGCCCCTACCATTAATGCGTAATGATTACGGTGAATTTTGCGCGCCTCGAGGCACCCTTTCGGGCTTCCCATGCAACGGATGGGAGGGAGAGACGAGCGTTAAGTCCGCTAAGTTTCACTGGTGGGCCTCCTATAAATAGGACATCCGGTCAAGACGCCTTCCACACCAAACTCATGCCTCTGCTGCCGACCGAACGTTCTGTAAGCGACCTGAGTTACTTCGCGGGGATTTTCTGCCCGCTCCTCTCTTCTCTAGTTTCGTTTCTTCAGGTAAGCCGCTCCTCTTGGTTTTTCTTTCTTTACTTGTGTTTTATCGCTTTTCTTTAGTTTTCCACGCCTCGTGAAAGGGGAGGCGTCCGATCGGGGGCACCACGCCGCCGCTTTTCTCGAGCGCTGCTTGCCGTGCGACCTTGACGTCTTGTCCCCTTCTCGTGGATCCGCCGAACAAAACAGACCGCTCGAATTTCTGGTGCTCCCCAGCAGAGTCTTGCGGTCATGGCGACGCGTCCCCAGCAAGAACCAGAGCGGGCCGAGTCCGTGTCCTCTGGAGGGTCGCCCGGACCTTCCCAAGCCCGGACCTGCGGGCGCTTCCTCGTCAAGCTCTTCTGATTCTTGCTCGAGCGATAGTGTTTCGCTATCAACCTCGACGGAGTCATCGAAGTCATGGGTCCCCGCCCCACTGAAACAACCGCGCTACCACCGGAAACAATCGCGTGCCGACGGGCGAAGGTAGCGACCCAATTGATCGACATAGTGGGCGGCGAGGAGATGGGTGAGGTTACTCAACCACCGCGGGAGTCTTCATGACGAGGTGATCGACTTGGAAGCCGACCCTCCAGGGCCCGAGCCGATGCATGTTGAAGCAAGAGCGGCCGTTGGGGAAGAACGGGCCGGCGAGCCAGTTGAGGAGGCCGCCGGTCCTGCGAGGTTCTTTGCGAACGTCGGAGGGAAGAGGTCGGGCGGATGCCGTTATTGATGTGAATGATATTTCCGGGTGTCCGAAAAGATGAGGACTTTTAAGAGTTTCATCGGTCCGAGGCCCTCAGATCGACGACCTAAATGCCCTCTTCACCAAGCCGGATGGAAGGTGAAAGGCATGCGTGAAGAAGAGAACATTGCCACCGTCCCTCCAAAATTGAAGTTTACTATGCATCGTGTCGTCTTTGAGAAGATGGGGATCATCCCCCCCTTCACTAATTTTCAACAGGACGTGCTCAACTACTTGAATGTCGCCCCATCTCAGATTCATCCGAACGGTTGGGGATTCATGAAGACGCTCGAGCACTGTAATGACCGGGTTGGGTCGAAACGTGTCGACCAAGCTTTTCTTTGCCTTATTCGAATCGAGTTGGCATGGTGAGTATGGCACCAACATGGCCCGCAAGGAGCAGGTGTCTTTCAAGAATCAAAAGTCATTTCCCCGCAAGTTCTTCAGGGCTTACTCGGATTCGTTGTCGGGCGGGTGGAAAAACCAGTACTTCTGGGTCATCCCCGGCGCGGAGGCCGCTAAAGATATTGCGGAGGTTCTTCCGGCGCACGAGGGGATCTTTCTTTCCCATCTCATGGCGGGCGCCCACTTTACTCCAAAGCCGGCGATTACACTTTCACTGTATCTTCATTGGACGAGGAGGACACTGCCACCTTGGGTATGATCACGAGCCGTCCGCCCTGCTGCCGCAGAATCCTGAAGGGGATATCCCTCGCAGCCGCTCGCCATATCTGAAGGGATAAACGGTGTCCGAGCTCGGCCGGTGAACTTTGACTTGATTTAATTTGATTGCTTTTTTTTCGGATCGGTCGGCTAACGCCTTTTATCTTTTTGCAGGAAAACTTTGAAGATGTCCTCGGATTGGCTTAGCCTTGAGAAGCTCGTCATCTAAGCGCCAAAAGAAGACTCTCGCCTACTCTCAAAGAACGCCGAACACCCCAAGTCGGATAGGAATGTTGGGGGAGGTCAACAAGATAGGAATGCCGGGGCGGCCCTCGTGGTAAGGATCTGGTCGCACTCCACTCAGCGTCCGAGAGGAGGAGGAGGACCATCGGGTTGAGTCCCCATTTTTGAACTTGAAGACTTCGGTGATGCTTTGAGTGGCGCGCCAAGAGGACCCCATGGACTTCTCGTGGCGACTGCCAAGTCCGCCAACAAGACGCTTAAGGATTTGAAGAACAAGCAAAGACGTAAAGTCGCTCATTATGCTAATCGCTTCGGTCGGATGTACGTTGTTCGTTCGTTAACCTTGTTTTCTATTTCAGTCTTCCGATCGAGCGGGATGCGCCGGAAGCGAAGGTCAAGGAGCTCGAGGTGGCGAGCGGAGACTCAAAGAGCTTGAGCTCGAGATCGCCGCCTTAGAGCAAACTAAGATCAAAGCTAGCACCACGAGAAGGACAAGAAGATGGCGGCCGAGGATAGGGCCAAGTTGGGGGCGAAATAAAGAACTTGCAGAATCGTGAAGACCTCCAGGCCGAGGTCACTCAATTTGAGGAAGTCAAGGCGGCCGCCATCCAGGAGAAGGTTGCCGAGGTAGCTTCAGTGGCGAAAGGGGCGGCCCTTTACCAGTTCGACAATGCTGTGGCCCTTTACCACGTGGTCGAGGGTGAAGAGATCATCTTGCCTGCGAGGTTTGATGATGATGGCAAGGTGATCCGCAAGCGGTCGGTGATCGTTGGTCGTGCTAAGAAATGATTAGCTCTTTATTTTGCCCGCCTGCGAGCGGTTTGTTAAATGTAATTTCGTTGCACTTTTATTTTTGCTCTTTGCACTCCGCCTTCGAGCGGTCGAACAAATTCTGCGCCCGGCTTCGACCGGGCGTCTTGCTTTGTAATGAATTTTAGCTTTTTAACTTTCTTTCCGCAAATTTATTTCTATGCATTTTCTACGACGCTCGTTTTAAGCCGATCGTTGGCCAGTTCGCGCTTTGTTTAAAGCACTCGTTTTGGGCCGCTCGGAGCCCTATTTTCGTTGGGTGGATCACTACTTGACCTTTGTAGGTCGCACGGCGCCTACCATCGACATTATGGGTTATCACAACCCTTGGGCCACTTTGGCACTCTTTGTAGGTCGCCGCGCCTACGATCGCCGTGGGTTATCACTTAACCCTTGGGCCACTTCGGTGGCACTCTTTGTAGGTCGCCGCGGCGCTCACGATCGCCGCGTGGGTTATCACTTAACCTCGCCACTTCGGTGGCACTCTTTGTAGGTCGCCGCGCCTACGATCGCCGTGGGTTATCACTTAACCTCGGGGCCACTTCGTGGCAATACGGTCGCCGCCGTTATGCGACCGGTCACTAGTTGTTGCGAAATTTAAAATGTATGTAATTTAACGGACGGGCCTCTGTAAAAAACCCCAGTGGGGAAAAAGAGCGCCCGTCTGACATTTATTCATTCAATTGATCGATCGATTACAAAATGGGGTACTAAACATAGTACTGCTTTAACTTGTCACTATTCCATGTCCTGGGGATGATTGCCCCTTCCATGGTTTCTAATTCATACGCCCCACGGCCGGTCTTGTTTATGACACGGTACGGGCCCTCCCAATTTGGGGCTAGTTTTCCTTGGCGTGCATTCTTGTTGCCAACGTCCGCTCGTCTGAGGACCAGTTGTCCGATCGGAAAGTCTCTTTTCTGTACACGGGGCAGCGACCTTCTGTTTGACTAATGCTTCTCTGAGGGATGCTTGATTGCGCAACTCTTCAACCAAGTCCAATTCTTCCCTTAAAG
Organism: Oxytropis ochrocephala; assembly: GCA_020916435.1. Classification (NCBI taxonomy): domain Eukaryota; kingdom Viridiplantae; phylum Streptophyta; class Magnoliopsida; order Fabales; family Fabaceae; genus Oxytropis; species Oxytropis ochrocephala. The sequence continues at coordinate 71,074,482 of CM037091.1, read as the reverse complement.
ACCGGTCGTTGCTGATCATTGTTGGGGGGTTGGCCGTCCTCCAGTTCAGCTCATTCATTTCTATGGGAATTACCGCGTCCATTCCGTAGACCAATTTGAAAGGTGACTCCCCGGTCGATGAGTGGGGGGTCGTCCTATATGCCCATAGAACGGACTTGTTCCGGAGTGGGCTCAAGGCCCAAAAGATCTGATTTAATAGGCCCAACACGCCCCACTTGGCGTGCTCCACAAGATATGGCCAGCGCTGCTCGTGCCACTATAAAAGCGGCACAAATCCCGAGAATCGTGCACGCTTTTCCTACCTTGTGAATCCTCGCCCGAGAGCACACCACCGACTTGGCGCCGGAGTGTCATTGCGGTACCACCCGCGTGCGCCAAGACCCCGGTTCGGTCAGTCCTCAACGACCGAGTTAGGTCCTCAACGACCGAGTTAGGTCCTCAACATCCAGGCCAGGTCCTTCCTCAACGTCCAGGCCAGGTCCTTCCTCACAGGTCCTTCCGTGCGGCCAAGACCTCTGGTTCCAGCCAGGTCCTCTACGACCCAGGTCCTCAATGACCCAGGTTCTTCTATTGGTCAAGGTACGATCAATTGGCGACCACAGTGGGAGGCCCGAGCGCTATCCTACTTCAACTATGGCTACACGCGGAAGACCGCCCCAGACATCATTACAACCATGCTTGTTGAGCGACCTAAGATGTTGGACGACCTAAAGTGGGCGACCTAAAGAGCATGGACAATCCCAAGACGCCTAAACAAAGCGCAAACGAAGCGGGAGTAGTCTCGCCCTTAGTCTGCAGGCCATAACGTTGGCCATGTTGACCCGATTGAAACATACGAATATGCGTTGGAAAGCCGAGAAGCAGAGCTACAACTTTCATGTTGAAGTCAAAATCCAATTCGGGCGTCTTCCACCCGTTTGTGCTCGCCCAAAGTGGGGCGCCCAAAAGCTGGTCGCCCATGAGCGACCAAAAGGTCTGTCCAGTACGGAGACCATAACTTCGTTCACGTTCATCCGATGGGGGCGTGTGAGCATGCGTTGGAAAGCCGAGAAGTAGATCTACAGCTTTCATGTTGAAGTCAAAATCCACCCGGGCGTCTTCCACCCGTTTCTGCTCGCCCAAAGTGGGGCGCTCAAAAGCCGGGTCGCCCGTGAGCGACCCAAAATGTCTGTCCAAAGACGGAGACCATAACTTCGTTCACATTCATCCGATGGGGCGTGTGAGAATGCGTTGGAAAGCCGAGAAGTAGATCTACAGCTTTCATGTTGAAGTCAAAATCCACCCGGGCGTCTTCCACCCGTTTCTGCTCGCCCAAAGTGGGGCGTCCAAAAGTTGGTCGCCCGTGAGCGACCCAAAAGGTCCGTCGAAAGACGGAGACCATAGCCGCCCACGCTCATCCGATGGGGCGTGTGAGCATGCGTTGGAAAATACAGGTGCCATTAGCAATGGGCCAGCGGCCCAATTCAGCGAAACGGCCCAAGACCGTGTCTTGGTCCGCAATTTCGCCGCGCCGGCGCATTTATCGCAACGCCGAGTCGCCTCAAATGCATAAATACCACCTTCACCCATGCCGCCAGCACGCACTCCTACCCCGTGATACCCCGCCCGTTAGCACACCTCGACTAGAGCGTCGAGTGTCTTTGCAGTACCACCCGAGGTGCTCAAGACCGGTCCCACGCCAAAGCAGCAAATGACCGGACGAAAGGAGCAAAGAACAACACACTTCGTGATCGAGGTACGATCATTTGGCGACCACAGTGGGAGCCCGAGCGCCGTCCCCACTTCAAAGATGGGCCCAAGAAAATCGTTACTCGCATCCACCCGAAACGACCATGCCGGCCAAGACGCTGTCGTCCGCAGCAGACACCGGAGGGCGTTCTCGACAATCGCTGAATCCCAAGGCAATCCTCGCCGAACCTTCATCCCAGGCGGGCGAGGAGCCGCCTCGGAACCAGAGCATCAACAAATCCCGAACGAATCGCCGAGGCCGGATCATGGAGCAATTGCCGAACACGCCACCCGTGCCGTTCTCCGGCCTACTCGAAACCAAAAATCGACTCATAGCCGATCGGACAACTCGATAACTTCGGCTCGAGAGAGGTCCATGCCCGCCGTCGTGAAACGGATACATGGAGCGCCCTCGCTCAAACTAGCCCTTTCACGGCGGCCGTAAGCCCCCGGCGGATCGCCCGCCATCGAGGAGTACTTCGCCGATCCTCGCTCGGCGGATTCGGGCGCCGCAGATCACCCGCCGCAGAACGCGCGATCTCCGCTCCCCACATAATTATGATTATTCGATTCACCCTACCAGCCCCGAGTCGGACCGTTCGTCCACAAGATATTCTTCGTGCGAATCCTCCGACTCCGTGCGCCTAGGAGCCGTTCGTGGGACCCTACGACGAATTGAATGAATATCGGAACGGTGAAATCGTGAGATGTTTCACGACGACCGAGAAGACATCACTCCATTAGAAACAGAGGGCCGCTCGCTCCAAGGGCCCCTATGCATAGGCACCTCGCGGCGGTGGATTCTATGGAATACCGACCGCCGAAGCATATCTCACAATGCGCACGTTAGCCCAATGACTTCTCGACCGGCGCCAAGGCCCTTTCACAAGGGAGATTAGACGCTATCGTATTCCTGTGGACCTTAGAAAGCGCCCAACCTCAACAAGTTTGACGGCGAGGATCCTCGACAAACATATCGTGTACTTCAACAATTCATCGTAGCTACCGAGAGTTGGATTCCATCATGAAGTGCCTACCGCTGTTCTCCTACGATCACTTGACGGACGAGCTTTAGAATGGTGGGGGTCGTTACGGTAACACCATTTCCTCTTGGGAAGGGTTGATCGTAATCTTTTGGCAAATTACACCGCCAACCGGTGCCAATATCGCCATGAAGAGCACCTGGACACCATCACCCAGGGGAACAATGAATCATTAAGATGGTACATAGAACGTTTTAACAATGAGGCCGATCAAGTGCACGACTTAACCGACAGGGATAAGTTGAAATACCTCAAGAGAGGCATCCGGCCGGACCACAGATTTGTTGAAGAGTTCACTTTGAACCATATCGACGATCTCAGCACGTTCCTCCGTAGAGCCAACGCCCATATGCATTATGAGGAAACCCTCGCTGCCAGAAAGGCCGCGTCGCGCGCCTAGAGAAGACGGCAACGAAGCGGGCGAAATCAAGACAACAAATGGGGACAACAAGCCGGAGTACCGGCCCAAGAAGTATGAGCATCGGACGAGGCTCAATGCTCCCATAGCCCAAATATTTTCCGAGTGTCAGAACAATGAATTTGTCGATGTGAAGAGGCCCGATCCATTGGTACTCAAGAAGGGCGCACGGGCCACCAAAAAATATTGCCGGTACCATAAAAGCAAGGGACACGATACCAATGACTGCATGGCCCTAAAAGATGACATCGAGGATCTCATCCAAAAGGGGAAGCTGAAGCAGTATGTCCGAGCTGAGGGTGCCGGCCGACCTGAAGAGAAAGCCGGAGGGAAGAAGCCCCAATCAAAGGGCAAGGAAATTACTGCAGCAACCATAGAGGCAATAGCGGACAAAGACACCTCCGAAGAGGACGTCCGGATGTCCAACGGCCGGAGAGTGGCCATGGTGATTCAAGGAGGAAACCCCTTAGAGAAAAGGGATTCGAAGAAAGCTATAAAAAGAAAATGGAACGAGTTGATGATGGTTGGGTCTACATCTGCGGAACGTCCGGCTTCAAAAAAGCCGCCCATTTCCTTTGGAGATGAAGATTTGGGCGGACTGGCGGCCAATAGCTATGCCCGCTGGTAATCGTATGTAATGGCCAATACCGAAGTACGCCGAATCCTGGTCGACCAAGGCAGTTCGGCCGACATCATATTTCAAGAGCTGATCGACAAGCTCAATGTCGACCGGAGTGAGATCATTCCACAGACCGATCCAACACCCCTAACAGGGTTCAACGGGGCAGTCACTTACCCCTTAGGAACGATAGATCTCTTGGTCACCTTTGGTGATGACTCAGGAACGAGCACCAAATACCGGACGGTGAAGGCCACATTCCTAGTCCTACCCATCAAATCCTGCTATCAGTGTATTATAGGCCGACCAACCCTAGGGAAGCTGGGGGCCGTAGCCTCCACAGTCCACCTGAAGATGAAATTTTACAGCAAAGACGACCAAGTGGTGACAGTGTTAGCCGACCTAGACGCGGCCAAGAAAAGCCATTATCTGTATCAAGACATCTGCAACGAGCAAGATAGAGATACTGACCCACGAGCACTGGAGAAAAGGCACCAAGTCAACCTCGCTGACTTAGACGCCCGGTATGACCCTGATAGCGACCCAGAGGACGACGATGATGAGTTAGCCCGCGAGCTAAAGAATAGACTGAAGAGGCCCGAGCCACATGGAGAACTAGTTGACGTCCCAACTAGGGGACGACCTGCAGAAGACGGTCAAGCTTGGGCGCGGACTACCCGAAAGCGAGTCGAGCAGATCTCACGACCGCCTTAAAGGAGTATGCGAGACTTGTTCGCATGGCAAGCATCCGACTCGCCCTGCAGCATCCCAACGAAGTTGCATGTCATCGGCCGCAGTAGATGAAAATGTCGGGCCGTAGCCCAAAGAAGGCGAATCCAAAATCAAGAAAAATCCCGAAAGCGGCTCGAAGCGGTTGACGACCTAGTCAAGGCCGATTTCATTGAAGAGATAAAATACACAACCCGGTCACAAACGTGGTTCTCGTCAAGAAGAAAAAGCGGCAAGTGGCGCATGTGCGCCGACTACACAGATCTCGAACAAGGCATGCCCAAAGGATGCCTTCCGGTGCCGAGCATTGATAAATTGGTCGACGGGGCATCGCTATAAATTGCCGCGTTCTGGATGCCTATTCGGTACAATCGATCACGATGTACCCGCCCGATCGCTTACAAAATCGCTTTCATGACCGATCGTGGCAACTTCCAAGATAAGGTCATGCCGTCGGCTCAAGAACGCTTGCGACGTACCCGGGATGATGAACAAGATTTTCAAAGATCGACGGTCGAGTAGTGAAGTTTACCTTGATGATATGATCATCAAGAGCAGAACGACCCGCATCATGCGCCGACCGAGAGAAGTCTTTAAAGAAGCGAGAAAAATTCTCTTAGGCTTAACCCAAAAAGTGCACCTTTGGAGTTAGGGCCGCAAATTCTTGGGGTTTCATCTCGACCGAAAGGGGGGATAGAGGCTAACCTGCACAAATGTAGGGCGGTCGCCACACGAGGCCGCCCACCACAAAAAGAAATCCAACGGTTGAATGGCATGGTCGCTGCCACGTCAAGATTCATACCTAGATCTGCATGCAAGTCGCTCCCTATTTAAACTCGTTGAAGAAGGAAGTAGAGTTCGAATGGATCGACCAGGTGCCGGCACTGAACAATTAAAGGAGGCTTTGACCAATCCACCCATCATGACAAAGCCCGAGCCGGGAAATTCTATATTTGTACTTAGCCATAATCAAGAGGTATTGAGTGCCGCCCCGTTAGAGAAATTGACTCAAGGCAAAATCCGATCTACTTCATCGCCAGAAGGTGTTACAGGACCGAGCCGAGATACCAGAGGATCGAGAAGCTAGCACTTGCACTACTAGTGGCCGCCCGGCGCCAGAGACCATATTTCGTGGCTCACCAGTCGTGGTAAGGACTCGACCAACCCATAAGACAGATCCTCCACCGCCAGACTGGCGGGGATCGAATGATCAAATGGGCGGTGAGAACTTAGCGAATCGGCATCAAGTTCGAGTCCGATCGGCCGCTAAGGCTCAAGTGTTGGCCGACTTTATTGCGTAAATGACCCCAACACAAAATGGCCGCACGGACACAATGTGGACATTGCATGTGGATCGGCTCCTCTAACAAAGAAAGCGCAATGGCGGGCCTTATATTAGAGAATTCGAAGGACTTGCGGTAGAAGTGTCCCCGACATTCGCGTTCCACACATCCAATAACCAAGCCGAGTACGAGGCATGCATAGCCGGTCAGCACTTGCAAAAGAGTTCAACGTCGACCGCAGAGCTACACTCGATTCCTTATCGTCGCCTCCCGGATCCAAGAGTTGTACGACGCTAAAGACGGTGTTGAAGAACTACCGCCCAAGTAAGAGAGCTCCTCCGCTCGGCCGACCGCGCGGAGATCAAACACGCATCGAGGACGAAAAATGTCCGCCGACATCCTCGCAAAGCTAGCCAAAGACGAAGGCACCGGCAACCATAGAAGTTTAATCCAAGAAACCTTGACTCGCCGAGGCGTCTCAACAAAGCCTACCCAATCCTTGGCCGCCCTCACTATAGAAGCAGAGAGACGATTGGATCACTCCCATCCTCGCGCTACATCACATTGGGCGAGGAGCCACGATCCAAAGAAGGCCAAGACTTTGAGATTACTAGTCCACCAATTATTCTCGTGATCGGGCGGAAGCTATATAGGAGGGGACTCTCATGCCCGCTCCTCCGTTGTTCATCGTCGTCGGCGAATCCAAACATGTCCTACAAGATATACATGAGGATTATGTGGCGCCACCGGGCGGACGGTCAATAGCAAAGAAGGCGCCAGAGTCGGGTACTCACCGCCGACCATGGATGAGGATGCCAAGAAGCCGTGCAGAAATGCAAGAAATGCCGGATACATGCCGATGTCCACATCGCCTCATCGAATCGCAAAGCCTCACTTCACCATGGCCGTCACTGGTGGGGATGGATTTGCTCGGTCCCTTTCCACCGGCACCCCGGCCAATTCAAGTTCCCGATCGTGGCGGTGAGACTACTTTACAAAGTGGATAGAGGCCGAGACCTCTGGCGACCATAACTTCGGCAAAAGTCAACAAATTCTTCGGTAGGAACGTTTCTAGCACGGTTTGGAGTTCCCAACGCTTGATAACGCATAACGGCACCCGCTTTGACGAGAAAATTCGTGAGGAATGTTGACCGACCTAGAGTGAAACAAATACTTCACCTCTACGAGCACCCTCGCATTTAACGCAGGCAAGTCAAGCAACCAACGAGTCATCCTGCGTGGGTTGAAAAGAAGACTTGACGAGGCAAAGGAAATTGGGTCAAGAACTTCACCGTCCTTTGGGCATATAGACGACCCCACTCATCGACCGGGAGTCACCTTTCAAATTGGTCTACTAATGGACGCAGTAATTCCCATAGAAATGAACGAGCTGAATCGAGGACGGCCAACCCCAACCATGATCGCGAACGAGCGGTCTTTAAGGGAAGAATTGGACTTGGTTGAAGAGCTACGCAATCAAGCATCCTCGTAGAAGCATTAGTCAAACAGAAGGTAGCCGCGATATAACGCCCGGATGCAGAAAGAGACTTTCCGACGGACAACCGGGTCCTCGAGCGAGCGGACGCCGGCAACAAGAATGCACGCCAAGGAAAACTAGCCCCGACCAGGAAGGCCCGCATGCGTGTCATAAATAAGACCGCCGTGGGGCGATGAATTAGAAACCATGGAAGGGGCGGTCATCCCCGTGACATGGAATAGTGACAAATTAAAGCAAGATTTATGTTTAGTACCCCATCTTGTAATCGATCGATCAATTGAATGAATAAATATCGCGCGCGCTTTTTTTCCCACCGGGGTTTTTACGAGGCCCGTCCGTTAAATTACATCTGCTTCGCTTTAAATTTCGCAACTAATGACCGGCCGCATAACGGCGACCGTATGGTCACCAAAGTGGCCCGGCGGTTAATCGATAACCCGCTGAACGATCGTGAGGCCGATCGACCTACAAAGAGTGCCACCGAAGTGGCCCGAGGGTTAATCGATAACTCGCGACGATCGTAGGCCGAGGCGACCTACAAAAAGAGTGCCACCGGCGTGGCCTCGGCGGTTAATCGATAACCCGCGACGATCGTAGGCGCCGAGCGACCTACAAAGAGTGCCACCGGTGGCCCAAGGGTTGATCGATAACTCGCTGAGCGATCGTGAGCGCAGAGCGACCTACAAAGAGTGCCACCGTGGCCCAAAGGTTGTGATAACCCATAATCGTTAGTACACGCCGTGCGACCGCAAAGATCGTGTAATGATCCACCCAACGATCGACCAAAACGAGCGCCAGTAGTAGCGCAAATGGGCCAACGATCGGCCTAAAACGAACACCTTAGTGAAGGCAAAAATGGCGCCTACAACCGCCTAACTTTCGTAACTTAGAAAATGCGAGGATAACGATGTAAGAAACAAGTTAATCAAAAAGTAAAAATTCATTACAAAGCAAGACGCCGCGCGGCGGCGCAGAATCCATTCGACCGCTCAAGGCGGGTACAAAGCAAAAATAAAAGTGCGACGAAATTACAAAGAACAAACCGCTCGCAGCGGGCAAAATAACAAGCTAATCACTTCGCACGAGCAAGGATCACAGCATCGCTTGCGACCATCTTGCCATCATCATCCATCCTTCGCGGCAAGATGATCTCCTCACCCTCAACCACATAGTCGCCGCACTGATGGTCATCATATCAATGCCCCGAGCGGCGAGCAACTTCATTTGGGCCACGGCATTGTCGAACCGTAAAGGGGCCGCCTTTTGCCATCGGCTACCTCGGCAACCTTCTCCCGACGGCGTCGTCTTGACTTCCTCAAAGCGGCGACCTCGGCTTTGAGGTCTTTACCAAATCAAGCCAAGCTCCTTGTTCCCGCCCCCGCTTGACCTTGTCCTCGCCAATCGCTTATTATCCTTTTCACGGTTGCGGCTTGATCTTGGTTTGCTCCAGAGCGGCAATCTCGTGCTCCAGCTTCTTTAAGTCTCCGACCGCCGACTCGAGCTCTTTGACCTTCCTGGGCATCCCGCTCGGCCTCAAAGACTAAATGGGAAACTAAGTTAGCGAGCGAATATCGAATATTTGATCGATAAGGTAGCAAAAACAAAGAACTCACGTGCTTGGCTCCTCTTTATATCCTTCATAGTCTTGTTGGCGGACTTGAGCGGTGTCGCCACGTAACTCCATGGGATCCTTCTTGAAAAGTGCCACCGAGCATCATCAAAATCCTCGAGTTCAAAAACAGGAACTCAAGCCGCTTCTTCCTCCTCCCCTGGCCGCTTAGAATGAGTGCGACCGCCCCGCCACGAGGGCCACCACCGGCGCTCCTATCTTGGTGACCGCCCCAACGCTCCTATTGGGAGTGGAGTGTTCTCGCGTTGGGCGAGAACCGAGGGCGTGTTTCTTCCGATATCGCGGTGACAAGCTTCTCGAGATCGAGCCAACTGAGGTGGACATCTTCAAAGTTTTAGCCGCAAAGAAAAAGAGGTCATCGACTGCATTTAATAAAAACGAACAAACAAGTAGCAAAAGATACCACCAAGCTCGATACTAATTTATCCTCGCATAAGCGTAACGGCGGCATGGGATATCCTCCGAAGTTCTCAGCAAGCAATGGGCGAACAACTCCGCTATCATAGCCAAAGTCGCCGATCCTCTTCATCCGCAGTCGACACGGCGAATGTATACTCGCCCGGCTTCACAGAGAGTGAGCCGCCGCCGCCAGAGATCGGAAAGAAAGAGCTCCTCTCGCAGCATCAGTCCGGAAGAAACTCCGCAATGTCCTTAGCGGCCTCTCGCATCGAACGCGACCCAAAAGTATCGATTCTTCCAACCGCCCGAACGAATCCGAGTAAGCTCAAAAAACTTGCGCGAACGACTTCGGTTTTTGAATGACACCGCTTCCTCATGCGAGCCATATTGGTTTCAGACTCCGTACAACTCGGGCCGAACAGGCAAGAAAGAGCCTGGTCGACACGCTTTCGGTCCAACCGGCGCACAAACTCTCAAACGTCTTCATGAAGCCCCAACCGCTTGGATGGATCTCGAGAGGGGCGACATTGTGTATTTGAGAACATCCCACTGAAAGCGCAGCGGGGAACGATCCCCATCTTCTCAAAAACCACTCGGTGCATGGTGAACTTTAACTTGGTCGGACGGTCCGCTATATTTTCATTTTCTCGTATGACTTTCACCTTCCACCCCGGCTTGGTGAAGAGGCGCCTGTGTCGTCAATACATGGAGCCCCCGGGGATAAAACTTTGAAAGTCCTCATCTTCTCGCACACCCGTGAGATATCGCTCACATCAATAATCGGGAGGGCCCGACCTCTTCTTCCATCCGATCGCTCGCAACTTCGCTTTGGTCCGGCCGACTCCTCAACTCTTTCACGCCTGCTTCAAAGATCACCGTCGACGCATCGCTTCGGTTGGGAACCGCCTCAATGTGCATAGGTTCGGGCCCCGGCGGTCGGCCTCTAAGTCGATAAAGTTAAAAAGATTTTCCACCGCGGCCGAGTGACGCGTCTCCCATATCCTCGCCGCCCACGACATCGATCACCGGTCGCCGCTTCTTCGCCGACCGCTCACCGCTTGTGTGGTGGCGGTGGAACCCAAGACTTCGCCGATTCCGTTGAGGTCGATAGGGAGACGCTGTCGCTCGAGCTGGAGCTAGAGGAGCGTGATGATGAAGCGACCGACGGGGAACGCATCTCTACGATTTTGGGAGAACCGTCCGGCTCTCCCGATGATATAGACTTCGGTCCTTTCTCGCTCTCCTCGAGAACGCGACGCCATAAGTGCTAGGCTCTCGCGAGGGCACCGATATGCGAGCGGTCCGCTTAGTCTCGGCCGATCCACCTATGAAACGGACACGGCATCAAGGTCTCACCGAGCCGCCACCGGGAGAAGGGGGCGACGTGGTCGCCCTCGACCGGACGCCCCTTTCACGCAGGCGTGGAATCTAACTAAAGGAAAGCAATAAAGCGGAAAATAAAGAAACAAAGACAAAGAGGAGCGGCTTACCCGAGGAGAGCGCTTTGGAAAAGAGCAAATAACGGAAGATTCTCGAACGAAAGCTCGTATATGCGGCAGACAACTCTGGCCAGCAGCGAGAATGCTTTTCGTGTGTTGAAGACGCGCCCGACTCAGGCCCTATTTATAGGAGGCCCACTGCACGGCGTCCACGCCCGCCTGCACGCCACCCCATCTCGTTGTATGGGGAACACCAAAAGGCGCCTCGAGACACGCAAAGTCACCGTAATCATTACGCATTAATGGCGGTCGAAGCCCAACGCCACAACCGGCCACCCGATTCCGAATATAAGACGCCTACGCCGGCGAAGACGAATATGCCACCTTGCCGCGGCGAGTTCGCCTCGGCCACCTACACGACCTACGCTGGGGGCAACTGCTTCGGGCGTATTAGAAAATACAGGGTGCCATTAGCAATGGGCCGGCCCAATTCAAAGAACGGCCCAAGACCGTGTCTTGTCCGCACTTCTCGTGGCGTCACGCCGCATTTATCGCAACGCCAAAGCGCCTCAATGAGATAAATACCACCTTCACCCATGCCGTCAGTACGCACTTCCTACCCCGTGATACCACGCCTGCTAGCACACCTCGACTAGAGCGTCGGAGTGTCTTTGCAGTACCACCCGAGGTGCTCAAGATCGTCCCCACGCCAAAGAAAGCAGCCGACGGACGAAGGAGCGAAGAACAACACACTTGGTGATCGAGGTACGATCATTTGGGGCACCCTTTTCGGGTCATCCAAGTAGGGCGCCCGCCTACAAACGGCGAACGTAGGCCCGAGCGTTTACAACGCAGCGCCACCGAAGTTGGCTCCAATCGAGCGCCATCGAAATGGCCCAAAGGGTCGGCGACCCACTAACAAGTGTAGGCCCCGAGCGGTCTACAATCGAGTGCCATCGAAATGGCCCAAGGGTCGGCGGACCCACAAAATGCAGTAGGCCCCGAGCGGTTACAATCGAGCGCCATCGAAATGGCCCAAGGGTCGAAAGGACCCACTAACAAGTGTAGCCCGAGAGCGGTCTATAATCGAGCGCCATCGAAATGGCCCAAGGTCGGCGACCCACAAACAGAGTAGGCCCCGAGCGGTCTACAATCGAGTGCCATCGAAATGGCCCAAGGGTCGGCGGACCCACAAACAGAGTAGGCCCCGGCGGTCTACATCGAGTGCCACCGAGTTGGCACAACCATCGATGTCATCGAATGACCGAGGTCGAGCAATGACCCAATAACGAGCATTGATCGCCGAACACGGCGGAAGAGACCGACTACAACGACCACATGCACTCGCGGCGGCGACCACACCTCGGCAGCGGCAACGCTCCACACCTCGGCGATGGCGGCGACCACCCGCCCGACTTAGCGTGGTAGCAACCACACACTTCAAGAGATGGAGACCGACATGCGCAATGCAACCCGCCGCTACAACACGACATCGGGGCGGCGATTCAAGCCTCAACTCGACGTGGCGACTCAGGCTTGGGGGCAATCGTTCGAGTGGGCTCAAGGCCCAAGATGCGCTTTAATAGGCCCAACACGGCCCAACTTGGCGTGCTCCACAAGATATGGCCAGAGCGCTGTGCCACTATAAAAGCGGCACAAACTTGAGAATCGTGCACGCTTTTCCTACCTCAGTGAATCCCGCCCGAGAGTACACCACCGACTTGAGCGTCCGAGTGTCATTGCGGTACCACCCGCGCGCGCAAGACCCTCGGTTCCGGTCCAGTCCTCAACGACCGAGTTAGGTCCTCAACGACCGAAGTTAGGTCCTCAACATCCGTGCCGAGTCCTTCCTCAACGCCCGTGCCAGTCCTTCCTCACAGTCGCCTTCCGCGGCGCCGAGACCTCTCAGTTCCAGCCAGTTCTCTACGACCCAGTCCTCACGACCCGTGTTCTTCTATTGGTCAAGGTACGATCAGGGTGAAGCTCTTCGACCCAATTTCCTTTTGCCTCGCCAAGTCTTCTCTTGAACCCACGCAGATGACTCTGTTGGCGCTTGACGCTTGCTCGCTCGTGCGAGGTGCTCGACCGAGTGTGAAGCTACTGCTTTCACTCCTAAGTCGGTCCAACATTCCTCTGAATTTTCTATCCGCAAACCGGGTGCCAAAGTCCATTATCACCGGGAACTCCAAACCGCATAGGGCGTTCCTACCAAGAACTTGTTGACTTTTGCCAAAGTTATGGTCGCCAGAGGCTCGGCCTCTATCCACTTTGTAAAGTAGTCTCACCGCCACGATCAGAACTTGAATTGACTGGTGCCGTGGGAAAGGGACCGAGCAAATCCATCCCCACCAAGCGAACGACCATGGTGAGGTGAGGCTTTGCGATTCACGATGAGGGGCGACGTGAACATCGCATGTATTTGGCATTTCTTGCATTTCGCACGAACTTCTTGCATCCTCATCCATGGTCGCCAAGAGTACCCGGCTCGAGCGCCTTCTTCGCTATTGATCGTCCGCCCGGTCGCGCCACATAATCCTCATGTATATCTCGTAGGACATGGTCTGATTCGCCTGATGATAAACACCGAGGAGCGCATGAGAATCCCTCCTATACGCCTTCCTCCGATCACATAATAATTGGTGGACCGTAATCTCAAGGTCTTGGCCTTCTTTGGATCGGTCGGCTCCTCACCCCAATGTGATGTAGCGCAGATGGGAGCGATCCAATCGCTCTCTCGCTTCCATAGTGAGGACGGCCAGGGGTTGGCTAGGCTTAGTTGAGATGCTCTACGAGTCAAGGTTTCTTGAATTAAACTTCTATGGTTGCCCTGCCTTCGTGCATCGCTAGTTTTGACAGGATGTCGGCCGAACATTTTCTCGCCCCTCGCACGTGTTTGACTCTCCGCCGGTCCGAATCGCCGGAGGAGCTCTCTAACTTTGGCCAGGTAGTTCTTCAACACTTCGTCTTTTGCATCGTACAACTCTTGGATCTGGGAGACGACCAGTAAGGAATCTGAGTGTAGCTCTACCCGGTCAACGTTGAACTCTTTTGCAAGCTGCAGCCCGGCTATGCATGCCTCGTACTCAGCCTGGTTATTGGATGTGTGGAACGCGAATGTCAGGGACACTTCTACCGCAAGTCCTTCTGAATTCTCTAATATGAGGCCCGCCCCACTGCCTTTGCTGTTGGAGGAACCGTCCACATGCAATGTCCACATTGTGTTCTGGCGGCCGTTGTGTGTTGGGGTCATTTCTGCAATGAAGTCGGCCAACACTTGGGCCTTAGCGGCCGATCTGGACTCGAACTTGATGCCGAATTCACTAAGTTCTACTGCCCATTTGATCATTCGTCCTGCCAGGTCTGGCCGATGGAGGATCTGCCTTATGGGTTGGTCCGTCCTCACCACGACCTGGTGAGCCACGAAATATGGTCTCAAGCGCCGGGCGGCCACTAGTAGTGCAAGTGCTAGCTTCTCGATCCTCTGGTATCTCAGCTCCGGTCCTTGCAACACCTTGCTGATGAAGTAGACCGGATTTTGCCTTGAGTCGTTTCTCGACTGTGACTCGCACTCAATACCTCTTCGATTATGGCTAAGTACAAGTATAGAGTTTCCCCCGGCTCTGGTTTTGTCATGATGGGTGGGTTGGTCAAAGCCTCCTTCAATTGTTCTAGTGCCCGCCCGCACCGGTCTGGCCCATTCGAACTCTACTTCCTTCTTCAAAAGTTTGAATAGGGAGCGATTTGTATGCAGATTTAGGTATGAATCTTGAAAGGGCAAATGACCATGCCATTCAACCGTTGGATTTCCTTTTTTGTGGTGGGCGGCCTCATATCAGCGACCGCCCTACATTTGTCCGGATTAGCCTCTATCCCCTTTTCGGTCGATGAAACCCCAAGAACTTGCCGCCCTAACTCCAAAGGTGCACTTTTCTCGGTTCACCTTTTAGAAATTTTTCCTTGCTTCTTTAAAGACTTCTCTTAGGTCGGCGCATGATCCGGTCGTTCTTGCTCTTAATGATCATATCATCAAGGTAGACTTCACTACTCGCCGACCGCTCCTTGAATATCTTGTTCATCATCCGCTGGTAGGTTGCCCCAGCGTTCTTCAGACCGAACGGCATAACCTTGTACTGGAAGTTGCCACGATCGGTCATGAAGGCAGTTTTGTGGCGATCGGGCGGGTACATCGTAATCTGATTGTACCCAGAATAGGCATCCAGGAACGCCAGCAATTTATAGCCCGATGCCCCGTCGACCAATTTATCAATACTCGGCACCGGGAAGGCATCCTTCGGGCATGCCTTGTTCAGATTTGTGTAGTCGACGCACATGAGCCACTTGCCGTTTTTCTTCTTGACTAGCACCACATTTGACAACCAGGTCGTGTATTTTATTTCTTTAATGAAATCGGCCTCGACTAGGTCGTCAACAGCCTGAGCTGCTGCTCGGGATTTCTCTTGATTTTGGGTTCGCCTTCTTTGGGCGACCAGTCTGACCTTTTCATCTACTGCGAGCTGATGACATGCAACTTATGTTGGGATGCCGGGTATGTTAGATGCTTGCCATGCAAACAAGTCTGCATACTCCTTAAGGCAGGCTATGAGATCCCTCGCCGACCGCTCGGGTAGGCCGCGTCCAAGCTTGACCGTCTTCTCTGGCTCGTCCCCTAATTGGACGTCAATTAGCTCTCCATGTGGCTCGGGCCTCTTCAGTCTATTCTTTAGCTCGCGGGCTAATTCATCATCGTCGTCCTCTGGGTCGCTATCAGGGTCATACCGGACGTCCAAGTCAGCAAGGTTAACTTGGTGCCTTTTCTCCAGTGCTCGTGGGTCGAGATCTCTATCTTGCTCGTTGCGGATGTCTTGATACAAATAATGGCTTTTCTTGGCCGCGTCTAGGTCGGGCCAATAAGGTCACCACTTGATCGCCCTTGCTCAGAACTTCATCTTCGTGTGGATCAGGAGGCTACTGACCCCCAACTTCCCTAGGGTCGGTCGGCCTACAATACACCGATAGCGTGATTTGATGGGTAGGACTAGGAATGTCGCCTTCACCGTCCCAGATTTGGTGCTCGTTCTGAGTCATCGCCAAAAGTGACCAAGAGATCTATCGCTCCCGAGGGTAAGTGATCGCCCGTTGAACCTCGTTAGGGGTGTTGGATCGGCCTGCGTGGAATGATCTCACTCCGGTCGACATTGAGCTTGTCGATCAGCTCTTCAAATATGATGTCGGCCGAACTGCCTTGGTCGACCAGAATTCGGCGTACTTCGGTATTGGCCATGACCGCCCTGATTACCAACGGGGCATAGCTATTGGCCCTTCCGTCCAGCAAATCTTCATCTCCAAAGGAAATGGGCGGCTTTCTTGAAACCGGACGTTCCGCAGATGTAGACCCAACCATCATAAACTCGTTCCATTTTCTTTTTATAGCTTTCTTCGAATCCCTTTTCTCTAAGGGGTTTCCACCTTGGATCACCATGGCCACTCTCCGGCCGTTGGACATCCGGACGTCCTCTTCGGAGGTGTCTTTGTCCGCTATTGCCTCTATGGTTGCTGCAGTCGTTTCTTTGCCCTTTGATTGGGGCTTCTTCCCTCCGGTTTTCTCTTGAGTCGTCCCTAAGCACCTCACTTTCGGACATACATCGCTTTCGACTTCCCTTTTTGGATGAGATCCTCGATGTCATCCTTTAGGGCCATGCAGTCATTGGTGTCGTGTCCCTTGCTTTTATGGTACCGGCAATATTTTTTGGTAGCCCGTGCGCCCTTCTTGAGTACCAACGGATCGGGCCTCTTCACATCGACAAATTCATTGTTCTGACACTCGGAAAATATTTGGGCTATGGGAGCATTGAGCCTCGTCCGATGCTCATACTTCTTGGGCCTCTGCATCGGCTTGTTGTCCCTGCTTATTGTCTTGATTTCGCCCGCTTTGTCGCCGTCTTCTCTAGGCGCGACGCGGGCGGCCTTTCAGGCATCAAGGGTTTCCTCATAGTGCATATGGGCGTTGGCTCTACGGAGGAACGTGCTGAGATCATCGATATGGTTCAAAGTGAACTCTTCAACAAATCGTAGTCCCACGGATGCCTCTCTTGAGGTATTTCAACTTATCCTCGCTTGTTAAGTCGCACACTTGATCGGCCTCATTGTTGAAACGCTCTATGTACCGCCTTAATGATTCATTGTCCCCGGGTGATAGTATCCGGTGTTCCTCGTGGCGATATTGGCACCGGTTGGCGGTGTAATTTGCCAAAAGATTCGATCGACCGCTTCCCAAGAGGAGATGGTGTTCGGTCGTAATGACCCCACCATTCTAGAGCTCGTCCGTCAAGTGATCGTGGGAACAAATGACACTTCATGATGGAGTCCAACTCCTCGTAGCTCGATGAATTGTTGAAGTACTTCGATATGTTTGTCGATCACCTCGCCACAAATTTGTTGAGGTTGGGCGCTTTCTAAGGTCCCCGGGAATACAATAGCGTCTAATCTCCCTTGTGAAAGGGCCTTGGCCGCCGGTCGAGAAGTCATTCGGCCCGAACGTCTGCATTGTGAGATATGCTTCCCCGGTCGGCATTCCATAGAATCCACCGCCGGCAGGATGTCCATACATAGGGGGCCCTTGGAATGAACGGCCTCTGTTTCTGATGGAGTGATGTCTTCTCGGTCGGCGTGAAACATCTCTGATTTCACCGTTCCGATATTCATTCAACTCGTCGTAGGGTCCCACGAACGGCTTCTAGAGCGCTGAGTCGGAGGATTCGCACGCGAAGAATATCTTGTGGGACGAATGGTCCGACTCGGCCGGTAGGGTGAATCAATAATAATCGTTAGTTCGTGAAGAAGCGGCGATCGCGCGTTCTCGCGGCGGGTGATCTCGCGCGCCCGAACCCTTCGAGCTGGGGATCGACGAGAAGTACTTCCTCGATGGCGGACGATCCTTCGGGGGGGGCTCCTGGCTCTTCGTGAAGGGCGAGTTTGGGCGGATGACGCTCCATGTCCGCTCTCCGACGCGGGCATGGACCTCTCTCGAGCCGAGATATCAGATTATCCCGGCCGGCTATGAGTTGATTTTTGGTTTGGAGTAACTGGAGAACGGCCTGGGTGACGTGCTCCGGTAATGGCTCCATGATCCCGGCCTCTGCCAGTTCGTTCGGGATCTGCTGATGCTCGTTCCAAAGCTTGCTCCTTGCCCGCCTGGATCAAGGTTCTGGCGAGGATTGCCTTGGGATTCGTTGATTGTCGAGGCACGCCCTCGGTGTCTGCTGCGCGGACGGCGTCTTGACCGGTAGGGTCGTTACTGCGTGGATGCCCGCATAGTGATTCTCTTCTGTCCCATCTTTGAAGTGGGACAGCGCTCTGGCTCCCACTGTGGTCGCCAAATGATCGTACCTCGATCACCAAGTATTTGTTGTTTGCGCTCCTTCGTCCGGCCGGCGATGTTGGTGTGAAGACCGGTCTTGTGAGCACCTCGGTGGTACTCGCAAAGACACTCCGACGCCTAGTCGGAGGTGTGCTAACGGGCGGGTATCACGGGGTAGGAATTGCGTGCTGACATATGAATGGAGGTGGTATTTATACCACCGGGCGAGCCGGCCGTTGCGATAAATACGGCCGCCACGAAATTGCGGATCAAGACACGGTCTTGGGCCGCCTCATTGATCGGGCCACCGCCCATTGCTAATCGCACCTTGTATTTACTAATACGCCTTAACAACTTCATTTGCTATCACCTGCAGGTTGCCGACATACGAAGCAACAGACGCAGTAGGGTGAGTCTCTTTACATAAATAATAACAAATAGGATAAGCATTATATTAGGTGTTATACCCCAATTTTGTCCGTTCTCTTTTTTCTCGCTTTAGTAGTTTAATTCACGTTTCGAGGTCACGAAATTACAAGATTTTTTAGAATAACGTCTCATTCTTCTAATTTGAGCCAATTTCAATTATCCCGTCAACTAAACCGAAACATCGTTGTTTAAACTCGGCATGCGCGCGAATGATCGATCTTTTCGCGCATCCTTCAGTTTGAACTCAGTATTTGGGCCTAGTTGAATCTAATTGGGCTTACATGAGTCGCTTTTCTCGCAATTGGGCATATCATTATGGTTTGGGCCTACGAACGTGATTCCAATTTGATTTTTAGTATCTATTGCCTAACGGGCCTATTTCTTCTATTTGGGCCTCGTTCTAGCGTATTTGTTTAGTCGGGCCCGATTTCGCTTTGGTATTTGGCCCAACATATTTTTTATTAATTTGTTTATTTAATTTATTTAGACAATATTTAGTCCAAAAATGTGAAAAAATGTAATTTAGTTTTATTATAATGTATAAGTGTCTAAAAGTCCAAAAAAGGGTCCAAAATACAAAAACATAGTAATACAAAATAAACAAAAAAAAGGAATCCGAAAATAAATAAATAAATAAATAAATACAAAAAAGAGCTTTAGTCCAGTTAACAGTTGGGCTTGGATCTTCATGCTCTCCCAAACCCTAGTCTTGGTCCCCAAGACTCAAATCCAGATATGAAAATAAAACCAAATCAGGGCAAATCAAGAATTAATTGCAAAACCTAATCTTCTAATATAAATAAGCAGTCTACCACAATCACAAGAAAAGGGAGAACACTGCAAAAAAAACCACCTCAAAAGGATTAGGGTTCACAAATGTAATCCTTATCCACCAAATACAAGGATTAGCGATTATCAACAACAAATGATAACAAAAGCAAAGCAGATCAAAGACGATCAGAAATGTTTCTCGCTTCACTCACTCCTTTTCCTGTAAGGATCCGTTATCCGCTTCTTTGCTATGGATCCAGGTATTTATCTAATCCTTGATATGTCAACATGTCGTAGGTTCTAAGGTTGTCAAGATCATGGTTTTGTTCTTGATTATATAAAAGCATGCTTGTATCTCTTTTGTTTTCCGCTATAGTATGTTCAAACTGTCTTGTAGATAGATCAAATACTACAAGTGATATGACAGCAGTCTTCTATGTTGATTTATTGGGATTTATTTTGATGATGCGAACCTTTATCATGTATTTGCCTTTTGGTGTGTTATTTTTTTCTTTCTGTTTCACATATTTTCCAACATCAGTATCATGCGTTGTGAATAGGTGAAAAGAATATTTTTTCTAATATATACTTGTGTCATGTGAACAATCTATTGAGAAAGTATATTGAAAGCGTATTGCAAGGATAGCGTTAAAGTTCATAATCTGTATAACGAGATATTTGGTTTCAATTGATTTTTTCTTGTTTTTGCTTGATTACATGTATATATAATATTATTGTTGTACTTGATGCCTATTATGGATTCAAATATTGATTTTTTATGACCATAATTAAATTATAATATCAGGATCATATCTCTTTACTGTGTTAATTAATGTTCATGATTGAATCGGATATTGTTGCCTATAACGGTCATGCATATTTAATGCTATTAAAGTAGTAATATGGATCGTATCTCGCAAATATTTCATTGAATATGAATTTCTGTTATTGGCTTAAGATGATGTGAATCAGTGAAGGATTTTTTTTTTCTTTTTTCTTCTCTTAAATCCTTTCCAACTCAAATAATAAATATTTTTTCCCTCTAAATTAAATAAACGGCTAAGTCGGTTGTACAATCGGGTTAGTCATTATTTTAGGACCAATGAGCTGTATGCAGTTCAGTAATCCTGGAAACTTAATAAACTACAAATAAACTATTTTTCCTAAAAATAGAGGATTAAGCTCGGTTGTACAACCAAGTTAGTCAATGCCTAACTAATGAGTCATGCAGTTCAGAGTTCTAGAATACCTATCCTAAAACCAACTCACCTCACTTCTTTCATAAAACCTCAACAATATTTTCAAAAGTAGGGGACTAAGTCGGTTGTACAATCGGGTTAGTCAGCGTCCTAGGAATCGAGTGGGTGCATGCGGTTCAAGGAATCCTAGGGCCCCTACACTAAAAAAAAAAACACCAACCCACAAACTTTTTTCAGGAAGAACTACGTAGCTTTGATTCCTCCATTGCATCCGGAGGTACGTAGGAGCAAGACTCAACTCTTGTCAAGCATTAAAAAACAAAAATCTAAATAAGTCATTTTCTTTACAAATAAAAGGGTAACAATTAAATAAATCTTAAATTAATTAAACAATAGGATGTCGTGGGGTGCTAATACCTTCCCCACGACATCCTATTGTTTGTCTAATTATGGGGACTTAACCTTTTATTTGTAAAATTTGGTGGCGGCTTCCTTTCGAACTTTCGAAGAATCCTTTCCCGGATTTTTCGGTCGCTACAGCTGGCGACTTCACTGGGGACTTAACTTTTTAGAGAGTCAAAACCTAGTCTAATTATTTAGGATTAACTTAATTTTTACCCTTCCCTTTATTTATTTGTTTATTTATTATTATTATTCTTTGCATGTTACATTTTTATGTTATATATAAACTCTAAGATAGAAGACGATATTTGTATATACGTTTGTTTGTCTATTTGCAGCTTTTGGGTTATTTTAGAACTGCTCCTACACACACTTGACAATTACACTTCTGCACACACATGTGAGAAAAGTCCTCTACCCGGACTCGAGCTTAAGCCTAAGTTAGAACGAGATTGCGTAGTGATGGCCTGCGGGACGTACGTCTCGTTGGGTGGTCATGAAAATCTCACCTAGAGTTTGATTCCTTTTAAGGATGCTATCCCTTCTAATAGCTTGCCTATTGTTGGGGTCAGTATTCTTGACTGGGGTCCTTGGCTCTAGGGACCATGTGTAGGATTCTTTAGAACCATCCTTGTGAGGTTCACTATAAAAGAAACCTTAGACCCACTCCATAGGATACCTTTCTAGGGTCACAAAGGAGCTTTATACCTTTGCATTCAAACAAATATTTATGCATACTGTCTTTTATCAAAAAAATCAAAAACAACCAAAAATCATTTTTTTACTACTTTTTTAGAAAATATACCACATGCATACATCAAATAAACATCTACTGTTGCATGCACTTTTATGACCGTCAGGGAATTTAAATCTTTACCTTGGAGAGAAGCCGTGCACGCTGAAGTCAAAATTAAATTTTGTACTTTACTCTCCAATGAAAAGTTTATAATTCCCCGACATGACGAATAAAATCATATATTCATACCCATACATCACATTCGCATTTCACACACATTCATTCGTTCATTTGCATTCTCATTTCATGCGCATTCATTCATTTGCATACTTACATCATGCATTATAAAAACGAAAAAACATAATTTTGAGAGAAAAATTGTGATGAGAGGTGAGGCATTCTTGTGAGATAAATAATTCTTTTGAAAGAGTTTAGCCATACTTCGTTGCAAGCTCAAGGTGTTTCAAGTCACTCAGTTTTTCAAATTTTTAGCTTGCTCACATTTTAACCAAACGTTGCATCTCTTCCATCCCATGATAAATGACCGAAATGCCCATCAAAAATTTCTATCATGTTTTAAATGTTAACTCTCTATGAAGCATTTGTGTAGTGACTGGGGTAACATGTGTGTTTATTTTTGTCTGAGTCGCTTAGCGTCCTACCTTACCATCATCCCCACAAAGTCTAATCCCACCCCGACCACCCATAAAGTACATACTCCCCACATCAGTACATAGTTGACGTTTCTGGTGAAATAACACGTGAGGCCCTCACACTGGGGCAAATTTGTGATCTCTAAAATACCTTGTCGACGTTATATTCCCTTGGTGCAAGTCCTTTACAAAAAAATTCAAAAAGGCCCGTTAGGTTGAAAACTCGTAAGAGCGGCCTAAGCAAAAAATTAGGGCATAAAAAAAATAAAGAAAAGAGCAAATATTTTGTAAATAAGTAAATTATTGTCCTTAAGTTAATTTTTGAGAAAACTAGCAATCATGTTCTGAAATGAAGTTGAACCATCTTCCCATATCCTCAAAAATCCTTTGCCACCCACCTTAAGCCAAAAAATCCCAAAAATCTCTCAATCACCCTAGACAAAGATCGATTCCACATCAAAAAAAATGGTGCATTAGTTTTATCAGCTCACTCACCCAAAAAAGAAACAAAAATCACAATAGAGTGAAGTCAAAAAGAGGATTAAAAATCCCAAAAAAAAAAAAAAACAAACAAAAAAAACAAAAATAGTACAAATCGTGGTGATACTTTCATTACCATCAAAGCACCGAGAGATCCTTGTCCAAATAAACCCCAAACACTTCCCTTTGTCCTCAATATCCTTTCCTTCATAAATCATCACCCATTAGCCAAGTTACATCACCAAATTATTCGTCCCATCAATCATCAAACACTTCATTGAGTCTAATAACCCATTCTTTCACAAACCATTAACCATTAGCCAAATCATACCGCTCAAAAAATCATCCGTCCCATCAATCCCCAAACACTACTTTGAGCCCAATTATCATGTCCCTCATAAACCATTAACCAAAGAAATCACATTACAACTCCGAAAATCCATTACGATCAATGACCGATTGCTTTTGTTTTCTCAAAATCTTAAATTTAGGACAAATAAGTTTATTTATTTACGATATGTTTGCTAAAAATATATATGTCTCAAAAAAAAAAAAAAAAAAAAAAAAACTCTCAAATAAAGAGAAAATCAAAGGACTTGCACCCCAAAGATTCATTCAAGTTACACGACATCAAGACAAGGTTTAGTGATCACCAAGTGGTGTTGTCATCATAGCGAAAACTCAAGACTGTCATAGTCTGGGAATCATTTTATAGAGAACCAAAAGTTTATACTAGGATCGTCATCGATATCCTAGAGTGGGGCATCCCTTTCACCATCTATTCCATTTGAACTTGGGGAAATTTGTACAGTGTCCATCCCATATCACACCCAGCCTATACCAGACCAACTCGAAAAACCCATAGCCCTAACTCTGTCACCTTTCCCAATCTCACTAAAGCCAACCATTCGAAATACCATTCCAAGTGGGGCAATTCCGTCGCTCTTCACTCCACCTTCAAATGGGAAAATTCACCTTACACCCATCTCACCCCCTTGCCATATTCACAGCCAAAAAACCATACCAGGGCAATTTCTCAACTCACTATCCTAAATGTTTCTACTCTAGTCGGGGCAGTCTTGTCCTTACCATAATTAGGGAAACATCAAACTCTATGGGTTGAGACAACATCTCCTACTTGCCACCTTTCATTCCAGAGCCAATGCATTCCCAACTCATCATCTTCTACACCCCTAGCTTGTCACCACTAGACAGGGGCAGACACTCACCGTCATCAAAACTAAATTGGGGCAGTCCTACATTCCTTGGCTTGGGAAAGCCTACCTTTCATGACCTTGACAAAGACCGGTCAGTCATTCACCCCTTCATGTGCCACAAATGCCCACACCCTAGGTCTTTAGAACCCCAAGTTAACTGACTCATTCATCTATATTCGCACTACTATACATCTTCACAAAACAATGCTTCAGAGAGAGAAAACACAAGTTGATCATATGATGTTGGAAATCCACTTATCTAGGCAAAAGGGCCAAAACTTCGGTCATCATGGGGCATCAAAATGAAAGAGAAAAATGAGCGAGCTTGCAAATACTTTTTCACATCAGTGCCTGTAAATAACAACATTGAGATTGTCGAAGTATTGAATCAAAACTATTTTTTTCAAAGAATGATCAATATTCACCTCTGCTTCTCGCATCTAAAGTCTCACATCTCATCATTACCAAAAATGTTTCTATACCCCAATCACTCATATCATATCATATCATATCATATCATATCATATCATATCATATCATATCATATCATATCATATCATATCATATCATATCATATCATATCATATCATGTCATGTCATATCATATCATATCATATCATATCATCACCTCATGCACCATAGCATTTGCACCCGAGCATTTCATTTGCATCATATTCACATTTGGCATTCATCATTTTTCAAAAAAAAAAAAAAAAACAAAAAATAAGCAAAAAGAGAAAAAGGAAAGAGTCATTGCTTGCTTCATCAAACGTAGATTGGTTTTCCCTTTCTCGGTAGATGCATTTGTTAGGTGTGCTCGGATAAACACGATCAGTGTTAGTCCCTATTTTGTTCCTCTAATATCAAACCTCTAGCGTTGATCCCCGTATCGCATCACGGATCACCAAGTTGATCCTCGGACCTCGAGTGGTCCTTCAGAGCACTACGCTCCTTCGATTGCCCTAAGTGGCCCAGTCATGGCAAACGTCGTAGTCGAGCCCGACGGATCTTCCGACTCGCGCGTGGTCCTTCGACTAGTTGTGTCGACCTAAGACCACGATGTCGTCCTTCATGGTCAACATATCGGTTCTAGACCCGATCTTGACCCATCATGGCCGCCGAGTATAAAGGCCCCCTCGCATCGCTTTAATTAGTGCCGTAGCTAGTTGCGCTCCTTCGACCCACGATGGTCCTTCAATTAAGGCTTAGCGGCCTTCCGGACCACTGAGTGGTCCTTCGTAGAGCCTTAGTGCTCCTTCCCGGACCACTGAGTGGTCCTTCGAGCCTTAGTGCTCCTTCGAGTCCTTGTTGACCCTTCATTCAACTCTCTGTTAATGCGCCAAGTATTAACCCTCCTCTTATCTCTCAAACCTTCCACTTCCCCCTTAAACGGACAAAATTAGCGTCTATCTTATCTTTATTCCTATTTCTACTACGAAAGTTTGAGAACTCATCACTTTCTAGTAAAATACTAATAAAGAGGGGCAGCTGTTATACCCCAATTTTGTCCGTTCTCTTTTTTCTCGCTTTAGTAGTTTAATTCACGTTTCGAGGTCACGAAATTACAAGATTTTTTAGAATAACGTCTCATTCTTCTAATTTGAGCCAATTTCAATTATCCCGTCAACTAAACCGAAACATCGTTGTTTAAACTCGGCATGCGCGCGAATGATCGATCTTTTCGCGCATCCTTCAGTTTGAACTCAGTATTTGGGCCTAGTTGAATCTAATTGGGCTTACATGAGTCGCTTTTCTCGCAATTGGGCATATCATTATGGTTTGGGCCTACGAACGTGATTCCAATTTGATTTTTAGTATCTATTGCCTAACGGGCCTATTTCTTCTATTTGGGCCTCGTTCTAGCGTATTTGTTTAGTCGGGCCCGATTTCGCTTTGGTATTTGGCCCAACATATTTTTTATTAATTTGTTTATTTAATTTATTTAGACAATATTTAGTCCAAAAATGTGAAAAAATGTAATTTAGTTTTATTATAATGTATAAGTGTCTAAAAGTCCAAAAAAGGGTCCAAAATACAAAAACATAGTAATACAAAATAAACAAAAAAAAGGAATCCGAAAATAAATAAATAAATAAATACAAAAAAGAGCTTTAGTCCAGTTAACAGTTGGGCTTGGATCTTCATGCTCTCCCAAACCCTAGTCTTGGTCCCCAAGACTCAAATCCAGATATGAAAATAAAACCAAATCGGGCAAATCAAGAATTAATTGCAAAACCTAATCTTCTAATATAAATAAGCGATCTACCACAATCACGAGAAAAGGAGAGACACCGCAAAAAAACCACCTCAAAAGGATTAGGGTTCACATCGAATCCTTATCCACCGAAATACAAGGATTAGCGATTCATCAACAACGATAACAAAAGCGGCAGATCAAAGACGATCAGAAATGCTTCTCGCTTCACTCACTCCTTTTCCCCGTAAGGATCCGTTATCCGCTTCTTTGCTATGGATCCAGGTATTTATCTAATCCTTGATATGTCAACATGTCGTAGGTTCTAAGGTTGTCAAGATCATGGTTTTGTTCTTGATTATATAAAAGCATGCTTGTATCTCTTTTGTTTTCCGCTATAGTATGTTCAAACATGTCTTGTAGATAGATCAAATACTACAAGTGATATGACAGCAGTCTTCTATGTTGATTTATTGGGATTTATTTTGATGATGCGAACCTTTATCATGTATTTGCCTTTTGGTGTGTTATTTTTTTCTTTCTGTTTCACATATTTTCCAACATCAGTATCATGCGTTGTGAATAGGTGAAAAGAATATTTTTTCTAATATATACTTGTGTCATGTGAACAATCTATTGAGAAAGTATATTGAAAGCGTATTGCAAGGATAGCGTTAAAGTTCATAATCTGTATAACGAGATATTTGGTTTCAATTGATTTTTTCTTGTTTTTGCTTGATTACATGTATATATAATATTATTGTTGTACTTGATGCCTATTATGGATTCAAATATTGATTTTTTATGACCATAATTAAATTATAATATCAGGATCATATCTCTTTACTGTGTTAATTAATGTTCATGATTGAATCGGATATTGTTGCCTATAACGGTCATGCATATTTAATGCTATTAAAGTAGTAATATGGATCGTATCTATAAATATTTCATTGAATATGAATTTACATTATTGGCTTAAGATGATGTGAATCAGTGAAGGATTTTTTTTCTCTTTTTTCTTCTCTTAAATCCTTTCCAACTCAAATAATAAATATTTTTTCCCTCTAAATTAAATAAACGGCTAAGTCGGTTGTACAATCGGGTTAGTCATTATTTTAGGACCAATGAGCTGTACAGTTCAGTAATCCTGGAAACTTAATAAACTACAAATAAACTATTTTTCCTAAAAAATAGGGGATTAAGTCGGTTGTACAACCGGGTTAGTCAGCGTTCCAGAACTAATGAGTTGTACAGTTCAGGAGTTCTAGAATACCTATCCTAAAACCAACTCACCTCACTTCTTTCATAAAACCTCAACAATATTTTCAAAAGTAGGGGACTAAGTCGGTTGTACAATCCCAAGTTAGTCGTCCTCTAGGAATCGATGGGGTACATGCATGGTTCAAGGAATCCTAGGACCCTACACTAAAAAAACACCAACCCACAAACTTTTTTCAGGAAGAACTACGTAGCTTTGATTCCTCCATTGCATCCGGAGGTACGTAGGAGCAAGACTCAACTCTTGTCAAGCATTAAAAAACAAAAATCTAAATAAGTCATTTTCTTTACAAATAAAAGGGTAACAATTAAATAAATCTTAAATTAATTAAACAATAGGATGTCGTGGGGTGCTAATACCTTCCCCACACATAACGACTCCCGAACCCTAACAACGCCTTATCTTAAAACTTAAAGGGATTTTCCGAATTTGCCCTTAAACTAAAATTTGGTGGCGGCTTCCTTTCGAACTTTCGAAGAATCCTTTCCCGGATTTTTCGGTCGCTACATTAGGGAAGGCAACTAACATAAATCACATTTAGCATCTAGCATTAAGTATGGCACATCAACTCACAATCATCATCAAGGCAACACCAAACATATGAATGTATGCATGAGTGCAAGTATGCATTTATCATTTAATTATAACATCAAGAAACCATATTAACGAATCAACTAAGCATTACCAAGATTCACCAAGAAGGCATGGGTATATGTATGTATGCAATATGCATGTGGATCCATCATCACCGCAATAAGCCTTGAGGGCACACACCGCTTTGGCCGAAGCCTACACATCGCAATGGCCGAAGCCTACATCACCACTGAATGCACATGATTCATGTGACACCATGGCAATGCACCACAACACAATACATTTACCACAACAATTATTAAACTCGCCACTTTTCATTTCACAACTCAACTTCAATCACAATATAAGCCTTGAGGGCACTCACCGCTTTGGCCGAAGTCTACACACCGCTTAATCATCACAGCAATACAACACACCTCATTATTGGACTAAATGTCCCACCAAGGACCAAGTTCAGAGGGACCAAAACAGTATTTTTTTTTGACACTTGGGGCAACATTGGCAACACCCGCACAAAGTGCTGGATTCCTACATCATTACTCCTACTTCGGCGAATTATTTAAAATAGCAAACGACATCGAAAAATTACAAAAGACCACTCATTGGAAAGCACTCTGAGTGTAGTTCATACCTATGATTTTAGTTTTTCAAAATAAGTGTCCAGTTGGTACACTGAGGTACCAAAATCGGACAGAACGCTTTACCCAACTTGCAACCAAATTTTCTTTCTCATTTCTTAATGAAATTCAGTGAAATCAGTGCCTATTTCGTAGAGAATTAAGTCTATTTTTTAATGAAATAAGAATCACTCAACACGGAGTTCAATTGAGCACACAAAACCTGCAAAAACTGAACCTACTCCCAGTTTGACTCCAGAAATTTGACCCAACTTTAGAGACTCATAACTTGAGCTACACAACTCCGAATTGAACGAAGCCAGTGCCAAAACGACCGGCCTTAAGTCTATTTTCAAAAACAATTAGCCACATAATTTTTGGCAAAGTGAAAATGAGAAGGAATGAGTGGGTGAAACTTACACTAATGGAAAGAGCAAGAAAAATGAAGAAGAATGGTATCAAACCCACCTACCTCAAGACAAGATGAAGAATTTCCCTCCCTCTCCTTCCTATGGCTGCCGTCAGCCCCCTCTCTTTCTATTCCTCCTCCTTTTTTTTTCTTTTCTTCCAAAATGGGGGTAAAAAAACCCTACACCCCTAAGTTATTTCTTGAATTTGGGCCTACTAATGGGCCATGGGCGCTTTATTTGCACCTCCTAGTTACTTCAAACACCTCCTGAAATAAATAAATTACCACTCCCTTATTTACTACCCAACACCTCTTAGTTATA
Organism: Oxytropis ochrocephala; assembly: GCA_020916435.1. NCBI lineage: Eukaryota > Viridiplantae > Streptophyta > Magnoliopsida > Fabales > Fabaceae > Oxytropis > Oxytropis ochrocephala. The sequence continues at coordinate 71,045,034 of CM037091.1, read as the reverse complement.
TTAAATACTCTATTATTCTTTTAATATAACTAATCACTATAATACCTCCTAAATAAAATAAAACTCCAACTAAATTAATTGACTTAATAAAATGTTGTACTTCTCAACTAACTTAATTTAAATAAATAATTAAATTATTTTGGGGCGTTACAGGAAAGCTTTGAAGCCTATAAATAGAGGCCATATCTTCACCTACAAACAATCTTTGATCCTTCATTTGTATTTCTTCATTTGTTTCTGAAAGGATCACTTAGTTTTAGTTTAGTTTAGTTTAGTTTTAGTTTTTCTTTACGTTTCTGAAGAGAAGGAAGGTAAGGAGGTGCTTGACAACCACTCCCTTCACTTCTACTTGGAAGAAACTTGTGTAAGGAACTCATATTGTACTTCAACTTGGGAAACTCATGCAAAAGATCTTCTATTCGAGTAATCTCTCTCCTTTTAAGTTCTTTTGCTATATTACTCATTTGATTATGCTCTTTGCAGATTTTCTCTATTATATTATGAGTAACATGAGCTAAATTCCTCTTAAGTTGAGATGTTATAACCTTGTAATGAACTTCTAAATATGTTATTATGGTTTATGTAGTGTATGCATTTTAATTCTTGTGTGATACTTCTTTCAACACTTATTCTGGAATTGATCACTTTGGAATAGGTAAAACTTGTGGAAGCAGACATGAGTCACATTTATGAACTCAAGAATTAATAGGAATAAGTGTTTGTAACTTCAACTTGTTAAACTAGATTTAATAAAGATTTGATTGTTAAAACCATGTGAAGTCCTAGACATAGGATAACATAGTTCCTAGGGTGATACAGTGGGAGGTTAAAAATACAAGAGTGAACTTATTTAGCAACTTAGATCATTGTTAGGAGGCAAGAGAGGAATTGACTACTCTTTTCTTTACTGTAAAAAACAAAGATCATAAGAGCTTGTAATGAAACTCTAAAGAAAGTGCTGACAGACACATACTGATGCAGCTGCATCCAGTGTGGAAACACTACATACTCCACTATAACACTTAGAAGTAAATTAGTTGGTGAAAACATCTCAACTACTTTATCTAACTGATTCCTTACACTTTTTATTGTTTATATTATTTTTATTTACCTTGAAAAACCCCAAACCAAAAATAGTGCATAGTGTAGACACACTAAGTGTACACTCTGAATATACAAAGCTTTACAATACATAATCCCTGTGGGTTCGACCTTTCTTATCATTATATTACTTGTGTGACTATGTATACTTGCATATATTTTACCACGCCAAGTTTTTTGGCGCCGTTGCCGGGGATTATAGTAAAATTTTGTTGTTTAGATTGTTAATTTAGTGTTATATATTAGTACTACTTGTATTCTATTTTCTGTGCATAAACATTTTTAGTGCAGAAACACTCAGTGTGCAAACACTAGTTTATGCCCAGGAATAGACCACCAGATTTTGATTGTGATCCAGAAATTGAGAGAAGATTTAGGAGATTGCTTAGACAACAAAGACAAAGACAACAAGACTGCAGAACTATGTCTCACCACAGTGAAGATGCCTCAGTAAGAGGAGGACCTAATTCTCAACATCAACAACCTGAAGGTGAGGAAGATCACTGACAACAATTCATTCAAATGGGACCAATAGGTATTGTTATACCCCAATTTTGTCCGTCTTCTTTTTTTCTTGTTTTAGTCGATCGTTTATTAGGGTCGTGTTTTGAAGTCGCATGATTACGAGAATTATTAGTATGGCGTCTCGGTTACCAACCCGAACCAATCTCAATCTCCCCGTTCAATTAAATGAAAATACCATTGTTTAAATTAGGCACGCACGCGAATGATCGATCTTTTCGTGGGTTCTTCAATTTAGTCTGCATATTTGGGTTTAGTCGTACATAAGCAGGTCTACCTAAAGTCATTGTTCTCAAAAATGTGGTTTAAATTTAACGCGCCCATTTTCTCTATTCTGGTCTAGTTTGGCGTATTTGTCGAGCCCGGCCCGTTCTCGTCTTTGTATTTGGCCTGACTCCTTTTTCTTATTATTTTTATTCTTATTTTGTTTATTTATTTTATTTAAGCATATATACAATCCAAAAATGTCAAAAAATTCTATTTGGTTTAATTTACATTTTAAAAAAGTCTCTAATTGTCCAAAATGTCCAAAAATACAAAAAATGATAATATTAAAATACAAAGAATGTGAAAAACGAAAATTAAATAAAGGAAGCAAAGATCGTGAATCTCTCATCCGTTCTTGCTCTCCAAGATCGCTTATGTTCCCACATTATCGATCTGCAAAAGCCTTACCAAAATGGCAATTAATGCTACCTATAAATAAACGGTTAGCCTAGGGTCTAAAACACCACTAGTGCAAAAATGACTTTAGACACCACCATTTAGTATCGGTTGTTTAAACAACCGATACTAAATGTAGACGCGGTGGCAATTTTGAAATTAAATTGAAGTTTTCAATTTTCACGCTTACATTTAGTATCGGTTGTTTAAACAACCGATACTAAATGTGTGTCTCAAACACATTTAGCAACGGCTGTTGAAACAACCGATACTAAAAGTCTGACACAAATACACATTTAGCATCGGTTGTTTAAACAACCGATACTAAAAGTCCAGTTTTATTTTTCCCTTCCAATACATCACGCGTTCTCTCTCGATACATCATCTGAACTCTCTCGTGTTTTTTTCTCGCGTTCCTCTGAACTCTCTCACCCTGGACATCTAGCTCTCACTCTCGCGTTCTCCATTCCAAAATTTTCGAAACCCTAAGATACTTCCAACAGAACCTCATCGTTGAAGGAGACTGGAACGGAGTATTTCGATTTGTTCTCTCTTTCCTCTCAAAGGTAAGTAGAATCCACTCCACAGTGAGCCAAACCTATAACCCATTTTCGCATCCTCTTAGTTCATATCATAAAACCAAACGAAAATGAATTTCAATTTCATTAAAACCCTATTCCTCTTCTTCCATCCGTAGATCTTTAAACCCACGCAGATTTAGGGTTTTCTTCAATTCCAACAATGGTCAGTGCTTTATCTTCCACTCTGATTTGTCTTTTCTTTTTAGTGCCCTTTTTCAGCTCAAATTTTTACCACGATGTTTTATCCCCAAATTTCCAACTTCGTCACTCAATTTCTTTGAATTCTCAACCTTATGTTCTTTTGGTGAGGTTTTTCAGTTCTTCATTTTCTTCATTCTTGTTTCTAGGTCACTCCCTTCGATTTCAACATTGCTTATCGTTTTTGTGCTTCAATCACCCTGTTACATTGGTTTTTCAATTTCTCTGTTATTTGGGTTTATGGAACGACATGTGTTGATTTAGTGATGAATTTGTTGTTTTCCTTGCATCGTTTCTGGTGCTTCAATCGCCCTTTGTGGTGAATTTGTTGATTTACTGTTCAATCCAATGGAGGAAGCTATGTTGGTTTCAGTTTAGGGTTTCAATTGGTTTCTTCGTTGAAAGCCATATCAGGCTCTTTTAACATCTTAATAACATGATAAGTTCTCCTTCTCTGCCTAACATCTTCAATTTCATGAATTTGTGTTAAGTTTATTGTGGATTCACCTTCTATGATATGATATTGTAAAACGTTTGATGATATGCTCTTTTCTCATTCCAGATTCACCTTCTTTCTTTTCTGATATTGAATTATGTATTAGTCCACCTAGCTCATGGAACTAAATTTAATTTCCAAAAGTATATCAAAAGATCATTAGAAGATGACTTAAGGTAGTTGTGCGAGTCAGGTAACATAATTTTTGTCACATGTATTCGTTTGGCAACATCATATCATGTACATTTTTTCTTAATTTCCTTACAAAAATGTGCTCATTTTGTTTACTATGTTGTTGACAGTTCTGTCCTCTGGGCATCAGCCGTAGTTTTCCTCCTTCTAATTTTCTTACAATTTGAGGTGGAGGAGGTCAAAGTTTTTGTGAAGCAACCTGATGGTTCTGTTTTCAGTTGATGTGAGTGATTTCGTTGCTATTGTCACTTTATATATGGAACATTAATAGTGAGTTCTTTTCAAAGCCATTTATCCAAATATTTATGACTTGTTATTTGACTTTGTTGCTTTGATCAATTTATGGACATATTTGAAACAATGGATAGTGTTGTGTAGTATGCAGCTTTTAAATTCTAATCACTTTTTGTTTGTTCTGTAGTCGAGTAATATGGCTAGGAGATTTGAATTATCGAGTGACTTTGAGTTATGAAGAAACAAGAGTTTTGTTGGAGGATAATAACTGGGACACTTATTTAGAAAAAGATCAAGTGTGTCCCTCAACTCTTAAATAAAAAGTTCAATGACAATATGTACATTAATTGTGGATGAATAAATACATCTATTGAGTTGCTTTCCATTGTATGCAGCTGACATTGAAAGAGAAGCAGAAAGAGTTTTCATTGTTTTGCATTCTGAAGATGCATTTTCTGTTGATTTTTTCAAGTTCCATCTCCAAAAATATAGTGTGATGACAAAACCATTGTAAGCTTCTCTGTGAGACTTTAATATTCTGTTATCTTTTCTTGTGGTTTGATGAGATTGCATTGCCTAGTGAGGCTTTTACTGTTGTAGTATATTTCTTGTCCATTATGTCAAAAGATCCTCTTCTTGTTCATCCAACATTGGACCTTGTAATTTCATTGACTAGAAATGAATGACAAGTTCATATTATGGTCAGAAAACCCAAACAAAGTAGATTATGGTCATAATATTTTTATTGTCATTCATCGTATGCATTTATTACTTTAACTTGAATTAGAAATTGGAGCAATTACTTGTTATTTCATTCCACTTTGTTCTTGTTACTAACTACTTATTTCACAAGCAATCAACAAATTCAAATGAACAATGACAATGGTGGTTTTCTATGTCACAATAATCTACTTATTATTTATCTTGAAAATATCAAGTAACCTTTTATTTTTACAGTATAAATCTTTTTAACATTGAGTTATTCAATCTCCAAATATTTTGCAGCAAGTACTATGTCTGTGGTAGATAGAGACTACCATGATTATTCCCATTTTAGCTAATCTAATAGTATATCTTGGATTGAGGGCATGATTGATGAACCTTTCTTTTCTAACATGAATTTTATGGATTGCTTTGAGCTGATGTTGAAGTGTGTAAATGTTTAATTATTATGTGATGATTAGTATAAGCCTCCTAGTTAGAGTTTATGGTTATGCTCACACATTGTTGCTCCAATCAACTGAAAAATGCAGGGAGCTTGTTTGTGAGAAGGCGCCGTCTTTACATTCTTAAATTGCTCTGATATGGGTACTGGAAATCCGGAACTATAGCATCTGGTGTGGAGGAAGGTGTGAAGCTCTATTTTTACAATATTAGAGCTGCTCATGTTGAAAGGCAAGATATGATGCAATTCAAGCTGTCCTTGTTGATGCTGCATCACAGGGTATGTCACCATTACTGTTTCCATTCATACTTGTGCACTCCATTTTCTGTTCATAGCATTGTTACATAGTTTGACATCTATATTTATATATAGATAGTAGACGAAAGTCACCGCCTCAAAAATAAGGATTCAAAATTGTTTTCTTCATTGAAGCAATATATTACCAGACATCATGTGCTCTTGATTGGGACTCCTCTTCAGGTTCACTTTCAATTATGTCATAGTTTGACATAATTATTTATATATTGATTATGAAGTTCAGCAAGGATTTACTATTGTTGCATAGTTTGCATAATTCTATTCATAGCCGTTTTGTTATGGCACAATGATGCATTATTCTTGGAACAATTTTACCTCATCTGGAGCTGTCTATTATCGATTTGTTAAGTGTCGAGTATCTTTGAAATTGTGTTATAATATTAGGTACTATACTGGTTATCCAAAGGATCTTGGACCATCAAAGGTTATTCATTTTACCTCTGAGCGTGAGTTTGTCAATCTCCTTCATGAAGGTCATCCTGTGGTCGTTGCTTTTACTATCAAGTAGGTGATCTAGAGTCAACCTTTGAATTCTTATTTGGTTCCCCCTACTCTGAAGTGACTGTAGGTCTGGGTGCAAGGGAAGGGAAAAGTACAAAACTGAATTGATTTTGGACTAACTGCTTATAATTTGATAATGCAGGAGTAATTACTCACGACATCTTGACAAAGTACTAGAAGAAGCTGCTGCTGAGTTTTATCCACACGTAAAATTTATGCGTGTAAGTTATTTTGAATAGTGCTCTCTTGTTTGTATTGGCATTCGTTACTATATATCAGTTGCGATGAAGTAGTGTTGTGCACATTTCCCATCCTATAGAGTCACAAAAGCATAGACCAATGTGCTTCTTAGTTTGCAATGAGTTGGTGTTTTTATCTTCTACCAACATTCTCTTTTATGTACTTTATTGTGTTATGATACCTGTAGAGAAAGGGGTTATGGAATGAATAGTGTTGTTCTGATTCTGCTCCCTTCTTCACGTTACCCCTTCTCCAGTACAAACAAATTTGTTATTTTATTGTGGTTTTCTATATCCCCTGTAACAGAATTAGTGGAACTATTAATATCTTTTGTTTTGGCTGATTATGTTCTGTTCACTCTGAGGCATTTTTATTGAACATTGATGAACTCTTTAGCATTATGTAGCAAATTATTTTACTAGCATTGTTGGCTAACAATAGTGTAATTATTTTCTTGTGTTTTGCAGGTTGAATGTCCAAAGTATCCTGGGTTTTGTATAAGTCGATAGAAAACTGAGTATCCGTTTATTGAAATGTTTCATACTCCAACACAAGGAATGGAACAGAATATGATAAATCAAAGGAAGTAGTTCATCTTAGGACCTTACCTTACCTTACCTTAGTTTGACGTTTTTGTTTTAGAAACTTATAGAAATTTTAAGTTTCATAAATTGTATTGTAAGATATTAATTTCAATGGAATTTGAAGAATTTTTATGATTTTATTATGTGTTGTTTGGAAATATTTTTGTATATCGTGGATATTATAAATTGGTCAATTGATAGACAAAGAACACAATGTTGAAATGACATTTAGTATCGATTTTTAAATAACCGATATACTAAATGTCACATTTAATATCGGTTATTTAAAAACCGATACTAAATGCCATTTTTTATACAAAGAAACACAATGTTGAAAAGACTATTAGTATCGGTTATGTAAATAACCGATACTAAAAGTGACATTTAGTATCGGTTATTTAAATAACCGATACTAAATGTCATTTTTTAGACAGCAAACACAATGTTGAAAAGACTATTAGTATCGGTTATTTAAATAACCGATACTAAAAGTCACATTTAGTATCGGTTATTTAAATAACCGATACTAAAAGTACGTTTTCAAGACATAAAAACACAAAAAAAAAACGACATTTAGTATCGGTTTTTTGAAAATCCGATGCTAAAAGTCACATTTAGTATCGGTTATTTAACCGATACTAAATGTCAGACATTTAGTATCGGTCGAATTAGTATCGACAGATAATCGATACTAAAAGTGTCAAATAACCGATACTAAAAGTCTTTTCTGCACTAGTGCACACAGAAACCAAGGCAGAAAACTACTGCTAAAATCACCCAAAAATAGGATTAGAGTTTCACATCGAAACCCTAATCCACTAAACACGGTTCTGAGGTTTCTAAGATCTAAAAGAAAGAAGCGATGCTTGATCAAGCGATCACAATCAAGGAGAATCAACAAGATATGAGCGAAGAACATGAGCATAACGAAAGCTGAAGTAAGGTGATTGATACATGATAAGTTACCTGATAGGTTAGTGTTGGTAAATCATGATTTCACATGTGGTTGCTTTTGTCATTCCATTATTTTTTGCATTTATATTTTTGCATCATTATAAACTCGATTGATTTTTGGTGAAGACTAATATTCATTGACAATGTCTATAACTGATGGTAACATGTCTCCTACTTTTAGTTATGTTCTGGATCTAAAGTGGATATCCTATCGTAGTACATGACTTCAAGGGGGGTGTTTTAGTTCTGTGCTTTTAAAATTACTATTACATTCTTTGCTATGGACATTCAATATTATTTTGGCAACGGCTGGTCCAAGAAGGAATGATTAACAACAACACTAAGCTAGGGTCAAATGTTTTCTGATGAGATGAGATGCCTATTACTAATTCCTTTTGGTTGGTGTATTCATGTTACTCTTTTTTTCCCCAAAAATGATTTTCTATACAAATTCTTCAATAAAAGATGCTAGTGCTAATCCTCATTGTACTTCCATGAAATGATGTTTAGGCGTTAGATACAAAACCGAAAACTCAAATTTGTTTTAATCTTAATATGTCTTATGTCTTATTATGTTCATCACTATTATTATAAATAGAGATGATTGAAGAATACACCTGTAGAAACATGTGGTCTGGCATTAGTTAAGCAAGAAAAACTATAGAAATGCCGTCTACTAGTGCTGCTGCTCAGCTTCCCAGTTTGCTGCTACCACATTCCGAGCCATCTCCGCCGTCCTCCTCTCTCTCATCGCGAACCACCCCACAACCCACTTCCATGGAAACCGGCGAACATCTCGCCGGATTTTCTCTCTCTCTCGCCGTGGAAACCGGCGGAATTCTCGCCGGCAATCTCACTCTCTCTCTGCGGCGCCGAGGAAAGGAGGGAAGAGGTGAAACGGTTTTAGGGTTTCTGGTTAGGTTTTGGGCTTGTATGTAGTGTCTTTTTGTTCTTATTGTTTTTTTTTTAAAAATTCAGACTACTGCTTGCACCCCTCCAATTCACGCGCGCACCTCCCTCCACTTAAGCCCAGTTTTGCACACCGGGCTCTCCTATGCGAACTGGGCTTTCTTTTTACACCTCCTATTAATTATACAACCCCCTGCGACTAATAAAACCCCAATTTACTATTTTCACCCCCAGTTTCTCTTTTTTAATTCCTTTCCAACTCAAACATAAATGATTTTTCCATCGAAGTCAAATAAACGGCTAAGTCGGTTGTACAACCGGGTTAGTCATTATTTTAAAGCCAATGAGTCAGATGCCATTCGAAAACCACAAAATCTTAATAAATGCTTTTTCTCTCGAAATTAAATAAACGGCTAAGTCGGTTGTACAACCGGGTTAGTCATTATTTTAGGGCCAATGAGTCATGCATACCAAGAACCCCAAAACTTAATAAATACGAACAAACTATTTTTCCTAAAAATAGGGGACTAAGTCGGTTGTACAACCGGGTTAGTCAGCGTTCTAAAACTAATGAGTTGTACAGTTCAGGAGTTCTAGAATACCTATTCTAAAACAGACCCACCTCACACCAAATCAATTTCTTTAAAAAACTCAAAAATTATTTTCAAAAAGTAGGGGACTAAGTCGGTTGTACAATCGGGTTAGTCAATACCCCTAGAATCAAAGTGAGTCAGTATGCAGGTTCAAGGAATCCTAGGACCCCTACACTAAAAAACACCAACCAATAAACCTTTTTCAGGAAGAACTACGTAGCTTTGATTCCTTCATTGCATCTGGAGGTACGTAGGAGCAAGACTCAACTCTTGTCAAGCACTAAAAACCAAAATTTAAATAAGTCTTTTTCTACAAATAAAAAGGGTAATAATTAGATAAATCTTAATTAATTAGACAATGGATGTCGTGGGGTGCTAATACCTTCCCCACACATAACGACTCCCGAACCCTAACATTGCCTTGTCCTAAAACCTAAAGGGATTTTCTGAATTTGCCCTTAAACTAAAATTTGGTGGCGGCTTCCTCTCGAACTTCGAAGAATCCTTTCTCGGATTTTTCGGTCGCTACAGGTATGATTAATGATAGGGATAGGCCTATGAGGGACTATGCCCAATATGATCAGCAACATATACAGTCTAGCATTGCTAGGCCTAATACTAATGCTGCTCATTTTGAATTTAAACCTATGATGTTTCAAATGTTGCAAACAATTGGTCAATTTAGTGGATCCCCACATGAGGATCCCCATGAGCATTTAAAGCAATTCATAGAAGTATGTAGTAATTTTATCATACCTGGTATTAGTGAAGATGCATTTAGACTTAAGTTATTTCCATATTCATTGAAAGATAGGGCTAAATCATGGCTAAACTCTATGGAGCCCAATTCTATTCATACATGGAATGAGCTAGCTGAAAAATTCTTAAGTAAATATTTTTCTCCAGTTAAAAATGCTAGGATGAGACATGATATTACATCTTTTAAGCAAAAAGAATTTGAATCATTGTTTGTAGCATGGGAAAGATGGAAGGAACTTTTAAGAAAGTGTCCACATCATGATTTACCTGTCATTATACAAATGGAAACTTTTTACAATGGTCTAGAACCCCAAACTAGAGTGATTCTTGATGCATCAGCTGGTGGTGTTCTTTTGAATATGCCTTACAATGAAGCATGTGATCTCATTGACAAAATAGCTACAAATGGTTCTAGTTGGCCTACTGAGAGGGTAAGTGTCAAAAGAAAACTTTTGGGGTACATGAAATTAATGACATATCAACCCTATCTGCTCAAGTAGCCTCTTTAACCAACTTGATCAAACAGTGCACTAGTGCACCTACATCAAGTGTAGCCACACCTAAAGAAAACACTGCAGCAGCTATAGAACAAGCCCCTCCAGGAACTACAAGTTGTGTCTATTGTGGGGGAGGACATCTATATGAAGAGTGTCCTAGCAACCCTGTCTCTGTCAATTATGTAGGTTACAACAAAATTAACAACCCTTACTCTAATACCTTTAATCCAGGATGGAAGAACCACCCAAATTTTAGGTGGAACAATTCCAATGCACCTACACCAAGTACTCCTCCTGGATTCCAATCTCAAAATCAAAGACCAAACCCACCTGCCAATGATAATTCTCTAGAAGGATTGCTTAGATCATTCATTAGTGAAACTAGAACTGCTAGGCAAGCTTATGATGTATCAATTAAGAATCTAGAGAATCAAGTAGGGCAATTAGCATCTGCTTTGCAGCAAAGACCAACAGGTACTTTGCCATCAAACACAGAAGCTTCAACCCCTCAAAGGCAAGGTAAGGAACAGGTCAAAGCCATCTCCTTGAGAAGTGGCAAGGATTTAGATGAACCATATGAGCTTGAAGGTACAGAGAAGGGAGAAAAAAATAAAAATGAAAAAAATTCTCAAGGTGTAGAAACACCTGATGTTCCTACATCTCCAACTCTAAGGTTAGTACCTGAATACCCTCCTCCTCCTTTCCCTCAAAGATTGAAAAAATACATGAGGAGAAGCAATTCAGTAAGTTTTTAGATGTCTTAAAACAACTGCATATCAATGTTCCTTTAATAGAAGCACTTCTGTAACATCCCAAATAATTTAATTAAGAAATTGATTAAATTGTTTAAATGTTACACTATTTTTAATTATATTAAATTATAATATGGTGTTTAGAATTTAGTATTTTATTTTAATTGAAGGGAGTGGTATTGGAGATACCGGAACTGCAAGGATTGGCCCAGGAGCCCAAGCCCAAGCCCAATGACTTAGGCTCCTTGGAGTGATGCATTTCGCATCATTGTGCAAGAGAAAGGAAAAAGAAAGAAACTTGCGAAGAGAGAAGAGAGAAAGGAGGAGAAATACGGCGCAAAACCCTAGTGTGGAGAGAAGGATTGGATCGCACCAAGGAGAAAGGAAGGAGAAGGAGATTTGTTGCTGTGGTTCTTGTACGTGACTCGGAGAAAGAGAGTTTCTACGGTTAAATCAAGGTAAGGGGAGTCTCACTCTATAATAGAGGATATAATAGGTTGTATAGGAGTCATAGAGTGTTGATTTGATGTTAATTGATTGTTAATTGAGTTGTTGTTGGGTGAATTTGAGAAATTGCATGATAGAAATCGATTTAGGGCTTTAATTTGGGTGTTTTGTGTTCTTGATGAGTTTTTGTGCATGATTGGGTGTTATGGTATGAAATTGAATATGTTAAAATGATTATAGAGTGAATTGGAATGATATATGGTGGTTAGAATTGGAAGGAATTGAGAATTGGGGATTTTTGAGGTATAGGCGCCAAAGTGCTAGGGATTCTCGCGCCACATGCCTTTATGCAATGAGGCTATGGTCTTTGTGTTCTTTATCTGGCGCCACTTTGCCTTTGGGAATTGGCGCTGGGTTCTCGTTCATGTGCTAGAGTTGTGTTTGTGTGCGGGGTGTTCTTTGCCAGGCGCCAAGTTCTTTGGGAAATGGCGCCAGCAGCACTGCTTTTGAGTCTTTGTGAGTGTGTGTTTGCTTGTCTGGCGCGAGAATGTGGGTATTTTGGGGCCGGTGAGTGAAACTTGTATTTACAGGCACATTTGCTCGTGCAAATTTTGTGTTCACCGCCCAAATTCAATTTTAAGTGTTTTGGCTCGGGTGGTTTTCTAGTTGCAGTGTCATTTTGAAAATGTCCTTGGGGTGGTTTTGTGTGTGTAAATGGGGTGGGTTGAGGGTAACTCACATTTACGAACATATTTTATCATGCCAAATTTTGTATTCACCGCCCCAATTCAATTTTAAGTGTTTTGGCTCGAGTGGTTTCTGTTACAGTGTTGTTTTAAAAATGTCTCGGTGGGGTGACTTGGTGTGTGTAAATGGGGTGGGTTGGGTGAAACTTACTTTTCTCGGCATATTTCACCGTGCCATATTTTGTATTTACTCGCCAAAACATTTTTAAACATTTTGGCTCGGGTGGTTTTTGGTTTGCAAGTGTTGTGGGGTCTTTGGGTCGGTTGGGGCGCTAAACCGTACGCCTGTGGCGTCTGGGCCGTGTGCACGTGTGCAGGTTTGTGTCCGAGTTGGTGTCTCGAGTTTGTGTCTCAGGTCCGTGCTGCCTGCAGGGCGCCAGTTGCTAGAAAAGTGGCGCCCGTGGGGTGTGTTGCCACGAGGCGCCAAAGTCTTGAAGCCGCGCGCTAGTCTTTGTGTTGCACCGGGGCGCGAGAATGTGGGGAAAATGGCGCCTAGTCTTTGCCAAGTGCCTAAGAGTGTCTTTGTTTTGGTCCCTAGGTGACAGCTTTGGTCCCTAGATGATTGTTTTGGTCCTAAATGGTGGTTTAGGTCCTTGAGCGAGGTTGAGCCCTCTAGATGAGAATAGTCCTCGGGACTTAATTGTGTTGAGAGTGTATAATGAGATGACCGAGAATGCCATGGGGGCATGAGCCGGAGGCTGCCATGGGGGCTATGAAATGAGATTGATCTTGAGGAAAGAGTTAGTGCGTGCATTGAGATGTTTGAGAATGTGTGTGTATTGTTACATGAGTCTCATGCATACATTCTTCTGCTGATCGTAGAGCTTATAAAATGATTGTGAAGCTTTGAGGGCGGCGGAGGCCGAGTCATGAGGACTCCATTATTGATGAGAATGCCGGAGGGCAAATATTGAGAACGCCGAGGCAAATGGTACCACATGCATAACTACATTGCATACATTCTCATGAGTGCATGAATATTATTGAGTGATGATTGGTGTATTTGATTATGCTGTGAACTGTGATTGTATATATTGCTTATTATCACTTTTATTATATAGTTCGAGACTCACCCTTTCTGTTGTTGTTACCACAGGTAGTCATGAGTGAGGGCTTTCTACCTTCACTACTCCCCGAGTCGGCCCGCTCGATACGTAGCACCTGGGGGGGTGGGGTTTAGACCTTTATTTGGTTTGTTTTGCTCACTGTTGAGCTTTCATGCTGTTACACTATGTATTGTTGAGACTTGAGGATTTTCTGTTGAGCTGTAATTTTATTCCGCTGCATGATCTGAGTTTATATCCCACGTTTGTATGGTGTTACGTATTGATTCCTATTTATGAGTTGAATTGGCCGTTTGAGTTGTTTTAAGAGATAAATGTAGCATTCCATTTAAGGAAAAATGATTTTTAAATACTCTGATTTTGATTTAAATTACCGGGTAGAAATGGGGTGTTACAACTTCAACAAATGCCAAATTATGCTAAATTCATGAAAGATGTGCTTTCTAAAAGAAGAAGACTGTTATGTCAAAAGAATGTAGTCTGATTTTGCAAAACAAAATTCCAAGGAAGCTAAAAGATCCAGGTAGCTTTACAATTCCTTTCTCAATAGGTAAGTTCTATACAGGAAGATCATTGTGTGATTTAGGTGTAAGCATCAATTTGATGCCTAAATCTATTTTCACAAAGCTAGGGATTGGAAATGCTAAGCCTACCACATTAACACTGTCTTTGGCAGATAGATCAATAGCATATCCAGAAGGAATTATTGAGGATATATTAGTACAAGTTGACAAATTTGTGTTTCCTGCAGATTTTGTTATACTTGATTTTATTGCAAATGAAGAAGTACCAGTCATACTGGGAAGACCATTCTTGGCAACAGGGAAAACACTGATAGATGTGCAAAGAGGAGAGCTAACCATGAGAGTGAATGATCAAGAAGTGAAGTTCAATGTCTTGAATGCTTTGAAGTATCCTACAGAGGAAAGTGAAGAGTGTTCATCAAAGTCTCTTGATCATTTGGTAGAGAAGCAGCTCCACAAGCAGTATGATCACATTGCCAATGCAGTAAAACCTGAAGTTTCTGCATTACTAGAAGAGGAATTTATTGAAGAAAGCATATTGCCAAAGGAACAAGCTACACCTAAGGTATGGGCTAGAACTTATGAATCTCTTAATTTAGAAGATCCCAACCTTAAAGAAAATTTACCTTCTGTAGAACAACCTCCTAAGCTAGAATTGAAAAAATTGCCAAAACATTTGAAATATGTTTTTCAAGGTGAAAATAATACACTTCCTGTAATCATAGCTTCTGATAAATCTTTTGAACAAGAGCTAGATTTAATTGACACCTTGAAAAGACATAGAAAAGCAATAGGTTGGCAAAAGTCAGATATTAAAGGGATTAGCCCCTCCATATGCATGCATAGAATAATTTTAGAAGAAAATTCTAAAAACAACATAGAAGGGCAAAGAAGATTAAATCCCATCATGAAAGAGGTTGTTAAGAATGAAATCATAAAATGGCTAAATGCTGGTATTATCTACCCTATTTCAGATAGTGCATGGGTTAGTCCTGTGCAATGTGTTCCTAAGAAGGGTGGAGTAACAGTAACTGTAACAGGATGGAGAATCTGTATGGATTACAGAAAACTCAATATGGCCACCAAGAAAGATCATTTCCCCTTACCCTTTATAGATCAAATGTTAGATAGGTTAGCAAGAAAGGAATTCTATTGTTTCTTAGATGGTTATTCAGGATATAATCAAATAGCAATTGAACCTGAGGATCAACAGAAAACCACCTTTACTTGTCCCTATGGCACTTTCTCCTTTAGAAGAATGCCTTTTGGACTTTGTAATGCACGTGCTACCTTTCAAAAATGCATGATGTCAATTTTTTCTGACTTCATTGAGCAATCAATGGAAGTCTTCTTGGATGACTTTTCTGTTTTTGGAGAAACATACTCCTTGTGTCTTTCAAACTTAGAAAAAATTCTTCAAAGATGTGAAGACACTAACTTAGTGCTTAATTGGGAAAAATGTCATTTCATGGTTAAAGAAGGCATTGTGCTTGGTCATAAAATATCTAAAAAAGGTCTTGAAGTGGATAAGGCAAAGATTGAGGTAATTGAGAAACTACCACCTCCATCAACAATCAAAGGGATTAGAAGTTTTTTAGGACATGTAGGGTTCTATAGGAGATTTATCAAAGATTTTTCAAAAATCTCAAAACCATTGTGTATGCTTTTGCAACATGATGTGCATTTTAACTTTGATGAATCTTGTATGGAAGCCTTTAAAAAACTTAAAAAGGCATTGGTGACAACACCAATTGTAGTAACTCCGCATCGAGTAAGCCTTTTGAGCTCATGTGTGATGCTAGTGACTTTGCAGTAGGAGCAGTCCTAGGGCAAAGACATAACAAAGTGTTTCATTCTATATATTATGCTAGCAAAACACTCATTGAGTCTCAAATGAACTACACTATTACAGAGAAAGAACTACTAGCTAGCAGTGGTTTTTGCTTTTGAGAAATTTAGATCCTACTTGGTTGGCACCAAAGTAATTGTGTACACTGACCATTCTGCCATCAAGTATCTAATTTCCAAAAAAGATGCAAAACCAAGGCTAATTAGATGGGTTCTCCTCCTTCAAAAATTTGATCTTAAGATTAGAGATAAGAAAGGAGTGGAGAACCAAGTGGCTGATCATCTCTCTAGACTTGAAAGTGAGAATGCGGGTACAAATGAAGAAATCAAGGAAAGTTTCCCTGATGAGAAATTGCTAGCAATTACCATGAATGCAGCCAGTGTTTCTACACTCAGTGTGGCCACACCTCATGCTTCAGCACCATGGTATGCAGACATAATAAACTTCCTTGTAAGCAAAGTTGTACCAAGTGACATGAGCTATCAACAAAGAAGAAGGTTCTTCCACATAGTAAAGCAATACTATTGGGATGATCCTCACCTATTCAAGATGTGTCCAGATCAAATCATGAGAAAATGCATTCCTGAAGAAGAACAGCAAGCAGTGCTTCTGCATTGTCATGCTGCACCATATGGAGGTCACTTTGGAAGTCAAAGAACAACAGCAAAGGTACTTCAATCAAGTTATTTCTGGCCTACTCTATTTAAATATTCATAATATATGGTCAAAACCTGTGATAAATGTCAAAGAAGTGGTAATATATCTAATAGACATGAAATGCCTAGGACTAATATTCTAGAAATAGAATTTTTTGATGTTTGGGGCATGGATTTCATGGGTCCTTTTCCACCTTTTTTGGCAATGAGTATATCTTAGTAGCTGTAGACTATGTGTCCAAGTGGGTTGAGGCTGTAGCACTTCCAAATAATGATGCCAAATCAGTTAGCAAATTTCTGCAAAGAAATATTTTTTCAAGGTTTGGCACTCCAATAGCAATCATCAATGATGAAGGCTAACATTTTTGCAATAAACTCATTGAAAATCTTCTTGCAAAATATGGAGTAAAACATAAGATTGCTACTGCCTATCACCCACAAACTAGTGGACAAGTTGAACTTTCAAATAGGAAAATAAAAAAAATGCTTGAGAAAATGGTTGGACCAAATAGAAAAGATTGGTCCTTACACTTAGATGAAGCATTATGGGCATACAAAACTGCATTTAAAACTCCATTAGGTATGTCCCCCTATAGGTTAGTTTATGGCAAGGCATGTCATCTCCCTGTTGAATTAGAGAACAAGTCATATTGGGCTATCAAAAAGTTAAATTTTGATCTCAAAAAGGCAGGTGAGCAAATGTTTTTTAGCTTAATGAATTAGAAGAATTTAGGCATTTCTCTTATGAGAATGCAGAAATTTATAAAGCAAAAACCAAAGAGTGGCATGATAAAAAAAATCCAAAGAAGAGATCTTAAAGAAGGAGGAATGGTTCTGTTATATAACTCTAGGTTGAAATTGTTCCCTGGAAAATTAAGATCAAGATGGTCAGGACCATTCCAACTAGTCAAAATTTACCCCCATGGTGCAGTTGATTTATATGATGTAGTCACTGATACCACTTTCAAAGTCAATGGCCAAAGAGTAAAAATGTATTATGGAGCACATGTAGAGAGAGATAAGATCACCACTCATTTTGAAAATCTCTAACACAAGGAGATAGTCAGGCTGTAAGACTCTTAAAACAAGCGCTTGATGGAGGCAACCCATCATTTTAAATAGTTAATGTTATTATTTTGTGCAATTTAATGTTTTATGTGTTTTGTAGAAACAGGACAACAGAGTTGCTAGTGTTTCCACACCTAATGTTGACACACTTCCCACTCTGAGATTCATATCTTAGCAAAATGAAGAAAAGGCTTGAATGACAATATACACTTGCCAACTCATCAAGTTAGTGCAGAATTTAAGCTTAAATGAAAGGGTAATGTGCTGTTAGGACTAAGCTCAACACGTGTTGGCTTGCATGTCAATCCACATAACCCTAATGGCTAGTTTCCAACTACCATTCCCACTAACTCATTCTCATCATACTAATCGCTCACATTCTCACAAACTCAATTCTCTGATTCTCTTGCGAAACCGATCATCACTATTTTCTCAAATACCAACTTCATCTTCAATCACATTTCAAGAATCCCAAAATCTTCAATCAAGCATCATGGTGAAGAAACAACCGGATTCCAAATCCTCGATGAAAGCATCAAGTGCAGGAACTCCTGCAACATCAAAGAAGCCAAAATCACATGCAACTATGGATATGATCCCTAAATGCGAGCATTTCTGGAATATGAAGTTTCTACCAGAAAGAGGCTTCAACTTTGCAAAGGCAAACCATTCATTCCTCTCCACAGGCAACAACCTACATTGGGAGAGATTTGTGCAAACCAGAGCATACTACTTGGAGCCATTAGTTCGAGAATTCTATTCTGGAATTCAGAACACCAGAGGAGGCACAATCTTCTATTCCAAGGTGAGAGGTAAGAAAGTCTTCTTTGATCCTACTAGAATCAATAAGCATTATGATCTGAACTACCATAAGTTTGAAGAGAAATTAGAAACCTATGGTAAGAAACAGATGGCTAGGATTAAAGAAAGAATCACAGTAGAAGGGTCTCAATGGGAGAAATTCACAAACACATAATTTAAGCTTAAAACTGGTGATTTAGTTTCTGAGTTAGGTAACTAGCACCTTTTTATTGCTACATCTATTCTCCCCACTTCACACACATCTACATTGTCCAAGGATGGATTGATTCTCATAGATTCAATCTTGACTGAAGATAATGTGGATATAGGAAAATTGATCACCAATGAAATTATAGAATGTCAAACCAAAACTTCTGGCTTTTTGTATTTCCCTTGCTTAATCACTTAGTTATGTAAAAAACAAGGGGTAGTGGCAACTGAGTTAGAAAAAGTCTATAAGAAAACACCCCCTAGTGGTTTATCAGTAGAGGTAAGAGAAAGATTAAGAACTGCTAGAGTTAGAAATACTGCAGAGCAGGAGGTGTTGGAACACCTGATGCAGAAACTCCATGCAGTTTGGAAATTTCAAAAAGAGTAGCATAGTTGGTTGGCAGTGAAGTTGGATGACCCTGAGAAAGAAGTAGAAGCCCCAATATTCCCTGAATGGATTATTGATGAAGAGGAAGAGGTAGTAGTTGAGAAAGAGAAGAAAGCAAAGAGAAGAGAGACACTGAGAAAGACAAGAAGGGAAAGAAAGCAAGAGTGGAGGAAGAATTAGAAGAATCAAGTGAAGAAGATACTGATGTAGATGAGGAGGCAGAGCAGGCTGTGAAGGATATTGAAAAGGATGTAGAGGAGGATGAATCAGAATCCATGGAGGAAACTGAAAGTGATGAAAATGGCAGTAATAACATGGAGGCTAGTGCTAGAAAGAAGTATGAAATAAGAAGGAAATCTACCAATGAACCACAAACACTATCACCACCATCACAAACCAACATTCCATCCCCCACCACCCACCATTCACCACAAAAATCACCCACCCCTCCACCAGAAAATGCTCCCCAATTTTAAAATCCAAAACAAATCACAGAAGAGATAGAACCAATCCCAACCCAGAAATCTCCCACCCTTGCAACAGAACCTGTTGAGCCAACTAACTTTGATTTTGAGAAAGAAAATATGCAGGTACTCACTGAAGAGCCTGAGAAAGAAGAAGGCCAAACAAATTCTGTCATGGAAGAACAACAAGAAACTGTCACCAAAGCAGCTGAAGTTCCCACACCAAGTGCAAAAACACTAAAAACAAAAATGATGGAGACCAGCCCAGAGGCAACAATTCATGAAGTCCTAAAAGCTTTGAATAAGAAGAAGGAGGAGCTGTTAGGCTACAAAAGGAAGACAATGAAGCCAACTCCAACAAAGAAAATGTGGACCATGAGTTCCCTTTATGGTGTACATGGTGAAGAAGCAATTTCTGGAGAGAGGGAGAGAACTGAGAAGGAACCTACCATTGAAGGTGAAAAAGCAACTGAGGCAGCAGCAGAACAACAAGAGGAACCTGAACAAGAAGCTCAACAAACTCCAGTACAAATTGGTGTCCCAACACCTGAAGTTCCTGCACTGGCAACAACTGAAGTTCCCACATTGGCTACACCAGATGTGCCTGCACATACATAAATCCTTGAAGCAAGTGTAGAGGATCCTGGTGTGCCAACTGCTGATGCCACTGCTACCAAGGCCAATCCAAAGAAGATGAGGGCCAAACATGTCCCTATCAGAACCAGTCCCAGAATCAGGAAGAAAGAGTAAAAGCATAATTTTAATGTTGTTTCAATATAATATTATGCTTATATACTTATAATATATATGTGCAAATACTATGCGTTTTGTTTTGTTTTTAAACTACTTTTGAATATATCTCCCATGTTTGAATCCTTGTTTACTCAACTTAGAGCAAAGTGGGGACACTTCTCATATTTAAGTTGGGGAGAGTGGAGAATAGTATGTCTTTTGAATATGCACTATGTGAATATTAATATATGTTATGTGTGTTTTAGTAGTAATAGTATTATGTAAATATGAAATATTTAAGTAGTAGTATGTGAATATGCAATATTAGTATGTTTTAGTACTTTTAGATGTACTTAACAAAGCTTGCAAAAGCATGATAAAATTGTTTTCAAAAAAATAGAAAAATTAAGTACATCATTTGTATATTAGACTTAAATGATTATGAAGCATGATCAATTCATATTGTTTTTCTAAAAATTTCTGTAAGTGTATCAAATGAGCAAAGTTTTAAAAGGAAAAGAAAAGCCTTTTTTTTAGAAATGATCAATGTTATGATTTCTTTAACACAACAAAATTGAGTTTTTGAAAAGTACCATGCTAGATGGAAAAACTATCTAAAGCCAAGGAATTTTTGGAAAACTAAGGTCAAATTTAGATTTTTACTAAAAATATTGAAGAGCATAAAGAAATAAGTTTGGGGGAAATTCAAATGAATACAAAGGCAAAGGTGTGGAAACTTGAAAAGTTAATGCCAAAAGGTGTCAAAACTCTCAAAGGTGTCACAAATATCAAAAAGCTACACTTGCCTGAGTCATATAAACTGAACCTGTCCCCTTAAGTGCAATTGGTTTGAAAAATGAACAAAGTTCAAAAAAAAAAAAAAACAAACCAAAGAAAAAAGAGAAAATGCATGTGGAGGTCAGTGAGGAGGGCAATGTATGCTACAAAATACTCAAAGAGTTACCAAAATAGCTACACAAAGTGTACCTACAACACCTACATCAAAAAGAAACTACACTCAAAGTGATGTATTTGCACTCACTGCATTACATCAGCAAAAACACCAAAAATCTAAATAAGGCAATTGACTCAACAAGTTGAAACACCAAAAGCCCTTTGTTGTGCTTAAGAGTCCCCTAAATCTTGAAGAAATTGTTAGTCTCATCCATATTTTGAATTTTTTTCTAAAGGTGACCAAAAGAGTTCCACATCTTTCAAAAGCCAAAGAAAAACTCTTTATCTAGTTATGGAACCAATTGAAGCTTAATGGGACACACACTCACACAAATGAGTCCTTATAGCTTTGAATGTTTCAAAGAAAGTAAAAGTTTAGAAAATTCCTGAAAATTAAAGCTCATACAAGATACGCACTTTAAAATTTTAGAAAAACATGAATTGAGGTGATTTCATCATCATGAAAGTCTTGTGTTTATTTCTTGTGTCGTTACTTGAGGACAAGCAACAAGTTAAGTTTGGGGGTGTGATAACTCTATTTTATATAGAGTTATTCATCTATTTTAACTTAGGTTATTACTTATTTTCAAGTACATTAATATATAAATATAGCTTATTTATTAAAGAAACAACATTTTAGAGATCCAAATGATTAGGACAATTAACTAGGCATAAATACACATATCTTGTTAGGTTTGATGTTTTTGTTCAGTGCAGCAATTGCGGGAGTGGAAACAGTGCAAACACCAGGAGTGGAAACACTGCCAACACTAGGAGTGGAAACACTGCCTACACCTGCAAAATCTAGCAGTTTGCACCAAAACATCCAAGGACCATTTTGATGCTTCCACACTTGAAATGTGACGTCATGCCTAGTCATCTGGAGCAGAGCCACTTGCAGAAGTCGGCGATAAACATAAAAATCAAGTTGCAAGGCTCACTTATCTAAAAGACATGTGGCACTTCTACAAAGGACCTCACCTTATGTTATACAAGCAAGCGACCACAACTGAGCTATTTGCTTCATTGGTTGTCTGATTTTATCCAAGGTTGGTCCCCTCAGTTGATCTTACGCGCCAAAAGAAACCCCTCAAGGGAGGAAAGCTTTGAAGCCTATAAATAGAGGCCATATCTTCACCTACAAACAATCCTTGATCCTTCATTTGTGTTTCTTCATTTGTTTCTGAAATGATCACTTAGTTTTAGTTTAGTTTAGTTTAGTTTTAGTTTTTCTTTACGTTTCTGAAGAGAAGGAAGGTAAGGAGGTGCTTGACAACCACTCCCTTCACTTCTACTTGGAGGAAACTTGTGTGAGGAACTCATATTGTACTTCAACTTGGGAAACTCATGCAAAAGATCTTCTATTCGAGTAATCTCTCTCCTTTTAAGTTCTTTTGCTATATTACTCATTTGATTATGCTCTTTGCAGATT
The DNA here is from genome assembly GCA_020916435.1 of Oxytropis ochrocephala. Taxonomy (NCBI): domain Eukaryota; kingdom Viridiplantae; phylum Streptophyta; class Magnoliopsida; order Fabales; family Fabaceae; genus Oxytropis; species Oxytropis ochrocephala. Next base: position 71,022,440 of record CM037091.1, on the reverse strand, counting down.
TTCTCTATTATATTATGAGTAACATGAGCTAAATTCCCTTATGTTGAGATGTTATAACCTTGTAATGAACTTCTAAATATGTTATTATGGTTTATGTAGTGTATGCATTTTAATTCTTGTGTGATACTTCTTTCAACACTTATTCTGGAATTGATCACTTTGGAATAGGTAAAACTTGTGGCAGCAGACATGGGTCACATTTATGAACTCAAGAATTAATAGGAATAAGTGTTTGTAAGTTCAACTTGTTAAATTAGTTTTAATAAAGATTTGGCAACTTAGATCATTGTTAGGAGGCACACTAAGTGTACACTCTGAATTCCTTACACTTTTGGCATTTAGCTCGTTGGTGAAAATATCTCAACTACTTTATCTAACTGATTCCTTACACTTTTTATTGTTTATATTATTTTTATTTACCTTGAAAAACCCCAAACCAAAAATAGTGAATAGTGTAGACACACTAAGTGTACACTCTGAATATACAAAGCTTTACAATACATAATCCCTATGGGTTCGACCTTTCTTATCATTATATTACTTGTGTGACTGATAGCTCATATTTATATGAGTTATTTATGCCTTTATTCTTGTAATTAAAGTGAGTTCTCAAGTAATATTAGTATCTTATTTATCTTATTATTGTAGTTGTAGGAAAAGAAGGGCTAGAAGCTGTTTTGTATTAATTTGGCGCATCTGGTGCCCTTATGAGCAATTTAATGTGTTTTGTGAAGTGTTGCAGTGTTAAGCGCTATAGCGTCTGACGCTATAGTGGTAAGAGGGCAGGCCAGCTGAGTGTTTAAAGCAAAAGTGAAATTTTGGCGCCAAGCTCTTTATTTCAGATCTCGGTTACTGAGTCCACTGTTCCAGCTGACACGCCTGGATTTTATTGGATATCAAAGGACACTTGGCATTTCTTGAGTGGAAGGCTAGCTTTAGTTGGTAAAAGGGCTACATCACCTTTTTGTACTAGCTTTGGAAACAACACTACAACAACTCTTTCTTCTCCAACACAACCATACCTTCGAAGATAGAGAGAGTTTTAGAGAGAAGAACTTGACATATTTTCTCCTCCATTAAACACTTTCAAGCTTTTATTTTTGTTGTAATTTTTTGTTACCATTCTCTACGGTGTTAAACTGACGTTATAGCGTTTTCTTTGTGGATGACTTGGAAGCTTCGGTGTGTATCTTATGCCACCATTTCTTCTCATTTTGTTCACGGTAATATGAGTGTCTTATCTTGTATTTTCTTGATGATGCTCAACATGAGCTAAACACCTTGAGTTGGATTGCTTAAGTCTTCGTAATGAACCATTAGTATTGTATTTATAATATTTCATGTTTACCGTTTCAATCTTTGTGTCATACTTCTTTCAAACTTGTTTTAGGGTTGGCCACTTAAAATGGGTAAATTCGTGGGTTCAGACATGGTCCATGGATAGATTTCAAAGATTGATATGAATGAAAGTTTTTTTAAAGACATTTAAACAAAGTTTGTTCCTTCTAGACATAGAAATGCAATAGTTCATAGAGCAAAAGCTGTGGGTTCCTCATTATACAGGGTGAACTTATTTAGAACCTAGACATAGGCATCTTGTAATGAAACCCTGACGTTAGTGACTGAAAAGCACAAAAATCATTTGCAACCGCGCTTGACGCTATAGCGTGTGACGTTATAACGTTGTGCTATTTGGGAATTTACTTAGATAAAGCAATCCAACTTACTTCTCTCATATTTTAAAACCACTCTTTTATTGTTTTCTTCAAACACTCCTTTTTCACTGATAACTTGCAACTAACATCATTTGCTACTTCTTCTACTAAGAGTTAGTGTCAGTTAAACTATAAAATTAATATCAATCCCTGTGGAGACGAACTTTACTTATCAATATATTACTTGTTGCGATTGTGTACACTTGCACAACTACTTTTCGCACAAGAGTGACTATGTATACTTGCATATATTTTAGCACACCAGTGCAAATATATCAAAATTCGGTTTACATAGGGTACAGTTGGGCGGATGCAGTCCATTATTATAAACCCACACCTCACAGAAACTGTAACACCCCCTTACTTCTAATACTACTTAGCAATTAAATCAGAGTTTTCAAAAACCACTCAAGGAGTGCTACATTTTTCTACATGAACTTAACCAAGCAAAACAATAAAACGTTTGCGCAGCTAAAACAGTGGTAGTGTAATGCACATATATCACCTCGGCCTAGAAGGAACTGAGCTCATCAAGTAACAAGTTATTAGTTACAACTTAGTCAAAATAATACAAGTTCCAAAAGACATAGGTTTACAACACAAAATAACCTACATACAGACCACTACACTACTCGGCCCCCAGTGTTACACTACCAGAGCAAAATGACGACGCCAACGACACTGAGTGAGAACTGACCTCTACTCAGGGATACCTGCAAGTTGCCTCATGAGAGCAACATAAAAGCGATGAGGTGAGTCTCTAAACACATATAATAACGTTTATGACAAGCATTATGCTAAGCAAACACATATAAACACTTCTACACAAAGACACAAATAACAATTATTCAATTGCATGAGTTATATGAATGATCACGCACCCAAAACTCCACGGGCATATGCATGATGGATCCATTAAGACCAAAGTCTTCTGCTATCACCTTAGGACCAAGTCCTCTGCTATCACCTTAGGACCAAGTCCTCTGCTATCACCTTATGCTTATGATTTATGCGACGCCATGAACAATGCATATCACACAACATACACATTATTCAATTAAGTCATAACATAATTCCAAAGAACTCACCAATTAGACCATGCACCTTTTATTCATAAATAGGACCTAAGTCCTCTGCTTTCTCCATAGGACCAAGTCCTCTCAGCATTCACCATTTTCATTTATTTAATGCCCCTCAGGGACTTCATCATGTAATACTCCTCTACACATAGCCATAGGGCCAAACAACGCACATATATCATTTTCTGGGCTAAGGCCGACGTCTCTACATCGGCCCACAGCGCTAAGGCTGTCGCCCTCAGCTCATCAACCACCTCGGCGCCTAGTAGTGGACCAATCGGTCACTACGGAGCTACCATGTCCCTTAGGACTAAAACGTCCATTAGGGACTAAAACGACTACACCATTTAACCCCTCACGCACTTGGCACTCCAAAACGACACTCACAGCCGCGACCAGCAATAACCTGCGCTACACTAGCGTTAAAACCACACCTCGGCACCTATAGCACCTCAGCACACTCGGCACCTCGGAACGCTTGGCACCTCGGCATGCCTACACTCTGCTTCACTCCTAGTCACTCCACTTCACACGAACGTACATCTCACCTCGTCAAGTGCACCTAGGTATGATATACTCTACGTCTCGGCCATAACACCTCGGTTACTACACGCTACACGTTATCAACGGCACTTCAGCAGCTAAGCCTAAGTACTTTACCTTGGCCTAAGCATCTCGGCCTACTTACTCTACACCTCAGCAAGCACAAACCGATCCTTATACCTAGTCTTATGTACTCATACACTTAGTTACTGGTGCTCTATCACTCATCTCGGCTTCTATGCCTCATGAATTACGTTTTGACTTACCAACTTCTCTCTAGAAAACTGATCTCACCTACCAACTTCTCTCTCTTACTTCACTTTGATTTTTCTTAGATTCTCTTTGGTGAAACATGCTTCCTTTCCTTCGACACTCTCCTTTAATGCAAGTCCTTGGGCTTCTAATGGTTCATGGGCCTCAATTGGCTCATGGGCCTCTACGCCCACCTTCTCCATTTCACTTAAGCATCCCCTAAATGAAATAAACTCCTAATTAATACTTAGCTTAATTAAAAAGTTGTAAACCTTAAATAACTCAACTAAATAATTAATTGAACTATTTTGGGGTGTTACAACTCTCCCCCACTTGGAATATTTCGTCCTCGAAATCTTACCTGAAGCAAACAACTCGGGATAGGCTTCCCAGCATCTTGCTCTCCAGCCTCCCAGTAGCATTCTCACCGTGCGGCTCAAACCAAATCACCTTCACTAGCTTTGATCTCTTTTCCTCTTAAAGTCTTCACTTCTCGGTCTTCAATCCTAATCCACGACTGTCTCCACAGTCAAGTTCTCCCTTACTTGCACGTCGTCCATCTGAATTACATGGGACGGGTCTGAAATGTATTTCCTCAGCTGAGACACATGGAACACATTATGCAAATTTGACAGATTAGGTGGCAAAGCAACTCGGTAAGCCACCTTCCCAACTCTCTCTAGATCGATGGGACCAATGAAACGAGGGGACAACTTCTTAGCCTTCAAAGCTCGACCCACACCAGTCACCGGATTGACTCTCAGAAACACATGCTCACCGACTTGAAACTCCAAATCCTTTCTCCTCTTGTCATGGTAGCTCTTCTGCCTACTCTGCGAAGCCTTCATTTTCTCTTGAATTTGCTTTACCTTCTCGGTGGTCTCGCACGACGACCTCGTCCGAGTACCACACCTTCTCCCCGCTCACTCCAACACAATGGAGTCCTGCACCTCCTCCCATATAATGCCTCAAAGGGTGCCATCCCTATGCTAGAATGAAAACTGTTGTTGTACGTGAACTCAATTAGTGGTAGATACGAATCCCACGCTCCTCCTTGCTCAAGAACACACGCTCTCAGCAAGTCCTCCAACGACTGGATGGTCCTCTCGGACTGACCATCAGTCTGTGGGTGATATGCCGAGCTCAGGCGCAATTTCGTACCCAACACATCTTGCAAACTTCCCCAGAATTCTGAAGTAAATCTTGGATCTCTGTCTGAAATAATACTTCGAGGAACCCCGTGTAGCTTTACGATCACTTGGATGTATATCTCCGCCAACCTTGACATCGGATAGGTGATGTTGATGGGAATGAAATGAGCCGACTTCGTCAATCTATCCACCACTACCCAAATGGTATCAAACCTCCTTACTGTACTCGGCAAACCGGTTACAAAGTCCATCGCAATACTGTCCCACTTCCACTCTGGAATCTTCAATGGTTGCAACAACCCTGCTGGCTTCTGATGTTCTACCTTGGATTTCTCGGCGGACTGCATAAGCGCATACACAAACCGAGCTACATCGCTTCTTCATACCGTGCCACCAAAACAACCCCTTCAAGTCTTGATACATCTTGGTCGCACTGGATGAATACTCAGCTTACTCCTATGACACTCTTCTAAGATTGCTCTCTTGATCTTCTCGTCATCGTGAACACAAATCCGAGTTTCTATACCTTAGCAATCCTTGCGCATCCAACTCAAAATCTTTGTTCTCACTTTCGGCCAATACCGCCGCCCGCGCCTACAAGCTTGACGTCCAGCTTCTGCGCCTCTTTGATGTCACTCAGGAATTCATTTGTGATTTTCAGCATTCCCAACTTAATGCTTTGAGGAGCTAGCTCACACACTAAACTTAGGTCTCTGAATTGCTCAATTAGCTCTAGCTCTTTTACCATCATTGCTGATGCATGCAACGATTTCCTACTTAGTGCATCAGCCACCAAATTTGCCTTACCGGGGTGATAGTTCAACCCAAAATCATAGTCCTTCAGTAGCTCCAACCATCTCCTCTGCCTCATGTTCAGCTCCTTCTGATCAAACAGATACTGCAAACTCTTATGGTCACTAAACACTTCGAACCTTGAGCCATATAGATAATGCCTCCATATCTTCAATGCAAACACCACGGCAGCAAGCTCCAAATCGTGTGTAGGGTAGTTCTTCTCATGAATTTTCAATTGCCTTGAAGCGTAAGCAACTACCTTACCTTCTTGACATCGACACACACCTGCGACCCAAACCATCTTTGACGCATCACAAGACACACCACAAACGGCTCATTTGGATTAGACAACGTCGGGGACGGAGAGACGTTGTCAATCTCTTCTTCAATTCTTGGAAACTTTCTTCACACTGTGCGTCCCACACAAATGCCTTCCCCTTACAGGTCAACTGAGTTAGTGGCAACGCCAACTTGGAAAACCCCGCAATGAACCTTCTGTAATACCCAGCTAAACCCAAAAAACTTCTCACCTCGGTGGCCGACTTGGGTGCTTCCCATTGCAACACAGCTTCTACTTTGGAAGGATCAACTGCTATACCTTCACTGGAGATCACATAACCTAGGAAATTCACTGCCCTCAACCAAAATTCACACTTGGACAACTTGGCGTACATCTTCTTATCCTTCAATACCTCTAATACCAATCTCAGATGCTCGGCGTGCTCCTCTTCTGACTTGGAGTAGACTAAAATGTCGTCAATGAACACTACCACAAACTGATCCAAATATTCATGAAAGATACGATTCATATACTCCATGAATACCCTAGGAGCATTAGTAACACCAAATTGCATCACTGAATACTCGTAGTGCCCATACCGAGTTCTAAATGCTGTCTTAAGAATGTCCTCGTCCTTCACCTTGATCTGATGGTACCCTGACCTCAGGTCAATCTTTGAAAATACTTGCACACCCAACAGTTGGTCCATCAAATCATCAATCCTTGGGAGTGGGTACTTGTTCTTAATTGTTACCTTGTTCAACTGTCTGTAATCCACGCATAATCTCATACTTCCATCCTTCTTTTTCACCAATAATACAGGTGCGCCCCAAGGCGACACACTTGGCCTTATGAACCTCTTCTCCAAAGAACTCTTCCAATCGCTTCTTCAACTCGGCTAGCTCAGCAGCAGACATCCTATAAGGTGCCATAGACACCGGCCTAGTTCCTGGTACTAACTCAATGTTGAACTCGACCTCTCTTTCTGGTGGAACCTCAGGAATCTCGTCTGGAAACACTTCTGCGAACTCTCGCACCACTGGCACTTCACCAATTTTAGCTCGGCTCTCTGCAGACATTGACACACTCAACGCAAACAACGTAGCCCCTTCCTTAATTTCCCGGCGCAACTGCTCGGCAGACATCAGAACAAATTCTTCCACCTCTGAAGAAAGGAAACTTAGTGACCTACTAGCGCAATTGATATGAACTCGGTTAGCCACTAACCACCCATACCTGTGGATGACGTCCATCCCTTCCAAAGGTAGACAGATTAAATTAACTACGAAGTCTCTCGCCAAAGGCTAACAGAGGACACTTCAAACAAACGAGAGAGGTAGTCATCGACCTCTTCACGGAGTGCCAATAACCATCTCCCTCACCATAGTAGACAAAACTAAATCCAATCTTTTAGCACACAATGCAGAAATAAAAGAGTGCGTGGCACTAGTGTCCACGATTGCAATCAAAGGAATTCCATTTATAAAACACGTACCTTTTATCTCATTCACCACCTCGGACCCAAAAATGCGCGCGAACACCTTACCAACATTCTTTTCCTTCTTCGGCTTGGGACACCTTGAACTAATATGCCCCGCCTCCCACACGGTTGTAGCAAACTATATCCTTCCTCTCACAAGTCTGAGCCTTGTGGCCTTCCTTGCCACACTTAAAACACTTAACTACCGAGCAACAAAAAGCTTTTGTGACCGTGTTTTCCACATTTGAAACATACTATACTCGGAGGAGCATCTCCCCACTGCGCGCCTTGCCCAACCAAATTTTCCACTTTCCTTTACCCTTTCCACCGTAACCCTCGTAAGGCTTAGCACGGTGATCGAGAATTCTCGCTTCTCCCTTCCAACTTTATAGGTGGTAGTCGCGACCACCTTGTCTTCCTCGAAGATCTCGCAGCTATTCACCACCGAGCAAACACCCTTATCTCGCGATACCCAATGGCCCGCTTGATGTCGGGCCTTAAACCATTCTCAAACTTAATACACTTGGAGAACTCAAAGCAGAGCTCCAGAGTGTAATGGGGGTAGAACTTCACCAACTCGGTGAACTTGGCCGTGCTCGGCCATCGACTTATTCCTCGCTTCACTCTAAGAATTCCATTTCTTTCTTTCCTCCAGACATCCTCGTGGATAATACTTCATCAGAACTCCTCTTGAAAATATCCTGTGTGATTTCTCCTTCAAAGAATCTCCAACCTTTGAAGATTTTCAAGCCACCACCATCTGCCTCCTCGCCGGCATGTGAGTACCAAATCTCACCTTTTGCGCAATCGAACACTCCATCACTCGAAAGATCCTTTCTATTTCCTTTAACTGTGCCATAGCTCTGTCGTCAGATCATACCTCCCTTTGAAAGTAGGAGGATTCTCCTCTCAAACGTAGCCAACCTCCTCGCTCCAAAGATCCCTCACGCCGTCACGAGGCCGATTCCCATAAGCAAAGCGACCATCGCTTCCAAAGCAAAGAAGCTTAACGCAAAGATCATGCCTCCCACTCTTCCACCCATTACACTAAACACATAAACAAGTCTACTTAGAACGAGTCATAAAACTCAAACTTTGGGAACTCAAGACTCAACACTTGGTCCTGACAAGACCTGGACTTTTGCTCTGATACCACTATTGTAACACCCTTACTTCTAATACAACTTAGCAATTAAATCGTAGTTTTCAAAACCACTCAAGGAGTGCTACATTTTTCTACATGAACTTAACCAAGCAAAACAATAAAACATTTGCGCAGCCTAAAATAAAGGGTAGTGTAATGCACATATATCACCTCGGCCTAGAAGGAACCGAGCTCATCAAGTAACAAGTTATTAGTTACAACTTAGTCAAAATAATACAAGTTCCAAAAGACATAGGTTTACAACACAAAATAACCTACATACAGACCACTACACTACTCGGCCCCCAGTGTTACACTACCAGAGCAAAATGACGACGCCAACGACACTGAGTGAGAACTGACCTCTACTCAGGGATACCTGCAAGTTGCCACATGAGAGCAACATAAAAGCAGTAGGGTGAGTCTCTAAACACATATAATAAGGTTTATGACAAGCATTATGCTAAGCAAACACATATAAACACTTGCACACAAACACACAAATAACAATTATTCAAAGGCATGAGTTATATGAATGATGCGCACTCAAAACTCCACGGGCATATGCATGATGGATCCATTAAGACCAAGTCTTCGCTATCACCTTAGGACCAAGTCCTCTGATATCACCTTAGGACCAAGTCCTCTGCTATCACCTTATGCTTATGATTTATGCGACGCCATGAACAATGCATATCACACAACATACACATTATTCAATTAAGTCATAACATAATTCCAAAGAACTTACCAATTAGACCGCACCTTTTATTCATAAATAGGACCTAAGTCCTCTGCTTTCTCCATAGGACCAAGTCCTCTGCATTCACCATTTTCATTTATTTAATGCCCCTCAGGGACTTCATCATGTAATACTCCTCTACACATAGCCATAGGGCCAAACAACGCACATATATCATTTTTCAGGCTAAGGCCGACGCCTCTACATCGGCCCACGGCGCTAAGGTCGCCGCCTCACCATCAACCACCTCGGCGCCTAGTAGTGGACCAATCGGTCACTACGAGCTACCATGTCCCTTAGGACTAAAACGTCCATTAGGGACTAAAACGACTACACCATTTAACCCCTCACGCACTTGGCACTCCAAAACGACACTCACACCGACCAAAGAATAACTCGCGCTACACTAGCGTTAAAACCACACCTCGGCACCTATAGCACCTCAGCACACTCGGCACCTCGGGCGCTTGGCACCTCGGCATGCCTACACTCGCTTCACTCCTAGTCACTCCACTTCACACGAACGTACATCTCACCTCGTCAAGTGCACCTGGGTATGATATACTCTACGTCCCGGCCATAACACCTAAGTTACTACATCGCTACACGTTATCAACGGCACTTCAAAGAAATTAAAGCCTAAGTACTTTACCTCGGCCTAAGCATCTCGGCCTACTTACTCTACACCTCGGCCAAGCACAAACCGATCCTTATACCTAGTCTTATGTACTCATACACTTAGTTACTGGTGCTCTATCACTCATCTCGGCTTCTATGCCTCATGAATTACGTTTTGACTTACGATCATCACTTAAGTTTCGTTACACCAGTGGTAGGTAGATGCACCTCTACTACCCTAAGTCAACCCCTTCGCTAAGCCCGGACACGCGTTCTTTGTTATGAACACTCAACTCCCAACCTACACCTCGGTAGTCTAGCGTTCTACTCCATAAGAACCTTACACTCTCACGTCTCTCACTTTAGCTCACTGGGATGAGAGTTTTCTCGACTCCCATTTCACTCCTTAGTCTCTCACGACCATCACCTCATCATCTCAACACAAGCTCACTGAAACGAGCTAAACATAGCGTTAAGCAACACATCAGAAAAACACACAAACACATGCAACACAACTCAGGAAAACACAGCTACAACTACTCACACATAACACTCATCATACTACAAAATTATACGTGAGAAGAGAGCCCCTAACCTTGATCGGTTGAGTAAACGACCCTCTCTTCACCGATTCCTCCGGCTAACACTCGCAAAGAAAACTTCTCCGTTGAGCTTGAGCTTCTTCCACGCCAAAATGCTCTCCCTTCTCTCTAGAAAACTGATCTCACCTACCAACTTCTCTCTCTTACTTCACTTTGATTTTTCTTAGATTCTCTTTGGTGAAACATGCTTCCTTTCCTTCGACACTCTCCTTTAATGCAAGTCCTTGGGCTTCTAATGGTTCATGGGCCTCAATTGGCTCATGGGCCTCTACGCCCACCTTCTCCATTTCACTTAAGCATCCCCTAAATGAAATAAACTCCTAATTAATACTTAGCTTAATTAAAAAGTTGTAAACCTTAAATAACTCAACTAAATAATTAATTGAACTATTTTGGGGTGTTACAGAAACTGCCCGAATTAGAAAACCCAATACCACTGCACACATTTTCCTTTTCAACTGCCCAACAACATTAAACACCGTGACACGTTTTCTTTACTGACACACGTTTTTTATATCATCTTTTTGATTTTCTATCACATAATAACCACTCACTTCTTATTTCCCCACTTGTTCTCTCTCTCTCTCTCTTCTCACACCTCCATCTTCTCATTTCCCATTTGTTCTCTCTTCTCACGTTTTCCTGAGTCCTGACTACTCATTTCCCATTTCTTCTCTCTCTTCTCAACTCATCTTCTCTAAAGCTTTTCTATTTTCTAAAAAAAAGAAAAGTGTTCTCTTGGTTGCAGCTACGATGATGGCAAAAGTGGTGGATATGGCAACGACAAAGGCAATGGTAACAACAACAAAGCAATATGAGTAAAAGATATTCCCAAGTTAACGTGTTTTCTCTTTGTAAATCAGATCTTTTCCAAGTTAACATGTTTCTCTCTTTAAATCAGATGTTACCAAGTTAACATTTTTCTCTTCGTAAATCAAATAAATGAGTAAATAGATCTTTTTTTATCTGTTTGCTAGTTTTTGTTTTTTCTGGTAATGTAATGCATACCAGTGTTGGCCCAAACCGTACCAACCTACCCGATTGATCCGCCCAAACCGACACCCGCACAAACAGAAACCTTGATTTGGGCGGTTAAGGGCCAAGCTTCTTCAATCGCAGTTTTGATCGGATGCTTAATTTGGGCCCAAACCCGCCCATACCTTCCCATTGTCCAGGCCTATCTCAAAGGTACCTCTGGTACTGGTTTGTTCTATTAAACACATTCTTCTTTAACCCTGAAATCTTATGCTGACTCAAATTAAGGAAGCTTCCCTAACACGAGAAGAAGCACCACAGGTTATTGTGTCTCCATAAGTGACTCTCTTGTATCCTGGAAATCCAAAAAGAAACAAGTAGTTTCCCGCTCCTCTAGTGAAGTTGAGTATCGCTCACTAGCTAGTGGAGCTAGTGAAATTTAGTTGCTTACCAACCTTTTACATCATTTTGAAGTATAGAAAAATCTTGCTATTGTATTCTCTGATAGCTAATATGCGATACACTTGGCTTCAAATCCTATATTCCATGAAAGGTCAAAACACATTGAAATTGATTGCAACTTCATTAGAGAAAAGGTTATCTCCAATTTGATCCGATTCATGTGAAGTTAGCTCGCCAGCTCACAGACATATTGACAAAACCTGCCATAACTACATCACTTCAGCAACTTGAGTGGGAGTACGGAGTAGTAGAGATACCATTTATTACTTTCAAGTTGGGTACTCATGATATGTATCTCCCAACTTGAGTGGGAGTACGGAGTAGTAGAGATACCATTTATTACTTTCAGCAATTATTTTGTTAACTACAGTAGCTTGGTTACTTTAACCCCAGTTTAGATAGGTTATTAGTTTAACCATTTGCTAGTTAGTTAGAAACAAGTTATTTAGCTGAGGTAATAAATGTAACTGAGAGCATATATATACTCTCTTTCGGTTGTAACTGATCAATTCATATCATTCTTCTTCTTCTTTTGCAATTCCTCTGGTTATCACCTCAATAATGGGGCAACTATACAAAGATTTCAAATCTAAGCTCTCAAAGTTCTCAATGATATCTTTGTAAGAGTTAATTCCTTCTAGCCAACACCAATTTATTGAAATATCCTAGTTTCTATTATGAATTTGTAAATCTTTAAACAAGCTAGTTTACATATTGTTGTAACAGCAACAGTAAACGAAGAAATAATAATAGAAACGAAAATCGAAAATAGAATACACGAAATTGGTCACGTAGTTCGACTAATCTTTGCCTATGTCTGCGACTACAGGGTAGCAATAGTCCCGTCTTATTGCTTGAGTGAAATTAGGAATACAAGACTTAGGGTTTCAGTGTTACAATAAGTATTTATATTAACTAGGTTCAGATTACAACAATACCCATGAACCTTACTACTCCCCCTAGTGCACGCTTTTGCGTGCCAATGTCACGCCATTGCGTGGTATCTCTTTAGAGCACACATTTGCTCTTCTGCCCACACATTTGCTTGCCAATGTCACGCCATGGCGTGCTAGTGCATATGAGCCATACCCAACAATCTCCACCTTGGCGAATATCAAAACCTTGTGAAGATTCACTACACGACATTCATAACCTTCGCACTGGGGGGATCTCATGCTTAACACTGAGTAACATTCAACAAGTCCAAGCAATGCTTGAACTTGTCACTGGTGACTGCTTGGTAAACATATCAGCTACAATCTCTTCTTTTTTTTTTTAAAAAAGTTGGGGAATGGGGAAATTTTTATTAATCAAAGTGGCACTAATGACCAATTTACAACTGTCCTCGAGGGGATTTGAACTCAACACCTTGAGGAAACAAGGCTAGCTCTTTCCATTGAGCTAGCACCTCAAGTGTGAACTTTTTCAAGTAATATCTGGCCAGATGCAAGTAGCTCTCTAATCTTGTGAAACCTCACATCAATATGCTTTTTCCTGGCGTGATACACAAAATTCTTTGCCAAGTAAATGGCACTCTGACTATCACAATGCAACAGAACTCAACCTTGCTCAACACCCAATTCCTTCACTAATCCCATAAGCCATAAGGCCTCTTTGGCAGCTTCAACTACTGCCATGTACTCTGCTTCAGTTGTTCACATTGCAACAATGGATAGAACTGATGATTTCCAGCAAATAAGTCCACCTGCAAGAGTAAATACATATCCCGTTGTAGACCTTCTATCATCCATATCACCGGCATAGTCTGAATCAACATATCTGACAACTGAAGGATCACCATTTTCACCGCTAAACATGTACCATGACCTGTTGTACCCTTTAAGTACCTGATAATCCACTTGACTACTTCCCAATGATATTTTTCCAGTTTGGACATAAACTTGCACACTTGACTTACAGCTTGTGCCAAATTTTGTCTAGTGCAGACCATAGCATACATAAGGAACCAACAACACTGGCATAAGGAACCTTTGACATATACTCTGCTTCTGCAGCTGTCTTTGGACACTGATCCAATGAGAGCTTAAAGTGATTCGCTAAGGGAGTACTTACAACCTTTGAATTGCTCATGTCAAATCTTTCTAGCACCTTTTCAACATAGCTTTTCTGAGAGAGCCATAATTTTCTAGCACTCCTATCCCTATGAATTTTCATCCCAAGAATATTCTTAGCAGCACCTAAGTCTTTCATATCAAATTCCTTCCCCAACATGATTTTCAGTTCATTTACGTCATGTAAATGCTTAGCAACAATTAGCATATCATCCACATACAGTAACAGGAAAATAAAAGAACCATCATTCAAGGCTCCTAACATAAATGCAACAATCATACTCACAACTTATGTAGCCATTCTGAAGCATGTATGAATCAAAGCACTTATACCATTATCTTAGAGATTGCTTTAGTATATAAAGAGACCTCTTCAATATACAAACTAGTCTACCTCGTCCAGTATCAGTGAAACCCTCTAGCTGCTCAATGTAAATTTGCTCATCTAGATTAGCATGGAGGAAAGTTGTATTCATATCCATCTTCTCTAAATGCATGTCTCGACTGGCTACCAAGGTTAACATTGCCCTGATAGAGGTATGTCTGACGACCGGAGAGAAAATCTCATCATAGTCAATCCCCTTCTGTTGTGAGTACCCTTTTGCTACAAGACGAGCCTTAAACTTTTACCCTTCTTTTTCTGTTACTGCTTGTTTCCTCTTGTACACCCACTTGCAACCGATAGCCCTTTTCCCCTTAGGAAGCTGAACAAGATCCCATGTCTCATTTTTCTTCAAGGAATCTATCTCATCCACCATAACACTCATCCACTAATCTTTCTCCTGGCTAGCTATAGCCTCTCGAAAAGTGAACGGATCTCCAGAACTAGTAAGAAGTGCATAAGCTACCAAGTCTTCATACACATATCTATCTGGTGGCTTGATCTGACGGAGCTTTCTGTCGCGTACTAGAGAGTTATCATGAACTCCACCTGAATCTTCAGATCCTTGTTCAATTTCAGTATCAGAGCCATTTCGATTTGTGGTTCAGGTACCGACTGCATATTGCTCGTTGGTGACTGCTCAAATGCACCTGAATCACCTTATTGCTTGAAGTTTCCCCTTCAGATGCTAACACGTCTGTTTCAACTGAGTTCTTCAACATGGATGGCTCATCAAACACAACATCTCTGACTTGTACCATATTCTTTGAAACTAGATCCCATAACCTGAACCCATTTACACCTTTTGAGTAACCGACGAAGACACACTCCTCTAACATTGGATCAAGTTTGGATTTATCATCACTAGATATATGCACATAAGCAGACACCCAAAAATCCTTAAATTGTCAAGCTCAATAAGATTACCTATCCATGCCTCCTTTACAACCTTCCTATCCAATGAAGCCCATGGTGACTTATTGATGAGATAACAGGTCTTGTTAAGTGCCTTTGGCCAGAAGCCCTTTGATAATCCAACATTTAATCGGAGACATCTTGCCTTTTCAATTACCGACCTGTTCATTCTTTCTGCGACACCATTCTGCTGTGGTGTCTTTCGAACTGAAAAATGTCTTTGACTACCATGTTCTGCACAAAATTTCTGAAAATCTGAACCAGCTGTGTCCTCAGTCCCATTGTCTGACCGCAAATACTTGATTTTTCTGCCTGTTTGATTCTCTACTTCTTCCTTCCACAACTTGAACTTGTGAAATACTTCGGATTTATGCTTTAGAAAATACACCCAAACTTTGCGAGAAAAGTCATCGGTAAAAGTCACAAAAACATGGCACCACCCATGGAGGGCTCTTTGGTCGGCCCCCCACATCAGAATGCACATAGTTCAGGATTTCCTTTGTTTTGTGTTTCCCGGTCTTGAAACAAACACGACATTGTTTTCCAAGAACACAATACTTGCATAGATCTAACTTACAACTGCGAAATCCCTTCAATAGATTTCTCTTATGAAGTTCTATCATCCCACGCTGACTGAGATGACCCAAACACATATGCCATAGTTTAGTTGCATTATTACCAGACTCAACTGACGCAACATCACCTACAATAGTACAACCCAATAGTTTCTAGATGTTACCTACGGTCCTCTTTTCTTTCATCATTGTCAATGCACCCTTGCCAACCTTTATGATGTCCCTATCTCCATCTGACCTAAAGGAAAAACCATTTTCCTGTTGAGTACCTAAGGATATCAAATTCTTTCTCAATTCTGGAATATATCTGACATCGTTCAACGTTCGCACGCCACCATCATCCGTAGCAATTTTGATTTGTCCCCTACCTGAATTGAATGTTGAAAACCACTCTCGGTGCGGCGCCATATGATAGGAGCATCAAGAATCAAGAATCCAGGCATCTGTTCACTTTCTAGATGAAACATAGAGAACATCTCCTTCACTATCAGAATGATCAGTTTGAACCACGTTTGCAGAGATGGATGCGCCCTGCTTTCTGTTTGGATAGTCTCTCTTCCAATGCCCAATCTGTTTGCAAATATGGCACTCTGATGTTTTCCTATTCTTGGATTTAGACCTTCTCCTTCCAGAACTTGCTGCTTTACCCTTGTTCCGCCCATGATCTTGACCCCCCTTGATATACAAACCTTCACCTTGACTTCCTTCCTCTACACTCTGTCTCCTTTGAGAATGAAACAAGAGTGTAGCAGTAATCGTATCGAAGCAGATAGTGTCTTTCCCGTAGGTAAGAGTAGTTACCAAATGATCGAAAGAACCCGATAACGAGCACAACAGAATTATTGTCTTGTCTTCGTCATCGACCTTCACCCTTATAGTCGCACCAAATTGGCAATTATGTTGTTAAATGTATTGATGTGATGTTGCAAATTTGATCATTCATGCATCCTTAGACTGTATAGTCGTTGTTTCATGAACAGTTTGTTCATTAGTGTCTTCAACATATACTGACTCTCCAATTTTTCCTAAAATGCCTTCGGAGTCATTAGGTCCAAGATGTGATACTTCACTTCGTCTGAAACACATAGACGTATCCCGCGGCCTTCTCCTTCATCTCTGCCAAATTGTTGTCCTCCATGTCTGCCGCTTTCTTCTCACGCAGCGCCTTCTGTAAACTTTGCTGAGCCAATAGATCCTTAACCCTTCTTTGCCATAACCCGAAATTTCCTGTTCTGTCGAACCTTGCCACTTCTAATTTCGCACCAGAGTTAGACATCAACTAATACCAGTTGTTTAATAACAACAGTAAACGAAGAAACAATCATAGAAACGAGAATCGGAAATAGAAGACACGAAATTAGTCACGCAGTTCGACCAATCTTTGCCTACGTCTTCGACTACAGAGCAGTTGTAGTTCTGTCTTATTGCTTGAGTGAAATTAGAATTGCAAGACTTAGGGTTTCAATGTTACAATAGGTATTTATACTAACTAGGTTCAGATTACAATAATACCTCTGAACCATAATTACTACTCCCCTAGTGCACGCTTTTACGTGCAAATGTCGCTCCATGGTGTGGTAGCTATTTAGAGCACACACTTGCTCTTCAGCCCGCGCATTTGCGTGCCAATGTCACGCCATGACTTGCTAGTGCATATGAGCCATACCCAACAATATGCATCATCAAACAAATATCTATCACGCGCATCATTAAGCTACAGGACAATACTACTCCCTCTATCTCATATCTTTGTTGTTTTAGTAAAATGAATTTGTCACAAATTGATTGTTGTTTTACATTCTCAATTAAGTATTTGATTTTTTTTTCACTCCTACCATTCTTTATTATGAGAGTTGTATATATGCAATAAATGACTCATGTTTATTTAATTAAAGAGATAAAAGGTTAAATGATAAATTATGTAACTATTTTTGTAAAATTTAGACTACTAATCATATTTCTTAAGAGGTGACTGCAAACAAACCGCAACTATTTTTTTTCACTACCTAAAAAAAAGGACACAACGGGAGTAATAGTTAATTGTTACTATGTACGGAAAGAAGAGAACTGGTCATGCGGCATGTGACATGAAAATAACTAGGAAAGAAGAATTCAACCTTCCTCTTTATCTTGGTGGGAAAGTATTAGTAATTGATTAAAATAACACTGAAACTAGTGAGAAGTGAGAACTAGCAGAAGTAGTGTGAAAGTTGTTTGTTACTATTAAATGGGGGAACAGGGAGCAGCTTGTGCAGTAATCCATGTGTTTCTCTTAATAGCAGCCTTGTTTTGGAGTTAGAACCACATTGACTCCATGTTTCTGCATGCATGCATGGTGCTTTTGTCTTTTTCCTCTATTATTTTTCTAACATAGAAAACAGTTTCTGAGAAGGTGCAGAATGAATATATGTATTTCAGCACCGAATATATATCTTTGGCATGGAGTGCCACTAGATGCTACTTTATTTCTAACACAGTCCCATGCTTGCGGCTCATGTTGTCTTTGAATTCGATCTATATCATTTATATTTGAATCGAATCTCTATGCTAAGTAAGTCAATCATAATTATATATACTGCATATATGCATGGACGGTTAAAATGGCCATCACAAAAACATGTGATAAGTCAGTAGACTAGGAGTGAATAAATACATTAATAATAAGTGTGCTCTATGCTGAAGGATCAATTAAGTCTCTCACTGTTGTACCAGGCAAACTGAGCATAAGATTAAATATAAAAGGATATGAATGGTTTAGATCGTATCAACCAACATGAAATCTCAACAATTCATAATTTTGATGTTGGAATCTCCTCCGCGTACAGTGGTTGATGGCTTCACATCTCCACGCCAGAAGGTGTCCCTGCAAGGACATTCTGATGCCTAATTCAGTATTAGGGCTTTAGATAAGAGGAGAGAAAATAATCAGAGTTTTCGTCAGCTGGATAGCTTGTCAAACCTGTGGGGTAAAGACCCTACTTATTGATGTACCTCCCAAGGTCGTTTTGGGGGTGTAACACCCTTTTCTCAACGGTAATTTAATTTAAAATCAGAGTTCAAAAATCGTTTTTCTTTAAAAATACATCCTCAAGGGAATGCTACGTTCACACCAAACTTCACTTTAATCTAGTCAACAATACTTTTCACTAATAAATATAATCGCGTGATACATAGCACGACTTAATTGGGGCGAACCCTCAAAACACCGGTTTCTTAAGCAAGTCATACATCACCAATATATTTAAATCTAACTAAACAATAACAAGACAACTATAACTGGCTTTTGTTTCCCCCCAAGTGCTACGTATCAGAGCCAAACACAACCGACTAGAAGAGGGAAGGTAGAACCTTCACTCGGGATCACATGCACGTTGCCGACATAAGAAGCAACATAGAAAGCAGAAGGGTGAGTCTCTAACGCATATAATAGGATGTATGATAAACATCATGTTAGAGAAAGGCAACTAGAAACACCACTACCCAATAAACAAACACACATCATCAAGTTATAACACATCAACTCCTAATCATCAAGAAACATCACCAATATGCATGAGTATATGCATGAATGCAACCCAACACCAAGGGTATAATGCATGTGGTACCATCACCGTCATTATTTCGCCATTCGGGCATGTCCGTCATTAATGATATGAAGACCGAAGTCTACAATATCGAGGCCGAAGCCTATATTCGTCCTTTAATGCATATGAGGCATGTGACTCCATGAACAATGCATCAACCACAAACAATCATATCATGTATGAATTGACACCGTCACTGGATTTACCTCCGTCTTTTAATCCATCGTCATTACACCCTCATTAAGCTCACCATCACTCGGTTACACTACCTCGGTTACACTCCTTCGCTTCACCATCACTCACCTCGGTTACACTACTTCGGCACACTCATACTTTGACGCGCACATACTATGACGTACAGATACTACACTTCAACACACCCACTCTTCTCGGCACACACATACGTCGACACACATATCCTTCGACGCACACCTACACTTCGTCACATCTACACTCCGACACCAACACGTCGAAACCTACACTTCGACACATCTACACTTACACTTCATCACATCTACACTTACACTTCATCACATCTACACTTCGACCCTCACATACTTCGACACAACTACACTTACACTTCATCACATCTACACTTCGTCACACGTATACGTCGACTCCCATATACTTCGACACACATATCCTTCGACGCACACATCCTACAACGCACCTACCCTTCTTCTAAGCACGTGAATACTTCACTTCGAATGGCGCCCTGACACCTAACCTCATCTTCCCTCTTTTCTTTGATTCTCATACTATGATCAAACTTAACCCACAATTACAACAACGTATATTCATTCAAATTTACCCAACACACATCAAAGTAATAAATAAGGTGACAACACCAAAAATGGCGCTCATGCGCTGTGGGTTCCTCAAACCCATTTTCTTTTCTAGGTCTTTCATATGACCAATCATCAACAACACATACACACATCACAATTTCACCAAATTGACTCAACCACAACATCAATCACACAACCAACAACACAAACAACTCAATAACCATCCTAGAGTCTAACCCATACATAATACTAATCATATACTCCATTATAGGTGAAAGAGAGCCCCCTTACCTCAATAGATTGAAGAACAAGTACTCTCTCCACCAAGACTCCAAGATCCACCAACAAGCAAGCTTCTCTTCCTTGAACTTGAACTCTCTATGCCAATATCTTCTCTTCTTCCTTAAGCTGTCGCACCTCTCTCTTACTTTCTCTCTCTCTCTATGACTTTTCTTTGCTTTTGGTTGCAAATGAACTCTCTCACCATCGACACCTAAACTTATATCATGGATATGGGCCTAACTATCATGGGCCTTTATTCACACCTCCTCCATTACTCAAACACCTCCTAAATAAAATAAAACTCCAAATGAAATATTTGACTTAATAAAATGTTGTAAGCCTTAAATAACCCAATTGAATAAATAATTGAATTATTTTTGGGGCGTTACAGGGGGCAGAGGTCTTCGCTTCTTTAGGCGGAAGTCACTACGAGAGCAGTTAATGAGATCGTGGCAAGATCTTCGACCATAATGGGGCCATTTTTTGTTTAGCACGTTGGGAGGAATTAGGTTAGTTTTGACCTCCTACTTGAGTGTGAATTCGATTCCGAGGTGGTGCTATCAAGGGTAGACCTCGAAAATCGTCTCAGGGACTCAGTTACGTTGTGTTGTATTTCTCTGAGACTAGAACACTTATGAGCGCTCGCTTTTGTCCTACAATCTGTAGAGGTTGGTTTTACTTTACGAAAGGAATTCCGAGGAGCTCGACACTAGATTAGTTTAGAGATAATCGTGACCATAATACAAGCCCCTAGGCTTCTAATTCATGAGAAACAAAGTCTAAAGAATATCTTGAGTCGTTCTTCACCGAGCCGAGCTACCAAGGTATAATCGCTTGTACTTCTCAAGGAAGGTTCTTGACATGCCTCATTGAATGCTTGGGTTTCTTGATGCGACATATCCGTGGCGTGTGACGGCTCATGTCTCGTCAGAGCGAATCCTGCATTTGAAACAAAGTGACCTTTCTTGATCCGGGCCGACAGGTGTGTCGCTTTCCTTGATGCAATCTAGATCGTTGGATCTTATGGTGAAGATAGGCGTCCATTGATTTTCAACGGCTCGGATTTTCGCGAGGTTGAGGGTATTGCCTATAAAAGGGAGATAAACTCTCCTTCCTTCTTCTTCTCTATGAACTCTTTGAGTTTCCAATTCAAAGTTCTTACAACTTACCTCAAAATCTCGCTCTCCATAAGCCAAGTTTCAAGCATTTCAACTTTTTCGGGTTAGTCTCTTCTTCACCATTATTTATTCAGTTCTTTTTGTTTATTGAGCCCTCACTTCCCTTTGTGTTACACTGCCCGGGGAACCCACAATTTTCTTGTTCGCTTCTTCTTCCTCTTTTTTTTGGCAATGGACTCTCCCCTCCGCCAACCTATAGGGGTAGAGGAGGTTACCGAAGAGGCATCTTCTATACCAATTGACGATACACGTTCGGCGAACGAGGGTTCCCACGATGGTTTAACGATTTCTGACATTGAGTGTGGCGTCGTTCTGATGGAGTACCTAGGAGAGAGTATGTTATCTCTCCACTATGGACATAGAATCGGGGTATCTGAGCAAAGACGATATTGAGGCACTTCGCAGATCGGTATCCAACATTTCCCGGGACAAACACTATGAGAAGATGGTGCATCTTGATTTCTGCAAACCTGGTGAGAGAGTGTTTCATTTTTATCCTTCTGAAGATCTTCTCGAATCTCGACTACGTCCATCTTTATGACACAATGTTAGATCGGATAGGAATCCAGCTCCCTTTCACTGTCTTTAAGCGCGAGGTGATCGAGTGGCTCAATCTTTCCCCTTTGTAGCTTCATCCCAATAGTTGGTCGTTCATCCGAGCATTCAAGCTCATTTTTCTTGTAGAACGGCATGGACGCCCGGGTCCTCATTTTCTTCTACTTTTTTTCAGATGAAGGTGAGTTATCCTTTGAAGTGGTGCTCACTCAACCAGATGGCGAGCCGAGGCTTTCCTAAGTTGTTCGATTATTTTGTCAAGCATTGGAAGACGAAATTCTTCTAGGTCCGAGCTGCTACCAAGACAAAGACTTTTTGGACTCGAGAGGGTGAAGGACATTGTTCTGGGACCCCAGTCAAACAAATCGACATTTGTGGCTAACACCTAGATTAGGGCTTGCTCTTCCTCTTATGGCAGCTGGTCTCGATTTTGACTTTCTTACCAAGTCCTGCGACCGCTATTTATTTGATGTCATTGACTGGAATGGGTCGACGCTCATTTTCTCTCCGAGGGTCGAGCTCCAGCATAGCACATCGATCGATCGTAACCATTTGGGGTTCTTCCTTGGCTTCTTACAGACTCCATTTTCTCAAGCTGTTACATAGCATTGTCTTGTCTACTATTGATCGACATGTATGGTGGCTATCTGACCATCCTTGAGCAGGAACTTTGTTGCCAAGTGTGGTGTGGAAACTATCGCTTCCAGAGCAGTTATGATGGGCCTTCCTATGATCATATTGTAGGCTTTTATTTTCTTCGCTATGAGGTCTACTCGGAATGTGATGAGTACGTCGAAGTACCCTGTGACTCTAGCGGTTGCTCTTGACAATCCAAATAGACTACCGATGTATGGTTTGATGACTGAGGTGGGTAGCTCCAGTTGGTCGTAAGCTCTTCCCTAGATCAACGCTTGTTGAACAGAAATGTTTGTGAGCAAAATCATTATTGCCAAAGAGTATTTCTAATTTCGATTGATCCCTCAGTAGTCAGCTTTTATAAAGGTGATCAGAGGGAGTGGTTCCACCGCCGAGGTGATAGAGTTTACAGAATTGGTAGCGCAGAGATATCTTTTCTGGGTTCCCTTGGTGTCGCTTCCCCCAACTAACTCTCCTACGATCAGGTTGATCCTGTTATCCGACGGCAGAGGGCAATTTCCTTGAGTGGCTGTTGCGCCTTGCTGCTAGTTGTTATGAGCAGGGGATCAACCTCTTCCCCAACCTCAATATTTTTTTTGTCTATCTGGTTTCCTTTTCCCACCTCTATCCACATACGTTTTCGAAGTGCCCAACTTTGATCTTGTACTTGAGGGTATGGAATTCATCACTCGTATGGTGGTACTTACAGTATCTCGTGTGATCTATGCCTTAGTGAGTTTCTTTCTGAGGGGGTAGGTTTATCAGGTTGTTTTCGCAGGCTTCTCAAAAGATCCAACCCTTCCTATCAGCAAGGGGAGTGAATCTATCTTTCTTAGTTTTTGTGACCCGAGCTCCTTTTTCCTCCCTTTGGTTGTGGGTCGTGACTCGAAGCCTTTCCTTTGTCAAGCTTCACCGGGTCTTGAATCTTGGTCGCGACAAGTTCTTTCATGTTGATGTAGCCTACTGCCCACGTCTGAATTGTCCAAAGTTCACGATTGATCGAGCAAGAAAATCTGAGAATGGTCCGGGCCTCAGGCCGATGATCAATGCATCTAGGGCTACATCAAAATTCAAGTTCTTGATCTTCTCGATGTCTTTGTTGAATCGGTCCATAAATGCGTTCAGCCTTTCACTAGGCTTCTGTTGTAGATCGATCAGGCTAATGGTGCTTTTACTACAGCTCGGTTGGTGACGAAGCAAGCTATGAACTTCTTAATCAAATCTTCATATGAGTGGAGGGACCCTTTTGATAAGATTGAGAACCAGCCAATGGACGATTTCTCTAGTAGGCATGGAAAATTCTTGCACTTGACTCCCTCCAAGGCCACGAGGAGCACCATTCGCAAGTTGAAAAGTGTAAGGAACTCTTTGGGGTCGGTCATTCCATCGTAGGGCTTGATGCTTGGCACTTGGAATTTTCTGAGGACCCTGGTGGCCAGGATCCATGAAGCGAAGGGGTGAAACATAGACCCTTCTTTGGGAGAGCAATTCTTCCTATGCCTTCTTTTTTTGTGCCTGCGATGTCTCCGTCCCCTATGCAGGGGGCTCAGAGAGGTATCCACCGAAAAGTAGCTTTCAAAATGACTGAAGTTGGAACTGCTATCACAGGAATGACTAGGGCTAGGGCTTGGCGATCGAGCTCTGCATTTATTGTCCATCCGATGTCCATCCGATGTTCCTCCTATGCCTATTCGGCGGTGGTCGAGGTGCTTGGGAAACGCCAGCTTGCAACGTCTTTTCCTACTGGATCATGGCACTCTGGCATCTTTGTAAGGCTTCGTTCTCGGCCTTCAGGATTTCTTCAGCTTCGTGTTGAGGGACTCTTGTTTGCGTCGGTTCGTACCCGCATCTGTGCCCTATAACTACTATCTCCACGCTCCGCTCTCCCTAACATCTATGGACGCTTCCATGCTAGTTTGGCGAAGGGTCCTTAAGGAGAGACTTTGGTAGGAACTCGTGTATTGTTGGGCAGAAGAGCGTGAACGGAGTTCCCTTCGGCAGGAGAGGGGTCTCTCCTTGTATTATTTCTGGTGGTGATCATCAGATCTTTCAACGCTTGAAAGTGTGGTAGTCTAGGAACATTTTATCTGAGCCTCACGGTGGATGCAAAATGTTGATGTTGTACACCGGTGGCTCTCCTCCGTGTACGGTGGTTAATGGCTTCACGTCTCCACGCTAGGAGGTATCCCTGCAAAGACACTTTTATGCCTAAGTCAGTATTAGGGCTTTAGATAAGAGGAGAGCAAATATTCAGAGTTTTAGTCAACTGAATCGCTTGCCAAACCAGTGGGGTGGAGATCCCTATTTATAGATGTACCACCCAGAGCCGTTGGAGGTATCCGCTTCTTTAGGCGAAAGTCACTGCGAGAGCAGTTAATGAGATCGTGGCGAGATCTTCAGCCATAATGGAGCCGTTACTTATTAGTACGTTGGGAGGAATTAGGGGTTAGTTCTGACCTTCTGTCTGAGTGTGAATTTGATTTTTAAGTGGTGTTACTCGGGGTAGACCTCAGAAACCGTCACAGGGACTCGGTTCATTCAGTTGTTGTATTACTCTTAGATCGGGCAGCTTATGAGCTCTCTGTCTTTGTCCTACCATCGAGTGAGAGTCGATTTTAGCTCAACGAAGGACTTTCGAGGGAGCTCAAGACTAGATTAGATCACAAGTAATCGTGACGTTAACAATATATATATATATATATATATATATATATATATATATATATATATATATAAAAAGTTAAGTCATAATTTATTACTTACGTACAACTTTAGTTTGTAATTCTATCAATTAACAATGTCGGTTAACCAAATATAAAGAATTTTCTAACATGGTATAACACAAAATGGTAGATATTTGGCTCCTTAATTATTTAGTCATGAGTTCGATTTTCGATCGATCGTATGGAAAAATACCAAGTGGGAGAGGTCAACCATTTTAATAGATCTCAATATCTTGAAAGATTACTCTACTGAATCATTGCTTGTGAGAGACACTTTAGTTTACCAAAAAAAAATATAAAAAATTTGAATAAAATTTCATTAATTTGATTATCTATTAAACATGAAGGAAAATTAATTTTGGTGCCTCTAAATTTTATAGAGATTTTTTCAAAAAAGAATCTACAATATTTCTCACATGGTAAATTTCTTTTTGTCTCTTTCTGCACTCCTCATATCCATTTTCGAATCTTGCGGGGCTCCATATCTACATATTATATCCTTCTTACTTATGTTACTCATATTTTTTCTGTTTCATAGATATGAATAGAATGTTGACAAAAAAAAAAAGATATGAATAGAATAAACTATTCATGATATGATATCGATGTTAGAGAAGAAAAACTCTGGTTATATAAAAACAAGTTGTGTTATAATTTATGGATCTCATTTCTAGATACCAATAATAAGTTGGTATTTGTCATGGCACGTGATTGTGACTTGTCAAAGAATGGACATTGTCTTTTATGAACTGAGGTCAGATGCAGCACTTAACATCTTCGATAATTTACATCTGTACTTCAGCTTCAGGATTTACCGTATATGCTGCTGTCGGATGCATTTTTTTCATGGGTGCCATGCCATCACAACTATTTAATCGATTTTAAGTTTAACAAATTTTAAAAACAGTTATGATTTTTTATCTTAAAAAAATTACTAATATTTTATCCGTGCATCCTCTTATAATATTAATTACTGAGTAAAAGTCAACAAAAAAAATGAGATTTAATATAAAATATGCATCCCAATTGACACTCTCGTTGGCGCTTTCGTTGACACTCTGGTTAACTTTGAGGTATTGTTATGTACTGAAACTCGGTGGCAGTGGTGAATGACATCTACATAAGTCTGGTAGCATGTAAGAAATCGGTGTCCTGTGTAGTCTACCAAGGCTCAAGAAAGTGGTTCTAAGAATACAAGAGGTTTGTGTTGATTCTCCGTGTCTTGAACATCTAGATTATTCTCCAGTTAACCGGAAGAAACCTTTAAACATTGATTTCGATAAGTGTAAAAATTTGAGACAGTTGTACTTGTGGTATATGGAGAGTACTACTATCACAATTTCATGAACTTTTCGCCAAATGTCCTTTCCTTGATACCATGAAATTGGTGCAATGTCGAATGGATGAAAGGATTGATATTTCAAGTGTTCAACTTAAGATTTTGAGCTTAATTAGTAAGTTGTCTAAACTTGAAGGAAATCAACATTGATGCTCCAAAGGAGCAAGTTAAATAACGAGTTCTGGAGTGAGTGGAAGTGTATCTACCAGCGCATGATGAACAAGGTGTTCCGAGATCAACTTGGGCGAGTGGTGGAAGTGTATCTAGACGACATGATTGTCAAGAGCAAAACCGACGAGATCCACGTCGCCGACCTCGAAGAGATCTTCGCAGAAGCAAGAAAGAACAACCTTAGGTTCAACCCCGAGAAATGTACTTTCGGGTCAGAGCGGGAAAATTCCTCGGTTTCTACTTAACCGAGAGAGGCATCGAAGCCAACCCGGACAAATGTCGAGCAGCGACCAACATGTGCCCACCAACTACGAAGAAGGAAGTACAAAAGCTGACTGGCATGATCGCAGCCCTCTCCAGGTTCGTCTCAAAGGCATGGCCAATAGGTCCTTGCCGTTCTTTAAGGTCCTCAAAAAGGGAGTTGAGTTCCAGTGGACTCCGGAATGCGAAAACGCCCTATCGGATCTGAAGAAAATCTTGTCTGAGCCACCGATCCTCTTGAGGCCCGAGGGTGGAGAAACCCTTTTCATAAGCTTGAAATCTTCCATGAATGAATACTCAATAGAGCTAATAGCTAAGATTTGATGATTGTAATAAGAGTAATATTATTTTAATCATAAAATAGGTCACACAGTGATCTTATTTATACAAGCCAAGAGTGTGCATCATGCACCACCCGAAAAGACAATAACTGAGAATCAAATATCTAGGGGAAGTTTAATAGTAATGGAATTGATATTGCAAGTAGTGGGAGCCATGGAATGAGAGACGCTTCAAAGGTATGAGAGAGAGAGAGAAGCAAAAATTACATAGCCCATTATTTCGAGAATTATCTTATTACCACTTTCTTTTATCTTTATTCACATCTTCCATATTATCATTTCTTTCCACATAATCACAAGTCAAAGCTGACTTGTCAATTGTTGACTTTAATACCTCCCCGCAAGCTGGACCATGATATATATTAATCATGCCAAGCTTGGAAATAAAAGGATTGAACATAGTTGGTGTGAGAGCCTTGGTGAAGAAATCTGCAAGCTATCCTTTTGAGCTTCATCGTACGCTTTCATCATCCCTTTCGCAACCTTTCCTCACAAAGTGACAACTATCTCGAGGTGTTTTGTTCTCTCATGAAATACTGGATTAGCAGCTATGTGTATGGCACTTTGATTGTCACAAAATAATGTAGGAGGTCTCTCACATTTTATCTTCAAATCATCAAGAATGTAAAGCAACCATTGAAGTTCACAAGTTGTTGTTGAGAGTGCTCAGATATTCGCTTCGATGAAGATCCGATACGGTCTGTTTTCTTTCTTTGACCTCCATGAAACCAAAGAAGACCCAACAAAGAAACAGTAACCAGTAATGGATTTTCTAGTATCCACACAATTGGCCCAATCTGCATCTGAAAAACCTGAAACTTGCAAAACAGAGTCTCTAGGAAACAATAGCCCTCTGTGTAACACCCCCTTACTTCTAATACTACTTAGCAATTAAATCAGAGTTTTCAAAAACCACTCAAGGAGTGCTACATTTTTCTA
Source organism: Oxytropis ochrocephala (assembly GCA_020916435.1). Classification (NCBI taxonomy): domain Eukaryota; kingdom Viridiplantae; phylum Streptophyta; class Magnoliopsida; order Fabales; family Fabaceae; genus Oxytropis; species Oxytropis ochrocephala. Next base: position 70,993,861 of record CM037091.1, on the reverse strand, counting down.
CATGAGCTTAACCAAGGAAAACAATAAAACATTTGCGCAAATAAAACAAAGGTAGTAGTAATGCACATATATCACCTCGCTTAGAAGGAACCGAGCTCATCAAGTAACAAGTTATTAGTTACAACTTAGTCAAAATAATACAAGTTCCAAAAGACATAGGTTTACAACACAAAATAACCTACATACAGACCACTTACACTACTCGCCCCCCCCGTTTACACTACCAGAGCAAAATGACGACGCCAACGACAATCGGTGAGAGAACCGACTCTACTCGGGGATACCGCAAGTTGCCACATGAGAGCAACATAAAAGCGTTAGGTGAGTCTCTAAACACATATAATAAGGTTTATGACAAGCATTATGCTAAGCAAACACATATAAACACTTCGGCACAGCACACAAATAACAATTATTCAGTGCATGAGTTATATGAATGATGCAGACCCAAAACTCCACGGGCATATGCATGATGGATCCATTAAGACCGAAGTCTTCTGCTATCACCTTAGGACCGAAGTCCTCTGATATCACCTTAGGACCGAAGTCCTCTGCTATCACCTTATGCTTATGATTTATGCGACGCCATGAACAATGCATATCACACAACATACACATTATTCAATTAAGTCATAACATAATTCCAAAGAATTTACCAATTAGACCGCATGACCTTTTATTCATAAATAGGACCTAAGTCCTCTCGCTTTCTCCATAGGACCAAGTCCTCTCAGATTCACCATTTTCATTTATTTAATGCCCCTCAGGGACTTCATCATGTAATACTCCTCTACACATAGCCATAGGGCCAAACAACGCACATATATCATTTTCTGGGCTAAGGCCGACGTCTCTACATCGGCCCACAACGCTAAGGCTGTCGCCCTCAGCTCACCAACCACCTCGGCGCCTAGTAGTGGACCAATCAGTCACTACGGGGCTACCATGTCCCTTAGGACTAAAACATCAAATAGGGACTAAAATGACTACACCATTTAACCCCTCACGCACTTGGCATTCCAAAACGACACTCACAGTCGCGCCCAGCAATAACCGGCGCTACACTAGCGTTAAAACCACACCTCGGCACCTATAGCACCTCAGCACACTCGGCACCTCGGCACGCTTGGCACCTCGGCATGCCTACACTCTGCTTCACTCATAGTCACTCCACTTCACACGAACGTACATCTCACCTCGTCAAGTGCACCTAGGTATGATATACTCTACGTCTCGGCCATAACACCTCGGTTACTACACGCTACACATTCTCAACGGCACTTCAGCAGCTAAGCCTAAGTACTTTACCTTGGCCTAAGCATCTCGGCCTACTTACTCTACACCTCAGCAAGCACAAACCGATCCTTATACCTAGTCTTATGTACTCATACGCTTAGTTCTTCGGTGCTCTATCACTCATCTCGGCTTTCTATACCTCGTTACTTACGTTTTGACTTACGATCATCACTTAAGTTTCGTTACACTAGTGGTAGGTAGATGCACCTCTACTTCCCAAGTCAACCCCTTCACTTAAGCCCGCACACACGTTCTCTTTGTTATGAACACTCAACTCCCAACCTACACCTCTGTAGTCTAGCTGCTCTACTCCATAAGAACCTTACACTCTCACGCCTCTCACTTTAGCTCACCGGGATGAGAGTTTTCTCAACTCCCATTTCACTCCTTAGTCTCTCACGACCATCACCTCATCATCTCAACACAAGCTCATCAAACGAGCTAAACATAGTGTTAAGCAAAACGTCGTAAAAACACACAAACACATGCAACACAACTCAGGAAAACACAGCTACAACTACTCACACATAACACTCATCATACTACAAAATTATACGTGAGAAGAGAGCCCCTAACCTTGATCACTTGAGTAAACGACCCTCTCTTCACCGATTCCTCCGCTTAACACTCGCAAAGAACACTTCTCCGTTGAGCTTGAGCTTCTTCCACGCCAAAAATGCTCTCCTTCTCTCTAGAAACTGATCTCACCTACCAACTTCTCTCTCTTACTTCTCTTTGACTTTTCTTAGATCCCTTTGTGGCAAAACATGCTTCCTTTCCTTCGACACTCTCACTTAAAGCACACACTTGGGCTTCTAATGGCTCATGGGCCTCCAATGGCTCATGGGCCTCTACGCCCACCTTCTCCATTCACTTAAGCATCTCCTAAATGAAATAAACTCCTAATTTAAGTCAATTGCCTATTATCCTTTTAATATGACCAACCAAAATACCTCCTAATACCATAAGAATCTCACATTAATCTTATGACCTAATAAAATGTTGCAAGCTTTTAAATAACCCAATTGAATAAATAATTGAACTATTTTTGGGGCGTTATAACTCTCCCCACTTAGAATCTTTTCGTCCCTCGAAATCTCACCAATCCTATGAACACATCAATTTCATCTATCTCATTTTGTTCTTTACTATCAATAACACCTTCTTGTACACTAAGTACTAGGACATACACACCTTTTGGATCCTCAAAATCCCACTTAATTTATCCAAACACCCTTACCCTACCATTAGGAAACCACACTATAGCAATTACTTAAGGTGCAAATGTTCATCTCTTACATTAATCTATATTCAAGCTACAAATAATATCCCCTCATCCCTTCATCCTATTTCTCATAATCGAATTTTAATCCTTTAATCATCCAAGGTTACACTTAGGTATCTACACTTCCTCACACACTTACATTTCTTTGACCATCTACTCTCCTCGACATAGCCACGACACTCTCGCCTTAGTACTAAAAGCAAGATTTGGCGCGACAAAGAAGTGGGCTCCATCAGACGCAACACAGCAAATTGGGCACGACATGGCGCCCGCTCCGCGCCAAGACTCCACTAGCACACACGCACGGCTACCCAACTCAAGACTCCAAGACAAAGTGCGCGCACACGCCACTAAAACAAAACTCGCGGGCATGCACACTTCGGCGCTACCCTTCATCTACTAACAGCTTCTCCAAATCAAAGACACCACTCAATTAATCAAGTTAAAATGAATACATATTTAGATTTTACGCTATCCACGAGTTATCAGGGCCTCGCTTCGTTGGAGACGGGTTATCGGGGTGATCACCCCTCCTACTCACTCATCCAATTTAGTTGAGGTCACATAACTACGCCTTTTCAAATTTTCACATAACTCAAATATCAACAACCATCACAACAATTAAAAACAATTAACATATATATATATAGCTACCCCCAACCAAATTCAAAGACAAGGATAACATCCAACTCTACTATAACAATAAGGAGATATCATTACAAGGCATTATTAACCACCTCTGGATCCAACAAGAGTAAACACCTATCCACCGCTCCTCTCTTTCTTCTGGCTTAGACACTTTAGCACTAATGTGTCCCACCTCACCGCAGCTTGAAACATACCACATCCTTGCGATTACACTCAAATATCCTATGACCCTCCTTACCACAATCTAAGCACCTTGATATCTCCTTTACACTCAAAACTCTTGTGGCGCCTTTGCCACATTTGAAACATATGATGTTAGCAGGAGCATCTCCCACTAGACCCTCCTCGCCATCACCGACTTCTTTTACCTTTGCCCTCCGGAATGTCATACGACTTGCTACGACCTTCACCTTTGCTTCAATTCCAAAAATTCCATTTCCTTCTTACCCTTTACATCCTCGTGGATAGTACTTCCTCATGAATCCCCTCTTGAAAATATCCCACGTGATTTCCTCACCAAAGATTTGCCATCGCCTCCAACGCAGCAGCCTATGGCCAAACTAAAATCCCACCAACACTTAGGGACCTATCGTCACCTAAGGACCAAAAGACTTCACCTAAGGACCAAAACGACACCTATCGCTCCATCGCTGACTTAACGTCACTACCGTCCGCACTCACCGTCCGCTCTCGCAGTGAAATACGCTAAACATAGCTCATACGCAGCACCTCGCACCCATTTGGCACCCCTAAGAAAACACAACACCTCGACACACCGATCGCACCTCGGCTCACTACTATTTCGACACCTTTGCCTTCGTCATACTCAAACTACGATTACGCTATGGTCGACATTTCCTAACGTGAAACCTACACATTACCTCGCCTATTTACCGACTCCAACTACGCTAGATTCGAATCGCGCGAAGACTTCGCCACGCCAGATTCGACTACACTCGCTTGGAATTGCGCCTAAGTTCGACCACACTTGTCTCGCCTATACCGACTTCACTATGTTGATCTCGGATAAGCCTAACTTTGACCGTATTTCAGTTTATAAAGCGACTCCACCTAAGTACATACACCACCCAACACTCAACGTCGGTCCTTTGGAACCTCACCACTTAACCACATCATCACTCACAGCTCTAAAGCTGACTTCGCACCTCGGACACGGCCCCATGGTTATCGTCCAACCCTCCACTCAATACTCCCACAGTCGTAGTTCTCACGCTACCTCAACGCCCTCCCACTAAACGTAGTGGACTAAACGGACTATCCCATTTCAACCACTTAAGCGTTCTCAACACCCAACAAAGACTCCCGGTTGCGCTGGCGGCGCGCTGCGCAATCGTGGCTTTCGAACGGCACCTCGGCACTCTCTCCCGCACCTCGGCGCCACGCACCACTCAACTCGATGCGCGCAGCACCTCACTTTCAATGGCGCCCTTGCGCTCACCTCGACCCACTTAGGTACAAGCCTCTATTTCATTCACCTCGGTTGCTATACCACCTCGGCAACCACAGTTCAGCAACTACGCTTGTAACACCCCATTTCTACCCGGTAATTTAAATCAAAAATCAGAGTGTACAAAAATCTTTTCTGATCATTTTCTAGTTTAGTGTGTTATAAAATAGTGGGTGGTGACTATGGGATTACTCGTAATCGATACTACTTGCAATGGCATTGGCCACTTTTGCAAGGCTCTCGATGATGCCCTCGTAAATACACCCAAAATGAAAGAAATTCTAGCCTTAGTGGCGAACCACGCTTAGCCATAGTCATTCAAAGACACTAATAGTATAACATAAAGTAATACTCAATGAAATGGAGCGTCACCACTCTTTCTCTTAAACCAAAACCAAATACGTAACACCAAGTAGATAACTCATAGAAATATAGTTTCACATAATGCAATGAAATCAATCATTGTCTCAACAAAGATAATCCAAAGAATATCAAAACAAATACATAAAGGCTCAATAAGGAGCAAACAGTAACAACGATGTCTAAACCCCACCCCTAGGTGCTACGTGATCGAGCGGGATCGACTCGGGGAGTAGTGAAGGTGGGAAGCCTCTCTCCCCGACTACCGTGGTAAATGACAACAGAAGGGGTGAGTCTCGAACTATATAATAAAGGTGATAATAAGCAATATATAAGCATAGCGTCATCGCACTCAAACACACCAATCATTAATCAATAATATTCATGCACTAATGAGAATGTATGCAATGTCATCATGCATGTGGTACCATTGGCTCCACCGCGCCTCGAGCTTCACAATCATCATACAAGGCCCCCGCCGCCCGCAGAGCTTCATATCACTTTATAAGGCCCCGCCGCCTCGAAGCTTCACAAATCATATTATAAACACTACGATCGCAGACCAATGTATGCATGAGACTCCATGTACATCACAACATCATTTCAAACAATTCAATACACCCAATTACTCTTACCTCGGTGTCAATCTCATTTTATAGCCCTCCCGGCTTGGCTCCACCGCCCATGCCCCCATGGCATGCTCAATCACCTCATTATAACCTCAACACCATTATGTCCCACCTGACCGTCCTCCTCTAGGGTACTCAACCTTACTCGTAGACCTAAACCACCATTTAGGACCAAACAATCATCTAGTGACCAAACTGTCACCTAGGGACCAAAATAAAGACCCTCTTAGGCACTTGACGGCCTCCAGCGCCATTTTCCCCACATTCTCGCGCCCCGCAGTGCAACACAAAGACTAGCGCCCGTAGAACTCAAAGATTTTGGCGCCCCGTGGCAACACGACCACTGGGCGCCACTTTCCTAGCAACTGCGCCCCACAGGGCAACACAGCACCTAGACACGAACTCGCATACGCTGCACACAACACAAGACACAAAGACAAAGACGACTTACGGTTAGCGCCCCACATTGACCACCTCAACACTTTCAAACCAAAAACCACCCGAGCCAAAATGTTTAAAAATGAATTTGGGCGAGTAAACACAAAATTTGGCACAGATGAAATATGCCTAAAAAGTAAGTTTCACTCCCTGGGCTCCAAAACACACGTGAAACGAGCCCTACCGGGACATTTTCAAAAATACACTTGAAATCGAAAACCATTCGAGCCAAAACACTTAAAATTGAAAGTTGGCGTGTGAATACAAAAGTTGGCACGAGAAAATATGTTTAGAAATACAAGTTTCACTCACCGGCTCCAAAACACACCTAAAACGAGCCTACCGGACATTTTCAAAAATACACTTGCAATCGAAAACCACTCGAGCCAAAATGTTTAAAATTGAAAGTTGGCGGTGAATACAAAAGTTGTACGAGAAAATATGTTTAGAAATACAAGTTTCACTCACCGGCTCCAAAATACCCACATTCTCGCGCCTGACAAAGAACTCACTCACCCGCAGACATCAAGCATAAAGACACAGCGCCATTCTCGGGCACCACAGGGCAGCATTTGGCGCCCACATCCGCACACACGCACTCCAACACACAAACAAGGCATTGGCGCCATTTTCCCAAAGAACTTGGCGCCCGGCAGAACACACCGCACAGAACACCTTCCTGCACATGAACAGTGCACAGGGCGCCATTTTCCCAGCAATGTGGCGCCCTGGCAGTAGCATTCCTGCACAAACTCCAAATTTCACCTGTGAACAGTACACAGGGCGCCAGAATCCTAGCATCTTGGCGCCCCAAACCCCAAAACCCCAATTTTTCCAAAATCTTCCAAACCAATTCACCCAATAATCCTTCTAACACTCCTAATTGCATAATCAAACAACCAATTGCATACTCAAATCATCAATTAACATCAAAATCACCAATTCATATATTACAAAACCCTAACTCACGCCTAAATCAATTTTTACCAACAATTTCATCAAATTCAAGAAATCAATCAACATGTGATCATCAAATAACATCAAAATGCATTTCTATGACACATATAATACCCATTATCTCCTCTATTATAGAGTGAGACTCCCTTACCTCAAAATAACCGTAGAGAAGAGCCTAGCGGAGTCACGAACAAAACCACCGCAATAATCCAAGCTTCAAGCCACGAAATTGCTCTTCTCCTCCTTCTCTCCTAGGGTTTGCCGTGAGCTCTCTCTTTCTCTCTCTCTCCTTCGCAACTTTCTTTCTTTCTTTCACAAATGAAAGAAAATTCCACTTTGGGTATATGTATATTGGGCCAAGTGCACCTTGGGCCCTTTTACACCCCGCCCATTTCTTCCACCACTCCCTTCAATTAAAATAAAATACTAAATTATAAACACCATATTATAATTTAATATAATTAAAAATTAGTGCAACACCTAAACAATTTAATCAATTTCTTAATTAAATTATTTGGGGTGTTACAACTCTCCCCACTTAGAGATTTCGCCCTCGAAATTGCACTGAGTCAAATAACTCGGATAGGACTCCGCATCTTGCTTTCCAGCTCCCAAGTCATACTCTCACCAAGAAATTCAACCACACTACCTTGACCAAGGCAATGTCTTTCCTCTCAACACCTTCACTTCTCTATCCTCAATCCTCACCGGCATAGTCTCCACAAAGGAGGTTCTCACGCACTCTACATCATCCATGTGAATCACATGAGACGGTCCGGAATATACTTCCGGCCGTGACACGTGGAAGACATCGTGCAAGTTCGAAAGATTGGGTGGCAAGGCCACCCTATAAGCAACCTTTCCAACCTCTCGGTGATTTGGCACGGTCCAATAAACCTTGGAGTTAACTTCTTTGCCTTGAGCACGCCTGAACACCACCATAGGCGTGACCTCAAGAACACATGCTCACCACCTGAAACTCCAAGTCCTTCCTCCTCTTATCATGATAACTTTTCTCGCGACTGAGACTCTTTCATCTTCTCTCTCGATCATTTTCACCTTCTCATGAGTCTCCTAACCAACTCGGGTCCAAGGACAACACTCTCCCCGGACTCATGCCAACACAAAGGAGTTCTCACCTCCGCCCATACAAGGCTCCTCAAAAGGAGCCATCCCGATGCTCGAATGATAGTTTGTTATTATAGGTGAACTCAATCGCTGGAAGATGCGTATCCCACGCACCTCCCCGCCTCCAACACACAAGCTCTCAAAAGATCCTCCAAAGACTGGATGGTTCTCTCTGCAATCGACCATCACCGAGGATGGTAAGTCGAACTCAACCTCGGTTTGGACCCCAAAGCCTCCCGCAAGCTTCCCAAAAACTCGATGTAAACCGCGGGTCTCTATCCGACACAATACTCTTCGAACCCCGTGAAGCTTCACAATTACTCGAATGTAAATCCTAGCCAACTTTGCACGGAAAGGTGATGTTGATAGGAATAAAGTGAGCGGACTTGGTCAACCTATCCACAATCACCCAAATAGTGTCGAACCTCTTACGGTGTTTGGCAATCCAAATACAAAGTCCATGGAAATGTTTGTCCCACTTCCATTCCGGAATCTCCAAAGGTTGCATCAACCCCGCAGCTTCGGTGCTCAATCTTTGACTTCCGCAAGTCAAACATGCATATACAAATCGCGCAACATCTCTCTTCATACCAGTGCCACCAAAATAGTTTCTTCGAGATCATGGTACATCTTAGTGGCACTGGATGAATGCTCAACTTACTCCTATGACTCTCCTCAAGTATCATCTTCTTCAACTCAAAGATCATCCGGAACACGATTCGTCACCCCGAACCTCAACACACCACGGGAATCCAACCTCAGAATCCCCATCGCCAGCTTGCTCACCAAAGAACCACCCAATCTACCAACTTCACATCTAACTTCGGCGCCTCTCGATACTAACCAAGAAGTCGTTCCCAATTCTCGGATCCCCAACTGACACTGGGGTGTCACCTGCAAACTAAACTCAAGTCACTGAATCGCTCAATCAATTCCAACTCCTCACCATCATCATAGCCGACATATGCAAAGTCTTCCGACTCAAAGCATCACCACGACATTAGCTTTGCCGGGGTGATAGTTCAAGCCGAAATCATAGTCCTTCAACAACTCACAACCAACGCCTCGCCTCATATTCAGGCTCATCTCGTCAAACAAGTACTTCACTTCTTGTGGTCACCGAACACTTCGAATCTAGTACCATAGAGATAGTGTCTCCAAATTTTCAACACAAACACAATCGCAGCCCAACTCTAAGTCATGAGTAGGGTAGTTCTTCTCATGGGTCCTCAATCTGCCGGGACGCATAAGCAACCACCTTCCCATCCTGCATCAAAACACCTCCCAAACCCATCTTGGAAGCATCACAAGACACAACAAATGGCCGCTCTGCACAGTAACACCAACACCGGGACGTGGTCAACCTTCTCTTTAGCTCTTGGAAGCTCTCCTCACACTTTGCATTCCACACAAATGCCTTTCCTTTACAAAGTCGCGTAGTCAATGGAAGGGCTAGCTTAGAGAACCCTTCAATGAACCTCCTGTAATAACCACCAACCCCAAGAAACTCCCGATCTCGATCGCAGACTTTGGGCTCTCCCATCGTAACACTCAGCATCTACCTTGGCCGGATCCACCGCTATACCATCACCGAAAATAATATGACCCAAGCTCAGCTCACCTCATGCAAACTGCAATTCACACTTTGACAACTTAGCATACAACTTCCTCTCTTTCAAGACCTCTAGCACCAACCTCAAGTGCTCTGCATGCTCTTCCTCTGATTTGGAGTACACCAAAATATCATCAATGAAGACCACCACAAACCGATCCAGATAACTATGGAAAATTCGGTTCATGTACTCCATAAACACCCCTGGTGCATTTGTGACACCAAACGGCATTACAGAGTACTCATAATGCCCATACCTTGTTCCGAATCTTTGTCTTACGGACATCCTCATCCTTCACCTTAACTGCGGTGGTACCTGACCTCAAGTCAATCTTGCTAAACACTTTAGCACCCACTAGCTGATCCATTAGATCATCTATCCTCGGGAGAGGATACTTATTCTTGATAGTCACTTTATTCAATTGTCTGTAGTCCACGCACAGACGCATACTCCCATCCTTTTTCTTTACCAACAAAACCGAGCTCCCCATGGTGATACACTAGGCCTCACAAACTTCTTCTCAAGAAGCTCCTCTAATCGCTTCTTCGGGCACCAACTCGGTCGACATCCGATGCGGTGCCATATGACACGTGCCTAGTACTGTGCACAAGCTCAATCCCAACTCCACTTCCTCTCTCGGGGCACACTAGGAATCTCATCCTAAACACTTCAGGAACTCACACACCACCAGAACCCATCAATCACACTGTTCTCAGCATACATGGACGCAATCAAAGCAAACAACCGACCACCCTCTTTCATTACCTGCGCAATTGCTCGCCAGACAACAAAGCGCACTCTTCCTCTTCGGAAGGAGAAAACTAATAGACTTATCGAGCGCTTGATGTGCGTGGTTATCTACTAACCAATCCATGCCCGTAATCACATCTAACCCACCCAAAGGCAAACAAATCGAGATCAACGGAAAATCTCTCGCCAAGACGGCGAGAGAGACACCTAGCACACATCGAGAAGTAGTCACGGACCGCTTAGCCGGAGTGTCGATAACCATCCTCTCTCCATAGTAGACATTACTAAATTTAACTTTTCAAAGACAAACAGATGCAATAAAAGAGTGCGTAGCACCCGTGTCAACAATAGCAACTAAAGGAGTACCGAGAGATGAAACATGTACCTCGGATATCATTAGGTCCCTCTCGAACTCCGCCAATGCAAACACCCTCCCAAGAGATCTTTCCTTCTTAGGCTTGGGACACTTGAAGCTAATGTGACCACCTTCACCACGGTTGAAACATACAGTTCCTTGCGGTCACACTCGGATGCCATGTGACCACTCTTCCCACACCTAAAACATCTCTTCACTTCCATCTTACAGTCAAAGCTCTTGTGACTGGCTTGTCACATTTGAAACACACAATATCGGATGGGCGCCTCCCACTTGGCCTCTTGCCCTCATGGTGCCTCCTACCCTCAGCAGACTGCTCCCACCATTGTACTGTTACCACCCGAATACCTTTGCTTCCCTTTGTCACAGAGACTTCTCATAAGGCTTACCTCCATGATGAAATTTCCCCTCTGGTCTCTCATGACCCTAGAGCGGGCATTGCTTTATCTTCTTCATATATCCTGCGCAAAGAATCTACCGGATCGCTGAATACTCTAATTTTTCTCGATACCCCACACCGCTTGATATCCGCTCTCGGTCCATTCTCAAACTTAATGCATTTTGAGAATTCACCCACTCTCAAACATAGTGGGGATAGAACTTGGCCAACTCCGTGAACTTGGCAAAGATATTCATGAATATCATACTCCCCGCCTCGCTTCAAGAAATTCCACTCTTTCTTACCTCTCACGTCCTCCGAAATACTTTCTCAAGAATTCCCTCCGAACACGGCCAAGTGATCTCTTCCCGCGCAAAAGACCCAATCTCTCACCGGTCTCTAGCCACGGTCCATCGACCTCTTCAGATAATGTATGAGTACTGTGTGACTTTCTTTCTCGCTCATCATGCGGCCCAATCACCCCTGAAGATCCTCTCAATCTCCTTCACCAAGTCAAGGCACCATCCGGTTGTACCTCCCTTGAAGGTAGGGGTTCTCTCTCGAACGCGCGCATCGCGGGTCTCATTATTCTGCTGGGTACCCACAGTCATGCGCTATAGCTCGCAAGGCCTCAAGAAGCAGCGATGATCCTTCCGCCATATCAACCTAACACTGCAAATAAACAACTGATTCGAAATTACTTTAAGACACCTAGTTGTCATACACACTATGACATGATCGACACACTTGGCCGACAGACCCGAACTTTTGCTCGATACCACTAATGTAACACCCCATTTCTACCCTGGTAATTTAAATCAAAAATCGAGTGTACAAAAATCTTTTCTCGATCATTTTCTAGTTTAGTGTGTTATAAAATAGTGGGTGGTGACTATGGGATTACTCGGAGTAATCGATACTACTTGCAACAGAGCATTGGCCACTTTTGCAAGGCTCTCGATGATGCCCTCGTAAATACACCAAATAAAAGAAATTCTAGCCTTAGTGGCGAACCACGCTTTAGCCATAGTCATTCAAAGACACTAATAGTATAACATAAAGTAATACTCAATGAAATGGAGCGTCACACCACTCTTTCTCTTAAACCAAAACCAAATACGTAACACCAAAGAGATAACTCATAGAAATATAGTTTCACATAATGCAATGGAAATCAATCATTGTCTCAACAAAGATAATCCAAAGAATATCAAAACAAATACATAAAGGCTCAATAAGGAGCAAACAGTAACAACGATCTAAACCCCGACCCCAGGTGCTACGTGATCGTGAGCGAGCACCGACTGGGGAGTAGTGAAGGTGGGAAGCCCTCACTCCCGACTACCCGTGGTAAATGACAACGAAGCGGGGGTGAGTCTCGAACTATATAATAAAGGTGATAATAAGCAATATATAAGCATAGCGTACCGCACTCAAACACACCAATCATTAATCAATAATATTCATGCACTAATGAGAATGTATGCAATGTCATCATGCATGTGGTACCATTGGCCCACCGGCCGCCTCGAGCTTCACAATCATCATACAAGGCCCCGGCCGCCTGCAGCTTCATATCACTTTATAAGGCCCCGCCGCCTCAAGCTTCACAAATCATATTATAAACACTACGATCGCACGCAATGTATGCATGAGACTCCATGTACATCACAACATCATTTCAAACAATTCAATACACCCAATTACTCTTACCTCGGTGTCAATCTCATTTTATAGCCCTCCCGGCTTGGCTCACCGCCCATGCCCCATGGCATGCTCAATCACCTCATTATAACCTCAACACCATTATGTCCCACCTGACCGTCCTCCTCTAGGGTACTCAACCTTACTCGAGAGACCTAAACCACCATTTAGGACCAAACAATCATCTAGGGACCAAATCACTACCTAGGGACCAAAACAAAGACACCCTCTTAGGCACTTGACAAAGACCAGCGCCATTTTCCCCACATTCTCGCGCCCGCAGTGCAACACAAAGACTAGGCGCGAGCTTCTCAAGATTTTGCGCCCTCAGCAACACACCACCGGGCGCCACTTTCCTAGCAACTGCGCCCCCAGGCAACACAGACTCTGAGACACGAACTCGCATACGCTTTGCACACAAACTAAGACACAAAGCAAGCACCACGGTTGGCGCCCCGTTGACCAGCTCACCCAACACTTTCAAACCAAAAACCACCCGAGCCAAAATGTTTAAAAATGAATTTGGGCGGTAAACACAAAATTTGGCACGATGAAATATGCCTAAAAAGTAAGTTTCACTCCCGGGCTCCAAAACACACGTAAACGAGAGCCTACACCGGACATTTTCAAAAATACACTTGAAATCGAGAAAACCATTCGAGCCAAAACACTTAAAATTGAAAGTTGGCGGTGAATACAAAAGTTGCACGAGAAAATATGTTTAGAAATACAAGTTTCACTCACCGGCTCCAAAACACACCCAAAACGAGCCTACCGGGACATTTTCAAAAATACACTTGCAATCGTAAAAACCACTCGAGCCAAAATGTTTAAAATTGAAAGTTGGCGGTGAATACAAAAGTTGGCACGAGAAAATATGTTTAGAAATACAAGTTTCACTCACCGGGCTCCAAAATACCCACATTCTCGCGCCCAGACAAAGAACTCACTCACCCGGACATCAAGCACGGTGACACAGCGCCATTCTGGGCACCACTGGGCAGCATTTGGCGCCCACATCCATCGGCACACACGCACTCCAACACACAAACAAAGGCATGCGGGCGCCATTTTCCCAAAGAACTTGGCGCCCGCGAAACACACCGCACAGAACACCTTCCCGCACATGAACAAAGGCATGTGGCGCCATTTTTCCCAAAGAATGTGGCGCCACGGCGAAGAGCATTCTGCACAAACTCCAAATTTCACTGTGAATGATTACAGGGCGCTGCATCCTAGCATCTTGGCGCCCAAACCCCAAAACCCCAATTTTTCCAAAATCTTCCAAACCAATTCACCCAATAATCCTTCTAACACTCCTAATTGCATAATCAAACAACCAATTGCATACTCAAATCATCAATTAACATCAAAATCACCAATTCATATATTACAAAACCCTAACTCACGCCTAAATCAATTTTTACCAACAATTTCATCAAATTCAAGAAATCAATCAACATGTGATCATCAAATAACATCAAAACAAAATTTCCTATGACACATATAATACCCATTATCTCCTCTATTATAGAGTGAGACTCCCTTACCTCAAAATAACCGTAGAGAAGAGCGGAACGGAGTCACGAACAAAACCACCGCAACAATCCAAGCTTCAAGCCACGAAATTGCTCTTCTCCTCCTTCTCTCCTAGGGTTTGCGCCGTGAGCTCTCTCTTTTCTCTCCTCTCCTTCGCAACTTTCTTTCTTTCTTTCACAAATGAAAGAAAATTCCACTTTTGGGTATATGTATATTGGGCCAAGTGCACCTTGGGCCCTTTTTACACCCCGCCCATTTCTTCCACCACTCCTTCAATTAAAATAAAATACTAAATTATAAACACCATATTATAATTTAATATAATTAAAAATTAGTGCAACACCTAAACAATTTAATCAATTTCTTAATTAAATTATTTGGGGTGTTACAACGCTTATGTGTATAAATACACGCTATACTCTAGTAATCACCTCGGTATACCTATGCTACACCTCGGCAACTACAAGTCGACCCTACGCTCCAGCTCTCACACCTTTACTCCTCGTTACCAATACTACGTCACATATGCTCGCTACCTACATCTCAACGCATTCTACCGTTAGACCATTTCACCTCGTCCCGACAATCCTTCAACTCACGTCAGTAACACTTACGCTCCTCGTAACATCTACTCCTCAACACATACATCACGACACACCTTCCTATACCTCGGCAACCACAAGTCGACTCTCTACGCGTATCCTCGGATACACTTACTTCCTCACTTATACTTTGTCCCACTCTTCGTCACCTACGGACCTTCACTTACGCTTTGATACTTATACTCATTCACTTATGCTTCGTCCTTCTCATAGTTAGGCAGCTACACCTCGGTTCCTCTACCCTACACCTCAGCCACTACAATTCGACTCCCACGTTGGGACTTAGCCACACTTACACCTCATCATCTATGCCACATCACCCACCTCGGTTACTCCTAGAGACAACATCTTATTACCATTCAACTCGGCTACCACTCCTCGGTCACTCGTAATGACACACCTCGTCACTACTCATCTCGGTACTACATACTTTGACTCTCACATACTACGTCGCACCAACCTACGACGCACACACCCATAACGCTCACACCTACAGCGCACCCACTCACCGCACACACCCTTCTCTGGCTCTCACACTATGATCAACTTACGCACCACTGTTATATACTCATACCTTCAAAACTAATCCAACACTTCTCAAGAACTCCACGAAGGAGACAGCCCCGACACCGACACCAACTCACTGGGAACTCCACGCAAATGACAACACAAACAACAACTCACTGGGAACTCCACGCAAAAGACAACACAAACAACAACTCACTGGGAACTCCACGCAAAAGACAACACAAACAACAACTCACTGGGACTGAGTGTTCCTCAGCTCCCATTCCTCTCTACGGTCTCTCACACGACCAATTCATCAGCAAAACACCACGGCTTCACCAAGGTGAAGCAAAACAACACAACCAACCTACGAAAACAGCTCAGAAACCATTCCAAGTATAACTCACACACAACACCTATCATATACATTATCATGAATGAAATAGAGCCATAAAACTCGAAATTTTGGGAACTCAAGACTCAATACTTGGTCGGACAAGACCGGACTTTTGCTCTGATACCACTTAATTGTAACACCCCCTTACTTCTAATACTACTTAGCAATTAAATCGAGTTTTCAAAAACCACTCAAGGAGTGCTACATTTTTCTACATGAGCTTAACCAAGCAAAACAATAAAACATTTGCGCAAATAAAGCGAAGGGTAGTGTAATGCACATATATCACCTCGGCCTGAAGGAACCGAGCTCATCAAGTAACAAGTTATTAGTTACAACTTAGTCAAAATAATACAAGTTCCAAAAGACATAGGTTTACAACACAAAATAACCTACATACAGACTTCACTACACTACTCGGCCCCAAAAGTTTACACTACCGAGCAAAATGACGACGCCAACGACACCGAGTGAGAACCGACTCTCTACTCGGGGATACCGCAAGTTGCCACATGAGAGCAACATAAAAGCGAAGAGGTGAGTCTCTAAACACATATAATAAGGTTTATGACAAGCATTATGCTAAGCAAACACATATAAACACTTCGGCACAGCACACAAATAACAATTATTCAGTGCATGAGTTATATGAATGATGCAGACCCAAAACTCCACGGGCATATGCATGATGGATCCATTAAGACCGAAGTCTTCTGCTATCACCTTAGGACTGAAGTCCTCTGCTATCACCTTAGGACCGAAGTCCTCTGCTATCACCTTATGCTTATGATTTATGTGACGCCATGAACAATGCATATCACACAACATACACATTATTCAATTAAGTCATAACATAATTCCAATAACTCACCAATTAGACCGCAGCCTTTTATTCATAAATAGGACCTAAGTCCTCTGCTTTCTCCATAGGACCGAAGTCCTCTACATTCACCATTTTCATTTATTTAATGCCCTCGTGGGACTTCATCATGTAATACTCCTCTACACATAGCCATAGGGCCAAACAACGCACATATATCATTTTTCGGCTAAGGCCGACGCCTCTACATCGGCCCACACGGCTAAGTTTTATGCCTCTCACCACCAACCACCTCGGCGCCTAGTAGTGGACGATCAACCACTACGGGGCTACCATGTCCCTTAGGACTAAAACATCAAATAGGGACTAAAATGACTACACCATTTAACCCCTCACGCACTTGGCATTCCAAAACAACACTCACGATCGCGCCAAAGAATAACCGGCGCTACACTGGCGTTAAAACCACACCTCGGCACCTATGGCACCTCAGCACACTCGGCACCTCGGCACGCTTGGCACCTCGGCATGCCTACACTCGGCTTCACTCCTAGTCACTCCACTTCACACGAACGTACATCTCACCTCGTCAAGTGCACCTAGGTATGATATACTCTACGTCTCGGCCATAACACCTCGGTTACTACACGCTACACGTTCTCAACGGCACTTCAGCAGCTAAGCCTAAGTACTTTACCTCGGCCTAAGCATCTCGGCCTACTTACTCTACACCTCAGCAAGCACAAACCGATCCTTATACCTAGTCTTATGTACTCATGCGCTTAGTTACTGGTGCTCTATCACTCATCTCGGCTTCTATACCTCGTTACTTACGTTTTGACTTACGATCATCACTTAAGTTTCGTTACACTAGTGGTAGGTAGATGCACCTCTACTTCCCCAAGTCAACCCCTTCGCTTAAGCCCAGACACACGTTCTCTTTGTTATGAACACTCAACTCCCAACCTACACCTCGGTAGTCTAGCGTTCTACTCCATAAGAACCTTACACTCTCACGTCTCTCACTTTAGCTCACTGGGACTGGGAGTTTTCTCAGCTCCCATTTCACTCCTTAGTCTCTCACGACCATCACCTCATCATCTCAACACAAGCTCACTGAAACGAGCTAAACATAGCGTTAAGCAAAACGTCAGAAAAACACACAAACACATGCAACACAACTCAGGAAAACACAGCTACAACTACTCACACATAACACTCATCATACTACAAAATTATACGTGAGAAGAGAGCCCCCTAACCTTGATCAGTTGGGTAAACGGCCCTCTCTTCACCGATTCCTCCAGTTAACACTCGCAGCAACACTTCTCCGTTGAGCTTGAGCTTCTTCCACGCCAAAAATGCTCTCCCTTCTCTCTAGAAACTGATCTCACCTACCAACTTCTCTCTCTTACTTCTCTTTGACTTTTCTTAGATCCCTTTGTGGCAAAACATGCTTCCTTTCCTTCGACACTCTCACTTAAAGCACACACTTGGGCTTCCAATGGCTCATGGGCCTCCAATGGCTCATGGGCCTCTACGCCCACCTTCTCCATTCACTTAAGCATCTCCTAAATGAAATAAACTCCTAATTTAAGTCAATTGCCCTATTATCCTTTTAATATGACCAACCAAAATACCTCCTAATACCATAAGAATCTCACATTAATCTTATGACCTAATAAAATGTTGCAAGCTTTTAAATAACCCAATTGAATAAATAATTGAACTATTTTTGGGGCGTTACACTCTGCCCGGAGAGCATTTCAAATATCTCAACACTCTGCAGGCACTATTGTAATGCATCACAGTTGGAGAATTGATGTGTTGACTAAGTTGTTGAACAGCAAATGTAATGTCTGGCCTAGTATTAGTGAGATAGAGCAATCTTCCTATCAACCTTCTATATGAGCTCACATCCTTATAAAACTCACCAGAATCCTGATGCAACTTAACATTTGGATCTAGAGGAGTAGATACTGGTTTAGCTCCTAGGTGACCAGCTTCAGTAAGTAAATCCAAACAGTACTTTCTTTGACACAATGAGATTCCACTCTTGGATTGAGATACCTCAATTCCCATAAAATATTTCAAAGAACCTAAATCTTTGATCTTGAAAGAGTTGTCCAGAACATTTTTGATTCTGTCAAATTCCTGCATACAGTTACCAGCCAGGATAATATCATCCACATAAATCAACAAAACTGTGAAATCATCATTTCTGCTCAAAGTGAACAAGGTATGATCTGATGTGGACTGTTGATAGCCTTCAGTGATTAACAGTTGAGACAATTTCTCATACCACTTACGACTTGCCTGTTTCAAACCATATAATGACTTTTTGAGCTTACAAACTTGTGCATTCTTGGTACATTGAACACCTTTTGGCACTTCCATATACACATCTTCATTTAAGTCCCCATGCAAGAATGCATTATTCACATCCAATTGATGTAAATGCCAGTTTTTCACAGAAGCTACAGCAATTAAAGTTCTCACTTGTGGTTAACTTTGCTACAGGACTAAAGGTGTCAAAGAAGTCTAGACCTCTCTACTGATTATAGCCTTTGGCAACAAGCTCCGGCTTTGTACCTTTCCACAGAGCCATCTCGCTCTATGTTTAATTTTATACACCCATTTGCTACCAATAGGTTTAACATTACAAGGCAAATCAACTATGTCCCATGTTCCATTCTTTTCTAAGGCTTCTAGTTCAATATTCATAGCTTGAACCCACGCAGGATCACTAGAAGCAACTTCATAAGACTCAGGCTCAACATCATTGTTTAAACAACTAGAAATATGTTTTTGTGCAGAAGACAAATTTGACAAAGAATGGAAACTCTGAATAGGATAACGAAAATTCAAGAGGGCTTAGTTGCGGTGTGGATGTTGAATTACTGAGATGTACTCGAGAGAGATAGGCGGGTTGGCGCTTCTCCCTTGTTGATCTTCTAGGTTACGATGAAGCTTCCGGTATCTCGATAAAAGTGCGGTGGTTCTTCATCAGAAACAGATCTACTGTTTCAACATAGTCACTGTCACAGTGACTTGGTGAGAAATAATTCCATTGAGAAATTTGGTGAGTTCCTTTATATGGCAGAATTTTCTCATGGTAGGAAACATTCCTAGAAATGAAGATTTCTTTGTTATTCATGTCTAACAAAATGGCACCCTTCACTCCAGACTTGTATCCCAAGAATATGCATTTTCTACCCCTAGGTTCAAGCTTAGTTCTGTGTGATTGAAGAGTTGAGGCATAACACAAGCAACCAAAAACTTTTAAGGTGTCTAGGTCAGGTAATTTGTTGTGAATGAGTTGGAAAGGAGATTTGTTTTGTAAGATAGGACTGGGAACACGATTGATAATGTATGTGGCATGGCTCACTGCATAAGGCCAGTATTGTTTTGGTAATTTGGATTGGAAAAGGAGGGCTCTAGCGACATTTAGTATGTGTTGGTGTTTTCTCTCAACTCTGCCATTTTGTTGTGGTGTTTCAACACAAGTGGTTTGATGTACAATGCCTTTGGATGCATAAAAATCTGGTACAAGGAACTCAGGGCCATTGATTGTCTGTCCTAATGGTTTTAACTTTGGATTCAAATTGGTTTTCAATCATGTTCACAAAGGCTTTTAGGTAGTGACTAGCTTCAGCTTTTGTTTTTAGAAGGGTAACCCATGTATATCTACTATGATCATCAACAGCAGTAAGGAAATATCTATGATTGTGAATAGAAACAGTAGAAATAGGTCCCCAAATATCAAGATGTATTAATTCATATGGTTTCTCTGCTCTACTATTACTTAGGCTATAAGGGAGCCTTTTGTGCCTAGCATAGTGACAAACATCACAAATGGAACCCTCATCATTCTTTACAAAAGGAAACTCATTGCTCATTAATCTTATTTTACTAGGATATAGATGTCCTAGTCTAAAATGCCATAATGCAGACTTCTCTCGCGATCTTTTCAAAGGCCTCTTTCACCAAAGACTAACTTCATGTACCTTCCTTGCTTCAATCTCTAAGTACATCAGCCCTTCAAACATCACACCCAAACCAAACCTCTTCTTGGTATTCAGATCCTGAATATGACAGACAGGGCCAGAGAAATCAACATCAAAATCAGCTTTGATATTGGCAAGAAGTAACTTAGGAACTGATAATAGGTTTATGTTAAAACCAGGGACACATAAGACATTATGAATGCAAAAGGAAGGTGAAAATTCTACAGTTCCTACATATCTAGCCAAGACAGTGTTTCCATTTGGAAGTGTGATTCTAATAGGTTTTATGGCAATGTACTTTTTAAAGCATTTGAGAGAACTACAAATGTGATCGGTGGCCCCTGAATCAATGATCCAAGAGCCAAGATAAGAGCAAGACAAAGCACAAGCCAATGGAAATATACCTGTCAAAGCATCTGAATATATATTAGACTTTGTTACCATGTTTGCCTTAGGAGTAGATTGACTGATCTTGCTTTCTTGTATGAGACTAAGAAGCTTCTCATATTGATCTTGTGAGATACCAAGCTTGCTTTCTTTCACTTCTTTTCCCTTCTGTTCTCTAGAATTTACAGAGTTTGCAGCATTGTTGTTTTTCTGCCAATGAGGTGGAAAACCATGCTTTCTGTAGCAAACATCAATGGTATGCCCAGTTTTCCCACAAAAGGAACACATCTTGCCTGAGTTCCCGCCACTGTTATTAGGAGAATAGCCTCCCTTTCCTCTTCCTTGACTCGGTTTCTTCTCAGTGTTTACAAGCATCAACTTGGACTCATCAGTAGTAGAATATTGTCTCTCATGTTGGATGACCATTGAGAAAATCCTATTCAAGCTTGGCAGAGGATCCATCAATAGGATTTGAGACTTGATCATAACATAATTTTCATTAAGTCCCGTGAGAAACCTAATGGTTTTACTTAGATTATGATGCTTATGAGCAAGTTCCAGACCAGTCAAACAAGAACATTTGCTTGCACAGCCACAAGTAGGTTCAGGCATGTAAGTTTCTAATTCTTCCCATAAGATTTTAAGTTCAGAAAAAAACTCTGTCACACTTAATGAGCCTTGTTTCAAAGCATAAATCTCACATTGCAATTCAGATATCTTAATCAAATCACCTTGTGAATACCTTTCCTTAAGCTCCTTCCATACATCTATAGCATTTTCTAAGAAAACAATGCTATGACCTATGGATTCAGCTACGAAATTCATAATCCATGAATGAGCAAGCATATTACACCTACTCCATGATTTAAAACTAGGGTGATTAGTGTCAGGTACCTCAATCGTGCCATCAACGAAATCCAACTTGTTCTTTCCACCAAGAGCTCTCTTCATCGATCTTGCCCAGCTATGGTAGTTGCTCCCGGTTGCACTTAACACTGGCGTCACCGTTACAGAGCCCGGACCATCGCTTGGGTGAACATAGTATGGGCTGGTCATATCTGCAGCAGGTGTATTGACCTGTTGTTGCTGTCCACCACCATCACCACCGGTGCCGGAACCGGCAGCATTGTTTTCAGGGTTCACCATGTGAAACGAAGTAAAATTGGAAGAGGGAAAAAAAGGAACTAAGACAAGGTATTCAGAGTTATTGCTCTGATACCATCATAAGCTTGAAATCTTCCATGAATGAATACTCAATAGAGCTAATAGCTAAGATTTGATGATTGTAATAAGAGTAATTTTATTTTAATCATAAAATAGGTCACACAGTGATCTTATTTATACAAGCCAAGAGTGTGCATCATGCACCACCCGAAAAGGCAATAACTGAGAATCAAATATCTAGGGGAAGTTTAATAGTAATGGAATTGATATTGCAAGTAGTGGGAGCCATGGAATGAGAGACGCTTCAAAGGTATGAGAGAGAGAGAAGCAAACAGTTACATAGCCCATTATTTCAGAATTATCTTATTACCCTTTCTTTTATCTTTATTCACATCTTCCATATTATCATTTCTTTCCACATAATCACAAGTCAAAGCTGACTTGTCAAGAAAATCTTGTCTGAGCCACCGATCCTCCTGAGGCCCGAGGGTGGAGAAACCCTTTACCTCTACCTCGTCGTAGCCGAGGAGGCGGTCAGCGCAATCCTAATCAGGGAAACTCCGGACGGGCAGCGCCCCGTGTACTTTGTGAGCAAGGTGTTGCAGGGTGCCGAGTCTAGGTACCAAAGAATAGAAAAAGTAGCCCTGGCCTTAGTCGTCGCCGCCAGGAGATTGAGGCCATACTTCGTGGCACATCAAATTGTAGTGCGAACCGACCAGCCGATTCGTCAACTCCTGCATCGCCCAGACGTGGCAGGCAGAATCATTAAATGGGCGGTGGAACTATCCGAGTTCGGGATAAAATACGAGGCACGCACTCTCTCCTCGAGGCACACAGTACTCGCCGACTTCAGAGCGTAAAATGACCCCACACCACTCGCAGCGGAGGGGCTGCTCTGGACTCTCCACGTGGACGGTTCCTCGAATTCTAAAGGAAGCAGAGCTGGCTTAATACTGGAAAACTACGAAGGTCTGATGATTGAAGTCTCTCTGAGTTTCACGTTCAGCGCCTCTAACAACCAGGCCGAGTATGAGGCCTGTATAGCCGGGCTGAAACTGGCATCCGACTTTGGCGCAAAGATCCTTGAGTTAAACAACGACTCCTTGCTGGTAGTCTCCCAGGTGAAAGAAGAATTTGTAGCTAAAGATACAGTCCTACAATGCTATCTCGGCTGAGTACGAGAGTTAATCCAACTGTTAGAGAAAGTAGAGTTAAAACACGTCACAAGGTCCGAGAACGCCCGGGCGGACGTCTTAGCCAAACTGGCAAGCACCAAACCCACAGGCGGCCTCAAGAGCATCATTCAGAAAAGTCTGACAAGGCCCAGCGTTGACCTATCTCCCCTGACCGTGCCCGATGTCAACAGCATCGTCGAGCGTGGATCCGACCCATCAAAGCATATATAGAATCCGGGGAGGTACCTCCTAACCCGAAGGAAGCGGCTGCAATTCGGAAAAAGGGCTACCTCCTTCACGGTCATTGATGGCAAACTCTTCCGAAGAGGATTCTCGTCACCACTCTTGAGGTGTGTCGAAAGCGAAGAGGCCGAGTACGTACTCAAGGAGATACATGAAGGGGTGTGTGGACAACACTTGGGGGCCCGCGCGTTGTCAAAAAAAGGCCCTCCGAGCAGGCTACTTCTGGCCGACCATGGTCCAAGACTCCGCTAACATGGTAAGAAAATGCGACACATGTCAGAGGTACGTTGACGTGCACAATGCTCATCCCGCTGAACTGACTTCCTTATCAGCCCCATGGCCATTCTCAAAATGGGGAATAGATCTTCTCAGGCCATTTCCTGTGGCCAGTGGAGGGTGAAGTTCCTCATCGTAGCCATCGACTACTTCACCAAGTGGATCAAAGTCGAGCCACTGGCCCAGATAACTGCCAAAAATTGCATTAAATTCCTAAAGAAGAACATCCTAGCAAGGTTCGGGATCCCTAGCGTTATAATAACTGACAATGGGACCCAGTTCACGGACAAGGGTTTCCGACAGTGTCTAGTCGACCTCGGTATCAAACAACACTTCACCTCAGTAGAACACCCTCAAACCAACGACCAGACCAAAGCGCCAAACCGAGTGGTGTTGAAAGGCTTCAAGAAAAGGTTGAAGGGCGCCAAGGGCTCATGGTCTGACGAACCTCCCTACGTCCTCTGGGCCTACCGAACTACACCGCACTCAACCACAAGCGAAACTCCTTTCCGGCTCACTTACGGAACCGAAGCCGTCATCCCGGTTGAGCTTGGGGAATCAACTTGGAGGACCCTGTACCCCCTTTCCAAGGAAGAAAATAATAAAGCCATCCAAGAATAGCTGGATACCGTCCAGGAAGTCAAAGACCGGGCGCAACTCGCCGAGGCCGTTGTGAAAGCCCGAGTAGCACGACGCTACAATCAGCGAGTCATCCCGAGAGAATTCGACGTCGGCGACATAGTACTCAGGAGGGCCAACGTGGGAAACAAAAATGCCTGAGACGGGAAGTTGGCAGCCAACTGGGAAGGTCAATATCGAGTTGTTTCGAATACCGGCAGAGGCGCCTACCAGCTGGAAACGCTCTCTAGAGATTTGATTCCCCGGACGTGGAACGCCGCGAAACTAAGGATTTACTACAGTTGACCAAATGGGAACTATGATTGTACTAAAATTTTTCCCTCTCCGTCATAATAAGCAAATATTTCGATTGGAAGCCTTCTCTCCCTTTTAAGGTCGAAACAATGCCCCTCTCCCCTGACTCTGACACCGAGCTGGCCACTCGGCAGATGATGGGATGAGGCGAGGCAGGCAAAGAACGCCCTCCGCGATCCCGGATCCACGAGTCCCATCGCGTGGCGCAGGCGAGGCCCACAGCGGCTCAGATCCTCATCGACCCTAACGCTTCGCGTCGTCGGCCACTCTTGACTCGTTGAAATATCTGAGACGGCTGACTGGCGGCGTGAACCAGCCCCCCACTAGTCTACCCTCGCGGGTACACCAGAGGCCGGGGGAAGAAGTCCAAGGGCGACTTCGACCCGTGCCTTCGCTGGCACAACCTTCTCACGTACTGAGGACTCTACGTCCGATTGCGCGACCGAAGGAAGAAGCTCTCAGCGGCTTCGCCCCTTCTCGATTCCGAGCTTCAATGCTCTGTCGAGACCTTGATTCCGAGCTTAAATGCTCTGTCAAGGGACAACTGGCTCCGAGCTTTAATGCTCTATCAGGATTTACTTGATTCCGAGCTTAAATGCTCTGTCAAGCTTTTTCAGGTCAACAACCCCGATTCACAGCAATCCCAGAAATCGAGGCTGGGCACTCAAGGCTCGCTCCAGATAATTCTCTCACATATTCCTTTACCAACCACTCGACGCCTGCCATCTCAATCCGAGGCCGGCCTTATCACGCTCGACCGACCTCGACTTGGGGGGCCACTATTCCGGTTCGGGTCAAAAAGCTCCATTGGACACTGGGCCAGGCCCAATATCTTTGCACGAACATGGCCCAAGGACGCCAAAAGCACCAAGCGCGGCTCGCCTCGCTCGGACATGTGAAGCCGAAGGCCAAGATCACGATCAGATCCAACGAACAAGACCGAGCGCCCACGTCTATAAATAGAGGCACGGGGTGCCCAATCCAGGTACGCTCTCATTCTTGCAACTCTCGCCTATTCTCCCACTGACTTAGGCATCAGAGTTTCTGCAGGTACACTCCCACCCGGCGTGGACCGCAAGCGCACTCGGACGACCGAGGACATCTCTCCAGTTCTGAGAACCAACGACGAGCTCTGAGGAAGCGGAATCCACATTCTTCGAACAAGGTACACTCCCGAGTTCAAGATCGAAAACTATATATACTCTGGATCAAGTAACGGGTCCGTGTATCCATTTAGAGGATCCGAAGAGCTCCGCAAAG
This sequence comes from Oxytropis ochrocephala, assembly GCA_020916435.1. Taxonomy (NCBI): domain Eukaryota; kingdom Viridiplantae; phylum Streptophyta; class Magnoliopsida; order Fabales; family Fabaceae; genus Oxytropis; species Oxytropis ochrocephala. The sequence continues at coordinate 70,967,520 of CM037091.1, read as the reverse complement.
ATCCATCTCTGGTTTTGTTGGATAACAAAACAATACTGATATTTGGGTTGGGCCAAAAGTGGACCCAATTGATATTTGCATCCCTGCAAGTAACAATATAGCATCCAATCAGTAAAAATTGACAAAAATTAATAAAATTAGCAGTTGAAAATGAACAGAAAACAAGAAAAACTTTAAAGAAGAAAATAAATTTATAAATACAAAAATTGAATAATATTCACTGAAAGAGTACTATGTTAAAGTAATAAACATTGCATGAAGTTCTTAAAAGTGATAATGCGCCTTTCTGCATTGCTGCATTCAGTGATGATGTCCCACAAAAATTTACCAAGTCAAAAACATAGTTATTATGCCTATGCTATAAGGTACTTCACTTCATCATGCATGCTATGATTCTGACAACATTCTTTATGTTAAAAAAAAATTACTACTGACAAATTGACCTAAAAGAAAATATTCTCACTAGTAAAGTGGAAGTGGTCAAAAGAGGTTGAAAGAAGCATATGGTAACTTCTCTATTACTCTTGTTTGTGGTCAAGCTCGATCTTCTCCATGCATGTGGCTAGGTTCTAATTCTTTATGTATTGGATATTGTTTAAAGGAGAAGATATATTTGAATTTGTCAGCAGACTTGCTTTAGAGTTTGAATGATTTCATTAATATATAGCTATGTTTCTGTCAAAAACATAATTTAACTATATTTTCTTAAAATTCCAGGCATTCTATAATTTTGTGTGCAATAATACTATTAAATTAACTGTCACACTTATTAAAAATATTGTCCTAAAATAAATGTCATTTTTCTAATTTTAATTAACATTTTATCAATATTATCCTCTAATTAATACTATGAGCTATCATCACTCTCAATATCTACTTTGCATTTATGATAGTAGTGAATACACTAATTACTAAAAGGTTAATTAAGTAAAATTATTTTTCTCTTTCTTTAGTTTACAGTATCTTTTTCTTAATATAAAATACCAAAAATAACAAGTAATTTGAGACAAAGAGAGTATCTAGCTAATACAAAATGATGAGAGTATCAGCGTATATAAGCATATATTTAGGCTCTCTTTTATAAAAAATAATGGATAGTGAATAGCTTAGCAAATAGTGCATAGGTTGGCTTATAGCGGTCAGCAGATGAGCTGATAGCGGATAGAGGATGTAAGTAAGCTTTCGGGTTGAATTTAAAGTCTTTGATAAAATTAGAGGTTGAACTAACTTATAAATATAAAATGACAGAAATAGTCATTTGTAATTAATGGTTAAAAATGAGAAAGATTGTTTAATTAATGCAAGATAAATTCAAAATTTAATTAATATAATTGGATATAAATGAGAGAAAAATGAAACGCTATAAGTTTTTTTTAGATAAGCAATTGTTAGTGGGGGTGGGGGAAATGTTAGTTTCCGGGACATGAACCCGGGACCTCCTTCTTGCACTCTTATGATGCACTCCTTCATGTCCCTTAGCTCGCCAACTGAGCTACCTTCCTGGGACTGAAACGCTATAAGTTATATAAGTTCAAACGGTAGTTTAAGTAACATCTAAAAAACATTATAAGCTAGTGAGAAAATATTATAAACTAGTGTTACAAAACACTTACTCCCTCCGTTACAAAATATAAGCAAAAACTGGTCAACAAAAGTTGATACATCTGATCTAAATTTTGGATCACATACATCAACTTTATTGACCAACTAGTAGGATACCCGTGCATACGCACGGGTGTTGTCATGTTCTTTTTATGAATAAACTTAGACAGTATTTAAATAGTCTGAACATTATCCCGTGAAAATAAAAGCAAATTTAAAGTAGATAAAAAAAAGAGTTTCAAATAAAAGATAGATAAATATTAAAACTAAAAATGTAAAAGTATCATCTAAAAATAATTATGCAAGTATCCGGTGCTTTTAATATATCAATGCGATATTTCTTAATATCGATGATTATTATCCCGTGTTTTTTGTATATTAGTGCAGCTATCTCGTATTTTTTTTTATGTATTTGTGTAGTTATCGCATATAGTTTAAGTTGATTAGTAGATTATAGTAAATAGTAAAAGATAGATAGTACATGATCAATAAGAAATAATTATCCCGTGTTTTTTATATACCAATGACAATTATTTGTCTTTTTTTAGGTATTAAATAGTTGTCTTCAAAAATTATAATTATCAATGACAAATATTAGTCCCGTGTTTTTTTATATATCACTGCAGTTATCCCGTGTTTATTATATATCAGTGCAGTTATCTCGTAGTTCAATTGATTAATTTAGTTAATTAGTAGATTATAGTAGACGGTAAAAGTTAGATAGTAAATTATCAATAAGAAATATTTCTTTAATATTAATTAGTAGTTTAAATAGTCATTAAGCCTTCTTGTTTTTTTAGTTAGTAGGTTTATAATAGTCTTCAAAAATTATAATTATCATTGGCAAATATTAATCTCGTGTTTTTTTATATATCACTCACTACAACAGATTTAAGGATTTGCAGCGTTTTTTTTGGGCATTGGTAGCGTTTTAAAACGCTAGAAAAGCTAGCGCTACGGATGCGTACCCCCCATTAGTAGCGTTTTAAAAACGCTAGGGATTGTCAGAAATGCGTAGCGTTTTGAAATAAAACGTTGCGGATCTTCTTTAGCGTGTTTTGGACATACGTAGCGTTTTTTAAAAAACACTAGATGAGTATATGAATCTCCATCCATGATAAAATATGTTGAGCCAATAATCAGAGATGTATTTATAGCTCAGTATTATCATTTTGGTGAATTAGTTTTCCCAACATTAGGGGGAGAGATAAGCAGCTGGAAATGAGTATTATGTGAAATAAATTATTATTTTATCATCTTGATCCTCCAAGAAACCAATGTGAACGAAGTTCAAAGAATAATTCATTTGCAAAATTTAGCAAATTATTCACCAAACAAATACTTAAATATAAATTGATGTCCCTGTTGGACACTCAAACATTGCAAATGACTCGAACCATGTAGATTGGTCGGTTCCAAAGAATAAAAATCTTCTCACAAGAAAATGAGCTTAAAAGCAAGATGGCCCAAAAGAGGATATGAAAACTCAAAACGAGTAATTTGACATAATTAATTTTCAAGTTCCAGAAGAACTGGTCAGGTACCTGAAATTTTTGGAAATGAGATCTCAATAAATTATGTCAACAATGAAATATGAAGGAACCGAAACAAAGTCAACGTTGACAATTTTGATGTGTATAATATAGTACTAAATGTGATAAGTGATGAAGAGGATCATGAACTAATGTCTAACAAGAATTTAGACAAAACAATGATTGGCCAAAATAGAAAAGATCAATTGAAGTGCGATGGCTCGCTTTGCAAAGAAAAAGTTTTTCAACTTGTAGTATGTACACTGAAGATGTAAAGCTAGTTAGGCTTGTTGTTCAAGAGTACTCGCACAAACCTAACATTGATTTTGAAGAAAAATTCACCTGTAGTGAATGTAAGTAATATTTAATACTTAGTCTATTAGCACATGAATGACTCAATTTACATATGATGGATGTGTTACAACTTATTTGTATGGCTCATTTGATAGTAATAATTATATGAAGACATAATTTGTCCATTTAGTTTTATGGAAAGATCTAGAAATGAATTTATTCTTATTGGAACTCTTGAAGAGATTTCAAAAACTATAGCTTGCTCAAAGAAAGAATTCTAGAAAATGACTTCAAATTATATTTGATGAATTTGGAGTTTGAACCTTAAATAGATCTCCACATAGAAAATCCTAGAAGGATAAAAGATATAGAGAAATATCTTAAAATAAATATTTTTGGGAAACAAAGTTTTTCTCGACCACAGATCGATCGATTAGCTAAGTGAATGATGATAAATTATATCTATTGAGTACATGATGTGTGTGTCAAGAAGATATCAAATGTTACAGTCTCGAAGACTTTAAATTAGTGCGCGCACGTCACTAAATGTCATATGAATTGATGTGATAGTATTATTTTATACTTAGTGAGATAGAATTTATCAACAATCAAAATGTACTAGAACAGAGTGTAATATATTTGTTTTTATATTTTCATGAGACAGATGAAGCAATTATTTTATGCATATCTGTTCATAAAACTAATCATGCAGATACAAGGTATTTGTTTTGATCCAGATCAAGTCAAAAATTCCAAACCTACTATTTTCAACATATGGTGACATTGAAACATCATTAAAATCTACAATAAATCTATGGTTATTGGTTCTTCATATCAGACTCAAGCACCATCAATTCAAGGAAGGGGCATTAAAGATAAAGCTCAACTAAAAGGATTATATATATCACTTTGTATATTGGTTCAAATGTTTCAAGAGAGAAAATATTGGTATCAATATTCTTAATTGATGCTTCAAACAGGGGGAGAAAACTGTACTCTTTTTTCCTTTTCCACGGTTTTGTCCCATTGGGTTTTCCTGGAAAGGTTTTTAACGAGGCAGTTCCCACATAAAGGATATTGTACTCTTTTCCTTCACTAAGATTTTTTCCCACTGGGTTTTTTCTTAGTAAGGTTTTAATGAGGCATATCCTCAATGGACATCCAAGGGGAAGTGTTATGAATATTTGTGGATGTCTGATAACTCATATTTATATGAGTTATTTATACCTCTAATCATTAAATTAAGTAAGTTCTCAAGTAATAATAGTATAGTATTTATTGCATTTCTGTTAATATTAGGAAAGGAAGGGCTAAACAACTGTGTTGTGCTGAAATTGGCATATTTAGTGCCCTTGTGAATGTTTTGATGTATTTTGTGAGTAGTGCAGTGTTTAGCGCTGTAGCGTCTAACGCTATAGCGTCTAGAAGGTAGATCAGCTGAGCATCTAAAGTAAAAGTGCATTTTTGGCGCCAAGCTCATTAATCCAAGCTCCATATCTTGTGTCCACTGTACTTGCTGACATGCCCGGATTTTATTGGATCTTTGTGGACACTTGGCATCGCATGAGCGAAGAATAGTGGAGTTGGTGAAAAGCAAACATCAACTTTATTGACTTTTGAGAAGATATGCACCACATGCTAGGAGACTACAAGATCTTCCTTCTCCCTTTCTCTTAGAAAAACCGAGAGTTAGAGAGAGTTTTTAGAGAGAGATAGAGCTTGATGCATTGTCTTCTCCATTTGAAACACTTGAACTTTTGGATTTTATTTCTTTTGTAAGTTTCTGTTTTTCTCATGGTGTTAAGCTGATGATGAACCATCTTTGCGTGGATGTTTAGGAGATTTCAAGATTGTATCTTTTGCACTTGTAATTTCCTTCTTACCTACTGATAATGCAAGTATGTTTGTTTGTGTTATTTTGATGATGCTCAACATGAGCTAAACTCCTTGAGTTGGGTTGCTAGAACTTGTAATGAACCTTTAATATTACGTATATAATTTCTCACGTTTTGTGTTTTAATCCTTGTGTTATAATTCTTCCCAACTTGTTTTATATTTGGCCACGTAAAACAAGTATTTCTGTGGATTCAGACATGAACCATGGAAAGACTTCAAGGATTAATATGAACGATAAGGTTGGTTAAAGACATTTAACCAATTTTTGCTTCCTCTAGACATAGAAGTTGCAATAGTTTATAAAGCTTAAGCTGTGGGATCTTGATTATACAGGGGTGAACTTATTTAGAACCTACATGTAACACCCCGATTCTCGTGCGTGGTGATTCTGTTTGTATGTGCTTATTTTATGCAATATTTTGACTTGATAAGATTATACTATTTTGATTTACTGTGTGTTTGTGTTATTAAAATTAGTTGAAGTCACGTTCAAATGTATTTTTATTTTTACATGCTATTTGTGAATGTGATTGTTATATATATATATTTAAATTTATTTATTTTACTTTTATAAATATTAGTATTTGAGATGTTACTTATTATAGAAATTATTTTAAGCTATTGAGGTGTTAAAATAATAGTTATAGTGATATTGAGATTTAAAAAGGATTTAAAATGGAATTAAGGCTACTTTTACTCGCATACACCTCCTTGTCCCTACTAAGCGCACCCCAGTTTAGTCACTTAAGCCCATGCGCATTACCCAGCCCAGAACCCGACCTAGTTCGTTCTTCTTCTTCCTCAGACCTGCACTCACGAAAACCCTATGCAGCTTTTCTCTCCCCCTTCGCGTTTCACCATCCCACCACGGCTAGACCCAAAAACAACACCCTTCCACTCGAATTCATCTTGTGAGTTCGATTCTTCCATCGATTCAACCAATAGCAACCCCTACCTTGTCTTTCCTTCCCCGCCTTTCTTCCGCGAAAACTCCATGGATGACCACGAGAGCTTGAGACACCACCACCGTGATTCAACTTTGTCACGGTGACCAAGAGCAGAACCTCTTCCTGCTACCCTTGCTTAGATTTCTTCGACCATCATCTTGAATCAACTCTCCATGGGTCCAACGAGAAAAATCACCATGGTTATAGCTTCAAACGCCTAACAGATCCACCACGCCATAGTGCAGACAACAGTCTTCACGGTGTGCTTGGCCATATCGCTATTCTAACATTCACCGCGCCCCAACGATCTCGTTCAAAATGGTGTTGAAAGAAAAGTCATCTATTAGACGTTGGGTTGCAATGCAAACACCAGAAATCGTAAATTCGGACAGTTGTCAAAACTATGTGCACATTCAGTTCTCCGATCATGTTCCTGATCCTCGTCCCCATCCAACACGATTCAAATAGGTATCAATTCAAATTGTCTCTAGTTTGTTAAACGAGCACTTGAGTATTTTTAACATTTTAGTCTATGACTTTCCGACTATCATTGTTATTGCATAATTGTACGCGTTCGAGTTAAATACTGGCTCGTCGGAATTGAAACTTAAGGAGAAAGAGGAAGCTTGGATTGTTGGTGCTTTGGAGAAATTGCTAGGAGCTTGAGTACTTCCTTCAATTAACAAAGGTAAGGGGGCTCTCTTCCATGGCTAATAGCTTATAGAACTTGAAACCATAGGATTAAGTGTTAGGAGAGTTTATTTGAATTAATCTATGTTATGTTTGATGATTTGGTGATAAATGGAATGAATATATGTTTGAGTTGAACTTTATGTGAATATTGAATTGACAAATCTATTATGAGTGGTGTTGACATGTTAATAGTATGGCTTTGAATGAAAAATAATAGGAAGAAATTAGGATGATGGCTAGATGTTGGGTGAGATGCTTGAATGAATTTTTGGTGGTGTTGTTGTTGTTGATTGTGGATATTGTTTCCTTGTTGTATTTGAAATTGGTGATAGATGTCAATTGATATCAAGGTGATTAGTTGTCAATTCAATATAATTGAATAGGATGAATTATTTGATTGATTTATGGTGTGCTTGAATGATTGAGTTGAGTAATTGAATGAGTATGTGATTAGATTGGTCATCAAATGGAAATATATATTTTTGTTGAATTTGAATGTATTGGGGAATGTAAATTGATGTTAAGGGGTTGTAGGTGTTAATTCAATATGATTGAATAGGAGGAATCATGATGCTTAGTAGGTGTTTGTTTGATTGATTGAATGGGAGGTTTTGGTGGTGTTGTATTAGAGGAGCCATCGGTTTGTCTTTGGGAATAGGGGAGGCGCCAAATTTGCACGGATTAGGCGCCTGTGTGCGCAAGATGTTGCTTCTTTGTGTTACAGGTGGGCGCAGCGCGGCGCCAAATTGGCATGCCCTGCGCGCCTGGTGAGTGGGTGCGGTGTGTGCTTTGCGTTGCGCAGCCAGGCGCCAAATTGGCATGCCCTGCGCGCCTGTGGTGCCGGTGTAGGTGCGTCTTTGTGTTACGGTGTGTGGTGTGCGTGTTGCGTTGCGCAAGGGCGCCATTTTGGCTGCCCAAACGCTCTGGTGTGTGGCGTGGGTGTGTGGTGTTGTGCTCAAGGGTGCCACTGTGGCGGCCCAAGTGCGCCTGTCTTAGTGCAGGGCGCCAATTGGCTGCCCAATTTGCCTTCATTTGGTCTTTGGTGTCTAGTGACGAGCGCCAAATTGGCCGCCTGTGTCACCGTGTGTTCTTTGGTTCGGGTGATGGCGTCAACTTTGGCGTGCCCAAGCGCGCAACCCCATGCGCTGTGTTCAGTGAGCGCGCCAACTTTGGCGTGCCCAAGCGCGCAATCACATGCGCCTGTGTCTACGTGTGGGATTCAGTCCCCGGTGCGTTCTTAGCCTTGAGGTGTCAAATTGGTCCTTAGGTGTTAAATTGGTCCTTATGTGTTAAATTGATCCCCTAGGTGTTAAATTGGTCCCTAGGTGTTAAATTGGTCCCTAGGTGGTGTTTTAAATTCCTAGGTGTGACTTTAGTCCTTTGGGTGACTTTAGTCCTTGGCGTGGCTTAGTCCTTTGGTGTGCAATTAGTCTATGGGTTCCTTTAATCCTTTTGGGGTGTGGTTGTGGTCCTTATAGGTCTTGCTTTTCTATGGTGATGCATGCTAATGGTGAGTATATTTTGGGTGATTGGGGGTCTAAGACCTCTCTTGGTGATTGGTGAGTAAATAAATTAATGGTGAGCATTCTATGCATGATTTTTGGCGTTTTTGGTGTGATGGTGCATAGTCATGGTGTCGCATAATCATATGCATTTTTGGTGAATAGGCTTCGGCCTCATAAAATATTTTGGTGAATGCCCTCAGGCCTTTTTGGTGATTGGTGAATGCCTCTGGGCCTTTTTGGTGATGGATCCACATGCATATGCCCTTGGCGTTGGGCTGCATATCATACACTTGCATGCATTTTCTGGTGGTTGTTTGGGTGTTTATAAACTATTGGTAAGATTGACTGGATTGTACTGTCTTGGTGTGCTAATGCTTGTCTTATTGCGTTACTTGTTTTATTTGCTATTATCTATGAAGCGAGACTCACCTCATCGCATTATGTTGCTTCTTATGTCGTCAAGAATGCAGTGTGATGGATGAAGGTGACGTGAGTACCTTCTTCTAGTATGGTCGAGTCAGCTCTGAGATACGTAGCACCGGGGGATATTTAGACTTTGTCGTTTATTTTATGAAATGACTTTTATTTGGATAATTGTATTTTCCGTACTTCAGTTTGTTATTTCCGCTGCTATGGTGTTTATCCTCGTACAGATTATGATGCTATGTATCTCTTATTTGGAGTTATTTTAATTATTATTTTTGGAGTTTTAATGCGGTTGTTTAAATGTGGCACCCTCAAGTGGTCGCACTAAAATTTTTCGTAGACTCTGATTTTCAAATTGATTAAATAATAGACTATGTAGAAGGGGGTGTTACACTAGACATAGGCATCTTGTAATGAAACCCTGGCGTTAGTGACTGAAAGGCACAAAACATTTGCAACAGCGCTTAACGCTATAGCGTGTGACGTTATAGCGTCTTATTTCTGGGAACTTACTTAGTGAAAGCAATCCAACTTATTTTTCTTGAATCTTAATTACCTTTTAACTTGTTACCTTAACCACTCTCTGTTTAACTGAACTTTGCTACTCAATTACTTGTTACTTGTTCCTCTAAGTGTAATTCCTTTTTAAACTCTAAAATTAATACCAATCCCTGTGGAGACGAACTTTACTTATCAATATATTACTTGTTGCGATTGTGTACACTTGCACATCACCTTTTCGCACAACAAGTTTTTGGCGCCGTTGCCGGGGATTGCATTTAATTTTTATTGTTTAGAAACTATTACATCCTTAGGGAAGTTTTACCTTGGCAATTGTCTGTGGTGTGCTACAGGAAGTGCTATAGCGTTTGACGTTATAGCGTATGCCCGCATCGTAACCACTTACTTTTGAGTTTGATCCGAACCCGAGAGAAGATTCGTAAGGCTAAGACGCCAACAAAGGCTACAACAACTCGGACCAACTATGTCCGAGCACTCTCATCATACTGGTAGAGTCTCAATTGGGGGAAGAACTCCCTCACAACTAGGAGGAAGAGGTCCAAGAGGTGGAAGGCAAGGTCCTTTTACCCATACTGAAGTTGATAACGAATCTTGCATGCAGAGGCAGATTCATTAATCAAGGACTGATCAAATGGTGAATGACAGAGAGGCAGGCCAATGAGAGATTATGCTTTGTGTTTGATCCACATTCCATGGAAACAAGCATCACCAGGCCTGTTGTGACTGCTACTCACTTCGACAATTTGGAGGGTCCACTCAAGAAGATCCTTTTGCTCATCTAAGAAACTTTCTAGAAGTGTGCGAAGAATTTCATTATCCTGTGTGAGTGAGGATGCTTTCAGTGAAACTGTTCCCTTATTCTTTAAAAAGACAGAGCTAAAGCTTGGTTGAATTCCTTGAGTCCAACTCCATCACAACTTGGGAAGATATGACAAAGAAGTTTCGGAGAAGTATTTCCCACCAAACAAGAATGCTAGGACGAGGAATGACATCACATCCTTCAAGCAAAAAGAAGGTGAGACATTACATGAGGCTTGGGAGAGATGGAAGGAATTGCTTAGGAAGTGTCCGGATCATGGAATTCCTATAGTAATTCGGATGGAGACTTTCTACAATGGGTGGGAAGCACCTACTAGGTCGATGTTAGATGCCTCATCCGGAGGTGTAATTCTTAACTCATCATATAATGAAGCTTGTGAGCTCATAGAGCGCATTGCCATTAACAGCTTCTTCATGGCCTCTTTGAAGGTCAATTCTACAAGGAAAGTAGCTGGGGTTCATGAAGTGAGTGAGGTTTCTCGCTCTTTCACCCCAGTGGCAACTCGACAAACATGATAAAGGAATTAAATCATCGCCAACGCTTATAGCGTCACGATGCTATAGCGCCTAAAGAGTCAATCAGAATTGCAATTGAACAAGCTCCTCCCGGAGAAGCTAGTTGTGTATACTGTGGAGGGCTCATCTTTATGAGGAATGCACAACAAATCCTCGCCTCACAATTATGTGGGTTACAACAAGGGTAACAACCACTTATTCCAATACATACAACCTGGTTGGAGGAACCACCCTAACTTCGATGGGGAAATAATGCTAACACAAGCACAAATGCTCCTGCTATTCCCCGTGCTTTCCAAGGCAACAACAACAACAACCTCCAAGACAGACTGCTCCTGCTATGGACAATTCAATGGAGTCTCTGCTAAGGTCATTCATCAGTGATTGTAAAACAACTATGCAGACTCATGAAGCATCCATCGAAACTCTAGAGAATCAAGTGGGACAGATTGCATCTGCTCTCACTCAAAGGCAAAATGGTGGACTCCCATCCACTACTGAACCTGCGTCATCTCATGCACCAGGCAAGGAGCAAGTGAAAGCAATAACCACTAGAAGTGGTAAGGAGGTAAGTACTGCACCCAAGAATTTAGAGTCAAGTGTTGCTGAAAATGAAAAGAATTTTCCTGACGCTATAGCACCTGACGTTATAGCGTCAAATGCAAACAGAACACCTGAAACTAAATTGGTGCCTGAATATCCTGCTCCACCTTACCCTCAAAGGTTAAAAAAGGCACATGAGGACAAACAATTTAACAAATTCCTTGAGGTGTTAAAACAATTGCACATAAATGTTCCTCTAGTTGAGGCATTACAACAAATGCCCAACTATGTCAAATTCATGAAAGATGTTTTGACAAAGAAAAGAAGGTTGGGAGAATTTGAAACTGTAGCAATGACTGGGGAATGTAGCATGTTGATGCAAATAAACTCCCCAGAAAATTAAAGGACCCTGGTAGTTTCACAATACCGCTCCATAGGAAATTTTTATTCGTCGTGCTTTATGTGACTTAGGGGGCTAGTATTAACTTAATGCCTAAGTCCATTTACACACATTGGGTATAGGAACCGCGAGCCTACTTACAGTAAGCCTTCACTAGGCGATAGGTCCCTTGCCTATCCTGAGGGAATACTGGAGGATGTTTTAATTAAAGTAGATAAGTTTGTTTTTCCTGTTGACTTTGTTATTCTAGATTTTGAAGCGGATGCAGAGGCAGGTACCTATAATTCGGGTAGACCATTTCGCTCACAGGAAGACACTAATTGATGTACAAAAGGAGAATTGACAATGAGAGTTAATGATCAAGAAGTTAAGATCAATGTTCAAATGCATTAAAGCTCCTGGATGCCAATCTTCAAGAATGTTCCTTTGTGGTTTCTCTTGACCAAGTGGTGCAAAAACATTTTCAAAAAACTAACAACCACTTGGGAAAGGTGTTTAACAATACTGAGGAACATGAATTGTGGGAAGAAGAGGAATTTCAAGAAGAAAAGCAAGCTGTGAATGAGGTTTGGGCTAGAAGATATGAGTCACTAGAGCAAGAGAACTCAAACCTAAAGAAGAGTGTGCCTTCCATTATGAAACCACCTGATCTAGAGTTGAAGGAATTGCCCAAGCACCTGAAGTATGCATATTTGGGGGATAATGAGACTTTACCTGTCATCATTTCTGCTAGTTTGAATCAAACCCAAGAGGTGGAGCTCATTTCAACTCTGAAGAGACACAAGAAGGCAATAGGTTGGCAAATGTCTGACATACATGGGATAAGTCCTACAATCTGCATGCATAGGATTGTGTTGGAGGAAAATGCTAAACATAGCATTGAAGGACAAAGAAGGCTTAACCCCATAATGAAGGAGGTAGTAAAGAAGGAAATCCTCAAGTGGTTAGATGCAGGAATTGTGTATCCTATTTCGGACAAAGGCATGGGTGAGCCACATGCGCAAAGTGTGCCCAAGAAAGCGGTGTAACTGTGATCACAAATGACAAAATGAATTAATTCCTACAAGGACAGTGACTGGATGGAGGATTTGCATGGACTATAGGAAATTGAACAAGGCCACAAAGAAGGACCATTTTCCTCTCCCTTTTATTGACCAAATGTTGGACAGACTTGCTGGTAAGGACTATTACTGCTTTCTTGATGGCTACTCTGGCTATAACCAAATAGCAATTGTCCCTGAAGACTAACAAAAGACCACATTCACATGTCCTTATGGCACATTTGCTTTTAGAAGAATGCCCTTTGGACTGTGCAATGCCTCTGCAACTTTCCAGAGATGTATGATGTCCATATTCTCTGATTTCATTGAAAAATCTATGGAGGTTTTTATGGATGATTTCTCTGTGTTTGGGGATAGTTTTCAGATATGTTTGGACAACTTGGAAGAAATATTGATAAGGTGTGAAGAAACAAACCTTGTGCTTAATTGGGAGAAGTGTCACTTCATGGTGCAAGAAGGAATTGTGCTAGGGCATAGGATTTCCAAGAAAGGTTTAGAGGTGGACAGGGCCAAGATTGAAGTTATTGAAAAATTGCCACCCCCCTCAAGTGTCAAAGCTATAAGAAGTTTCCTGGGGCATGCTGGTTTCTATAGGAGGTTCATTAAAGACCACATGCTGGTTTCTATAGGAAGTTTCCTGGGGCATGCTGGTTTCTATAGGAGGTTCATTGAAGTTATTGAAAAATTGCCACCCCCCTTCAACATGACACCACATTCAATTTTGATGAAGCTTACCTTGAAGCATTTCAGAAATTAAAGACAGCCTTAGTCACTGCACCTGTTATTGGCACTCCTGATTGGAGTAAACCTTTTGAACTAATGTGTGATGCAAGTGACTATGCTGTGGGAGCTGTGCTTGGCCAAAGGTATGACAAAATCTTTCATTCTATATATTATGCAAGCAAAACACTTGTAGAAGCACAACTAAATTAATCTGTCACAGAAAAAGAGCTATTGGCTGTGGTGTTTGCATTTGACAAATTCAGATCGTACTTGGTGGGCACAAAAGTTATTGTTTTCACAGATCACTCAGCCATCAAGTACTTGATCTCTAAGAAAGATGCAAAACCAAGGCTAATTAGATGGGTTCTCCTCCTCCAAGAATTTGACTTGGAAATTCGTGATAAGAAGGGGGTGGAGAACCAGGTTGCTGATCATTTATCTAGGCTTGAAGATGCAGGTACCTCACAGGGTGAAATTAAAGAAATCTTCCCGGATGAGAAATTGTTGACGATGATTCTGTGCAAACGTAACGCTATATAGCGGCTGCCGCTATATCGCAAGACGCTATAGCGTCTAATGATACTGCTCCTTGGTTTGCAGACATTGTGAATAACTTGGTGAGTAGAATTTTGCCTGCAAATCTAAACTATCAACAGAGAAAGAGGTTTTTCCATATAGTAAAAGACTATTATTGGGATGAACCTTTCCTTTACAAAAAATGTCAAGATCAAGTGATAAGAAGATGCCTTGCAGAAGAAGAACAACCTCAAGTGTTAGAGCATTGTCATGCCTCACCATGTGGTGGACACTTTGGGGAACGAGCAATTACCGCAAAGGTCTTTGCAATGTGGATATTATTGGCTACATTATTCAAGGATGCTCGTGGACTTGGTGAAGAGTCATGCAAAGTGTCAAAGGACTGGGAACATCTCAAACAAGCATGAAATGCCCTTAACCAACATTCTTGAGATTGAACTCTTTGATGTGTGGGGCATGGATTTCATGGGTCCATTTCCTCCTTCTCATGGGAATTTGTACATATTGGTGGCTGTGGATTATGTTTCAAAATGGGTTGAAGCTGTGGCTCTCCCCAATAATGATGCCAAGTCAGTTAGCAAGTTCCTTCAGAAGAACATATTCACCAGATATGGGACACCTAGAGCAATTATCAGTGATGAGGGTTCTCACTTCTGCAACAAGTTGATTGAGTCTCTCTTGGGAAAATATGGGGTGAGGCATAAAATTGCCACTGCTTATCACCCACAAACAAATGGACAAGCTGAATTGTCTAATAGAGAGATCAAGAGGATGCTTGAAAAGATGGTGGGACCTTCAAGAAAAGATTGGTCAATCCATTTGGATGATGCATTATGGGCTTACAGGACAGCCTTCAAAACACCTTTGGGAATGTCTCCCTATAGACTTGTGTTTGGAAAAGCTTGCCACCTCCCTATTGAATTACAACACAAAGCTCATTGGGCCATCAAAAAGCTCAACTTTGAATTTGATAGGGTAGGTAAGGCAAGGCTATTGCAGCTGAATGAGCTTGAAGAGATTAGGCATGCTGCCTATGAAAGTTCAGCTATCTACAAGGAGAAGACCAAGGTGTGGCATGACAAGAAGATTCAGACTAGAGAACTGATTGAGGGAGGCCAAGTGCTTCTCTTTAATTCAAGGTTAAAATTGTTTCCTGGCAAGCTCAAGTCCAGATGGTCTGGACCTTTCAAGTTGGTCAAGGTCTACCCTCATGGTGCTGTAGATTTATATGATCAAACAACCAACACTACTTTCAAAGTGAATGGTCAAAGAGTCAAGCAGTACCATGGTGACAATGTGATGAGGAACAAGACCTCAATTGATCTCCAAGATCCCTAACATCAAAAGAAGAAGTCTGGCTGAAGACTCTTAAAACAAGCGCTCTTGGGAGGCACCCCAAGGTTTTACTAATCAACATTTCTTTTTATTTTTATTTTTATTGTGCAGGAGGGAAGATTATTGTGTTGAGGAAGTTGGAAATTGAAAGTCTAGAGTGTGGCATTAGCGTTATAGCGTCAAAAGGTGGAAGGTGGCAGCAGGAAACATTTTTTTATTTTCAAAAGGGGACGGTTATCATTGACGTGGCATGCGCGCTCTGTGTACTCCAACTGCTTCACCCTATGCACCCACGTGTGACAGCCCCCAATCACTTCAGTCACTCCGCCCCATCAACAACGGTCACATCATTCAATTCCCAATAACCTCACACTCAACCACTCCCTTCCTTTTCTTTCTTTCTAACTGTTGCTTCTCCTTCTCAAACCCCCATCGCCCCATAATTTCCATTCCTTCTCTCTCTGAAACCAATCTCACATTCCATTTCAGAAATTCGCAAATCCCTTTCATTTCTTCAAAAATCACAAAATGGTGAAGAAACATTCAATTGAAAAACCCCCTAGAAAGTCCAAGACCTCAGAGCCCAGTTCCTCTAAAGCTATAGACCCAAAGGAAGATCCTGCGCGCTATTGGAAAATGAATTTCATAGCTGAGAGGGGTTTCAAAACAGAAAAAGCCCCTGATGTGTTCACGTCTACCGTTACAGCGTTAGGGTGGCAGAAATTCATCAAGCACAGAGGGGAATTTGTGGTGCCATTGGTGAGGGAGTTCTACAAGGGTATTCCTCCTCCAAAAGGGGGAAAGCCCCAAACCTATTCCATGGTTAGGGGTGAGATGGTGGACTTCAGTCCAAGTGCAATCAATGAGCACTTCAAATTAGGTTACTCTGGAAAGGCTTTGGAGAAAAAGCTTGACACTTGGGGCTGCGAGGAAATGGAGGAGGTGAAGAAGAGAATCTGCGTGGAGGAAGCAACTTGGGAAAGATTTGGGTCAGAGTTCAAGGTGAAGAAAGCATTCCTGGTGGATGAGGCTGCTATGTGGTTTACTTTTATCAAGCACTCACTCATGCCAACTTCTCACACAACCAATGTGGAGAAGGACAGGTTGATTGTGCTGGATGCTATCTTGGAGGGGGAAAGCATTGATGTGGGCAAGATCATTGAAAGGGAGATTGAGAAAAGTAGGCTGAAAACTGATGGTAATCTCTATTTCCCTTGTTTAATTACTGAATTGTGTAAGCAAGCTGAGGTGGAGATTGAAATCTGTGATGAAAGAAGAGCTCCTCAAGGAGACATACCTGCTGTGTTCAAACCAAGGCAAAGAAGTGCTAGTGCTATAGCGTCTGATGCTATAGCACTTAATCAGTTGAAAAAGAACCAGCAAACACTGTGCAAGTTTGTGAAAGCCAAGTTTGAGTGGGAAAAAGTCATCATGGAGAAGTTATCCGGAGGAAAGGAATTATTGGAACCCCGTGTTCCCGCAATGGTTGATTGAGGAAGAGAGTGTGCGAGAGCCACCTCAAGAAAAAGAAAGGGTCGCCAAAAGGCCTCTGTGATGCACTCGGGAAGAGAGCAAGGAGCCCCGCCTAAAGAAGGTGAGGAGTCCCGCCAAGAAAAAAAAAAAAGTGAGCGGTGAAGAATCTCTCGAATCACCGAGGATTTGGAGGAACTCAAAGAAGAAGATGAAGAGGAGACCAGAGGTCAATGAAGGAGGTTAATGACTCGAGGAGGAGGAAGATTCTCGAGAGTGAGGAGAAATCAGTGAGGAGAGCCTGTAAGAGGAGGAAGGATCGGAAAGTGAAGAAATAGAAGAAGTGCATGCGACCCCACACCTAGCCCTACCAGACAACCTTCCCCACAAATACCTTCCCCACAAGCCCAAGACCAAGTCATTCCTGAAACCCCCCAATCTGAAACCACCATCCCTCCACCCATCCCAACCAAAGAAAGCTCACCCCCACCTACACAACAAACACCAACCCCACCTGAACCAGAACAAACAGAACCACCTGTCCAATCCCCCATTCCCCAAAATCCTGCTGTTGACCCTGTTAGCGCTATAGCGTCTGAAGCTATAGCGCCTGCAACTCAGAAAAGCCCAACCTCATCTGTATCAAGTGCAACCAAATCTCCTAGGCTTAAGCAAAAGCCCAAAGGAGTCCAAAATCAAAACTAACATTATTGCGAGTTCGTAAGAAGAAGCTCAAAGCTATGGTGATAGCCTCTCGAAGGAGGTAGTTCAAGGCCCATTGCCATCTGGCACACCAAGCCGTAAGCTGAAGGAGAAGCATGTGGCAACAAAGAGGCCAACATATACATCTGCAAGAAGGAGCCCAGGTGTTGCGCCCGAAAAAGTCCCCGAGGGGTTTTTCTTCGTTTACAACGTTTTAAAACAATGAAGTCGCCACCAATATTTTTATAAGGAAAATATTGAAGAAAAACTTTTTGGGAAGGCGCAGATGGTCTTTTGGAAAACTTAAAGATTTGGGTTCGGGGTCGGTTAGGCATGGGAAGGTATTAGCACCCCACACCTCCTTTCTACCGAAAGGGAACCTTTAATTAATGTGTCGCTTACGTGTGTTGATTTGAAAAATACTTTTATTTGCCTCTTTTGAAAAGACTTAATGAAAATTTTATTTGCATACTCGACGAGAGTTAGCGCTTTGGTTTTCGAAAGGAAAAAATGCTTTTAGTTTATTGTGCTTGACGGAGGGGATCCGCTCCTACGTATCTCCAGGTGCGATGGAGAATTCAAAGCTACGTAGTTCTAGGTTTTTATTTTTATTTTGTATTTTGTTTAATTGTGGCCCGAGCTTTCATGATGATCAATTAAGCGAAGGCTCCAAGTGACCACCATTAGTACTCCATTGTTAATGATCATGCAAGCAAAGGCTTCGCAAGACCACTAACAAAGTTTTTCGATTTATGTAAAGTCTTTAGAAAAATTAGGCGTTCATGATGATCAATTGAGCAAAGGCTCCAAGTGATCACCACTAGTTCCTCATTGTTAATGATTATGCAAGCAGAGGCTTCGCAAAACCATTAACAAAGTTTTTTTTTGATTTATTGAAAGTTTTTAGAAAAATTAGGCATTCATGATGATCAATTGAGCAGAGGCTCCAAGTGATCACCACTAGTTCCTCATTGTTAATGATTATGCAAGCAGAGGCTTCGCAAAACCGTTAACAAAGTTTTTTGATTTATTGAAAGTATTTAGAAAAATTAGGCATTCATGATGATCAATTGAGCAAAGGCTCCAAGTGATCACCACTAGTTCCTCATTGTTAATGATTATGCAAGCAGAGGCTTCGCAAAACCGTTAACAAAGTTTTTTGATTTATTGAGAAATTATTTGAGTTGAAAAAGAATTAAAACGAGGAAAAGGTGAAAATTGCAAAATGGGGGTGTTACTAGTTACGGGGAGTGGTGTAACTAAACAGGGGGTGTAAACAGCAAGCCCAGTTCGCATATGGGAGCCCAGTATGCGAAACTGGGCTTAAGTGAGGAGGGGGTTTGCGCAGGAATGAGTGGGGTGCAAGTAGCATGCTGAATATTAAAAACAAAACAAAAAAAGGATAAAGCCCAAACCCTAAAAAAGAAACCTGAGAACGTATTCCCCTTCCAGCTCATGCAGTTGCGCCGCAGCCAAGAGAGAGAGTGAGAGATCGGTGGCGAAAAACTCGCCGGCTTCCATGGATTGAGGGATGGAGAGGCGCGGTTCTGCGGTGAGAGAGAGAGAAAAAAGAAAAGAAGAAATGAGAGAGGGAGAGATCGGGTCTGAGATTGAACGAAAGGGAGAGAGGAGGCGACGCGAAGAAGGAGGGAGAAGAAATCGTCGCGGCTTTGGCGGTGGCCCGACGGCGACGTGACGCCGGAGAAGATGAAGCTAACGGCGGAGGCTTAGCCGGCGATAACCCACGCACCTCCAGGTATGTTGTTCATTTCTGGGTCTCTGTTTTTCGATTCCCTTTCCTTCTTCCGATTCTCTTTTGGTTGTTTGCTTGGCCGGTGTTTGAATCGGTTTGGGAGGCGTGTGGTGGCTGGTTGATGGTGGTTTTTTGGATGAGAGAGGGAGGCTGGTGGTTGGTTCGCGACTGGGTATGGTGGTAGGAGGAGGGAGATGGCTCGGTTTTGGTGACTGTGGGTTAGTGATGATTGATGGTGGCTGTCGGTGGTGGTTTATGGGTGAGTGGTGGTGGCTGTGAGGGTTTGTGGGTGATTGATGGTGGCTGTTGGTGGTGGTTTAGGGGTGAGTGGTGGTGGCTGTGTCTACATGTTTTTGGATCCGTTTCCCCTCTTTTCTGATCTGTGTTGTTTTGCTGATTAGGGTTTCACAGTGAGACCCTAATTTCTGTGCAATCGTTTTCTTTGAAATTCGTGCCTCCCTGTACTGCTGTTGTTGACTGCTTTTTATACTGAAATTCTAGGTCTAGTAATTAATGATTTTGAACGGGTCTTGACTGTTTTTCAGGTTTGGAGCGGATCGTGCCCAGTACCGAGAGCAAACCTTTGAACCCCATATTTGTCGTCACTTCTTTTTTTTATTTTTTTGTATTTTCGGATTTAATTATTTTTGTACATTCTGTGTTATTATTTTTTGTATTTTTCTGACATTTGGACATTTGAACACTTCTAATTTGTAATAAAAATTAAATAGATTCTTTTTTGACATTTTTGGATTATATAACACTTTTAAATTGTAAATAACACTAAATAGAATTTTTGGCATTTTTGGACTATACATATATACTCAAAATAAATTAACTGCACAAGATAAGATTAATAATACGAAAAAGAGTCGGGCTAAACACAAAGACGAGAATGGGCCCGACCAGACAAATACGCTAAAACAAGACCCAAAATAGAAGAAATGAGCTCATTAACTAAAAACACTAAAATTGACTCAGAATTACATTCTTAAACCTTAATTGAAAAGACAAGCCAAATTTCTAGAAAAAATGACTTTTGGTAGTAGACCCACTTATGTACGACTAAACCTAAATACGAAGATTAAATTGAGGAACGCACGAAAAGATTGATCATTCGCGTGCCTGCCTAATTTAAACAACGGTATTTCTATTTAGTTGAGCTGGATAACTGAAATTGACTTAAATTAAAAAGGGCGGACAAAATTGGGGTATTACAGCTGCCCCTCTTTATTTCACATTTCGCCAAAAATATGAATTGGCCTTTTCATATTTGTTGGTGAAATGGAAATAAAGATATAGAAATAATACTAATTTTGTCCGCCTTGAAAAAGTTCAAATCTTTTTGTTATTTTCCTTTTGAGGAGAGGGTTAACACTTGTCGATTAACGAAAAACAATAAATTGGGAAAAGCGGTAAACCGGGAAAAGCGGTAAATTGGGAATTCGGAGGTTGCCTAAAACCTTTTAACGGACTCTTGTCGAGTCCGAGCTCGTGGGTGGCCTTTTCGAGCGGCCGATCAACATCGGTCCGAATCGATTTGATCAATGGATTTAAGCCGTGCCTTAGGCCGACACAACTAATCCGGCGACTTAACGGTCCGATGGATCCATCGCGTGCTCGTATAACGATGTTGTGATGCGTGGAAGGAGTTCACTAACTCGTGGGAGTTCACTAACTCGCAGGTTGATGGAGTTTACGAACTCGGATTGATGGAGTTTACGAACTCTGGGGGTGGCCTTTTCGAGCGGTCGATCAACATCAGGTCCGGAACTGATTTGATCAATGGATTTACGCTGTGCCTTAGGCTGACACAACTAATCCGAAGGACTTAACGAAGTCTGATGGATCCATCGCGTGCTCGTACACGATGTTGTGATCTGTGGAAGTAGTTCACTAACTCTGTGGGAGTTCACTAACTCTGGGTTGATGGAGTTTACGAACTCTGGATTGATGGAGTTTACGAACTCTGGGTTGATGGAGTTTACGAACTCCGTGTTGATGGAGTTTACGAACTCCGTGTTGATGGAGTTTACGAACTCCGTGTTGATGGAGTTTACGACCTCCGTGTTGATGGTGATTTTCTAAAAAGGAGATTTCTGGGACTCTCTGGCCCGAAGTAACTTTTCTCTTGGATGGTGCATGAAATGCATGCACTTGGGTATTTGAGTGCATATGAATGCAATGATTGATTTTGGTGGGATGCTTCTTCTGTTTGATTTTTCATTCTCTTCTTTTTTGTTATTCTTTCGCTCTTCTGAGATGCGAACTTGAAAGCGTAATGTACTGTTTGATGCCATGGGGTGATGAATGGTATGGATGATATGAGAACGATGAATGATATGAAGATGTTGTGTTCTTTTGTGTTTGCTTCTTCTTTGTAGTTTATGAGATGCAAATATCAACATAATGCTTTGATGTTTGAATGCAAGTGTATGCGGTGATTGATGCTTTGATGAATGGAATGCTCCTGTTCTAACTTCTGTTTGTTTCTTTTTTGCTTCTTCTATGAAATGCAAACATTAATATGATGCAATGCTCTGATGTTTGATGCAATGATTTTTGTTCTTTTCCTTTTATGGAAGTGCTAGCATTAGTATGATGCCACTGACGTGGACCGTTTTTTTCTTTTTGCTATGTGATGAATGCACAAAATGTGAAGATGCAAATGTAATACTTTGATGCATATGCCATAGTGAATAGATTGAAATGCCTAGATGCATGAGGTGAACATTTTTGTGATGACGAGATGCGAGACTTTGGATGCAAGGAATTGAGATGATCATTGACCATTCTGTTGAAAAAAATTGAATTTGATTCAAACTCCGGTGTTCTCAAGGTTTTTATTTACAAACAACCTCACTTGTTTTCTCTTTCTTTCCATGATGACTGAATTTTAGATATCACGTAAACAACTTGTGCTCTCTCTTTTTGAAGCATTGTCTAGCAAGCATGCATGGAAGTGCAAATGTGAATGAACGAGTCAGTTAACTTGGAATTGGTTTAGGGCATGGACATTTATGGCAAGTGAAGGAATGACAGACACTGGTTATTGCCAAGCTCATGAGGATCAAGAGATACAATATTGCCCCAATTCAGTCTTTGATGAGTGAATAGCTTGCCCTGTCTAGGGGTGACAACAATTAGGGGTGTAGAAGATGATGAATTGGGAATGCTTCGGCTTTTGAAATGAAGGGTGGAGCGAGAAGAGATTTTGTCTCAACCCATAAAGTTTGGTGTTGCCCAGGTCATAACAAGGACAAAGTCGCCCCAATTAGAATGACAAAGCCTCGCTTAGGATAGTGAGTTGAGAGATTGCCCCGGTGAGGTTTTATAGGAATGAATGAGGTGAAGGAATGGGAACGCATTTGCCCCACTCTCGAATGACATTTCAAACGGTTTCTTTGAGTGAGGTTGTGAAAGGCGACAGAGTTATGGTGATGGTTATGAACTGAGGTGATATATGAATGGGGTGAGCAATGAACAAACCTCCCCAAAGTTGAGCGGAGTGAGAGGTGAAGGGAATGCCCCCTAGTACACACTTTTGGTTCTCTTTAAAGGCAACTCAAATGCAAGGAAAGTTTTGACTTCCTGGTATGAGGAGAGGCTCTACTTGATGACCACTAGACTTTGTTTTAATGAATGCATCTTGGAGTGCAAGTCCTTCTCCTTTTTTGCCAACTTTCTTTTTTTGATTGTTTGTTTTTTCTTTTTGAGCAGCTTTCTTTTTTCTGCTTGTTTGTTTTTTCTTTTTTTTTTGAGCAAACACGTCGTAAATGGATAAACTTATTTGTCCTAAGATTAAAACTTGAGAAAACAAAAGCAATTAGTCATTGATCGGAATGGACTTTTTAGGGTTGTGATGTGGAGAAGGGGATGGTTGAGCTTAATGAAGTGTTTGGGGTTGATGGGGAGGATGGGTCCTGTTCGGTGTTGGCCGATCATCAATGGTTTATGAAGGAAATGGTTATTAACTTTGATGCGGTGCAGGAAATGGTTATTAGGTTTGATGAGGTGCAGGAAATGGTTATTAGGTTTGATGAGGTGCTTGAAGGTTTTATGAAAGAAAAGGTGGTTAAACCCAAGGAATTGAGGGCTTCTTTTTTTTTTTTTTTTGAAAGGGGAAATGATTTAACCCATTGAATTTGAGGGCCTCGGAAGGGGAGCTCTTATGCTTCATGACAAAATGTATTGACTCTTAATTTATACTCCCTTTGTCTTCCTTTCTTTGTTTTGGGATTCTCCTTTTTGAAACTTTGTTATCCCCCTCCTTTTGTGAATTTTCTTTCCTTTTGACTTGGGTGAAAATGATATATCATCTTTGATGTGGAATTAACCCTCGTCTAGGGTGATGGGGATATCTTGGGCTTTTCTCGGCTTAAGATGGGTGACAAAGGGTATTCTTGTGATTTTGAATCTTTAGCTTAAGAGGGTAGGAAATGGACTTCTGTGATTTTAGGTTTTGAGGTGTGGAGAGATGACCAAATTTCCTTTCAAATCCCGATTGCTTATTTCTCGTGAGACTTAACTTTAGGACAATGATTCATCTATCTTCATGTGTTTGCTCTTTTCTTTTTTTTTTTTTTTGTGCCCTAATTTTTGCTGGACCGCTTCTTTGAGTTTTCAATCCACCGGCGCTCTTTTTGCCTAGGCCGCCCTTTGCGGGTTTTCAACCTATCGGGCTTATTTTATCTTTTTATTTATTATATACCCTTTTTAGAGAAAGACTTGCACTAAGGAATATGATAATCTTGACAAGGAAAATTAGTGATCACGAAATTGCTCCAAAGATGGAGGACTTAAAGTGTTAGCGAGAATGAACCAAAAAGTCAAGTATGTACTGATGGGGAGAAAAATATGCGCTTTAGGGGTGGACGGGCGGGATTAGACTTGGATGGGGAATGATGATAAATGAAGGAAATTGACTGACTCAAACAAGAGAAACTACACGTGGCATGCATACTTACTAGAAGAACGCTTCACAGAGAGTTAACATTGGTTAAAACATGATATAAAAACTTTTTTGATAAACGGTTTCAGTCTTTTATCATGGAATGGATGAGATGCAATGCTTTTTTGAAGGAAATACAAATGAGTTATTGATGTGAAAAATTGAGGGCCTTGGAACACCTTGAGTTTGCAAATGAGTGAGGGTAAACTTTTCCAAAAAGGAAAGATTACTTTGCAAGAACATCTCGTCTCTCATCACAAAGTTTTTGTTGTATGCAATGCATGGATGAAAATACTATGATGCATACATGATGAGAATGAAATGCATGAAAGCATGTTCACTTGAAAAGTGTGATTATTCTAAAAGTTTTTTTTTTTTTAGGTTTTTTTTTATGCAAGACGAAATATGAAATGCCAATGCCTTTTTGGATGATGAATGATGCAATAATGATGCTTCTTTTGAGAATGATTTTTATAGAGGCAAGACAAGATATGAAATGCCGATGCCTCCTTTTCTTTTGAAAGATGCATGAATGACGCTTTTTCCTAAATGATGATTTTTTGAGGCAAGACAAAGTATGAAATGCCAATGCTCCTTCCCTTTTCTTTTGAATGATGAAAGATGCAAGAATGGTGATATGAGGCAACTGATTGTCGTTACCCTGAGTAACCTGCATGAAACATTGAGTGGATCCTGACCCAATACTTCACACAATATACTGAAATGTTTCGACAATTAGTTGACTCAACTTAATTTCCTACTTGAAAATAAAACACGTGTGACTGGGTCAAAGTGCCCTGATATCGTAGAGTAACATCTCAAATTTGTAGTCGACAAACAAATTTGAGATATTACCCTTCGTCGTTCAAAGGTGCACTTCTACCCATTAAGCCACACATGAGGAAATTTTTCTTTGTTTTGAAAGGATGCATGCAGGGAGAAATGATGTATTCGAACAAAGTGATGAGGATAATGAAATGATGCATGAATGCTATATTTTGAATGAATTTGATGATGATTTTTGTTCATGATTATGAATGAGATGCTTATGCAATATGCGGATGATGATTGCTTATGGTTTTCATTTTTCTTATGTAATGAAAATGAAATGTGTGATGCTTACAATTACTTTCCTAATGTATGAGAGATATTGAATGGAGATGCATATGAAATGAGGCGTTAATGTTTATTTTTTCATGATGCGTGAAAAATGAAAACAATAATGCATGAGACGCGCCCCTAATAAGACACAAACCTTAAAGATATAGAGAAAATTGCATGTATGTATTTTATCGAGTTTTTGTTTTATGCAATGCAAATGATGATGATGCTCTATGCAAGATAAATGAAAGAGGTTTTATTGGCAATGATTCAAGTTTATTTATTTATTTATTTTTTTGGAAGATGTGGGTCGTACGTGGCTTCATATGGACCTAGTAAGGGAAAGGCTACAACGACAGCTCTCTCTCTCTTTTTTTGAAAAGGGTGAACCACATGTTGCCCCGTACGGACCAAGAAAAGAAAGGTCATAGCAACGATGCTCTTTCTCTATTTTCTTTTTTTTTTGAAAAATCTCCTTCTCCTTTTTGAAAACATGCCTAGATTACAATGCAACACACAATTTGGTATGCCCCTTGTGTCCTACGAAGGGTGGAATCCTAGGGTCTAAAGTCGACGAAAAGGGTAATCCTCCCATGTAGGTTCTAATCACTTCCTCACAATGGCAACCAAGAGCTAAAGTCTCTCTCATGATGACACCCACAATCGTAGAAAGCTACCGAGTGTGAGGCATCATGACAAAGCGCACTCTTGGGCGGAACTTTCATGAGAGCCATACAGACAAAGGTCTACGAATGGCAGTCACTAATCGTTCCCACTCTCCTAGGTTTTTGTTCAGACCTTGGGTTTTAGGCCCCACTCAATGCTCACAAGTATAGGGTGTGAAGTGTGTGTTGAGGGCACGATACCTAGAAATAACAACCCTTCCCCACCTGCAAATGAAAACCCAGAACAGTCCAGACAAAAGCAAACAATAACATGTTGTCTACCCTAGGGTTCAATATCAAATAAGCTAGCTTAGGGTTTCAACAACAATCAAATGCATTGCTTACCTCAAGAAAGGGGCCGAGAAGAGGGGATCATGATAAAATTGGGGAGAAATGCATGAGCTTACATTGAAGAAAGGGAGCAAAGAAGAAGGGAACATGATTGGGATTGGGGAAATGCATGAGGGTACTAAGAACATAAGCAAAAAGGAGGGAGGAAAAACAAACCTGGAAGAAGAGAAAACAAATGCACCTGCATATAACATGATAAGAAAGAAAAGGAAACCGAAAGAGATAGAGGCAGACAAGGTATCCAAATCAAATCACAAACACACATTTAATTAATTAGGCTTAACCCACTTAGAAAAGGAAAAGTTCCCCAGTGAAGTCGCCAGCTGTTGCGCCCGAAAAAGTCCCCGAGGTGTTTTTCTTCGTTTACGTTTTAAAACAATGAAGTCGCCACCAATATTTTTTATAAGGAAAATATTGAAGAAAAACCTTTTTGGGAAGGCAGATGGTCTTTTGGAAAACTTAAAGATTTGGGTTCGGGGGTCGGTTAGGCATGGGGAAGGTATTAGCACCCCACACCTCCTTTCTACTGAAAGGGAACCTTTAATTAATGTGTCGTTCTGTGTGTTGATTTGAAAAATACTTTTATTTGCCTCTTTTGAAAAGACTTAATGAAAATTTTATTTGCGGCGCTCGACGAGAGTTAGCCGCTTTGGTTTTTCGAAAGGAAAAAAATGCTTTTAGTTTATTGTGCTTGACGGAGGGGATCCGCTCCTACGTATCTCCAGGTGCGATGGAGAATTCAAAGCTACGTAGTTCTAGGTTTTTATTTTTATTTTGTATTTTGTTTAATTGTGAAAACTGAGCTTTCATGATGATCAATTAAGCGAAGGCTCCAAGTGACCACCATTAGTACTCCATTGTTAATGATCATGCAAGCAAAGGCTTCGCAAGACCACTAACAAAGTTTTTCGATTTATGTAATGTCTTTAGAAAAATTAGGCGTTCATGATGATCAATTGAGCAAAGGCTCCAAGTGATCACCACTAGTTCCTCATTGTTAATGATTATGCAAGCAGAGGCTTCGCAAAACCATTAACAAAGTTTTTTTTTGATTTATTGAAAGTTTTTAGAAAAATTAGGCATTCATGATGATCAATTGAGCAGAGGCTCCAAGTGATCACCACTAGTTCCTCATTGTTAATGATTATGCAAGCAGAGGCTTCGCAAAACCGTTAACAAAGTTTTTTGATTTATTGAAAGTATTTAGAAAAATTAGGCATTCATGATGATCAATTGAGCAAAGGCTCCAAGTGATCACCACTAGTTCCTCATTGTTAATGATTATGCAAGCAGAGGCTTCGCAAAACCGTTAACAAAGTTTTTTGATTTATTGAGAAATTATTTGAGTTGAAAAAGAATTAAAACGAGGAAAAGGTGAAATTTGCAAAATGGGGGTGTTACTAGTTACGGGGAGTGGTGTAACTAAACAGGGGGTGTAAACAGCAAGCCCAGTTCGCATATGGGAGCCCAAGTATGCGGCCCGGGCTTAAGTGAGGAGGGGGTTTGCGCAGGAATGAGTGGGGTGCAAGTAGCATGCTGAATATTAAAAAAAAAGAAGGATAAAGCCCAAACCCTAAAAAAGAAACCTGAGAACGTATTCCCTTCCAATTTTCATGCAGCAATGCTGCAAACAAGAGAGAGAGAGTGAGAGATCGGTGGCGAAAAACTCGCCGGCTTCCATGGATTGAGGGATGGAGAGGCGCGGTTCTGTGGTGAGAGAGAGAGAAAAAAGAAAAGAAGAAATGAGAGAGGGAGAGATCGGGTCTGAGATTGAACGAAAGGGAGAGAGGAGGCGACGCGAAGAAGGAGGGAGAAGAAATCGTCGCGGCTTTGGCGGTGGCCCGACGGCGACGTGACGCCGGAGAAGATGAAGCCAACGGCGGAGGCTTAGCCGGCGATAACCCACGCACCTCCAGGTATGTTGTTCATTTCTGGGTCTCTGTTTTTCGATTCCCTTTCCTTCTTCCGATTCTCTTCTGGTTGTTTGCTTGGCCGGTGTTTGAATCGGTTTGGGAGGCGTGTGGTGGCTGGTTGATGGTGGTTTTTTGGATGAGAGAGGAGGCCGTGGTTGGTTCGCGATCGGGTATGGTGGTAGGAGGAGGAGATGGCTCGATTTTGGTGGATCGTGGGTTAGTGATGATTGATGGTGGTCATCGGTGGTGGTTTATGGGTGAGTGGTGGTGGCTGTGAGGGTTTGTGGGTGATTGATGGTGGCTGTTGGTGGTGGTTTAGGGGTGAGTGGTGGGGCCGTGTCTCACGCTTTTGGATCCGCTTTCCCTTTTTCGATCCGTGTTGTTTTGCTTGATTAGGGTTTCACGAGGAGACCCTAATTTACGCTGCGATCGTTTTCTTTGAAATTCGTGCCTCCTCGCATCGCCTTGTTGATCGCTTTTTTTATCTGAAAATTCTAGGTCTAGTAATTAATGATTTTGAACGGGTCTTGACTGTTTTTCAGGTTTGGAGCGGATCGTGCCCAAATACTGGAGAGCATTTCTTTGGAACCCCAGATTTATTGGCTTCTTCTTTGCTTTTTTATTTTTTTTTGTATTTTCGGATTTAATTATTTTTGTACATTCTGTGTTATTATTTTTTGTATTTTTCTGACATTTGGACATTTGAACACTTCTAATTTGTAATAAAAATTAAATAGATTCTTTTTTGACATTTTTGGATTATATAACACTTTTAAATTGTAAATAACACTAAATAGAATTTTTGGCATTTTTGGACTATACATATATACTCAAAATAAATTAACTGCACAAGATAAGATTAATAATACGAAAAAGAGTCGAACTAAACACAAAGACGAGAACGGGCCCGACCAGACAAATACGCTAAAACGAGACCCAAAATAGAAGAAATGAGCTCATTAACTAAAAACACTAAAATTGACTCAGAATTACATTCTTAAACCTGAATTGAAAAGACAAGCCAAATTTCTAGAAAAAATGACTTTTGGTAGTAGACCCACTTATGTACGACTAAACCTAAATACGAAGATTAAATTGAGGAACGCACGAAAAGATTGATCATTCGCGTGTCTGCCTAATTTAAACAACGGTATTTCTATTTAGTTGAGCTGGATAACTGAAATTGACTTAAATTAAAAAGGGCGGACAAAATTGGGGTATTACACCAGGTGCAAAGCTTGCTGTGATTGAGGAAGATGAGCAAGGATGGGTGCAGTCAGAAGCAAAAGAAGCTGCAAAGGAAGTGTCTGAGCAGGAGGAAGAAGCTGCTAGCAAGTTAGCAGAAATGTTGGCATCAAAAGAAATGGAAGCCCCAAGTGGTAGCGCTATAGCGTCTGATGCTATAGCGCCTGATCAAAGCCAGAAGGAAGAGAAGAAGAAGAAAAAGGCGACAAAGCCTCCTCAACAAAGTCGTGTACGCCAAGGACCAGGTCTGGTCTAATCAAGAAATGATTTTAATGTTATGCTGTAGTAGTTTTTAGTTATAGTATATGTTCCAATAAATTGTGAAGCGCTATAGCGTCTGTCTTGCGCTTCACAGATGTTAAAAGACTTGTTTTAATTCTGTGATTGTGTTTGTTTTGGGTCTCTTCCTAATCCATTAGAGCAAAGTGAGGACACCGCTCACTTTTGGCTTGTGGGGAGAACCTAAAGTTATCAATGTTTCGTTTCAGTGCTTTAATTTTTAACTATAGTCATTGAATGTATTCTCTTTGGGCTAGTTTTAGTGATGATTGTGTGAGTGAGTAAAGAGAGCCATGCTTTTAGATTAAATCTTTGTTTATTATTGCTCCTACACATAAAAATCTCTGTGCTTAAGGAAAAACTTAGTTAGCCTAGGACTATCTGATGCTTAGGTTAGTCCTGGTTAACCAAGGTGACATCAAAGCTTGACTAAAAACTTGAAGAGCTTTAGAAGCTAAGTTTGGGGGTGCTTGGATTACATAAAGGCTAGGTACAAAGGTCTTAGGGTGGTTAGTGACGAAGAAAGTCATTGTAAATAAAGTATATATGTAAAAAGGCTGTGGCTACCTGAAACAAAAGTTGGGTTGTTCCAAAAAGGCCACATGTTAAAAAAAAAAAATATATATATATATATATATATATATATATATATATATATATATATATATATATATATATATAATAATAAAGTGCCAAAGGAACTCAGTAATGAGGGGGTTACAGTCTGTAAAGTTGTCAATTTCTGTTCAGCCGCTATAGCATCAAACGCTATAGCGTCTCTGTTAGTCATTAGGTTAGGAACGCTAACCACAAAGCCCAAGTAACTAATCAAGCCCTTTGTCATGTCGGAAATCCTCAAGTCCGTGTGAAAATGTTAGTCTAGTCATTGTTTTGAAAGAAATTTTGGTGGCACCAAAAGAAGGCCACTCTTCCCAAGGCTAAGAAAAATCTGAATCTAGCTAGGAATTGAGATGAGTCGAGATCACACACACACTATTGAGCAAGAATAAGCTTAGAAGTTGATTAAAATGCATTGGTGTGTTGGTGTGAGTGTGAATCTGAATTACTAAGCCATTGAGAATATATTTGAATGAGTGTGCTTAGAAATGAAGAACTGATCAGGTCATGTGTTATGTTATGTGAATAAGTGTCAGTTTGTTTTGTCTTTGCAAGTATCATTACTTGGGGACAAGCAATGGTTTAAGTTTGGGGGTGTGATAACTCATATTTATATGAGTTATTTATACCTCTAATCATTAAATTAAGTAAGTTCTCAAGTAATAATAGTATAGTATTTATTGCATTTCTGTTAATATTAGGAAAGGAAGGGCTAAACACTGTTGTGCTATGAAATTGGCATATTTAGTGCCCTTGTGAATGTTTTGATGTATTTTGTGAGTAGTGCAGTGTTTAGCGCTGTAGCGTCTAACGCTATAGCGTCTAGAAGGTAGATCAGCTGAGCATCTAAAGTAAAAGTGCATTTTTGGCGCCAAGCTCATTAATCCAAGCTCCATATCTTGTGTCCACTTTGTGATTTGCGACATGCCCGGATTTTATTGGATCTTTGTGGACACTTGGCATCGCATGAGCGAAGAATAGTGGAGTTGGTGAAAAGCAAACATCAACTTTATTGACTTTTGAGAAGATATGCACCACATGCTAGGAGACTACAAGATCTTCCTTCTCCCTTTCTCTTAGAAAAACCGAGAGTTAGAGAGAGTTTTTAGAGAGAGATAGAGCTTGATGCATTGTCTTCTCCATTTGAAACACTTGAACTTTTGGATTTTATTTCTTTTGTAAGTTTCTGTTTTTCTCATGGTGTTGAGCTGATGATGAACCATCTTTGCGTGGATGTTTAGGAGATTTCAAGATTGTATCTTTTGCACTTGTAATTTCCTTCTTACCTACGGTAATGCAAGTATGTTTGTTTGTGTTATTTTGATGATGCTCAACATGAGCTAAACTCCTTGAGTTGGGTTGCTAGAACTTGTAATGAACCTTTAATATTACGTATATAATTTCTCACGTTTTGTGTTTTAATCCTTGTGTTATAATTCTTCCCAACTTGTTTTATATTTGGCCACGTAAAACAAGTATTTCTGTGGATTCAGACATGAACCATGGAAAGACTTCAAGGATTAATATGAACGATAAGGTTGGTTAAAGACATTTAACCAATTTTTGCTTCCTCTAGACATAGAAGTTGCAATAGTTTATAAAGCTTAAGTTGTGGGATCTTGATTATACAGGTGAACTTATTTAGAACCTAGACATAGGCATCTTGTAATGAAACCACGGCGTTAGTGATCGAAAGGCACAAAACATTTACAATAGCTAGCTTAACGCTATAGCGTGTGACGTTATAGCGTCTTATTTCTGGGAACTTACTTAGTGAAAGCAATCCAACTTATTTTTCTTGAATCTTAATTACCTTTTAACTTGTTACCTTAACCACTCTGCTTTAACTGAACTTTGCTACTCAATTACTTGTTACTTGTTCCTCTAAGTGTAATTCCTTTTTAAACTCTAAAATTAATACCAATCCCTGTGGAGACGAACTTTACTTATCAATATATTACTTGTTGCGATTGTGTACACTTGCACATCACCTTTTCGCACAACAATGTCCATCTCCTCATCTCCCTTAGTCCTTTCATATTCTATAAGATGTTTATGACACATAATGGTAGACCATCCATATGCTTGTAACTTACATATCTTATGTCCTATAAATAGGACTCATGTAGCATTGTAAAAGTGACCTTCAAGAGTAGAATGAAAAATCTCTCTTCTTCTCCCATTCTATTTTTCTCTTTGTTTAGTTGTTATTCATCTATAGTCTATTATAGTGGTACTATCTTATTCTTGTTTTGGTTAATTTTATAACAAATATCAATATAAAAAAGAAATCTAAGTAGTTACCTTGATTGGAATTACTACTTTGTCGTGAGTGATAATCTCTCTCATATATCTCATAGTATAGTACCCACAATCATTGTTATTTGGCTGTTTATGACACTACAAAGCAAAAGATTAGTTAATTAATTGTCACTTTTTTATGACCCAAAAATTCAATTAAATTTATAAGAATATTGATAAAAAACTTACAGTTATCGGTACCCATTTTGTTTTACTCATAGAGTATCCCCAATATTGTCTCAAAACACTGATACGTCATACATATATATAACTAAGTTAAACAAAATACATATATTAAATTATAAAAAATGAGAGGGTTACACATACACACCTGTCAACTATCTGTACGAAGTCTACGTAGACTTTGTAATGACCTTGAAGTGAATCCAGATAGTACACAGTATTTCTCTTAGGGTTTATTGCAAACAATACCCAATGTTGCCTGCAAGTAAATGAATCACGAATGAGTACACATTTACACTATAATACAATCCTCAAAATAAATAACCAAGTGATTGAAGACTAAATTTCTCACCCTATATATAGTGGTGCAAAAAATAAAGATTCATGATCAAAATGCTGGGCAGCCCTGAAGCGTGAAAGGACATAACTTTCAATTTGACTCTAAGCCATAATATCCTCTGATTTAGCTTGATCCCACACAACCATACACTCTGGGCACAAGAACAAAAACTTTTGTGTCGCGAAGGGACCAGCATCTCATTGTACAAAAACCTATAAATAATATATATACAACTTTCAGATCCCCATATATACTCTAATATATACAACTATTGTGTACAAATAATTTAATACATACCTCATATATACTCTAATAACACTCACAGTCGCCCATTCCATGTCATATACAGCTTTCAGATCCTCAACATTGAGAATCACAATCTGTTCCACTCCCACAATTTCATCGGTCGGTAAGTTAATAAGGTCACGACCGGGCTTCATTTTTGTAGTCACGTAGACCTTTACATAAGTGATGAACTCCTCGAATTCATCATTGGGAGATTTAACAAGATGTTGGACTGGGTGTATTTCCTTTCCTTTAATAGAAGGAGATGGTCGGAACACTTTGGTATTGTCGGTGAAAGGGGAAGGTTGAGATCAGGCCTGTATATATATTAAAAAAATGATTAGTTAGTTAGCACACATTATATATAACAATGAGTCATCAACTTAGTAACAAAAATATTGTCACTTACAACGACAAGTTGTGCAGGCCATGCCACAAAAGTACTAAGTGCTTGACCCACAGTAAATATATCCGCACTAACAATTGGAACAGGCAATGGTGCAGACCCCTCAATTGAATAGTCTACTCTAACTCTCAAATGGTTTTCAGGCATGGGTAAATTGTGCATTGTGGCACTCAATTGGTTACATAAGATGCCAACTGCAACCTTTCGATGTGGGTTTGCAATATATAGCTCACATTCAGCGTTATCCTAAATCAATTATAAAGAAAAATAAATATACATGATAATTTGATAATTTTGTCCAAACCTAGCATTTTCTGTAAAACGCTAGGGATCCTCTAGCGCATTTTGTCCATACCTAGCGTTTTCTGTAAAACGCTAGGGATCCTCTAGTGCATTTTGTCCATACCTAGCGTTTTTTCTATAAAACGCTACGTATTGAATGATTTTTTTAATTTCATTTCTAGCGTTTTCTCTATAAAACGCTACGTATTGACTGATTTTTTTTAATTTCATTTGTAGCGTTTTTCTTTAAAACGCTACCTATTGACTGATTTTTTTTTTTTAAATATTTTTTTTATTTTTGTTTATTCTCCCTTTTAATTACAACCTATAAATTTATTCCCTTCCAACAAAATTCATCAAATATCATTCCAATCCAATATCATTCCAACAAAATTCAGCCAATATCATTACAATCCAATATAGATACACACATATGTACATATCACCAAAAGACCATATTAAACTAACAAGTACCTACAACATAATATATATCCAAATCATACAACATAATAACTAACTAACATTATGAAACTCAAAAGTAGCTACAAATTAAAGCTAGAAACATAACGGCACCACCCTCATGACTACTGTCTTGACCACTCTCATGATCACTAAGTGATGCCATCTAACCTGCAATATAACATAATCCATGTTATTGTTAAATTTACAAAAACAATATAATTATTTATTAATAAAGAATAACGAGATATCATTATGATCTTTTCTAAAATATACAACATCCTCTATAGAAGTATTTTCCCCTATTATTGGTTCTGATGTTCTGAAGAAAGGGTCGTCCTCAACACCAACATCATCGGGTGCTTCATCATCATCATTGTTATACACAAATTTTTTGTCAGTCAATAGAACAATAGACCAATTGATATTAACTGGATCAGTGACATAAAACACTTGTTGAGCTTGCGATGCTAAATAAAAAGGTTCATCTTTATATCCTAACTTGTTGAAATTCACCCGCATGAACCCTGATTCATCAATCTGTAAACCAGTATTATTGTCAACCCATTCACATTTGAACACGTGCTCTCAAACATATTGTAATCCAACTCCCATATGTGTTCAATGACGCCAAAGTATGACATATTCGCATATATGGGATTTCTGTCTTTGGCACTGGATGCATGCATAGAATGAGCTACAAGAGTCACCCCACTATTTTGCATTTTACTCTGATCATCTTGTTCTTTTGTATAGAAAGTGCACTCGTTAATTAGATAGATGTTGTAAGAGAAGACATGTATATTTGGACCTTTTGCTAACCATCTCAATCTTTTTGAAATAAAAGTAGGATTCGAAACACACTCAGCATCAATGTGATCTTTTAGCCACACTATGAAACTCCTATTGTGTTCTTTTGCTAACCAAACTTGCTTCTTTCCCGGGAATTGACTCTTAAGAATCTCCTTGTGCTTGGCAACATATGAATCAACCTCACTATCATTGTGAAGAACGTCACAAGTGTGCTTGCTCTAGTTCTTTCCTTGATACCATCACTAATTTAGTTCCCGTCATCCCTTTACTAATCCTTCCTACATGACGAGACCTTGGCAAAACCCACGAATATTCAATACTAGATAGATAGCCCGTGAAAAACTCAATAGCCTCTTCAACTATGTAGCGCTCAACAATACAACCCTCAGGTCGTGATCGATTTTTCACATATCCTTTTAATATCTTCATGTAACTCTCAAACGGATACATCCATCTCATGTAACATGGGCCACACAATTGTGTCTCTCTAACCAGATGAACTATTAGATGAATCATTATGTCAAAAAAGGAAGGTGGGAAATACATCTCAAGCTCACACAAAGTGACAATAATTTCTCTTTGCAATAATGGCAACTTTCCAGGGTCAATCACTCTACTACAAATCGCCTTAAAGAAGAAACAAAGTTTGGTTAAGGTCTGACGCACTTTCTTAGGCAAAATGGATCGTATACCAATGGGTAGCAAATGCTCCATGAGAACATGACAATCGTGGGACTTTAGAGACTTTAACTTGAGGTCTTTCATCGATACAAGAGTCGCCACATTTGAAGAGTATCCCTCTTGAACTTTAACTCCATGAAGAAACTCACAAAAGACAGTCTTCTCCTTTCTAGATAGAGTATGAAATGCGGAGGTAGATATGTACGTGTACCCTTCTTTACCGACCCAATTCAGGTCTCAAACCCATACTAACCAAATCCAACCTTGAGTTGATGGTACTTTAGTCTTACCCGGCATATTGAGTAAGGTACCAATGACACTTTCAAGACATTCTTTTCAACATGCATCACATCAATGAAATGCCTTACATATAATGACTTCCAAATGGCAACTCAAAGAAAATCGACTTTTTCTTCCACCCTCGTTTGGCAAGCTCTCCCGCAAAAGGCTTCCCAAATTTAATGTTCAAATCTTCCACCTTTTCAAATACATGTTCGCCTCACAAAGGCGGGGAGCTCTACGTGTTTCTGTATTCCCATCAAATGCCTTTCTCCACAATCGATAGTGATGAGTTGATGGCAAAAATCTACGATGACCAAGATAGATATTCTTCTTACCATGTTCCAACCACATCCAACTCATGTTATCTTCACATATAGGGCATGCACACCGCCTTTGTTACTGCATCTGATAGATTGCCGTATGTAGGAAAGTCGTTAATTGTGCCAAAGATCATAGCCCTCGTGGTGAAACTTTCTTCTCTCAACCCATCATACACCTCTACCCCGCCTCCCACATTTGCTTCAAGTCTTCAATTAAAGGAGCCAAGTATACATCAATATCATTTCCTGGTTGTTTGGGCCCTGAAAATTAACAAAGACAAAGATCATATATTTGCGTTTCATGCAAAGCCAAGGCGATAAGTTATAAATCGCCAAAATCACGGGCCATGTATCGTGGGAGCTACCCCGATACCGTGCGGGTTAAATCCATCACAGACAATGCAAGGCGTAGGTTTCTCGGGTCATCCTGAAATTAGGATACTCAATATTAATTTTTTTCCATTGCGGAGAATCTGCCGGGTGTCGTAGCATACCATCTTTAATCCTTTCATCCTTATGCCATGTCAAGTGTTTTGCATCTTTTGAACTACGATACATGCGCCTAAATTGAGGAATTATAGGAAAATACCACAACACCTTTTCTGGAGCAGACTCTTTCTTCTTATACCGCGGTGCATTACATTTAGGACACGACTTTAACAACGCATGTTCATTCCGAAATAAAATGCAATCATTCGGACAAGCGTGTATCTTCTCATAGTTCAAGCCAATAGACCCCAACACTTGCTTTGCATCATACGTCCGAGAAGGAAGCACATTATCATTCGGCAACATTTCTTTCAGAAGTGCGAGTAAATCGGTAAAGCTCTTATCCGTCCATCCGTGGCGAGTTTTCAAGTTATACAACTTGATCACAGCCAATAATTTTGTGAATTTAGTACAACCCGCATACAATCTCTACATCAGTTATCAACTTCTCAAACATTTCAGGACAATCATTAAGATCCTCTTCAACCACCTTTGCCATCTCTTCAAATTCGTTCGCATCAAATGAATGTGTTCCGGTGTCAACCGGCGGCGCATATCTCTTAGTAATATCATTCATATTTGAAGATTCACCTTTTTCTCACCGTGCATTATCCAACAAGTGTAACTTTGATCAATTCCATTCGCCTTTAAATGTCGTGCCAACTCCTCTACAGTAACTGATTTTACATAACAACAACTTAAACAAGGACATTTCATACCACTAGAAGTCCCTAAACGTTCAACAGCACAGCTCACAAAATAATCCACTCCAGCGGCATACTCCTTGGACAGACGATTGGCAGACATCCAATTTCTATCGATAATTTCCAAATATTTATAATAAAATCCTGAGAATAGAACTTTAACATATGACTCATCAAGCAATTCGAATATAATGAAGAATCAATTCATAAAAAAAAAAAAAAAAAAAAAATTCCTCTTTTAAAACTTTTTCAATTCCAATCCTTATTTTCCCAAGCTATATCTATCTCATATTCTATTTCTATTTCTATTCTCGGTCCTTTGGTCAAGACAACGGAACCATAGTCTAGTCTTACAAATAATGAACTTTATGTGTAACAAGAAGAGGCTAGTGGTAAAAAAAGAAAAGAGTCTAGAGTGCACAAGTGACAAAACTAATATATTTCTAAACTAGAACCCACAATTAATATCTAACAACTTTCCTAATTGTAATTTACAAGAAAAAATTGCAACAAGAGAAACATGAAACAAACACCAAATAGGCGAACAACGAAACCAACCTGAAGAAGAAGAAGAAGATGAAGTACTAGTAGGAGCCAACAACGTGAAAGTGGTCGTTGGAGAAGAAGAGCCAGGGAAGAAGCTCTGGGTTTCTGGGTGAGTGGTTTTGCGTTCCTGGGTGAGTGTGTTCGCTGAGAGAGGGAAGTAGCTCAATGGGAAATGAAAAAAAATTATTTAACCATACCTAGCGTTTTCTAAAAAACGCTAGGGATCTATCTAGCGTGTTTTCTAAATACCTAGCGTTTTGAATAAAAGCGCTAGGGATCTGTCTAGCGTGTTTACTAAATACCTAGCGCTTTCTAAAAAATTCTAGGGATCTTTCTAGCGTGTTTTCTATTTGGCTAGCATTTTGAATAAAAGCGCTAGGGATCTGTCTAGCGTGTTTCCTAAATACCTAGCGTTTTCTAAAAACGCTAGGGATCTATCTAGCGTGTTTTCTAATTGGCTAGCGTTTTGACTAAAAGCGCTAGGGATCCGCTCTAGCGTGTTTTCAAATACCTAGCGCTTTCTAAAAACGCTAGGGATCTATCTAGCGTGTTTTCTAATTGGCTAGCGTTTTGAATAAAAGCGCTGGGATCCGTCTAGCGTGTTTTCTAAATACCTAGCGCTTTCTAAAAACGCTAGGGATCTATCTAGCGTGTTTTCTAATTGGCTAGCGTTTTGAATAAAAGCGCTAGGATCTGGTCTAGCGTGTTTTCTAATTGGCTAGCGTTTTGAATAAAAGTGCTAGAGATCTGTCTAGCGTGTTACCTAATGGGTAGCGTTTTACCTTAAAACGCTACTAATGGTGTAGCGTGTTATTAAAATGGGTAGCATTTTTTTATAAACGCTACTAAGGGTGGCGTTCTCTTTTTACAATTATGGTGTAGTGACTGCAGTTATCCCGTGTTTTTTTTATATATCAGTGCAGTTATCTCGTAGTTTCAATTGATTATTTTAGTTGATTAGTATATTATAGTAAATAGCAAAAGAGAGATAGTAAATTATCAATAAGAAATATTTATTTTAAATAGTAATCAGTAGTTTAAATAGTCAGTAAATCTTCTTGTTTTTTACATAGTAGGTTTATAGTAGTCTTCAAAATTTTAATTATCAATGACAAATATTAATCCTGTGTTTTTTATATATCGATCAGCTTATCCTATGTTTTTATTTATCATTGCAGTTATCTCGTAGTTTCAATTAATTATTTTACTTGATTATTAGATTATAGTAGATAGTAAAATATAGATAGTAGATAGTAGATAGTAAAAGATAGATAGTTGATGATCAATAAGAAATATTTATTCCGTGTTTTTTATATATCAGTGACAATTATTTGTCTATTTTTAGGTATTAATCAATTTAAATAGTCATTAAGCCTACGTGTTTTTTATATATCAATGACAAATATTAATCCTGCGTTTTTTGTTAGATATCAGTGCAATTATCCCGTGTTTTTCGATGATTGGTAGATTATTGTAGATAGTAAAATATAGATAGTGGATTATCAATAAAAGGTGATAGTAGATTATCAATAAGAATGTAAACAAATTTTATAAAGAAAAGAGAATATATTTTAGTATAGCAATTTAAGTAGAGTAGTGTTTGTGGAAAAATAAAAGTGAAGTGAAAAGAAAAAAAATGAAGAAAGAGAGTGTAGGTGAAAAGTGAAAAGGAGGAAAGAGAAGAAAGAGAAAAAAGGAATAAAGAGAGTGTAAGAGAAAAGTAAAAATGAGGAAAGAGAGTGTAAGAAGGAAAATAAAGAGAGAGTAATGATATTTTTACCCCTAAAGTGAATATGTGTCTTGTTAATAAGATATCTAAAGTGGTAATTTTGTAGGAAGTTTGTTTGTATAAAAAGACTAATCTAGCGTGTTTTCTAAATACCTAGCGCTTTCTAAAAAACGCTAGGGATCTATCTAGCGTGTTTTCTAATTGGCTAGCGTTTTGAATAAAAGCGCTAGGGATCTGTCTAGCGTGTTTTCTAATTGGCTAGCGTTTTGAATAAAAGCGCTAGAGATCTGTCTAGCGTGTTACCTAATGGGTAGCGTTTTACCTTAAAACGCTACTAATGGTGTAGCGTGTTATTAAAATGGGTAGCATTTTTTTTATAAACGCTACTAAGGGTGGCGTTCTCTTTTTACAATTATGGCGTAGTGACTGCAGTTATCCCGTGTTTTTTTTATATATCAGTGCAGTTATCTCGTAGTTTCAATTGATTATTTTAGTTGATTAGTATATTATAGTAAATAGCAAAAGAGAGATAGTAAATTATCAATAAGAAATATTTATTTTAAATAATAATCAGTAGTTTAAATAGTCAGTAAATCTTCTTGTTTTTTACATAGTAGGTTTATAGTAGTCTTCAAAATTTTAATTATCAATGACAAATATTAATCCTGTGTTTTTTTTATATATCAGTGCAGTTATCCTATGTTTTTTATTTATCATTGCAGTTATCTCGTAGTTTCAATTAATTATTTTACTTGATTAGTATATTATAGTAGATAGTAAAATATAGATAGTAGATATTAGATAGTAAAAGATAGATAGTTGATGATCAATAAGAAATATTTATTCTGTGTTTTTTATATATCAGTGACAATTATTTGTCTATTTTTAGGTATTAATCAATTTAAATAGTCATTAAGCCTACGTGTTTTTTATATATCAATGACAAATATTAATCCTGCGTTTTTTGTTAGATATCATTGCAGTTATCCCGTGTTTTTCGATGATTAGTAGATTATTGTAGATAGTAAAATATAGATAGTGGATTATCAATAAAAGGTGATAGTAGATTATCAATAAGAATGTAAACAAATTTTATAAAGAAAAGAGAATATATTTTAGTAAAGTAATTTAAGTAGAGTAGTGTTTGTGGAAAAATAAAAGTGAAGTGAAAAGAAAAAAAAATGAAGAAAGAGAGTGTAGGTGAAAAGTGAAAAGGAGGAAAGAGACTCTAAGAAGAAAGAGAAAAAAGGAATAAAGAGAGTGTAAGAGAAAAGTAAAAATGAGGAAAGAGAGTGTAAGAAAAAAGAGAAAAAAGGAAGAAGGAGAGTGTAAGAAGGAAAATAAAGAGAGGGTAATGACATTTTTACCCCTAAAGTGAATATGTGTCTTGTTAATAAGATATCTAAAGTGGTAATTTTGTAGGAAGTTTGTTTGTATAAAAAGACTAATAGGATACTCGTGCATACGCACGGGTGCTACCTTGCGTGTTCTTTTCATGAATGGACTTAAACATAATTTAAATAGTCTGGACAACACTCCGTGAAAAAAAGACAAATTTAAAGTATATAAAAAAGGAGTCTCAAATAAAAAAATAGATACATATTAAAATCCAAAAATGTAAAAGTATCATTTAAAAACAATTTGCGCATTTATCCCGTGTTCTTTTATATATCAGTGTAGTGTTTTTATATATCAGCGTTGTTATCTCGTGTTTTTATATATCGATTAAACAATCCTGTTTTTATATATACCATTGCGGTATCCTGCTTTTTTATGCATTAGTACAGTTATCTCGTGTTTTTTTATATATTAGTGCAGTTATCTCATAGTTTCAATTGATTATTTTAGTTGATTAGTAGATTATAGTAGATAGTAAAAGATAGATAGTAGATTGTCAAATATATCCTGCAGTGTTTTTTATATAAGTGCAGATATCCCGTATTTTTATATATATCATTGCGATTATCCGTGTGTTTTTATATATCAAAGACAATTATTTCGTGTTTTTTATATATCAGTGCAGTTATCTCATAGTTTCAATTGATTACTTTAGTTGATTAGCAGATTACAATAGATAGTAAAAGATAGATAGTAGATTATCAAATATGTCAGTGCAGTGTTTTTTTATATATCAGTGTAGCTATCCCGTGTTTTTAAATATATCATTGCAGTTATCCCGTGTTTTTTTCTATATCAGTACAGTTATCTCGTAATCTCAATTAATTATTTTAGTTGAGTAGTAGATTATAATAGATAGTGGAAAAAGAAAATGAGTGGGTTTGATTAGAATTTTGAAAATTTTCCTTTTTTAGGTATTAGTGACAAATATTTGTCAAATGTGTTTTAAATATTATTCAGTAGTTTAAATAGTCATCTAAGTTTTTTTATGTTAATCCTGTGTTTTTTTTATATATCAGTGAAGTTATCCCGTGTTTTCTTTATATTAGTGCAATTAACTCGTAGTTTCAATTGATTATTTTAGTTGATTAAATAAATAGATATTAGATAGATAGTAGATTATCAATAAGAAATATTTATCCCGTGTTTTATTATATATTCGTGACAATTATTTGTCCTTTTATAGGTATTAATGACAAATATTTGTCACATGTGTTTTAAATATTAATCAGTAGCTTAAATAGTCATTAAGTCTTCTTGTTTTTTTAGATATTAATCTCGTGTTTTTTTAGATATCAGTATAGTTATCTCGTATTTTTTATATATCAGTGTAGTTATCTCGTAGTTTCAATTGATTATTTTAGTTGATTAGTAGATTATAATAGATGGTGAAAAAAGAAAGTAAGTGTGTTTGATTAGAATTTAGAAATTTGAGAAAAAAAAGATTATGAGAAAGTAGGAAAAAAATAGGAGTGAGAAGAAAGTGAATTGGGAGAAAAAATTTGAAAAAAATTTGATAGTAAATTACAATGTTGTCATTTGTAGTTGTGGTTTGTTTGTATAAATAGATAGTTAGATATTAATCTCGTATTTTTTTATATATCAGTGCAGTTATCTCGTGTTTTTATGTATCAGTGTGATTATCTCGTAGTTCCAATGATTAGTTTAGTTGATTAGTAGATTATATTAGATAGTGGAAAAAGAAAGTGGGTCGGTTTGATTTGAGTTTTTAAAATTGAAAAAAAAGCAGGAGAAAGTAGAAAAAAGTGTGAGTGAAAAGAAAGTGCATTAGGAGAAGAAATTTGAAAAAATGTGTGATAATAAATTGCAATGTTGTCCTTAATTAGATGGGTTGTAAAGTATATAGAGAGGCTTGTTTTGGTAATTTAAGTGTAACTTATTTGTATAAATTGATAAATAGATTAGTTGATAGAAATTGGGTGAGTTTGATTTGAATTTTGAAAAAACAAAAGTAGGAGAAAGTAGGAAAAAAGTAGAAGTGAGAAGAAAATGCATTGGGAGAAAAAATTTGAAAAAGTGTGATAGTAAATTGCAATGTTGTCCTTAGTTAGAAGAGTGTGGTTTGTTTGTATAAATAGAGATTAGATTAAATAAGAGTAAATTGTAGATCATTTAATATTAATTTAATTATATTATGTTGTAGATTAAAAATTGAGAAAATAAATATTTTTAAATAAAAGGCGTGGGGCCCACAAATAGTAGATGTCTAAAAAAGTGAGAAATATTAGAAAATGTGAGATTGAAAGAGAGAGAGAGTGAGAAAGAAAGAAAAAATTAAATTAAAAAATGAGATAGTGATGATGTGTCAAAAAATTAATATGTATAAAATTATCTTTTTAAATTGTTTGTTTGATTAAATAGATATTAGATTAGATATTTACTTATATTTTACAACAGAGGGAGTATATTTTATTTTCAGAAGCTTATCGGCTATAAGGTAAAAGCTTCTTGTCATCATACCTTAACAAACACGGCCTTTGTTATTTATTTTGATAAAAAAAAAAAAAACTTTGTTATTTACATCCTTCCCAAGGAAATAACAAAAAGAAAAAAACAATTCCCTCCATGGTGACACTGAATTTCCGCCTTTCTATAGACTTCAAACACAAAAGAACTAAAATACTTTGTAATAGATTCAATATATCTGTAAGCAATATAA
Source organism: Oxytropis ochrocephala (assembly GCA_020916435.1). Classification (NCBI taxonomy): domain Eukaryota; kingdom Viridiplantae; phylum Streptophyta; class Magnoliopsida; order Fabales; family Fabaceae; genus Oxytropis; species Oxytropis ochrocephala. Next base: position 70,923,223 of record CM037091.1, on the reverse strand, counting down.
ACAAAGCGCCTGTAGCTCAGTGGATAGAGCGTCTGTTTCCTAAGCAGAAAGTCGTAGGTTCGACCCCTACCTGGCGCGATTCCTGTTATTTTTACTTTTCATATACGTTTTCGTTGCCTTTGTTTAGATTTCTGGTATCTTTCTAAAGTTTTGTTTTTGTTATTGTGATGTGATAGCTTGAGATACTTAAAAAGCCAATATTATTGATGTAAAAAAAGTAAGATAATTTTAAATTTGTTATGAAAATAAAAGGAGAAATATGAGGAAGATAATAACATTAACAAATATGAAAGATGAGAGTATTTCTATTCACTTCAAGTGTATCCATACACATGAGATAGCTCTATTTATAGGGTATGGATAGGCAAGTGAGTGGTCTATCATTAAAAGTCACTACACAAGAGAGTAATGAGAGGGAAAGAGAAATCTAATGGACATCCACTAATATAAATATTCATACCACTCCCCCTTGGATGTCCATCGAGGATATGCCTCATTAAAAACCTTACTAGAAAAAACTCAGTGGGATAAAAATCTAGTGAAGAAAAAGAGTACAATATCCTGTCAGTGGGAACTGCCTCGTTAAAAACCTTTCCAGGAAAACCCTGTGGGACAAAACCACGGAAAAGGGAAAAAGAGTGCAGTTTTTCTCCCCCTGATTGAATCATCACTAAAGAATATGAATTTCAATATTTGGAGTTTCTCCTTGAGTGCATATGGAACAATCTACTCCATTGTCACTTGTGATTGTATCCTCTTTTAATGGAACTTTGCAATCAGTATTATCTTCAAAACATCTTCCTTGAACTGTTGGCATTTGGACATGAAATGGAGAAACAAAAACCATAGATTGTTTTATAGATCAAAAAAGATATTTCAGTGTCACCATATGTAAATAATAGCTGACTTGTAATCTGACTTGATCTAGATCAGAAAAATACCGTATATCTGCATGGTTAATTTGTGTAACATACATAAAAATGATTTATTCATTACAATAGCCAAACATAAATATTCATCTTACCCCTTTTCAGATGCATTTTGGTTTGTGATATGCATGCATGCTTTTATAGTCTTCGGGACTAAGATATTTTATATATTCTTACCACCCAACTCATGTAGGCAATATGAATAATTTCTGCAGATAAATATGAGTCCTTTTTTCAAAAGAAAGATTTTTCTTTGCATCTTGAATCCTTCTAGGATTTTCCATGTAGAGGTCAACTACAAGTTCAACCTCAAAAATCCATCGGATATAATTTGAGGTCATTTATCTAGAGCTCTTTCTTTGAGTAATCTATAATTTTGGAATGCTCTTCAGGAGTTCCAATAATAGCAAACTATAGCAAATTCATGTATTGATATTTTCATATAACTCTATGGACCAGTGGTGTCATTTTTATATCCCTCGTTTAGAATATAAATTGAGATGATTATACCACATGTGTTCAAATTATATCATCTCAGATTCAATTTGTGTAATCATCTCGAGAATTCAAAAAATGTGCACTAGAATATTAAATCCTCCGGGGATCTTTAAATAATTATGACTATCAACAAATAAGTTGTAGCAATATTCAACTTGTGAAAATTGAGCTCTTCATGTGCTACAAGGCTAATTAAGTAAAGAAAAAGTACTCGCATCCACCCTTGGGAAACATGTCGAGCTTTGTATCTCACAATTTAATCATTCTCATTCTGCTTCAATTTCATCTTTCAATTTTGGCCAATTCACATTGTCTACAATCTTTAGTAGACATTGTTTCATGATCCTCACTATTATTTATCACATTTAGCGCTATATTTAGTAAAAACATCGTCAACGTTGACTTTGTTTCGGTTCCATTGTATTTCATTCTTGACATAATTGATTGAGATCTCATTAATTTCATAACTTTTCAGGTATCTGATCAGTTCTTCTGGAACTGTAATTTCAATTATGTTTGAATACTCTTTTAGAGTTTCTATATACTCATTTGGACCATTTTTTTAGCTCCTTTTTTTGTTCAAGGATTTTTATCTTTGGAACCGATTGGTCTACCACGCTTCAGGCGCGGTTGAGACTCATTTGCAATTTTAGATTGTCCAACAGGGACATCCATTCTATTGGAGCATTAGCAGCTGATATATATGATTTGGTCACATATTTTGGATCAGTGAATGCATTTTGTAGATAATTTGCTAGGCTTTGCAAATGAATTATCTTTTGAACTTCTAGTTCACATTGTTTAGTTTGAGGATCAATATGAGATAATGATAATTCATTCCAACTGATCTCTTTTTTTTCAACTGCTTATTCTATCCCCCTAATGTTGGGAAATCTAATTCTTCAAATGATAATCATCAACATGGATTATAAACAAGTCTGCAATTGTTGGCTCAAGATACTATATTATACATGGAGATTTATATCCAATATATATTTCCAAAATTCTTTTAGAACCCATCATAGTGCATTGCACATCCAAAAATATTAAGATGGGAAATATTAAGTTCGTGACCAAAAACCAAATGTAAAGGGGAAGAGTTGTGATAACTTGTTGGCTTGATGCGAATCAACATTACAGCATGTAAAATTGCATGTTCCCAAGTAGAAATTAGAACTTCTTATCTCATAAGTATTGGTCATGTGATTAACTTTAGATGACTAAAGAATGGTTCTTCAAGACCATTTTATGAATGAACGTATGACATTTGATATCCAATATCAATTCTAATAGTCATACAATACTTATCATATGCTTTCAAGGTGATTCACATAATGACCTCTTACTCAAATTAGTTGAGCAAACAATCTCACAAACTTCCGGTTGTGAGTTGACGACAAATATATATAATATATATGTGGTCATCTAGTTGATGCATTAATTAAAACCACAAATATCTAAATGGTCCACGTGATTAGTGTACTTGTTTACAAATATCACCTTATATCAGCTCTTGAAATATGAGAGACTTATTATTCTCAAATTGCCAATTTCCTTTGGGAATTAGTGAACACAAAAATTAGCAGATTGAAGAAACTACTGGCTCTTCAATACAAGTTCACATAGAAATTTTAACCATTATTCGCATCATAATATACTCGGATGGCCCAACCGATCTTGCCAACAACCAAATTATTATGTGTAGTACAAATCAGAGGAAAAAGTAGACAATTTTTTCACTACACTTATTTTATCAAAGTATGTCTCGTTATATAAAAATATTCAATATCTCCTTCATCTCTCGATTCAATATGATTTCTATTTATATTCATATCTTTGAAACTTAATAAATTTCTACGAGACTTAGGGGAATATAATGCATTCTCAATCTGTAAATTTGTTCCCCCAGATAACAGTATATTAGCTCTTCCGGAGCCTTCAATTATAATTTTTTCATGCAACATTTTTATTTGGAATTACAAGAAAAAGAAAGAAGAAAAATACATTTTTCCATAAGATATTAAACCACTATCAGGAATAACAAAGGTCACAATCACAAATGATACAAATGACACTTAAATAGGATAATGGTAACATTTACCACGTCAATGGTTATCACCACAACTTTTCTTGTACCAAAATTATAATGTGACAAATAATCTTGATTCATAATATCTTTCTGAAAATATTTTCTCATTTTGCTAATTCATGAGAATATTTGAGATATAAATTACATGTCTCTTCCTTTACTTCAAAATATACTAATATCAAGTAGATCTTATGGATTTTAATCATAGTCCAAATATATAGTTCTTCAGAAACTTGACCACAAATCTCCATAATAGATGGCCAAAGAAAAATGTATTTTGTGCAATCCACCAAGGATGCTTAAATTACCAATTCATTAGTTCTTCAGAAACTATACCGCAAAATTTCTTCATTGATAACCAAGAAAACCATACTATGAGCAATCCTTCAAGGATGCTTGAATATTTTCTTTTTTTTTGAATTCTTCAAGAACTATCACAAATCTTTACCGACAATGATAAAGAAAATTATTCTTTGTGCAATCCTACAAAGATGCTTGATTACCAAATCATTAGTTCTTCAGGAACTATACCATAATCCTTCAGGATGCTTGGATATTAAATTTTTTAAGTTCTTTAAGATCTATATCATAAACAATGATACATAGTTCTTCAAAAATTATACCACAATCCTTCTTTGTGCAATCCTTCAGGGATGCATGGATAATGAATTTATCATTCTTCAGGAGTTATTTAACAAATTTTCATCAATAAAATGAGATAAACCATAAAATAAGATCACAAATAAATAATAGTGAAAAGAAGAAGATGAAGAAGAAGAAAAATTATTCTTGTAATAGAACTTGAAGATGATTATGCCATCAATCATACGGTAAAGCTTCATGCTGATAACGTGTTATGAAAATAACCAAAACTATAGAAAGGAGAAATATGAGGAAGATAAGAACATGAACAAATATGAAAGATGAGAGTATTTCTATTCACTTCAAGTGTATCCATACACATATGAGATAACCCTATTTATAGGGTATGGATATGCAAGTGAGTGGTCTATCATCAAAAGCCACTACACAAGGGAGTAATGAGAGGGAAGGAGAAAGCTAATGGATATCCACTAATATAAATATTTATAACAAAATTTATGATGTCCCAGATTTACACGCTTATTTCAAAAAAAAAAAGTTTTCGATCTTCTGAGTTCTATCTTTATCTTCATTTTTTACTATATTATTATTGAATGTATACTATTCATTGACATTGTTAGCGATTGATCTATGTGAGAGAATTTGACTGGACACGTGTATCCGACTTTGTCGAGCTGCGTGGTTCTTCCCTCACAATATAATTTTTGCCAATTCTAATCTATCTTTATCATGTCAAGTCTTCTATCTTTATAAATATAAATTTAGTTTTGTGATTTTTCACGCGTAGTTTTGAAATATTGTTAGTTATTGTTAACACCTAAAATAGCTGAGTCCTTGGCTGAGGAAGTCTCACCCGAAATAAATGCTCAGCTAAGCTCACATGATAGAAGCTTCTGATTTCTAGCAAGACAGAAAGCTGCAAAGCTATGAAAATAGCCTATTTCTCTCCTACTACTACGTATTCTTATATTTTTCTCGAAAGAAGCAAAATAGCCACACGTAAGAGATGTTGGTAGCCTTAGAAGGATATGATCAAGGAGATAAGCCTTATGAGAAGAAGAGGGGATATTGTTGCCTACTATATATATATATATATATATATATATATATATATATATAGCTTGTAAATAATATTGTGAACGACAATCAATCAAACTTACATTTTTCAAGCATTTTACTTTCAATTTACTTTTCATTAATCTTTATGCACAACCTTTAGATAATCCTAGAACTAGATACATGTTCCTCACACCTAACCTAACGCTCATTGGAGTAGTTAGGGAACCTATAACTAAGGAATAGAGTCCCTTCCTCAATATAATCACTTGAAGAGAGGAATCAAAATTTCAAACTCTTAGTTGATCCTTAGCTAAATCTAAATGTTGAATTGGCGCAGCCTGTGGTCATGATGTACCCCCTCCATTTGTCACAACTTAACCTTAAAATGTTGAATTGGAGCAGTCTGTGGTCATGACCACATACTTCATTAGACAACATATTGATATGGGGATGTACCAAGTATCACAGCAACTGGCTGACATAGTCAAGTCTATGGTTCACATTGAAGTGGCTCAGCTGGTCCTGGTACCTCTGTCCAAGGACAAGGAATACCCATGGGTCTAATGAGGAATGACAACAGGCTCCATAATACTCTGCTATGACAGGGCCTCAGCAGGTGCCTCCACCTCAGGTATCTCTTAACCTTGTGCTTCTTTAGCCAAGTAATTTTGTGACTGCCAATGCTAAGGGGCAGTACGTGGCGAATGTTACCACTAATTTGGTTGTTCTTAACTTGGACAGGTGCAAATGGCTAAAAGGCCACCTGAGGTCATGGGGAAGATTGGTTTGCCACAGGGACCACCATGTGGACCTCCTATGATGGCTAGAAATCCACCATATGTAGGAGGAGGCCTTTGGCCAAGAGGCAGGGATTGGTAAGTCTGGTGGCTACTACCCGACTCAATAGGCATAGGATCCAAACCCACCTGGCTCGGTTAGTCTACCACCCAACCAACCCTATTCTGACGTAGTTTCTCAACCTCCAGTGGGTTAATATCTGTCACCACAGGTGCTAGGTAGCACTGGTGAGCAGACATGGAACAGTGTTCCACCATATCAGGTTAGCCATAGCAAACCCCTTGTACAACGAACAAGATTTGCAAATCCTGGTCAAGTAGCTCCATGGAAGACATGGGAAAATAGTCTGCCTCTTGTACCTCCGGCTAGGAATGCAAGGCGCCACAGATAAACTATAGCGCCACTTTGTCCTAGCTGATCTTAGGCCTTCAGGGCCCTAACTCCTGAATCCTAATGTTATTGTAGATTATATCAATAAGTACTTTGGTGTGAAACTAAATCCTCTTGATAGGCCAATGTACATGAATCCTTATCTTGGATGGGTGGAAAGATTGGTACCTCTGCTAAGGGGGTTTAAGAGTCTGGATTTTGCTACCTTTTTCGAAGAAGATGACAAATCGACTATGGATTGGCTACAGCTCAGTCTAGGGAAGGAAACCAGAATGGGTTCCACAAGCTGCAATTGTTCCCTTTATCATTCATAGGAACAACCTTTACATGATATTCCTCCCTTCCACCAAACTCAATTCAAACATGTGCAAAAATGGAAAGGTGCTTCCATGTTAAATTTTATTAGCCACAACTAGAGGTCACTGCTGCCGATCCCATGAGTTTGAGGCAGAAAGTTGATGAGCAAGTAACTGATTTCATTGAAAGATTCAGGAAGAATGCCAGTAAGTGCTCAGTACAATTCTTGAGTCATAATATACCTCTATGGTAATCACTGAAATGCACCCTCAACTGAAAGAAAAGTTGGTGGGTCAAGCCTGTTCTGACCTCAGTAGCTTAGCTATGAGATGTTCAAATTGAGGAGTTCATCCAACAAAAAGAGAAGAGCTAGCCGAGGAAAGGTCCCCCCACTTGGTATCCATTGTGGATGTTGAGGACAATTTTGATGATGATGACTTAGTCGATACCACGGTAAACATCATGTCATCCAAGATAGTTAAATGTGAAGTCTACACTTTCCCTGTTGTGAGACCTGCCAAAGGTAAATAGCAAATATTCTGAGGACAAGATAGAGTATTCTATTGACTTCTCTAAAGCTGACCGGATAATTGACTGCTTGTTGAAAGATAGGTAAATTTGGCTCCTTGATGATCACAAGATACCTCCTCTAGAAGAGTTGAAGGGCACAAAATATTGCAAGTGGCACAACTCCTTCAACCATGCCACCTCTAATTGCATTGTATTCGGGAATTCAATACAAGAGGCCATTAAGGAGGGGAGATTCAAGTTGGCTGATAAAGTCAACACCGACGTCCACCTCGGATCCCGACAAGGGGATCAAAGGAGCCATGGGCGGACCAAAACAAAAAAGCTTGTTGATGAAGCATGAGGTCGAATGACTTTCTAAAGACGAGTACGACCTCTTTGATTCGAGTTAGATCTGAGACGAGATTTCAGAAAAATGAACCAAAGGAGTAAAAATTTGCGCACGAGTCTTTGTAATTTAGGAAATTTTTGTGACTGCGTGGTTATAATTAAACCGGCATGGAAATAAAAGAAACTAAAAACGAAGAGAAGACAAATAGGGTAACCCGGATTTCATATTTGTTTCTTTTGTCATCATATTCGACCAATTTTCCATCCAACACGAAGTAGTTAACATAAGCACTGATCGTACCAAGAGAAACCCCTAGGTTCAGGGCGACCACCTTCTCTACGCCATTAGTAAAGGCCCCCAAGGCAGCACATAGGGAAAGCTTAGCGGTTTATTGGCTCTCTGACACCACATTGTCCTTCTTTTCATCTAGCTTGGCAACTTGGGACTCCAACTCATTGACCTTGGTTTGAAGGTCCTAGTTGGGAGTTGGCATTTGCAAGCTCGACACAGTGTCTTCTTTAGCTGAGGTGAGAACAAACAAATGACACTACAAGAAAAACGAGATTTTCCGGCGGAAAAAATCATCGGAAATGCACCAAATCCACCGGTAAAACGCTCGTAGTAGCGGATTTGGTTTTTTAAAAAAAGAAAATTAAAAACTCCGCCTGAAACGCACATTACCGACAGATTTTTTCCGTTGGTAATTTCGGGCGGATTTTTTCCGCCAATAATGAGCGTTTCTGGCAGATTTTTTTATTCTAAAAAAATTGAAAAATCCGCCAAAAAGCCCAATACTGGCGAATTTTTTTTATTTTTTTTAAAAAAATAAAGAAATTCAAATTCGCCGAAAAGCGCATTACCGATAGATTTTTTATTTTAAATTATTTGAATTATTTATTTAATCAGAAGTAAGTAAAAAAGAAAATGAAGTAGAATATAAAAATAAATGATATAGGAGAGAGTGAGAATGAAGAATTAGGAAGCACTAAGAATGAAAGAGAGTATGGGAAGAAATGATATAGGAGAAAATAAGAATTGAGAATGAATAAGAATGAAGGAGAGTATGAGAAGTAATAATATTGGAGATAATGAGAATGAAAATGAAGATGTAAAGAAGAAATATTAATGAATGAGTGAGAAGGAAGAAGAAAGGAGAAATGCAGAAGAGAGATATGTAGAGAAATTTATGGAGATTGGAGAGTATGAGAACGAAGAAGAAAGATAAGGTATGGATAATGTGAAGAGACTGAGAAGGAATTAAAGAGTGAAATGAGAGAATGAGAAGAGCGTAGGAGAAAGTTTTATTTATTGGCATTTTCGGACAGTTCCGATGGATTTTTTTCATCTGTATTTTGTCGGCGGATTTTTTTTTAAAATCCGTCGAAAACGTTAAAAATCCTCCGGTAAAATTTCCGGCAATTTTTTTTCAAAATCCGTCGGAAACTTACCGACGGAGAAAAAATCCGTCGAAAATACCATTTTTTTCCGCTAGAAATTTACCGCCGGAAAAATCTGCCTGAACCGTACCGACGGAAAAAATCCATTGGTAATACGCGAATTTCTTGTAGTGTGAGCAACGCCCTTATCCATTTCTTCCTCCATTTGCTTTACAGCATTCCCAACTTTCTTTTGGGGCACCTCAGCGAGCTTGTAAGCATCACAGGCCGACTTCAGGGCCTCAACCACCTCGTCCCATTCCTTCTCCAACCTTGGGTTATATGCAATGACAGTATCTTGATTTTTAAGCTTGTCTTGCCAATCTTCAAGCTCACTCTTTAACCAATCAAAGTAAAGACGGAGTTTGTTACCTTGGAGGCCGGCTATGTTCTGTTGCAACAACCTAGTGCTGAAGCCACCAACCTTGTGCATCAGATCAAAAGGTCCTTGATGAAGAGTGCCTTAGTCCACCTCTTCGAAGTCGAGCAAAGTGATTTTTGAGTCGGATTTGCATTTGACCGCGTCTTCGTGTTGATTTTTCTTTTTACCTGCGGCCTCTGCTGCTTCAAAATTTTGGGCTAGCACTTGGCGCCTAACTCGATGATCTCACTTGATTGGATCTTTTAGGTCGCGTCATCAGCCAGACTAGTCTGAGCATAGGTACCAGAATATACGCGAATCATCTTTGGTGCGTTAGAACTACCCTGAGCCTCACTAGACACCCTCTGATCAACAATTGAATCACGTATATTGGAGACATCATCTCTGAAAAAAGAAAGCAAACAAATCATTCATTATTGGCCTGTCTACCAAAAGAGGCTCGAAGCTCGACACCATTTTTGGCTTGGATCAAGATCCTGGTGTTTATTAAAGGCTCGCCAATAAATTTGGCTGTCCATTGTCGAAGCAAAGTCAAAGTCGCTACGTCCTCTTCCCCTAGTTGTGACGACTTCTGAGAACACAATTTGCTTCGTACTTTGAAATGATTCGGGGACCAAGCAAAGGGGAGTTTCAAAGCACTTATTCTTCCATCATCATCATAAATGCAAACTTTTTCCTTGGCGGCCCATTTTTTTTTGGAAGAACATAGAAATATTTGTTCTTAAAGTCTTTAAGAGAATCAAAGTAAGGATTGAAAAACATGATTTTAGAGTCACCTCAATGACTCACCCATCCTTGACGAGTTCCCTCAAAGCCTTTCTCCGAACTTTTTACTACATTGAACAAGATAAAGAATAGGTCCTCAGAGCGAGAATGGCCAAGGACTTGTATTACTATCTGGAACGCTCTCACAGGCGCCCAAGGTCTGAAGCATTTGTTGTTCGAACATAGTGAATGGGGAACATGCTCACATATCGGTAATCAACATTGAATAAATTATGAATTTTAGACCAGCTGCTGGGAGATGATGTAACATCCTGCATCGCTTTGAAAATCGCGATCGCTCCCACGAACCAACACGAGTCTTTTCAGCATGCTTTGTCCTCACTTGCATGCTTTCCGGGAAACTTCCCAGAAGGTCACCCATCCCACTACTACTCCAAGCCAAGCACGCTTAACTATGGAGTTCTTATGGGGTGGACTCCCGAAAAGTAGATGCACCTTGTTGGTATAGGTAGTCCAAATCAATTCTTTTAAGCCTTCCTTCAATCAGATGCAGTCCCATACCGCATGCGCCCTCGTGATCCTCTCATTCCAAAGGCGTATTCGGTTCATTCACGCGCCCGCCGCTTTGAAGCCGCCAGAGCCGCTCTTTGCCATGCCACCTTTTTGGGCACCGCGATCACTCCCGCCTCGTCGGCCGGATGTCACAGATGACATACTGCTTCGTCCCGGGGATGCTTAAAATCTCCCTCTCTTGGTACGATATGTTCCCACCCAAATGTTTTAGGAAGGCAAGGTAGGGTTTTTTCTGGAAAATACTCCCAACGACCTCAGTGTTCCATTCAAACACCTCAACGTTGTCGCTTCCAAGTTCCAACTGATGATTCAACTTCTAACTTGGCCCGGTTTTCTCTCAGTTACTGTTCAGAATGATATTTAGTTGCTTCCACGCCAACCTACTCCTAGTCTGATGTCTCTGAGTCGTTCTCAACAGCCGCATGCAACTTTTTGGAGGGAAGAATCTGAGTCGTAGTCTTGGTTATTGCCATTGATGACCTGAATGGAGGGAGCTCCCCATCAGGAAACTTACTTCTCATTCCACCCCACTAATAGTGCACCTTATCTGGGGTACAAACACGCTTGAAGAAATTTTCAAGGATGAGGTTAAAGACGTCTAGTCGAGAATGAAGAACCATGACGCCGCCTCTAGCGGACATATTTTCAATCTCGATTATGGTAACCCAGAACGATAAAGACCGAATTTGAACCTAACGAACCCCCTCCTAATAAATCTTCATGCACTAGTGGGGAAGATTTCATTGCTGGAGGACTAGCTAAGGTATCTATCGAAGAAATTTTTGAGGTGACTGGCTCAGGGTCCATGGTGGAGAAGAGGGAATAACAAAAAAGAAAAAGGAAAAAATTTGGAGATACCTAGCTGGCTGAAGTGGTTGAGTTCGGAGAAGAAAACTTGAAGTTCTGCTAGAACAATTGAAGGTTCGTCGGAAAATATAAATGCTCACCACAAACTTTGACGTCGTTAGAGAGGAAAGCCTGGGTGAAAATATTATAGAGGTACAAATGGGGAGAATGACATTCCTATTTATAATGGGCCTGAGAATACCAACGAGTTGAAGTACAATTGTTGCAACCCTAGTGCGCAATGATGACATTGGGACAGAAAACGAGGGAAAACATGCATTACCATAATGGCTTGATTTTTCAACTGAATAAGGGATATGAAACGTCGCCTATCCCATCAATGGATAATAACCAATCATCGCAGAGCATCCAACGACCGTGATCCGAAATCATGATCCCGGATTGTAATGACCGGGTCTTTTTCTCTCTTAGTAGGCTGCCCAAAGACCGTACATCACGCCTTCTCTGCCCCAGTAGAGTTTTTTTCAGTGGGAATCGAACCTTGTACCACAGGGCTCAGTACAAGTTCAATGCATTCCACTACCAATTGAGCTAGTAGCTCAATTGGTAGTGAAATGCATTGAACTTGTACTGAGCCCCGCAGTGGTACAAGGTCGATACCCACTGAAGGCAAAAACTCTACTAGTAGCTCAATTGGTAGTGGGAATGCATTGAACTTGTACTTGAGCCCTGTGGTACAAGGTTCGATTCCCACGGAAGGCAAAAACTCTACTTGGGGGTAGAGAAGGCCGTGATGTACAAGGTGTTAGGCGACTTACTAAGATAGAAAAGGACCTGCTCGCATACAAAAAAGCGCCTTTTTTTGTAACACGTTGGGCCCTTTTCTTACTTAGTAGGCACCAAAGCATGCACATCATGACCTTCTCTACCCCCCAAGTAGAGTTTTTGCCTTCCGTGGGAATCGAACCTTGTACATGGGGCTCAAGTACAAGTTCAATGCATTCCCATTACCAATTGTTCATTATATGTCATGTTTCACTAACATGTTAGCACAAGCAAAAGCTTATATCACAGTCCAAGCATAATCTATAATCAAAAGTTTGATTCTCACACGTATACTAGATTTTACGGTTTTTCAAGAGATTTGTAAATTTAACCAAACCAAATCAAACATCTAAAAACCACATTCAAAACATAGCAATATCAATCCAATATTGTCACAATTGATTGGGAAAGGGATTAAAGGAAGTTTGGAGTCGAAAGGAGCGTCGAAACGGGGAATTCGGCACCGAATAGATTCCGAGCGCGCACGCAGTGCTTGGTGTGCAAAGTTGAACCTGAGATACAGGGGTACATGCACGAGTCGTGCTTGACCTGCAGAATCACAATTTTGCTCGTTTTTGTCCCGTTTCGCTTCCCGTTTGAATCCAATTCGTTTCCCAATCCAATTCCAATCATAAAACAGATGATATATTCATGTATTCAAACCCAAACATGCCAACATACAATCAATTAAAATAGTGGTTTCGTTATAATTCTCAAAACAAGGAATTTTCGGAAAAATTGTATTCGACTCGTGAAGTTTTGAAAACCTTTCAAACCAAACACACAAACAGAAATCAAAAACCCTAAACGTGAGTAAAACTCGCCTATCGTGATGAAAGTCACGTAACCAACCGATACTTTGAAGTTCCCATGACTCCAAAACCTCACGAACTCATCCCGAACTCGTTCAACCGCTTCAAAACTGAAGTTATTAGCATCTGTGAGCAGTTTTGGAATGAACACAACTTATTCAATTTCTAACCAAAACCATTCAAACCAGTGCCTAATGTGTAGATAATTTTGTCTATTTTTCTATGGTTCAAGTCCCACACTAATATGACGATTATTCAGGGAGTTATAGCTAAAATACAGAGACTGGTTCCGAAATGTTACTACAGTAAAAATGAAACTTGTACTTAAATTTTCTCCCCCAATACTCAGTCAAATCAAGTGGTTCTTGTGCCTATCTTGAAGTATTTTGTGTCTAGTTTCTGAGTAATTAAAATTCAACTTCAACTAAGGTTTGTGGAGTGAGATTCATCGAAATTAACGAAACTAGGGATGTTACACCGATCAAACTTGTTGGTCGAGGGCTATGTAGCTGGGTTTGTTTGTCCGCCTTGATTCTCCTGGGAGATAACATGTTAGGTCGACATGACAACTCAGGTTGGTAGAGCAACTAATTCGACAAAGCAGAATCCTACGCCACATCCTAACGAGGCTGGGGGGCAAGACGATCATACCGGCTTCACTAAGTCAAGGAAGTTCGTTCAACACTTGATAAAATCAGTAAGCTTTAAAGCAATGAAATTCTACAAAAAAGTGACCTCAACTTGGGGGCAACTATTCTAGACTGGGCCGCACCCATTCTGGACATGGTCCGACCTTAATGGTTCATATACACAGTTCCAAAGGGTCTAACACGCCCCAATAATAAATCAACAGTGTAGGATTGTTAAGCGTCTCATCAGACGGTCGAAATACAACTTCAAGCTCACGCGCTTGGCTGAATCAACCCACACCATTGGCATGGTCTCCTATAAATATATTGTCCAATCAATGCATCAGGTACACATTTAATATTGCTTGACATATTTAACAAAAAAAAAATGTCGGACACATTTTTCTCTGAGATGACTCAAGCATCAGAGTGTGTGTAGGTACCAACCCCTCGTCAGAACAATGCGACAGAGCCCCACCTGAAGCGAATCCAATTTACTACCTCGACAACAACTCGACCTGGCTTCCAGAACCGTGTCAGGCTTCAGAGACAGATCAATATTTTTACCATTTTAATACATCTTTTAAAGGTGACAAATAAAACAATCATAATAAAAAATAAATTTAAAAAGGTTTAACAAATCAAAATTTTAATTTTTACAGCAAACCAAGTTCCATCAACTTCAAGTTTGGTTGCAAGTGATTAACTTACTCTATTTAAAAAGGCAGACTCGGCTAATACTTGAATTCGATACCTAAATTAAAGGCAGATTATTTCCATCATGAAATTAATTTATCCTTTTTCATTTTCAACCGCTATATTTATATTCAATAGTCAACAGTATTCATCCCAGACAGTGTATATATAAATACTACACCAAACTCATTCTCTCTCTCTCTCTGCTTCCTCCTCTGGCGCTCATTTCTTTCAACTTCACCACACAAGTTCCTTCTCTCGAGTCTCGCGTCGTGAGATTCTGACGTGGCACATGCTCGCCCTAACCTGAAAACAGAACTTAAAACCTCCAACCTACTTCGCCGCCACACAATGACGGTGTTCTCCGCCAAGCAAGTTTTCCCGGTGGACTACGAGGCTGAGGTCTCGCGACGCCTTCTAGAAGCTTCTCACTCCGGCGATCTGGCATTATCCTTCAGCTACATTTCCGATCCCTCCGTTGACGTCAATTTCGCCGGCGCCGTCAATTTGAAGACGAAGACAACTGACCTCCTCCTGCTCTCCGAATCCGCTAGTCAAGTCAGAGTAGAGTACCAGGAATTCGTCTCCGACGTCACGCCTCTCTTCCTCGCCGTCCATGCCGGAAACGCCTCCCTCGTTAGGAGGTTACTGGTAATTTCACGCTCGTTGCGCCACAATTGCTATGATTGCAATCCGTTTTCTATTTCAACTGTTTTATCCATATTATTATTCTTTTTGTTTTCTTCTGGTTTTGTCTTCTTCCTAGACCGAGCGGTGAGCGAGTATCTTTATTTTTGAAACCATTCCTACTTTTTCCAACTTCAGATTCACTGATTTTGAACTGTTTTGTTTGCTCAAACTTAAAGCGATGAACATTTTGTGAAATGTGTTTTGATTTTGAGGCTAAGTGTTTCCGTTAATCTGTTTTTGTAACGGTTTGAATTAATGCGGTTCTTTCTTCTGTTTTTTTAAAATATGATTTAGATTCATTGAGCACTGATTTTGAACTGTTTTGTTTGCTCAAGTTGAGTGAATATTTTGTCAAATTAGTGTTTTAATTGTTGGTAGCAACTAAAGAGATCACCGAGAGTGAAAAGGTTAGAGATCGATCCGGCTTTGAATTTCTAATTCAAATACTTCTCTCTAACTTTTTGTTTTGTTTTAATTTTCCGGAGAATATAATAAGCCTTCGCTCTGTTTATCTGATCTTCAATTTTTGAAAACAAAAGTAGATTTCATCGTCGTAGTGACGTGGTAGAAAAAGTAACGTCGATTTTGAATTTTTGAAACGTTCTTCGTTTTAATTGATGGATTTACGCCTGCTGCGCTTTTATTTTACGGTGATTGGTCCCCATTTCACTTTTCTCCCCATTAACATCTCTCCTTGACATTCATTAATTCAACTCCGCTTTCCTCATTACACTATCTTTACTTTTTTGTCCTCTTCCTTGACATTCATTAATTTATACGGAGAGACATTTCTATAAATTTAGCTTAATGCAAAATGCTATCTCGGATTTGCTTTATTAGAGAAAAATGTAATTATATGTTAATTGATTAACTAATATATCTAATTTATAATAATTGATGTATCTGATATACATTATAGACTAGATATATCAATTATTTAATAAATTAAAAATTATATTTTTCTCTTATAAAATAGATTGGAAATAGTATATAATGAATTTTGAAGTTTTAAAATGGAGAAAATGAATATTTCATGGTAAGGCTTTAGAATAATTGTTAGCTTACATTCCTAGAGGATGATGATAGAAAGAAGAAAAGCTTAACTTAAAAATTTTCTTTTTAAAAGATTTGAAGTTTAACAGGGTAGTTACCGAAATAACAATTTTTCTTGATTTCTCCTTATGTGTTTTTCCGCCGTTTTTGTTATAGTAGCAAGCATGTCTTGTGTGCCCCATACTTTGTTGTCCCGACCATTGACGTCAATTTGACACTCAGCCTCGTAGCAAGCATGCCATTGACACATAATGTATTCCTCCCTCTTTTGGCCCCACTTACAAAATATAAAATAAAAATCTTTTGACTACCTTCCCTGCTTGTTTTACTTTTATTTGAAAGATTTTGGTTCACTTGCATCTCTCATTTCACTTTTATTTGAAATTTTAGTATCAATCAAAATTTGAAATAAAAAAATCTACATCAAAATTAGTAGTTAACACGTAGCAAATGAAGGGCATATACGTAATTATCGGAAGATTTTGAATATTATTAATCGTCTTGTTTTAAGTCTTCAAATAAAATATAATTCAATACATGTATTTTTGAACATTTTAAAATTGTGGTTAATTATGTTTAACATCGTACTTACTAAAAATCAGTCAATGGCTAATATAGGCTGAGACACGGGGAGGAATATGGAAGAAAATAAATAGAGAAAAAAAGAGAAAAAAGATATTCATTTGCAATTTTATCAGGGATATAAATAAATAAATTAAAGAATATTAAAAGGTTGATTTTTCTTGAAATGACAGAGTGTGGGAGCTGATGTAAACCAAAAGCTCTTCAGAGGCTTTGCAACGACCGCAGCAGTGAGGGAAGGACACCGTGATATTCTTGAGATGTTAATTAAAGCAGGGGCATCGCAGCCAGCTTGTGAAGAAGCTCTTCTGGAGGCAAGTTGCCATGGGCAAGCAGGATGTGAGGAATTGCTCATGGGCTCTGATTTGATCCGACCTCATATTGCTGTACACGCGCTTGTGACCGCATGCTGCAGGGGATTCGTAGAAGTTGTTCACACGCTAATAAAGGTACGTGTTTTGCAGTAGCATCATGATTCTAGAGATTCCGTGACGGCAACTCTTAACTGACAGATCCTCAGAATCTTACCTAATATTCTGAAACTGGTTTCACCTTAAAAGTATTTACTATTTTTAGCTGTCATTCTCTAAATAAACCTTTTTTTTACTTGTAATTTTAATTTTCGGTTTATGGCAAATACTTGTTTACATATGCTAAGATTAAGATTGTTTTGTCAATGGCAGTGTGGTGTGGATGCGAGTGCGACGGACAGGGTGCTTTTACAATCACTTATGCCTTCTCTACACATAAATGTGGATTGTAATGCACTCGTTGCAGCTGTAGTTCATAGGCAGGTTCCTGTTGTCGGTTTGCTACTTCAGGTAAACTTCTCTTTTAGCCCCTTCAAACCATAGATTATCATTACAGTTTGGTTTAGTTCATGAGAATATTTCACATCTCCTAGTTCTTGCTGATATCACTGCTGATAATATAATAAACAAATAGGATATATTTCACAAATATAACTCTAATATTTCACTGCTGATAGTAAAATGGTGAAGTAAATATTCGGCAGTAAATAGGAGAGTTATATTTCACTGCTGATAGCAAATATTCTGAAGTAAAATGACAGTAAACAAAATGAACTAGCACCATTCTGATATCAGCAGCGAAATATAACTCCTCCTATTTGCTGATATCACTGCTGATAATATCATAGTTCACATCTCGTGATCATTCTGTAGTTCATTTTGTTAATTATATTATAAGTATTTGTTTACTGCCATTTTACTTGTTAATGTTAATTGAGCCTCACTGGGTGTTTCTCACAAATGAACTACAGAACGGTGCTGTTGGGATGGACTTCGAAGTAAGGCTTGGAGGATGGTCATGGGACACTTCAACTGGTGAAGAACTTCGTGTAGGTGCTGGGCTTGGAGAACCATATGGCATCACCTGGTGTGCAATTGAGTATTTTGAAAGAAGTGGTGCTATATTACGCTTGCTCCTGCAACATGTTTCTTCCAATAGTTGTCACCGTGGAAGAACACTTCTACACCATGCTATCCTCCGTGGCAATGTTGAGGCTGTCAAGATACTCTTAGAATGTGGTGCTGATGTGGAGTCCCCAGTTAAAACAACAAGCAAGACCGAGTTCCTTCCTATACATATGGCGTCTCGTTTAGGCTTACCAACAATAATCCAATGCCTTGTTGATTTTGGGTGTGATTTGAACTCTCTTACAGACTTTGGTGACACAGCTTTAATGATATGTGCAAAATATAAGCAAGGGGAGTGTCTCAAAGTATTAGCAACGGCTGGTGCTGATTTTGGCTTGCTAAATATTGCTGGTCAATCCGCAACTTCAATTGCTGAGTCCAACAAGTGGTCACTTGGTTTTCAACAAGCAGTGTTGGATACAATTAGAAAAGGCAAGATACCCATATCCAGCAATGTTTCTACTTTTTCCCCCTTAATGTTTGTAGCTCAAGCCGGAGATACTGAAGCATTGAAAACTGTTATTGACTCTGGAGAATTTGATATTGACTATCAAGATAATAGTGGTTTCTCCGCAGTTATGCATACAGCTGCAAAAGGTCACGTGGAATCATTTCGACTGCTTGTATATGCTGGAGCTGATGTGAAGTTATGCAATAAATCTGGTGAAACCGCAATAACCTTATCTGAGTTGAACCAGAACTGTGATTTATTTGAAAAGGTCATGCTTGAATTTGCACTTGAAAAGGGTATTCTTAATACTGGTGGCTTCTATGCTTTACATTGTGCAGCTCGTCGTGGTGATTTGGATGCTGTTAAATTGCTCACGAGCAAAGGTTATGATGTGAATATCCCTGATGGAGAGGACTACACACCTCTCATGTTAGCAGCAAGGGAAGGTCATGGTTCTGTTTGTAAGCTTCTAATTTCATATGGTGCTCATTGTAATGCTAAAAATGCTAGAGGGGAAACTGCACTTTTTCTTGCAAGAAAATTTGGACGGAAAAAGCGATGCAGAGGCTGTTATACTAGATGAACTTGCTCGTAAATTAGTATTAAGTGGTGCTTATGTTCAGAAGCACACAAAATGCGGAAAGGGCACTCCACATGTGAAACAATTACGTATGTTGGATTCTGCAGGTGTGCTTTGTTGGGGAAAGTCAAGGAGTAGAAAGGTTTTGTGCTGTGAGGTAGAGTTAGGACCAAGCCCAACATTGCGTAGAAATAGATATAAGAAAGGTGATGCAGATGAACCTGGAATGTTTAGGGTGATTATTAACAAGAATAGGGAAGTGCATTTCGTATGTGAAGGAGGTTTAGAAGCTGCTGAGCTTTGGGTGAGGGGTATTAAACTTGTAACAAGAGAGGCTATTTTTCATTAGTAGAGAATAATGTAAGAAACATCGGTGTCGATAGTAGGATGTATAGGTGTTTCCCGTTTGGAAAAAACAATACTTCATCTCGATGTATTTTAGCTTATTCCTATTGTAAAGATTTTGGTCTCTAACAGAGTTGTACATCCGTTTTTGGAAGCAAAAACATGAAAAAGCAAAATAGTTTTTCTTCCATACCAGTTACTAAAGTTTTTCGATTTTTTTTTTATCAACCAAGTTTTGTGATTCAACTGCACACATATTTGAAAGTAATAATACCAATAGTGATACTGATATCTATTAATAATACAAAAGAATAGGATCCTCAAAGCCAATTTTCTGAGGTGTCGCAATGGGAGAAATTCATGGGCTCTGCATTAATTATAAATCACATGTGGCATTTCACCATGTTTAACATAATGGTCCATATCATCAAGCCTTATCCAAAAGAGCACATCAGGACATCAACATAATTGGTTCATTCAAAATAAAATAAAATGAATTATTTATATTTATTGACTTCTCAAAACTGAATTTGTCTCATTAAATTATATACTACTGTTACAATTTACACTTTAATTCATATATTCATTTGTAAAATTCAAAATAGGAAATACTCAATCCATTAGTACACCCTTTCAATTGGTCAACCCGTTACATTTCAGCATTTATTAGTAACAAAAGAGCACATCAACATTTTGCTACATTGATTGCATAAAATGATCATCTATGACACCATTGATATCTGGAATGCAATCATAGAGTATCCCTTCTTTTATTTTATTAAGGCTCAGATTTGGTAGACGTCTAGCCAACCAAGGTATGCATCTTTCTTCTTCTTTTACCTTGAACTGTGATTGTCATTGTCATCGTCTCTTAAAACCCTTATTTCTTTTACCACTTTAAAGTGTGATAATTTCTTTTGTAACACTTAGATGCTTCTGAGTTCTGACACACATTCTTTGTTATTCCCGTTTCAAGTCACTTGAAAAATTCAAATTAATCTTCTGTTGGGAGAAGAGTCATATCTCTAAATCATGCTCCATTTCGACAAAATTTATTCCTGATCTGGAAGTATTTTGATCTTTTGCTCTCAAATCTCTCTGATTTTATAATTACCTCTTTCATATATTACAGAGTGTTTTGAAAGAGTCATATCTTTGAGTGATAGAACTAAAGTTCCTCATGTATTTTTATTCTGCTTATTAGGGTTGGTCCCTTTGAGTTTATCAAATATATAAATTTTGAATAGTTTCTCAGTGGAAGACATGTAGACAAAACAAAAAAACCGTTAAATCTATTGATATTGATTTGAAAATATTTGTACCAAAATACCAAACTTCCAGATATCAATGGTGTCATAGATGATCATTTTATGCAATCAATGTAGCAAAATGTTGATGTGCTCTTTTGTTACTAATAAATGCTGAAATGTAACGGGTTGACCAATTGAAAGGGTGTACTAATGGATTGAGTATTTCTTATTTTCAATTTTACAAATGAATATATGAATTAAAGTGTAAATTGTAACAGTAGTATATAATTTAATGAGACAAATTCAGTTTTGAGAAGTCAATAAATATAAATAATTCATTTTATTTTATTTTGAATGAACCAATTATGTTGATGTCCTGATGTGCTCTTTTGGATAAGGCTTGATGACATGGACCAATTATGTTAAACATGGTGAAATGCCACATGTGATTTATAATTAATGCAGAGCCCATGAATTCCTCCCATTGCGACACCTCAGAAAATTGGCTTTGAGGAGCCTATTCTTTTGTATTATTAATAGATATCATTATCACTATTGATATTATTACTTTCAAATATGTGTGCAGAGATTAAGAAAAACAATAAATTGACAAAGTAACATGTTAGTTTAACTATATTATCCCCATCAATTAATAAATGCATGTTGGTGATGTCTTTGGTTAGTGAAAAGTTACAACAATTAATGAGGGTAAAATTGAAAAGATTTAATAAGTGATGCTTTGCCTAAAAAGACTATTATTTTGATACCGAGGGAGTATTAGATATATAGCTTGATAGTTATAGTTAGTTTGTTAGGTAATTTGGTTAAAGTTAGTTTTCTAGTTACTAGTTTGTTACATATTAGTTAGGTGAGATTTGATCTATATATAAGGTCAAACTCTCATTGTAATCAATTACCTTTTGTATCACATTTTACTTTGATGAATATTAGAGTCTCTTAATATTTTCTCTCTTATCTTCCATGGATACCATGTTCAGAGCACACATGATATCCACCTTGAACCTAAATCCGCTGCAGGTTCTTTCTTCATTTTATTAGTCTTTTTCATTTTGTTCCTTTCCAATTTAATTTTTTCTTGCTTCATGTTCTTTGTATAGTTTCCTACAGGTTCTGCCTTCTTCGTCAATCTGTTTTCTTTGTTCGATTGAGTCTGTTTTCAATCGATTTCTTCCTCCTCAATTTGATATCGTGTTCGGTTGAGTTTGATTCTTGATTCCTTGCTTGCGATTTTGCATTTCTGTTAATGTGAAATGCATTTGATTGTGCTTCTGGTTCTCGATTTTGTGATTGCGTTCTTCACATTCAGATTGCTTTACGGCTTCAGTTCCCTTTTTCTCTGAAATTCGATTTTCTGCTTCTGCAATTTACCTTCTCGATTCTTGAAGTCTCAAATTTCTTTCAACTCATTTGGTGATTCTTGCAGTTCAGTTTGCAATTTCGCATCGTTGTCCACCTTTCATTTTGGTTTCCGATGATTGTGATTTGAAGCGGAGTTTCGTTTTCATTTTGGATAGAGTTTCAATTTCGTTTATGCAATTCGAATTCGATTTCATCATTCTTAGTTTGATTTGCACCTTTTGACTTTCAATTGTTGTGTGCAAAACCTAGTCCCTTTTGATTCTTCTTCACTTGCGTTTTGCATTTTCCATTTTGCATTTCATCTTTCTCTGTGATCCTGATTCTTGCATCGTGATTTTTGTCTTATCGGTTGTGATTTTGAGTTTTGGATCATGTTCCGGAGTGGGCTAGCAAGCCCAATATATCACCACGCCACGAAGATGGGCCAGCGGCCCAATCCAGTGAGACAGGCCCAATTCGGCCCAAGTGCGTGACGTGAGGCAGAATTGTCGCGCCCGACCGCACAATGCGCAATGGCCAGGACGCCTCAGGGGTATATATGCCACCCTCATCCACAGTATCAGGTACGTTCTATATCCTGTGATCCTGCCCGTTAGCACACTATTGACTTGAGCGTCGGAGTGTCATTGCAGGTACCACCCACACACATTCAAGACCGGTCCAGTCTGCTCCTCAGCGACCGGCCAACACAGCAGCAACATCAACTTAACTTCTATTGGTCAAGGTACGATCAATTGGCGGCCACATTGGGAGGCCCGAGCTCTATCCTGCCTAAATCATGCCACCGAGAAAACCCACTACGTGGGCATCATCACAACTCAACCCCTCTGGGCAGGACGCTCGTCCACAACAAACTCCAGAGGGCGTACCTCAAACCATTCATGAATCGCAGGGCAACCCTCGTCAGGAGCAATCGGTCCAGGGCGGCCAAGGACCGGTGTTGTAATTCGTCCAACAACAGATCCCGGCCAAACTGGTTGAGGCAGGAATTGCAGAACCCCTGCCAGAACATGTCACCCAAGCATTTCTTCAAGTGCTACAGAACAAGAATCAACTCATTGTTGATCGAGATGAATTGTTCTCCCGCTACGAGAGAGGATCGATCGCAGCTCGCCCACGAGCGGCTGACGAAGACCCCGAGGTCATGGTCGACCATCTCGCAGACAAAGGACACTCCCCAGAAGGAACGCTCCTCACCGCGGTAGCACTTCTCGACGATCGCCTGCACGCAGAGTCAGGGCTCGTAGATCGCCCGCTCGTAGGAACGTGTGCAGTCGCCGTTCCCCCTCTTATGACTACGACTACACAGACTCTAGCTACGATTCAGAGTCTGGTCGATCTCCTACTAGATATTCTTCTTGTGAATCCTCTGGTTCTAGAAGGTCAAGGAGCCAGTCCTGGGATTCGTACGACGAATTTGAAGACTATAACCGACACGGAGGGATCCGAGATGTATCCCAGGTCGCTTGCCGGTCGAGGAGGTACCAGGCCGAGCATTATGACAGCCCATCTTGAGATTTAGAAGGCGACCGGTCTGGGCTTGAAGCTTTGGGTGATTCATTCCTAGAGGGGGAAGGCGACCTCACTGGAGCAGAGCTCGGTTGAGCCATTGCTTGAGCTATAGAGACGGCCGGGCCACCGGAGATGCGGCGAGTTTGCTTCGTCCGGGCCAGAATAAACCTGCAGAGGGGGAAGCGGTCAAGTTCGAGCGCATACCATTAGAGGCGACGCACTGGTCGTCCCCGACCGCTGCTACCCTCCATCGGTTGGAATTTCGAGGAAATAAAGTAAAATTAAAGAAGGGCGTTCGTGTTACCCGAGAGCGGCGGTAGTTGAGTCCGTGCGCGGGCACGCGCGGCTGTTTTGGAGCGGCGGCGAAGGCGGCGAGCGAGCCGAGCGGCGAGTCGTTTTCACGATTCAGAGTGAAGAAGTGAGTGAGGTGTGGGTTCCTCTTGCCCCACTGCCACCACCTCATATAGTGGGCCAACTGTCACCTCAGGCCCAAGAATGAAAAGGCACACCCTTTCACATTCCATCATTACTCAGTCAGGGAGAAACGAAGAGACACGCCTTGGAGAAGCCAAGCGTCACTTCGGAATGCGTGAAATCACATCATTAAATCAGCTGTCCCCTCGGCACTTATGACACACTTCGAAAGTAGTCGGGCGGTGGCGGTGGGCAAGGCGACCCCCGCGGCATTTTCGTCCCGAGACTTAACATGCGGTCGCGTGGCGGTCGTGGGTTCGGTCTTGGCGGCGCCGCGCCGAGGCCGCTCACTTTTCGCAACTCGGCTATTCTCAACACCATTCGGGGGCAGCAAATCAAGCCTTAGCCCGCCTACCAACGACCCAGGCTTGGGGGGCAACTGTTCTGGAGTGGACTCAAGGCCCAATGCAGTCCATTAGGCCCATAATGGCCCAATACTATAGCTATAAATATGACACGAATCTCAAGGAATTAGGTACGTCATTTATTACTAGTGGTCCTATTCACTATTCATTGCTGACTTGGGCGTCGGAGTGCTTTTGCAGGTAACACCTTGGCGCGACCCAAACTCTGACACCAAGGCATCCAGCGACCGAACTAGAGGACTACATCAGCACTACATCTATTAGTCTTTTACGATCAGCAAGTTTCACTTAGATGTTCTAATTCCCACTTAATTTCCAAAGGTTTAGTCTTTGTATTAAACACTTTCTCTGTAATAGTAAAATATATTGACTCACTTAACTCTATTTATAAACCATCATCACATTGTCTTATATTTATAATTAAATTAATTAATTGGGCAACTAATTCATTATTTACACTGCAGAAAGCTACAGAGGCTTTCCTTCCTGCGCTTGAATCAATGTAAAGAATTCTTATCAGCATGGATGATCTAGATGGTCTTTGTGTATGGAGTTTCAAGTACAGGTCTGCTATTTACATATATATTATTTTGGTTTAAGGTGTGGTTATGAGCTAGCCAACTTAAAACTGAACCTGGATGATATTATTCTATTACTATAGTACCCTTTATTTGTTGCTCTTGTTCCAAGTTTATATATTTATTATTTCTCCCAGGTTATGGTGGCATTGGTGAGATGCTTCTACTTCTAACTAGTCCTTGTGATCCTCGTGTTCTCCTTTGGAATCTATTGTCACTCTACAGTTTAGTGTGTTGGTGTATGTGAACATTGTGTTAGTCCTTGCAACAACTCAAAGACTCAACATGAGCTCTTAGTAGTGATCTTGGGTTTGGTAGAGTTGATTTGTAGAAGTTTACTAAGTACTCTAGAATATAGATACTAAGTCTTTCAGTTATAACATTTGTAGAATTTATTGTAAGAAACTTGTAGAACTTATAGGATTAATAACTTGTATTGTATGATATTAAATTTTGATAGAATTTGAAGTACTTTTATGAATTTATTACTGTATGGAAATAACTTTGTATATCAGGATTTTATAAATTGGCCAATTGATATCTATTAATAGTGCCAACTAATTTTTTTTAAATAAATAGACATTTAGCATCGGTTGTTTGAAACAACCGATGCTAAATGTCACTTTTCAGGACATTTAACATCGGTTGTCTGAGCAGCCGATGCTAAATGTCACTTTTCAGGACATTTAACATAGGTTTTTTAAATAACCGATGCTAAATGTCATTTTTTAGACAGCAAAAACAATGATGAAACACCATTTAGCATCTGGTTTTTTGAACACCCGATGCTAAAAGTGACATTTGGTTATTTAACCGATGCTAAATGTCTCACTTTTAGCATCAACAAATATTCAATGCTAAATGTGCAAAATAACCGATGCTAAATGTCTTTTCTGCACTAGTGATCTAAAAGACTATTCCAATCTTCATCACTGAAACTTTATAGCATAAATAGTGGAAAACTTTATGTAATCTTAGGTCCATGGTCCCTTTAAGGAACATCATGACCCTCTTAATAGTACTCAAGTACTCATTACTAGAACTACTAGTAAATTTCTACAGTAAACTCACAACACACTATAACTTTAGTGCACTCAACAACATACAAAATGTTGCAAATGAAGCTCGCATACTTAGATTCTTTAACACTTCACTGGTGTTCTTGAGCAACATGACACTAGGATCATAACGAGTGTTTGGTTTACTATAGAAGTAACTTATATTTACTTCACCATCATCTTTCATATCAAAAACTTTTGCAAAACATATATTTGATATTTTTGACAAAATAATACTAGAACCAAAAATAGATAATTCATCCACGCACTTGTAGAAAAATAATGGTTCAAATATTATTATCCAAAATATAATATAAGCACTTTCCACTTTTATTAATTTCAAAACAAATGAAATCACAAGATTAAAC
The DNA here is from genome assembly GCA_020916435.1 of Oxytropis ochrocephala. NCBI lineage: Eukaryota > Viridiplantae > Streptophyta > Magnoliopsida > Fabales > Fabaceae > Oxytropis > Oxytropis ochrocephala. Next base: position 70,896,690 of record CM037091.1, on the reverse strand, counting down.
TTCTCATAATTAGAGAAAGCAAAAGTCACCATTTTCATCTAATCGAATTTCTTTCTACCAGATAAAAAAATTGTTATTAGAATCACATGTTCTAATGATGCACTATTAAAAAAATAGAACCCCCACTATTTTTCACATTTAAATGAAAATGATTTTCGTAAAAATTTCTTGCTATTAATCACATACATCTCATAAAGAACTCTAATCATTTGAACTAAAATAAATAAATAAATAAAACTTGTTATGAGTATTATTATTATATAGTGGATGTCCATCCTTCTCCCCATCTCCTCATGTAGTGGATTTTGATGATTGTCTTCTCACTTACCATTCCACTCCCTATAAATAGGGTTCATATGTTAGTGTAAATTGATACCTTTGAAGAGCATAATGAAAAGACTCTCTTATTATCTTCTTCTCCCTTATTCATCTCTATTCTCTTATATGATGTCTAGTGTTTGTTCTTACTCAAGTTTTGGTTATTTTCATAACACGTTATCAGCACGAAGTTCTACCGTATGATTGGTGGCATAATCATCTTCAGGTTCTATTATAAGAATAATTTTTTTTTCTTCTTCTTCTTCTTATCACTATTATTTATTTGTGATTTTATTTTTTGTTTTATCTCATTTTCTATTTATTTATCACTGTTGATGAAAATTTGTTATATAACTCCTCAAGAACGATAAATTCATTATCCATGCATCCCTGAAGAATTGCACAAAGAAGGATTGTGGTATAATTCCTGAAGAACTATGTATCATTGTTTATGATATAGATCTTGAAGAACTTAAAAAATTTAATATCCAAGCATCCCTAAAGGATTATTGTATAGTTCCTGAAGAACTAATTAATGATTTGGTAATCAAGTATCTTTGTAGGATTGCACAAAGAAAAATTTTCTTTATCATTGTTTGTGAAGATTTGTGATAGTTCTTGAAGAACTTAACGAAAGAAAATATTCAAGCATCCTTGAAAGATCGCTCATAGTATGGTGTTCTTGATTATCATTGAAGAAATTTTGCGGTATAGTTCCTGAAGAACTAATGAATTGGTAATTTAAACATCATTGGTGGATTGTACAAAATACATTTTTCTTTGGTCATCTCTTATGGAGATTTGTGGTTAAGTTTCTGAAGAACTATACATTTGGACTATGACTAAAATCTATAAGATCTACTTGATTTTAGTATATTTTGAAGTAAAGGAAAAAACATGTAAATTATGTCTCAAATATTCTCATGAATTAGCAAAATGAGAAAATATTTTCAGAAAAATATTATGAATCAAGATTATGTGATATGGTGATTGTAAAGAATACTCACAAACCACTCAATGAATTAAAGTTCATTCCCAGAAGTGAAAGACTCACATTATAATTTTGGTACAAAAAAAGTTGTGGTGATGACCATTGATGTGGTAAATGTTATCATTATCCTATTTAAGTGTCATTTGTATCAATTGTGATTGTGACCTTTGTTATTCCTAATAGTGGTTTAGTATCTTATGGAAAAATGTAATTTTTCTTCTTTCTTTTGCTTGAATTTCAAATAAAAATGTTGCATGAAAAAAAAGGTGAATAAGAAGGGTTGATTGTATGACTAGATCCTAAAGAACTAGACACATTTAAGTTCTAAAGAGTTTATATATTTGTTTAGCAAATATAGTTCTCTACTGAGAGAGACTTTCTATGCACTTTATTTTTCTTATTTTGAGTAGCAAATATAGTTTTTTACTGATATTTTTTTTCTTCGAGAAATTGTATTTTATGCAATTCCTAAAGTTTGATCTTTATAGGCATATAATATTGTAGAGACTTAACTTTCTCATTCCAATCTTTTATCATATTTATTTTATTTTAGAATAGAATGAGTATTGACACTAGCATCAATAATGGAGAAATGTGTTTCGCTAACCCATATCATTTCAAAGGATAAAAAAATTATTTCTCCTATTTGGCTCTTCAAATATAATTGAAGGCTCCGGAAGAGCTAATATACTGTTATCCGGGGGAATAAATTTACAGATTGAGAATGCATTATATTCCCCCAAGTCTCGTAGAAATTTATTAAGTTTCAAAGATATGCATATATATATATATATATATATATATATATATATATAGAAATCATATTGAAACGAGAGATGAAGGAGATATTGAAATTTTTTATATAGCGAGACATATTTTGATAAAATAAGTGTAGTGGAAAAATTGTCTACTTTTTCCTTTGATTTGTACTACACTTATATATGTGCAATTGAAGCACATGTTGTTGTAAACCAGAAGTTTACATATGATAATAATTTAGTTGTTGGCAAGATCGGTTGGGCCATCCCGAGTATATTATGATGCGAATAATAAATTTCTATGTGAACTTGTATTGAAGAGCCAGTAGTTTTTTCAATCTACTAATTCGTGTGTTCACTAATTCCCAAAGGTAGTTGGCAATTTGAGAATAATAAATCTCTCATATTTCTAGAACTGATATAAGGTGATACTTGTAAACAAGTATACTAATCACGTGGACTATTTATATATTTGTGATTTTAATTGATGCATCAACTAAATGACCACATATATATTGTTATAGATTTGTCGTCAACTCACAATTGGAAGCTTGTGAGATTGTTTGCTCAACTAATTTGAGTAAGAGGTCATTATGTGAAATACCTTGAAAGTATATGATAAGTATTGTATGTCTATTAGAATTGATATTGGATATCACACGTCATACGTTCATTCATAAAATGGTCTTGAAGAACCATTGTTTAGACGTCTAAAGTTAGTTATATGACCAATGCTTATGAGGTAAGAACTTCCAATTTCTACTTGGGGACATGCAATTTTACATGTTGTAATATTGATTCGCATCAAGCCAACAAGTTATCACAACTCTTCCCCTTTACATTTGGTTTTTGGTCACATACTTAATATTTCCCATCTTAGAATTTTTGGATGTGCAATGCACTATGATGGGTCCTTAAAGAATTTTGGAAATATATATTGGATATAAATCTCCAAGTATAATATAGTATCTTGAGCCAACAATTGGAGACTTGTTTATAATCCAGGTTGATGATTATCATGTGAAGAATTAGATTTCACAACATTAGGGGGAGAGAATAAGCAGCTGTAAAAAAAGAGATCAGTTGGAATGAATTATCATTATCTCATATTGATCCTCAAACTAAACAATGTGAACTAGAAATTCAAAAGATAATTCATTTGCAAAGCTTAGCAAATTATCTACCAAATGCATTCACTGATCCAAAAGGTGTGACCAAATCATATATATCAGCTGCTAATGCTCCAATAAAATCGATGTCCCTGTTGGACAATATAATATTGCAAATGAGTCTCAACCGCGCCGGAAGCGTGGTAGACCAATCGGTTCCAAAGATAAAAATTCTCGAACAACAAAAGGAGCTAAAAATAGAAATGGTCCAAGCGAGGATATAGAAACTCTAAAAGAGTATTCAGACATAATTGTTTATGAAATTAAAGAGATCTCAATGAATTATGTCAAGAATGAAATACAACGGAACCGAAACAAAGTCAACGTTGATGATGTTTTTACTAAATATAGCGCTAAATGTGATAAATAATAGTGAGGATCATGAACCAGAGTCTACAAAAGATTATAGACAATGTGAATTGGCCAAAATTGAAAGATGAAATTGAATCAGAATGAGAATGGTGATATTGTGAGATCTCGACATGTTGCTCAAGGGTGGATGCGACTACTTTTCAGTACTTAATTAGCCTTGTAGCACATGAAGAGCTCAATTTTCACAAGTTGAATATTGCTACAAATTATTTGTTGATAGTCATAATTATTTAAAAATCCCCGAAGGATTTAATATTTCACTGCACACTTTTTGGATTCTCGAGATGATTATTCAAGTTGAATCAGTACCTCCATGAGATTATATAATTTAAACACATGTGGAATAATCGTCTCAATTTATATTCTAAACGAGAGATATAAAAATGACACCACTGGTCCATAGAGTTCTATGAAAAGATCAGTACATGAATTTGGTATAGTTTGCTATTATTGTAACTCCTGAAGAGCTTTCCAAAATTATAGATTACTCAAAGAAAGAACTCTAGATGAATGACCTCAAATTATATCTGATGGATTTTTGAGGTTGAACCTGTAGTTGACCTCTACATGGAAAATCCTAGAAGGATTCAAGATACAAAGAAATATCTTTCTTTTGAAAAATAAAGACTCATATTGATCTGCAGAAATTATTTATATTGAATACATGAGTTGTGTGGTAAGAATATATGGAACATCTCAGTCCCGAAGACTACGAAAGCATGCATGCAAATTAACAAATGTTATATCCCTTGATATGATAATATTATGTGATAGTTAATAGGAATAAAGTTCAGCACAAACAAAAATGCATTAGAAGAGAGCGAGGTTTATATTTTATTTTTCACTATTCTAATCAATAAATCATTTTATATATGTTCTCCAAGTAAACCATGCAGAAACAAAGTATTTTTCAATCTAGATCAAGTCAAATCTCAAGCCAGCTATTATCTTTATGTGGTGACATGAAATATATTACGATATACAAAACAATCTATGGTTCTTGCTTCTTCATTTCAAGCTCATGCAAATGCCAATAGTTCAAGGAAGATGTCCTGAAGATAATACTGACAGCAAAACTCCATTAAAAGATGATATATCACAAGTGACAGAGCGGAGTATATTTCCCCATAAGCACTCAGGGAGGAACTCTAGATGTTGGAATTCATATTCTTTATTGTTGCTTCAAACAGGGGGAGAAAAACTGCACTCTTTTTTCATTCGCTATGGTTTTTTCCCATTGGGTTTTCCTGGCAAGGTTTTTAACGAGGCAGTTCCCAGAGAAAGGATATTGTACTCTTTTTCCTTCACTGAGATTTTTTTCCCACTGGGTTTTTTCTTAGTAAGGTTTTAATGAGGCATATCCTCGATGGATATCCAAGGGGGAGTGTTATGAGTATTATTATTATACAGTAGATGTCCATCCTTCTCCCCATCTCCTCATGTAGTGGATTTTGATGATTGTCTTCTCACTTACCATTCCACTCCCTATAAATAGGGTTCATATGTTAGTGTAAATTGATACCTTTGAAGAACATAATGAAAAGACTCTCTTATTATCTTCTTCTCCCTTATTCATCTCTATTCTCTTATATGATGTCTAGTGTTTGTTCTTACTCAAGTTTTGGTTATATTTTCATAACAAAACTCGATTTAGAACAATTTTCTTTTCAGGCTTTACTCTCTAAAATCTTTACTGTCTGTCATGTTCCAATATTGTTCCAATTATTCAAAGCGAAATCATGACTAAAGATATTTTTCACATTATTAAGAAAGTAGTAAAACACTAATAATTTAAAAACTGTAAGACAATATAAATATATTGTCAACAGACTTCTTCTCCAAATATAATACTTAAAATCCAATTCAATATAATATTCAGCAACGTAACTCTTCTTTCCAAAGATAAAAATCTTTATAAGGGTATACAAATTAGATATATGGTTTTGGTAAACCCAACTTTAGTTAAAAAAAATAACTAGAATCCAAATTCTTTCTCATCTCTATGCATAAAACCATTGAGAACATTAGTCTTTCCATAGGTAAACATCAATTTCACATATCATATTCTAGCAACAACAGACAACAGAATTGCCTTAAGCAAATTTTGGTCATAGCAAACATGACTTGTTACGCCAATGTCTGCTCACCACCCTTCGAATCCACCAATTGCATCAATTCAACAAATCATAATAATTATTGAAGGGGCTTTTGCAAATTCTCGTTTTCATTTTGGTTATTGCTATATTCATCATTTTGAGTTTTCTAATTTTACTTTTCAGGACATATAGTCAAAGTAAAATTGCCAATTGCAATTTTTCAGAATAAACAATTTATCAATTACTGAAAAACACTTGAAATAAAAATCTAAAGACATACCTTAAGAGACAATTTCAAGGGCGATTTACCAAAATAAGTCCACATTGATGTCGCGATCAGCGCGAGAACATTGTGCTCGACAAACATGGCAGAAATTGCAACGTCTTAAAATTATTGGAACATTTACAAGCACACTGACGAACACGAACAAAATAGGCTGAGTCGCGGACTAGGTCGCTCTCTTTAAGACGTTTCGCGCTCTCGCCTTTGAGTTGTGCAAGCGAGCCTCTCCCTAGCCACGCTTGTCCCTCGTGATAAAACAAAGCCTTCTCTCGGAAAATATATATGATCTTCCCTGCAACTAGGAAGACCACCAAACTCACACCCCCTACTCTTTACTTTACTGCTCGGAATTCTAGTTCTTTTCTCACAAATGAGAAGTATCTATAGAGATTGAAAAAACACGTTGTTTCAAAAAGGAAAATCTATTTTCTCATATTATCCCATTGTACCATTTTCTTTATATTTCTCTCGGTTATGTATGTACATAAAAATGTGCATCTCTTCTCTAAACTTCCATTACCAAAATATGGTCTTTATAAACCAAAGGAAAAACATACCGTTGGAGAGTAAACCAACTCATTATAGCATTTTATGAGCACATAACTTGATAAAAAAACGGATGAAACATAAATATTTAATATTTCTAAAAGATATAAAGAGCTCATAAAGTGCTAATGATGCAACAAATAAAAACGACTGATTTGTTTAACAAAAACATTTCAACATTTATAATTGTATAAAAATAAAGCAAACTGAAGAAAGAGGTTTTAAAACTCATAATTGAAATAATGAGTATATGAAGTAAAAGAAGGATTTATGTAAAACATTGACAGCATGAATCAAAACCGTTACCACCTATAATAACGTTCAAACGGATATACTGGAATCAATTAAAAAATTGATTTCTTAAAATATATATTTTAAAAAATCATTTTATCATTTTTAAATAAAACATTACACAACAGAGGTTTTCTTTATGTACCTGAATGCACTCTCACATAAGAAAACATATCAAGGGGCAGATGGAAAGACTTTGTGATGGTCATGTTTAATGCAGCTATGAATGTGAGAATTTGCTTGACAAGGAAGCACTCAAACTCAGGAGTTGTAGGAACGAATTTTGAAGTGAATAAAAAATTATGTGATTGAAAATGGAAATATTGGAGCTCTGTTAAGGTTTTTAAATTGCTTTATTGCTTTCAAAGTGTTAGCAGTTCTTTCGATTATTTTATGACTAGATGTAGGGGTGAGAATAGGCAAGGCCAACCTACGGGGGTCTATCGCCCGGCCTACATCAAGCCCCGGTCAGACCAGACTTTTTTCTAAATAGATAATAACAAGACTTTTTTAAAAGCCTATTCAGGTAAAAAGGCCAGACTACAGACCATTAAAAAAAGCTTATAGACCTATCAGACCGGCCTATTTAAGTAAATATAAATATTATTATATTTAACATTTTACTTTCTCTTAAATTATAAATTTGCTTACGTTTTTTATTTACTTAAAATGTTTATCTATATCAACTATTGACATAAGGTATTATTATAAAATAATAATTTATATAGAATGTCCTTTGAAGATAAGAATCTAAAATATTTTGTTAGATCTCAATCTCATTGATCTAATAGTTTATTCGTCTATTTACAAAGTTTACACCACTCAAAGATTGTTGGTTTTCTCAAAATTTTTTTGGTGGAATAGGCTTTTAAACAGGCTTTCGGGCCTTGTCAGATTTTCGATTGAAAAGGCCAGGCCAAGCCTCAAAAATCGGTCTATCACAGTACACGCGCCGCGCCGAGCCTAACGCTTTCAACGCAGCGCTGGTTCGGTAGCAAGCAAAGCTGGTTCGCCCAAAAAAACATAAAATAGATGTAGTTGTTTAATCTGATTCTATTGTGTTGTGGAACAGCCCTTCTGGAAAGCTTGTTAAAATTGAACATGCTTTGGCAGCTGTTGGTTCAGGACGAACATCTCTTGGAAGTAAACTGGGTATTAGTATCAGGCTATCAGCCAAAACAATTCAGTTCTAGTATGGCATTAGAAATTCACTAACAGTGGCTTTCAAAGCATGTCTCTGCAACTGATTTACTACTTTGAGTACGCCATTAGAAATTAACTAATAGTAATGTTTTGAAATTCACTAAAGTTTCAACACATTACTTCATTTGTTATTTTCTTTAATACAAGTTCTTTTTTTTTCTCTTTCTATTTTTATTTTGGGTTTGAGTAGTTTTTGGAGGAAGTAAAGCAACAAGGAAATGAAGTGAAGCAAAACTAAAGAGTTTATTATTATCATCAGTGTACCCTGAAGGATCTGTGGAGAAAGAGAAAGAGAAAAAGGGAAAGAAATCATGGAAAAGTTCATTGCCTTCATGGTGGAAAAAAACAGACAAAAAAGAATAGAACAACAATTCTAAATCAAAGGTTTCTGCGAAAAGGCATGTTTCTGGTGCAATAAATAACTTCTACAATGGTTTTGATGGGAAGCAAAGGCTTATTACATTGTCTGGACCTTTAACAAATATGTTCAAAGGCACAAAGAGAGAGGAGAATTAGATACCTTATATGTCTCTACATCAACAAAGTAGTACCAATGTTGTTCATAACTATGGCCGGTCCCCTTTTATTTGGTTACTTGATTTTGTGTATCACTATTATATAGTTTTAAATTCTGGTTACATATGTTATTGATATTTTGCCACAAAAATGAGGATATTGGGTTTCTAGAGAGTTCTTTGTATTTGCTCATGTAATAGAAGAGTTCTTTGTATTTGCTCATTGTTGGATTTGTGTATGCAGCCAATTAATAATCATAATAATACCAGATAATAAAATTTGCTGCTGATTTGATAATAAAAAGTTCCATGATTTCTTGTGGATTTTCCTGCAAATATTTGAATTTCCTGCAGAGATTTACAGTGGAATCTCCTGTGACGAGTTCCAAATCGGCCTCGACCTCGCCTCTCCTCTCTTCGGTCGACTCTCACACCTATCCACTTTAAATTCACTGTTTGGAATATTCGTGTCTTACTAACATGCAGGATCCTCGGCGACACTAGCTCCCGACCTATTGCAAAGCCCCTCTCGACTGACTCCGACACCGACCTGGCCACTCGGCGGATGACGGGATGAGGCGAGGCTGTCAAAGAAATCCCTCCGTGATTCCGAGCTCAAACGCTCCATCACGGGGTGCTGGCGAGGCCCACAGCGGCTCAGGTCCACAACGACCCTCATAGCTTCGCGTCATCGGCCGGGGGAAGAAGTCCAAGGGCGACTTCAACCCATGCTCTCACGAGCACATCCTTCTCCCCTGCTGCAAACTTCAAGTTTCAAATTCAAGACTGAAGGAAAAAGTTCATAGCAACTTCGCCCATCTTGATTACATGCTTAAATGCTCAGTCAATATTTACTTGATTCCGAGCTTAAATGCTCTGTCAAGCTTTTTTAGGTAAAGGACCTACCACGGTCTCAGGAGCCGGATCCACAGCGATCCCGGAATCGGATCCACAACGATCCTGAAATCGGGCCAAACACCTGAGCCTCACTCTAGGTATCTCTATTTCTCTTTCTCTCATGTATTCTACTATTATCTACTTGACACATGACATCTCAAGCCGAGGCCGCCCTTGCCATGCCTTGCCGACCTCGACTTGGGGGGCTACTATTCCGGTCTGGGTACAAGCCCAACCCAGATTTTGGGCCCAACTTAATGGTCCAAGCACACCGATCCGTGTGCCATGCCTCAAGAACGGTGAAGATCGTGCGGCCTAGTTAAACGGCTTAGATCTCACCTTTTCCTTGAGCACCAAAGAAATCCTTACTCCATCCTAGTGCCTATAAATAGGCCTCTACCCCATGCAAAAGGTACATAATTCAATTCTCATAACTCCTCATCATTATTACTTCCTCTCTAACTCGAAAGGCGTCGAGTCTCTTTTTGCGGTACCACCACCGCCGGCATCAGCATCGACATCAGATGAAGAACCACCTCAGATGCTTCACCCTCGCTTTGAAAATTCACCTTGGGCAACCGACAATTACTTCTCTCTCTTGAGTTCGGGTACAAACAATTACTGTTCCGGTCTGGTGTAACACCCCAAAATAGTTCAATTAATTATTTAATTGGGTTATTTAAGGTTTACAACAATTCACTTGAGTCAAGTAATTAATGCTAGAATTGTATTTGTGTTTAGGAAGTGTTCAAGTAATGGAGAAGGTGGGATTAGAAGCCCATGATCCATTAGAGGCCCATTTGCTCAATTGAAGCCCATTTTTGCATGTAATAAAGAGAAAGGAGCCGTAGGATTGAATTCACTCATGCAACATTTCTAAAGAAAAGTCAAAGAGAAGTAAGAGAGAAGGAAAAGTTAGGTGGAATAGTGATTCTAGAGAGAAGGAGGAGAACTTGACGTTGAAGGAAGCTAGGAATCCACAGAGGAAGAGGCGATCGTTGATTGATCGGAGAGTTTGAGTGAAGAGAGTGCTGTTTCTTCAACAATTTGAGGTTAGGGGGCTCTCTTTTTGTTCATAATAGTCCTTACGATATGTATTATGTGTGAGTTAAGTCTAAAATGATCTTGAGCTGTTTACTGTATGATTTATGTGTGTTGATGTTGTGTTTTTGCTTCCCTTTGATGATGATTTTGGAGTGTTCGTAGTGTGAGGATCAAGTGGAGGGAAATGGGAGCTGAGGGAACCTCAGTCCCAGTGGGTGTTGGTGACGTTGTCACCAACCAGCAAGTATTCGGGGAGGGAAGAGTGTGTTTTAAGTGAATCCTAGTGAGAAGTAACCAAAGGAGGGAAGAGGAAGGTTAGGCGCATGAGTACGTAGAGAAACCGAGTTGGCTTGCCGTGTAGGATAACGAGTGAATGACGTAAGTGTCACAGCGTAAGTTGTAGGCGTAATAAAGGGCGAAGTGAGGAGTGCAGCATAGGTGATGATCCGTAAAAATGGTTAAGTCCCATTGAGGGTGTCGAATTATGGTTGCCGAGATGTAGCATAACTGTGCCGAGGTGGAGGGGTCAAAGTGTAGTGTTAAGTATATAACCCAGTACAATTGCGGAAGAGCAGACGCTGTGTTGTAGTGTAAAGCTACCGAGGTGTGAGCGAGCCGAGTTATAGTAAGCATGTCGAAGTGTAGAGTATGTAAGACTAAGAGTTGTTGTCGAAATATAAGCATGTCGAGGCGTGGAATTGTCGAAGTGAGTGTACCGAGGTCTAGGTATGTTGAATGGTAAGTATGGTAGTTGTGGTATAAGTGTAGATACCGAGATGATTTATGGTACAGAGAGGAGGCTTAGTGCACGTGTGTGCCGAGTTGAGGGGCGCGAGTGCCGAGAGTTGCCTAGAGAGCGCCGAGTTGTTTGTGGCGGCGAGCCACACTTGCGCAAAGCGCACTGCGCGCAGAATCGGGAGTCTTTGTTTGGTGTTAATAACGCCTAAGTGTTTGACATGAGGGAGTCCGTTTGGTCCCTAGGTGACAGATTGGTCCCTGGTGACGCCTTAGTCCTTGTGGTGATGTTTGAGTTCATCACTTGATGCCGAAGTTCTTTGTTTGATGCCGATATGGTGCGCCGGTGGTAAGACGTTAAAATTGAGGTGTTGACGCTAGCCTTAGGGCTATAACCGTGGGTGTTGAGTGGTGAGGTTCCTAGTAGGGACTTGATGTTTTTGACGAGAAGGTCATGGTCTTGGTGATGGGTCTATGACACGATATTTTGTGTAGAGGTCGATGCAGTGATGTGCCTTTGAGGCATTGTTGGTAAGTATGCATTGTGCGCATTAAAATTGGCTTGGTGTGTTAGGATGCATGTTTCATTGTGTCGCATAAATCATATGCATATTACCCGTGGAGTTTGGGTTGGACTTACATCATTTGATGAAGCGTAAGACTTGGTCTTATTGATGAGCGTAAGACTTGGTCTTATGGATCCACATGCATATTACCCGTGGAGTTTGGGTTGCATTTCATGCATATACTCATACGCTTGTTGATGTGTTTATTGAAGGTGAGTTGAAGTGGTGTGGCGTGAGTGCATGTGTGTGTTCACCGACCGAGTTGTTTTAGTGATTTCTCTATGATAATGCTTATCTTACCGATTATTATTTATGAAACGAGACTCACCCTACGCTTCCTTTGTTGCTCTTATTATGTGGCAACTTGCAGTACTCTGAGTAGGTCTTTCCTTACTCTTTTGGTAGTTGGCGTCGCTTTGCTCGATATGTAACACCTGGGGCCGAGTAGGAGTAGGCGTGTGTATTAGCCTTTGAACTGTAATATTTGTACCTTTATGAACCGCTTTTAAATTCATTGTGGTGTAAACTTTAAACATGTGATTTTTGTGAACTCGTCCACATGTGGCCGAGGTGTTATATATCATACTTATGTTGGTGTTTTGCGCCATAAATGCTTGCGTTGTTTTCTGTGAATAAGTGTAGCACTCTCTCGAGTAAAGATTTTGAAACTCTGATTTTTTTTAAATATTAATTATTTAGTAGAATATAAGGGGGGTGTTACAAGTGGTATCAGAGCAAAAGTTCGGTCTGTCCGACCAAGTGTTGAGTCTTGAGTTTCCAGTCCTCGAGTAATAATGCTCTTTTGCAGGTACCACCACCGCCGGCTTCGGCATCGGATGAAGAACCACCTCGGATGCTTCATTGTCGCTTTGAAGATTCACCTCGGGCAACCGACATACCTCTGCAAGGTACCTTTTCTTCTCTCTCTTGAGTTCCTGCACGAACAACATATATATATATATATATATATATATATATATATATATATATATATATTATATTAATTATATACAAATGTAAGTTGTCTAACTAGGCTATACACATCACAATTCAGAAAAGCCACATCACCAGTTGGAAAATCCATGCAATAGACCTGTTAAATATGTGGACGCCATTGATAAGTGCCAATGACACTTACTTTTTGATTTAAAATATAGGCACTTATTGAATCATTTGAGATAAATTGAATATGTTTTACCCCAAAAAGAGTTTGATTTCACCAAATTTTAATTTAGCAACTATAGGTTCGATTTAAGAGTTTGTGTTGCATTTTAATCTCTTTTTGTTGTGTTAAATAGATGAAAATTGAAGTGGAAGAATTGTGAAAAGAATCCAAAGAAAGTTGAGATATAAGAAGGAAGAGTAAAATTCATCATATGAAAAGAAAACACTTCTTGTCCAGCAGGAATAGGTCTTGTCCAGCAAGAAGAGGGACAGAAACTCATCAAGTGCAGGACATCCTCCCTTGTCCAGCAAGCCCCATTGTGTCCAGCAAGCCAAGGTTTCTTCATGAGTAGGAAAGCTGAAATACAAAGGGCCTGTCCAGCAACGAAAGAAGTGTCCAGCACACCGTCTTAAAGAGGCTACGAATTGATTCACTTTTCGGCTGGTATAAAAGGACTTTTTAGGTTCTTTTTCACGGATTCTGAGATCTTAAAAGAGGAAAGACATTGGGCACAAAGGAAATCAACAAAGGAGTGAAGATTCATCATAGGGAAGCTTGGAAAAGTGGTAACCATTGATTGTTCTTCATCTCTTCCTCTTGTCTCTTTGTAAAAAGCTTCCATGGAAATGGATAGCTAACTCTTTTCTTATTGGGATTGGATGTAATTCACTTCACTTTTATGTATATCTAAAGTTTCTATATGAATCTATGATCAAGATCTTGTTTGGTTTAACGATTTTGTCTTGAACTTCATGCTTTTGATAAATTGATCACTTATTGAATGATTATGGATGATGTAATTGGTTGGGAAACTTATTATAAAATCTGAACTAGATAGAATCATCTACAACAACAAACATCTAGGAATAGATTAAGTGTTGTAGTCTTGTTTTACCTAAGCTTAATGTTATTGACATATTAAATGGTAGAGGAATCTTCATTTATATCAATCAATAGATGTTTCAACTTTGATTAAGGAATTAAGTTAGTTGAATGATTGGTAAGATGAACCAAAATAAGAATTGATATAGATTCAGCTTTGAAATCTTGTGATGTCATGAAATGAAGTTAATGAAATCCAATTCCAATGCTTTTAAGTATTTGAATCACAACACCTTTCAAATTTCTAGTTTATGTTCTTAAGCAAACAACAAAATTATCCTCTCTTTACACTTCACTTAGGCATAAGATTAGTTGAATGGCTTATAAATATTACTAAATCCCTGTGGATACGACCCTGATACGATACACTGTATTAGGACGACTATAAGACGAATTCACGAAAAAGTCTTATCAAAATTTGTCAGTTGTTGTGCTGCATCTGAATAACCAAAAGCAAGTTGAAGAGCGGGCTAGAGATGATTTTGGGGAGCAGTTTCTTAACATGGATCAAGAACCTCCAGCTAGAGTTTGCTTTACACGCTTTCATAGTTATTTTAATTTATGTGATTTCATTCCAGTGCATGTTTATTTTGGTGTTTACGGTCATGTTTGAACATCACATGCTTAATATGTTTTGAACTGACTTTATTTTGGTAAGTTTGTAAAATAGTTGTTGGATTTTAGTTTGGTGTTTTATTTTATGTGTGATATCTTAAAATTCTTCCAACAACTTTTGTAGAAAACCATGTGAGTTCAAAAGAATTTTCTGAAAATGTTTTGGTTTTGAGAAATCAAGTTCATTGGGAAAATCAAAAGAAAAATGCTTGTGAAAACCATAAATTCATAGCAAGATTTTGTGAGTGCACTCATTGACAGTCCAATCTGATACTTTGAATTATCAAAAGTGCATTTTAACCAGGAATGACATGAATTTGTTTGAAATCAGGACATAAACATTTTGTGTGAATGAGTGAAACACAAGCACAATTTATAAATCTTCATTGTTTCATAGAAATTGATTTTGTTTGAGTCTCATGTTATTGCACAGGTCAATGATACATGGAAAGGATCAGGGCAGTTCATTTCTTTAAACCCACTAAGCCAAAAAGCCAACCAAATGATATTGATATCCTCTGCTTACCCAACTTTGAGCCTTAAAAGAAAATTTTCTTTCTTGAAACAGAACCATCAAACCTATGAATTGAAAAACAAATCTCCTTACCCTATGCTTTAGGATAAGAGAGCAACTATTAGGTAATGGTTTATGCTAAGTTGGGGAGAAAGTTTAGGCTTTTAATTTTCATACCCCCCTCCTTGCCTTCCATACCCCCATATACAATTTAATACCAAAATACCCCTCTCATTTTTACCGAAAATCACAGCAGACCCCAAAAATCGCGTTGTTTCCGGATTTATCGCATAAAGGTAAATCCGTAGTTTTAATTTTTCAATTTTTCCCGGATTTATATATTTAGATGATTCCGTAGGGTTTAAGGTTTTTAGTTTTTCGATTTATGTTAAAGACATAAATCCGAGTGTTAAAATAACACTACGGATTTATGTCTTTAACATAAATCCGAAGTATACTGATTTATCTATCCAAGATAAATCCGTAGTGTTTTTTTTTAATTTATTTAATTAGTTAATTAATTAAGTTTTCAATGGTTAATATCGCATGCATATGGCTATGTCGGATGGGACGCTTCCCAATTGTATTGATCTATCGGATGCATTTACAACAAATGAGGTGGGCATTTATCATTAATTATTTTAAATAGTACTTAGAATTTAGTTAATCCGATAATTGTAAATTATTTGTAGATTTTTCATACCCGTGATGATCTCATACGTTGGGCTAGAGAGACGGGGAAAGCCAACGGAATAGTTGTTATCATCCGCAGATCCGATAAAGCAATTGGCAAAAGTGGGAGAAAAAATGTGATTGTTTTTGGTTGTGCGAAACATGGGAAACACACCGGAGTAGACGTGGATTGCTCTAAAGGTAGAAGGATATCTTCAAAGAAGTGTGATTGTCCATTCAAGCTAAAAGCTAAACCTCTGAATCCTCCAGTTGAGGATTGGAAGGTAGAGGTTAGGTGTGGTGTACACAATCATAAGCCATCGCCATCATGTATCGGACTTCCAATATTTGGGCGATTCACAAAGGAAGAGAAAAGTATGTTGGATGAGCATACATTGTTAAATGTCAAAGCATAGAAGAGTCTAAGTGCATTGAAGAAGAGATTTGTGGGGAACTTGAGTACTATCACGCAGTTGTATAAGCAACGCGCCGGATGTTTAGGACGAGTCGTAGAGGTTCTAGAACTGAGATCCAGGAGCTTATGAGGTTGATAGATTCTGAACACTATGTGTGTTGGACTAGAAGAATTGAGAACTCTGATGTTATTGGTGACATCATGTGGGCACATCCTGAGTCTATCAACCTATTGAGGATATTCCCTAGGATATTGATTATGGGCAAAGACCTACAAAAAACCAACAAGTATAAACCGCTCTCTTGGAGATTGTTGGAGTGACTTCAACAGAGTTGACATTCTCGGTTTGCTTTGCTTATTTGTCAAATGAGCGATGACAATTTCGGATGGGTATTGCGAGACACTTTGAGAGACATGATGGTGGTAGATATTGCTCTTCCCGAACTGCTTATCACCGATAGAGATCTTGGACGGATGAGTGCCATAGAGATGGTGTTCCCGAAGTTACAATTTGCTTTGCTTGTATCACATAAGCAAGAATGTGAGTGCTAAGTGTAAATTGATGGTGAAGAAGGATAGGCAAGAGATGGTAATGGATCTCTCAGGTGCGTATAATGACTCAACAGATGAGGAAGAGTTTTATCACGGCTACTTGAGTTCGAGCAATCATGTGTTGATCTACCGCAGCTTTGTTCAAGACGTGAACAACACATGGTTGGTTCCTCACAGGACACGATTTGTGTTGGCGTGGATTAATAAGAGGAGACACTTTGGAAATACCACAACAAATAGGTATGTGAACACAAGACGAACTCCAGAAGAGATCATGCATCTTCTTCAACCACCACCACCCGCACCACAACAACCCATACTTACGCACCCCTATAAAGTTGAGTATCAGATGACTAATGTGTCTGGGACGACCATTACGTGTGTTGATTCATAGTCGTGAATCAAAACTAAACATTTCAGGAGCTTAAGAACAACATCACATTCGCAGAATTGAAAGAAAAACTAATAAAAATGTGAAACTAGATGGTGTTCAAAGAAGAAACTAAAAAAATCGAATGTGAATCCCCTACGTCGTAAAGAAATGGAACCCACGTAATCGTATTCGAAGTGCCTTAAGCCTATCAAGAATGACGAAGACGTTAACAAATGTTTGAGAAACATGAAGAATTCCAAGGTTTCATTGAACCTTATCTCGAATTGTTCGTCAAAGCAGAAAGAATCATCGAACACCTCCGCCGTAGAAATTAGAGGTAGTAGTAGTAGTTCTAAGTAGAACTAGGTTGTATTATGTTTTCTGTTGTTTCGCTTTAAATTTCCTATGCTTGTATTTTTGCAATTTGTGTTTTTCCTTTTTGTTCTTATCGAATATTAAATTCTGTTCCACTTATTAATATCTTAATTATTTACCCTAATTACTTTATAAATCGGTTTGGGTGGGGGTAAATAATTTCTTTTTTTCTCTACAGATGGTTTTTTCCCTAATTTTAAACAACCTTTAACAAATTTAAAAACTAATAAATTTATTACACGCAAGAAAAATGACCCATGTACAGGCAAGTGAAGAAGGTTGGACACATCATCCAAAGTAATAGTCATTTCACCAAATGGTAGGTGAAACGAAGATGTCTCCGGATGCCATCTCTCCACAAATGCAGATAGCAACTCATGGTTGACTATCTTCATGGGGGTGAACTGAAGGTCCTTAAGACCAGCCTTCTCAACCCAACGTGCAACATCTGGATGAAGCACCTCAGGGACAAGCTTCTGTAACTTGGCCCCATTCGCAGGAATCTTCAACTTCCCGCGATCCTGTATATATGTATAAATACATATTAACAAAAATGCATATAAAAGATAACAACATTTAACACATATTAAATAAGATATTACGTACCACTCCAATACGCAGGCTTAGATGTCACATGCTCATGACTCTTACGCGAGAGAGAGCCATCCTCGGACCCGTGTCTAGCTCCACAAACTCACTGCGAGCACGAACAGGTCCTCACCTCATCATCATCAAGGTCATAATCAGACTCAACCTGGCTGATCTAAATCTACCTCTGAACTAGCCTCACCTAACTCATACTCCGCCTCCATACTATCATCACCCTCTACATGGGGATCATCCTCGGGAATATCATCATTCCCACCCGTCCCACCCTCATAGTAATCTCCATAAGCACCTCTAGCGAGCGCATGGTCGTAAACATCTCTATGATAACCTCTATCAAAAGCGGGAGGAGGCTCATAAACATCTCTAAAATAACTCATCTTTGCATCTCATCTCGTGCCTCCTGTCATCATCACCGAGGAGCCGGAAGACGCCCATGAACACGTCTCGCCATTCGAAGGCGTGTCCGGCTATCCTATTTTGTGTACGCTCGCTCAAAGGCTCAGAAGGACCTTCATCACTTGCACCTCCTCTACCTCTCCAATGGACGTCCCCTCTACGCATCAAACCACTCGACCATGGAGGAATCTTCCCTCCTAAACGGCTGTGCGGAACGCACTGCAAAAAATAAACAAAAATCAGCAACAAAAAAATACACTACGGATTTATCTCCCTAGGATAAATCCGTAGTCTCTGGAAAACAACAATGTGAAGATTGACTACGGATACATCCATCAACGATCATTCCGTAGTCAAAATTTATACTACGGAAACATCGACGCATGATGAATCCGTAAATATTTTCAGAAATACGTATCAGCAGCAACTACGGATTCATCGTAATAAGATGATTCCGTAAATTTTCCCAAAATTCCTTCAAACTTGCAGCAGCAGCAACTACGGATTCATCATGCGTATGATGTTTCCGTAAGATTTCTACTACGGATTTATCGTTTAGGTGATGTTTCCGTAAAATTGGGGAGAGAATCTTACTCTTCAACTACGGAATTATGAATTATGAGATGATTTTCTGGTTTTTGTTTTTTAGTAAGGGGTAAATTTGGAAGTTTTGCACAAAAGGGGGGTATAGGGTTTAAGGAGGGGGGTACCAAGATCAAAAGCCGAAAGTTTAGTGTGATATAAAAGGGTTTTAGGGCATTATGTATGTATAGAAAAAAAATTGCTTTATTCAAAAGAAGGTAGATGTTCTTCTATGAAAAAAAAAAGAAAAAAAAAAGAGAAAGAGAAAAAAAAAGAGAAAAGAAACAGAAATACAAAAAGAGATATATTATGTTATTTATAGTGCATTTGTATAATATTTGAGTGATTGCAATTAGAATGTAAATAGTATATAGTAATAGAATTCTTGGTTGCTCTTTTAATCCTAAAGTATATTTTTTTATCCAGAAAAACCAAGACTGCTTGTAGCCCAGCCTCATTACAACCCTAAAAAGACCCTAGTGATCCATGATTGAATTGACTGATGCATTGACTTGTGAGATAGGTAACAAAATTGATTGAAATGATTCAGTGAAAGATGTGAGAGCATTCCTACCTGGTTAGTTGAGAGAACCATACACTATCTGGTGAGAAATGTGTTGTTCCTGATTGAAAAACAATTGATTGTATAACAGGTTAACTTACATGATGATGCATCAAATTTATTTTGATTGATTCTGTTAGTTGTGGGCATCATAACTCTTCATTGAATTGATTGTTTTCACTTGCAAAAGCTGTGGATGAGATTTTCTTTCTTGAATGAGCTTGATTGATTGAAAACCACATCATCATTGTTGAAAATTCTTTTGGTTGCAATGATACAAGTGTTGGAAATACTTTTGGATTAGGACTTTTGTTTGAGGACAAACAAAGTTCTAAGTTGGGGAGAATTTGATAAGTGCCAATGACACTTACTTTTTGATTTAAAATATAGGCACTTATTGAATCATTTGAGATAAATTGAATATGTTTTACCCCAAAAAGAGTTTGATTTCACCAAATTTTAATTTAGCAACTATAGGTTTAGATTTAAGAGTTTGTGTTGCATTTTAATCTCTTTTTGTTGTGTTAAATAGATGAAAATTGAAGTGGAAGAATTGTGAAAAGAATCCAAAGAAAGTTGAGATATAAGAAGGAAGAGTAAAATTCATCATATGAAAAGAAAACACTTCTTGTCCAGCAGGAATAGGTCTTGTCCAGCAAGAAGAGGGATAGAAACTCATCAAGTGCAGGACATCCTCCCTTGTCCAGCAAGCCCCATTGTGTCCAGCAAGCCAAGGTTTCTTCATGAGCAGGAAAGCTGAAATACAAAGGGCCTGTCCAGCAACGAAAGAAGTGTCCAGCACACCGTCTTAAAGAGGCTACGAATTTATTCACTTTTCGGCTGGTATAAAAGGACTTTTTAGGTTCTTTTTCACGGATTCTGAGATCTTAAAAGAGGAAAGACATTGGGCACAAAGGAAATCAACAAAGGAGTGAAGATTCATCATAGGGAAGCTTGGAAAAGTGGTAACCATTGATTGTTCTTCATCTCTTCCTCTTGTCTCTTTGTAAAGCTTCCATGGAAATGGATAGCTAACTCTTTTCTTATTGGGATTGGATGTAATTGACTTCACTTTTATGTATATCTAAAGTTTCTATATGAATCTATCATCAATATCTTGTTTGGTTTGATGGTTTTGTCTTGAACTTCATGCTTTTGATAAATTGATCACTTATTGAATGATTATGGATGATGTAATTGGTTGGGAAACTTATTATAAAATCTGAACTAGATAGAATCATCTACAACAACAAACATCTAGGAATAGATTAAGTGTTGTAGTCTTGTTTTACCTAAGCTTAATGCTATTGACATATTAAATGGTAGAGGATTCCTCTTCATTTATATCAGTCAATAGATGTTTCAACTTTGATTAAGGAATTAACTTAGTTGGATGATTGGTAAGATGAACCACAATAATAATTGATATAGATTCAGCTTTGAAATCTTGTGATGTCATGAAATGAAGTTAATGAAATCCAATTCCAATGCTTCTAAGTATTTGAATCACAACACCTTTCAAATTTCTAGTTTATGTTCTTAAGCAAACAACAAAATCATCCTCTCTTTACACTTCACTTAGGCATAAGATTAGTTGAATGGCTTATAAATATTACCAAATCCCTGTGGATACGACCCTGATACGATACACTGTATTAGGACGACTATAAGACGAATTCACGAAAAAGTCTTATCAGCCATGTCATGTTTGCAACTAATCCAACGGTTGCTAAAAAATTTAACAGATTGTTTAGCCCATATCAATGGACGCGATTTAACCAAATTTTGGAAGACACAATCAACTGCTTAAATCTATTTAGATTTCGGCTGAAAGGTATTAATATCTATGGGACAAAAAAATACAATGGTATTAAATGTGCATTATAAATGATAAATGAAATCAATGCATTAATATCTCTTATAATTTGCAGCACCAATAACGACAACATTTTTTTTTGACCAACGACAACATTTTGTTTTTGACAATACTTTTTTTTTTGGTATAAACCGGGTATCCTCTGCGCGCAACTGCAGAGACTAATCCCTCGAGCCGGGTAGGACCACAAAGGGTGGCAAAGCTCTTATTGATTTGACAATACTAAATATCATTTTTTAAATAATAATTGATAGAAAATTTGACTATTGATTCTTATCTTTGTTGTAGAAAAAATGTGACCATTAATTGATAAAATTAAATACAATTTAATATAATTCACCATTTTTTTTTGGGTTGTTAAGTGCAAATATGGGTGCAATGTTACTGCTGTGTCAATTGAGAGGAGATAATGTAGGTTTTTTTTTTATCCCCCCTTTCCTCTCTCACACCCCCATAATTATTAAAACGGACAAAAATACTCATCAAGAGTTACAAAAAACGGTTTTACCATTCACAAATCACTGATTCTTGAAAAAGTAAGTGAAAAATGAGATAATTCCGGATTTAGAGGTAAATCTGGGAAGAAATTTTGAGGTAAATCCGGAAATCTCAACATTTCTTCCCGGATTTACCACTAAATCCGGAATTCTCGCAATTTTTTTTCAATTTTTGTTTTATTTACTTTTTTTTTGTAACAGTGGCGAGTTCACGTGCATGCAGTTTTGAGTGTGGCCAGTCTTCTGGTGCAGCACCGCGACGATGACATCATCATGAGGATTTATTTATTAATTTAATTATTTCAGACATGGATTTACGAGCATTTTCCCACCACCATTAATTAGAGGCACATCACATAATCTTCCTCAAGTTGTTTCAGATTTACAATTTTGTCCTACATTCTCACTATCTTATTGATTTTAGGGGTTTATGGTTTGGCTATTTTAGGGGTTTTAGGGTTTATCAATTTCGATTTTGTTTTTCTTGCTTGCATTTTGCAATTTCCAAATTCCAATGTCTTTATTTTCTGCTTTTAGGGTTTATCATCTTCCACTTGCTGTTCTTTACCAATTTTAAAATAATATAAAAAATCTTGCATTCATGTGGTGTTGTTTTGGGAAGATGACAGATCGAGAATTAATGGGAATAGTGGGAAATGTTGGGGATTAAGCTTTCAAAGCATTCACGGCAACTCTCGGCGTCACTACAGTTTACCTCACCGCCACTTTCTCCGCTAACATTTACAGAGGCCTTGCTTGGCACAAAGCTCAAACCAAACTTGATAAGCAGGATGCCGAGGAGCAAGATCAGTGATTGATGCCGCCTCATCATCCTACCTCCTTGAATTTCAAATCTTTATGTGTAGATATATAATGTGAGTTTTTCCTTACAATTAACTTGATTGGTCCATAAATAAATGACCATCATCACTAATAACACGTTTGTTTCATTCATTGTACTTATACATTGTGTTTTAATTACATCTTATATGCCTGAAGATTTGCTGGTTTTGGGAAGTTTTTTAATGCTTTTTGTTTCAGAAACCATGTTTGTTTTAGAAATCATCTTATATTTAGAGTAATAAGAAATCATGTTTTACATTCATTAGTTTGAGGCTTCATTATGTTTGTTTTTGGTTTCCCTTTTCAAACAAAAATTGTTTTTATTGATGCCTTATTTTGATTTAGGTGCATATTCACGGTATTGTTTCCTTTCCTTATTTTGTTCGGGTGCTTCTTTAAAGCTCTTTGTAAGCAATATGGAAATCATTCTTTCAGCCAATGCACGGGGAAACACGGGTATGCAATGAACACCAATTTCAGATCCATCCTTAAGGTTAAATTGTTTTAATTTGTATTATATGATCATAGTGCAACAAAATTTGCAAGTTCAAAAGCTACATAGATATTTGCTCAAAATGGTATACATATATAGTTTTGAGAAAAAAATATAATCAATTGATATTGTCCTTATGAAAAGTCATGTCTCATATGCATATATATAAGTTTCAAGGTGTACTTCAATAAACAGATAGATTAGTTTCAATGTAGTACTCTCTTTATAATATGTGCATGTGTGTTAGTCTTGCATAAGGAGTTCAAATGGAGCAAATAATAAACGTTAAAAAATGATTGATGCGCTCAAATGCTTAGATTTGTACATGACACCACATGTGTACAATTAGTCTTGCATTCAAATGTTTGACACCAGATAGTTTTTTTCTTAACTGACTATCAATATTCAATGATCTTTTTATAAACAATAACAATAAACTTTGTGATTTTTTTGTAGACCTTGGAACCAATGGATATGGGATGTTGAGTTGCAAAGGGAATTGTCAGAAGGCATGCAATGAACACAAATTTGGTATCCAAACTAGGCCAGAAGATAAGCTCAACTATTGTCAAGAGTGTATCTCCAACTATGACTACGAAGCTCAATTGTTCCAACTAGGCCAGAAGAAACTCTTGCCTTTCTGGCTTCAGTCTTACAACACATATGCCCATCAGAAGGTACCAAAATTTAGCTTTAATTTTTTCTCTAATTGTTGGATACATATAGCAATAGCAAATCATAAATTCTTTTAGAGTTTGTGTAGATGAGAAAATGTAGCAAGTGTTATAATTTAAAAGAAAGTTTCAGAGGAAATTCAAAGATATATTTCTGAAATGTGTCTCAATTGATAGTGATATATACCACATACTCTAACAGAACTTTCTATAATGGCAAACCAATTCTGCAGATGAATCCAATTCACATGAAATCCGTTAATCAATTATTGAGTCTTTTATTTCCCAGGCCACATTGATTCATTATCCGTTAATCCACTGGGTTAGTTCAACAATTGTATTTTTTTTAAATTTATTAGATTATAATTTACATCCGTAGTAAATTCCTGATGATTTTACTAGGTCCCCACGGGGACTATAGGGACGGGGACAGGGAGAAAAACTCTATCTGGAGGAGATCGGGGGAGTACTCCACGACCCCGCCCACATCATTGTCGTCCCTAATCACCTTCACAAATTTACACATGTCTGTTCTCATGTTATATGTCTACTTCGACAAAAGAACAGGTTGAATTTCGCATTAGCGACAAAAATCCTTAGAAAATGTTTTGATGTTCAACAAACCTTAAGGATAAGAAGCTTATGATCATATGTATTACTAATGCCCTTGTTGAGTGTTTCATAAGAACAGGACTTCAAAGCATTCTCAACAAGATTCTTGCTTATGAGAAGCATTAATTCTAAGAGAAAACAGAAAAGAAACATTGTCTACACTATTCTAAGAAAGGAAGATTTCTAAGCATAAAGGATTAAAGTCAAGAACCACTTGGTAATCTTGAAAGAATTCTGCTTGAGAAGATTCATCATGTGTTGTGGCAATATGGGAACAATATCTAAGAAGATCAAGCATAAGAAGAGTCATGACAAAGAAAATTGAAGAAGATGGAATGCAATATCAAGCTAAGAAGAGTAATGATCCCAAGAAGGGTCATGATCATATGAATCATGTTAAGAAGTGTCTTGAACCTGAGAAGGATCACGACAAGAAGAGTCATCATCCTAAGTACAGCATCAACATGAGAAGATTCATCTTGAGAAGCATCATCTTCAACTTTACAAGTCATGAGAAGAGTCACAGTGAGAAGGGTCAATGTGAGAAGGGTGATGACAGCTGTAAACAGCTTGTTTCTGCAGAGTGCAGAAAACGACAACTGAAGCGTATTTCAACGGCTCCAACCGGCTAGTTGTTGATGCAACGACTCTATTTCTTGGACCAGGAGTTAAAGGGCTACAACAACTCTATATAACAACAGCTCTGGTCTTCATTGATCTTCAAGAGAGTGAATTAAAATCAGAGCTATCAACCTTCTCACATATTCAAGTTTTCTCTTTTCCATACTCAGCTGCATTTAAACCTGAAGGGATTCATCTAATCTCTGAGTATGTATTAAGTCTTGTGTTGTAATACATTCATGTATATCCTATATATGTCAACCAAGCTCTAAGTAATCACAAAACCCTAGTAATCAAAAGAACCTAAGTAGGGAACCTTCTCAAGTGGCATGTGTTGCTGTAGGACTTGAGAAGTGAGTGCTTTTGTGTTAAAAGTAGTCTAATAGCTTTGAAGAAGTCTATTAGTGAATTATACAATGAGGTAGAGCATGAGAAAGAAAACTAGCGAGCTTTCAACTTGTGTGAAGTGTGGAAAATATATTGGAAGAAGTCATGGCAAAACCAAACTCTGTCACCTTCTTGCCAGAAGGTGCCTCATCTAACAGACCACCTGGGTTCAATGGAGAACACTACTACTATTGGAAAAATCAAATGAAGTTGTTCCTTGAATCTCAAGACACTGATATTTGGGACATTGTTGAGAATGGACCATTCACCCCAACAATAGCAAGTCTTGTTCCAAATACAAGAATTCCAAAGCCAAAGGCTGAATGGACAATAGAGGAGAAACACAAAGTACTGCAAAACTCCAAAGCTAAATGCTATCTTACTTGTGCTTTGGGAAGAGAAGAATATGACAAGATTGTGGGAAAAGAAACTGCAAAAGAAATATGGGATATACTACAAACAGCTCATGAAGGAACAGATCAAATCAAAGAAGCTAAGAAAGGGATGCTCATTCATGAATTTGAAATGTTCAAGATGTCAGAAGAAGAAACCATTGATGAAATGTTTGGCAGGTTCACTGCTATCATAAATGGATTGAGTGCACTTGGGAAAACCTACCTAAATGCTGAGAAGGTTAGCAAATTGCTAAAATGCCTTCCAAAGGCATGTAAACCTAAGAAGACAGCCATAGAAGAAGCCAAAACTCTGTCTGAATTAGACATTGATCACTTGCTTGGGTCCCTCAAGATTCATGAGCAAGAGCTCAATGAGGAGCTACATCCAAAGAGAAAAACAGTGGCTCTTGGTGCATGGAAATCACATACACTTGTGTGCAAGTATACACTGTCCAAAAACAAGTAGTAAAAAGATCGAACTCACATAGATTGAAAAAATCACTTTTAAAATCAATATAAAGTAATAAAATGTAAAGTAACTAAGTAACAAAATAATTTTGGATTTTGTTTGATGATCACAACTAAGTTAGAAAGCAAAGTAAAAATGTTGATAATGTAAAAGAGAAAAGCTAGTTGGAATGTCTTCATCAAGTAATTTACTTATAAGTGTTTGATGCAGTATGTGATGCAATTTGCATGAATCTTTGTTGCATTAGCTATGTGCCTTTCGGTCACTTTCTTCAGAGTATCATTACCAACTCTTATGATCCTTGTTCTATGCAGTAAAGAAAGGGGTGTCAATGCCTATCTTGCCTCCTAACAATTATCCAATTTGCTTAAATAAATTCACTCTTGTATTTTAAGTACCCACAATTATCCTATGGACTATACTATCCTATCTCTAGGACTTAGCATGGTTTTCACAAAGTTTTCTTTATGTAAAATAAGTATTTGAAAAGATTATCAAGCAAGAACTAAAGTACAAACATACATACATGCATCATACTTACTTAAAAGCTCATTAAATGATTAGAACATTCCAACTAAGAAAGGTTTAGCTAACAAGAGACATTGCAAGATATATATAAACTGAATAGACCATGTTTATATATATAGAAATCACAAAAGAGAACAACAAGAGCAAAGTTACAAATGTTGTAAACCTTTGTATGAAATCTTCTAGCAATGCACTAGCATTACTCATTAGCACTATACAAACACTATGAAAACGAGTTAAGGAGGATTTGTCAATTCCTTCCTCTTCCTCTAAAAATATAGAAACTAACTATGTATATTGAAATTTTGATCTAACTTATGGATTGTGATATATTTCCAAATGAAGATGTGAGGTCCTTTTATAGCCTTCAAGTGAGGTGCTTCCTTCCTTCATGCTAAAGTAATCTTGAGTGGATCATAGCTGTAGTTGCTTTTCAGAGGTTAATCCAAGTTGAAATCTTTGACTAATTACATAGGGCGGTTCCATGATGATAGAACATGTGTCCCTATGTTGGTGACTCTTCAAAGCTATGCCTATAGCTATGTGTGAATGGTAGGCGCCTACTATACAAGGTGGGATGGCATCAGAGAACCAGGCAGGAGGTCATCAATTGCAAGTGGATGCATATGAAACAGGCTGCTTATTCACCAAGTAGTGCGTTTTGATGCAGGATCAGTGCATGAGCATTTGATGCAGTTAGCATTGAGACTACATCGAACAAAACATCAAACATACCACAATATATCCAAAATGGCATAATAATAACTATAACCATTCAAATCACTCAAGTTATCATATATCACACTAAATACTATATAAACTCTTTATTATTACTTGAAAGAGAGCAAAATACTAAGTTTAAACATATGAAATACTCTATATAAAATAGAGTTATCACACCCCCAAACTTAAACCATTGCTTGTCCGCAAGTAATGACAAAGACAAACTATAAAAACTAAAATTCTAGAAGATAGATCACCTTGATATTTTTTGGTTTTTTTCATGAGGAGTTCCTATGAACTTCATTTCTCAACAATCTTTTTTGTGCCTTTATTTCTTCAAAACTACCAAAGCTATTCAAACTCTTTTGTGTGTGTGTGAACCCACTGAGTTGAGATTGGTTCCAAGACTAAGTGAAAAATTTCCTCCTAGCCTTTGAAAAGATTGGTTCATCTTTGGTCACACCAAAATATTTTTCAAAAAAGAGTTGAGACTCACAAAATTTTCTCAAGTGTTGGGGAGTTCTAAAATCAAAGGGCTTGGTTGAATCTTTCAAAGCTTTTGAGCCAATGCATTTTTCTATTTTTTTGTGTGGGTCTTCTGAACAGATGCAATACTTCTTTGAAGTGATTTGTGCATTGATTTTTTTTCTGCATTTTGCTTTTTCTTCAGTGCAGTTTGCATTGATGCTTCCGCACTGATGATGTTTTTTTTTTCTTTTTCTAGCTCATATTACCTTCCTCACTGACCTCCAGATGCAAATGCACTTTGGCACAGGTCTTTGACCTCCAGATGCATATATTTTTTTTCTTTGCACTTTGGCACAGTTCGATTTTGAACTATCCTCCGGATATATTTATTCTGCATGGCACGTGTCTTTGACCTCCGATGCATTCATGTACTTAGAGCACAGGTATAGTTTCAAAAGATTCAGGATATGGCTTTGTCCACTTTTTTGTATTCTTTTTGTGCATTGTTTACTCTTATACTTTTGAAAATTCAGCCTTTGTTTTTATAAAACACCCCAAACTTAATTCTTTAAGCTCTTCTTTCTTTTTAGTAAAGCTTTGTTTTGACCTAAGCTTACCAAAAATTCCCCTTTGCATCAGATTGATCTTTTTAAATAGCAAGGTTCTTTTCACAAACTCAGTTTTGAAGTGTTGAAGTAAAAATAATTTTGGTTTTTCTGAGAAATAAGGCTTCTTTTTCTCTTTTTCATCATAAAAATTCCATCCATAGGGATTTCACCATATTTTTGAAAAACTGATCTTTTCTACTAAAATATTTAGATACTACTTTGTTAAGTACATCTAATATTTAAACAAACTTTAAACTACTTAAAAACATATATATTTACTAAATAAAACATATTAATAAAACACACAACGTTTTAGATAAAAACATATTAAAACATAACATAACATGCAAATCCCCCCCCCCCCAAACTTAAGGGGTAGCAGTGGAGAGGGATTAAAAACAACCAGGGAAATAGTTTAAACAGAATTAGCACAAGCTATAGTAGTAGTAGGTGAAAGCTTGTAAATGATACTCATTTCTTGGCTCCACTCCTAATTCTGGTGCTTTGCCTGGATGGAGGAGTGTGTTTCACCTTCTGCTTCTTCTCCTTGGGTGGCTTGTTTGGTGTTTCTTCTGTAGGTGCAGATGCACCTCCTACTTCTGGTGTAGTTGCAGGAATTGTTTCTTGAACTGATGCAGGTGCATCAGTGCTGACTGCATCAGGTTTCTTCCTCTTAGGTGTCAATTTTGCTTGCCTGCCTGCAGGTGTCTTGAAGAACTTCTGTGTGTTGTGCAAGGCATCTCTCTTCTGTTGATCCATTTGTTCCAGAACAAGCTTGATTGTTGCCTCATCATGCATTGTTGTTGCCTGCTGTGATGCAGCAGCAAGTGATGCAGGAGCATCACTCTGCATCTCAACAGTTTGAGCTACAGGCTCCTGTGCAGATGATTCTTCTCATTTGTCTTGCTTGTAAAGTCCTTCTTCTTCTCTTTCCTGCAAAATCTCTTTCTTAAGAGCAGAAATAACATTAGAAGTAATGTTGCTTGGGTCAGAAGGTATTGTTTGTTCTGTTTGTGTTTCTGGCATAACAGGTGGTGGTTCAGAGATGGTTTGTTCTGTGTGAGTTGTTTTCTCTGGTTCATTTCTTGGAGAGGGTGGTGGAGGGGTTGTTTGTGGTGGTGATAGGACTGGTGGATCATTGAGGGAGGGTAATGGTGATTTTGGGATGGAGGATGATTCTTGGTTTGGTGAGATGATAGGTGTTTTGGTAATTGGTGAAGTATGAGGGGTTTCTTTCTGGGCTTGTGGTGTTTGTTTGGCATATTTTTGTCTAGCAATTTCTTCTAGGATCACACCTCTAGCATGTTCCTCCTCTTGTTCATCAATTTCCTCATTACTCTCTTCTTCTTCAACTTCTTCTATTTCTTCATCCATTTGTTTCTCTAACTCCTCATCCTCA
This sequence comes from Oxytropis ochrocephala, assembly GCA_020916435.1. Taxonomy (NCBI): domain Eukaryota; kingdom Viridiplantae; phylum Streptophyta; class Magnoliopsida; order Fabales; family Fabaceae; genus Oxytropis; species Oxytropis ochrocephala. The sequence continues at coordinate 70,866,601 of CM037091.1, read as the reverse complement.
GTGTATGTGTCATACATTTCTTCAACAACAGGTTCTATCACAACCTTCTTCTTTCCTTTGGATTGCTTCCTAGGTACCTTCTTCTTGGTACTAGGTTCCTCTACTTTCTCCTTTCCCTTCCCTTCCTCCTCAGCCTCTTTCTCTTCTTCTTCCTCTCCTTCAGCTCTTAATACCCAACTTGGGAATTCAGGGGCATTCACTTGGCCCACAAGATCAAATATCTTGTCAAAAACCAATTGAAGCCAGTCATGTTGGTCATTCATAAATTTCCAGACTGCCCTCTGCTTCTGCATGTAATGCTCTTGCATTGCAGGTGCAGGGCCTCCTACATTTCTCAATCTCTCCTTCATTTCAGCATTCAAATTACTAGGTGGGAATTTCCTTTCTTCATTAGAAGCTATTGGGACACCTTCTTTCATGCATAATTCAGTAATGAGACAAGGGAAAAATAGAAATCCCTTTGATTTTGTTGAACATGCAAGAATCTCTCTAGCAATCAATCTACCTATATCAACATTTCCCTCGGAGAGAATTGTATCTAACAAGATCAATCTCTCTTTGGTCATGGAATATGTGTGTGATGTGGGTAGAATTGAAGTTGCTACAAATAGATGCCAATTTCCTAATGCATCAATTAAATAATTGCTTCTAAGCTTAATTTCATTTGGTGAAATTTTTTCCCAAACAGACCCTGGTATAGCAATCCTATTTCTCAGTTCTTCCATTTCTTTCTTAAAGGCCTTGGCCACTTTGTTTTCAAATTCATTCCCATTATACTTCAGCATATAATGTTCATTGAATTTCTTTGCATGAAAGTGCACAAGTTTACCTCTCACCATGGAAGTGTAGGAATGCTCTGTTCCTTCTTGTGGTGTGATTCCAGCATAGAATTCTCTCACTATGTCTTCAATGTAGCCTCCTCTTGGTAGCACAAAGTGGTCCCAATTGAGATTGGCCACTGTTGACATGAATGATGGGCTAGCCTTCTTCAAATCATACCCTCTCTCGGGTAGTAGATGCATGTTCCAGAATTGAACATTGTCATCGGTTCTTGCTGTTGATTCCTTGGCTTTGCCTTTATTTGTTGATGATGATCCTGCATGCATGACTTTCTTCTCTTTCTGGAGAGTTTTGGCCTGCTTGCCTGATGATTTCTGTGCTGATTGCTTCTTCACCATTTTGATTGCTTTGAATATCTAGGTTTTTGATTGTTTTTGTGATTGAGAAAAATTTGAGATGAGAATGTGAAGGGTAGTTTGTGTTTCAGATGAGAGAAATCTGTGAGTTTTGCGAATGAAGGGGTAACGGTAACAAGTTTAAGGCTTTATGTTTCAGGAAGAAGGAAGTTAGTGGATGTATTAGGTAGCCGTTATGCATTGCGTGCTGCGCATGCATCTTGCCATGTGTCATCTTTGGCTACCAATGCTTCATTAACCTTGCTTAACTTCCCTTTGATCTTCCTGAAGCCTTAAGAATCACACTTAATCAATTTCTTCAAGTTTCTGAAATTTTTGATGCAGGGCAATTTTTTCTGCAATGCAAGTGCACTTGATGCAGCTGCATTAGTTTCCTGCATTTCTGCAAAACAACTAAAAACATAAAATTGCACAAAATAATTAAAAACAATGGGTTGCCTCCCATTAAGCGCTTGTTTTAAGAGTCTTGTCAGCCTGACTATCTCTTTTTACTTAGAGATTTTGCAAATGGGTGGTGGTTTTGTCTCTCACCACATGTTCACCATAGTACATTTTGACTCTCTGACCATTTACTTTGAAGACAGTATTTAAGGATTTATCAAATAAGTCTACTGCTCCATGTGGATAAACCTCTATCAACTTATATGGTCCTGACCACCTTGATCAAAGTTTACCAGGAAATAGCTTCAACCTAGAGTTATATAGCAGAACTAGTCCTCCTTCTTTCAATTCTCTTCTGTGAATTCTCTTGTCATGCCATTTCTTAGTCTTAGCTTTGTAGATTTCAGCATTCTCATAAGAGGTTTGCCTAATTTCTTCTAGTTCATCAAGCTCTAACATTCTCTTTTTACCTGCCTTGTTTAGATTGAAATTGAGCTTCTTAATAGCCCAATAGGATTTGTTTTCCAATTCCACAGGTAAATGGCATGCTTTTCCATAGACTAATTTGTAAGGGGACATTCCTAAGGGTGTTTTGAATGCTGTTCTATATGCCCATAAAGCATCATCCAAATGTAAAGACCAATCTTTTCTATTTGGACTCACCATTTTTCTAGCATTCTCTTAATTTCCTATTGGATAATTCAGCATCCACTAGTTTGAGGATGGTAGGTCAGTAGCTATCTTATGCTTAACTCCATACTTAGCTAGAAGGTTTTCTATGATCTTATTGCAAAAGTGTGAACCTTCATCATTAATGATAGCTCTAGGAGATCCAAATCTGGTGAATATATTTCTTTGTAGAAACTTACTCACTGATTTAGCATCATTATTAGGTAATGCTACTGCCTCTACCCATTTGGACACATAATCAACAGCTACTAAGATATATAAATTGCCAAAAGATGGTGGAAAAGGTCCCATGAAATCCATGCCCCAAACATCAAATAATTCAATTTCTAAAATATTTGTTCTAGGTATTTCACGCTTATCAGAAATATTTCCTGCTCTTTGACATTTATCACAGTATTTGACCATAAAATAAGCATATTTAAATAAAGTAGGCCAAAAATAACCAGACTGTAATACCTTAGCTGCTGTTCTAGTGTTTCCAAAGTGTCCTCCATAAGGTGCAGAATGGCAATGTAGAAGCACTGCTTGTTGCTCCTCTTCAGGTATGCATTTCCTCATTAATTGATCAGGGCACATCTTGTAAAGGAATGGATCATCCCAATAGTATTGCTTGACTATGTGGAAGAATTTTCTCCTTTGTTGATATGTCATATTCACTGGTACTACTTTGCTTGCAAGGAAATTTACAATATCAGCAAACCATGGTGCAGATGCATTAGATGCTCCTGCATTGCTTATAGCAAATGCAGTTTCATGTTTTACATTAACTGTGATTGCTAATAGTTTCTCATCTGGAAAGCTTTCCTTGATTTCTTCTCCTTGTGTACCAAGTGATTCTCCTTCAATCCTTGATAAATGGTCTGCTACTTGGTTTTCTACTCCTTTCTTGTCTCTAATTTCAAGATCAAATTCTTGTAGGGGTAGAATCCACCTTATCAGCCTTGGTTTTGCATCCTTCTTTGAAATTAGATACTTAATGGCAGAGTGATCAGTATAGACAATAATTTTAGTGCCAACTAAGTAAGATCTAAATTTTTCAAATGCAAAGACCACAGCTAATAATTCCTTTTCAATGAATCGTAGTTAACTTTGAGCTTCAATTAATGTCTTGCTAGCATAATAAATGGAATGAAAAACCTTGTCATACCTTTGCCCTAGAGATCGCTCCTACTGCAAAGTCACTAGCATCACACATTAATTCAAATGGCCTGCTCCAACTGGAGTTACTATAATTCTTCTTTGTCACCAATGCCTTTCTAAGCTTGTCAAAAGCTTCTATACAAGACTCATCAAAGTTGAATTCTACATCATGTTGCAAAACATACCTAATGGTTTTGAGATTTTTGAAAAATCTTTGATAAACCTTCTATAAAAACCAGCATGACCTAAGAAGCTCCTGATACTTTTAACTGTATTTGTTGACAGAAACTTTAAAGACCATATTTTATATACAACACTAAATTACTATATATCAGAATTTTAAAAAGAATTTACTTCAATCCCGAACACGGCGCCAAAAACTTGGTGCATGGAAATCACATAAACTTGTGTGCAAGTATACACTGGTCCAAAAACAAGTAGTAAAAAGATCGAACCCACAGAGATTGAAAAACTCACTTTTAAAATCAATATAAAGTAATAAAATGTAAAGTAACTAAGTAACAAAATAATTTTGGATTTTGTTTGATGATCACAATTAAGTTAGAAAGCAAAGTAAAAATGTTGATAGTGTAAAGAGAAAAAGCTAGTTGGAATGTCTTCATCAAGTAATTTACTTATAAGTGTTTGATGCATTATGTGATGCAAACCTGAATCTTTGTTGCATTAGCTATATGCCTTTCGGTCACTTTCTTGAGTATCATTACCACTCTTATGATCCTTGTTCTATGCAAATAAAGAAAGGGGTGTCAATGCCTATCTTGCCTCCTAACAATTATCCAATTTGCTTAAATAAATTCACTCTTGTATTTTAAGTACCCACAATTATCCTATGGACTATACTATCCTATCTCTAGGACTTAGCATGGTTTTCACAAAGTTTTCTTTATGTAAAACACTCACCCATATTAGTTCTTGAGTTCTTAATTGTAAGCCATTTCTGGTCATTTACAAATCTTACTTATTCTAAGTGATTAAGTTCAAAATAAGTATTTGAAAAGATTATCAAGCAAGAACTAAAGTACAAACATACATGCATCATACTTACTTAAAAGCTCATTAAATGATTAGAACATTCCAACTAAGAAAGGTTTAGCGAACAAGAGACATTGCAAGATATATATAAACTGAATAGACCATGTTTATATATATAGAAATCACAAAAGAGAACAACAAGAGCAAAGTTACAAATGTTGTAAACCTTTGTATGAAATCTTTTAGCAATGCACTAGCATTACTCCTTAGCACTATACAAACACTATGAAAACGAGTTAAGGAGGATTTGTCAATTCCTTCCTCTTCCTCTAAAAATATAGAAACTAACTATGTATATTGAAATTTTGATCTAACTTATGGATTGTGATATATTTCCAAATGAAGATGTGAGGTCCTTTTATAGCCTTCAAGTGAGGTGCTTCCTTCCTTCATGCTGAAGTAATCTTGAGTGGATCATAGCTGTAGTTGCTTTTCAGAGGTTAATCCCAAGTTGAAATCTTTGACTAATTACATAGGGCGGTTCCATGATGATAGAACATGTGTCCCTATGTTGGTGACTCTTCAAATCTATGCCTATAGCTATGTGTGAATGGTAGGCGCCTACTATACAAGGTGGGATGGCATCAGAGAACCAGGCAGGAGGTCATCAATTGCAAGTGGATGCATATGAAACGGGCTGCTTATTCACCAAGTAGTGCAGTTTTGATGCAAGATCAGTGCAGGAGCATTTGATGCAATTAGCATTGAGACTGCACTGAACAAAAACATCAAACATACCACAATATATCCAAAATGGCCTAATAATAACTATAACCATTCAAATCACTCAAGTTATCATATATCACACTAAATACTATATAAACTCTTTATTATTACTTGAAAGAGAGCAAAATACTAAGTTTAAACATATGAAATACTCTATATAAAATAGAGTTATCAGCTCTCAAAGCTTCTCACAAAGAAGAATGCAACCCTTCTCACAAAGGAAAAGGAGCTGCACTCAAATCTTCTCAAGAAAGTGATGATGAGCATGAAAGTGGTGATGAGCATGAAAGTGGTGAGGATACAGAAGGAGAAGAGCTTGTATTGATATCTAAAAGAATCAACAGATGGATAAATAACAAAAGAAGAGGAAGGAATCAATTCATAAGAGATACATTCAAAGGAGACAAATCAAAGTTCACATGCTTTGAATGCAAAAAGCCTGGCCACATGAAACAAGATTGTCCATTGCTCAAAAAGGGGCCAAGAATGTTCACACCTCAAAAGAAAGCCCTGTTAGCTACTTGGGACTATGAAAGGAAGATGAAAATCTTAGAAAACAAGTTAGTGATTTAACCAATGAGCTTATGTTCTATGCACAACAACATGAAGCTTCTCAGAAGAGTTTAACACCTTCTGAGCAAGGGCAATTATCCAAGAAGGGTTAAAGAAGACCCAGGAACAAATGCTCAAAGTGTAAACGAACTAGACATCATGTTTCAGCTTGTAAAACACAACATAAAAATCCCATACATGCGATAACTAACCCTCAAGGACCCAAAGACAAATGGGTACCTAAATCTTTGTCAAAAACAAATGCAGGTATGCCTCTTAGCATCAAGAAAGAAGCTGTGGTTCCTAGACAGTGGGTGCTCAAGGCATATGACAGGGGAGAAGGATAAATTCCTCTCCATGGAGAGCTTTGATGGAGGACTTGTCGTGTTTGGCAACAATGAAAAAGGATACATCAAAGGAATAGGTACAGTAGGTAAAATAAACTCTGCTTAGATTCAAAATGTTCAATTTGTGAAAGGACTCAAGCATAACTTACTTAGTGTAAGTCAGTTATGTGATTTTGGACATGAAGTGACTTTTAAATCTGATGTATGCAAAATAAATAGTTTAGAGTCTGGTAAAACCATTTTCACTGGTCATAGAACTAATAATCTATATAGCATATGTCTAGATGATCTTCCTGATCAAATGTGTCTAATTTCTAAAAAAGATGATAAGTGGATGTGGCATAGGAGATTTGGTCATATAAGCATGAAAACTCTTTCAAAACTATCCAAACTTGATTTGGTCACAGGGCTCCCAAAGATCAAATATGAGAAGGATAAATCATGTGAGGCATGCATTCAAGGAAAGCATGTCAAGTCATCTTTTAAATCTATCAACATGATTTCAACTAAAAAACCTTTGGAATTCTTGCACATGGATCTTTTTGGTCCAACCAAACATGCTAGTCTTAGTGGAAAAAGATATGGTTTTGTTATTATTGATGACTATTCTAGGTTCACATGGGTAATCTTTCTCAAACATAAAGATGAAGCTTTTGAAAGTTTTAAAACATTTTTTTAAGAAAGTACAAAATGAGAAAGGTTCTAATATCATTGCAATAAGAAGTGACCATGGAGGAGAATTTGAAAATGCTTCATTTAAAACATTTCTTGAAGAGAATGGTGTGTCTCACAACTTCTCTCGTCCAAGAACTCCTCAACAAAATGGTGTTGTTGAATGAAAGAATAGAACATTGCAAGAGATGGCTACAACATTGCTCAATGATTCTAAAATAGAAAAATATTTTTGGGCAAAAGCAGTCAACACTGCTTGCTATATTTTAAATAGAGCTACAGTTAGAAAAATCTTAAACAAAACCCCATATGAAGTTTGGAAAGGAAAGAAACCTATCATCTCATATTTTCATGTGTTTGGATGTGATTGATATGTTTTGAACAACAAGGATAATCTAGGAAAATTTGATGCCAAATCTAATCCTGCACTCTTCATAATATTCACTTAGCTCAAAAGCATATAGAGTTTTCATTCTTAGGACTAAAGATGTAGAAGAAAGCATGCATGTTATGTTTATGGACACTAACAGTCTATTAGAAAATAAGATGATGAAATTACTGCAGAAGAAACAGGCAAGAAGGGTAGTGATACAAATGAGAAAGTTGAAGAAGCATCCAAATCATGTTTTCAAATTAACTAAGGCACTATATGGTCTCAAGCAAGATCCTAGAGCTTGGTATGAAAGACTAAGTACCTTTCTTCTTAAAAATGGCTTCTCAAGAGGAAAAATTGATGTCACACTTTTTAGAAAATCTCTAAAAGATGAATTACTTATTGTCCAAATATATGTTGATGACATCATCTTTGGAGCCACAAATGAAAAGCAATGTAATGAATTTGGAAAGCTCATGATGAGTGAGTTTGAAATGAGCCTAATGGGTGAACTGAGATACTTTCTTTGTTTGCAAATAAAACAAGTTAAGAATGGTTTCTTCATTTCTCAAGCGAAATACATCAAAGATCTACTTAAGAAGTACAAAATGAGTGATGCAAAAGCTATGGCAACCCCTATGCACTCTTCTGCAAGTATTGAGAAGGATGAGAAAGATAAATCTGTGTCTGAGAAGTATTATAGAGGTATGATAGGTTCTCTATTGTATCTCACTTTGCAAGTAGACCGGATATAGTCTTCTCGAGAGGGTTGTGTGCAAGATTTCTATCTGCTCCTAAGGAATCTCATCTATGTGCTGTAAAGAGAATTTTTAGATACCTTGTTGGCACACCTAACACTGGCTTGTGGTACAAGAAAAGAACCCATTTTGACTTAATTGGGTACTGTGATGTTGACTATGCTGGAGATAAAGTTCAAAGGAAAAGCACCAGTGGTTCATGTCAACTTCTTGGAAAATCACTTGTCTCATGGTCATGCAGAAAGCAAAACACAATTGTCTTGTCAACCACAGAAGCTGAGTATGTATCTGCAGCAGGGTGTTGTTTTCAGATACTTTGGATCAAAAATCAACTTGAGGACTACTCTCTAAGCTATCCAGGTATTCCTATCTTCTGTGATAATACTAGTGCCATAAATTTGTCTAAAAATCCTATTCAACACTCAAGGTCTAAGCACATTGATATTAAACATCATTCATTAGAGATCATGTGCAAAAGAAGGATATAGAACATGTTTTTGTTGACACTAAACATCAACTAGCTGACATTTTCACTAAAGCTCTTCTAGAAGAGAATTTTAGCTACATTAAAAGCATGCTGCATATCATTGAAAACCCCTTTGATGAGAAGGGTTATGACCACCAACCTTCTCAAGCCTGAGAAGGGTCATTTCCCAACCTTCTCATTTCTGAAAAGGGTCAGTAGTTACTCTATGACAGTTAAAATAAAAAATTCCAAATATATTTCATTTATTTCTTTGGCAAAATTACACTAGAGGACCTTTAAGTTATTTATTTGTAACAAGTTGGCCCTTTAAGTTTTTTTTTAACAAATAGGCCCTTTAAGTTACCCAACATTGATACCATTGGTCCTTTTAGTAAAATTCCATATCGTTGATTACATCAAAATACACCAAAATATGCTTGGTTGCATCAAAATACATAAGCTAGAGTAATCACAATATATAAAGTAGCATTACATCGAAAGATATAAGCTAAAGTAATCACTAAAAGGGCCTATTTGTTACAAAAAAACTTAAAGGGCCAAATTGTTACAAATAAATAACTTAAAGGTCTTCTGGTGTAATTTTGTCTATTTCTTTTTATGCTGATTTATGTGTTTGTTTATTGTTTTCTCTAGATAGATTTGTTGCTTTATGTGGTGTGTTTACTTTTGTGTTTTTTAACTTAAAATAGTTTATTTAGGAAAAAACCCAAAAATAGGTTTCTAGCCGTTTACGGCTCTTCCTTTAGAGGTAACATGTCTTGTCGTTCATTCTTTTCCAAATGTTACATACATCACCAATGATGTTGTAATATTGGACAATAACCGTTTGAATGAGATTAAAAATACTTCCCTTCTCTCTTCATTCACTCACTTAACCATTGAAGTGTGAACATTCTCATTCTCTCCTTCTCTTAAAATGACACACACAAAGAACCCACAACCCACTTCAACCTACTCTGATTCCTCACGCGAATCTATCCATAGAATTCCCAACTTCATTCTTCTTGGTCCACTTCAACCCATTTGTAACGTAAAGCCTCTCAACTCGCTCGCGTCCTACAAAATGAAGCATGCACCAAAGAAAATCAAGGTCTTCACGAATCATCCTACAAAATGCTGCTAAAAACACTTCTGGAACGGATCCTAATGCTCCTATAGACTTGGAGAAGGATGAGAAGGTTTCCAATCAAGGAACAGAGCAAACCGTGGTTTCTGAGAAAGTTGCAGAGCAACCACGCGCATCATCTAAGAAGGAAACAAGTAAGGGAAAGGCAAAATTAGCAAGTCAGAAGAGTGTAGGAATCCAAGGCTAAGAAAGAAGATGTTGCAAAGGAAAAGCCCTCTCAAGGAACAAAGAGGAAGAAACCAGACATGAGTTATTGGAACAAGAAGGCCATTGTCTCTGGAACCGACTATTCAATAGAAGAGATTGAGAAAAATGGATGGAAGATCACCCCTTTTCTGAGTTTCCAGAAATGGGAACACTTCATAAATCAAAACCCTCTGGTCTATAGAGACAAGGTAAGAGAATTCTATGCAAATGCTCAATATTCTCTAGAACCTCTTCAAATTATCTCTTGGATTGATGGTAGAGAGTTCACAATCTTTCCCTACACCCTTGGTCGTACTTTAAGTATTCCAAGTGAGGGCATTCAAATATTTGAAGAGAATTTGTATAATGGACTAGGCATTTCTGCACAGGAACTCAAAACCATCCTTCTAAAGGACCCTTCTCTTACTATTTCTGCTCCAAACCTCAAACCTATAGTAAGTCTCCTCCATCACATTAGTTGTCACACCCTTCTACCTAGGGCAGGAACCTTTGAGAAGGTTACTACAGGTGATTGCATCATTCTGTACCATCTCATGGAGAAGAAATCTCTGAGTCTTCCTTACCTCACCACATGAGAAATGCCATTAAAGCATACAAACTTCAAAATTCCCTTCCTTATGGCAAATACTAACCATTGTGTACAACCACCATCTCTTTAATTTCCCTGAAAAAGAAGGATTTAATGAAACCAAGCCATTCACCTTCAAGAATCTCAAGCTTATGAAACTAGGTGATGCTCCTAGGGATGGGCAAAATGAGGGAAAACTCAAGAAACAGAAGGTAGTTAATGATGATGAGACTCTAGCAGAAGCTCTTAAGAGAGAGAAGAGATCAAAGAAGAAAAATGACCCTGCTAAGTGTTCTGAGAAGGTTGAAGAACCTAAGAAAGGTAAGGAAACTGTAACACCCCTTTTCTACCCCTCAATTTAACGTCATTATCAGAGTAATTTCCTTTTTAAAAATATTAATTTAATTGGTAGAAAACAAATGCTACCTCGTCACAAAAACTCATCATTTGCACTCATTAAAGTTTATGCAGCAAAACCATCGTCATAAAAATTAAACTCCAAAACAAAAGGAATTTTTCGTCACAGCGGAATAAAAATCATCGCTCGCCAAAACCACTCAGACACGTCTCACATCAACCATAAAATCATTAAGCAGTTAATTAATAAACTAACAAACTTAAACTACGCCCCTAGGTGCTCTGAGATCGAGAGAGCGACTCGACGGACATCCCAACGGCTATCAAAGAAGGCGGCGGGACCTTCATTCGGGGTTACTGCGACGTTGCCACAATAGAGCAACATTCCAAGCAGAAGGGGTGAGAATTTCAATAAAACATAATCAGATACATAATAGAAAAATGAGAGCAGGCAATCACACGGTATCATCATCGTCACCACATCATAATCACCAATTCATGGTCACACAACAACAGCTCCAATCACAAACAGCACAATTCACAGTTATAATTATGTATGAAAGTGCAACCCCCACCAGGGCATAATGCATGATGGTACCATATTCATCGCAATTAAGAGGCGGCCTATTCTTCACTTCGGAGGCCAAGCCTATTCTTCGCAAGAGGCCGAAGCCTATTCTTCACATTTATGCACATGCCATGAGATTCTATATACACATGTGCATTTCATCAAAATACTCACCTGGAACACTCACCATCATCATCATAAAACACTCATAGAGTGTATTCTTCGCAATTCATCACAATCACACCACAGCATTATTAAAACTATACTCATAGAGTACATTCTTCACAATTCATCATAACTCGTGTTTACCTCATCATTATAGTCATACTCTTAGAGTATATTCGTCCTGAAAACATCACAAGTCATATCACAACATCATAATCACTCATAGAGTGAACTCGTCACATTTCACACAATTCATACTACCACATCATCATTGAGCATATATATATATATATATATATTTTAGTTGTCTTTTAGCTTAGGGTGTTATAAAATAGTGCACTGATTGACTATGGGATTACTCAGGTAATCGATACTACTTGCAACAGCATTGGCCACCTTTGCAAGACTCTCGATGATGCCCTTGTAAATACACCAAATAAAGAAATTCGACCTTAGTGGTAAACCACGGTCTAGCCATAGTCAATTAGCACACTAGTAGTATAACATTTCAGAGACTCATTTATATAAACATAGCATCACAAATTTTCTTTTTGTCAAGAACCGTCACGTTTCCATTCGGAAGACACCTAAGATTTTCAAAGAGGAATCGATTCATAGCTACTTGTTTTCAAAAGAGGAATCGATTCATAGCTCTCATTTTTAAAGAGGGAAATCGATTCAATGCTTCATTTCTAAAGAGAGGAATCGATTCCTTGCTTCTATTTTGAAGAGGGAAATCGATTTCTGCCTTCCTTTCTAAAGGAATGAATCGATTCCTTGCTTTCATTACTAAAGGGGGAAATCGATTCTTGCCTTCATTTCTAAAGGAATGAATCGATTCCTTGCTTCATTACTAAGGGGGAAATCGATTCTTGCCTTCATTTCTAAAGGAATGAATCGATTTCTAGCTTTGTATTTAAAGAAGGAAATCGATTTCTGGCTTCTATATAGAGCCCAAAATCGATTTCCAAGTTACATTTTTTTTGAGGAAAACCATCGATTCTTTAAACTCACCATTACATACATCATCTAGAGACAATCAAATCAACCACAACAAATCAATCCCAATTTCATCAATTTCATCGAAATCAACCAAACTCCTCAACAATAATAAATCAATCAAACATCAACAATTCCAGCCACAAAATCAAATCCCACAAACCCCTCAAAACCCCATTATATACTCGATCATGTTAAATCAAAACGCTCACCCTTACCTCTTAACGTCCGTGGAAGATGATTGAAGACACCACCCGTAACCACAGCAACACACGAAGCAAAGCTTGAGAACTTGCGAAATTTCTCTTCTCCCTCCTTCTCTTAGCGCCGCGCCACCTCCTCCTCCCTTGCTCTCTCTAAATTTTCGTTTTTCTCTCTGAATGAATTGGGAATGAGGGTTTCGCATAACCACTCAGGGTTTAAGCTCATGGGGCCTTTCACGCATTGGGCTCACAGCTACACCCCCCACTACTACTCGATCCCACTCCTACACAAATAATGATATTCCCCTTTAATTTTAGTTATCTCACACTTCAACTAAAATTAATTATTCCACTAATCAATTTAATTAAACCAATTAAATTATTTTATTTTATTTTTCGGGGTGTTACAGAAACCATAGAGGAGAAGACTAAGGAAGATCAACCAATTGAGGAAGATTTCTCTAATTGGATTGAGAAGAGTGCATAAGGCACCAGTGACACTGAAAGAACAATCACTGATGAGAAGAGTGTTTATGCACACTCTATCTCCAAGGGCAGCAAGGCTCCTTTGCCAAAAGAGTACACTAGAAGCAAGACTAGAGGTGTCTTTAAGAGACCAGAACAAGAATCAACTAGCACATTGTTTGAAAATTTCAACAATGTTGCTTCTGATAGAGAAATGCTCAAACCAGTGAAGGATATTGGTGGTGAGAAAGTTGCTGAAGAAGGCACTGAAATTCTAAATGTAGAATCTTCTGGTGAGAAAACAGTAGTATTAGAGGTTAGTGTGGAGCCTCCACAAGATGAATTGGGTCAAGTGATAGCAATTTGTGCTGAGCTTGCTCAAGAAGAATATAAGAAGAGTGGTAGTTCAGAAGAGTCTGAGAAGAGTGCTGCTCAAGAAGGATTTGAGCTGGGGAATGATGCTGATAATGAAAAAAGTGCACATGCAGTGTCCTCGCAACCCTTACACAACCAAACCCTTCATCACCTCAGGGGGAGTTTATCATAAGCTTCTCTCCTTCTTCAACCCAATCACCATTACCCCCTATGTTTCCAGACCAAATGCAAACCTTACCACCCTTCTCACCATCACTTCACTTACCAAAATCCCAATCCATTCTTCACCCTACCCAAATTGCCCCACAAACTGAACCTTCTCCCATCACAACTGTCTCCAGAATCACTTCACACAACCTTGAATCCCTTCTTGCTGCCATTGACATTGGAACCAATCTATCTCCACTAAAAACTACCAACACCATCACCACTTCAAACCTAAACCAGACCAAACTCCCCAAACTGACTCACCTCAACCAATCTACCCTCCTTCCATTCCTCACACCATGCCATCTGATATGGCATCACAGTTTGGATCTCTTGATTCAACTTTTGCTGCTTTAGGGGACCCTTCTGGCTCTGCCAAGGAGAAAAACACTCCTGAGAAGGGTACTGCCACTATCAAGGATCAAACTGGAACTGTCAAAGCATCAATTGAAACTCCTAGTTCTTCTGCCTTCTTGGAAAAAAGGATGTCAAAGATGGAGAAAATGATGAAGAGAATGAAAGGGTTGTTGAAGAATGTGCTTCAAGGACAAGCCATTATAGAACAAGGCCAAAGGGCCCAAGTTGCCCCCGCTCTGACTCCGAGTTTAGTCGCTCAGTCAAAGACTGGGGATGAATTCCCCAGTAGCTTTGACTCGGCTCTTCACGAGCCCCACCCCCTCTTTGACTCCGATTCTAATCGCTCAGTAAAAGACCGGGGATGAAGTCCACAACGACTTCGACTCAGATCTTCACGATCCTCGCCCCCTTTTTGAGTCCGAGTCTAATCGCTTCCTCAAAGACCGGGGAAGAAGCTCACTGCAATTCGAACCATTGAGCATCAACCAACTTTGTTTTGTAAAATAATCTACTCAATAGACTATCCCGCACCACAACGACTTCGGAAGATCACAACCGTCAAAAGGTACAACGTTGCAGGGAAGAGTGCGCAAAAATAAAAGTCAAAGTGGCGTAATACACTATCATTAACGAATATACAGAGAAACCAAACAATCACATTTTCAACAAATCACCAAATCCCAAAGCACAATGGCTTATCCTTTCAATTCGAGGCCGCACCTATAGAGACAACCTCAACTTGGGGGGCAACTTTTCCAGACTGGGTCTAGCCAGTCCTACCCAAAGTCTAGGCCCAATTTGGCGTTGGACTCGACCTAAGAAGCGTTCCAGAGGCAGAAACTACTTTGGATGGCTTAGATCAACGCGCCTCATCCAACGGCCCGAAATCGGACCCCGCGTCTATAATTAGGCGTTCACCCCTTCCGATCATCTTAGTCTCGGACCGCCATCAACCTCTGGCGCACCACTAACAATACCTTGGATCGTGTCCGGCTATTGACCCAGGTACGAACATATAATAAAAATACTACGAGAGATTATGGGTGAGGGGTCACGAAAGAACTCACTGAGATTTGTAATCTCACTGTTTATTGTAGACTGTTTTTTTCAGACTCACATCTGAAAGTTAAAGAATCTCACATTCATGGAGATTAGCATTATATTTTTGCTATTGTTTATGTTTTGTTGTCTATGTATTATGTTCTTACCATAGACAAAGTTAGGGATGTATTAGGTTCATGCACTTGTTGTTTCAGATTAACTACTCACGTGACAATTTCAGATGATTTGTATTAAATCTTCAAGTTTTTGAATTTATGTTATAAAACTTATCATCCTTAGTTGTTCTTCCTTGTTAGTTGTTCGATTTATCTTAATCCAAATTTATTTAAGTGCATATCTGAAACGCTAAAAGTAATATCCCAGTTTTTTAATGTCGACTAAAAACCCGGGATGTTACAAATATTAAACAGTCAAAAAAGTTAAATAATTAGTTAAAATGAATACTATATAAAAAAACATTTATTTTAATCCTTTGAAAATTGTTTTTACCAAATTTATGATAATTACTTAAAAGCTAAGTAATAAAATAAAATATAATATAATATAAAAGAAATACGAAAAAATTAATTATACCACTAATTAATTAAAGTTTCCTTATCATTGTAATTCATTACTCAAAATAGCCAAAATAAATGTATTTAAATAGTATAATCTAAATACTATATAAAACTGCATTTATTTTAATCCTTTGTAACAAATTTTACCTAATTTATTATAATTACATTAAAGCTAAGTAGAGTGAAAAATAATTAAAAAAGAAAAGTAACAAAATTAATTACACCCTAATTAATTAAAGTTTCCTTGTTATTATTATTCATACCCAGATAGCCAAAATAAAAATGTATTTAAATAGTATAATATGAATACTATATATAACTACATTTATATTAATCCTTTCAAAATTGTTTTTACCAAATTTATTATAATTACATAAAGTAAAATATAATTAAAAAGGAAAAATGAGAAACTTAATTACACCCTTGTTAATTAAAGTTTCCTTGTTCTTATTATTCGATGAAGATTGTTTTTACCAAATTTAATATAACTACATTAAATAATTGTAATAAAATAAAATAAAATAAAACATAATTAAAAAGGAAAAATAAAAATAAAATTAATTACTCACTAATTAATTAAAGTTTCCTTGTAACTATTATTCAATACCCAAAATACCCAAAATAAAAGTATTTAAAGAGAGACCTTAATGAAAGTTTTGTAGTTGTGTTTTTGGCTGCAAGTGCCTACTTCAGTGACTGAGTCCACCGTTTCTTACAAACACAACTTCACTAACTTTAACTACATGTCCCTTATGGGTTGCTGCTTTCTTTTTGTTGGTTAGTCTCAAGTCTTTGAAACGCACATTCCATTTTGTGTTTGTTTTTTCATCTTTCTCTCAACCCCTTTTCCCCTTGTTTTATATAATAGGTTTTGTAAGAAATGATGGAAAAAACATTTTGTTGTTCTAATATTGCCTAAAAGCCTATTTGTTTAAAGTTAAAACTGATAATTATATTCTTGAGTTTTAAACTAATAAAATCACTTGTTAAACTCTCGAAATAATTCTTAAACTCTTACGAGTTTGCGATCTTAGATCACAAAATCGAGTTAACTCACATGCAAACTCTCTTTTTATGAACTCGTACGAGTTTAACTAAAACTTGATAACATAACACTTTTGATTGGTTGTTTCTAAAGAACTGATCTATTTTATTTTGCAAACAGGGTACTAGGGTTGGACCTATTTGTTCCATATATTATTAAAGATGTTTTAAGAACGAGACAACATCGCACTTTTGATTCGTTATTTCTGGATATGCTTGAAGATTTTAGCAGGTAATATTTCATTAAGCTTTGAAGGTTAATTGGCTATGGAATTTTATTTTGGTTTTTGAGCATTTTATTATTTATCTTGTGTCAATCTTATAGATCTTCTTGGGAGGAAATTACACTGAAAGGTACTAGATTTCTATTACTTGTTTCAAAAATTTCATTTCATAGTAAGTTTAATTATCTCCTAATGTATAAGCAATATGCCATGATATCAAAGAGAGGTTGTGTATGAAACTGAAGAGTCGATGTAGTTTTCTGAAGAGAAGGTATGCCTTCTGTAATCCTAATCACTAGGCACAACTTTATAGTTTTTCAATCCTTTGAGCTTTTACTTGACCAGTATGTTTTCTTCCATTTTGTTTACTAAAGTGTTAGTGTTTTTGTTTATCTTTGGATTTTTGCAAATATATTCCCAATCAACATCTTTTCAATGTTTATATCTCTCTGAATCTTTTGTTGATTATTTTTCACGTGTTGGTTAAAATTTAATTATCAGGTATGGAGTTATGTGGTGAGAATTTTATCAGTTACCCATTGAAGAAAATATCACATATATAAAATATATTGTTGTGCTTGGGCCGCTAGCTATAGAATGTTATTTGGCATAGATTTGTATGAAATAGAGTTGGAAATATAATAACTAATGTATTATGATGCTAACTAATTTAACATATTTTCAAAATAATTTGCATGGTGTATGGTGTGAATCAGAATAATTAATGAGTGACTGGATATTCCAGTTGAATTTTGTCTTAATTGCAGTCTACTTAGCTCAATGATTTCATGTTCTTATCTCATTGATCCTCTGTATCTTAGTGTTTCTTTTTCTGATTTGTAGTTTGAGGATTCCGATTATGGTGGAATGTCCGGCCATGCTGATCACCTTATGGCGGAAGCTTTTTGTATTAGCATGTTGCATGGGAAAGAGAATAGAGCTATTTTATCTATCAATTTGATAGTATCTCCAACATAAATCTCTGACAAATGTGATTTCCTTGATTAAACATGGATAAGGTCATATGCATAACAGGCCTTGTTGGTGGGATTTGAAGTAGCCTTGAGAATCTGTTACTTGGTATGAAATGAAATCAAACAAGTTGGAGAAACATAAATCGACACATTGCTAGAACTACCGTAAGTGTTTTGATGTCAATTGTAATTAAAAATATTGCTCGCTCAACTCCACGTATATCAAGCCCTAATGCCTAATGTTAATAGTTCAATGGCAACAACAGAGGACAAATACAATCAGTGGCAGAATGAGTCAAATATGGGTTCCGTAAAAGACTATATCTCATCCAATTCGAGATCGCCTGTTACCTCTTCTAGAGGAGTTACTGCTCGCTTTGGAGGTGTTCACAAATCAGAAGCACCTTATTCATCGGTCTACGCGCTGTGGCATGCAAAATGAAAGCTGTCGGAGGTTACAGATTTGCAAAAAATGATCCCCAATCTTCTACCTTCACGAAGAAAAATATCTTCAAGTCTACGCAAAAAGATGGAAGTTTAAGAGGCACATCGTCCAAGTTTATGACTCATACAAGAAAAGAATTTGAAATTTCAAACAAGGCTCCTCATTTTACAGTAGTCGCTTCTTCGTGGACCTACCATCAAACTGGAAATTTATAACCATTCGTCAACTCAAGACGCCATGTCTTCCCTCCTACTAACCACAGGCCAAGTACCTCTACCGACTACAGAACAAATGACAGAGTATCTAATCTAAATGATAGAGATCTTTGGTGAGTGAGAAATTCATGAGTGGAGAATCTGAATTACCCAAGGAAATGACTCGAGGTCCTTAGTGTCATCAAAATCAGCGATCATCGATTTGTTAAGGATGAGTTTGCAATCCCCATATGCAGAGAAACGATATAACCTTCCGATTTCCAAACTAAATATGAAATCGCTAAATTTTATATATATGATTAAACCTTTCAACAAAGATGACATTCACAAGGATTTAAGTATGATGCTTGGGCGAGTACACTTAGTGTCATCAAAAGAAAAGGCATAAATTGTCCATTTTCCTTTTCTTTTTGGTTAATGGTAGTGGGCGATGCGCATCAAGGAATGTTGTGTTCAACTTTTTGTTTCCATGTGAAGTGCTCGTCCCAAGCATCATACTTAAATCCCTTGTGAATGTCATCTTTGTTAAAAGGTTTAATCATATAAAATTTAGCAGTTTCATATTTAGTTTGGAAATCTGGAAGGTTATATCGTTCTCTGCATATGGGGATTGCAAACTCATCCTTAACAACTGATGACTGTTGATTTTGATGACACTAAGGACCTCGAGTCATTTCCTTGGGTAATTCAGATTCTCCACTCATGAATTTCTCACTCACAAAAGATCTATCATTTAGATTAGATACTCTGCCATTTGTTCTGTAGTCGGTAGAGGTACTTGGCATGTGGTTAGTAGGAGGGAAGACATGGCGTCTTGAGTCGACGAATGGTTATAAATTTCCAGTTTGATGGTAGGTCCTCGAAGAAGCGGCTGCTGTAAAATGAGGAGCCTTGTTTGAAATTTCAAATTCTTTTCTTGTATGAGTCATAAACTTGGACGATGTGCCTCTTAAACTTCCATCTCTTTGTGTAGACTTGAAGCTATTTTGCTTCGGGAAGGTAGAAGATTTTGGATCATTTTTGCAAATCTGAACCTCTCGATAGATTTCATTTTGCATGCCACAGGCGGCGGTAGACTCGATGAATAAGGTGCTTCTGATTTGTGAACACCTGCGAAGCGAGCAGTAACATCTCTAGAAGAGGTAACTGGTGATCTCGAATCAGATGAGATACAGTCCTTTACGGAACCCATATTTGCCTCATTCTGCCGCTGATTGTATTTGTCCTCTGTTGTTGCCATTGAACTACTAACGTTAGGCGTTAGGGCTGTAAATAAGTCGAGTTCGAGCAATATTTTTAATTGCAATAGACATCAAAATACTTCTGGTAGTTCTAGCAATGTGCCTATTTATGTTCCTCCAACTTGTTTGATTTCATTTCATACCAAGTAACAGATTCTCAAGGCTACTTCAAATCCCACCAGCAAGGCCAATTATGCATAAGACCTTATCCATCTTTAATCAAGGAAATCACAATTGTCAGAGATTTATGTTGGATACTATCAAATTGATAAAATAGTTTCGTTCTCCTTCCCAAACAACATGCTAATACCAAAAGCTTCCGCCATAAGGTGATAAGCAGGGCCAGACATTCCAACAGAATCGGAATCCTCAAACAACAAATCAGAAAAAGAAACACTAAGATACTGAGGATCAATGAGATAAGAACATGAAATAAATGAGCTAGGAACATCTGTAGACTGTAATTAAGACAAAATTCAAATTAACTGGAATATCTAGTCACTCATTAATTATTCTGATTCACACCATACATCCACATGTTAAATTCACACCACACACCATCGGTAGACTTTAATAGTTCAAGGCTAAGTGTAATGTCTCCCCAGATGCCTCAAAATTCACTTTATAAACTCATAAATTCATTACTTGTATCACCAATTTATTACTCAAGGCCCATGAACTCAATGTCTGGCATGAAATTTTCCTCAAGTGTGAATATTTTGGATTCACAAGCTGCTCATCATTTTCCTAATGAGACAGAAGCATATTTGTTTTGTTTAACACCCCCTCATCAACCTGGGGACTTTCAAGCTATAATGGATTCATCAGAATTTTATAATAGCTCTCATCCATTGTAGGTCAATTCCGTCAAATTTAGATATCAATTTATTTCATCGTCTCTAAATTCTGTTACTATTTCTACTTTTTCTAGTAGTGAGACACGGTCCTCCAACAACTAATGATTTTCTTAATTTTCAATAACAGGTTACTAGCAAGATGAACCCTTTTTGCCCAAGTTCATCATCAGAATTTTACAATAGCTCTCATACAATGTAGGTAAGTCACGAGCAAGTCCTTCAGCTACACCATACACACTAATGGGAAAATTTAAAATAGCGGCGGAAATTTAAATATGGAAAATAATAAAACTCATCTCTAAGTTAGAGACCAATTTTATTTTTTCGTGTCTATGTTTGATCACTATTTCAACTTTTTCTAGTAGTGACACTCAATCCTACCAATTTCTTTACTTGCAAATGCTGCAGGTTATCAGCCAGCTAAATTATCATGTCGAAGCTCATCATTAACTTCTGAAGTCTCCTTCTTAAGTAGTGCTTTGAACTATAATGGAGTAGGTGATGCTCTTGTAGCCCGGCAAAAAATGGATATTTCACAAGTTTTCGTTTCTGATGACACACAACCAAATTTAGCTTTGCGGCTTTGAGTTAGTAGAATAGCACTATGATGCTACTGAGTAAGTAGTGCAACTGCTCCAACAACCCCTCCATCAGAGAGAACTGGAGTTCAAAACTCATGATATAGAACCTTCAACCACAAGAAAGCAAGAAGAGAAGTTGTTGGAAAGGAATAATATTCCAATGGAAGAGGTAATGGAGAGCTATATCATTAATGTTCTGTTAATGTTGTTGATGTTTTGACAGTAGCACCGAGTACTTTTCAACATGCATAAGTGCCTCCACACTACTAACCTAGAGAAAATTTATATTGCAGCTAGATGCAATATCTTTAAAATCATATTCAAGTTTTGAGATGGGGCAATGGTTCAATTCTTGTTTATAAAAAGTATGGTGTCTTCAACCTTATGGCAAATCAACTCACCACTTTGGTGTGAGGAAGGAAACAGATTTTAACCGTGTTTGCTTTCTATGTTTTGCCAGGTTTTGAAATCTACAAGTTATGTGCATGTGCAGCAAAGCAAGACTTAAGTGATATTGCATCAAAGAAACTCCCAAAGTTAGATCAAACTTTTAAAGTTGATACATAGTCTAGGCACATGTCAGAGATATAATTAAGAAATATGTTTGGTCCTAGAAATCGGCAATTAACTCTTCCGTGGAGCTTGAGGGGTTCCGCTTCTCGAGACTCAGAGTTTGTTGTCGGTGCTTGAAGATCGTACTCGGCAGCTCCGAGTTGGAGTTCTTCCCACGTTGGGTGGGGGGTACCCGCAGACACTCCGATGCTTAAGTCAGTAGAGGAGCAAGGCGGAGTGTACAAGAATGGAAAGCGTACCTGGAATTGGGGGGGTGCAACCCTTTATATAGACGAAGCTGCTCGGCCCTGTCCGTCGGATCGTTCTGGTTGATCCTGGCCGTCGGTAGCTTTTACCCAAGTAGGGTGTGCGGTCCATGTCGTGGCGTTTTTGGGTCGTGCTTCTGAAGGGCAATTGGGTCTGGCCCAGTCGTCCAATGGGGCTTTTTGGCCCAGGCCGGAACAGTGGCCCCCCAAGCCGAGGTCAGAAGAGATGAGGGAGCTTGGCTTTAGCGAGGCTACCCACCATTTTTGTTACTCGGGGAAATCTGCTCAGATCGCGAGCGTAGTTTTGCTGAGGGGCTGTTCTGCGCTTTTACCCTAAAAAAGCTTGAGAGAGCATTTAAGCTTGGAATCAAGTAAACCTTGACTGAGAATTGAAGCTTGGAGTCAATTGTCCCTTGACAGATCATTTAAGCTCGGAATCAAGGTCTCGACAGAGCATTTAAGCTCAGAATGGAGAGGGGCGAAGCCGTTGAGAGCTTCTTCCTCCGGTCGCGTAATCAGACATGGAGTCCTCAGTACGTGAGAAGGCTGTGCCGGTTAAAGCACGGGTTGAAGTCACCCTTGGACTTCTTCCTCCGGCCTCTGGCATGCCCCCGAAGGCAAACCAAATGGGAGGCTAGTTCACGCCGGCAGTCACTCGTCTCAGACGAGTCAAGAGTGACCGACGACGCGAAGCGATAAGGGTCGCTGCGGACCTGAGCCGCTGTTGGCTTCGCCTGCGCCCCGCGATGAAACGTATGAGTTTGGGATCACATAGGACATTCTTCGAAGGCCTCGCCTCATCCCGTCGTCTGCCGAGTGGCCATCTCAGTGTCAGAGTCAGGGGAGAGGGGCGTGGTTTTGTCCTGTAAACAAGGAAACAAAGTAATTTTGAAATGAGAAGTCAATTCATTGATTGATGAGGACTATTAATCCAGTACAATTACTTATTTGAATCGTACGACTAGCTGTAATAGATCCTAAGCTTTGTCGCATTCCACGTTCTCGGAATTGGCTCTTTAGAGAGCGTTTCGAGTTGATAAGCTCCTTTGCCAGTTTTCATGATAACCCTGTACGGACCTTCCCAGTTTGGTGCTAATTTGCCTTCCCTTGCATTTTTGTTGCCCACATCAGCTCGTCAAAGTACAAGATTGCCGACGTCAAACTCCCGAGAGATGACTCGCTGGTTGTAGCGGCGTGCAATCCGAGCCTTGATGATAGCTTCAGCAAGTTGTGCTTTGTTGCGGACCTCGTGGATAGTATCTAGCTCTTCTCTGATAGCCCTGTTATTTTCTTATTCGTTGAGAGGGTAGAGGGTCATCCAAGTTGATTCTCCGACTTCCACTAGGATA
Source organism: Oxytropis ochrocephala (assembly GCA_020916435.1). Classification (NCBI taxonomy): domain Eukaryota; kingdom Viridiplantae; phylum Streptophyta; class Magnoliopsida; order Fabales; family Fabaceae; genus Oxytropis; species Oxytropis ochrocephala. The sequence goes on along the minus strand of CM037091.1, from coordinate 70,843,262 downwards.
ACAACCTCTGTCCCGTAGGTGAGTCGGAAGGGAGTCTCGCCCGTAGTTGAGTGCGGTGTGGTCCAATATGCCCAGAGGACATACGGGAGCTCGTCGGGCTATGCACCCTTAGCGCCTTGCAACCTCTTCTTTAGGCCTTTCAGCATAACGCGGTTTGCTGCCTCGGCTTGGCTGTTAGTCTGCGGGTGCTCGACCGACGTGAAGTGTTGCTTGATATTCAGGTCGATCAGGCATTGTCGGAATCCTCTATCGGTGAATTGAGTCTCGTTGTCAGTTATGACTATGGTGGGAATGCCGAATCTGGCCAAGATATTCTTTTTGACAAATTTGATACAATTTTTGGCAGTTATTTGTGCTAATAGCTCGGCTTCAATCCACTTGGTGAAGTAGTCGACTGCAACAATGAGAAACTTTACCCCGCCTCTTGCCATGGGAAACGGGCCGTGCAAATCTAACCCCCATGGAGAGAAGGGCCATGGTGCTGATAAGGAAGTCAGCTCGACTGGCGGAGCGTTGTGCACCTCGGCATATCTCTGGCAAGTATCACACCTCCTGACCAAGTCTGCCGAGTCTTTGACCATGGCTGGCTAGAAATAACCAGCACAGAGAGCTTTTTTTGACAGAGCTCGGGCCCCGAGGTGTTGCCCACAGATTCCTTCATGTATCTCCTTGAGTACATACATGGCCTCTTCACCTTCTACGCATTTTAACAATGGGGAAGAGAGGCCTCGGCGAAAAAGTTTACCATCGATTATCGTAAAAGAATTGGCTCTTTTCCGCGTTGCAGCTGCTTCTTTGGGGTCAAACGGTTAGACTCTGGATTCTATGTCATTCTTTATTGGATGCATCCAGCTTTTTCGCTCGGCGATGATGTTAACATCGGGCATGGAGAGAGGGGAAAGATCCACGTTGGGTTTGGTCAGGCTTTTCTGTATGATGCTTCAGAGGTTGCCCGTAGGTTTGGTACTTGCCAACTTGGCCAAGACATCTGCCTGTGCGTTCTCCGACCTCGGGACATGCCTCAACTCCACCTTCTCAAATTGTTGAGCAACTCTCGGACTCGGCCCAAATAGCATGGTAGTACCGTGTCTTTTGCGATGAATTCTTCTTTGACCTGGGACACGACTAGTAAAGAATCAGTGTTTAGCTCGATGATTTTTGCGCCAAAATCCGAGGCCAGCTTCATGCCGACTATGCAAGCTTCGTACTCAGCTTGATTGTTGGAGGTGGTAAATGTGAAGCTCAGGGAAACTTCTATCATCAGGCCCTCTGAATTCTCCAGGATCAGCCCAGCTCCGCTCCCCTTCGAATTCAAAGATCCGTCAATGTGTAGAGTCCATAGAAAGGAGTCTGAATTGGAAGGAGTGTGTGTCATTTCGGCTACGAAATCGACTAATACCTGGGCTTTGAGGGAGGACCGAGCTTCGTACTTTATGCCAAACTCAGAAAGTTTGACAGCCCACTTGATTATCCTGCCTGCTAGGTCCAGACGATGCAGAAGCTGACGGATGGGTTGATTAGTTCGGACTACGATCTGGTGTGCGACGAAGTAAGGCCTCAATCTCCTAGCAGCAATGACCAGAGCGAGTGCCACTTTCTCTATCTTCTGATACCGGGACTCGGCCCCTTGTAATACTTTACTCACGAAGTATACAGGCTGTTGCCCGTCCTCTGATTCCCGGATCAGTACTGCGCTGACCGTCTCCTCAGCCACTGCGAGATATAAGTATAGGGTTTCCCCCTCTGCATGCTTTAGCAGTATTGGCGGCTCAGAGAGGATTTGCTTGAGATCGGAGAGTGCATTTTCGCAGTCTGGGGTCCATTGGAACTCGACCCCCTTCTTAAGGATCTTGAAGAAAGGAAGGGACCGATTTGCTGCCGTCGAGACGAATCTGGACAAGGCGAAGATCATTCTAGTTAGCTTTGCACTTACTTTTTGGTTATCGGCGGGCGCATGTTGGTTATTGCCCGACATTTGCCCAGGTTGGCTTCAATTCCTCTCTCAACTAGGCAGAAACTGAGGAATTTTCCTGCACTGACTTTGAAGGTGCATTTCTCAGGGTTCAATCGGAGATTATTCTTTCTTGCTTCGACAAAGATTTCCTCGAGGTCGGTCACATGGCCTTCGTCGGCTTTGCTTTTGACGATCATGTCATCGAGGTAGACTTCGATGACTCGCCCGATTTGATCTCAGGAAGCTTTGTTCATCATACACTGGTATGTTACCCCGGCGTTCTTGAGTCCGAAAGGCATCACTCTGTAACAGAAATTTCCCCGGTCAATCGTGAAGGCCGTTTTCTCCTGGTCGGCGGGATTCATTGTTATCTGGTTGTAGCCGGAGTAGGCGTCCAAGAAAGAGAGTAATCAAAACCCGAAAGCATTGTCCACCAACTGATCGATACTCGGCACTAGAAAGGTGTCCTTTGGGAAAGCTTTGTTGAGGTCTGTGTAGTCAACACACATTCTCCATTTCCCGTTGGACTTTTTCACTAGAACGACGTTAGAAAGACAGGTGGTATACTTGACTTCTTTGACAAAACCTGCCGAGATCAAATCGTTGACTACTTTGGAAGCTGCTTCAGCCTTTTCCTCGCTCCGAACCCGTCGGCGGTGAGCTACGTATTTAGCATTAGGATTCACGGCCAAGTGGTGACACGCGACTTCAAGAGGGATGTCCGGCATCTCCGAGGCGGACCAGGAAAAGAGGTCGGCATTGCGTTGTAGGCAGGCGGTCAAGGCTTCTCTTACCTTGACGCTGATATCGACATCTATCTTGACTGTCTTCTTAGGGTCTTCGCCTAAGAGGATCTCGAGGAAAGCACCCTGGGGTTCGGGACATTTGTTCCTCTTCTTGAGATCTTTGGCTAACTCGTCATCGGACTCCTCTTCTAGGCTATCGGGGTCGTAACAGGCATCTACCTCGGTGAGATTCACCTCGAGGGTTGTTAGCGGGGGATCTTGCATTTCTTGAGAGTAAGATCGGGTCCCAAGTAAAGTGAGAAAATGACAGTGCTTTGCGGCCCTTAGGTCGGCCGGTATGGTCATTGTTGCGCCCCGAAAAATCAGGTTTGGACTTCTCGTTATGCAACTTGGAAAAAGTTTGGAGCCACAACCAATATTTTAATTTTAAGACCAAAACATTGAAAAAAGTTCTTTTAGTAAGGCAGATGGTCTTTCGAAAACACAGAGATGTAGGTTCGGGGGTCGGTTATGTGTGGGGAAGGTATTAGCACCCCACACATCCTTTCTACCGAAAGGGAACCTTTAACTTGATGTGTGGTTTAGACAAATGTTTGGTTTGAAAACGACTTGTTCTACTTCTTTTCTTTTCTATTTTTTTTATTTCTTTTCTTTTTATTTGAAAGGATTTTCGGAAAACGGAGGAGAAAGGAAATCTTTTGTTATCTTTGAAAGGCGGAATAAAACAAAGATTTTTAAAAAAGGGGGTGGGAAAGAGAATTCTTTTTATGATTTTTTTGAAAGTGTGCTTGACGAGACATGAACACGCTCCTACGTATCCCTACTGTGATGAGGAATCAAAGCTACGTAGTTCTCCTCTTTTGCTTTTGAGAATGGTTTGAGAGTTTTTCGCAATTGGGCGAGCGTTTGTGACGACCAAACAACAACGGTTTAGAGTGGTCGTACTACTAACTCTTTGGAAAATGAAATCGTCATTAACGATCAAACGGCAACGGCGCGAGTGATCATTGATGACAATTTGTTTTTGTTTAACGAAGAAAATGTTTTCGCAAAGAGGTCGAGCGTTCATGGCGACCAAACAACAACGGTTTAGAGTAGCCACACTACTAACTCTCGGGAAAAATCATCATTAATAATCAAACGGCAACAGCGCGAGTGATCATCAATGACAATTGGTTTATTTGAGGAAGAAAATGTTTTTTTTGAAAAAAAGGTTGAGCTTTTGTGAAGACCCAAACAACAACGGCTTAGAGTGGCCTCACTACTAACTCTTTTTGAAAATGAAATCATCACCAACAAACAAACGGCAACGGCGCGAGTGATCATTGATGACAATTTGGTCTTATTGGAGTTTTGAAGAAGGGTTTTGGGAATGAGTTTTGGAAAAACAAAATAGAACAATTTCAACCAAATTCCAAGTCCATAACCAAATGCAAAATGAATGAATGAAGTTCAAACATATTCAACTAATCAAGCAATCATGAACATCTGTTTATCATCAACTAAGATTAAGCATGCCAAAACAATCAAGATTTAAATGTCAAAGATTCAAGATAAAGTTCTCAAAACAATTGTGCATGTGTGTGAGAATGGCTACGAGACGGGCAACAATCTCAAAGGGTATGCATTTATCTTAATGACTCTATACTACAACAAGTAAGTAGGCTTACGTCTTCATATAAGAGTATATGCATGGGGGAGGAATTGCACACAATTAAATCAAGACATTTAAATGGCATCATGAACGAGAGAATACATTTGATTATAGGCATAGAATGATCTAGGTTAGATGAATGAACATGCAAGCAATGATGTGCATGATTAGGCAAATATGCAAATGCATGAGCATACAAGACTATGCATGAATGAATAAGCATACAAGACTATGCATGAATGAATGATTGAGCATACAAGACTATGAATGCATGAGCATAGTTATTGTGCAATGTATGAACATTTGAGTATGCATGAACATGTGAATATGTAAGTTAGAAATGAATGTAAAAGAATAAGTAAGAGGATGCATGAAGTATGCGAAATGTCTTTGGGTTTCTAGGTAAATGATTCATGATTCAAAGTGATAAAAAGCTAGAAGAGTTATGGTAAGAAGCTTTGATGCAATGTAGTAAAAGCTTAATGAAGGAAGTGATAAAAAGTGAATGAAATAAGTGGTAGAAAGTGAGTGATATGGTAAAAGTAAAAAGTTAATGAAATGGTAAAATGTTAAAAACACAATGACACAACTTGCATTTACTCAACCACAATCAAAATGACAATCTTCAAGCAATCAAAGGGGTAGAAACCCTAGTCATGGCCGAATGCAAGCAAGCATGGAATCATCAACTTATTTCATGCAAAATTGACAACTTAACACACAAAACGACACAAGAGAAAAGGACCTAATCTATCATGCAAGTTCCTAAGAAAAACATCAACCAAATCATGCATTTATTCACACAAAATCAAAGAAAACAAAACAAGCAACATGAACCCTATTTTTCTTGCCAAACCCGAGGCAATGTATGGCCCAAGATGAACAATTATTCAACCCCAAATCATAAAATGAACAAGAACACACAAGAACCCTAAAATAGTGTTCATGGGCGAAGCAAATGGGGTATGAGAATGGGTTTTCATTTGATGAAAATTATGCAAACAAGATTTAAAATACAAGAAAATGCAAGAACGTCAACTCCTTCAAAGCCAAGGAGCCACCTCAAACACCCAAGCCTCCTTAAGTGCTTGTCAATAGTGCTTGAGATGACTCCTCAAAGCAACATATATGTAGGAGTTGAGATGAGGAGAAGAGAGATTATGCAAAAATGAAGAAGATGCAAGGGTTTTGAAGTTTTACCTTGAATCCAAGCTAGGAAAGGAGTAATATGAAGAACAAGACCACAAATCAACTAAATCCTCAACAAACTACAATGAAACTTGCGCACCTTTCCCTGATTCTTGAGATTAGATGATGAACAATTAGATTTTAGTAGAAGAGGAGGATGATTTGTGAAGTAGGAGTGGGTTTGAGACAGAAAATGGGAATGAATTGAAGAAGAATGGAGGAGGAATTGGGGGTAGGAGTATTCGGCCAAAGGAGAGGAAATGGAGAAGGGAGAGTTGTGTGAGGGTTGTGTGAGTGAGAAAATGAGAGGCCAAAGATCGTGAGAGATGGGCTTAACAAGGTATTTATAGAATGCAATTAGGGTTGAGGGTGTTTTGGTCCTTGCATTCTAGTTGTGCTCACCGGTATATAACATCACCACTAACACCAACGACACCAAACACAACAACCCCCAAAGGACAATCAATTATTTAGTCCGCAACATCAACAACCACCAACACCGAAAACACCAATAAGTTTATCAAGTCAATGACAACGACAATTTTATGACACCGAGAACAACATCACGGGGCAGCCACATGAGGCGCCCAAATCACCAGGAAAATGGCGCCCTAGATGGCGCCAAAGAACCAGAGCGACATAGAAATGCAACATCAAGCGCAAGACAAGACAAAATTGGCGCCAAAGAAGAACATAGAATGCAACACAAGCAGGCAGCACAAAGTTGCAACATCAAGCGCAACAAGATCTGTGAGCCGACGCCAAAGACAACACGTAACGCATGACATGCGACACGGGCATCACAAAACACAGAAAATGGCGCCTAGTGGCAACACAGGCTCACATAGGGCGCACAAAACACAGAAAATGCGCCTAGTGGTAACGCATGCACACGCAGGACGCACAAAACACATAAAATAGTTCTTCTGTCCTCTTAGAAAAGAGGATGTCTAAGATGGAGAAAATGATGAAGAGAATGAAAGAGCTATTGAAGAATGTGCTTCAAGGGCAAGCAATCATTCAACAAGGCCAAAGGGCTCAAGCTGCTAGGGATGAGAGCTATAGAAACTGGGTTTTGCAGCAAGGGGTTACCAATCAATTTCCAAACCTAGGTCCCTTAGAGCAATTCCCTGATGTTCCTGGACCTGCTACTTCCTCCTCCTCAGATGGGTCTTCCCTATCTAAGTAGCTATCTTAATCTTTTCCTCTTTCTTCCTCAACCTTTCTGATGTGTGACAAAAGGGGGAGAAGAGTCTAGATTAAGTTTATGGTCTTAGGATAATTTGTTATGCTTTGAAGTAGCTAATATATGTGCATTCAGGCGCTTTATGAGAAGTAGACTTCTCTTTGTTTGATTTCTAGGCTACAAGAACATACCTGAAATGTAATCATGCTAATGATTTTTTGATGAATTGAAATGAATGTTCTTGATTATGTTTTCTTGTGTTATATTCTGAATTATGCATATATTGGACATAATTTGAAACATCAAACTAACAAGCATAAGTTCAGGGGGAGTAAAAAGAAAAAATGCCTTAAGAAATTTTCAAACAAAATCAGAAAACTTAATCCATCTCAGTTGAGTTTGTCAAACATCAAAAAAGGGGAGATTGTTGAGGCAAAGTCCCTAGTAATGTTTTGATGTTCAACAAACTTCAAGGATGAGAAGCTTAAGGTTTCTGATCATATGTATTACTAATGCTCTTGTTGAGTGATTCATAAGAACAGGAATTCAAATCATTCTCAAGAAGATACTTGCTTATGAGAAGCATAAAATCTAAGAGAAAACAGAAAAGGAACATTGTCTACACTATTCTAAGAAAGGAAGTTCTTCAAAGCACAAAGGATTAAAATCAAGATCCACTTGGAAATCTTGGAAGAATTCTGCTTGAGAAGATTCATCAAGTGAAATGGCAATATGAGAAGAACATCTAAGAAGATCAAGTATGAGAAGAGTCATGACAAAGAAAATTGAAGAAGATGAAATGCAATATCAAGCTAAGAAGAGTCATGATCCCAAGAAGGGTCATGATCATATGAATCATGTTAAGAAGAGTCATGGACCTGAGAAGGGTCATGACAAGAAGAGTCATCATCCTTAAAGTACTGCATCAACATCAGAAGATTCATCTTGAGAAACATCATCTTCAACTTAACAAGTCATGAGAAGAATCACAGTGAGAAGGGTCACTGTGAGAAGGGTGATGACAGTTGTGAACAACCAGTTTCTGTAGAAAAGCAGAAACCTGAAAGTGACAGTCCAAGCGCGTCTTGCAACGGCTCCAAACGGCTAGATGTTGATGCAACGGCTCTATTTCTTGGACCAGGAGTTAAAGGGCTACAACAACTCTATATAACAACAATTCTGGTCTTCATTGATCTTTAAGAGAGTGAATTAAACTTTGAGGTATCAACCTTTTCACACATTCAAGTTTTCTCTCTTCCAAACTCAGCTACTTTTAAACCAGAAGGGATTCAACTTTCTCTGAGTATGTATTAAGTCTTGTGTTGTAAATCATTCATGTATATCCTCTATATGTCAACCAAGCTCTAAGTAATCCCAAAACCCTTGTAATCAAAGAACCTTGAATAGGGAACCTTGAAAAGTGAGTGCTTTTGTGTTAAAAGCAGTCTAATAGCTTTGGAGAAGTCTATTAGTGGAGTATACTGATGGTAGTAGTCGTGAGAAGAAAACTACCGAGAGCTTTCAACTTGTGTGAAGTGTGAAAGGGTGTAAACTATTTGGAAAATAGTGGAAATCTCACTGGGTGTGAGGAGTGGAGTAGCCCATGTTATTGTTGGGTGAACCACTATAAATCCATGTGTTATTTACTGCTTTAAGTACTTAGTTTACGGTTTGAGAAAAACTTCTCTTGAGGAGAGATTTTTGAAAACCTGAGAAGAGTTAATTCTGACCCTTCTCAGCTACAACTAGAACAAGAGTTTTTCAACCCTTCTCAGAACTTTTCAAAGACTATAAAATGTTTTAAAACTCTTAACAAGTGGTTTACAAACTTAATATATCTTTAACAGTAAGACTCTACTTAAAATAATTGGGAAGCAACTGTGAGAAGAGTGAAGAAGTTTTGAATGATCCTTCTCGCCTCTACATAATCAGAAGACAATTCAATCACCCTTCTTGACTCATATAATTCATTAAGAGGATTGTTTCTGTATAACACATAACACTCACTCTCCTGATTCTCAATTACACTTGTGAATCAAAGTTCTTTTATTTCAGGAAAATTTAAAAGGGTCACAATTCCAACCCCCCTTCCTTGTGACACTGGTGATTTCAGTAATATCATGTCTCATCCCAGCATTTTTAACTGGAGGAAAATATTTACTTAAGAATTTTTCAGCTAGCTCATTCCATGTATGAAGAGAATTGGGCTCCATAGAGTTTAGCCATGATTTAGCCCTATCTTTCAATGAATATGGAAATAACTTAAGTCTAAATGCATCTTCACTGTGGTGAGACATAGTTCTGCAATCTTGTTGTCTTTGTCTTTGTTGTCTTAGGAATCTCCTAAATCTTCTTTCAATTTCTGGATCACAATTGAATTCTGGTGGTCTATTTCAGGGCATAAACTAGTGTTTCCACACTAAGTGTATATAAACTAAAATAATACCAGTAGTACTAATATATAATAAAACACTAAATAAACAATCTATTTAACAAAATTTTACTATAATCCCCGGCAACGGCGCCAAAAACTTGGTGTGGTGGAAAGTATGCAAGTATACATAGTCACACAAGTAATATAATGATAAGAAAGGTCGAACCCACAGGGATTATGTAATGAAAATTTTTGTATAGTTTAGAGTGTACACTTAGTGTGTCTACACTATGCACAATTTTGGTTGGGGTGTTTCAAGTAAGTAAAAACATTATAATCAATAAAGAGTGTAAGGAATCAGTTAGATAAATTAGTTGAGATGTTTTCACCAAATAAATCACTTCTAAGTGTTTTAGTGGAGTATGTAGTGTAGGAACACTGAATGCAGCTGCATGAGTGTGTGCCTTTCAGCACTTTCTTTAGAGTTTCATTACAAGATTCCTATGTCTAGGAATGCTAAATAGGTTCACTCCTGCCTTTTAAGCTCCCACTGTATCACCCTAGGAACTATGTTATCCTATGTCTAGGACTTACCATGGTTTTAACAAGCAATTCTTATTAAAGCTAGTTTAACAAGTTGTTGTTACAAACACTCATTCCTATTAACTCTTGAGTTCATAAATGTAGCCCATGTCTGCTGCCACAAGTTTACCTATTCTAAAGTGATCAATTCCAGAATAAGTTTTGAAAGAAGTATTACACAAGAATTAAAAAGCATACACTACACAAACCATAATAACATACTTAGAAGTTCATCACAAGGTTATAACATCTCAACTTAAGGGAATTTAGCTCATGTTACTCATATTATAATAGAGAAAATCTGCAAAGAGCATAATCAAATGAGTAATATAGCAAAAGAACTTAAAAGGATAAGTGAGCCTTGCAACTTAATTTTTATGTTTTTAGATAAGTGAGCCTTGCAACTTAATTTTTATGTTTATCGCCGACTTCTGCAAGTGGCTCTGCTCCAGGTGACTAGGCATGACGTCACAAATCAAGTGTGGAAGCATCAAATTGGTCATTGGATGTTTTGGTACAAACTGTTGGTTTTTAGCAGGTGTAGGCAGTGTTTCCACTCTTGGTGTAGGCAGTGTTTCTACTCCTAGTGTTGGCAGTGTTTCCACTCCTGTAGTAGCTGCACTGAACAAAAACATCAAACCTAACAAGATATGTGTATTTTTCCTAAATTATTGTCCTAATACATTTGAATCCATAAAATGTTGTTTCTTAATAAATAAGCTATATTTATATATTAATGTACTTGAAAATAAACAATAACCTAAGTTAAAATAGATGAATAACTCTATATAAAATAGAGTTATCAGTTATCTCCAGCTCCTGGGTAACCTTGGCAAAATAAGCAGCTTTTTCTTATTCACGGCAAAACTGTTTTTTGCCTCGGTCAGCCTTTTCAGTAGGTCGGCGTTCTTCTCAGACTCCTCCTGGAGCTTATGATTCTCCTTCAGCAATTCTGCAAACCAATAACCGCGGACATGTTTTAGTTCTTCTCGGGTCCCGACCAGTTTGGCTTCAACGAAACGATTATATGCTTGAGTCTCGAGATACATACCTTCCAGTCGGGCGGGGGTATTTTCAGCATAATCAGCTTGGCATCTCTGGCTTTGCCGTCGCTGCTTTCAGCGTCCAGGTCCGCAAGTCCCTTTCGGACATTTTGGAGCACGACATTGGGAGTAGGTTTCTCTTGTTTTTTCCTCTTGTTAGAGGGCTTGTCAGAAGCCGACTTGGAACCCTTGACGGCACTTGAAGTGGTTTTGGGTTTTTGTTGCTTTGGGTCTTGACAAGATGTTGGCCCACTCTCTTTCCTCGACAGCAAAGTGGTTTTCTCGGCCACCGTGGGGATTTCTATGATAGGGTTGACAGAAAATCCAGAAAGCATCTCCTCCAGGCTATCCATGTTACCTACGAAAGTGAAGACGACATCAGAATCAGACCAATTAACAAAAGAAAACAAGCAAACGCATGAATAAAGACTACATTTATCAAAGTGTTCTTTAAGCTTAGCCTTAGACTTGGCTAGCTTGTCGAACATCTGTCCGCAGTTAAGCTTCATCCCTCTCTTGCCCAGCAGTTTGCCCCATTTATCCAAAAGTCGGAATGATTCTACATCATCCCCCTCTAGAATACTCGGGTCCACTGCGTAATCAGGATTTGTGATTACATGACCACTACTCGTGAAGTGATGTGCACGACTCCAGCTGAACGGAAAATGGGACTTCACCAACTTCCCATCTCGAACCTCGGCAATTGACTTCTTCGTCGCCATATTCACAGCTTGCAGAAGTTCCCCTTGAAATTCTTGTTTGAGTCATTTGCCGGGAAAAAGTGTGACCGGTTGGTCCTGTTCTTGAAATGGATATGACCATATCTGGTCCCATCCTCGCCGACTTCTACTTTGCGTGATACATTGAACATTGTAAAAAATACGCGATCTGAGGGTTTCCTGTTGAGGTATCTCATTGCTAATTCAAATCCTCTCAAAAACCCCCAGCAGTTCGGCAACAGCTGCGTCGGAGCAACCCTCGGATATCTCAACAATTGCTTTTGAAAGGAATTCAATGGAAGACGGACATTCATGATCTCCAATGCTTCCCCATAGAAAAAATATCTGAAGTAGCTATGCTCGCTGCACACCGGAGCCTTAGGCATAAGAGTTAGCCTCCACTTTTCTCCTTCGGGTTGATCCAGGTAGTACTTCTCATAGAAGGAAACAGATTTCTCCGGCTTCAAACGAGCGTGGATGCTGCGGAACTCAATTGACACCCAGTTGTATATGTCTTCAATGGACTCAACATGGTTCTCGATAGTTACAATCGAAGCAGCGAGCCTGGATGTCACCTCGGCGTCACCCTCTACACTCGGAGATGATTGTCGCTCCCGACCAATGGCAGGAACCGACAAACTTGACTTCGCAGAGTTATTGTTGTATGTAGACTTGAACAAAGAGCGAGACCACTCGGGGGCCAGCATCGGCTGTCCATAGGCCCTCTTTTTTAGGATCGGTTTCCCGAGCGGGATTTAACTTTGTCTCTCTTCACTTTTTGTTCGAACCATCTGCAATAGGGACTCGCCACTAAATCACTTCTAGCTACCAACTACACTAAACTACTCCTATCAGCCTCGAATAACCCGAGGCTGGAGCAGGACATCTATCAACATATCAAGGCGACTCCCAACAGAAGAAGTCAGGCCCGACTAACTACATAGTTCTAAAGGTACAAACACTTCATAGAAATTGAGAATAAATTGTATCTCGGAACTAACCTCTTGCAGGGGAGTGAAAAGTCGCACGGAAACTGGTATCGGCGTGGTGGCGATGTGAAGTTGTACGGTGGCGCTGAACTCGGACGGCTGACAAAACTTCTCACTCTAAAATGCTCCGCAACAATTCTCTCTCTAAAAAATCAACGCGAAATAGCAAATGTGGAGTGAATCACTTCCACCTCCTATATATTCCCCTTCCTCGCACCAGAGACGAAGCGTCGCTCCACTTCATAGCGGCTACCTGACATAATAATGTCAGGGCTATGAAGCGTTACCTCGAAAGGACCAAGCGTCACGTCGCTGTCTCCCTACTCTCTAAGCGACACATAGAACAGTCAAGATTTTTCAGGAGCACAACAGGAATTCAAGCCGAGGCCGATCACAAAACTCAGCCCCGACTTGGGGGGCCACTGTTCCGACATGGGCTACGAAGCCCCATTGGATATTGGGCCGGCCCAATATCTCTCAAGCAGCATGGCCCAAGCGCCTCTCAACACCCAGCGTAGCGTCATCCGCTCGCTTCTCGTTAGACCGACGGCCAAGATCAACCCGCGAGATCCGACGGCCATGGTACGCCCGACTATTCTATAAATAGAGGTTCACCCCTCTACCACGGTACATTCTGCTCATTTACCACATTATTCTCCAAGAGCTCTCTCTTTCTCTCTCTATCTCTCTTTCTTTTACCACTGCCACATACTGACTTGGGCGTCGGAGTGTCTTGCAGGGACCCCCCACCCGACGTGGATCTACAACTCATTTCGGGACGGCGTGACGATCCTCTGTGGCCGAGTGCGAGCAACAACCTTCCGAGCATCTCCATTCCCTTCAGAATATCTGCTGGAACTATTATTTACAGTACCCCAGGTCTGGGGCCTACTTCAAGACCTAGGTACCGAACAGTAACTGTCAAAAAAGCTTCACTTTTGTGTTTCAAAAATAAAACCCATGTGAAACTTGAATAATAATCAACAATAACAAAGCCATATCTTTTTCCATTTATATTAGCATGGGACTATAAAAAGATCCATATGTAGAAGTTCCAAAGGTTTCTGAGTGGAAATCATGTTGATAAGTTTAAAATATGATTTTACATGCTTTACATGATTTATTCTGATAATTAATCTTTGAAAGGCCTCTGTCTAAATCAAGTTTAGACAATTTTGAAAGGGTTTTTGTGCTAATATGACCAAATCTCTTATGCCACATCCATTTGTCATCTTCTTTTGAAATAAGACACATTTGATTAGCTAATCATGAGAAATGTTATAGAGATTATTTGTTCTATGACAAATAAAAATTATTTTTCCGAACTATTTATTTGCACACATCAGATTTAAATATCACTCCATGTCCAGAATCACATAGTTGACTCACACTAAGCAAGTTATGTTGTAATCCCTTAACTAATTGAACATTTTGAATCTGAGTAGAGTACATTTTACCTACTGTACCTACTCATGAGAGGAATATATCCTTCTCCCTTGTCATCTACCTTGAGCATCAACTGCCTAGGAACCACAACTTTCTTATGGATGCTTTGAGGTATGCCTATATCAGAGTTAGACAAAGATTTTGGTACCCATATGTTTTTGGGTCCTTGAGGATTAGTTTCTTTCTTTGAGAGACTTTTATTTTGATGCCACACACTGAAATATGATTTCCAGGTTGTTTGCAATATGAGCATTTTACTTTGGGTCTTCTGTGCACATGTCATTATTAGCTCATTTGTTAATTCACTATCTTTTTCTTTAAAACATTGTTTTCTTTATCAAGTTCTAAGTTAGAAAAAGTTGGTTTTTATTCCATTTTTAGGTTGAGAAGCTTAAATTGTTCTGAAAGTTTGAAATTATATTGTTGAAGCTTGTGTATTGTTTTGATACATCTCTAATTTTGAACTTTCAGCTTCTCATTTTCCTTTTTAGAAATACACAACCTATCTTTGAGCAATATGACTTTTTGAGAAAGAATATTTGAATCATATCACAGTCTATCAAATGAGGATTCTATTGAAGCAAAATCCCTTAGTTAATGTTTTGATGACAACAAACAGATTTTGATAAGCTCTTTAAGTTTTCTGATTCATTAGTTTCCTATTGAATCTTCTTGAGTGATCTTAAGACATGAACAATACATTTTGTGTCAAGAAGAACATGTACTAATCAAGGCACCACATAAGGAAGTAGGAAAGAGCTTCAGAATATACTTATGAAGCTCAAAGAGGTGTTCAAAAGAGATAACCAATGAATCAATCTCAAAAGGGTATATACTAGCTTAAGAGGCCACTTGTCAAGTTGTGTCACAAATCATATGTCTATGATAAGTAAACTATAAGATATGCCATTATATTACAAGCTAAAATTCTCCGAAGTTTATTCAGAAGACGTTCAAAAGATCCTTCAGAAGATACTTCAAAAGGCATAGTTCAGCAGGTACCTCTAAAGCTTCTCAAGAATATAAGTTAGAAGACACATTCTTCTTATAGTTAAATGATGACATCAAGATATGATAAGGTCTTAGAAGAATGAAGATCAATTAAAAGTAAGATACAATGAGTATAATTCTTGAGTACCGGGTTTAGAAGCTACCAACGGTAACCTGCTGCGGTGTTCGATTCTGCTGAAAGTGAACCCGTCTTTGAAGAAGCTAACTCTATCACTACTTGGAATGAGATGGCTGAAAAATTTATGACAAAATGTTTTCTTCTAATATAGAATGTATGGATGAGAAATGAAAATACCACTTTCAAGCAAACAAAATTTGAATACTTGTTTTAAGCATGGGAAAGATATACAGAACTGTTGAGGAAGTGTCCACACAATGGTATTCCTATCATCATTCAAATGGAGACCTTCTACAATGGTTTGGAGTCTCAAACAAGGCTCATGCTTGATGCCTCATCTGGAGGAGTGTTTCTCAGTGGATCTTACAATGATGCTTACAATTTGATTGAAAATATTGCTGCAAATAGCTATTAATGGTTTCGTCTAGGTCAAGTGTTCAAAAGAAGGTTGCTGGTATACATGAAGTAAGTGAAGTTACTGCCTTTTCTGCTCAAGTGGCTTCACTCTCCAATATGATCAAAAATCTGAATGCACCTATCGGCGTGAAGAACACCGCTCTGAACCGAGAAATCAGAGCGGCAATTGAGCCAGCTCCAATTGGTTCCTCTCCTAGTTGTGTCTACTATGGAGGAGGTCATCTTTATGAGGAGTGTGTTGCGAATCCTATCTCAGTCAACTATGTTGGGTACAACAAGAGTAACAATTCATACTCAAATTCTTACAATCTTGGGTGGAAAAATCATCCAAATTTCAGGTGGAGCAACAATGCTGCAGCAACTACTCCAACACCTGCTGTGCCACCAGGATTCCCTGCTCAATCAAAGCAATCATCTTCTGCAACTGATAACTCAATGGAGGCTATGCTTAAGGCTTTCATGAATGAAACAAAGACTCAATATCAGACTAAAGGGGCTGCAATCAAGAACTTGGAGAGCCAACGTGGTAAAATAGCTACTGCTCTAACCCAAAGACAGAGTGGGTCTTTGCCATCCACCACTGAAGCTTCATCTTCTAAAGGGAAGGAGTCATGCAAGGCTATATCTCTGAGGAGTGGGAAATATTTGAGTGGGCCATCACTTGATAAAGGTGGTGGTGACAAAAGAAAAGAAAAAGATTCTGAAAAAAATGAAAAAAGTGAAAAAAAGAGTAAGACAGATGTTGTCGCAACCGATGCTGCAACATCTGATGCAACACCAGTGCCACCACCTATGCTTGATCAAGATGTGCCACCTCCACCATTTCCTCAGAGATTGAAGAAGGCACAACACGACAAGAAATTTGGCAAGTTTCTAGATATGTTGAAACAACTTCACATTAATGTTCCTTTAGTTGAGGCTCTTCAACAAATTCCCAACTATGCAAAGTTCATGAAAGATGTCTTGACCAAAAGGAGGAGAATCGGTGAATTTGAAATAGTGGCCATGATTGAGGAATGTAGTATGATCATGCAAAGAAAGCTTCCAAGCAAGTTGAAGGACCCAGGCAGTTTCACTATCCCTTGTTCTATTGGTGAAACCTATACTGGCAGAGCCCTTTGTGACTTAGGTGCAAGCATCAAATTGATGCCTAAGTCTATTTTACTCAGTTTGGTATAGGGGTTGCAAGACCTACAACTGTCACTCTTCATCTTGCAGATAGATCTAATGCTTATCCTGAAGGAATCATGGAAGATGTTCTGATAAAGGTTGATAAATTTGTATTTCCTGCTGAACTTGTAATTTTAGATTTTGATGCAGATAAGGAAGTGCCTATAATTCTTGGAAGACCTTTCTTGGAAGACCTTTCTTGGCTACTGGAAAGACTCTAATTGATGTGCAAAAGGGGGAATTGACTATGAGATTCAATGATCAAGAGATCAAATTCAATGTGATGAATGCTCTTAAGTTTCCAGATAAAGGAACTAAGGAGTGCTCTTTTGTTGTATCTCTTGACTCTGTGGTGCAAAAACAATTCAACAAGCAAAATGATCACTTAGTGAAAGCTCTTTCCAAAATTGATAAAAGTGAGCTTGTGGATGAATGATTGTTTCTTAAGGAGGATACTGTCAAGGAGATTTGGACTAGACAATATGAGTCTCTTGAACTTGGAGATTCATCTCTCAAGAGGAATGTGCCTTCAATTGAGAAACCCCCTTATCTTGAATTGAAAGAGTTACCCAAGCACCTCAAATATGCCTATTTAGGGAAAAATAATACATTGCCTGTGATCATTGCTTTTGACCTCTCTAAAAGTCAAGATTATGATTTCATTACTACCCTAAAGAGGCATAAGAAGGCAATTGGGTGGAAAATGGCTGATATAAAAGGGATTACTCCTACCATCTGTATGTATAGGATCATTCTTGATAAAGATGCTAAAAACAGTATTGAAGGACAGAGGAGGCTAAACCCGATCATGGAAGAAGTTGTGAAAATGGAGATTATCAAGTAGCTTGATGCTGGCATTGTGTATCCTATATCTGATAGTGCATGGGTGAGTCCTGTGCAGTGTGTTCCAAAGAAAGGAGGGGTCACAGTGGTAGCCAATGAGAAGAATTAGCTTATTCCCATAAGAACTGTAACTAGTTGGAGGATTTGCATGGATTGATAGACTTGCTGGTAAGGAGTTCTATTGCTTTTTGGATGGTTACTCTGGTTACAATCAAATAGCCATAGTGCCTGAAGATCAGCAAAAGACTAGTTTCACCTGTCCTTATGGTACTTTTGCTTTTAGGAGAATGCCATTTGGGCTATGCAATGCACCAACAACTTTTCAAAGGTGTAAGATGTCCATTTCTCTGAGTTCATTGAAAAATCCATGGAGGTGTTTATGGATGATTTATCTGTCTTTGGGGAGACATTCCAATTATGCCTTGACAACTTAGAGAAGATTTTGGATAGATGTGAAGAAACCAACTTGGTGCTAAATTGGGAGAAATGCCATTTCATGGTTCAATAAGGTATTGTGTTGGGCCACAAGATTTCTAAAAAGGGAATTGAAGTTGATAAAGCTAAAGTGGAAGTTATTGAAAAGATGCTTCCTCCAACCAATGTGAAAGGTGTTAGAAGTTTTCTAGGCCATGTTGGGTTCTAAAGAAGATTCATCAAGGACTTATCCAAAATTTCTAAGTCTCTGTGTCAATTGCCGCTGCATGACACTCCATTTGTCTTTGACGAGGCTTGTGCTGCAGCATTTCAGAAATTGCAGAATGCCTTGGTTACTGCCCCTGTGATTGTGACTCCAGTCTGGAGCAAGCCTTTTGAGCTCATGTGTGATGCTAGTGATTATGCCATAGGAGCTGTCCTTGACCAAAGGTATGAAAGTGCAGGTACATATGGTGAAATCAGAGAACACTTTCCTAATGAGCACTTACTGGCTATAAGTGTTGTAGCACCTAGTGCTGCAGCACCTGATGCTGTAGCACCTTGGTATGCTGATATTGTCAATTTTCTAGTCAGCAAAGTGGTTCCTTCTGATATGAATTACCAACAGAAGAAGAGGTTCTTCCACCTTGTCAAACAATATTTCTGGGCGGAACGCTTCCTCTACAAAAAGTGCCCTGATCAATTGTTAAGAAGATGTGTGGCTTATGAAGAACAGCAGAAAGTGCTGCAGCATATGGAGGACACTTTGGAGGTATGAGAACAGCAGCAAAGGTGCTGCAATCTGGTTACTACTGGCCTACCATTTTTAAGGATGCCCATGAGTTGGTTAAACAATGTGATAATTGCCAAAGCCACTAGTGCGAAATTGACTTTAGAAAGCACCATTTCGCATCGATTGTCTGAACAGCCGATGCTAAATGTAAACGCTGTGGCAATTTTGAAATTAAGTGGAAGTTTTTTTTAAATTTTCGCGCCTACATTTAGCATCGGTTGTTTAAACAACCGATGCTAAATGGGCATCTCAAACACATTTAGTATCAGGTATTTTAACACCCGATACCAAAGGCCCCTTTCTAATTTCGTTCTCTCACTCTCAACTCTCGTTATCTCGCTCGTTCTCTCACTCTCAACTCCCAACTCTTAACTCTCGTTCTCTCACTCTCAAGTCTCGTTCACTTCACCATCACCATCGCCATCGCCATCGCCTTCCTCTCTCTTCCTCGCCGTCACTGTTCTCCTCTCTCTTCCTCACTGTCACCGTTTTCTTTTGCAGAGAAATCTTCAAACGAGCATCGTTTTCATCTTCAAAGCAGTAAGCATCTCTGATTTCAATATTTTCGTTTTCGTTCTTCTTGTTTGCGTCTTCAAAAGCTGATGCTTCATTTTCGTTTTCTTTTGCTTGAAACCCTAAGTATCCACTATATGGCTAGTGCTTGAAACCCTAAACCTGAGAATTTTTTGTTATGAACTCTCTAGGGGTTATGCATTGAGATCTTAAACCTGATAATAGCTACTGATTTTGTACTCTAAGTATCCCCTGATTTTTTGTTATGAACTCTCTTGGTGTTATCCACTATATGAGCTAGCTACTGATTTTGGTTTGTTTGTTTTTTAAAAGCCATGTCTGTTTTCTTTCTTTTATAATTTCTAAATTTAGCAGCTCTAGTAGTTATTAAGATTATTGATCTGATTAATTGGAGTTTGATTTGTAGTAGTGATTAAGATTATTGATCTGAATTTTGACGAATTTGAGTGAATATGATTCTGATTTTGCTTTTGACTTTCAATTGAACAAAATCAGACTCTTTACAGTCTTTGTGTTGTTTAGCTTATGTGCTGCTGTTATACTCTATGTAATTCCTTTTAGAGTGGTGGCTTTGGTGACTGGTTTGTATCATTTGAGACATTCAAAGTTAAGGAGCAAATTGCCTTTTGTGCCTAGTAAGTTCTTTAAGAGACTCCCAGCTAGAACAGATAGTTTATTGTGAAATGTCAATCTGTTTTACTTTTAGGCATGTTATATTACTTTGTCTTCCCTCCTTCCAAACTCTACTCTAATTCGAACAGTTTCTTCACTCCTCACAAGCCTTCAACACCCCAGCGATGATTGACGAGCAAAGAAGTACAGAAACACCGCAACTGAAAGGTAAACATCAATTTGCTTTCTTTTTCTTTATTATAGTTCAATTTGCCCCAATTTCTTGCACTGATTTGTCATATATTATATATTCCCCTTTCTGCATGTTCCCTATTTGTTGCACTGATTTCATGCCTATTATATTGGCTATCTATTATATTGCAATTTGGTTGCAACTTTTTGTATTTTTTAGAAATGGAGAGTGTTAATCCTCCTCCTCAAAATCCAGCAGCCAATACTCTAAGTCCAACGCAAGTTGCTGTAACTCCTCAAGGACATCAAGCTCCTCTAGCAGAGCAAGCACTAGAGGCTGTTCTAACAGAGCAAGTACATGGGCAAGAACCTCTAGCAGCACAACCAGAGCTGCCGAAAAGAATGCCTGCTAGGGCTCCTTCTAATGCTTGGAAACATTTCATAAGATTGAAGGACAATGCTATTTTTAAGTACTGTAAGAAAACATATAGAGTAGATACCGACACTCATGGAACTAGCAACATTCTAAAACATTTGAAGGCATGTCTGCAAAGAATTGAAGGAGGTATGCATAAATGGTTTTTACTTTACAAATTTGAACATCTTTATTTTTTTCTTTCAATATCAATGTAAATGTTTATTGTGTGCTAAGAGGGTTGTAATTGTGTCTAAAATTCTAGAGTTATTGGCTTCAACAAACAACTGATGGTGATGCTAATGTGGAGCCTATTTTAGTTACATCATAAGGTAGTTTGAGTTTATGCTACATTTGAATACCCTTTATCTATTTACCACTAAATTTCACTGTTTTTTTTAACTCTACTATTCTGGTTTTTCTTTTTATTAATCACTGATTATGTGGGCTAGTTATATGATTTGTGTATGAAGCAATGCTTTATATCTTTAACAGGGCTAGTTAAATCTACATCTCCGATTTTTAAATTCACAGGACTAGTTAAATCTTTGCTATGGATGCTAAAATATCCTTATTGATGTTAAAATTTCATTTTGAATTTAGTGCTTCTTCTTTCTCAGGAGGATTATGGCTTGATTGGGTTGAAGCTTCTATATTGCGTTTTATGTGTTTGAACTTTGAATGTTATAATTACTTCAAAAGTAGTTGTTGCTATGTGCTTAGAATTTTTATATTGCGTTTTGTAGCATTTTATGTTTTTACAAATTTAACGATGTTAGTGCATGACCCGTGAGCCCAATCCAATCCATTCAATATTCGATTGGTTTGGTTCGGATTTTATAGAAAAATACTTCAAACCCAATCCAATCCAAACCAAATAAAATTCATTGCTTCGGACATTGGATTGAGTCAAAATCCATCCAACCCAACCCGTGAACACCCCTAATTTTATCAATGATAGGTTTGTTTGGCTTCCTTCATTTGCAGATCCTAAATGCAGAGGAGGAGTTAAAGAGACAAAGCAATCAACAACAACGACAAGCGTTTGCGATGCGTGGTGGGCCTTCTCGTTACGCTTCAAGTTGATGGGACCAACGATAGTGGTTCAGTTAGCAGGAGGTTGGGCTCTGAAGGAAATTTTGTTGGTGATGTGGATGGTGGTGAAGCTGATGATTCTGCAAACCATAATATGTGTCATACCTCAAATTTGTCCGGCTTAGGTCAAAACCCTAATTTTCCACAAAAAATAAATAAATTGAAGAGTGAAGAGCATTATGCACTGCATTTTGGGTCCTAGAAGTCATTCCAAGGTTCTTGAAATCATTTTTAGGGTTGGAATGCACTTTTTGGGCAAATTAGGGTTTTAGGGTCAAAAAGGGCATTTTGGTCATTTCACAGCAAAAACGGTTTTCCATCGCAAATCACTGAACAATTGTCAGGGGAATTATTTGAGGAAGAATGTGCTTAATTATAATTTTTTTCTTTTTTTTATGCGCATGAATGTTAATTAGTTGCATAAAAATTCAAATTTTAAGGAAAGGGTAAAATGGGAATTTCCTTCAAGGTGAGGTATCAAATCAATTTTGGGAATGGTGATATCATGGAATTTTGGGCCCAATGATTGATTCCTAGGATGAAGCCCAAAATGTAAAGATTTTTATGGAATAATCAAGAAAATGAATAATCAAAAAAGGAAGAGATAATGTTGTGCACATGGGGGACAAATAGTACAATTGCCAACTTGCAAAAGTTGGCAAATTCTCTCCTTTTTCCCCTTGTAAACCGTCAGCCCCCTCTCCCCATTCCCTCTCCATTTTGTGTTTTCTCTCCACCCTCAATCCATGTGATAAGTGATCTCAACCCTTCATTCAAAATCAAAGTGCAATCCTAGAGCACCTCCAAGAACAATGACCAAAATAACCCTTTTGCTTGGTGCCCAAGTTCAATTATTTATTTCATTTTATTTTCAGCTGAATATTAATTCCCTTTTATTGATTGATTACCATTTTAACCCTAGCCCTTCACCAATTCTATAAATACCCTCTCATTTTCACACATCACACCTTTTGCTCATTCTCTCATTCACTAAGAATTAGCACACCACTCTCCTCTCCTCCTCTCTCCCATCCTAGCCGTGGCCTTCCTCCTCTCCCTCTCCTCCATTCTTTCATCTCCATCCACCCAAACACCATCAATCTATCTCCTTTCCATTCCTCTCTCACATACTACCTCCATCCTTCACTAAAACTAAAGAATCATCATCACTTGGGTATCACCCTCATTTTTTGCGTGGAGCTTTCTTGGGGTTTTCTTGAAGAGTTGTTGATTTGTGTTCTTGCTCTCCCTTTCTTGCATAATCTAGCTTGGATCCAAGGTATACTCTAAAACCCTTGCATCATCTCCAACATTTTTGCATTAAAACCCACTTTTCTTCATCATATTTTCGCATATCATCATCACTTTTCTATAATGTAGTTTGTTGTTGTTGGTGGGTGAGAGTTGGCATCTCACCCTTAAATAAATGGATCTATGTTGCTTTGTGTTAATTTTTGTGTTTTTTTATTAAATAAAATGTGGACCTATGTTTCCTTTGGTTCGCATACTTATGATTAAAAATATTTTCAAGTTGATTTTGTTGTTGTTCTTTGCTTGAAGATGTTTAATCTTGTTGTTAGTATTACATTTTAGTGTTAAATGTTATTTTTGTTGTTGGTTGATGATCTAGCAATATGATTCCCACTAGTGCCTAGTGCACCTTGATCTAAGTGGTGAAGATTGCTAGAAAGGACTCAATTTAGTTTATGTGTTCACTTGTTCTTGTGTTTTAATTTGCTTATTTGTTAGTGGTTGATGATAGGCAAGTTGATTCTCACTAATGCCTAGTGCACTTTTCTCAAAGTGAGAGGATTGCTTTATGTGATTCAACCTAATTTTTGTGTTTATTTAAATCTTGTTTTAGGTTGCTTATTGTGAATTGTTGATGATAGGCAAGTTGATTCTCACTAATGCCTAGTGCACTTTTCTCAAAGTGAGAGGATTGCTTTATGTGATTCAACTTAGTTGTGTGTTTAGTTAATCTTTATATTTAAATTTGCTTGTTGTTAGTGGTTGATGATCTAGCAATATGATTCCCACTAGTTCCTAGCGCACCTTGATCTAAGTGGTGAAGATTGCTAGAAAAGACTCAATTTAGTTTAAATGGTGCCTTCGTAGGAGACCATTTACATTGTTCCAAAAATAGTCAAAGTTACCAAATTAAGAAAGTAGAGAGAAGTGAGACTTAGAGAGAAGGAAGAGAACCGAAGGGAGAACCAAGAGAAAAAGGGAAGAGTGAGCTAAATCTTGAAGGATTCCTAGAAGTGCTAGTGAAGAGGGTGTGTCTACGGTTGTGATCAGGTTAGGGGGCTCTTTTAATCTTTGTAATGTTTTGTGTTTGGTAGTATTTTGGTGTGAGTGGTTCTGATCACCTTGCATGTGTGTTTTATGAGTTGTTCATAACATGTTTTGTCTTTGTGTTTTTGCTCTTCTTTGTGATTTGTGGTGAAGTACGATGGTGGATCGGTTGGGAAAGAGAGAGGAGTGTAACACTTCTCTCTGCTTGCAGGTGGTCTGAAGGAGCATTGCATGGTGAGGCATCGGAGGGTGAATCGGCGTAGTGTGAAGAAAATGAGTTTGCATGTAGAGTTAGGGAGAGGATCGGAGACGATGGAGTGAGTATCCGAGTGTGCATGAGTGTGGTATCTTTGAAATGGGTTGCATGTTGGGTTTAAGTAAAGAAGCAGAGTAAAAGAAGTAAAATGGGAGTTAAGCGCCTTTATTACGCGCGTAAACCGAAGTACCCTTCAGCTTAGAGTGAGAGAAACCGAGTTGAGGGAAGTCAACGCCTAGGGTGTCTTGGTGTTGAGAGTCTGTTGGTGAGTTTGAGGGAGAGTATGTGTCCAAATACCATTAGCGAGGGGTAAGGGCGCATAAACCGAAGTGTAGGTGTTTCGCCTTAAGGTTACCGAGGTATAGAGGTAGTGAACCGAAGTCTTCAAGCCGAGGTAGCGTCACCGAGGTGAAACGCCAAAATGCCTAAGTGGAAGTGACTAAACGAGATTGTACGAGGAGTGAATCCACACGAGTGAGAGGTTCTAGCCTAAGGGAGTGCGTAATTGTGAGTATGTCACCGAATTGAGGGTTTGCGTGTAACATGCCGAGGTGCCAAAGCTGAGCTAGGTGCCGAGGTGATGTAGAATACCGAGTTGGAGTAGTTAGCCGAGGTACACACATAGTGTGCCGAAGTGATGTTAGGCGCCAATGTTGCTTAGCACATTGTGGGATGCCACTGTGAGTGCTATTTTAGCACCAAATGTGCATAAGTAAGGGAGCGATAGAGTCCATTTTGGTCCTTAGGTGACATTTTGGTCCCTAAGTGTCGTTGCGGTCCTCGGTGTGACAATTAGTCCACCATGGAGTGTCGAGGTGATTGAGAGGCTCGGTTGTAGGTCCTGGGGTGATTCTACCGGTGTAGTAGGGTCGACCTTGCACCGTGATGATGTCTAGATGGTGTGGACGTCAGTGTGAGCGACGGAGTAGAACGACGGAGTAGAACGACGGAGTAACGGCGGTGAACGACGGTGTAAGCATTCACATGCATTATGATTGATTGGTGTGTGATTGCATTTGTCATGAAGTCACATGTTCATGTGCATATTACGACGGAGGAGGTTTCGGCCTCGATGTGGTAGGACTTGGTCTCCATATCAAATAACGACGGAGTAAATAACGACGGAGAGCCGATAGGCTAAATAACGACGGTGGAGGTACCTCATTGCATAATGCCCTGTGGTTGGGTTGCATACATGCATACATTTCATAATTTAATGTGTTTTTGAGCTGATTGATAATTGTTGTGGTTATTTGAACTATCGGTGAGTGGCTGTATTAGCTGAACCGAGGTGCTTTAGTGCTATCTCTAACCTTAAGCTTCTTCACATTATATTACTTGTGTTAAGAGACTCACCCTAGCATTTGCTTTTATGTTGCTTCTCATGCTCGGTAACTTGCGGTACACATGAGTGATGGTTGTGCCTAGCTCAAGTCGGTTGTGTCTGCTCTGGTCGTGTAACACTGGGATGGGGCCGAGTAGATTTTAGTGTTTTTTTATGCCGATCTTGTGTATTTTCTGCTAGATAGTCTTTTGAACTAAAACTATCACATTTTGTTGTAACTTCTTTACTATGCATTATGACTTGATGCTTACTGGCCGAGGTGCCTTATGTTATGGGCTTAGACCTTTTTGCCGATGTGATGCGCATGATTACCTGTTTAGTATGATGTTGTGCAGTTGTTTGAACTTAATTGAAATTTTGTTTTCCTTTTTAAATCATCAAATGTAGCCCTCCTTTGAGTGGAATTTTGCAACTCTGATTTTAATTTAGTAGATCGAATTGATTAGATAAGGGGTGTTACATTGTTGGTATCAGAGCATAAGTTCGGTCTTGTCTGACCAAGTATTGAGTCTAAGTGTCTTAAGCCTCGAGTCTTAGGCTCGTTCTAAACCGATTCTTGATTGTGATCGGTGAAGTAAGAATGGCTAGAAGAGTTTGGAAGAGATGATCTTTGCTATAGTTTGCTACGTTGGAGCGATGGCAAATGCTATGGGAATCGACCTCGTGAGAATCGCCGATGATCTTTGGAGCTCGTGAGCTCTCGCTACTTTCCAGGGAGAATCCTCCTACCTTCAGGGAGGTATGATCCTGATGGGGCTCTAGCATGGTTGAAAGAAATAGAGAGGATATTCAGAGTGATGGATTGCACCGATGAGCAAAAAGTGAGGTTTGGGACTCATATGCTCATTGAGGAAGCCGACGACCGGTGGCTTGGAGTTCTTCCAAGACCGAAGCTGCAGAGAGGAGAGATCACATGGGAGAATTTTAAGAAAGAGTTCATGAGGAAGTACTACCCCAAGATGTGAGAGGAAAGAAAGAGATGGAATTCTTGGAGCTCAAATAAGGTAACATGACCGTGTCGGAGTATCTTTGCCAAGTTTTCCGAAATGATAAAGTTTTACCCCATTACAACGGACCGATCGCAGAGTTCTCCAAGTGTATCAAGTTTGAGAACGGTTTGAAGCCTGAGATCAAGCAGGCAATTGGGTATCAAAGGATAAGGGTGTATTCCGAGTTGGTGGACAGTTGTAGAATTTATGAAGAAGATAGTGTGGCTACTAGCCGAGCTGGGAAAGATAAGAAGACTTTTCAACCTCAGTACCGTTGGAAACCTTACGACCATTCTGGTGGTAGAGGAAGGGGGAATTCCGCAGGGAGAGGAAAGCCTAGTAGGGAGACGCCCTCGCTATTCCGACTGTTACAAGTGTGGATTGCCTGGGCACAAGGCGAAGGAGTGCAAGGCTGAGGTGAAGAGGTGTTATAGATGTGGCAAGGAGGGCCACCTATCTGCTGAGTGTGGGCGAAAGGAGATAGTCTGTTTCAATTGTGGAGAGATGGGGCACATCAGTCCCAAGTGTCCAAAGCCGAAGCAAGAGAGAGGCGTGGGGAAAGTGTTTGCATTAGCTGGGTCCGAGGTAGAGAACGAAATCACAGGTACGTGTTATATCAACGGTGTTCCTCTAGTTGCAATTGTAGATACTGGCGCAACTCATTCCTTCATTTCTGCCATGTGTGCTAATAGACTGAGTTTAGTGTTGTCTTCATTGGTAAGGGAGATGGTCATTGACACTCCGGCTAAGGGTTCAGTGACTACCTCTCTGGTATGTTCGAAGTGCCCACTGACTGTATTCGGCAGGGACTTCACTGTTAACTTAATTTGTTTACCACTAGAGGGAATGGACGTCATCCTTGGTATGGACTGGTTGGTAGACAACCATGTTCATATCAATTTGCGGCTGAGAGATCGGTTAGTTTTCCCGCTATCGAGGTGAAGGAATCGGCTTTACTTCTGCGCTAGACAAGTGCGCAAGTTGTTAGGAGAAGGGTTACTCTGTTTGCATTATGGGCGTCATTAACAGTAGAGAATCAAGTCAAGATTGAAGATCTGCCAGTGGTTAGAGAGTTTGCCGAGGTGTTTCCTGAAGAAATTCCTGATGTGCCACCTGAGAGAGAGATCGAGTTCACCATAGAATTGATTCCTGGAACAAGACCGGTGTCTATGGCACCTTATAGGATGTCTGCATCCGAGCTGTCCGAAATGAAGAAACAGATTGGAAGAATTGCTAGAAAGGAAATCGTGAGACCGAGCGTGTCACCGTGGGGAGCACTGTGTTACTAGTGAAGAAGAAAGATGGAAGCATGAGGTTGTGCGTGGACTACGCATAGTTGAACAAGGTTACAATTAAGAACAAGTATCCACTACCAAGAATTGACGATTTGATGGATCAATTAGTGGGTACTCGGGTATTTTCAAGATTGATTTGAGGTCGGGCTACCATCAAATCAAAGTGAAGGACGAAGACGTACCAAAAGACGGCTTTTAGAACTCGGTATGGACACTACGAGTACTTAGTAATGCCATTCGGTGTCACTAATGCTCGGGGGTATTCATGGAGTATATGAATCGTATTTTCCATGAGTACTTAGATCGGTTTGTGGTAGTGTTCATAGATCGATATCTTGGTCTACTCCAAGTCGGCAGAAGAGCATGCCGAGCACTTAAGGGTAGTGCTGAAGGTTCTGAAGGAGAAGAAGTCAGTATGCGAAGCTATCAAGTGTGAGTTTTGGTTGAGGAAGTGAGTTTCCTAGGCCATGTGATTTCCGGCAATGGGATTGCAGTGGACCCTTCAAAGATTGAAGCTGTGTTGAAGTGGGAGACACCCAAGTCAGCCACCGAAGTGAGGAGCTTCATGGGGTTAGTCGGTTACTACAGAAGATTCATTGAGGGTTTCTCCAAATTGGCGTTGCCATTAACCCAATTTTCATGTAAAGATAGGGCTTTCGTATGGGATGACCGATGCGAAGAGAGTTTCCAAGAGTTGAAGAGGAGATTGACAACGTCGCCGATCTTGACGTTGCCTAATCCAGAGGATCCTTTTGTGATCTATTGTGATGCATCTAAGTTAGGTTTGGGCTGTGTGCTGATGCAAGAAGGTAAAGTAGTGGCGTACGCTTCAAGGCAACTGAAGACTCATGAGAAGAATTACCCCACTCATGATTTAGAGCTAGCTGCCGTAGTGTTTGCATTGAAGATATGGAGGCATTACCTTTATGGTTCGAGGTTCGAGGTGTTTAGTGATCACAAGAGTTTGCGGTACTTGTTTGATCGTAAGGAATTGAATATGAGGCGAGAGGAGATGGTTGGAGTTATTGAAGGACTATGACTTCGGTGCGAACTATCACCCGTGGAAGGCCAATGTTGTAGCCGATGCATACCGAGTAGGAAATCTCTGCATATGTCATCGATGATGGTAAAGGAGCCGGAATTGATTGAAACAGTTTAGAGATTTGAGCCTAGTATGTGAAGTAACACCTCGGAGTGTTAAGTTGGGGATCTTGAAGATCACCAATGAGTTCATGGTTAGTATAAGGGAAGCACGTAAGGTTGATGTGAAGTTGGTTGATGTGTTTGTGAGAGTTGGCCGAAATGATAACAAAGATTTTGAGTTGGATGCGCAAGGATTGTTGAGGTTCGGAGGTCGGATATGTATACCGATGATGAGGAGATCAAGAAGGCAATTCGGAGAGGAGTGTCACGTGAAGTCGGTTGAGTATCCATCCGTAAGCTACGAAGATGTATCAAGACTTGAAGAAATTATTCGTGGCAAGGAATGAAGAAGGATGTAGCTCGTTTAAATCTATGCTTGTTTGACTTGCCGAAGTCAAAGGTGGAGCACCGTGGCTTGGTAGGGTTGATGCAACCGCTGCATATTCCCGAATGGAAGTGGGACAAAGATTTCCATGGACTTTGTAACCGGGTTGCCGAGGACAACAAGAGGGTTTGACACCATTTGGGCGATTGTTGATAGGTGACAAAGTCATCACACTTTATTCCTATTAACATCACATACCCAAAGGTCTGCGAGGTTAGCGTAAATTTATATCAATGTCATTGTGAAGCTTCATGGAATCCCTTTGAGTATTGTATCGCATGCAGATCCAAGGTTTACTTCGAATTTTGGAAGGGTTTGCAAGAGGCGTTGGGTTCCAAGTTGCGTTTGAGCTCGGCATACCATCCTCGGGATCGATGGTCAATCCGGAGGACTATCCAAATCCTTAGAAGATTTATTGAGAGCTTGTGTGCTTGAGCAAGGAGGTGCGTGGGATTCAGATCTACCATTGATAGAATTCACTTACAACAACAATCATCATTCAAGTATTGGAATGGCACCATTTGAATCATTGTATGGCGTAGTTGTAGGACTCCACTATGTTGGCATGAAACAGAGAGAGGGTTGTGTTAGGACCCGAGTTGGTTAGAGACTACCGAGAAGGTTAAGATGATCGAGAGAAGATGAGGCGTCACAAAGCGCATGGAAGAGTTACCATGACAAAAGGAGGAAAGACTTAGAATTTCAAGCCGGCGACCATGTATTCCTTAGAGTCACCCCGTGGATCGAGTTGACGAGCTCGAGGTCCAAGAAACTATCACCTTGTTTCATTGGATCCTATCAAATCTTGGAGAGAGTTGGGAAGGTGGCGTGCCAATTGCATTGCCACCCAATCATCAAATTTGCACGATGTGTTCCATGTATCTCAACCGAGGAAGTATGTTCTGACCGGCCCCATGTCATTCAAATGGATGATGTGCAAGTGAGAGACGACCTCACTGTGGAGACAATGCCGATCGAATTGAAGACCGAGAAGTAAAGACCCTTAGGGAAAAGAAATCAAGTTGGTGAAGGTGGTTTGGGTAGGAGCCGCCGGTGAGCATGCTACTTGGGAGCTAGAGAGCAAGATGAAGGAAGTCTATTCCGAAATGTTTGATTGAGGTAAGATTCGAGGACGTAATCTCCTAAGTAGGGAGGGTTGTAACACCCCAAAATAATTCAATTAATTAACTTAGTTGAGTTATTAAGGTTTTGCAACATTTTACTTTTAAGTCAAATAATTCATTAAGTGAAGGTTAAGCATGTGTTGCATTTTAGGAAAATGTCTAAGTTAGGAAAGGGTGTGGGTAGAAGAAGCCCACGGCCTAATAAGGCCAAGGCCTCATTTAAGTCCCTTAGGACATGTTAAATGGTGCCTTCGTAGGAGACCATTTACATTGTTCCAAAAATAGTCAAAGTTACCAAATTAAGAAAGTAGAGAGAAGTGAGACTTAGAGAGAAGGAAGAGAACCGGCAGGAGAGAACCAAGAGAAAAAGGGAAGAGTGAGCTGAATCTTGAAGGATTCCTAGAAGTGCTAGTGAAGAGGGTGTGTCTACGGTTGTGATCAGGTTAAATGGTGCCTTTGTAATGTTTTGTGTTTGGTAGTATTTTGGTGTGAGTGGTTCTGATCACCTTGCATGTGTGTTTTATGAGTTGTTCATAACATGTTTTGCTGTGTTTTTGCTCTTGCTGTGATTTGTGGTGAAGTACGATGGTGGATCGGTTGGGAAAGAGAGAGGAGTGTAACACTCTCTCTCTGCTTACAGTGGTACTGAAGGAGCATTGCATGGTGAGGCATCGAGGGGTGAATCAGCAGTAGTGTGAAGAAAAAATGAGTTTGCATGTAGAGTTAGGGAGAGGATCGGAGACGATGGAGTGAGTATCCGAGTGTGCATGAGTGTGGTATGCTGGAAATGGGTTGCATGTTGGGTTTAAGTAAAGAAACAGAGTAAAAGAAGTAAAATGGGAGTTAAGCGCCTTTATTACGCGCGTAAACCGAAGTACCCTTCAGCTTAGAGTGAGAGAAACCGAGTTGAGGGAAGTCAACGCCTAGGGTGTCTTGGTGTTGAGAGTCTGTTGGTGAGTTTGAGGGAGAGTATGTGTCCAAATACAATTAGCGAGGGGTAAGGGCGCATAAACCGAAGTGTAGGTGTTTCGCCTTAAGGTTACCGAGGTGTAGAGGTAGTGAACCGAAGTCTTCAAGCCGAGGTAGCGTCACCGAGGTGAAACGCCAAAATGCCTAAGTGGAAGTGACTAGACGAGATTGTACGAGGAGTGAATCCACACGAGTGAGAGGTTCTAGCCTAAGGGAGTGCGTAATTGTGAGTATGTCACCGAATTGAGGGTTTGCGTGTAACATGCCGAGGTGCCAAAGCTGAGCTAGGTGCCGAGGTGATGTAGAATACCGAGTTGGAGTAGTTAGTCGAGGTACACACATAGTGTGCCGAAGTGATGTTAGGCGCCAATGTTGCCTAGCACATTGTGGGACGCCACTGTGAGTGCTATTTTAGCACCAAATGTGCATAAGTAAGGGAGCGATAGAGTCCATTTTGGTCCTTAGGTGACATTTTGGTCCCTAAGTGTCGTTGCGGTCCTCGGTGTGACAATTAGTCCACCATGGAGTGCCGAGGTGATTGAGAGGTCGGTTGTAGGTCCTAGGGTGATTCTACCGGTGTAGTAGGGTCGACCTTAGCACTGTGATGATGTCTAGATGGTGTGGACGTCAGTGTGAGCGACGGAGTATGTAACACCCCCTTATCTTAATCAATTCGGTCTACTAAATTAAAATCAGAGTTTCAAAATTCCACTCAAAGGAGTGCTACATTTGGTGATTAAAAGGAAAACAGAAAATCAATTAAGTTCAAAACAGTTTTTCACAAAGATTATACAAGCATGCAACATGCGCATCACCACTAAGTGCGGTCTCAAATTTCATCATATAAGGCACCTCGGCGAGTAACACAACAAGTCATATTACATAGTAATAGTTACACAAATATGATAGTTTTAGTTCCAAAAGACTATCTAGCAAAATATACACAAGATCAGTATAAAGAGTACAAAATAATCTACTCGGCCCCAACCCAGTGCTACACGACCAGAGCAGACTCAACCAACATCAACTAGGCACAACTATCACTCATGAGTACCTGCAAGTTGCCACGAGAGCAGGAAACAATAAGCAGCTAGGGTGAGTCTCTTAACACAAGTAATATAATGTGAAGAAAGCTTAAGGATGGAGATAGCACTAAAAACACCTCGGTTCGGCAATTACAGTCACTCACCGATAGTCCACATAAACACAACAATTATCAACCAGCTCAAACACAACAATTCATGTAATGTATGCATGTATGCAACCCATCCACAGAGCATTATGCAATGAGGTACCTCCACCGTCGTTATTTAGCCCGTCGGCATCTCCGTCGTTAACTCCGTCGTTATTTGATATGGAGACCGAAGTCCTACCATATCCGAGGCCGAGACCTCCTCCGTCGTAATATGCACATGAACATGTGACTTCATGACAAATACAATCACACACAAATCAATCATAGCATATGTGAATGTTTACACCGTCGCTCACCGTCGTTATTCGTCGTTACTCGTCCGCGCTCACACCGACGCCTACACCACCTGAACATCATCACGCTGCTAAGGTCGACCCTACAACACCTGTAGAATCACCTTAGGACCTACAACCGACTTCTCGGTCACCACGGCAATCCATGGTGGACTACTTGTCACACCGAGGACCACAACGACACTTAGGGACCAAAATGTCACCTAAGGACCAAAATGGACTTAATCGCTCCCTTACTTATGCACATTGGTTCTAAAGTAGCACTCCCAAAGAGCGTCCCACAATGTTTAGATAACATTGGCGCCTAACCTCACCTCGGCACACTATATGTGTACCTCGGCTAACCACGCAACATCACCTCGGCACACTATGTGTGTACCTCGGCTAACCACACCTAAACCCTCACTTCGTAACGCGCTCACGATTCGCACTCCTTACACCAAAATCATCTAAGTCATGGGAAATTCACTCCTCGGTATCCCATGGTTCAGTTCCACCTACTCTTAGGCACTTGGGCGCTTCACCTCGATGACGCTACCTCGGCCCCGAGGACCTCTACACCCTCGGTAACCTAAGGCGAGACACCTACACTTCGGTTTATGCGTCCCTACCCCTCGTTAATGGTGTTTAGACACATACTCTCCTCAAACTCACCAATGCACCCTCAACACTAAGACACTCTAAGCGTTGACTTCCCTCAAGCTTCGGTTTCTCTCACTCTAGGCTTAAGGTATTTCGGTTTACGCGCGTAATAAGGCGCTTAACTCCCTTTTACTTCTTTCACTCTGTTTCTTCACTTAAACTCAACATGCAAGCTCATTTCCACTCACTTCACGCATGCTCACTCGGATACTCACTCCATTTGCTCTGATCCTCTCCTTAACTCTACATGCAAGCTCATTTCTTCACACTACACCGATTTACACTTTGATGCCTCACCATGCAAAGCTCACTGCATTACCACAGCACAGCAGAGAGTTACACTCCTCTCTCTTTCCCAACCGATCACCGTCAGATCTCACCACAAATCTCAAGAAGGAGCAAAACACAAAGAAAGATACATCATGAACAACACATAAAACACACATGCAAGGTGATCAAAACCACTCACACCAAAACACTATCAAACACAGAATATTACAAGGATTAAAAGACCCCTAACCTTAATGATTCGAGAAGAGATGAGAAACCTTCACTCTCCAACAAACCACAAAGAACAAGCTCTCCTCTCCTCTCCTAGCTTGAACTCTCCACGCTCAAGTTCTCTTTCTTTCTCTCTTCGGTTCTCACTTCTCTCTCTACTTCCCTCAATTTAGAAACTTAACTATATTTTTGAACCGAATGGGATGTCTCCTTCGAAGGTACCATTTAATAAGTCCCAATGGACTTAAATGGGCCTTGGCCTTATTTAGGTCGTGGGCTTGCTATTACCCACACCCTTTACCTACTTTGACATTTCCCTAAAATAGTAACACATGCTTAGCTTTTACTTAATGAATTACTTGACTTAAGAGTAAAATGTTGCAAACCCTTAATAACTCAACTAAGTTAATTAATTGAATTATTTTTGGGGTGTTACTGAGTGAAACGTAATCCACGAGTAGAAACGGCAGTGAGAGCAGAAATGAGTAACGACGAGAACGACGGTAAGCATTCACATGCGTTATGATTGATTGGTGTGTGATTGCATTTGTCATGAAGTCACATGTTCATGTGCATATTACGACGGAGGAGGTTTCGGCCTCGATGTGGTAGGACTTCGGTCTCCATATCAAATAACGACGAGTAAATAACGCACGGAGAGCCGATAGGCTAAATAACGACGGTGGAGGTACCTCATTGCATAATGCCCTGTGGTTGGGTTGCATACATGCATACATTTCATAATTTAATGTGTTTTTGAGCTGATTGATAATTGTTGTGATTATTTGAACTATCGGTGAGTGGCTGTATTAGCTGAACCGAGGTGCTTTAGTGCTATCTCTAACCTTAAGCTTCTTCACATTATATTACTTGTGTTAAGAGACTCACCCTAGCTGCTTTTATGTTGCTTCTCATGTCGGCAACTTGCAGGTACACATGAGTGATGGTTGTGCCTAGCTCAAGTCGGTTGTGTCTGCTCTGGTCGTGTAACACTAGGATGGGGCCGAGTAGATTTTAGTGTTTTTTTATGCCGATCTTGTGTATTTTCTGCTAGATAGTCTTTTGAACTAAAACTATCACATTTTGTTGTAACTTCTTTACTATGCATTATGACTTGATGCTTACTGGCCAAGGTGCCTTATGTTATGGGCTTAGACCTTTTTGCCGATGTGATGCGCATGATTACCTGTTTAGTATGATGCTGTGCAGTTGTTTGAACTTAATTGAATTCTGTTTTCCTTTTTAAATCATCAAATGTAGCCCTCCTTTGAGTGGAATTTTGCAACTCTGATTTTAATTTAGTAGATCGAATTGATTAGATAAGGGGGTGTTACACGATTGATTATTAATGACATTTTATCTTATCCTCATTTTGAAAATAGGAGGGTTTTTTATTTGAGTATAAGAAATGGGTTTTAGAAAAGAAGTAGAACACTTCAAATCAATTCTGAATCTATAACCTAATGCAAATGAATGAACAAGATTCATACTTCAATGATCAAGCAATCATAAGCATATTATTCATCAACCAAGATTAAGCATGCCAATACAATTAAGGGATTCAATTATCAAAGATGCAAGACAAAATTCTTAAAATATTTGCGTGCGTGTGTGAGAGAGGTGCATTTGTCTTAATGACTCTATGCTACACAAGTAGTAGACTTACGTCTTCATATAAGAGCACATGCATGGGGAGGGATTGCGCACAATTAAATCAAGAATTTTAAATGACATCATGAACAGGTGATACAAATAATTATAGGCCTAGGATATTCTTAATTGGATGGTTGAACATGTAAGCAAAGATGCATGATTAAGCAAGCATGTGAATGCATGAGTATACAATAAGTGAATGTGCATGATAGAATGCAAGGCATGGCATTATTGGATGCATGATTAGGCAAGCATGTGAATGCATGAGTATACAAGGAATGAATGTGCATTATAGAATGCAAGACATGGCATTGTTGGATGTATGATTAGGCAAGCATGTGAATGCATGTGTATATAATAAATGAATGTGCATTATAGAATGCAAGACATGGCATTGATGGATGCATGAGCATTTAAGAATGGATGCAAAGCATACAAGTAAATGAATGGCTAGCATTTTATTTATGAATGGGTGGCATACAAGGATGCATAAAAGAAGGCAAGGGACATAAACATATGAGAATGCATGAGAGAGTCACATAGGCTAAATATGAATGAAGATGCATGAAGGTGAAAGTACTTTGGTAAGGAGTAGTAAAAAATTTTAGGTAAGAAAGTGGTAAAATGTTTTTGGGTTTTAGTGTTTAGAAAATGAGATGAAATGTTTTTGTTTTGAAAGTGGTAAAAATGTTTTGGGGTTTATTTTATGAAGATAAAAGTTTGGAATGCAAGTGAGAAAATGTTTTGGGTATTTTTGCAAATTGATGAGTGGTAAAACTTTTGGTAAAAAGTTAGTGAATGGTAAAGTAAAAATGCATGAGGTAAATGGTAATTATTTAATGAGATGGTAAAGTAAAAAAGTTAAAAAAAAGTAAATGGTAATTACTTAATGAAATGGTAAAGTAAAAATGTAAAAAGGTGGTTAAAAGTCAAAAACACACTAACACAATTACACTTATCTACACAAGATCAAACAACTCATTTTGAGCACTAAAATATACACAAAAATGGGCTCTATGGCCGAACCCCTATATGAGCATAAACACCAAATTTTTCATGCCAAAACTCATAATCAACACATAGAACAAATCATGCAAATCAAGCACATCATGCCTTTTATTTACATAAATCAAGGAGTGAAAAGAAAGCAACAAAAACCCTAAATTCTAAGGCTCAAAACCGAAACCCCTACACCCATAAATCAAGCCAAAATTCAACTTGCAAGTTATGATATGAACAAGAAGATGCATATAATATGTGAAAGCCCTCTATTTATGGAAAAGTGAAAAAATGAGGGTGAGAATGCAAACCATATGGTTAAAACACAAGAACACTCTCCTCAAGGCCAATGGCTCACTTCAAACACCCAAGGCTCCCAATGTCCTTGACATAGTGTTTGAAATGAGCCCTCTAGGCCTCTTTGAGAGAGGAAAGAGGAGTAGAAGAAGAATCTACATGCTAAAAAAAACTAAAAAATGCAAAAGAGATTAGGATTACCTCTAGATCCAAGCTAAACAAGAGTAGAAAGTGAAGATCAAAAGTAACAAATCACCAACAATCTTCACAAATCAACAACTATGGCCACACAAACTTGAAGAAAATCAACCCTTTGATGATGTAAATATGGAATTAAGGATGAAAAGAAGAAGATATATGAATATGGAGTGAGTTTAAGGTGATTTGGTTGATAAAACTTGAAAATAAAATGGAGGAAGAGAGGAGAGAGTTTTCGGCCAAGAGAGGAGAGGGGAGGAGAGGTTTTTGTGCTAGGGTAAAAATGAGAGTGTCCTCCCCTATTGTCTCTTATTTTTGAGTTTTTATATGGGGTGCCACATTAAGGGTATTTGTGACAATGTGCTTCTTGCAAACCAATAGGATTTGAGATAAAATTCAAAAAAATGATCAAGATTGCAATGCACAAGGATTAGGGGTAGTAAAAAAGCACAAGTGAGGGTGAAAAGGAGGGAGGTGGCGCATAACACAAAAAAGGGGATTTGTGTGAAAAAAAATCTATTTTTGGAATGAACGCTCATATGAGGAATGATCTAGAATAGGGTTAAGGGTATTATTGTGAAGAAATGTTATTAAAGAGGGAACTTTGCATTTTTAATTATTTTGGACTAGGATATTCTCTCTAAAAATTGTACAAAAATTATCTTGGATGGAATAAAATGTACTTTTTGTGGATGCACATTTTTTGACGAGAAAATCATCCTGTTGTGAAAAATGACCAAAATGCCCTTTACCCTGAAAACCTAATTTGTCTAAAAAGTGCATTCCAACTCTAAAAATGATTTTAGAGGCCTTGAAATGACTTTTAGAAACCTAAATGCAATGCATGATGATCTTTACTCCTTAATCTATTTATTTTGTGGAAAATTAGGGTTTTGACCTAAGCCGAACAAAATTGGGGTATGACAGTCTAAATCAACCAATTCATCAATCATCATATTCCAATATTGATCAGAAGGAATTTCCCACAGTTTCTGAATTCTTGTTGATTATAAACAAATTTCAACAGGTAACACTGCATCATGTCCAAATGTTAGCCTGTAAGGAGTAGTGTTGATAGATTCTTTGGGTGAAGTTCGACAAGCCCACAATACTTGATCAAGAGTACTATGCCAATTTTTGGGTTTTCGTCCAACATGTTTTTTAATCAAATTAATAATGATTTTATTGGCAACTTCTACCTGACCATTGGCTTGTGCGTAGTATGGTGTTGAAGTTAATTACTTAAAACCAATTTCAGAAGCAAACTCTACCATTTTTCGACCAGTAAAAACAGTACCTTGGTCTGTAGTAATGGTTTCTGGAATCCCATATCTATAAATGATGTGATTTTGAATAAAATTTATTACTGCTTCTTGATCAACATTGGCTAAAGGTATTGCTTCTACCCATTTAGTAAAGTAATCAATTCCTACAAGGATGTATCTATGACCTTTTGATGAAGTTGGTTTTATTTCCCCAATCACATCTAAAGCACATCCTCTAAATGGCCAAGGTTTAACTATAGAATGTAACTCATTTGCAGGCACGTGTTGTATTCCAGCATGCTTTTGGCATTCTTGACAACCTTTAGCAAACTCTATACAATCTTTCAACACAGTTGGCCAATACATTCCTTGTCGAAACAATAACCATTTCATCTTGTGGCCTACTTGATGTGAACCACATTTCATTTTAATAACACCCCTTCAGGAGTTTGCTTGAACAATTCATTCCCAATTATCACATAGCTTAGAGCTCTGTACTTCACTTTTCTATTGGTGTTTCCTGTAGGATTTTGCAGATATTTTACAATAGGTTTCCGTCAATCATTATCAACCATATTGTCAAGAGTAAAAAGTTCTGCTAAGTCAATGTTATCAACAATGTGACGTTTTTCGACAAACACTTCATCTAGATTTATTGCCCCCCCAGTTTTTGGTGTTGACAATAATGTCGAAGAAGTGTCGTTATAAAGAGAGTCATTTGAAATGAGTTTGTCTTTTATCTCAATTAACTCTTCTAGGCTTTGTTTCGAAACTTTGTAGCCTGAAGAAATTTGTGCCAACTCATTTGCCACTTGATTTTCAATTCGTGGTAAATGTTCTAGGTGTACAAATGTAAACCTTTTTAACAAAGTGTTGGCAACAATAAAATACTTAATAAGGTGCTCATTAATGCATTTGTATTCTTTTGTCAATTGTTTGACAACTAATTGAGAATCACCTTTTATTTCTACATGACTTGCCCCCAACTCGAGTAAAATTTTAAGGCCTACTATCAAAGCCTCATACTCAACTTCATTATTGGAGCAAAAGCCTCGAATTTTAAATCTATACTTCGTTGGAATATTCTCTAGGGAAATGATCAAGATCCCAATACCAACTCCATTTTTATGGCTGGAGCCGTCGAAGTAAAATTTCCAAGGGCGCATGTCTAACAAATTCATCTCATGTTCGACAACAGAATGGTCTACTATAAAATCAGCAACCACTTGTCCTTTGATTGATTTAAGAGGTTGATAAGTTAAGTTATATTCTAACAAAGCTAAAGCCCATTTACCAATTCTACTATGCAGCATTGGTTTTGATAACATATGCTTAATAACATCAAAATGCGAATAAACATAAACATCTACCGGCTTTAAATATTGCTTTAACTTCGTACATGAGAAATATAAGCAAAGGCACAACTTTTCTATTGGGCTATACCTTGTTTCAGCATCAATTAAAACCCTACTAAGGTAATAAATGGCTCTTTCGACACCACTATCATCCTCTTGTGCTAACATACTACCTATTGTGTTATCAGAAGATGCTATATACAATTTCAGCACTTTGTTTCTAATAACAGGCAATAAAATTGGTGGTTTCATTAAATAGGACTTAATTTCATCAAAAGCTTCTTGATGGACTTGTTCCCACTTGAACTCGTCTTCTTTCTTCAGTCTCAACAATGGCAAAAATGCTTGTGTTTTGCCACTTAGATTTGATATAAATCTTCGAAGGAAATTAATCTTTCCCAACAATGACTGAAGTTCTTTCTTGGTGGAAGGAGCTTTTGTTTCCATAATTGCCTTAGTCTTATTTTGATTGATTTCTATGCCTTTCTTGTGTACTACAAAACCCAAGAATTCACCTGAACGTACACAAAAAGCACATTTGGTTGGATTCATTTTTAATCCATATTTCCTCATTCTTTCAAAAGAACGTCGAAGATGGTCTAAATGACCAATTGCTGAGGAGGATTTAACCACCACATCATCTATGTATACTTGCATAAAATCATCAATAAAATCATGAAACATAGAATTCATTGCTCTTTGGTAAGTTGCACCAGCATTTTTTAAACCAAAGGGCATTACCACCCATTCATAAACGCCTAATGCCCCTGGACATCGAAAAGCCGCTTTACACGCCCTCTTCTTCAAAGAATAAAGATTTGATTATACCCTGAATAACCATCTAGCATACTGAGATAATCGAACCCTGCTGCTGAATCTATTAGCATTTCAGCTATAGGCATAGCGTATTCATCTTTAGGTGTTGCATTATTTAAATCTCTAAAGTCAACGCAAACTCTAAGTTTTCCATTTTTCTTCATTACTGGTACAATATTAGCTAACCAATCAACATACCTGGCAGTTCTGATGAATTTGCTCTTGAACAACCTTTCAATCTCTTCTTTGATCTTAGCCAATATTTGAGGAGCAAATCTTCTTGGTGTTTGCTTTACTGGTTTCTTTCCTGGTCGAATAGGTATTTGCAACTCCACTACTTCTCGACTCAAACCAGGCATTTCATTATACTCCCACGCAAAACAATCTTTGAACTCCTGCAGTAGTGAGATAACTTGGGTTTTGAAGGCAGCATCAAGGTTTGCACTAATGTACGTTGGCCTTTTAACTAAGCCATTTCCCAAATCCACTTCTTCCACTGGATCTTGAGGTTGTATACGTCTTGTCGAATCTCTAGGATCCTTTTCAAAACCTAATGGTTCATCATCATAAATGCAATCAAGTTTTTCATCTATGATTTCGCCATTTTCTTCAGACGAATCTATGGCTTCGACAGCCATTGTTTGTTGAATTATTTCGGCTTCTAAAGTTGCTTTTACTTTATTTTCGGCCATGTCGGCCGTAATTTTATCCCATGCATTGGGTACCGACATCTAAATTCTTTTAAGATTCAGTGTCCCATCCTGTTGGAGGTAGAACACCTTCAGGATAAACACCTATATCTCCCATTGTCTCCCTCTCCCAAACAAAACCTTGAGTTGGGTAGAGATGAACTGAAGAAAGCACATTGTCAGAAGAAATATATGCTTGGTCGGAAGATGTACATGGCGCAATATTCGCCATTTGCTTTTCAAAATTTTCCTTTGTGACATGGTTCACATCAGTAAGAAAATAGCTTTGGTCAGCTTCGACATACTCCACTAGACCATCTTCTTTCCACATCACAAGTCGTTGATGCAGAGTTGAAGGCACAGCACCCACTCCATGTATCCATTCTCTGCCAAGGAGTAAGTTGTAGCTTTCCTTAGAAGCTATAACAAAGAACATAGTAGTTCTTTTTACAGTGCCTACCATTATATCAACCTCTATGGCCTCCAAAGATTGGCCATATTTGCCTTCATAATTAGTCAGGACAATGTTGTGAGGTTTAAGATCTGTGTCGAATTTTCCTATTGTCTTCAACAAGACTTGAGGCATTAAGTTCACTGCAGCACCTCCATCCACCAGAATTTTGTTAATGCCTACACCATTCACTTTGGCTTGCACATACAATGGCTTTAGATGATGTTGCATGCCTTCATCTGGCTTCTCGAAAGCATCCATTTGGTCTTCGACACAACAATTATTCATAACATAATAGCAAACTGGCTTATGATTAGCCATATCTTCAGTGAAATTCTCTTCGATATCATTAGGAACCGTAATGACATCGTATTCACTAGGCAGGATAGACACCACATTACATATGACATCAAAATCACCTTCAGAATCTTCAAAATCTGATGTCACATCTTTGTCCATGTCGAACTCAGCATCTTTCATTTTTAGAGACGACAATGGGGGAAAGA
This sequence comes from Oxytropis ochrocephala, assembly GCA_020916435.1. Lineage (NCBI taxonomy): Eukaryota > Viridiplantae > Streptophyta > Magnoliopsida > Fabales > Fabaceae > Oxytropis > Oxytropis ochrocephala. The sequence goes on along the minus strand of CM037091.1, from coordinate 70,801,103 downwards.
TTCTTTCAGTTGCAGGCCTTCTTGGCTTTTCTATAACCATAGCTTTGCCTTTGGCCTTATTCCCAGTATTCACTTGATTTGTAGCATGTATGTTCACCTTCGCAATTCCATCAACTTTTGTAATCACATTCTTTGCTACCTTCGAACTTCCTGGAGTCTGCTCATTGGCAGCAAATGCTGCTTTCTTCTTTGATCGTTGGAATCGACGCCATTGAGTCTTCGTCATTGGGTTCTTACCCTTATAATTATTCCTGTAGTTGTACTTTGCAGCATCACTCATATCTGGCTTAACAACTTCAACCTGTGGAGTAGCGTTTTTGTAGTGCTTGCAACCAGCATGAATCCACTTCTCATTTGGAAGGTTTGCCATTGGAACAAATGACTTAGCAGACGCTGACAACACGAACTCTTTCTTCGTTGTATTCTTGTTAACAAACTGCTGCTTACTTGTCGAAGGCTTAGTTGACACCTTAGCCTCGTAAGGAAGATCTCCTTTTTTGAAATCAAATTCTGGCCTCTTATCTAGCCATTTTCTTTTTAGTGGTTGTCGAACCCCATAACCTTCGACACTCTTGGCTGCCTCTTTGTCGAAGACAACACTGCATCTAGGGCAAAGCATCACTTCAGAGTTTTTCAACTTACATCTATTAAGGAAATCTATCAATTCCTCTTCATCTTTTGGGTAAACAAACTGCACCTTCTCATCATACTCTTCTTGAGTTATCTCTTGTGTAACATCATCTACACGTACGACACTCTTGAGTTTTTCTGTGGCAGACTTAACATTTTTAGGAGAGCCCACCATCTTAACGTCGACCATGCTTACATTTATTTCGACAGGTTCTGCATACATGGCTTCAGCTTGATGTAACGGGTCAGCATCAATTTGCATTGGATCTTTGTTTTTCTTATCACCGAATTTAAGCCGTCCTTCTTCAATTGCTTTTTGTAATATGTCCCTGTACGCAACGGTCAGTAGTATGTCCCAAAAAATTATGAAACTTACAATAACCCTTTTTCTTTCTCTGTTCGAGAGATGGTACTTTCAGGCCATTAGGCACTATTATTTGGCCATCAGTTACTAAAAGATCAAAAATTTCATCACATTTAGTAACATCAAAAGTATAAGTTTTTGGCACGAATCTATCATTTTTAGGCTCTACAGGGTTATTCCCATTTGCAGGCCTTAAACGTTTACAAGAATAAGGAGGACCAGGCTTAAGTTCAGCCACGTCTATCTCTTCTGCATCGACATCGCTAAATGCAAAGTCAAATTCTTCATCAACATAGGCTATTTTTTCCTTTTTATGAAACCCAACTGAGTTTTCTTTTTTATGGAATTTGTTCGCCCTAGTTTTTTCTTCTTGGAGCCTTTCAACCTGTCTAACTCTATCAGCTTGGGCCATGTCTCTCAAATGAGACGTATCCAATTTCTTTCAATTGAATAATCAAGACCACCAGCAGTCATTTCAAGAAGTTCATGCTCAGGCACTTGTGTGAAACACCTAGCCTTCAATAGCCTAAATCTATTTAAATAATCATCAATAGCCTCAGGCACTTTACGTCGAACACTAGCCAATTCTTTGAGACTAATCTTCACCTGGCCCATGTAAAACTGTTCGTGAAACGCTTTTTCTAGTTGCCCCCATGTGAACATAGAACCGGGAGGTAAGGTGGTAAACCAAGTAAAAGCATTCTTAGTCAGAGAATTTGGAAAATATTTCATTTTCAAGTTCTCATTTTGGGCTATATCCCCTGCCTCGGTCATGTAACGGGCAATATGTTCGACTGTAGATTCGTTTGTGTCACCCCCAAATTTAGTAAACTTGGGAATTTTCCAACCTCTTGGCAACTTTGTTTGTAATACATATTCACACAATGGTGATATGAAATTAGGCCTATGTAAACCTATGTTAAGGCCATTTTGTGCCATTATAGTTTCTACCAAAGTGGCTATGTTATCTTGAGCGCCAACATTATTTCGTTGCACTTGTCGAACAACTTCATCAGCGTTTTGGTTTCGATTTACCAAAAATACTTCAGGGACATGGTTTCCCATTCCTTGTTGTTCGCCTACAACAGCTTGGGCTTCGACTGTAACCGATCCATGTGGAGTACCAGGCACATTATTCCCACAATTGGGAACTTGCCTATTATTAACCGTCGGAGTCCCAAAAAAATCGGCAATCCTACCCATTTGAGTCGCCAACATCTGATAACTCGTATTGGTATTTTGAATTAATGGGTTGAAAACCGTACCAATTTGTTGGGTTAGCATATTGACCATATAGTGGTTGCTTTCATCCACTTGTTGTCTTAACGCCAACAAAGATGCATTGGTTAATGCAATAGGATTTTGACCCTGTATGCTCTCAGAAGAGACATGTGAAGGAGAAAAGGTCGAAACATGTGGCATTCCAGTAGGCATGCCATACATACCAAAAGGGTATGGTGGTAGACTCATATTCTGGAAACGTGTCTCTAAACTGTTCCCTGTTGCCATATAAGGACTAAAGGGAAGCCCTACATTTGGTGGCAAAGGCATAGATTGCGTCGACCCAACATTGGTCATCGACATTGCAGGAACGGTTATTGATGTTATTAGGGTTGTTGTCCCTACAACATTTCCAGCGCTAATACTTACAGAGTCCATGGTTGTTCCTTGCCCTTGTGATACCACAGGGTTAGAACTAGATGCATTATTAGAATTGGTACGCACCATTCTACCACTCCTCAAGCGCATACAAATACATGCACTAACAGAAAAAAAAAACACAAAATCAAAGGCAATGTCCCACTGGGCGTGCCAATTTGTTTGCTGATGTTTTTAGCAAACAATCACTAGTTTTAAAGTTTGAGTTTGTGAGATTAAACTAGAAAATCTCTGGACAATTGCTCTTGTGTTTTTTGTGTTTTAAACTGTTTTAAAAGAAATAAATTGTGCGAAGAACAAGATCGTAAATGAAACAAAACAATAATTGCGGAAAATGCAGAAGAAAAGTAAATAATTGCATTGAATTGAAAAGAAATGGTTCACAAGCACATACAATTGATTCTGTTCACTCGTTTTTCGCTGTCGTTTGGAAGTTGAGTTTTCAGAATTCTTGTGTTATGTTGTGACCCTGAGTTTCTATTACAAAGTAGTATATATACTCTTAGAAACAAACGTAAGAAAAAGTAACTACCTGTAAACGTAAGAGAAAGTAACCGCCCACTAACTGCCCTTCTCTTTGACTTTCGACTAAACCGCTGCCAATTGCTTGTCGAAACGTTGAACCTTGCTTTGTCGAGACATTAAGTCTTGCCTTGTCGAAAACTCCTTTGCTTTGCTTGTCGAAGTTCATTCCCACTACCAACACTTAGACATCTTTTCTGTCGAATTGATAGCGAACTGACTTGATGTTGACTTGTAGTTTCCAAGACATCATTAATGAAGAAACAAACCCACTTAACACTTTATTTAAAGCATTGTCGAAATTTTGGGATAACACACATATAACATTTAGGACCACATCATAGATATTAATATAGTATGTGAGTCTATATTTCTGCAAAGAATGACACTTGACATTGCAACATCTTATCTAACACTTTTTAAAGAACACTTCATTTTAAATAGGTTTTTAACATGTGTTCATAAAGCTTAAAGCATCATGCAATAATATCAATTATCAACTGAATTGCAAATTTGATTATGATCACTATATTAGTATGAGACACTTAGAACTCGAGACTGTGCAAACATATTTTATGTAGAACTAGGCACATGCACATTCAAGTTCAAAGTAAACAGTGATGCATACTATTAAGCTTTTAAGATCATATATTGCATCAATCATTTTAGCATGCATTCATAGGAACAAACAATCAATCTTATCATATCATATATTCACACATAATCATATATATCAAAATAAAATTATGATGAGATTGAGTATACCTCCTTTAATGACTTTCCTTCTGAAGACTTCTTTTGATAAGAACGTCCTCAAAGACTTTGCAGTATCATCAATTCATGCTCATTCATATATCATCATAGTACTTTGTGAAAAATTGACTGATGGATGAAGATGGTTGTTCCAGATTATTTTTCTCATTGATCTTGATATGGCTTGTGTTTATCTCTCAATATCTTTCATCTATTTCAGCTTCCAATCACTTGTATGTTAGATGGACTTTGAATTTCTTTGCTGAAATCTCTTTTAGAGCAAACTTTTCATCTTTTAGAAGCTTCGGATCAAGTTTCTTCAAATCTACAGAAGCTTCTTCAATTCTACAGAAGCTTATCAATATCTGCAGAAGGTTGAGGGGATGATGAAATCTGGTTTTGGTACACTACAATCCCTCTCCCTTTTGAGATGATTCCAAGTTTCTTTATGAATTTTCTCTGATACTTGGATCCTCTCATATTGAAGCCCAAGGAAGGATTTCAGTCCTTCCAACATGTTTTTCTCAGATTCATCCTTCATCATCTCATAATGTGTGTACTATCATGAAGTTTCAATTTAAACTTTTGAGCATCTTTTGAGTTGTATGAGTTGGTCTTTATCTCTTTATTATCAACTTCCAAGAGGCATTTTCTTCTCCTTTTATCATCCAATGAGTATTCCTACATCACAAATCAAAAATGATTTTGGTACCCATTTCTTTTGGGTCCTTATGGGTTAGTATACCTTCTCTAGCCATTTTTGCTCACATGGTAACATAATGAGGTCTCAACCAAGATATTATTGTTTGAACATACATCATTGACAAATGATTGTGAAACATACTGTAGGAAAGTATGTGTACATTTTCTCCTTTTGTCTAAGCACTTATCACCCATTATAACCACTTTGAACATTTTTATGCATAAAGATTGTTTGTCAAAAACTTCCAAGTTAATACTCAACTCAATTTCTTGTTTTCCCAAAATTCAATTTTCTTTTTTAAAAGAATGAGTTAGTATCTTAGAAAGCACAATTTTTCAGATAACATTATGCATGAGTGTAAAGAGAATATTTCTTATGAAAGAGCCATTTTTCAAGAACACGTGCATATCAATATCCAATTTTTTATTTTAAATGATGTACAAAGATATTAATGCATCATGAACTTTAGTTCATATGAAAGTCATTTTAATTATGTAAGAAATAAGCACAAGACTTGTTGCTTTGTAACAAGAGATAAATGTGGTTTAGCCAATAAGTTTTTTCCAAGTTTGGGGCATATTCTAGCCCTTAGACATTCATGATGTTTTCTTGGCATATGAATAAAACATGTAAAAGCCAGTTAATGAGTAAGATAATAGACAATTAAAATTTCATGTAAAATTCTAATGCTCTTACCTCACTAACTATCATGTTGTCATGAAACTTACCACATTTTTGCAACCTCATGGATCTTGGCAAGCATTGTAATGATCATTCTTAGTAGAGTGCGAGCTTTCCAAGACTTTGAGTTCATTGGTTCTAACTTTGTCACATGACTCACCCCATGTGGCTCCTTCATGAATTTTCATTTTGTAAATGAACTTTATTCATCTGTCATGAAGGTTACCTTGACATCTCTCTTGTATGCGAGTGGCTGCATCATTTGTATGATGCTTTGTGTGAATCTCTTTTCAATATGTTCTTGTTGGCTTGTCTTGAAGAACTATGCTCAGAGTTGTGAATGACAGAGATTTTGGAAGCCAAAGAGAAAAGATTTTCTTGAAAGCACAATATGTTAAGCTTTACCAAATTTCAAAAACTCCACTGGTTTTCATTCTCAAACATTTTTCTTATTGCCAATATAATGCAAGATTTTAGATTCTTGCAAAACACAACTCTCAACCACTTTTTATCATAATAGTTTGCTTTAGAAAAACCCAAAAAGAAAAAGGATTTAAATTCCCCATTCCTTTTATTACACTATGTAAGGATCAAGGAAGCAACAAAATATAAGTTGGAAGAATTTATACAAGTGGGTTGTTATTCACTATAGATTTTCTCCACATTTACTTTTTGACTAGCATGCAACAAATACCTACTAGTACTTTATCAATATGTAAAGCATGTGGTTCATCCCTTTGTATGTTAGAGCAAGCAAGACAACATATCATTTTGACTTTCACATTTCTCTTTTAAATTGTCAAAGATGGGTATTGTGAGATTTTGAAAAGTAGCTTATAAAATAGTACCTTGTGGCAATTTTTGTTTTGCTTTGAGAGTAAAAAGGATTTATGATGACTTTTCAAGTTAGTAGCTAAAAACCCTTTTATCTTTCCTATGTTTTGCTATTTAGAGAAAACTCATCTCTAATAGCTTCCCATTCTAATGGCTTATAGAGTATTCAAAGAAAGATTAAAACAGGCTTACTTGTTGATCATGGCATATTCATTTTCCATCTATCTCACCTTGTCAACTTCTTCCTCATCAATATTGTTTTCTGCATATCACACATCTCTTTGTAAATCAACCTTCTGAGACATGTTCTTCATCTCCAATGTTGGTCATCACTTCTTCCAGAATCCTTATCTCTTCACACGGTTAAGTGTGTTCAACCCTAAGAGCCTGTTCTCTGATACCAATTGAAGTGGCATATAGAGTCACAAGAAGGGGGGGTTGAATTGTGACCCTTTGAAATTTATATCCTGCAACTTAGAAAATGTCCTCTCAAGTTGATACTCGGAGATGAGATAGTTAGCTTAAAACAATTTCACAAGACATACTCTTCTTGAGTAGGTTCCATGTATTGAACCTTCTCTAGTTAAGTAAGTTCAATTCATAATGAGTCTTGTGTTGTATTATGCATAGAAACATTTTGTTCATCAAATGAATTTTATCCTTTTGTTGAACATGGTAATTCAGTGTTTGATAAGTTGAGGAACATATTACCAAGACATATATATGTGAAGGATAAACTCTTTAATGTAGAGAAGCTTATGAGAATTAAAACAGTATATGATTTATGCATAAAATACATGAGTAGGTTAGTAACAATAGATGATCAATATAAAACACTAACTACTCAATGAAGAAGGTTAGTATAATAGATAATCAATATAAGATACTAACTTCTTAATGATGAGGGATAGTCATGAATAATAGCTTGTAAGAGATATGTTGGTTTTAACTTTGAGATTAAATCATAGATTGTAAGTTCTTAGTTAAAAACCGTTTTCAGAAGGTTGAATAAATCAACCTTCTCATAGTTTGGACAATGGTGAATATGTTATAGCATGTTAGAAGATAGTAAGGAAAGCTAGTAAAGAACACAGTAGAGTTATAGAGGTTCACCAAAACCTGGCTACTCCTCTCCCCACGTCCACGTGAGTATTTCCACTATTTTCCAAATAGTCATTACACTTGCTTTTGATCAACACACAAAAGACTTCACCACCACTAGCTTTGATCACACACAACACTAGTGCACTCTTACACAGCCTACGCCTAAATGTTTCTTCCACTCTCTTAGAAACTCTCCACTAGTTACCTAAGAATCACCTTATCAAGTATAATCACCTCCAACACTCACCTATCCTAGGTATCTTAATAGAACAACACACACATTGTAGTTTCTCATCAACACTCACCCACTCCTTAGGTAGCTTGATAGAACACTACACATGTTGTATTTTCTCATTAACACTCACCTTTCTTTCTAGGTAGTTTGGTGAGATATTTACAAGATAATGTTTACAATAAGGGTTTTGGGGTTTTGGGATGTTTAAGAGCTTGAGAATAAATTACACAAAGTGTATACAATGATGCTCATCAAGCTAACACACACTCACTAAAAGAATCCTAGAATTTTACATTAGAAGCTTGGAGTGTGGGATGAGAAGGTTGGATGTTTCTTTGAGAAGCTTGAAAGATGAGAGGTTCCAACCCAAACTCATACCTTGAACTTTCGAATTCCAGCCTTTAAATAGCCATGGAGACTGAACATAGCTGTTAGAAATTTGAATGGAGTTGAATAGAGCCGTTAGAAACTTGAATGGAACTTTTTGGAGTATCCTTTGGTCCATAGGAGTGACTTTAAGTAAGGTACAAAAGTTGACAGCTTTTGAACCTTCTGAAGTCTGTCTTTATGCTTTAACTGACACATCAACCTTCTTTTTCTGACATTGTACTCCTCTAGTAGTCTACTCTACAACCATCCTTTAGTTATATCTGTTGGACAACCTGGAATTAATTTGAATCAACCTTCTGAAGCTTCCTAGCATGAATAAACACCTCAAATGTGTCATATGAATAATCATTCATTACCTCCTTTTATATTCAAACTTTCAGCACATTTTATGACATGGAATCTTCATTTAATTCACCTTAAGATCATTCAAGAAGAGTTAATGTGTTTGGGATAATTTTGATATGATTTCCAGAAAACAGAAGCTTGATTTCTTTCAACCTTCTTTTAACCTTCTTTACCAAAACAACCTTCTGTACCTCTTTATGGAATAGGTCAACCTTCTGTTGACATCAATCAAACTTTCTGTTGACTATTGGTCAACCTTGTGTTGACTTTTAGTCAACCTTTTGTTTGACTTTTAGTCAACCTTCTGTAGAAAGGTCAAACCTTCTGTTGACTTTATTTTTTAAGCTTCTCATGAGTTAACCTTCTCAAGGATTTTCTACCTTTATAATATACCAATATTGTAGACCATGGTAGAGCCTTAGTTTGCTAAGTCTTTGGCTTGGTTTAACCTTCTTTTGCCATGGTCAAACCTTCTGTAGTCTGAACCTTCTAGAGTTTTAACACTCTCAATTATTTATCTTCTATGAAAAGTATTGACTTGGTAAAACCTTCTTATTTGACTTGGTCATGCCTTCTCAAATGATTATTCCTTACTTGAATGAACTTTGATGCTCCTAGGAAGAATCATTGATTTACCTCTTCTTCATTTAATACCTTTTCTTGATTTGGTCAAATGTTCTGTTGACTTAAGCAAACTTTCTCAAATGATTATTCCTCAACCCAATAAACTTTGATGCTTTTAGGAAGAATCAGTGAGTACCTCTTCTTCAGTTCATCAATGAGAGTGATTGTTCTTTAGTTGTTGAAATTTCCTAGAGTAGGTTGCTTGTTTATTTGAATCTTCTTATCTTTGAACCTTCTCCAACTATTTTAACCTTCTTTAACTATTGAACCTTCTCATATGTGAACCTTCTTATGTTTATTTCTACCCTTGCCTTTTTGCATGTTTTAGTCTTGCTCTTTGATATGTTTCTTGATAAGCTTTTGAACCTTTGAGTAAGAGAGCATTGGTAGAATATAACCTGATTAATGACTATGAGAATCTCATTTGTAGAGACTTGTAGAAACCTTTGATCCATCTAGTAATTAGGTTATTAGGACTCTCTTGATAGGAATTCACTTAGATGATTTGCATTTACTTTGATTGCCTAATGTCTTCTCTTTTCTCTTTGTGAATTTCCTAGTCCCACACATTGTAATAGTAAAGATAATATGTCTTCATGAAGCTTGCATTACTATTCTTGTAACTTTGTTGGTGCTACTCTGATTCTTCAATTTGTTGAGAATGGCATGCAATGGATTGATCTTATTTGCTTCTAGCATGTCCACTTGAAAGAATTCTTTTCAACAAACTCAAGACACCCATTAGTAGAGCACCATTCAGAATACTTAAGCTTTAGTTCATAAGGTTTGTTATTATTAAAACCATATATCAAAAAGGATTTTATCTCAACACCTTTAACCGGAAAAGAGGGGTTGTATGCAAGTAAAACAACTCTAAATCAATTTTAAACTACTTTTAACACCTCATTTCACTACAACTATTATTTTAACAACTCATTAACCCAAAACAATATCTATAATAATAAATAACATCTAAAATACTAATATTTCATAAAAATAAAATAAATATATAAACATACAATAATAATCATATATTACCAATAGCCTATAAAATACATTTATATGTGATTCCAACCAATTTTAATAATCCAAACACCCAATAAAATAAAATGATTTAATCTTATCAATATAAAATAGTTCATAAAACAAATACATGTTAAAAGAACTGACACTTGAAAATCGGGGTGTTACACTCGGGAGTTACTTGATCCGGGGTACTTGTGTTTCTTGCTTTGTGGACCTCAATGCTGAGTCTCAGATCTTGAAGATCAAGCTCGGTCGTCCCGAGGAGGTTGCCGTTCCACGTCGGGTGGGGGGTACCTGTAGAAACTTCGATGCCTAAGTCAGTATTTCAGTGAGGCGGAATGTGCAAGGAATGAGAAGCATACCTGGAAAAGATGGTTGGAACCTCTATTTATAGATGAAGAAGGCCTCTTTGTCCATATTAGGAAGTTCTCTTAGAAAATATGGATAAAAAGTGGATGTCTGCCAATCGTCTGTCAAAGGAATATGCCGATGGAGTGGAAGATTTTGTTAACTTTGTTGTTCGACGTTTAGGAACTTCTAGTAATATGAAATTTCCTTGTTTACGGTGTTGTCATGTAAATCCAGTTACTACAGTTGAGATGGCAGGACATTTAAAGGCTTAGGGAATTGATCAAACTTATACTTGATGGACAATGCACGGTGAGAAAAGAGGTGAATCTTCAAATATGAATAATAGTACCTAGAGATGAGCGTCGTTTGAAACCGAGACACATACATTTGATGGCGACCAATTTGAAGAGATGGCAAAGGCGGTTGAAGACGATCTTGATGATTGTCCTAAAATGTTTGAGAAGTTGATAATCAAAAGTGAGACACCGCTGTATGTGGGTTGTACTTGAATTCACAAAATTATTAGTCGTGATAAAGTTCTATAACTTGAAAACTTTCCATGGATGGACAGATAAGAGCTTTACAGAATTACTCGCACTATTGAAAGATATGTTGCCGAATGACAATGTGCTCCCTTCTCGAACGTATGATGCAAAACAAATGTTAGGCACTATTGGCTTGAACTATGAGAAGATACACGCTTGCCCCAATGATTGCATTTTATTTCGGAATGAACATGCATTGTTAAAGTCGTGTCCTAAGTGTAATGCATCATGGTATAAGAAGAAAGAATCTGCTCCAGAAAAGGTGTTGTGGTATTTTCCCATAATTCCTCGATTTAGGCGTATGTATCGTAGTTCAGAAGATGTAAAACACTTGACTTAGCATGAGGATGAAAGGATTAAAGATGGAATGCTACGACACCCGGCGGATTCTCCGCAATGGAAAAAATTGACATTGATTATCCCGATTTTGGGCATGACCCAAGAAACCTACGACTTGCATTGTTTGCCGATGCATTTAACCCGCACGGTATCTAGAGTAGCTCCCACAGTACATGGCCCGTGATTTTGGCGATTTATAACTTACCTCCATGGCTTTGTATGAAACGCAAATATATGATGTTGTCTTTGTTAGTTTCTGGGCCCAAACAACCAGGAAATGATATTGATGTATACTTGGCTCCTTTAATTGAAGACTTGAAGCTAATGTGGGAGACTGGCGTAGAGGTGTATGATGGGTTTAGAGAAGAGAGTTTCACCCTGAGGGCTATAATTTTTGGCACGATTAACGACTTTCCAGCATACGGCAATCTATCTGGGTACAGTAACAAAGGTCAGTGTGCATGCCCTATATGTGAAGATAATACTGATTCGATGTGGTTGGAATATGGTAAGAAGAATATCTACCTTGGTCATCGTAGATTTTTGCCTTCAACTCATCAGTATCGATTGTGGAGAAAGGTGAAAGATTTGAACATTAATTTTGGGAAGCCTTTTGCAGGAGAGCTTGCTAAAAGAGGGTGGAAGAAAAAATCGATTTTCTTTGAGTTGCCATACTGGAAGTCTTTACATGTAAGACATTTCATTGTTGTGATGCATGTTGAAAAAACTGTGTTCGAAAGTGTCATTGGTGCCTTACTCAATATGCCAGGAAAGACTAAAGATACCATCAATGCAAGGTTGGACTTGGTTAGTATGGGGTCCTATAAAGAAGGGTACACGTACATATCTACCTCCGGCAGCTCATACTCTATCTAAAAAGGAGAAAACTGTCTTTTGTAACTTTCTTCATGGAGTTAAAGTTCCAGAGGGGTACTCTTCAAATGTTTCGAACCTTGTATCGATGAAAGACCTCAAGTTGAAGTCTCTAAAGTCCCATGATTGTCATGTTCTCATGTAGAGTTTTTTACCCATTGGTATACGATCCATTTTGCCCAACAAAGTGCGTCATGCCATTACTAATCCTTGCTTCTTCTTTAAAGCAACCTGTAGTAGAGTGATTGACCATGGAAAGTTGCCAGTGCTGCAAAGATCAATTAGTGTCACTTTATGTGAGCTTCAGATGTTTTTCCCACCTTCATTCTTTGACATAATGATTCATCTAATAGTTCATCTGGTTAGAGAGACACAATTGTGTGGCCCATGTTACATGAGATGGATGTACACGTTTGAGCGTTACATGAAGATATTAAAAGGATATGTTAAAAATCGTTCACGACCCGAGGGTTGTATTGCTGAACGCTACATAGTTGAAGAAGCTATTGAGTTCTGCACCGGCTATCTATCTAGTGTTGAACATTCTGTGGGGTTGCCAAGGGACTGTCACACAAGAAGTGTTGGTAAAGACAGGAAGCAAAATAGTGATGGTTTCAAGGAAATAAATAGAGCAAGCACACTTATATGTTTTGTGTAATGATAGTGAGGTTGATTCATATATTGAGAAGCACATGGACATGCTTGAGAGTAAGTACCCAAGTAAGAGTCAAGTTTGGTTAACAAAAGAACACAATCGGAGTTTCTTACTGTGGCTAAGAGATCACATTTCTTTAGAGTTTGCTATGAATCCTACATTGATTTCTGATAGATTGAGATGGTTAGCAAGAGGTCCAAATATACATGTTTTCTCTTACACCAGCTATCTACAAAACGGATACACGTTCTATACAAAAAACCATGATGATCAGAGTAAAATGCAAAATAGTGGGGTGACTCTTGTAGCTCAAGCTATGCATACATCAAGTGCCAAAGACAAAAATCCCATTTACGCGAATATGTCATACTTTGGAGTCATTGAACACATATGGGAGTTGGATTACAATATCTTTCGTGAGTCTGTGTTCAAATGTAAGTGGGTTGACAATAATAATGGTGTACAGATGGATGAGTCGGGGTTCATGCGGGTGAATTTCAACAAGTTAGGGTATAAAGATGAGCCTTTTATTTTAGCCTCCCAAGCTCAACAAGTGTTTTATGTCACTGATCCAGTTGATATCAATTGGACCGTGGTTCTGTTGACAAACAAAAAGCTATTGGTTAATGACATTGGTGATAAAGCACCAGAAGACAATATTGAGGATGATCCTTTCTTCGGTACATCACAACAAATACTAGGGGAAAGTACTTCTAAAGAGGACGTTGTGTATTTTAGAAAGGATCATAGCGATGGAATTACGTTTCGTGGAAACCAAAAAGCGAAGAGAAGAATATCATAGCAATAAGCAAATTGTATCGTGGAAAAGGAAAAGGTAATCTAATAATATCCTTTTAGGCATTTTTTGCTTTTTCTTCTTTATTCATCTTCATATTTTAAATACCTTACTTCATATTGATATTTAGTAGGAATGAAAGTGAATGGTTATTTACTTTTTTGTAAGCCTTTTGCATAAATACAACAATAACATTGAATATGTTTTATTGCAGGTTAGATGTCATCGCATGGCCATGACAGTGGGCATGATAGTGGTCACGAGAGTGATCACTCGCCGTGGAATGACCATTAAAAAGAATATCATCAATCGCATTTGAGTAAAGGACTTTCTAAACTTCCAAAGATGATGATACTTACTAATTAACTAAATTTATTACTTAGTTTAAACTATTTGGCATCTAATTTACATAAGTAATAATGCAAAGTTGAATGGAATGTTAAAGGCCAACCATTTGGTCAAAATGCTAGATAGCTTAGCTAGCTTCATTGGTACTAAAGTGAAGCAAACAAAGACTGATTACAATCAAGTCGAGTTGGAATGATATAGATGATCCCACTTTGGAAGGACTCAAAGATGAGCTATGGTGTTTGATCCGGTATATAATTTTAGATCCAGTATAGTTATCTTCCTTTATAATCGCTTAAGTATATATTTATAACCTTTTCATTGTTTGTGTGTGTAAGCGAGTTATTTTGATGTGGATGAGTCTCGGAAAGACTCTGCATTAATAAAGCTGAGTCTTACATAGGAAGTGGAGAACTAATGTGAAAAATAAATATATGACAGATTGTGAAGGGAATCTCATACACCATCCCCCACGACTATATAGTCCGATTATAACACAGGAGCAATGGGATGCCTTTATAACCAAACGAACCGAAGATGATGACTACATGGTTTGTACAATTTCCTTTTAACTTAGCTATATTTGACAACTATCATGCATTAATGTATATTTATGTGTATATATAGAAATTATGCGATGAAAATCGCGAGAGAGCAACAAGTCCTGATTACCCTTATAGAGGCGGTCTTAAGAGTTGTCAAGATATTGAAGGAGAAATGGTAAGCTGAACATCCTTTATTTTAAGTTTCACTTATTATAAATGAATCTTTAGATATATTTAGTAACAATTGGTAAATTTCAACAGCTACTGGAGGCCGGGAAAGATCCAACTCAATAATCTCTTGATCGGCATGTTGTGTGGCTAGAAGGCCGACTAAACAAAGATCGTGTCATTGACGATCCGAAAACGAAAGAGGTGGCTCAATGAATTGTAAGTGTGATAAAATTAAAATTGGGTTGTAATTTTGATGATAGTTATAATGTCTAATAATGTCTAATAATTTTTATGAATTATAGGAATCCATATCACAATCAGTATCACAAGGAGATATAACTGATTTAGATGGGCCGAATGACATCCTTGGTTGTGCCTTAGGACTTGAAGAGTATCTGGGTCGTCTGAGGGGTTTGTAACGTGGTGTGACTTAGACCTCTTTCTTGGGTCCAAATAGGCATAAAAACAAAAATAGTAGAGAAGTACTGTTGGAACAAATTGTATTCAAACTAATTGATGAAGTTGTGGAATTGAAAGATAGAGTTGGACCAAGGAATGATCTACCATCACCTAAGCTAGATAGCTTCAGAGATAGTTGCACTATTGCGTCCAATGAGGTATTAATCATTAGATCCTCTTTTTCTTGTACATATTACATCAATCTATACATATCATTTTTATTTTTTAATGATTTAGGGTAACATTAATAATGATTGTGAACTATATATATCAAACCCCGCTTAAATTGGTCGCAAGGGGATTAATTTGTAACGAACTGGGCACCTTACTGCACAATCTACCTATACCCGAAAATCATGTGAGGGTCAGAGTTGACGTTGTAATTGAGGAGACTGCACCATTGCCTGAACCAGTAAAAAGTACGGCCATGCGCCCAGGCGCATCTATCAGATTTAAAACTTATTTTTTTCATTCCTTTGGGTACCAATGGTGTTCCAAATCTCTCCCAATTCTATTCCCAACCTTCCCCAATGACAATGTTCGATGAATATGCTGATTTTGATTAGTTTTGGATTGATTTTCAATGTTTAAAGTGTATAGTTGTATAAATAAACCGTATAGATATTATTATCGTGTGAGATAGTAATTAAGTGACAAGTAATGGACATATTAGTCCTAGCTAAAGATTAAAATACCATGGGGATGACGATCCCAAGTAAATAGCATATCAAGGGAGGGGAGGTAATTGGCCCTAAGCTTGGACCCAAAGAACATAACTCGGTAATAGCTATTATCGGGTGGGTTTATCGGGGGAACCGTGTACACTACAAGAAAAACTGAAAATCCAAGACAAAACTTTCTGGGGGATTTTAATCCCCCACAAACTTTTCGGCGGATTTTTGACATTTGTGGGGGATTTAATCCACCAGAAAAGTTTTGGCGGATTTTTGGCATTTATGGGGGATTTTTGACGTTTGTGGCGGATTATAAAGTGGAATTTTTTTTTTTAAAATCCGCCGCAACTACCCTAATTTCCCCCAAAATATATATATATATATATATATATATATATATATTTTTAAAATCCGCCGAAAAACCAACAAAATCCGCCGAAAATGACCTCGGTCGGTCAAAGCAATCTTAATTCCGCCGAAAATGACTACCTCGGTCAAAGCAATCTTGATTCCGCCGAAAAAGCCAAGGAATCCGCCGAAAATGACCTCGATTCCAACGGCTCTCTTCATCCTCCCTTAATAAATCTGATTTCAACACTTCACTCTCAACACTCTCTCAACATTTCACTCTCTCAACGCTTCACTCTCTCAACATTTCACTCTCTCAACACTTCACTCTCTCACCATTTCACTCTCTTAACAATCCTCACATTAAATCTTTACTCTTTCTCAACACTTCTCTAAAATTTGTTTTGAAGGTATGTTTTAATTTAGACTTTGTTTTAAGTTATATTTTGTTTTAACTTATACTTTTTAAAAAACATTTTATTTGGTTATCACTATTTGAGTTTTTTAATTTAAATATGTTATTTATATTTTTTTTTAAATTTATTTAATTTTAAAAAACGTTTATATAAATTTTTTTTTTAAAAAAAAGTATTTTTCGGCGGACATTAGGGTATTTGCGGGGGATTTTTTTTTAAAATTTTTTTTTGGGGGAAATTAGGGTATTTGCGGCGGATTTTTAAAAAAAAAAATTTTGGCGGAAAAATCTGCCAAAAAGGCCAAAATTCCGCCGGAAAGTACCGGGGGAAATCCGCCGCAAATTCCCCCGCAAAAATCCGCCGGAAATGACTTAAAATCCGCTAAAATTACTGCGGAAATTCCACGAAAATACGTTATGACCAACCTTTTATCGCGGAAAAATCCGCCGAAAACACCTGTATTTGCGGCGGAATTGGGTGTTTTTTGGCGGAAAAATCCGCCAAAAAAACCCAATTTTTCTTGTAGTGGTAGTGGTTGTCCGATGTTGTGCTAAGCCAAGTGAAAAGAAAAATTAAACACACCGAGAGTTATATGGTGAGGGGTTCCGAAAGAACTCACTGAGATTTTATATCTCACTGTTTAACATTTGTGGATTTACAAATAAGCAGGGATAGACCAAGCAAACAGAGTAAGTGCAGTTGTGTATGGAGTTGCAAGTGTTTTGAGAGATCATTGTGATCTTATGTTATGTTAGTTATTGTCCTAGGGTTACATTATGTAACTAGTTAAGACATTGTGAACTTATGTTTCAAAGATGTTTAAGATTATATTCGAACTTGTTTTTAGTTATTGAACATCAGGGATTGTACTAATGACCTATTGCTATATATGCTTTATGTCAATTAGACTTTATGGTTGGCATTGTGCCTTCAAGTTAAGTAGATGAATTTATTCGTCTAAGTTATGGTGTTCAATACTTTAAACAGGTTTAGTACTCTGATGTATGCTGATTATGTATATCTTGGTATTTCCATGAGGTTTGAAATACTAGGATGTTTCATTTATACTCACTCATGATTGAAAAGTAAATTGCAATAATAGTAATTGACATAATGTAACTAAAAAGAAGGTAAATTACTAGAGATAAAAGTGCAGAAAATAACAACAGAAAATAAAGTGCATAAAAATTAAAGAACAAGAAACAAAAAATGAAGAGAAATTTGCATAAACTTAGCGTAAATTGAGAGGTGAATACAAGTGAGGAATGATGCCTCACAAACAAAATAGTGCTATTTTAAGGTCTAGAGTCATTAAGGGTCTTGATTATTCATATTAGGATCAGTTACAACAGCTACAGAATGTGAAAAACCAAAAGGTGCACTTATGCGTACAGGACACGGACCGTGTTGTTTCCCGTGTTACTCACGCGAATTGCTTCAAAAAATTCATTTTTCAACACGTACGGTCGTGCTATTTGGACACGATCTGTGTCGCTTCTTTTGTTTGCTTTTTCTTGCTTCCAAATGCCTTCTTTGGTTCCTTTTCTATACTCTTATTCTTGGGCCTTTCACCTTATGTCTTTGAAGCTCAACTCCTAACAATTTACTCCAAGCTAAACCTGAAAACCAAACATAACAAATGTAGTAAAATATCTCTCAAAAAGAACTAAAGTACCAATTAAGTGACTTAGAACCAATACTAAATTAACATCTAATTTGGACTTATCACTATTGTAACACTCAAAATTGTATAGAGCTCGGACTTTTCACGTCCTGGTCAGTAAACAAAAGTTGATCAAGGAAACAACTCAATTCCAAAGAGCACAGAACTCCAAGAAGGACCCAGCGACTGATCCTACACTCCACCCTTCTCACCCAGATTTTGACCCAAGCTGGCCCCTTGGCAAACAAGGTATGAGGCAAGGGGGGGATCACTCACTGCATTGGCTCCAATGCGATACCTATCTCAGTCTCGGGCTGCCATTGACCTCTGGCGCACCACTAACAATACCTTGGATCGTGTCCGGCTACTGACCCAGGTACGAACATATAATAAAAATACTACCAGAGGTTATGGGTGAGGGGTCGCAAAATAACTCACTAAAATTTGTAATCTCACTGTTTATTGTTGACTATTTTTTTTCAGACTCACATGCGAAAGTTAAAGAATTCAATGGCAAGACCAAGAATCCGGATTTTTGAGGATCTCACATTCATGGAGATTAGCATTATATTTTTTCTATTGTTTATGTTTAGTTGTCTATGTATTATGTTCTTACCGTAGACAAAGTTAGGGATGTATTAGGTTTATGCACTTGTTGTTTCAGATTAAGTACTCATGTGACTATTTCGAATGATTTGTATTAAATCTTTCAGTTTTTGAATTTATGTTATAAGACCTATCATCTTTAGTTGTTCTTCCTCGTTAGTTGTTCGATTTCTCTTAATCCAAATTTATTTAAGTTCATCTCTGAAATGCTAAAAGTAATATCCCGGATTTTTAATATCGACTAAAAACTCAGGATGTTACAAATATTAAATATCAAAAAAGTTAAATAATTAGTTTAAAATGAATACTCTATAAAAACAACATTTATTTTAATCCTTTGAAAATTGTTTTTACCGAATTTATGATAATTACTTAAAAGCTAACTAATAAAATAAAATAAAATATAATATAAAAGAAATACGGAATAATTAATTATTCAACTAATTAATTAAAGTTTCCTTATCATTCTTATTCATTACCCAAAATAGCCAAAATAAATGTATTTAAATAGTATAATATAAATACTATATAAAACTGCATTAATTTTAATCCTTTGTTACAAATTTTACCAAATTTATTCTAATTACATAAAAGCTAAGTATTAGAGTGAAATATAATTAAAAAGGAATAGTTTTGCATAAAAAATAATTAAAAAGGAAAAGTAACAAAATTAATTACACCCTAATTAAGTAAAGTTTCCTTATTATTATTCATACCCAGAAAGCCAAAATAAATGTATTTAAATAGTATAATATAAATACTATATAAAACTACATTTAATTTAATCCTTTCAAAATTGTTTTTATCAAATTTATTATAATTACAAAAAAAGCTATGCAATAAAGTAAAATATAATTAAAAAGGAAAAATGAAAAACTTAATTACACCCTTATTAATTAAAGTTTCCTTGTTATTATTATTCGATGAAAATTGTTTTTACCAAATTTATAATAAATACTTAAAATAATTGTAATAAAATCAAATAAACATAATTAAAAAGGAAAAATAAAAAAAAATTAATTACTCACTAATTAATTAAAGTTTGCTTGTAATTATTATTCAATACCCAAAACACCCAAAATAAAAGTATTTAAAGAGAGACGTTAATGAAAGTTTTGAAGTTGTGTTTTTGGCTGCAAGTGCCTACTTCAGTGACTGAGTCCACCGTTTCCTACAAACACAACTTCACTAACTTTAACTACAGATCCCCTTTCCCCCTATTAGTTCCATATATTATTAAGATGTTTTAAGAACGAGACAACATCGTACTTTTGATTCGTTAATGTTTCTGGATATGCTTAAAGATTTTAGAAGGTAATATTTCATTAAGCTTTGAAGGTCAATTGGTTGTGGACTTTTATTTTGGTTTTTGAGCATTTCATTATTTATCTTGTGTCAATCTTAGAGATCATATTTCTTAAAAGGAAGAAATTACACTGAAAGGCACTAGATTTTCAATACTTGTTTCACAATTTTCATTTCATAGTAAGTTTAATTATCTCCTAATGTATAAGCAATATGCCATGATATCAACAGAGGTTGTGTATGAAACTGAAGAGCCGATGCAGTTTTCTTAAGAGAAGGTATGGGTTCTGTAATACTAATCACTAGGCACAACTTTATAGTTTTTCAATCCTTTGAGCTTTTACTTGACTAGTACGTTTTCTTCAATTTTGTTTACTAAAGTGTTAGTGTTTTTGTTTATCTTTGAATTTTTGCAAATATATATATATATATATATTCCCAATCAACATCTGTTTGGTGAATGCTCTTTATTTTCAATAATCTTTTGTTGGTTTCTTCTCACGTGTTGGTTAAAATTTAATTATCATGTATGGAGTTATGTGGTGAGAATTTTAGTCAGTTACCCATTCAAGCAAATATCACACACATACAATATATTGTTGTGCTTGGGCCGCCAGCTATAGAATGTTATTTGGTAAAGATTTGTATGAACTAATGAAATATGATGCTAACTAATTTATCATATTTTCAAAATAATCTGCATGGTGTATGTGGTGTGAATCAGAATAACTAATGAGTGACTGGATATTCCAGTTATTTTGAATTTTGTCTTAATTGCAATCTACAGATTTTCTTAGCTCATTGATTTCATGGTCTTATCTCATTGATCCTCAGTATCTTAGTGTCTCTTTTTCTGTGCAGTTTGAGGATTCCGATTATGGTGAAATGTCTGGCCTTGTTGATCACCTTAAGGCGGAAGCTTTTGGTATTAGCATGTTGTATGATAAGGAGAACGAAGCTATTTTATCTATCAATTTGATAGTATCCAACATAAATCTCAGACGATTGTGATTTCCTTGATTAAACATGGATAAGGTCATATGCATAATTGGCCTTGCTGGTGGGATTTGAAGTAGCCTTGAGAATCTATTACTTGGTATGAAATGAAATCAACAAGTTGGGGGAACATAAATAGGCACATTGGTAAAACTACCAGAAGTTTTTTGATGTCTATTGTAATTAAAAATACAATCAGAGGCAGAATGAGACAAAGATGGGTTCTGTAATACAATCAGAGGCAGAATGAGACAAAGATGTGTTACTGCTCGCTTTGGGAATTCATGAGTTTAGAATCTGAATTGCCCAAGGAAATGACTCGAGGTCCTCGGTGTCATCAAAATATTTTTCATCAACAGTCATCAGTTGTTAAGGATGAGTTTGCAATCCCCATATGCAGAGAACGATATAACCTTCCAGATTCCAAAGTAAATATGAAACTGCTAAATTTTATATGATTAAATCTTTTAACGAAGATGACGTTCACAAGGGCATTAAGTATGATGTTTGGACGAGCAGTTCACATGGAAACAAGAAGTTGAACACATCATTCCTTGATGCAGAAGCTAAATTAAGTCAGACGGCCATATATTGTCCAGTTTTCCTTTTCTTTTCGGTTAATGATAGTGGACAGTTTGTAGGAGTTGCTGAGAAGAACTGGAGTTCAAAACTCATATGATTTAGAACCTTCAAGTCCACAAGAAAGCAAGAAGTGAAGTTGTTGGAAAGGAATAATATTCCAATAGAAGAGGTAATGGAGAGCAATATCATTAATGTTCTGTTAATGTTGTTGATGTTCTGACAGTACCACAGAGTACTTTTCAACATGCATAAGTGCCTTCACACTACTAACCTAGAGAAAAACTATATTGTAGCTAGATGCAATATCTTTAAAATCCGATGAAGTATGGTGTCTTCAACATTATGGAAAATCAACTCACCATTTTGGTGTGAGGAAGGAAACAGATTTTAACCGTGCATGTGCAGCAAAGCAAGCCTTATAGTGATATTGCAATAAAGAAACTCCCAAAGTTATATCAAACTTTTAAAGTTGATAGGCTAGGCACATGTCAGAGATATAATTAAGAAATAGTTAGTTAATAGAAATCTGGTAGATTTTTTATTTATATTACCTTGATGTTTTATTGTATAGCATTAATGATGAGAATTGGCTCTTCAAACAACCACAATGAATCTTGTGAATAATAACTTACTGCAAAATAAGCTCTCATATTTGTCCAGCATTTATAAACCCAATGACTTTTACTTAGTCAAAAAAACTTCCACCTTTCTTCAGAGCTGATACATCGTCACGAGATACAACATCAATTGAGGTGCCTACAGAATCCACTTCCTCATATGACTTATTCTTCGCTAACAAAGATCACATTGTTGAGAGAAAGTATGTAAGCAATTTGACATAAAATTAAACAACACAAGCAATAGAACAGTAACTATATGATTCTATTCAAGCTTTTAGTGAGAATCCAGTTACAATTGATTCGTAATTCAGTATAGTATAAGAGGTATAAGGGGATTCGGTACAAGAACATTCCCAATAAGAAGGAGAGAAGAAAACTGCTAGGAAGAGAGAGAAAGAAGATTTCCTTGTGACCTCATCCCACTATTTAGCTCACACAATAGTCATTGAGTTTCACACTTGCTCGTTTCACGCGCATACTCCTCCGTGGCACCTCATTTTCCACCTCATCAGCTGATTCATTCATTACAATACCCTCCCCTTTAAATTGAATCTTGTCCTCAAGATTGAAAGAAGGGTAATGTTGCTTAAACTCTTCCACATTCTCCCAAGTAGCAGCATCTATATTGTTGTCTTCCCACAGAACCAGCACCTGATCAATCAATGATTGTCCACTCTGTATAGTTCGTTTCTACAACACTGCTTGTGGCAATAAAATTGGTCCCAACTCAGTGTTAGTCAATGGTAATGGTAGATAAGGTTCTGAACTGTCACCTCTAAACCTCTTCAGTTGAGAAACATGGAAGACTGCATGAATTTTGGCAGTGCTAGGCAAATTCAACTTATACGCCACAACATCCACCTTAGCAATAATCTCAAATGGACCAAAGTATCTCATGCCTAGCTTGTTGTTATTCCTCAAAGCCAAAGAATGTTGCCTGTATGGTTATAACTTCACCAGCACCAACTCACCAATCTCAAATTGTACATCAACCCGTTTCTTATCAGCTTGAATCTTCATACGAGTTTGAGCTTTCAGCAAGTTCATCTTTAACTGCTGCAATATTGTTTCCCTTTCTGCCAGCTGCTTAATCACCTCTGGTGGATCAGAATTGGTAGTCACAGGTCTCACCAATGTTGGAGGGTCCCTTCCATATAGTGCCTTAAAAGGAGTCATACCCAAGCTTGTATGAAAAGATGAGTTATACCAATATTCAGCCCATGCCAAGGCCTTGTACCAAGTCTTGGATTGTCAAAGGTAAAGCACCTTAAATACATTTCCAAACACTTATTTAGGCTCTCCGATTGGCCATCGGATTGAGGATGATATGCTGATGACATTGCCATAGTGCCCAATAATTTGAAAAGATGCTGCCAAAAACTACTAGTGAACACCTTATCTCTATCCGAGACAATAGACTTAGGAACTCCATGCAGTTTCACAAACAGAGACATGAACATCTCTGCCACTGACTTTCTTGTATAGTCTTCCTTCATAGGAATGAAATGAGCAAATTTTGACAATCTGTCAATTACCACCATAATCACCGTAAAACCATGTGAATTAGGCAAGTCTGTAATAAAATCCATAGCCACATCCTTCCACGCTAAATTAGGAATAGGAAGAGGTTGGAGCAACCCAGCAGGAGGTGCTGTCATAGTTTTTGCTCTTTGACAGATAACACATTGCTGCACATATGTCTTCACATCTTGCTTCAAACTAGGCCAATGAAATTGAGCAGAAATTCGAGCAATTGATCGAGCAATTCATGCGTGTCCTCCCACTGGTGAGCTGTGGTATTCATATTGAATGTCTTTGATTAGAGCACTAGACTGAGGTACTACTAATCTGCCCTGCCAATATAGTAAATCATCTCTTGCAGTATATCCTGCTTCTGTATTTGTACCATCAGAGCAATCGTGCAGCATTTTCTTTGTTTCCACATCTTACAAAATTGCTTGCTTCAGTTTAACAACTAAGAGAGATTGTGGCTCAGACCAAACCATCATCAAAACTCGTGATAAAGCATCTGCTGGTATATTTTCTCTACCGGGCTTGTACTCAATTGTGCAATCATATCCAATAAATTTGTGCAACCAAGCTTGTTGCTCAGGAGTTTGCAAGGATTGATCCAATAGAGATCTAAGACTCTTTTGATCTGTCCTAATTACAAACTTGTGGCCCAACAAATAGTGTCTGAATTTAGCTATTTCCTCTGTTATGGCAAATAACTCCCTCATATAAGCAGATTGTTTTTGCATACGTGGAACCGTTTTCTTTGAGAAATAAGCTATTGGATGGCCCCCTTGACTCAACACAGCTCCTATAGCAACACCAGAGGCATCGATCTCCAAAATGAATGGCTCCTTGAAATTTGGCAGTGCCAAAACAGGCGATGTAACCATGGCTTCTTTCAATTTCTGGAATGATATCTCAGCTGCATCAGACCAATAGAAACTATCTTTTTTTAGAAGATCAGTTAAGGGACCTGCTATACTAGCATATGCCTTAATGAAACACCTGTAATACCAAGTCAAGCCTAAGAATCCACGAAGATCTTTAACATTTTGTGGTCTCGGCCAATCCTTGACTACTCGCAATTTTCCACTATCCATGGCAACACCTTCACCAGATACTTGGTGTCCCAAATAGTCCACTGTTTGCAATCCAAATGAGCACTTTGAGAGTCTTGCATATAGTTGATGCTTTTGCAAGGTTTGCAATACCAACTCCAAGTGAACTAGGTGAGCAGTCCATGATGGGCTATACATCAATATATCATCAAAGAAAACCAAAACAAATTTCCTCAATTCATGTTGTAGTATATCATTCATCAAGCTTTGAAACGTAGCTGGTGTATTTGTCAACCCAAATGGCATCACTAGCCATTCATAGTGCCCATGGTGAGTACGAAAAGCTGACTTGTGTCTATCCTCGGGTTGAAGTAATATTTGATGATAACCGGACCTCAAATCTAACTTTGAAAAGAATTTGTCTCCAAATAACTCATCATGCAACTCATCCACTGTTGGCATTGGGAAACTATCTTTCACATTTATGGCATTGAGAGCCCTATAATATGTGCAAAACCTCCACTTCTCGTTTTTCTTCTTTACTAAGACAATTGGTGATGAGAAAGGGCTTGTACTATTCTGAATTATCCCTTGTTGCAACATCTCCTGCACCATCAACTCAATTTGTGTTTTCTGACTATGACGATACCTGTAAGGTCTAACCTTCACGGGTTTAGCACTTGGCTGCAATACTATAGCATGATTATGTTGTCTTTGTGGTGGCAATCTGGATGGAGTATTGAACACGGTTCTGTATGTATGCAGCAACAATGCTAACTCAGGATCCATGTTATCAGGTAGCTCAAGCAGTTGATCCTCAGGGCAGTCAATTGGCATTTTATGCACTGTGAAGCATTCTCCAATAGCATCCGTGTGTTGTAACCTGCATAATTGGTGAAATTGTGCTTGACTAGGTGACACATTCTGCTCTCCTAGCAAGGTGATGAACTTTCCCTGTAAAAAGAATTTCAAAATAGAAGCAGAATAGTCTGCTACATGAGGTCCTAAAGTAGTCAGCCAAGAAGACCTAGGATAACATCTGCACCTGGCGGAAACGAATGGAAATTCGAGGTTGAAGGATTAAGCAATCCGAGGTTGAAGGAAATTCTCAGAACTACCTCCATCAACCAAGATTTGGACTGGAATCTGTCCAATATATCCTGTGAAACGAATGGTGCCAACACCACTACCACCATTCATAGCATTCAATGATAGGTGATGAGCTTCACCCTCCACAACTTCTGCAGTCCCTGTCTTATCAGTTTCTACTGTAGCAATACTGTCTTCCTCTTCCTCCTCTATTACAGCATCATCAATTGCTTGTTTGGACATTTATGAGAGTAAGAAAACTTCTCATCACAGAAATAACATAGTCCCTTATGTCTTCTCAATTGGATTTCAGCAGCAGACATGTTCTTAATGGCAATGTTCCTTGCATTAGTTGTATTGGGCTTTTTGGTAGTTATTGTTTGTATAAGTGTATGGTTTGTGCATAGAAGTGTTTGTTTTCAGTTTATTGGTATGACTATATTTCTCCTCAAACAATTTTGCTAGAGACACTGCTTTCAACATAGTATTTGGTGTAAGTGACTTCACATCTCTTCTAATATCCTCTTGCAATCCACTAATAAAACAATCTAAGAGAGCCTCATTACTCACAACCTCAGAACGATTCACAAGAGCAGTAAATTCCACATAATAAGCAGAAACAGAACTAGTTTGCTGTAATTTAAAAAAATTGGCTCTAGGGCAGTCATAAGGTGAAGGACCAAAATCTAGTTCAAGAGCTCGAGTGAATTGACTCCATGACTGAAATGGATTCACTCTTTCTATCATTTGGTACCATTGAACAATGACTTGGTCTAGGTGAACCGAGGCGATTGTCAACCTCTCAGAATCAGGGGTACTATAGTAATCAAAGAAATGTTGTGCTTTAAAGATCCATCCAAGTACATTCTTACCATCAAATCTAGGAAAATCCAATTTAATAGATCTAACATGAAATGGTGTTCGAGGAGTGAGACATTGTTGCTGTGAACTTCCAACCGGTGTTTTCATCTTCACGCTCAGGCCACCAACTATCACTGAGCTTGGTGTGGTTTGTTCCTGATCTTTCAAACCCATGGAATCCTGAATTTTCGCAAGAACTTCATTCAGGGTAACTTCGAGCAATTGATTGAGCAATTCATGCGTGTCCTCTTAATGTTCGAATGCACTTCAGCATGATTCTTCTCCATTTGTTCTGTAATTCGCTTCAATTCCAAGCTAAGTGTTAGATGAAGACTTGCTGTATAGTTAGTTTTAGATTAACCACAGTTAGTTCTCATTGTATAGTTAGTCATAAATAGTAAACATAATTAAATATTGGTTAAGTCTTTAACCACTTCAGTTATGCTATAGTTAGAAGTTAGTTACGGATATTAGATTGTATATAAAACACTTGTATTCTGTTGTAGAGTTAATTAATCAATGGAAAATTCATTTTTCACTTTCTTTTTCTCTGAGAGCTCCAAGTTTGACATGGTATCAGAGCTCAATCATATCATTGAGCTCTGGTTCGCCATTTCTGTTTCTTCGCCGATTGATTTCACCTCTTCATTTCGTTTCGATTTCGCGTTCCAGCACTTCGATTCTTGATTTTTCTTCTCGGTGAATCTTCAATTTCACTTTGATTCTTATTTTTCATCATTTCACTTTGATTAATCCCTAAATTCCCAAATTGTTAGGGTTTTCTTTTGATTCTTGATTTCATTTGAATCTCTTATCAATGGTGAGCCATAATCTGGAACAATACTCTGATTTCACCACAAACACATCTAATTCATTCTACATACATCCTAATGAGACACCTGCAGTGATTCTTGTTCATCCTTTGCTTGAAGGTAGCAAGAACTTTCAACCATGGATTCGTTCGATGCGTGTATCTTTGATTTCGAAAAACAAGCTGTTGTTCGTCGATGGAACCATCTCGATGCCTACGAAGACAAGCTCCATCTATAACCACTGGTTTCTCTGCAATAATGTGGTACTTGCTTGGCTTCAAAGATCGGCTTCTCCTAATGTTGCGAAGTCGATCGTTTTCTTTGACAAGGCGCATGATGCTTGGAAGGATCTCCATGAACAATTCGATCAAGGCGACATGTTCAGAATTGGTGACATTCAAAAGGATATCTACGAAGTTTCACAAGGTACACGCGATGTTTCCGAATACTATACTGAATTGAAGTCACTTTGGGATGAATTGGATAGTTTTAGGCCATTTTCTTCTTGTTCATGTGTTATTCTCTGCACTTATTGTGCTTTGCTCAATGTGAAGAAATTTAAGGAACAAGACTATACTATTAGGTTTTTGAAAGGATTGAATGAAGAGTATTCACATGTTAAGAGTCAAATTATGATGATGGATCCATTTCCTAACATCACTAAAGCCTTTTCACTTGTTATTCAACAAGAGAGAAATCTGCATCCTATTGTCTCTAGTTCCACATAATCTGAAACTGAAGGAAAGACTCCTTCACAAGTTAATCATGTACAAGGAAATGGAGGAAATGGTAGAGGTGGTTATGGATATCGTGGTAGAGGAAGAACTGGTCGTGGCCAAGGTAGAGGCCAAGGATCCACACGGTTATGTACTCATTGTAACAAGACGAATCATACTGTTGATACGTGTTACTTTCTTCACGGCTTCCCTCCCGGATATCAAACCGGAACTTAGAAGAACTCCACTAACTCTACCATTAGTTCAGATGGTGAATTACAGAAGCAAGATACCAACTCTGGAAATAGCAGCAATGCTGTTGCACTTACTCAAGAACAGTACAAAGAAATCCTTGAATTCATTCAAGCTTCAAAACATCGTAGAAAGGGTCCTGCCAACACTATTCATTCAGCCAACACTATTTCATTGACTCCAATTCCCAATTCATATCATTGGTGATTTTAGTTTATTTAGTAGCTGCAAACCTATCAAACACACTAGGATAAATTGTCCCAATCACACTTCTACAATTGCAACACACATTGGGACAGTTCACATCACTGAGGACATTGTCTTGTACAATGTTCTCTATATTGAAAACTTTGGCTCTAATTTGATTATGTTCCTGAATTAGCCATTAGTAGTCAACTTTCTGTTTACTTTTCTATTGATGGTTGTTTCTTCTTTCAGACCCATACCATCTCTACAAATTTGTTTCACAAGTAACTTGGTGTGCTAGTACTTCTAGTTACATTTGTAGTGTCAATAGGCAAATTTACTTTATCTTGTAAGTCCACAAATACTTCCTTACATAACTCAAATATATGGCATATGAGACTAGGACACCTATCTCATGATAGACATCATTGTATGGCCAAACAATTTAATATCATTCAATATAAGAATGCCAATTTACCTTGTGACATATGTCACTTTGCCAAACAAAGAAAGTTATCTTTTCCTATTAGCAATTCTGTTTCTACACAATGTTTTGAACTATTGCATGCGGATATATGGGGTTCTTATTCACAAAGTTCCATTTTAGGCCACAAATACTTTGTTACTTTAGTTGATGATTTTAGTAGATATACTTGGGTCATACTCATGAAACAAAAATCTGAAACACGTACCCACATTACATCTTTCATTGCTTACATAGAAATCCAATTTAACACCAAATTGAAGTGTCTTAGGAGTGACAATGGGGTAGAGTTCCTCATGAATGATTTTTACTCTAGTAAAGGAATAATTCATCATAGATCACGTGTAGAAACACCCCAACAAAATGGCCTTGTGGAACGAAAACATCAACACATACTTAATGTTGCTAGAGCCCTATCCTTTCAAGCTAGTCTACCACCCAAATTGTGGAGTTTTGTTGTTCAAATTCCATACATCTCATAAATGTAACCTCTTCTCCCATAATTGACAACAAAACACCTTTTGAACTTCTAAACAACAAAGTACCCGACCTTACACATTTGAAAGTCTTTGGATGTCTAGCATATGCATCCAATTTATTAGCCAATAGGACTAAATTTGATCGTAGAGCTAAGAAAACTGTATTCTTAGGCTTCAAAGATGGCCTCAAGGATACATTCTTTATGATCTACATTCTCACCAACTTCTCTAATCTAGACATGTTATCTTTTATGAGGACCAATTCCCTTTTTCACAAAGACCAAACACATTCTGACCCAATCATTCTTCCAAAAGACACCATCCAATCCTTTGATGCCTCCACACCTAATCAACCAAATAATCCACCTGCACAAAATAACCCACCTGAACCACCTTTACCTCACCCCATTTCTGAGCCAAACACTCCACCAACTGCACAAGCCAATAACAATGACCCCATCACATTAGATACCAATTCCTTAAACCCTACTTCACTTGACAGCAATAACTCTACTGTTGATCCACATAATTCACAAGTCACTGAACCTATCTCAGATAATTCCCTTGACAGTAATACTTCCAGCTCCACAAATTCATCATTACCTACCACTCAACCCCTTAGACACTCAACTAGAATAACTCACACACCTAGTTATTTGCAAGACTATCATTGTAGCTTCTCAAGCTGGGCCAATCATTCACAAGGTACTCCTCTTCTTTACCCTTTATCATTTGTGCTTTCTTATACAAAATGTTTTGATTCCTATAGAAATTTTTGATGCAATGTTTCCTCTGTTGTTGACCCAACCACCTTTTCTCAATCCTCTAAACACTCATGTTGGCAAAAGGCAATGCAAGCCGAGCTTGATGCCCTAGCCTTAAACAATACTTGGTCATTGGTTGATCTTCCTATAGGTAAAACTCCAATAGGTTGCAAATGGGTCTACAAAACTAAGTATAGGGCTTATGGCTCTCTTGAAAGGCACAAGGCTAGACTTGTTGCCAAAGGATACAATCAATTGGAAGGAGTAGATTACTTTGAAACTCTTAGTCACGTTGTCAAAATCACCAATGTTAGAGTCATACTTGTTGTTCTTTGTTTCTCAAAACTGGTTTCTTGAACAACTTGATGTTAATAATGCATTTCTCCATGGTGACTTAACTGAGGAAGTCTACATGACACCTCCACCTGGTTTGCTACCTCCAGAATCACCTTTAGGCAACAAAGTGTGTAAACTCAACAAATCTTTGTATGGCTTGAAGCAAGCCAGTCGGCAATGGAACCATAAACTCACCAACACTCTTATTTCTTTTGGATACAAACAATCTGAGGCAGATCACTCATTGTTTGTGAAGTCCAAGCCTCCTTTGATTACAATTTTACTTGTCTACGTGGATGATTTGGTTCTTGCAGGAAATGACATGACTGGAATTTCTTTTGTCAAAAGCACTCTTGATACTAAGTTTAAGATCAAGGATCTTGGTGTCTTGCGGTTCTTCCTAGGGTTTGAAGTGGCTCGTTCTAAAAAGGGGTTGCTTTTAAACCAACGCAAGTACATCTTGGAGCTTCTGCAAGATGCAGGGGTTCTCGCTGCTAAACCTGCTAAAACACCAGTTGATCCCTCTGTCGGCTTAAGCAGTGAAGGGGGGAAAGATCACCCAGATCAATTTGCTTATAGAAGATTAGTTGGAAGACTACTCTACCTTACAAATACACGGCCTGATATTGCTTTTTCAGTGCAACAGATAAGCCAGTTCGTTGCCAAACTTTCTGAGACACACTTTCAAGCTGTTGTCCACATTTTGAGATACCTTAAAAAAGCACCTGCACAAGGATTATACTTTCCTGCACAGAATAAACTATGTCTGTCTTGTTTTTCATATTCGGATTGGCCATGTTGTTTGGATACAAGACGATCTATAACTGGTTATTGTGTCTTTCTAGGTGCTGCCCTCATCTCTTGGAAGTCTAAGAAACGAAATATTGTGTCTCGTTCTTCATCAGAAGCTGAATATAGAGCATTAGCTAGCTTGGTTTGTGAGATACAATGGCTACATTATTTGTTCAAGGATCTGCAGATGCCTTAGAACAATGCTACAATTGTATATTGTGATAACAAGTCAGCTGTGTATCTAGCACATAACCTCACATTTCATGAAAGAACAAAACACATTGAAATAGATTGCCATGTGGTACGTGAGAAAATCCAAAACAAACTGATTCACCTCCTTCCAGTCAAGTTAGAAGCTCAACTTGCCGATGTATTCACAAAGCCTTTGCACTCTACATCTTT
Source organism: Oxytropis ochrocephala (assembly GCA_020916435.1). Lineage (NCBI taxonomy): Eukaryota > Viridiplantae > Streptophyta > Magnoliopsida > Fabales > Fabaceae > Oxytropis > Oxytropis ochrocephala. The sequence continues at coordinate 70,769,195 of CM037091.1, read as the reverse complement.
TCAATCATTCATTCCCAAGTTGGGTCTTTGCAACATACATAGCCCAACTTGAGGGGGGATGTTAGTTGAAGACTTGCTGTATAGTTAGTTTTAGATTAACCACAGTTAGTTCTCATTGTATAGTTAGTCATAGATAGTAAACATAGTTAAATATTGGTTAAGTCTTTAACCACTTCAGTTATGCTATAGTTAGAAGTTAGTTACAGATATTAGATTGTATATAACACACTTGTATTCTGTTGTACAGTTAATTAATCAATGGAGAATTCATTTTTCACTTTCTTCTTCTCTGAGAGCTCCAAGTTTGACACTGAGCTCCTTAATTCTAGTTCCTTGTCATTGTTCAAAGGATGAAAGCACCAATGTAAGCAATGCTAAAATTCATATAGAATTGCTTACATTGGAATTTTGTTGAAGCATATATATTCACTTGAAGCATATTCATATAGTCCCTCATAAAAGAAAATTCCAAGTGAATATGCTTCAACAAAATTCCAAGTGAATAGCTAAAATTCCTCTCATCCCAGACAAACTAAAATTCATTCATGATCTCTTTAATTCCTCTCCTGAATTGCCTACAATCTTTGAAAATTCAAATCTTTATAAGATATTTCATTCTTCAATTGCTCCAACATTTAGCTCTCAACCCACCAAAACAAAAGCAACTCCTAAAACTCAGCAGTCAACACAAATATCTGCTGAACATTCTAGGATCTCTAACGTAGAAAAACATGTGAAAAAGATCAAAATTGTTCTTAAGCAAGTAGCGATAAATTAGAATGTCATTCATGCTGGCCAGTCTGCGCTATAAGCTAAACAAAAGAAGTTTCAAGACTAGATGCTTACACAAGCTCTGGCTACAATCAAACCATCCTCAAAATCCCAGAATTTGAGTCCACTCTTGAGTCAGTCCCAATGGGGAGAATACCCCTCTTTGAATGATGCCAATGGGGAGAAAAATATATGAGAAGATATGAATATATATTAAGTACTAAGTGTTAATTAAGCACCTATGGGGAGAAAAAATAATAGAGAGTTGGATAAATGCTTTGATCTGTTTTAAATAAATATTAATGATTGTGTTACATCTTTTTATTCCCTCCTTTGTGCTTTCAGTGACTTATCTATATCTATGCTAAATATAGAGCATCTCGTATGTGCTAAACCGTATACATCTGTGCTTGTCAGAGACTTCTTTATGCTTAAATGAAACATATTTGTTCTGTCTGTAAGAACACATTTCTTTCTTACAAGCTTATACTTGTTTCAGTTGTTTTGCTTTTTGTTTGTACCTGGGTCGGTATCCGAATCTGATCCAAGGTGGTTTTAGTGGTGGCTCGCCTAAGGTCTGACTGGTCGTGGGATCGGGATGATCCTCCGGGTTAGAGTCGCCATGCTTGATGGTGATATCTGCAAACACTCTAATGCTTAAGTCAGCACACAAAAGTGGAGGAGGTGCAAAATGAACGAGAACGTACCTGATTTGAGATCTTATTAACAACTATTATATCAGAAAAGTTAAAATCTTCTCAAAAAGTTTGTCATTATCAAAATCGGGTACATTGAGGAAAAATCCCTTGAATAGGTTTTGACGGAAACAAACCTTTTTGACAAGTGTTTAATTAAGTTCTTTGATTCATTAGTATTCTGATAGATCTTCTTGACTGATATTAGTACAGGAACTATTCAATCAATTCCCAAGCAGGTAGTGTGCTAAGAAAGAACCACATAAAAAGAATTAAATAAAGTCTTAGAAAAAGTGAGTAAAGGCATGCATTGAGGTATTAAGAGCGAAGGCAGCTATAGTATCTTCCCAATTCAAGAAGATTCTCCTCATAGAAGCCACATATCATAAAAAGGCATGCTGATGCCTTAGAAGACATGACTGATGGTCAAGAGCTCATAAGAAGATAGATTACAGAAGATAACTATGTTACTCCTTAAGAAAAGACGTCTCTTCAAGAAGTCGAGTAAGAGGATATGGAAAGAAAAGGTAGGGTCTCAAGATAAGAAAACCCAACCCATATAGTCCCTCATAAAAGAAAATTCCAAGTCAATATTCTTCAAAACATCAAGAATATACATATGAAATCACTGCTCAGCGAAGAAAGATCAAGTGTTTCATACCATGTATCATTAATCAAAAGGTTTGTGAAAAGAATATTAAGGGATCTAGAAGATCCAACAACAAGAGTTTCTCCGTGGTTTAGAAGATACTTCGGAACATTGAGAAGACTCTTCAGAAGACACTTTAGAAGACATATCAGAAGTTTTCAGAAACTTCTCAAGTAAAAAAGCCAAGATCATACATTCTTAATGATCCACAAAATCTATGAAGATAAATGTGCACCTAAGAAGGTTGGAGATCAAGCCAAAAGAATATTCAATAGTGACTTACTCTAGTTCAAAAGATGAGAACTCATAAGTTTCAAGTGAGCACTGATACTTGTATGGATTCCTCCAAAAAGCACATAAAACTACAACAGCTTTTTCAGCAATGTTACCAACGGCTATAAACGACCATATTGACTTTGAAGGCCGTTTCCAACGACTCTTTTGAACTAAATCCTCTATAAATACATAATGGATGACCTCATTCAATGCATGAGAGTTCCTTAGAAGATTGAAATAATTTTCCCATCATACAGCTTCATAGAGAGACCTACAGAAGCTTCTCAACAAGCTTTTCATGTTCTTATATTCTCTCAACCATACTCAGTTCTCATCAAAAGTTATTATGGGAACATTTCTGAGTATGTTGATAGATTTGGAGATTATATCCAGTCATTAATCATCTTTTAACCCAAGCTATTTTATTGCCTTATGAAACCCTACCTTGTCATTATACCTTCTTAACATGGCATAGGATTGCTGGATTGTTAAAGAATAAGCCTAAGTAGGTTCTTAGGGGTTTATACCTTCATAACATGGCATAGGGTTTATTGTTTGTTAATGAAGGTGCCTAGCTAAGATGTTTCTTAGGGGTATTACAGTTACTAGAGCTATAGAATAAAACTATATAGTGATACAGTAGATAGAGCTACAGAAGAAACAATCATGTTCTTTAAGCCAATGATGGATTGTAAAATTTAATCTATTGGAGAATAGTGCAAATACTCATTGGATGTGAGGAGTGAATATAGCCCTTGTTGATCAGGGTGAACCACTATACTTCTTCTGTGTCCTTTACTGCTTTCTTATAGTTTATGTCTCATGGCACTTTGATCCAAAGAGAAAACCTCTTCTACAGTACTATTGTAAGAAGACTAATTTGAAAGACTTCTTACAATTTCAAGTGGAATCCTCTTTAACTATTTTCTCACAAACTCTACAACATCCTATATCTTGTTAACCAAGCATTTACTTCACAAAGCATTATCACTAGCGTAAGAAGCAAGAAACAGATCTATACTCTATTTATCAAAATATTTCTTACATTGTCCAGCTTCTAAGAAGATACAGTAGTCACAGTCTTCTAAGTGCTTACATCTACTTAGAATAGTGACTTCTCTGTTTCTCTCTTTCCAACCAATAACTCTATCTTCTTAGAATATTCTTTGCTCAGATGGAAGTAAATAATTTCTAAAGTGCTCTTCAAATTCATCTCTTCTTAGAAGGTTATTTGATATTTTCCCAAGTGATTTGGTTGGCCAAGCAATGAGTTTTAAAAAGGTCACAATTCAACACCCCCCCCCCCACCCCCGTTCTTATGACTCCAGTTGACTTTATATATTACAAATTTTCATCAACAATGATAAATAAATACAAAATGAGATTAAACATAAAAAGAGATAAAATACAAACATGATCTTGACTAAAAGATAGTAACAAGATTACAAATAAAACATAGTGAGAAGAACGAAAAGGAAAATTATTGTTGCAATAGAGACTCAAGATTATGCCATCACTCATATGCTAGAGTTTCGTGCTGATAATATTTTATAAAAATAACGAAACCACAGCAAGAAAAAGAACCAAGAATGAGAGATTTGTTTTATTCTCTTCACAAGTGTGTCTCTACACTAAAGAGTGTGAGTCCTATTTATACGTTGCAAATTGGCAAGTAAATGATCGATAATAAAAAGTCTCTAACAATCCATTTACTAAAGGGAGTTATGGGAAAAAATAGTCTCTTTTCTTCACTTGCAGCTATCATTCTTGGATTTCAATGGGAAAAAAATAGTGCATACATAAATGTTGTAGTTTTAAGAAATTCAAATAAAAAATTAGAGCTTCAAGCTAAGATCAATGCCACATCTTTCTGGTTCTCTCCCCTCCTGATTTGAGCCAAAAGTTGCATTTGTCAACTCTTTTTGATCCTTAACTTCTAAGAAGTTATAGAAAGGTTTATTATCTGGCACACTTGATTCTGAACGTTGGTGTGAATCCTCCATTTTATCCTATAAAGACAAATGGTAATAAAGATTGGACCCTTCAGAGTAATAATCAAGTACTTACAACATTTCACTTTCAATATATAGATATATAAGTGGCTAATCCAATTAATCTATCTTGTAATACTAACAATTTTACTTTTGAAAAAATTCTTTCAGCAATAGCAATCATAACAGGCAATATCATTCTATAAGTGATATTTACATTTAAAAAAGACTTCTATTGAAGTGGGAATTTCTCTTGGTAATTCATCATCATCAAAAAGCTTTAATTGTTTTTGGAATAAAAAAAAAAAGCAACAATAGCCTCATATTATAAAAGTTGTTCAAATTGTATCTCATTAGATGAATTTTCTTTTAACCTAGGCGTGAGTCGCCAAAATCTCATTAGATTAAATTAATTGATCTAATATGTATGAAAAATGTTCAATACTAAAATACTCTTTAGTTGTATGTGTGATCTCATTACCAATAGTTTCTACTTACACTAGACCAATATCTATCTATGTAGTAGTATGTACTAACAAAAAAGATATGTCTAGAAGTGCGTGCTACTTACTTTAGTAACTTGGTAATTTGCATGACCAGCCCCAACAATATCAGAATTAAACCTTCTGCTACTGTGAACTCGCTTCATGCCAACCATCTACAACATTAATAGTCAATTCATTACTATTGTTACATTACTTGTATGACAATGGAGCAGGACGGATGAGGAATATCCTTTCGTGTGTCTACCTTGATAATTCACAAAAACACACTAAAGGTGAACAAGGTTGGTTTGGGAAATTCCAAGACATCCCAAACTCTAGGGTTTTCTATTTCTTTGTAATTGTTTTCAATAAATGTAGGATTTTATTTATAGTGTAATGTGCTTTTGATTTTAGACTTGTTTGCAATAGAATTGCATAAGGTATTTAGTTGCTTTGATGTGGCCATGAGCCTTGTTTTCTTATCTCTAAATGGATTGTATGTTGGGGTTAGGATCCAATAGACCCAACATATAAATACTATTTCACTTCGTGTAATTCCTTAGACTTTGATGAATGTGAAATAATATGCTACATTTGCAAAAATTATTTGTTAAAGTTTTAGATCTGAATATTTGCGGTTTAAATTTAGTTAGATCTTGAAATTTAAGTCACAATTGCTCAAAATTTTAAGATCAAGATCTAATAAACTTTGTGGAGGAAAATTAGTCGAAACAGAAAAATTGTTCTCCTTTCCTATCATACTTTTAGCAACAGATATATATTTCTAGCTAGCAACTGTTTTAAATACTCTTGATTTGGTTTAGCTTTTCAAAGTTTTTTGTTCTTGTTTTTGTGTCTTCAAAATTTCTTAGTTTTGTCATAGTAGACTCTATTTTTCATTCCTATTGGTGATTGATCACACATGTATTGGATTTTATTGTAACATCAACACCAAGGTTTGGATAGTAGCTTATAGGTCCCTTTTTCTAGTTCTGAACGAGAATTGAGTGGCTTGAGTGACCTACTTACATTGTGTCTGACCACAAAAACTCTTGAGTGAGAGTGTTTTCTGAAAAGCCTAAACACGAGTGGAGTGATATCTAGAGAGGTAAACACTTTGGTGTGGACTTATTCGTGGCTGTTTTTTGTACTAACTTTGTCTTGTAGGTAGACACCAATAATAATGACAAGATGAAGTCCATATTTGATAGGAGGTATGATCTTCCTAGGAGATATCATTATCCAAAAAGGGTATCATTCTCCAAGAAGGTATCAATATCCAAAAAAGCATGATTCTCCTAGGAGATATCATTATCCAAGTAGGGTATCATTCTCCAAAAAGGTATCATACCCCCGAGAACATATCATTCATCTATGAGATATGACTCTCCTAGTGAGTATTTTGACAAAAGAAATAGGAGGCCTTCATATGTTGTTGAGGAGGATGAAAGGAGCCATAGAAGGACGGACAACAAAGAAAGAAAACCCTCCAAGAATACCCACACCAATACTTGGAAGTCCAACTCCAAGATGAAGGAAGCTTCAACACCACAAAAGGTAAAAGGTAAAGTTTCTACCAAGTGCCAAATAGTAAGGAAAATTTCTCTCTCCTCCTCCTACTATTCCTTCTACCTTTCATACTAGATGTCTTGTCTCAACTAGACTATGTTGTTTGCAAATTGATGTTGGAAGTTGTGTTAATTGGGCTAGCACTTGCTTAGTTACAAATCTCAATCTTCCCACCATCAATCATCCAAACCCATACAAAATACAATGGCTTAATGAGCAAGAAGAATTGGTTGTGGATATATAAACAAGTGTTTGTTAGTTAGTATTCCTCACCTCGGCCACATCTCACTCTCAGCCTTCGGTGTCTTAGCCGAGTCACCACACGTGGTCAATGTACCCTCCACCCAAGTCTCATTGCACCTCGATGATTCCTCTTCATCCCTTTGGGGCTTCAAAATATTTTATCTTTGTGTGTTCAGCCTGAACGGCCCGTGTTATAGCAAATATTACCTCTTCCCTAGTGTCTTTATGGATGCCTCGGTCCAATTTTAACCTTGTATTCATCCTTCTCCCCTCGGCCAACGACTTAATTTATTTTGGGTGTTAACAATATCATTAGATAAATTTTATTTTAAGCCAGGTGAGAGTCGCCAAAATCTCATTAGATTAAATTAATTTATCTAATATGTATGAAAAATGTTCATAACTAAAATATTCTTTAGCTGTATGTGTGATCTCATTACCAATATTTTCTACTACACTAGACCAATATATATCTACTAGCTCCCTCCAGTCCCTATTATAAGAAAAATTTACAGTTTTAGATTCAATGAGTAAATGATGTATCAGACCTATATTACAGGCAAGATATACATAAGTTATTCAATAAATCTAAAACTGCAAATTTTTCTTATAATAGGGACCAGAGTAGTATGTACTAACAAAAAAGATATGTTCAGAAGTGCTTGATACTTACTTCAGTGACTTGGGAAAGGATTACATTCCCCTTGGAAAGATCACCTTGAAACAAATGCATAGGAGGTGGAGTAAGTTGAGGAGTAGAAAATGGTTGGAAATTTGCATGAGCAGCCCCAACAATATCAGAATTAAACCTTTTGCTGCTGACCTCCATACTTAGAAAGACAGGAAGAAAGTATAAGTAAGAAGGCAAAAGCTAGTTATTTTATATAAATAACGGTTTACAAAAATTAAGGCATTACACCAGAGCCCCTCGTGGGAATTGTAAGTACCTACAACATGATTGTCATTTGTTGATAATTGGTGTGGCATGATATAGTGAGAGAAACTTGGAACACCTTGAAAATTAGGTGGTGGAATCGGATAGTCGTCTCAGGGATGAAGTGTGAACTCGCTTCATGCCAACCATCTACAACATCAATAGTCAATTCATTACTATTGTTTCTTATTTCTCTAGTATAGACCTTAATAGGTCTAACAAGAACTGTTAGAATTCAAAAATTCCACTTGATGACCATGTAATTGAACTTGTTAGCAGTTTTTAGGAGAAAAATTTACCTTATGTTCCTGATAAGATGAACTTTGGATTGAAGGGGGCTCTTGACCAGTGTGCAGTCCATTTGACAATGATCCTGAAGAAACCTTACTACTGCCACCAAAATGATTCATCTGCATCTATATTTTACATGTACACAGATTCAGATAATTTCATACAAAACACATAGACTTAGAATATAAAAAATTAATAAAAACCTCACCAAGGGTGGTAGTGGTGGTGGTGGTGGAGGTGGATGATACCGATTCTTTCTCTTTTGATTGCCAGAGTTAGATTGGCTTCTATGATCTATCCCTATCACTTCATTAATGTTAGATTTGGACTTACATAAAGTGAGATTCATAAGAAATAGTTCATGTTCTTGAGCAACCACACCTGATCCACTACCAGATGGAGGAGCATGATGAGATGGAAAATTACTTGATGCAGCACCATGTGAAGAAGGCTTAGAAGTTTGATGATGATGAGATTTCAAAGATGCTGAAGGATTTGTTGTTGTTGTTGATGATGATGATGTTGTTATATCAGCATTTTCCTCTTTTCTCAAAATCTTCTCAAGTTCAACAAATCCAGGCCCTCTTTTTGGTGCTCTTGTACGCTTTTGTAGTTGTTGTTTCTTCATTCCTTCTAATACCATTTCAACCAAATTCAACCCAAAGGTGTATGAATACAATACAAATACAAATTACAATTGAGAGATTTTGAGAATTAATATATAATTAATAAGAGGAGAATGCGGTGCAATTAATTAAGGAGAGTAAAAGCAGAAGAAAATCATATTATATGTTTAGAAAGTGTGGTATCTATCTTATTAAGTAGTTCCCGGGATTTTTGCACACCCTTTTGAATCTCCAAGAAAAAACAAATCAGACATCATAGGAGGAGAGAGAGTTTTTCAAATCCCCGGAAATCCAAGTATTCATCACAATCTTTCCTGCCTACCCGCTTTTCTTGCACTTGTTTTTCTCACACTAGTTCCTTTCTCTTCTCCATAGGAAAATAAGTTTCTAAGGACTCTACTGTCAATTTCCTTTCTCAAGTGGATTGAAGCCGAACAACTTGTACAGATAACTGCCAAGAACTAAATCAAATTCGTCAAGAAAAACATCCTAGCCAGGTTCGGCATTCTAGCCGTCATCATTACTGACAATGGAACACAATTCGCTGACAAAGGATTTTGAAAATCGTTGGCAGATCTGAACATCAAACAACACTTCACCTCCGTTGAGCATCCTCAGACCAACGGACAAGCCGAAGCAGCCAACCGTGTGATGCTCAAAGGGCTGAAGAAAAGATTGAAAGGGGCTAAGGGAGCATGGACCAACGAATTACCATACGTCTTATGGGCATACCAGACAACACCGCATTCCACCACCGGCGAAACACCTTTCAGGTTGACATACGCATCGAGACCGTCATTTCCTTAGAAGTCGGAGAGTCCACATGGAGAACCTTATATCCCCTCAACAGGGAGGAAAATGACAAAGCCACAAGGGAAGAAATCGATCGAGTCCAAGATGTCCGGGACCGGACATGTAACGCCCCAAAATAATTCAAGTATTTATTTAATTAATTTATTTAGGTGTTATATTGGTTGATTTTATAAAAATAATAATAGGGTATTTGATTTAAATAAGGAGTGGTGTTTAGTAAACAAGTGAGTGGTAATTTAATTATGTGAGGGTGTAGTGTTAGAAATTAATTAAGTGGTAAGGAGGGCTCAAGACACTAGAGTCCATAATACTTAAGCTCTAGGGTTTGTGTCTTAGACACTTGGGAAGAAAAGAAAAGAAAGAAAGGGTGCGCCGTGAGAGAAAGGAAAGAAACAAAGGAGAAGAGAAAAAGAAAGAAGGGTGCGACGTGAGAGGGAAGAGGAGAAGAGGAAGAATTCGCGAATTGAAGGGAAGGAAGGGTTTGGCTTGTTGCTGCATTTTTGGTGTTGTGGAAGGGTTTCATCTTCAACAATTCTTGAGGTAAGGGTGGGTTAAACCGTATAATGGGAGACATGATGGGTTGTATGTGGGAATTTAGAACTACCTTGCCTATAACGTGTTTGATATTATGCTTGATTGAATTGTGCTTATATATATATATATATATATATATATATATATATATATATATATATATATATTGATCGTACCTTGATCAATGAAGTGTTGTTGTCCTTTGACTAGGCCGGTCGTTGAATGGGAGAGAGGACCGGTCTTGGCTTCACGCTGAGCACCTCGGGTGTTACCTGCAAAGACACTCAGACGATCAAGTAAGTGGTCGCTCGGGCAGATAACACAAGGTAAGAGAACGTATCTGATGCCATGTGCGAATGGCGTATATATACTGTAGAGTCCGACTGTTTTGCGAAAATTTCTGCCGGTTGCGAGAAGTGCGCTCCAAGCGATGGACTTGGGCCGGTTGGAGCTGATTGTGGGTCGACGGCCCAAATGCTGTTCGTACCTCTTGGTTTTGCTGATACACCCCGGAACAGTTGCCCCCCAAGCCTAGGTCGCTTAAGAGCGGGCTGAGGCTTGAATCGCTGCCCCAAGGAGTAATGCTTCTTGATGAATCCTTCATAGTGAAACGGTCACGACCGCTCGCTCCTGATGGGACGGTCACGGCCGTCTGCGAGGCGTCGGCCGTGCTGACACGACGGTTGGACTTTTTGCTGGCATTTATGATGCGACGTTTGGTGATCTCGAGGTCATTCAATGACAGCTCTTAGTGAGAAGGTGAAGCGTTGCGACGTTTCGTCTCCCGGTCCCTTCGACGCCTTGGGCCTGCACTATAAATACCCCTTCAGTTGGGATTGTTCCTTACGTTTCTGCGAACTGCTCTGCCACCGACCGACCTTTCTGCCATCGACTTAGAATTTGAAGTGAATCCCTTCGTTTGAGCACCAAAGCTTCCTCGACCAATTCCCTGTATTCTTAAGGTATGAATCGACCTTACCTTTGCTTTAATTTCTGATTTTTGTGGTTTTCTTTTGATCGCACAATTTCCACACCTCGTGGTAGGGGGTGTCAGGTCTGGGGACGACCAAGTCGCCCCCTCTCGCGAGTGCACTGCTCGACCGACCTAACCCGATCCCCTTATCGCAGGTGTCGTATGCCACGGTTGAAACAGACCGCTCGCATTCTCGAGGGGCCATCGCAATCTTTTGCTGACCACATGTCGAGGACATCTAAGGCCGAAGAAAATTCCAAGTCGTCTTCGAACGACGGGAGTTCTAGCTCTTCTAGCAGTTCTGGCTCGAGCTCTAGTTCTTCCAGCATTGGATCGACTAGCTTGGGCAGCTCTAAATCCAAGTCTATCAATTCCAAAGATAACTCACTGAATCCTCCACCGCCGTCGTCTTCCCCGGCCTGCAACGCAGGAGAAGATGGGCGATAGAGATTGAGGGCGATCTTTGAGCGCCGCCCGTGCCGTGGGCGAGACAATGGCGAGGCGGTGAAACCGCCAAGGTGATCGGGTTGAGGTGGCTGCTGAAGAGATCACCGTTCGTTCGGTGGCAAGCTCCTCTGGTCGAGGTGTAAATGCTGACGTGGAATCGGCGGGAGGAGAAGACGTCCTGCCAGATCTGTCCCGAGACCGGGCTGACATGTCGTGGGTGTCGGAAACCCTTCGCTCCAATCGGAGTATAATTACGGTTGGCCACTGGGCGCTGCCCGCACTGCAGTTGCATTTCAAACACTCACCGGGCTGGAGGGTGAGAGGCATGAAGGAGGGAGAAGACATTGCCACTTATTCAGATAACCTTAAGTTCACGATGCATCGGATCGTGTTCGAGAGGATGAATATCGTTCCACCCTTCTCCGAGTTTCAACGCGACGTTCTGCGTTATATTGGGGTCGCTCCTTCTCAACTTCATCCAAACGCATGGGCGTTTTTAAAGACTTTTGAGGTGCTTTTAACCAAGCTCGGTCGGCCAGTTTCAGTTCAACTCTTTTTCACAATCTTCGAGCTGAGCTGGCTCAGGGAGAAGGCAAACAAGGAGAAAAGAGAGCAGGTCTCCTTTAAGACTCAGAAGACCCAGCACCGGTACTTCAAAGCGTTCCAAGAGTCGTTGGGCGCTGCCTGGAAGAGCCAATATTTCTGGATCGTGCCAAACAAAGAAGCGGGCAAAGCTATTTCTGAGGTTCAGCCCGATGGGATGCTCGGTGAACCCTTTTTCCCCATCATGTGGAATGAGGCTCATTTCTTTAGAAGGCCCGACGACTATATATATTCCACTAACGACTTGAGTGCGGCCGACTTGGAGTCCTTACACATGATCAAAACTTTGGCGAGCATGATGCCCCCAGAACCCAAGGGCGGCCTGCCTTGCCGGCCTTTTACGTTGCTCGTGGGTCGAGCTCTTGAAGCTGAGATTGGTTCGCATTTGAACTTTAACTTTATATCTTATTTACTGCTCGCTCCTCTTAACCCTTGATTCGTTCTATTTTGCAGGAAGGATGGCCGGTAAGTCTTGGGCCGAAATTGAGAAAGTCCTGAACCCCGCCGCACCTCCGGGGGCCAAAGGTGCACGAAGGACCTCGGAACGTGGTCCACCTGGAAGGGCCTTCAAAGGTGCCTCCCACCCCCAAGAGCCAGGGGAAGAGACCAGTCTCCAATGCCGGTCGCCTCTTTGCCAAGACGGTCGTTCTCCCAAACGGAGCAGGCTTGCACTTCAAGAAAAATGAGATTTTTTGGCGGATTTTTCCGCCAAAAAACACCCAAATCCGCCGCAAAAACAGGTATTTTCGTGGATTTTTCCGTCGATAAATGGTGGTGGCAACGTATTTTGTGGAAATTCCGCGGTAATTTCCGTGGATTTTAAGTCATTTCCATGGATTTTTATGGGAATTGCGTGGATTTCCCAGTACTTTCCGGGGAATTTTGGACTTTCTGGCGGATTTTTCCGCCAAAAATTTATTTGTTTATTTTAAAATCCGCCGAAAATACACTAAAATCCGCCAAATTTTTTTTTTTTAAAAAAATACATTTTTTTTTTTTAAAAAAAAATTTAAAAACATTTTAAAAAAGCTGAAAAAACGTTTTTTAAAATTAAATAAATTTTAAAAAAAATATATAAATAACATATTTAAATTAAAAAACTAAAATTGTGATAAAACCAAATAAAATGTTTTTTAACAATTAATAAATTTAAATTAAAAATATAAATAGCATATTTAAATTAAAAACTCAAATACCAAATAATAAACATCCATAATCAACAATAAAAAAAAACATTCATAATCAACCAAATAATAAACATCCATAAATTCAAATCCAACAAATCACTCCGATATCCATAATAATAAACATACATAATCAAATATAAAACTACTAAGGTGCGTGCTCATCGGAGTCATCTCTGTGATAATATTGATCACCTCGTGCTGGTTGATCATCACTGAACAAACAAGCCTCTAACGCACTATAATTTAGATCAATATTATTATTGAAAGGATGGGGTGATTCTTCTTTGGGTTGAATATCACATTTTCTTGAGGTGGTGGTAGTCTTTGGGGGGAAGATCTTGGGATGGATCTCGCTGTCATTGGAGTGGTGGTGAGTCTTTGGGGAGGATCTTTGGGAAGGATACCGAGGTGGTGGATCTTTCTTTGGGGATCTTCTTGAGAATAATGGGCCGGGAGTATGTTGTGGATACTGCTGAGGGTACGGAGGATACTGAGGCCAAGACTGTGGCTGGTAGGAAGCCATATGTGATGATGATGATGATGATGGCCTCGAAGGATGGTTAATTTGAGCCATCAATCGCTGAAAACGCTCCTCGCTTCTCTAGCTTGCTCGTGCCAGCGCTCCTCAATGATCTAGCTAGCTCGCTCGTGCAGCTCCTCAATGATCCTAGCTTGCTCTTCCGGTTGTCGTGCATATTGCTCCGCCGCTCGCTTCAACCTCTGGTTAAATTCTTTGGGTCAATTGATCTACCACTGCGTTGGAAGCGGCGGATAAGAACGACGATTACTCTCTGTCCCCGAATATGATCGACTCTGCAGAATGCTTTCCTTGAAGAACTTGGGTCCCATGCTGCGGATCCTCATCAACGATCACTCTTTTGTGGGCCAACCGCTCTATCCCACATGAGCGACCCACTCTAGCCTCCTCCTCACGATCGATGACCCATTTGCTCTGCAAATGAGACTCACGCCACTCGGCCATCCCAAAAGATCATAAGCATCCTAAAAAACAACGAGATAAATAAATAAATATTAATAAAAAACAATAAAAACAATATATATATATATATATTGTATTTAAAGATAAATAACTAATAACATAATGTAGTTTTACATGAATCCTCCTCGCCCTATCATGGATAAATGAACCATCCTCCTCTCGCATATACAAGTTGCGATGCAACTCGAACAAACCGACCTCCCGTCCCAGTTCTTCCTCCTAGATACATAATTTTATTATTTAATAACAACTACTTAATTAATTAACACATAGTTAATAAATTTAATTAATTGATGAATAAAAGTAATAGTTATAAAATTACGTACCATGCGCTGGTGATGAGTTCCAGCACTAACACATCCACCTGAGTGATTGCAGTAGGCGCCGGCATTTTCAGAAGCACGGTTCTTCTTAGCTTTCTCTGCTTTATTTTTAAATTCAGGAGTGTCCCAATACGCGGCGGTGTGCATAAGCCTCTGTCCCATAAAATCGAGTTTTGCCTTTGCTTGCCGTACACCCCGATGCCATTTCCGTAGTATCTATCACTGCATCTCTTGTTGAATGCATGCTCAACATCTTTCTTTTGTTCCGGTAACCATGTACATTGTTCCTATTTAAAAAAATTAGAAGAATATTGTTAATACAGACAAATTAAACAATTCAATAAAATAATTAAAAATTAATTATTTCATAGAACTTACTTGGAAAGAATTGAGCATGGCCCTAAAATAGTCTTTCCTATCTTCTTTATCTTTCTTAACAGCAGTCCAATTTTTCCAACCTTTGAAGAAATTCTGCTGAATTGCGTTTATGACTGCGGTGGCTGCAGGCTTTGAAGGAATAAACCTGAATTTTTTTAAAAAAGTCGAATATTTTGGACCACGAAAGTAGTTGTATAAAAGGCAACAAAAATTAATAAATAATTATATACTTACGAATCTCCTTGAGGCACCACGATGCGGCGACCATCTTTCAACATGTCTCACCAGAAGTCATCCCCGCCATGATCCACCTAAGAGGTGCAAAGCCACTACTACTACTACTACTCGCACCATCTGCGGGTTGGCTTTGGCAAATATCGCCAAGAGGAACAACACAACAACGCGCCCCGTCTGTGGCGGCGTTAGGCGAGTAATAATCTTAGGCTCCCACCGCCGTATCCGCGACAGTGGAGGAACATCGTATGTGTCGTCCACGATCGGATGAGGATCGGATGATGATGACATACCTATATACATATATATATATATATACATACATTTAAATATTAAAAAAGAAACATGTATATATATTGCATAAACATTCGTACAAATATTCATACAAAATAACCATAAATATCCATACTATTACGATTTACTAATTAAGTACCAAATAAAACAGAATAACTAGAAAAACTAATTTGAATCCCACTCATTCTCAAAATCATCATCATCGGATGAGCGAGGAATTCTTGATACACCAATATGTTCTTCTCGCATCTTCATCAAGATCTTCTTCGTCATCAACTTCATCAGCGGTGTTTGGTTGATCACATAAACGAGTAATGGGTTCCACTTGAATCACTTCATTTACATTAGACATCTCATCCATTTGAAATGGGACATCTTCGATGTGTCATTTGTCTCAATCCGCCTCTTGGTTTTGTCTTAATTGCGACACACCACCCACGCCTATCGATCGCGTTGATGGATAAGGGACATAATAGACTTGTCTCACATTTTGAGCAATGACGAGCGGATCATACAATCGATATCTACTACTCATTTTAATGTCGATCAGATTTGACTTTGGATTTACCCTTGTTCCTCGGCGCGCATGGATCAAACCGATTACAATAAAAAGCACTACCGTCGACTATAGTCTAGATAGAGTGCGCAACTTCGTATATGTGTTGAATCACACCATAAAAATCACCTTCACCACCTCCAGTGACACCCTTCTTGCAAACTCCACTATTGATTGTTTCTCTGCCCTGTGTCCATTCATTATTGTGAAATTTGTATCCATTGACAAAGTATGTGTGCCATTCTTTAATTAACACATCTTCGAGGACCGTCTGATAAGTTCCTCAAGTGTTGGTTGGGAGGAGTTGGTGGGAGGGCATAAACACGTTGCCTAAACCACATTGGAAAATGTGCATTAATATAAGCCGAAGATTGTTCTTCACTTATTTCCTCAGATGACAAGAATTCCCTAAAAAGAAATAATTAATTGTTACACATTTGTCTACTTTTATTAACTTAATTAAGATCGATATATATATAGTTAATGTTGAGGAATACATACTCAATGAATGGTTGCACCTCAGTACAGTTTATCAACACATGAATATGTGCTGCCTTGAACTCTTCCTCTGTCAGCCAGTGAATTGACTCCCTCCCAGATGGACGACCGGGTAGACAAAAGACAGACAAAGCTAATTCATGTCTAGG
Organism: Oxytropis ochrocephala; assembly: GCA_020916435.1. Lineage (NCBI taxonomy): Eukaryota > Viridiplantae > Streptophyta > Magnoliopsida > Fabales > Fabaceae > Oxytropis > Oxytropis ochrocephala. Next base: position 70,752,676 of record CM037091.1, on the reverse strand, counting down.
ACATTCAACATCCATTTCATTTCGACTGCTTCTTGGAGCAAATTCATTCTTGAAATAATAAGAACAAAAGTTGGTTGTTTCACGGTGTAAGTATGAAGAACATATCGATCCTTCAACTCTAGCTTTGTTTTTCACCGATCTTTTTGAATCACCCATGAACCTAGATAATTAAACGATATGTTAATTAATTAATTAATAATGTTATTTTTTAAACTTCCTTAATTTATATTATAATAAATAATCGACCTTTCAAACGGATACATCCATCCAGTATTGGACAGTCCGCCAAGTTTAACTTCGGATGCACGAGATGCACCGGTAGATGCTCCATAGAATCAAAGAAACCAGGCGGAAATACTCTCTCCAACTTGCATAAGATAAGTGGGATGTCTTGTTCCATTTTTGTAAGATCATCAACTTTTAGGGTTGCTGAACACAAATTCTTAAAGTATGTACTTATTTCAATCAGCGGGTTCAAAACGTGTGTTGGCAACGAACTAAAGCGATGGGAAGTAAGCACTCCATGAATACATGACAATCATGACTCTTCATCCCATGCAACTTCCCATTATCCACATCCGCACATCTAGATAAATTGGAAGAATAACCGTCTCGGCATTTTCAACTCTTTTATCCACCGATAAAAGCGCTTTAGCTTCTTCCTTAGATAAAGTATAATAGGCTTTGGGTTTCAATGTCCTAGTACCTTGCTCAACCAACAACAAATCCTTTCGTCTACAATAATGAGCTATGTCCTTCCTAGCTTTCTCATTAATTGTCTTTCGTTTTACCTTTCACGTCCATGACGATTGTTAAATATGTTATCAAAAAATTCTTCTCTGTATGCATTACATCCAGTTGTGTCTCGATGAGATTATCTTTCCAATAGGGAAGTTCCCAAAAGATACTTCTCTTTGTCCAACATGTGCCATTGCCCATAGCCTTCGGACGAGAAACAACACCCGCTACGACTTCCAATGGAGGGATGTCTTTAACAACATCCCCAAACTTCCTCTAGTGTCAAACTATGAGGAGGTCCACTTGTTTCAACATGTCCCTTGATGAATGCATATTTCGCTTTCTAAATGGGTGATCCATAGGTAAGAACCTACGATCTGAGTCAAACCACGAAGTATTCCTCCGTATTTAAGAGTGAAAGCCCTTGTGTCAACCATGCAAATCGGACACGCCATCTTACCATGTGTTCCCCATCCGGACAACATTCCATAGGCAGGAAAGTCATTAATTGTCCACATCAAAGCCGCCTCATTCAAATTTTGTTTGCGTGCTGCTGTAATACCCTAATTTTGTCCGTCCCTTAACTTAAGCCAATTTCAATCGTCGAACTCAACTAAATCGAAATACCGTTGTTTAAATTAAGCAGGCACGCGAATGATCAATCTTTTCGTGCGTTCTTCATTTTAAGCTTCGTATTTGGGTATAGTCGTACATAAGTAGTGTTTTTAGTTAATGAGCTCATTTCTTCTATTTGAGTCTCGTTTTAGCATATTCGTCTAGTCTGGCCCGTTCTCGTCTTTGTGTGTGGCTTTGACTCTTTTATTATTATTATTCTCTTTTGTGCGGTTAATTCATTTTGAGCACATGTAGTCCAAGATTTCAAAAATTCTATTTAGTGTTACTTACAATTTAAAAGTGTTTATATAATCCAAAAATGTCTAAAAAATACAAAAAAATAATAACACAAAATATGCAAAAATAAATTAATTCGAAAATACAAAAATAAAAAATAAAAGGCAGCAGTGCAGTCTGAGATTCAGTTCCAAAGAATTGCTCTCCAATCTCTTGATTTGGGCTTGAGATCTGAAAAACAAGGAGAGTCAAAGTTAGTCAAAGCCCAAGAAACACAAATTAAATGCTTAAACCTAATTTTTCAGAATAAAAAGGAGATCAGACAGTGGTCAAAGGGAGGTACACGAATTTCGAGGTAAACAAATCACCAGAAAACAGATTAGGGTTTACACTAAAACCCTAATCACACAAACTTTTTTTGAGATCTGAGCAGTGGAAAAAAGGTAGAACTGGAAACCCAGCAGAAGAGCAGCAGTAGACCACTAATAACATCAGAACTCGTTTTCTTTCTCTCAGAAGCGTTAAAAAACCAGGTTGGTATTTCACAACTGATCTAAATAGTCGTTATTAGATGCTGAAATGCTTGAAAACATACTAGCCTGCGTTTTTTAACTAATCAAGTTCCTAAAAAATATTGGTACTTTTTTATCTGTATGCAATCAGTTTATGTTTTTTGCAAAAGAGGAAATTGTGATCATAGGTATAAGGATTTTAAAAAACAAAAACTCAATTCAGAGATAACAAATGGTGTTGGGGTTTAAAAATCAAGAACTGAATAGAAGTATGAGAAAGGAATCAGATTTCTAAAAAATTTCTTTCTGGAGATGAAAATCGAGTATGAAAAATAACTAAAGAAACCGAAAAATGGAAGAAGAAGAACAAGATCGGACGAAAAGATTGAACCTGGAAGTGTTAAGCCGTCGCCGGCGAAGCTCCCACCGCCAGCTTCGTCTTCTCCGTCGCTCCTTCACCGTGAAAACCGAAACCACCCCCCAAACCGAACCGGGAACCACCACGAAACCAAACCCCTCACCGTCGCCCTCTCCCTCTCCGTCGCATCGTCTTCCTTCTTTCCTCTTCAGTTTCGTTCCATCTCTCTCTCCTCTCTCTCTCTCTCTCTGCGTGCATCGCGTTTCTCTCTCTCAATCCTCACTGTGCGGCGCGTTTGGGGAAGGAAATGAATGCAAACATTCCAAACCCTAAAAACACTTATAAGTCTGATATGTTTTTATTTTATTTTAATTTTAAAAACCTACAAAACACACCTCAGCAGATACTAATCGAACCCCCTAAAGCCCACACGGTTTTTGGCACAAGCGCCCTCTTGTCCAATAAAACCAACTGGGCCTTAATTCTTGCACCCCCTGTTTGTTAATACAACTTCCCACAACTAGTAACACCCCCGTTTTGCAATTTTCACCCTTTTCTCGTTTTTTAATTAATTCTTTCTAACTCAAACACTTTCAATAAATTTCAACAAATTAAAAAAAAACTTTGTTAGTGGTTTTGCGAAGCCTCTGCTTGCATAATCATTAACAATGAGGAACTAGTGGTGATCGCTTGGAGCCTTTGCTCAATTGATCATCATGAACGCCTAATTTTTCTAAATACTCTCAATAAACAAAAAACTTTGTTAATGGTTTTGCGAAGCCTCTGCTTGCATAATTATTAATAATGAGGAACTAGTGGTGATCACTTGGAGCCTTTGCTCAATTGATCATCATGAACGCCTAATTTTTCTAAAAAACTTTTCAGTAAATCAAAAACTTTGTTATTGGTCTTGCGAAGCCTTTGCTTGCATGATTATTAACAATGGAGTGCTAGTGGTGGTCACTCGGAGCCTTCGCTCGATTGATCATCATGAAAGCTCAGTTTTCACAATTAAACAAAATAAAAACCAAAACCTAGAACTACGTAGCTTTGAATTCTCCATCGCACCTGGAGATACGTAGGAGCGGATCCCCTCCGTCAAGCACAATAAACTAAAAACATTTTTCCCTTCAAAAAACCCAAAGCGGCTAACTCTCGTCGAGCGCCGCGAACAAAACTTTCGTTAAATCAAGAGGCAAATTTAAGTATTTTCAAATAAACACTTAAAACCACGTTTAATTAAAGGTTCCCTTTCAGTAGAAAGGAGGTGTGGGGCGCTAATACCTTCCCCATGCCTAACCGACCCCCGAACCCAAATCTTTAAGTTTTCCAAAAGACCATTTGCCTTCCCAAAAAGGTTTTTCTTCAATATTTTCCTTATAAAAAATATTGGTGGCGACTTCATTGTTTTAAAAAGTTGTAAACGAAGAAAAACCCCTCGGGGACTTTTTCGGGCGCAACAGCTGGCGACTCCACTGGGGACTAAAATTTTTCAAAAAGAGGGTCGAGCCTAATTAATTAAATATGTGATTTGTGTGTTTGATTTGAATATTTCATTTTGCCTCTATTCTTCTTCTTTCTCATACAAGCATTGTTGCATCCATATTCATTCGCCTCTTTCTCTTCTATGATGGTCTCATATCTACTTGATCGCATCTTTGCAATTCTACTGCATTCTCATATTGTCATGTTGCATTCATGTGTATTTATTTATTCTTCTTCTATGTTCGTTTCTTGCTTAAAATGGTAGATAGTCTATCCTCTTATTCTCTTTGCTTATATGCTTCTTCCTTTCGTGCATTCCCCCCAATCTAATCATGCTCCCTCTTCTTTGCTCTCTTTCTTAAGGTAAGCAATACAATTAGTCGTTGCTAAAACCATAGGTGGCTTATTTGATATTAAACCCTAGGGTAGACAACATGTTCTTATTTGCCTTTGTCTGGACTGTCTGGGTTTGCATTTGCAGTTGGGGGAAGGATAGTTATTGCTAAGTATTATGCCCTCAACACACACTTCACACCCTATACTTGTGGCGCTGAGTGGGGCCTAAAACCCAGTCCAAAAAAACCTAGGAGAGTGGGAGCGACTAGTGATCGCCATTCGTAGACCTTTGTGCTGTATGGCTCTCATGAAAGTTCCGCCCAAGAGTACGCTTTGTCATGATGCCTCACACTCGGTAGCTTTCTACGATTGTGGGTGTTATCATGGGGAAGACTTTAGCTCTTGGTTGCCATTGTGAGGAAGTGATTAGAACTTACACGAGAGGATTACCCTTTTAAGTCGACTTTAGACCCCGTGATTCCCACCATTCGTAGGACACGGGGGCACGCCTTTGTTTGTTGCATTTAGCTTAAGCATTCCTTTTTCCCAAACTTTATTTCGAAAGTTGTAAATTTTCTTTCATAAACACCTACATGAGGTGGCATGCAGCGTGCATCTTCGAAAATGTTCAAAGTACCACCAATTAAACCTCATTTCGTTACTATTTTACCATGTCATCCACATCATTTCGCATTTACATCATTTTGCACAATTGCATTTGCATCTAACAAAATCGTGAAAATTCATCATTTGCATTCTTCATGCATTAACGTTTGTTTGCCGGAGATCGCAACATAACACTGAACCGTTGTCATAGGTGTGTAAGAAGCAAACATGGAATCAAAAGGCAAAACTACATTCAATTCAAGGTTTCACAATGTAAAGAAGATTGATGTAACTAGTTTGAAGAAGTATGCTTCTCTGTTAGGTCCTATTGAGCTTCTGTCCTTCGACAAGACTTATGGGAACATCCGCAAGTTATTACAACTAGAAGTGCAAGAGAGTGCCATCGCTGCTTTAAGTTGGTTCTATGATTCAGAGATTAGATGTTTTCTTTTCAAGAATTTCCAAATGGCACCTACCTTAGAGGAGTATGAGAAAATTACAGGTTTTGATCGCTCGTAGATTAAACCTTACGATGCTCGAAGCGATATTATTCGGATGAGAAGCTCGCTTCCTTGTTGCAAATCAGTGTAGAAGAAGTGCGGTCCCATAAAGTTGAGCGTAACAAGATATCTGGGTTTCCTCAAGGTTACTTTGAGGGTTTGATGGCTAGTCATGCAGTATCAAAGAATTGGGCTTCTTTCAAGCAAATATTAGCTTTGACCATCTTTGGCATCGTCCTTTTCCCTCAGATTGAGAAACATATAGATGAGACTGCTGTTGGGGTGTTCCTGGCTTTCAAGAGTGCAAAAAGTCCCATCAATCCAGTTCCTGCTATTCTCGCCGAGACCTATCGTGCCTTCACTCGCCATCATGAGTTCCGAAAGGATAAGATGTGTTGTTCCTTCCCTGTGCTATACGCTTGGTTGATCAATCATGTATGTGTTAACAAAAGTGATGTTGGGGATCTGCTATCCTATGCCTTGGGTTGTGATCCGAAGACTATGAGCCCTCGGGAATGGAAGGATACTTTTAAGAACCTTGATGCTCTTCAGATTCGGTGGTTCTCACACAAGTGTTGGGAGGACAAACCCTCAGTAATATTCCAATGTGGTAGTTTCCGAATGTTCCTCTCATGGGAACACGGGGTGCATCAACTATAACCCATCTTTGACCTTAAGGCAACTCGGGTACCACATCATGCGAGATTCACCCTCCGGCTATGTTGTTCCGTTTTTACCTCCATGCGGAGATCCCTAAAGACGAGGACTTACTTGGCGAGTCTCGCAAGCTTGGGAAACCGTAGTGCGGAGAGACAAAGGTGAGTTATCTAAAAGGACCACTACTATATCCTTCACCCAATGGCTCGAAAAGAGGATTAAAGAAACTCGATCATCCAATCAAGAGGGCCATCACTTGAAGAGAAAAAGCCGAGCCTCACGTTCCCTCATTGAAGAGCTAGAAGAAGTTAAGTTGGCATTGTCTAAAGCGGAAGAAGAGAAAAGGACCTTGCAAAACAAGTTGGGAAAAGTGATGCAAGACAAGCGGAGGCTAGAGAACGAAAATGCTCTTCAAGCCGCAACTATTGAAGCAAATGACCAACAGAAACTTGTGATAGAAGAAGAAAGCAAGAGGAGGTTGAAACATTTGAAAGGTGCTAAAGAGGAAATAAAGAGGTGTACCTCAAAGATGAATGAAGCTACTGGCAGGCGTATGAATGGAAGGAACTATATGACAAGTCATGGAAGAAGGAGAAAATGGTCAAAGATGCACTAGCTAAGTCAAGAAAAGAATTCCAAGTGATGAAGTTCGAATTGGGGGACCAAATAGAAAGCATCAGGCAAGATAGAGAGTCTATCACAGGGATCTTGAAGGAGTACCAACAAGCTTTAAGGTTTGAACAAGGAAGGTCAGATGAATTGAAGAGGAATCTCATATGCCTAAGGGAATCTTACGAGCAAGTGCAAGTAGAAAGCCGGTATTGGGAGCAACGTTTCATGGCATTAATTGGCAGAATAGAGGACCAAGAGATTATCAAGGAGCTAAAGGGCGAGATTCAGCTTTGGAGGAGTAAATTTTCAAAGCTAGCCGGGCTAGCCAACCAAGCTGTGAGGGATGTTCCCAGGAAGCTAAAAAGAGCTGAAGCAGAAATGAATCCTTCCAACACTCCAGCCAAGGTGTACGAATTTGTCGAGTACTGCAAGACCCTAACAGAAGAACTCATGGAGAAAGCCAAAGGGGCAGCCGAGAGCAAGAAGAGAAAGAGGGAGGAGAAGCTGAAAGCTATTTGCCTTTGAATTCCACTTTAGAGTATTGTAATAGTCCTTAGGAAATTGTAAACTTTCTCTAAAAAAGTTGTGATTTTCTTTGGAATATAGTACTTTTCTGTCCAAAACGTTTGTTCTCAGAATATTGTATTTTTCCTTCGAGTTTGAAGTTGTAGTATTCTATCCTTTCGAATGAAGTGCGTTTGTTTTGCCTATTGCTTCCAACCTCGTCGCATCCAAATTAAAAATATAAACACAAAAATAAAATAAAAAGAGAGTGTTAGAGCTTTAAATTCACACGCCTATGACAACGCGAGGTGTATTACGATTCCCGGCGCCAAAGCAAACATAAAATCATACATATCGCATTGCATTACATTCATTTATTCATTCTCGTGTTCATAAGTGTGTTTCGTCAACGTAAAAGGCAAGTTGGTTTCGCCAACATCGATCTGGGACTCGTCTACAAGCAAGGCTCATGGCGGCTAAATGAACCGGAATGACTCGGACCGGTCCCTATTATCGAAGACCTAGGAACGGTGAATCGAACCGTGATACCCCAATCGCTGACTTTCCCGATCCGAGCAATTGGTTCGGAGAATCGAGAGTTGAGAAGCGAAAATGGGGGCAATGGAAGCCGATATGACCCGAAATGATGGCGATACTACAAGCCTTGAGGAACAGGCGCCGTTGAAAGTCCCGCCGTCCGCTCACAGGCTGCCTGCCGCTCTTCCCCTTGAGACTATCACCTTCGCTCATACTTCAGGGGCCAACAACCAGAGCCAACCGGTCATGCATGGGATGCCTTGGGGACTCCCACCCGGATACACACCTCCAGGAGCTGAGGCTAATGCAGGAAGTAATCCCCAGGGGTTGCGAGCAAGTCCAACCCATCTCACCATGCAAACAATGGAGGAACAGAACGCCTCAGGCCCAAATTCGATTCCTATTCCGCAAGGAACTCCGTTTGGCTTTCATTCACCAACAATGGTCCATCCTCAAGTTCAGGGACCCATCCTTGGGAATACAGTTCACTCACGTGACCCACACGTGAACCCAGCCGTAGTGACGATGAATAATCCTCATTACGGTGTGAATGTTTTCCTCGAATTACCTGCTTGAAAACCGTAAGTCGATGATCGGATGCTAGAGGAGAGACTAAGAGCTGTAGAAGGAGCAGGTTCACGGGCCAGAAATGCCCACGAGCTGTGTTTGGTCCCTAATCTAGTCTTGCCTCCTAAATTCAAAGCGCCAATTTTTGATAAATACAGAGGGACGACTTGCCCAGTCAGTCATGTGACAATGTACTGTCGGAAAATGACTTCCTATGCCCGGGACGATAACCTGATGATGCACTGCTTTCAGGAAAGTTTAGCTGGGGCTCCCCTTGACTGGTACATGCAATTGGAGCCAACCAATATCCGCTGCTGGAAGGACATGGCGGATGCTTTTATGCGTCAATACCGATTACAAACAATGATTTGGCTCGGATAGGACTCAACTACAATGCATGTCTAAGAGAGATAACGAGTCGTTCAAGGAATCGCTCGGAGGTGGAGGAACCTCATTTGCTCAAGTGAAACCCCCTACTCGGACAAAGAAATGGTCCACATGTTTATGGATACCCTCCCTGCGGTGTATTATGATAGGTTGGTTGGCAGCGTAGCCTCAAATTTCTCTGAGATGGTGGTCACAGGGGAAAGAGTAGAGAATGGTATGCGCAGCGGAAGAATAACTCATGGCCCAGCACCTCCTTCCAGTCAGAAAAAACCTTTTTCTGGACCCTACAAGAAGAAAGAGGGTGAAACCAATGCGGTTATCGGAGCCAGTGGTCCGTCACACAGCAATCCTCCGCAAGCTATTCCATTCCCTTCTCAAGCACCACCGGCACAGCCATTTCAATCAAACTATCAGTACCGGAACTATAATGAAAGGAAGCCTGTTGTCTTTGATCCTATTCCCATGTCCTACACGGACTTGTTTAATTATCTCATCACCAACAAAATAATCAACACTCGTCAGATGAAGCCGTACCAACCTCCCTATCCCAGGGGATACAACGCAAATGCTACCTGCGCCTTTCATTCTGGGGCAGTAGGTCATGTGGTGGAGGACTGTAAAGCATTCAAGTATGTGGTGCAAGAATTACTTGATGCAAAGACTATATCATTTCAACAACCTAATGTGGCCACCAATCCGTTGCCAGGGCATGGAGGACCTGCTGTTAATGCCGTTGACCATCGGAAATCGATTGTGCGGTTAGAAAAGTTGATTGCATTCAGATGCCTTTGAATTTTATCCATGCTGAATTATGTCGTTTTGGTGTCATCAAAGAAGGGTGTGCTAGGAAAGACGCCTGTGATAATCCTCGCTGCATCGGGGCATGTGAAGGCTTTAAGCCAATTCTCCAGGATCTCTTGGACAGACACCTGGTCCAAGTGGGAATCCAAGAAAAAGAAGAAAATGTATCTACTTTGCAATCAGGCAATGGAGGCTTCAGGGGACCGATTGAAATTCCCTGCAACCTGAATTCCAGCCCAGCTGTGATGAGACCCTCGACCATTGTTATTCCAGTACCTGCTGCTACCCCTAGTAGAGAGACTAGGATGACTCCATGGAGCTGCAATGTGCAAATGCAGGCAGAGGTCCCTAAAGGCACTTTGGATATAACAAACATTCTTTGGAGGTAGTGGTATCACAAGGAGTGGAAGGGTGTATGCTCCTGAAAATCTTAGGGAGAGCGAACAAAAAGCAGGATGAAGAAAGGGCCCGTAAGGAAAAGACAAGGAAGCGGTAGAAGTCGAGAAAGGTATCGGACAAAGAGGCTCAAGAATTCACGAAAGTAATGAAGCGAGTGAATATCGGGTGGTAGACCGGTTAAATCAAACTCCATCCAAGATCTCGATGCTCTCTTTGTTGCTTAGTTCAGAGGCGCATCGTCTTTGCCTTCTTGAAAATCTTGAACGAAGCCCACGTCTCCCATGACATCACGGTAAACCCGGCTTGAGCGGTATTGTTGGCAACATTGTAGCATCCAACTACTTGACCTTCTCGGACAGCTTCCTCCGTGGGAAAGAATCATAATCAAGCTCTTCACATCTCGGTCAAGTGTGGGGATTATATGCTCGCCAGAGTGCTCATTGATAATGGCTCATCCTTGAATGTGATGCCTAAGTCCACCATGAATAAGTTTGAATGTAGATCGCTCATATCTCGGCCGAGTTCTACCTTGGTCGAGCATTTGATGGGTCGGGGAAGGAAGTTTTCGGAGAAGTAGAAGTGCCGCATTGCGGTAGGCCCCGGTGTTCTATGTTGTCTTCCAAGTGATGGACATCGCCTCCCTATATTTTGCTCTGCTAGGGCGTCCTTGGATACATCTTTGCTGGGGCGGTGCCATCCTCGCTTCATCGAAACTCAAGTTTGTGGCCGAGGAAAGGCGATAGTGATCCACGGAGAAGAAGAAACACCGATAAGCAGATCACCACCAATGTTACGTGGAGGCGCGAGAAGAGTCCTCGAGACCGCCTTCCAAGGGTTGGAGATCTCAAATGCCGTCTTCGTTGAAAGTGAGCCTCTGCAAGCCTAAGTGGTCCAAGGTGACATGATGATCGCAAAGGTAATGCTAGGGCATGGGTATCAGTCGGCAAAGGCCTAGGAAAAAGCGCTCAAGGATTGTAACAGGTCGGTTGAGGGGAAACATTGAAAAGTTCGGTGTTGGGTACATCCCAAGTCTTCTTTGATCGGAAAGGCTAGCATCGACAAGAGGGAGAAATGGCTTGCCAAACTCGGAGGAGGAACACCCAATCGGGGAGGATGATCATCGCTAACCTCAAGAACAACTTCCCGAGTGTCTTTGGCATGTTTGAACCACGACCGTGTTAATGTGGTTGAAGAAGGATCAAGCTCGAGTGGTCGTGTTGTCGGCTTAGTCTTATTTCTTTGTCTTTGTTGGAGAAGGCTGCAGAACCGGGAGACCATGGATTTCCGTGTTTTTCAATTTAAAGTAATTTTCATTGTAATGTAGATTCCTCGGCTCTGCCCAAGGCCTTGGAACATTTCATTTGGGCACACATGTTTTGTCAAGACTCATCAATCAATAAAATGTTATTTTGAATTTTCAATGAAAAATTTGTCTTCATCTCTCGTTTGTGTGTCTTTTCTTTGTCTTTATTCGCGCTCCATTTTAATGCGGATCGAAAATAGTCTCTGAAAATAATAATGCCCATAACTCATCTTGTGACTTTGATTACCCTTAATCAAGCCGAGGAAGATGTTGAGGACGATTGGGATACTCCTCCGGAAATCATGAGAATGGTAGAGCAAGAAGAAAAAGTCATTGAGCCCCATGGGGAATCCACGAAATGATCAACTGGGTGCCGAAAAGACAGGAAAGAGGTCAAGGTTGATACTGCAATGGAGGATAAAGAGCGCAAAAAGTTGATTCACTTTCGCTTGACTCTGGCGACGTATTCGCATGGACTTATCGGGACATGCCGGGGTTGAGCACGATATTGTTGAGCCGCAGATTGCGATGAAGATCGAGAATGTCCCCAGAAAAGCAAGTTCGAGGCGAATGAAGCTGAAATGTCTTTGAAAATCGGGGATGAGGTCAAGCGCGCTTTGATGCGAGATTCTTAGTCGTGGCAAAATACCCCGAGTGGGTAGCCAACATCGTTCCGTTCCCAAGAAAGATGGAAAGGTTCGAATGTGTGTCGACTACTACGTGATTTGAACAGAGCAAAGCCCTAAAGATGATTTCCCCTACCCCACATTGATGTCTTGGTAGATAGTCTTGCTTCAACATTCGATGTTCTCCTTCATGGATGGGTATTCGTGCTATAACCGGATCAAAATGGCTCCAGGGGATATGGAGAAACCACCTTCATAACCCTTTGGGGGACTTTCATTACAAGGTCATGCCTTTCGGGTTGAAGAATGCCGGGCAACCTATCAAAGAGCGATGGTAACCTCTTCCATGACATGATGCATAAAGAGATTGAAGTCTATGTGGATGACATGATCGCCAAATCAAAAAGCGATGAAGAGCATGTGGTTAACTGCGAAGGCCGCTCGGCGTCTCGAGAAAATACAAACTCGGGTTGAACCAGCTAAGTGCACCTTTGGGGTTAGGTCAGGGAAGTTGTTGGGTTTCATTGTTAGCCAGAAGGGAATTGAGGTGGACCCGGACAAAGTGCGAGCAATTCTGGAGATGCCCGCGCCTAAAATAGAGAAAGAAGTCCGTGGTTTCCTGGGAAGACTGAATTACATCTCTCGATTCATCTTTCAGTTGACTGCAACTTGCGAACCAATTTTCAAATCATTGTGCAAAATCCAAGAGATGAAGTGGAATGATAAATGTCAAGAAGCATTTGAGAAAATCAAGGTGTACCTCCAAAATCCACCATCCTAATGCCACCATGTGCAGCGGGCCTCTTATCCTATACCTCACTGTGCTAGACAATTCTATGGGCTGCGTGCTGGGGCAACACGATGAGTCAGGAAAGAAAGAACACGCAATCTACTACCTGAGCAAGAAGTTCACGGACTGTGAGGCAAGGTATTCACCATTAGAGAAGACTTGTTGTGCTCTAGCCTGGGCTGCGCATCGACTGAGACAGTATATGCTGAGTCACACTACCTGGTTGGTATCCAAAATGGATCCAACCAAGTACATATTTGAGAAACCTGCGCTAACAGGTCGAATTGCTCGTTGGCAAATGCTTCTGTCAGAATACGACCTCGTGTACGTAACTCAGAAAGCGATTAAAGGTAGCACACTGGCAGATTACCTGGCGCATCAACCGGTTGAGTATTACCAATCAATGCAATGTGAATTCCCAGATGAGGACATTATGGCATTATTTGACGAAGGGAAAGCTCAAGATGATGAAAGGTGGAGGATGTTGTTTGACGGTGCCTCTAACATGTGGGGGCACGGAGTCGGAGCAGTGTTGATCTCTCCTGATAACCGCTTCATACCATTTACTGCCAGGCTAAGCTTCTATGTCACAAACAATATTGCGGAGTATGAATCGTGTATCCTGGGTATTCAGGCAGCTCTAGATTGGAAAGTTAAGAGGCTCGACGTGTACGGAGATTCAGCTCTAGTTGTCCACCAGGTAAAAGGGGATTGGGAAACAAGAAATTACTTTCCAGCACATACCCCGCAGTGAGAACCAGTTGGCAGATGCTTTGGCAACTTTGTCTTCTATGTTCAACGTTAGCTGTGACAAAAATTTGACGACTGTCAGAATCCAACACAGGGGTCTACCCGCTTATCACTACTGTATGGCGATCGAAGGGAATCGAGATAGTAAGCCTTGGTACCATGACATCAAGCGTTACATCACAAACAGCAGTATCCTCCCGAGCTACATAGAATGACAAGAGAACACTTCGAGACTATCGCGCGAGTTTCTTCTTGAGTGGAGACGTCCTTTACAAGAGAAACTATGACTTGGTACTCCTCGGTGTAAAAATCAAAGAGAGTCGATAAAGATTATGCGAGATGTTCATGAGGTTCATTTGGGGTTCATTCCATGGGCACACAATGGCTAGAAAAATCACGAGGTTGGTTACTACATCAAGTTGCGGATGGAGTCGATTATTCTGATTTTGTGAGAAGATGCCATAAATGTCAAATCTATGCAGATCACACTCATGTACCTCCGACTTCTCTGAATGTTTTGAGCGCACCATGGCCATTCTCAATGTGGGGCATGGACATCATTGGTCCCATTGAACCCAAAGCTTCAAATGGTCACCGTTTCATTTTGGTTGCTATTGACTACTTCACCAAGTGGGTGGAGGCTGCTTCTTATCCCAAGGTAACAAGCTCAGTGATTGCTAAGTTCATCAAGAAAGATTTGGTTTGCCGCTACGGCCTTCCAAACAAGATTATCACAGACAATGGCAGTAATTTGAACAGCAGAATGATGAAGGACTTGTGTGAAGACTTCAAAATACAGCATCACAATTCTTCTCCTTACCGCCCAAAGATGAATGGGGCAGTTGAGGCGGCTAACAAAAACATCAAGAAAATTGTGCAAAAGATGGTGGTAACATACAAGGATTGGCATGAAATGCTCCCTTTTGCCCTGCATGGTTACAAAACCTCGGTGCGCACCTCAACCGGGGCAACTCCTACTCATCGGTTTATGGGTGGAGGCGCCCTCCCCATTGAAGTTGAAATACCATCTCTGCGGGTGTTAATGGAGACAAAACTTGATGAAGCAGTGGGTTTCGATCCCGTCTTGACCAGTTGAACCTCATTGACGAAAACGGTGGCCGCAATGTGTCATGGGCAGTTATACCAACAGAGGATGATAAGGGCTTTTGACAAAAGAGTCCGTCTCGTGAATTCCAAGAGGAGATCTTGTACTCAAGCGGTTCTCGCCAATCCGCATGCACCCGAGGGGCAAATGGACTCCCAAATATGAAGGACCTTATGTGGTGAAGAAGGCATTCTCGGGAGGAGCTCTAATCCTGGCAAACATGGACGGAGATGAGATTCCAAATCCAAAGTGAACTCGGATGTGGTCAAGAAGTATTATGCCTAGAAAAATAAACAAAAAAGAAAAAAGATAAGCCAAGGAAAAGTTAGCTCGCTAGGTTGAAAACCCGCAAAGGGCGGCCTAGGCAAAATCGAAGCGACCGGTGGATCGAAAACCCGCAAAGGCGATCTGTGCAAAAATTAGGGTCGAAAACTTGGGCTCGAGAAAGAAAAGGCAATCAAGCACTCCCAAAGGCTTGGATAAGAGGGTGATCGAGTTATGAGTATGGACGGCGGGACACCAAGTACTTGAGAGATGAAATCACGAGATCTGCTCCTTTCTCTTGTATTTTCTCGCTTTAAAAGAAAGATTGTAATGCACTTTCAATTGGCGTGACTTTCGCACGTCCAATTTCTATATCAATAAAAGTCCAACTTTTCTTTCATATGTGTGCTTTTAAGTGTCATCTTTGCTTTCATCTATTCATCTCTTTCAAAATGATAATTTTTATGATTGATGAAATTGATTTGCAAAACATGTGCATATTCAAGAGCATTACAGGATCATTACGAAATCTTTGGAAAATATAGAAAGAAATGGTTTCCCAAGTAAAAAAAAATTGCAAAAAAAAAAAAAAAAAAAGAGAAGAGACAAAACAGTCATAAAGAATCAGTGCGCAATCCTCGCGTGATTATCGTCCTGGAACAGCCTCCGTCCGGCGGATGGATTTGACCAGCAAAAAGTACCAAAGAAAAAAACAAACAAGCAGAAAAAAGAAAGCTGCTTGAAATAAACAAAAAAAGAAGAAAAATCACAGAAGACGGAACATGAAAAGAACACAACATCTTCATCTCATTCATCATTCTCATGTCATTCATCACTCCATGGCATCAAACAGTAGCGCATTACACTTTCAAATTCGCATCTTAGAAGAGCGAAAGAATAATCAAACAGAAGAAACATCCCACCAAAATCAATCATTGCATCCATGTGCACCCAAATACCCAAGTGCATGCATTTCATGCACCATCCAAGAGAAAAGTTACTTCGGACCCGAGAGTCCCAAAAATCCCATTTTTAGAAAATCACCATCAGCACAGAGTTCGTAAACTCCATCAGCACAGAGTTCGTAAACTCCATCAGCACAGAGTTCGTAAACTCCATCAACCCAGAGTTAGTGAACTCCTTCAGAGTTAGTGAACTCCTTCAGAGTTAGTGAACTCCTTCCACAGATCACAACATCGCGTACGCGAGCGCGATGGATCCATCGACCGTTAAGTCCTTCTGATTAGTTGTGTCGACCTAAGGCACAACGTAAATCCATTGATCAAATCGATTCGGACCGATGTTGATCGGCGCTCGAAAAGCCACCCCCAGAGTTCGTAAACTCCATCAATCCAGAGTTCGTAAACTCCATCAACCCAGAGTTAGTGAACTCCTTCCACAGATCACAACATCGTGTACGAGCACGCGATGGATCCATCAGACTTCGTTAAGTCCTTCGGATTAGTTGTGTCAGCCTAAGGCACAGCGTAAATCCATTGATCAAATCAGTTCCGGACTCAATGTTGATCGGCCGCTCGAAAAGGCCACCACCCAGAGCTCGGACTCGACAATAGTCCGTTAAAAGGTTTTAGGCAACCTCCGAATTCCCCAATTTACCGCTTTTCCCGTTTTATTGCTTTCCGTTAATGCGACAGTGTTAACCCCTCTCAAAAAAAAATAACAAAAGATTTGAGTTTTTCTCAAACGAACAAAATTAGTATTATTTCTATATCTTTATTTCCACTTCACCAACAAATATGAAAAGGCCAATTCATATTTTTTGGCGAAATGTGAAATAAAGAGGGGCAGCTGTAATACCCTAATTTTGTCCGTCCCTTAACTTAAGCCAATTTCAATCGTCGAACTCAACTAAATCGAAATACCGTTGTTTAAATTAAGCAGGCACGCGAATGATCAATCTTTTCGTGCGTTCTTCATTTTAAGCTTCGTATTTGGGTATAGTCGTACATAAGTAGTGTTTTTAGTTAATGAGCTCATTTCTTCTATTTGAGTCTCGTTTTAGCATATTCGTCTAGTCTGGCCCGTTCTCGTCTTTGTGTTTGGCCGGACTCTTTTTATTATTATTATTCTCTTTTGTGCAGTTAATTCATTTTGAGCACATGTAGTCCAAGATTTCAAAAATTCTATTTAGTGTTACTTACAATTTAAAAGTGTTTATATAATCCAAAAATGTCTAAAAAATACAAAAAAATAATAACACAAAATATGCAAAAATAAATTAATTCGAAAATACAAAAATAAAAATAAAAGCGCAAAGCAGAAGTGCAGATGGGGTTCCAAAGTTTGCTCTCCAATCTAACTTGATTTGGCTTCAGATCCAAAAACAAGGAGAGTCAAAGTTAGTCAAAGCCCAAGAAACACAAATTAAATGCTTAAACCTAATTTTTCGAATAAAAAGGAGATCGGGCAGTGGTCAAAGGGAGGTACACGAATTTCGAGGTAAACAAATCACGAGAAAATGCATTAGGGTTTACACTAAAACCCTAATCACACAAACTTTTTTGAGATCCGAGCGGTGGAAAAAGGTAGAACTGAAACCCAAAGAGAAGAAGCGTGAGATGACCACTAATAACATCGTAACTCGTTTTCTTTCTCTCGAAGCGTTAAAAACCAGGTTGGTATTTCACAACCGATCTAAATAGTCGTTATTAGATCTTTGAAATGCTTGAAAACATACTAGCTGCGTTTTTAACTAATCAAGTTCCTAAAAATATTGGTACTTTTTATCTCAGTATGCAATCGGTTTATGTTTTTTTGCAAAAGAGGAAATTGTGATCATAGGTATAAGGATTTTAAAAACAAAACTCAATTCGGAGATAACAAATGGTGTTGGGGTTTAAAAATCAAGAACCGAATAGAAGTATGAGAAAGGAATCGATTTCTAAAAATTTCTTTACGGAGATGAAAATCGAGTATGAAAAATAACTAAAGAAACCAAAAATGGAAGAAGAAGAACAAGATCGGACGAAAAGATTGAACCTGGAAGTGTTAAGCCGTCGCCGGCGAAGCTCCCACCGCCAGCTTCGTCTTCTCCGTCGCTCCTTCACCGTGAAACCGAAGCAACCACCCCAAAACCGAACCAGGAACCACCACGAAACCAAACCCCTCACCGTCGCCCTCTCCCTCTCCGTCGCATCGTCTTCCTTCTTTCCTCTTCAGTTTCGTTCCATCTCTCTCTCCCTCTCTCTCTCTCTCTCTGCGTGCATCGCGTTTCTCTCTCTCAATCCTCACTGTGCGGCGCGTTTGGGGGGAAGGAAATGAATGCAGCATTCCAAACCCTAAAAAACACTTATAAGTCTGATATGTTTTTATTTTATTTTAATTTTAAAAACCTACAAAACACACCTCAAAGCATTACTAATCGAACCCCCTAAGCCCACACGGTTTTTGGCCTGAACGCCCTACTGTCCAATAAAACCAACTGGGCCTTAATTCCTGCACCCCCTGTTTGTTAATACAACTTCCCACAACTAGTAACACCCCCGTTTTGCAATTTTCACCCTTTTCTCGTTTTTTAATTAATTCTTTCTAACTCAAACACTTTCAATAAATTTCAACAAATTAAAAAAAAACTTTGTTAGTGGTTTTGCGAAGCCTCTGCTTGCATAATCATTAACAATGAGGAACTAGTGGTGATCGCTTGGAGCCTTTGCTCAATTGATCATCATGAACGCCTAATTTTTCTAAATACTCTCAATAAACAAAAAACTTTGTTAATGGTTTCATGAAGCCTCTCGCTTGCATAATTATTAATAATGAGGAACTAGTGGTGATCACTTGGAGCCTTTGCTCAATTGATCATCATGAACGCCTAATTTTTCTAAAAAACTTTTCAGTAAATCAAAAACTTTGTTATTGGTCTTGCGAAGCCTTTGCTTGCATGATTATTAACAATGGAGTGCTAGTGGTGGTCACTCGGAGCCTTCGCCGATTGATCATCATGAAAGCTCGATTTCACAATTAAACAAAATAAAAACCAAAACCTAGAACTACGTAGCTTTGAATTCTCCATCGCACTGGAGATACGTAGGAGCGGATCCTCCGTCGAAGCACAATAAACTAAAAACATTTTTCCCTTCAAAAAACCCAAAGCGGCTAACTCTCGTCGAGTGCCGCGAACAAAACTTTCGTTAAATCAAGAGGCAAATTTAAGTATTTTCAAATAAACACTTAAAACCACGTTTAATTAAAGGTTCCTTTCGTGAGAAAGGAGGTGTGAAGCGCTAATACCTTCCCCATGCCTAACCGACCCCCGAACCCAAATCTTTAAGTTTTCCAAAAGACCATTTGCCTTCCCAAAAAGGTTTTTCTTCAATATTTTCCTTATAAAAAATATTGGTGGCGACTTCATTGTTTTAAAAAGTTGTAAACGAAGAAAAACCCCTGGGACTTTTTCGGGCGCAAAACCGTGGCGACTCCACTTGGGGACTAAAATTTTTCAAAAAGAGGGTCGAGCCTAATTAATTAAATATGTGATTTGTGTGTTTGATTTGAATATTTCATTTTGCCTCTATTCTTCTTCTTTCTCATACAAGCATTGTTGCATCCATATTCATTCGCCTCTTTCTCTTCTATGATGGTCTCATATCTACTTGATCGCATCTTTGCAATTCTACTGCATTCTCATATTGTCATGTTGCATTCATGTGTATTTATTTATTCTTCTTCTATGTTCGTTTCTTGCTTAAAATGGTAGATAGTCTCTCCTCTTATTCTCTTTGCTTATATGCTTCTTCCTTTCGTGCATTCCCCCCAATCTAATCATGCTCCCTCTTCTTTGCTCTCTTTCTTAAGGTAAGCAATACAATTAGTCGTTGCTAAAACCATAGGCTGGCTTATTTGATATTAAACCCTAGGGTAGACAACATGTTCTTATTTGCCTTTGTCTGGACTGTCTGGGTTTGCATTTGCAGGTGGGGGAAGGATAGTTATTGCTAAGTATTATGCCCTCAACACACACTTCACACCCTATACTTGTGAGCGCTGAGTGGGGCCTAAAACCCAAGGTCTGAAAAAACCTAGGAGAGTGGGAACGACTAGTGACTGCCATTCGTAGACCTTTGTCTGTATGGCTCTCATGAAAGTTCCGCCCAAGAGTACGCTTTGTCATGATGCCTCACACTCGGTAGCTTTCTACGATTGTGGGTGTTATCATGGGGAAGACTTTAGCTCTTGGTTGCCATTGTGAGGAAGTGATTAGAACTTACACGAGAGGATTACCCTTTTCGTCGACTTTAGACCCCAGGATTCCCACCATTCGTAGGACACGGGGGCACGCCTTTGTTTGTTGCATTTAGCTTAAGCATTCCTTTTTCCCAAACTTTATTTCGAAAGTTGTAAATTTTCTTTCATAAACACCTACATGAGGTGGCATGCAGCGTGCATCTTCGAAAATGTTCAAAGTACCACCAATTAAACCTCATTTCGTTACTATTTTACCATGTCATCCACATCATTTCGCATTTACATCATTTTGCACCATTGCATTTGCATCTAACAAAATCGTGAAAATTCATCATTTGCATTCTTCATGCATTAACGTTTGTTTGCCGGAGATCGCAACATAACACTGAACCGTTGTCATAGGTGTGTAAGAAGCAAACATGGAATCAAAAGGCAAAACTACATTCAATTCAAGGTTTCCCAATGTAAAGAAGATTGATGTAACTAGTTTGAAGAAGTAAACATCCTCTGTAGCCTTGGTATAAGCGGCAGATAGAACATTGCTTTCCGTGGAACCGGTTTGCCTCTGCTCGTCCCTTTCCTGCTGGCACGGTAGCGTGGCTCTCCACACAACTTGCATTCCGTCAAATTTCCATCATTTTTGCCAAACTCATTATTATAATAGAGCATGCAACCAGACACACAACAATCAATTCTTTTAGATTTTAAGCCAAGCTTCGATACCAGTCTTTTAGCATCATAATAACTCTGCGGTAAAAGTCCCTTAATAGGGGTTGCATCCAACATCATTTTGGTCATATATTCCATGCACAACTCGGCAACATTAAATTGAGACTTAAGACCCAACAACTGAACACACATTGATAATTTTGAGTCTTTAGATCCTTCAAATAATGGTTTATTTGTCTCACTCAAATACGTGTAAAACAATTGCGCTTCCTCATTTGGAACTTCTTCAGCATCATATTCCGGTTCTTCAAAATCCAAATTTACTCCAACGGCATGAGATATCATTCCTCGATAAACATCTAACGCGGGTTGCATGATTTGGCGGATCCGGATGTGGAAGCTACTTCTTCAACCTAACATTAGTACTTGAAAGATATACTTCAACCGGAACATTAACCGCGGGAACAACTACCGCAGTACCCTGTGCTACTACTTTGTGATTTACTCCATATCCAATAATCCGCCTAAACCCATTATTGTACAAATGCATTCGACTTCATCTTCATTTTTATAAATCGAATTGAACATTTCGCGCATACGGACATCTAATTCCCCTTCTCGCGCAAATCCTTCGTCGCGCTTAGCACAAAAAATAAACTCTTCTACTCCTTCTGCAAATCATCTCTTTAAACCGCTTCTTCCAGGATATAATCGATCTTACATCCAACTACGATCCATGTTTTCTAAATCTTAGTACTACGTGTGCTACAATAAAAATTATCATAAACAATAACTAATTACTTTTCATTTCATAAATAATAAATCAAAATTTATATTTTCTTACTTACATATTCATACACATACATACAGATACACATATACAAATATCATATGATCATATACATACACACACACACATATACACATACAAATATTTACATACATGCACTAACAATGTAACATTACATTAATTAATTATAATATAAATAGATTTTAAAACATTTTACACATTTTATATATTATATGGTAAACGTAAATATTAGTCATTTTAACTAACACTCTATTAACTAACAACATAAATAATATTTTAACACATAAATATAACGATAAATTACATATCATACCTACTTAAATGAAAATAAATTAATTTTCAAAAATATAATAAACTTTAACAAATTAATCAAAATAATGATTGTACAATGAATTTTCGAAAAACTAATATATTCTTGTTTAGTTAATAGAGTGTTAGTTAAAATGTATTAAAAACATGAATTAATAATTAAAAAATATATTAATTATTTTATTTCGGATTTATCTATGTTTTATTAAAAAAATATTAACATATCTATTTTTTATTAAAAAAAATTTCAAACATTTTATATAATATGTTATCGTAAGTAGCGTAAATATTATTCATTTTAACTAACACTCTATTAACTAACAAACATAAATAACATTTTAACAATAACTTTTTATTCATTTTAACTAACAAGTCTATCAAAAATTTTATTCATTTTTTTATTAACAATAAATTATCATGATTGTCGAAAATATAATAAAATTTAACAATTTAATCAAAAAAATGATAATATAATGATTTTCAAAAATATAATCAACTTTAACAAATTAATAAAAAGAAGGATTATACAATGAATTTTCGAAAATTTAATATATTATTGTATTTTCTAACTATAATGATAATATAATGATTTTCAAAAAAATGATAATATAATGATACATTAAATTTATTTTTTAACTACTCTATCATTATATTTCGTATTTTCTAAATAGAAATTAAAATTTAATAAATATTTTATTTATTTTATTTGGTTTTTATGTATTTTTAAAAAAAAAATTAATATATGATTTGATTAATCACTAATTTGGTACTTATATTATCATAAAAAAATATTAGAAACAACTAATAACTTCAATAACTAACCGGGTGGTGCTTCGAAGACTCGACTTGATGCTAAACCGAGTCCTTCCAATAAACGAATAGTTGGTCACCAAACTCAAACAACTCCTAAACAAACAACATAACAATTAGTAACTAATAGTTTATAACAAAGCATAAGCTAAAATTAAGTATAAACTAAAACAAACCTTTCAAAGTTTGAGAGAGGAGAAGAAAAAACTGAATTTGATAGAAGATTGAGTGAAGAAATGTTAAAGTTTAAGAGAGTGGAGAATTTGAGAATTTGATAGAAGTTTGAGAGAGGAGAAGAAGTTTGAGTGAAGGAAGGAGTGAATGAATGAATGGAAGAAATGAGATATATGAAGAGAGGAGAAGAGGTAAAAGTGCCGTTATCATCAGTGTGTCGCTTTTTGCGATTGAGACGCGTTTTTAGCGGATTGGGAATGCCTTGAAGGCCGCGGACGCGTTT
Source organism: Oxytropis ochrocephala (assembly GCA_020916435.1). Classification (NCBI taxonomy): domain Eukaryota; kingdom Viridiplantae; phylum Streptophyta; class Magnoliopsida; order Fabales; family Fabaceae; genus Oxytropis; species Oxytropis ochrocephala. The sequence continues at coordinate 70,729,726 of CM037091.1, read as the reverse complement.
ACGGATTGGGGTCTGTTTCGGCGGATTTTTGGTCAGTTGGACCTCCTCGTTGACCGCGCTGCAGTTTCGGCGGATTGGGGGGATGTTTGCGGCGGAAATTTGAATTTCAAATTTCCCCCCTGATTATTTAGCTGTCATTTTCGGCGGATTAGGGGTCCTTTTCGGCGGATCCAGTTTTTTTTTCCCACTTTTTTCCACTTTATAATCCCCCACAAATACCATAATTCCGCCGAAAACGTCAAATATCCCCCAAAAAATTTCTGGTGGATTAAATCCCCCACAAATGTCAAAAATCCGCCGGAAATTTTCTGGGGGATTAAAATCCGCCAGAAAGTTTTGCCTTGGATTTTAGGTTTTTCTTGTACTGTTGACGAGCGAGTTCGCGACCTCCCTGAGGGCGATTTTCCCTCCCTCTCACTCGAGGGCTTGGGGCTGTCTGACTTCGAGCGCTTCAAGAAAGAACCCATGGTGGTCTGTGCTTCTCTTTGCATGGGGGTTGGCAAACTCATACAAGAGTTGTCAGATGAAGCTCAAGGTATTTTACTTTTCTAGCCCGTCGTACTTTTACATACACTCGGTCGATTAACTGACCTTCGCTACCTTTGCTTGCAGAAGCTCGGTCCGGGAAGGACACTGCTTTGGCCGGTCTTGAGGAGGCGAAGCAAAAGCTGGAGAGGGCTGTTAAATCCAAGAAAGAAGCTCTGCAGCGGGCCGACGAAGACCGGGCCAAACTGTCGAAGAGGAATAAAGAACTTGCTGCTCAATTGAAAAATTTGAAGACAAACCTCGACGTCTTGGAGAAGGAGAAGGCAGAATGGGAGACCCAGAGGGCCGAGCTGGAGGCTCAGGTGCGGGCGATAGCCGGTCATGCCAAGGGTGCAGCGATCGAACAATTCTATAATGCTCTCGGCCAGGTGCGGGCGCTGAATTCAGATCTATCCATCAACTTCGATGAAAACCTGGTAAAGCCCGAGCACTACGTTGAGAACAACAAGATCATGCAGCCCGAGGAGCTTGACGACCAAGGCAATGTTGTTCGCCCTAGCTCGGTCCTATTCTGAAGCCTGCCTGCGAGCGGAGTAAATCTTGTAATATTTTGACTTGCCTTCGGGCACAACAATTTTTGAGCTGCCTTCGAGCAATGGGGTATTTGAGCGCTCGGCTTCGACCGGGCGTCTCTATTTTGTAATGACATCTTTAACTTGCTCTTTATTTCATTTGCTCGTTTAGATCTAATTATTTCGTCGATTAATTCTAAGTTTTACGAACTTTTTAGGCCGATTTCGGGCCTTCGCTTAACGGCCTTTCGTAGGCTTTCATTTCGGGTCGATCGATGCCCGTTTCTCTTTTTTATTCAAAACACTCGTTATAAATCGCTCGGCGGTGTTCGTTAATGCAGCAGTTGATGCAACGTTTGGCATCTGGTCGACTCGGCGACCTTAGTTTGGGCCAGCTCGGTGGCGCTTGTTTGGGCCATTTCGATGGCACTCGATTGGGCCGTTTCGACGGCACTCGTCGTAGGTCGTATCGACGGCCTAGCGTTTTCGTGGGCTACTCGGTAACCCTTGGGCCACTTCGATGGCGCTCGATGCAGATCGTTTCGACGACCTACAATGGTGGGTTATTACTTAACCCTAGGGCCATTTGGACGGCACTCGGTGTGGATCGTTTCGACGACCTACTTTCGTTTAATGATTCTTCGGCCGCTCCTTTGCTATGGGCATGGTGAGCGATCGGGCATACATCCTTTGCGAGAAAGTAAAGTACAAAGTAATTTTCAAAGGTCAGGCCTCAGTAAAAAACCCAGTGGGAAAAAGAGCGCCTGCCCGTCTTTCATTAAAAGATCGGTCGCCCCTTCCATGTTCTGGGGTACGCAAAGAGCGCCTGCCTGTCATTCAAACATAGTATTTTCTAAGTTTATCTGCGTTCCATGTTCTGGGGATAGTCGCCCCTTCCATGGTTTCCAGCTCGTATGCCCCCTTGCCGGTCTTCTTAACGACTCGATACGGGCCTTCCCAATTTGGTGCTAGCTTTCCTTGACGGGCATTCTTGTTTCCGACATCTGCACGCCTTAGAACGAGCTGACCGATCGAGAAATCTCTCTTCTGGACGCGAGTGTTGTATCTAGCTGCCACCTTCTGCTTGATCAATTGTTCTCTGAGTGATGCTTGGAGCGCGCAGCTTCTTCGATCAGATCCAACTCTTCCCGTATGGCTCGGTCGTTCTCGCCGCTTTGTAGGGGGATTCGAAGTTCTCCAATTTAGCTCGCCCATCTCTATGGGTATGACAGTATCAGTTCCATACACAAGTTTTAAGGGCGACTCCCCGGTCGATGAATGAGGGGTCGTCCTATATGCCCAAAGAACGGACTGCAACTCTTCAACCCAGTTCCCTTTTGCTTTGTCGAGTCTTCTTTTCAGGCCACGCAGGATAACTCTGTGGCCGCCTACCGACCGCTCGTCTGCGGGATACTCGACCGAGGTAAAACGCTTATTTCACCCTAAGTCGGCCAACATTTCCCTAAATTTCTTGTCGAGAAATCGGGTACCATTGTCTCATTATCAATTGTCGCGGCGATCCAAACCGCTAGTACACACCGGCCGAAGAACTTACTGACTTTAGCAGATGTGATAGTTGCAAGAGGCTCGGCCTCGATCCACTTCGTGAAATAGTCAACTGCCACGATCAGAAACTTGAACTGGCCTGGAGCAGGTGGAAACGGGCCCAGCAGATCCATGCCCCACCAGGCGAACGGCCATGGTGAGACAAGACTTTGCAATTCAGAGGAGGGTGCAACGTGGACATCAACATGCACTTGACACTTTTTGCACTTTTGGACTAGTTTCTTCGCATCTTCGTCCATGGTCGGCCAGTAATAACCGGCCCTGAGAGCTTTCTTCGATATAGATCGTGCACCTTGATGGCTTCCACAAACGCCTTCATGAACATCTCTTAACACATGGCCGGCTTCGACCGACGTAAGGCACCTTAGCAGTGGAGATGAGAACCCTCTTCGATACAACTTTCCTTCTATCACTGAATATTTGGTCGCCCTTAACCTGACCAACTTCGCATGCTTTTGGTCGCTTGGTTCTTTTCCTTCAACGATGTACCGTAGGATATGGGGCGATCCAATCTGTATCTTGATCAACACATAGAACAGCTAGGGGTTGGATTGGCTTGGTCGATACGCTCGGCCAATTCAAAGTTTCCTGGATCAGACTTCTGTGATTTCCAGGGCTTTTAGTACTTGCTAGCTTTGAGAGAATATCTACTCGGACGTTCTCGGTTCTGGGCACATGCTTGACTTCTGCTCGGTCGAACTGTTTGAGAAGCTCCCTTACTCTGGCCAAATAACTTTTGAGCACATCGTCTTTAGCGTCATACAATTCTTTGATTTGCGAGACGGCCAGCAAGGAGTCTGAATGAAGTTCCACACGATCGACATTGAAATCTCTGGAGAGCTGCAGACCGGCTATGCACGCCTCATACTCGGCTTGATTGTTTGACGTATGGAAGGCCAAAGTCAATGACACCTCAACGGCAAGGCCTTCTGAATTTTCTAATATTAGGCCGGCTCCACTTCCTTTGCTATTGGACGATCCATCTATATGTAAAGTCCAAGTCGTTGCATGCTGATCCTCTGGAATCAGAGTCATCTCGGCTATGAAATCGGCCAACACTTGTGCTTTGGCGGCTGATCTGGATTCAAACTTAATCCCAAATTCACTGAGTTCTACTGCCCATTTTATCATCCTACCCGCCAGGTCTGGCCGATGGAGGACTTGCCTGATTGGTTGATCGGTCCTTACCACGACCTGGTGGGCTACAAAGTAGGGTCTCAACCTTCGAGCGGCCACTAAAAGTGCAAGGGCAAACTTTTCTATCTTCTGATATCTCTGCTCGGGCCCTTGCAATACCTTGCTGATGAAGTAGACCGGATTTTGCTTTAGGTCGCTCTCCCTTACTAACACAGCACTCACAACTTCTTCTGTTATTGCTAAGTAAAGGTATAGTGTCTCACCCGGTAACGGCTTGGTCATGATTGGCGGGTTAGTCAGAGCTTCTTTTAATTCATCCAACGCTCGCTGGCATTGGTCAGTCCACTCAAAATTTGTGTCTTTCTTCAGGAGTCTGAATAAAGGAAGCGACTTACAGGCCGCTTTAGGTATGAATCTGGATAAGGCAGCTACCATGCCATTCAGCTGTTGTATTTCTTTTTTGGTCGTGGGCGGCCTCATCTCGGCGACCGCCCTGCATTTCTCAGGATTGGCTTCTATTCCTCTCTCGCTTAGGTGAAAGCCCAAAATTTGCTTCTACCACCCCGAAAGTGCACTTTTCTGGATTTAGCCTAAGTGAATTCTTCCCGGCTTCTTCAAAGACCTCTTTTAGGTCGCTCACATGATCTGGATCGGTCACACTCTTGATGATCATGTCATCTAAGTAAACTTCAGAGATTCGACCGACCGCTTCACGAAGATCTTGTTCATCATGCGCCGTAGGTCGCCTCAAATGCTTCTTCGTGCCAAATGGCATTACTTTATATTGGAAATTGCCACGATCTGTCATGAAAGCAGTCTTGTGGCGATCAGGGGGGTACATCGTAATCTTATTGTAGCCTGAGTATGCATCTAGAAAAGATAGTAGTTTATAGCCCGAGGCACCATCGACCAACTTGTCGATGTTGGGCACAGGAAAGGCATCCTTCGGGCATGCCTTGTTTAAATCGGTGTAATCTATACACATACGCCACTTGCCATTCTTCTTCTTCACCAGCACGACATTAAATAACCAGGTCGTGTATTTAATCTCTTTGATGAAATTAGCCTTCACGAGGTCCTCAACAGCCTTTGCTGCGGCTTGAGATTTTTCCTCACTCTGAGTTCTCCTTCTTTGGGCGACCGGCCTTACTCCTTCGTCGACTGAAAGCTGATGGCAAGCAATCTCAATAGGAATACCGGGCATGTCTGACGCCTGCCATGCGAACAGATCAGCGTAGTCCCTCAGACATTCCACAAGGTCTTGCTTTACCGCCGTAGGTCGCTACCGAAGCTTAACTCGCTTTTCTTTGGTCGTCACCCACCAGACATCTGTCGCAATTCCCATGAGGCTCGGGTCTCTTTAACTCCGTGCTTCTTCACTCTCTCGAGCTAGGTTGTCATCGTTGTCCTCCGGGTCGTTGTGCGGATCATAACGAGCATCCGATCGGCGATATTAACTCGTGGCCTTCACTTGTGTTCTGAGTATTCGGACCACGATCTACCTCATCACAAATTTCCTGATATAGGTAATGGCTTCGTCTTGCCGCCTCTGGTCGCCGCCAGTGGTAATTACCGGGTCATCTTTGTCAGTAAATTTCATCTTCGGATGCATCATTGATGTGACGGCTTCTAGCTTGCCCAAGGTCGGCCTACCAATAATACACCGTAGCAAGATTTGATGGGAGTACGAGGAACGCCGTCCGACCGGCCCCGTATAAAGTGCTTTCTCCAAAGATCGCCACCAAATGTGACCAAGAGTTCGATCGTCCCCAAAGGATAGGTGGTCGCTCCATTGAAGCCCGTTAGAGGAGTAGGATCGGCCTGGGGGATTATCTCACTCCGATCCACTTTTAACTTGTCAATTAATTCTTCGAACATGATGTCGGCCGAGCTTCCTTGGTCGACCAGTATTCTGCGAACCTCTGTATTGGCCATAATTGCTCTGACCACCAATGGAACGTAGTTGTTTGGCTTGCCATCGAGCAGGTCATCATCCCTAAAAGAGATGGGTGGTCTATTCGAGACCGGTCGTTCTGTTGAAGTCGATGCAACCATTAGGAGCTCGTCCCACTTTCTCTTTGTGGCTTTGTTGGACTCCCTGCGGTCCAACGGGTTTCCTCAGTGAATAACCATGGCTACGTTGCGGCCCTTTGATTGTCGAGTATCTCGATCCTCTGATCGGTCTTTGTCTTGGGTGGTCGTTATGACTAGGGCGCCCTTTCCTCTATCTTGATCAGGTCCTCCTATCTTCTCTTGAGGCCGCTCGCTTTCTTCCGACCTCACATACTTGCGTAACTTGCCTTTCTGAATAAGTTCCTCAATGTCGTCTTTGAGGGCCATGCAGTCGTTGGTGTCATGCCCCTTTCTCTTGTGGTAGCGGCGATCTTCTTTTGGTCGGCGTGCCCCCTTCTTGAGCACGAGTGGATCGGGCCGCTTTACACCCACAAACTCATTATTCTGGCACTCACTGTAGATTTGCGCAATGGAAGTGTTCAGACGAGTACGATGATCGAATTTCTTATCTCTGAAGTCAGGCCGGTTGTCTCGACGACCTTCATACCCTTTGGCCGCTTTACGTTCTTTTCTTTGGGACGCCGCACGGGCGCCCTTTCTTGTGGCCAAGGTTTCTTCATATGCCATGTGAACATTGGCCCTTCTTAGGAAGAAGCTGAGGTCTTGATAGTGATTCAACGTGAATTCTTCTACGAACCGATGGTCTGGTCGAATACCACGCTTAAGGTACTTTAGTTTATCTTTGTCGGATAAGTCGTGAACAGTTTCGGCTTCAGCATTGAGCCGGTTGATGTACTGTCTGAGCGTCTCATTGTCCCCTTGGACAATCGTGTCCAAGTGCTCCTCATACCGATACTGGCAACGGTTGGCTGTGTAGTGGCTCAAGAAGATTCTGACCAAGTCTTCCCATGAGGAGATAGTATTAGGCCGAAGTGATTCCCACCATTCTAACGCTCGGCCGTCCAACGACTGAGGGAACAACCGGCACTTCATGGTCGAGCCCAATTCTCGATAACTGCAATAATTATTAAAATACCGGAGGTGTTTATCTGGATCGCCACGACCATCAAACTTGTTTAAATTGGGTGGCTTTCTCAGGTCTCTTGGAATCCTGTAGCTCCTGATTTCTCTAGTAAATGGACTGTGGCCGTTCTGAATGTCGTTCGACCCAAAGGGTTGCATAGCGAGGCATGCCTCGTTGCCCGGCATTCCATAGAATTCTCCAGATGGGCCAAATGGTGGAAGTTGAGGAGGCCTTCTGGGTCGCTCGCTTTGACCTCTTCTTGGTCGTTGCGAGACGTCCCTAATTCTTCCATCCCGATAATCTTCCAACTCTTCACGAGAATCCCAGGACCTACTTATCGACCGACGTGAACCGGACGACTCATTAGAGGAGTATCTGGTGGGCGAAGCGACCGTGTCGTGATCGGTAGCTAGAGTCCTCATATTCATCATAAGTCGTGAACGGCGTCACAAGACGTTCTCGCTGGGGCGACCTCACGTGCCCTTATTCGCCGCGCGAGACCGGTGGGTGGTGCTCTCTCGCGAGAAAGGCTCCTTCGAGGAGGGGAACGGTGCACGCGTGAGGTCGGCGTGGAGCGCGTAGGTTCTCCGCCTTCCGCACGGGCGGCCGGAATCGACCTCTCTTTCATAGCGAGAGATCGCCGCTCGCTCGCAATAACTCGGTTCTTGCTTTGAAGGATCTGCGAACGGCCGAGTGACATGCTCGAACAAGCTTCTTCGATGCTCGCCTCGACGGCAAAGCGGAGTTGTGGTGGAGCGTGCACGGCCGCACTCGCCCAAGATCGGTCTGCGCTCGCACTGCAGGGTTCTCGGAGCGGATTTTCATGAGATTCGTGAATAGTAACGCCACGCCCTCCGGGTCCGGCTGTTGAGGATGTTGCCCGAGGGGTTGAGGCAAGACGAGGCCCGCGTGCAGGGCTGGTCGCGCGGAGCCATGAATGAAGTAGGATAGCGCTCGCTTCCCATCGTGGTCGCCAATTGATCGTACCTTGATCAATGAAGTGTTGTTGTCCTTTGACTAGGCCGGCCGTTGAATGGGAGAAAGGACTGGTCTTGGCTTCACGCCGAAGCACCTCGGGTGTTACTCGCAAAGACACTCCGACGATCAAGTAAGTGGTCGCCGGGCGAGATAACACAAGGTAAGAGAACGTACTGATGCCATGTGCGAATGGCGATATATCTTGTAGAGTCCGACCGCTTTGCGAAAATTTCGGCCGGTTGCTAGGTAGTGCGCTCAAGCGATGGACTTGGGCGCTTGAGTCGATTGTGGGCGGCGCCCAAATGTCGTCGCACTCTCCTGCTTTTTTTGATACACCCTAACATATATATATATATATATATATATATATATATATATATATATATATATATATATATATATATATATATATATATATATATATATATATGTTTTGTGTGTGTTGTTGTTGTTCTTTATTTTATATGTATAAATGTTCTGCTTGTTCTTGCTTTGTTTCGTTTCTTGCCGCTTTGTTATGTTGTTCTTTGTATTGTTCTCTTTGTTGCTCGTTTTTATGCTCTAAATGTTGCTTTGTTTGTACCAGAATCTTTAAGTATTTTGTCTTTGTAAATGTTGCTTGCTTGCAGACCGTAAATGCTCATTCTGCTTTTTGTCTTTGTAAATGTTGTTGTTTGTGTCAGAATGTCACTTTATTTACTTGTTTGTAAATGCCGCTGTTTTTGTCAGAATTGTTGTTGTTTTTGTCTTTGTAATTGCTTTGCTTTTTTTAGTGCAGATGATCGCTATTTTAGCGCCAGTTATTCTTTGTTATATGTCTTTGCCTTAGGTGTTGTTTTGTCTTGTTTTATGTGTCACTTGGCGCCACTTTGTGCTACCTTAGTGCCAGTTGTTTGGTTGTGTCTAACAAGACGAAAAAGATTAATGTTGTTATTGTTGGGTCAAACATGATTAAATGTTGTTGTTGTTGAGTCTCTAAGGCTAGAATTTTATATCATAAGGCTAAAATAAATGTTGTTGTTGTTGTGTCTCTAAGGCTAGAATTTTATATTATGAGGCTAAAATTTAATGTGATTGTTGTTGAGTCCCTAAGGTTAGAATTTTATGTTGTTGTGGTTTGGTCAATGAGAACAAGAATTTTATATTGTTGTTGTTGGGTCAATGAGACCAAGGATTGTATTTTGTTGTTGTTGGGTCTATGAGACCAAAATCCTATGTTGTGTTGTTGGGTCAAATGTGACCAAGTGTTGTTGTTGATGATGTCGTTGTGCATGTTGTTTGAAATGTTGTTTCCTGCTACGTCGCATTATGGTGTCCATACATGGCATATGCATACCACATTGTTGTAGGTCACGCATCTGTTGTTGTTGAAGCCACAAAGGTCGCTTTATGTTGATTGGTACCACATGCATATACTCGTGTTGTGGGTTGCATCTCATCCATTTTCATGTCACGGTGTTGTCGTTAGTTTGTGGTTGCTTGTTGTTGTAGTACATCGACAACTCGCTGCGGTAATGATGTTGTTGTTGTGTGATCTTTGTTGAAGTATAATGAAGTTGTTGAAATGTAGTAATTATAGTTGTTTTGACTCTAATATGTTACTTATTATGCATTCTTTTATACTGTTAGACTCACCCCTTCTGCATTTAAAATGTTACCTCGATGTCGTTAACGTGCGGTGTAGTTACAAGTGAAGACCGGGATTTCCTTTAGTAGTCGTGTAGTCGTGTCGCTTGCTCGACGATACGTAGCACTTGGGGGAAACGAACACTATTTATTAGACGCTTTTATCATATAGACTATTTCTCTATTATTTGAATGTTTTCTCGATTTGTATTTTACCGAAACCGTTGGTGTTGAGATGATGTTTTATGAGAGTTTATTTTGCTCATTGCGATTTTTGGATCCTTATGATGTGCTACGTATCTCGTGGTTATTAAATGGAGAATTACGTTGACTTTGAATGTTTTATTGATTACACGTTGTTGAAAATTTAAATGTTGAAAAAAATGTGACGCTCCAATGTATGCTTAGTTCAAAATTCCGCACTCTGATTTTTAATATAATGGTCAGGTAGAATTGGGGTGTTACAGGGCACAACTGGCCGAAGTTGTGGTTAAGGTACGTATCGCGCACCGATACAACCAAAGGGTCATCATCTGGGAATTCAACATCGGGGGTTTTATTCTTAGACGCGCTGACGTGGGGAACAAGAATGCTCGAGATGAGAAACTAGCCCCGAACTGGGAAGGCCCCTACCGCGTGGTATCCAAAACCGGTAAGGGAGCGTATCAACTGGAGACTCTCTCCAAGGAGCCAACTCCAAGGACATGGAATGCAGCCAAACTCAGAATCTACTACAGTTGATTGTATATTTGTCTGCTAGATGTAACAAAACAAACTATTTCCACTATTGAATGAAATAACCACTATTTCAAACTATTTTATTTCTTGATATACAGGATACAAGGCGACGTCGGATCCCAATCCACGAACAACGCCCCTCTCACCAGAATCCGACACCGAGTTGGCCCCTCGGTGGATGACGGTATGAGGCGAGGCTTTCGAAGAACACCTCGCCCATCTCCGAGCTTAAATGCTCAGTCACGAGGTGTTTACTGGGTCCACAGCGACTCCCGAAATCATCGTTTCGCGTAACTCAGCCTCCTCTTTGGCTCACCTTAAATTTTGAGAAGAAGGACAAAGGGCGTGAACCAACCTCCTCTTTGGTTATCCTTGAGTGTTAAGACAAAGACCGGAGGAAGAAGTCCACAGCGACTTCGACCTCTTCTCCTTCGAGAAGCCGCCTCCTCTCGAACTGCGACCTTTAATGTTCAAATTTGGGACCGAGGAAGAAGTCTTTAGCGGCTTCGTCCCTTCTTGATCCAATCTATTAAGCTCAAGTCAGATAAGGCCAAGAATTTTTAAAATCCTATTTAGCAAAAAGTGTGAAGCTAGAGGTCATCTAAAAAGCCTTCTAGACCTACTGAGTCTGTTTAATTATATGTAAATAATTGTTTCTATTACTACCATTAATATCATATTTTCTATTGTGTTGAATCATAAACTTGCTTACATTTTATGCTTATTTAAAATATTGAGCTACATCAATTTTTGACATATTTAAATATATTATTATAAAGGCTAAATTACTGTTTTGGTCCTTTATCTTTGGCCTTGATTTCATTTTGGTCCTTTATCTTTTTTTTTCGTTTTGGTCCTTTATGTTTTGATTTTGTGTCAATTTGGTCCTTTTTGTAGTTTTCCGTCCAAAATGACACAAAAAAAGGACCAAATTGACACAAAAAGGACCAAATTGACACAAAAAGGACCAAATTGACACAAAATCAAAAACATAAAGGACCAAAACGAGAAAAAAAAAAGATAAAGGACCAAAATGAAATCAAGGCCAAAGATAAAGGACCAAAACAGTAATTTAGCCTATTATAAAATAGGATTTAAATAGGATGTCCTATAAAGATAATTCCCTATCGAATAAATCAATCCGCCAAGATCAAGATGCCGAGCTTGCTTTGAGTCCAGAATGAGAGTTATCGGTCTTTGGGATTTGATTTCAAAAGTTGGTGGTGCTTCGATTCTTAGAACTGCTTGATGATTTTTTGATAGAGTAATAAATACTTTTGCTTTGAGTGATGTGACCGTTGAGGGACTCGAGGCATTTCTTAATGATGACTCTTCGTTTTGCGCGCCAAGCCAATTGATTTGGCGCGTCATTTCGAGAATGAACAGTGGGTCCTCTCAGGACCACTATAAATAAAGATGAAGGTAGATCATTTGTACTTTTTGGCCCCTCGATTGCTCTGAGTACTGATCTGGTGTATTTGTTTCTCTCCAATCTCGCTCTCTTATTCCAGGGATTCTTTTCATCATTTGTATCAAAGCTTCTTCTGAGGTTAGTAATTTGCTTTAGACTTATTTCTTCTATTTCTGTTTTCAATTTTCTTCGGGCTGGGATCGTGCCCGCATCCTGCAATCCTCTTTGCCAGGGTGGGGGTTGTCAGGTTGGGTTCTGACCCCGTTCGAGAACCTATCACGTGCGAATTACCCTGATAATCGCCTCATCCCCAGTAGGTTAAAATCGCGGCGGCCTCAAGCAAACAACTCGTGCCGAAACGCGCAGACTTATTGATCAAGCCGATCAAGCCCGTCAAGCTCGTCACCCTGATATCGGCAAACTAATGGCAGCGAGATCAAGGACCAACTCTCATCCAACTGATCGTGAAAAAATAGATGCTCCGGAGATTCATGAAGAAGAAAACTTCGAACCAAGAGGGAGTGATAGCTAAAAAGTCTCGGACGGAGAGTCGACTGCTCCACCTTCTGCGCACAACACACCGGTTTATGAGGCTATCCAGGTAGGCTCGGACCCAAGCTCTTCGGACGACTCTGACTCAGATACGGAGTCTGATGGAAGAAATGGTGATGATCGAATCGACGATCAGGAAGACGTCTCGACCGAAGACACCGATTTGGAAAACAGTGATGAGGAAGAAGAGGAAACTCAAGAGGATGTGGACGAAAGCTTTGAGCTTTTGTACGGGTATGATGATTCCGGCTGCAACAATGTCAAAATTCCTATAGATCCTCCATTAGGAACTCCCCGAGATTATTTGTGGGTGTCTGAATCTCTCCGAGGTTTTAAATTGGTTATGACCTCGGATGTTGATATCAGTAAATATTCGAAGAGGCTTTACTAGAAAGATCCGGTTGATTACTAACGCTACTCCTTTTTCCTAGTTAAACTACCACTCACTTCTTTACTATTCACCACTCTTCCTTTAAGTTAATTACTCTATTATTATTTTAAAACAACCCACCAAACACTACTTAATTAATTAATTAATTAAATAAACGTTTTGAATTATTTTTGGGGCGTTACAACTCTCCCCCACTTAAAATATTTTCGTCCTCGAAAATTTGACGTCAAACCATGAAAACAATATTGAATCTAGTTATAACTATACAATTAGATGGAGACAATTTATCTAACACTCAAGCAACAAGATTATCAGTGTGGTTAGAACATTACCACACTTTAGTAACGAGGAAGCAACTTAAAATAACAAACATAGCAATTAAAGAAAACACTTGGCGCACACACACAAATTCGAGAGAACACAACACAAGCAAGACAGACAGCACACAACTCACCGGCCATTTCAAATTAATCACTACAACATAAATTATAATTAGAAACGAGTACCGGGACTCGAGAGTTATAATACTAAAGACTCAACGACTTGGTCGGACAGACCGAATCGCTCTGATACCACTAATGTAACACCCCTTTTCTACCCCTCAATTTACACGTCATTATCAGAGTAATTTCATTTTCAAAAATATAAATTTATTGGGTAGAAAGGAAATGCCACATCGTCATAAGCAAAAACTCATCGTTTGCACCATCAAGGTTGGTGCAACAACGCAATCGTCACAAAACTTAAATTTCAAAATAATCTTATCACAGCGAAAATAAACGATGACTCACTAGTCCACTCAAACACGTCTCATAATCATCAAAATAAATAATTCATACAGTTAATTGATTCGTTAACAAATCCGACTACGCCCCCTAGGTGCTACAGTATCAGAGAGCGACTCGACAACCTCCCAACAGCTAATAAAGAAGGCAGCAGAACCTTCACTCGCGGTTACCTGCAGCGTTGCCACAATAGAGCAACATTCCAAGCAGAATGGGTGAGTCTTCAAACAGCATAAGAGCATAAATAATAATCAATATATTAAAGGACAATATCTATAACTACCACATCACATTTAACGTCGCATTACAACCATCACAGAACAACATCGGCAACCAACATCAAAAACACATCACAAACAACTACATCATTTAAATGCACATATATGAAAATGCAACCCACGCCGCGGGCATATGCATGAGGTACCATCGTCGCAAAAATACAATCGCCGCTTTGAGCATAGCTCCGCCGCACCCATATCGTCGCGAATGCGTATGGGCATGTATGAGACCCTATGCATCACTCATCAAATCAATCAACGTAAATCAAGAATTACACATCACCACACAACTTTCCCCAACGCCGCTTCGCCATACCCGCCCAAAAATGTCATTATCATCGCTTTATATCATCCTCATAAACATCACCACCATCGCCGCAATTGTATCATTATCATGAACATCATCATTATCATCACAACCATAAAACACTCATAGAGTGTATTCGTCATAGTCATCAAAATCATATATATATATATATATATCACATCATCATAATCACTCATAGAGTGAACTCGTCCATATTCACAAAACCATCTAGCAACATCATCACAAATCATACTTTTTCTCATCATTATTGAGCATATATAGATATATTTTCAGCTTGTCTTTTAGCTTAGTGTGTTATAAAATAGTGAACTGATTGACTATGGGATTACTCAGTAATCGATACTACTTGCAATGTGCATTGGCCACCTTTGCAAGACTCTCAAGATGCCCTTGTAAATACACCAAATAAAGAAATTTCGACCTTAGTGGTAAACCACAATCTAGCCATAGTCAATTAGCACACTAGTAGTATAACCTTTCACCGAGACTCATTTATATAAACGTATTATCACAATTTTTTTTTTTTTTGTTAAGAGTCGCCACGCTTTCAATTCGGAAAACACTTCATCTTTAAGCTTAGACACCCACATTGGAAAAAGAGGAAAATCACATTTCTCAAAGTTGGAAAACATCGCATTTTAATTTGTATAAACGGCAACACAAATCAGTTTATTTTGCCTTAAAAATAGAATATTCAGTTAGGCCTCTGAATAAGCTTTCCAACGCATCTTAGAACACCTCAATCGGGTTCCCGGTTCGCAAGATATCAATTTTTCAAAACGTGATGAAGACTTTAAAGAAAACAAAGAGAAAAACAAAGAAAAATATCACCGCGCTTGGGCGCGCGAGCCGGCGCGCCACCCAGCGTGGATCGACAGAAAAATCAGTTCACAGCAGCAGCGCGCGCTGGCGCTTGGGGCAAATCGCAGCGCAAGTGGGGTGCGGTTTGACAAAGAACGCGTAACGTCGCGTAAAACTCCGAAAACTCAGTATTTCCCTCTATGATCCCATCACCAAACCTCTTGCACACAACATCAACATTAAGAACACGAGCTTACCCATAAACACCTTAAGATTCATTAAACCACAAATACAAAATTCATCCACAATTTATCAACAATCTCACAATTCATTAAATTCTCTTAACACTTCACAATTTATCCAATTCATCTCGATTCTTCACAATTCATCAAATTCATCCATAAATCATTCAATTCTTCAACCACTCATTAAACAACAAACATTAACGAATCATCAACAGTAAACATCAATAAATCCTCGACAACAAGCATCACAACTCATCTTAAATTCACAACAACACCAAAAATTCAACAAGATATTTAAACATAATAACTAATACCTCCTAGGTGTCATAGGACTACCCTCCCATATACTGACCATTATATAAATCCTTATAATGTGAGACTCCCCTTACCTCGAATACGTAAGCTCTGTAGAAGACGTATGAGAGCAGCACCGACGAGTAACTACAAAGAACACGACACGATCTCCTCTTCTCTTTCTCCCCCTTCCCTTTGCGCCAACTCCTTCTCCTCCTCCTTCTCTCTCTCTCTCTCTTTGTTTTTTCCTAGCCGTCTCTCCCTCTCCCTCTCCCTCTCGCACGCTCCCTCTCTTCCTTTCTTCTTTTCTTTTCTTTCTCTCCAAGTTTCTAATAACTAACCCTAGCTTAAGTCATGGGTTCTCTTACTTGGGCCCTTCTCACCACCTGGTTGATTACTAACGCTACTCCTTTTTCCTAGTTAAACTACCACTCACTTCTTTACTATTCACCACTCTTCCTTTAAGTTAATTACTCTATTATTATTTTAAAACAACCCACCAAACACTACTTAATTAATTAATTAATTAAATAAACGTTTTGAATTATTTTTGGGGCGTTACAATGTCGAGAGAGTTCTAGGTCGGATTCTTCAATGTTTAGTCGAGTAATTTTTATACCTTTGCCGATGTTTTACTTTTCATGTATTTAATTGATCTCCCCTTTTTTGCAGGTGAGATGGCCCCTAAGAACAAAATGGCGGCTTTGTTGGCCCTTGCGGTTGTTGACGCTGATAACGCTGCAAGGGAGGTCGGAAATGCAAGCAACGTTGCTGCTGTCAAAACTCATGCTATGAAAATTGTCAATGCCCGACCTATTACCACGGCCCATTCTGAAAATGTTGGGGAAGATGAGCAACCTTTTAAAAGGAGAAAAAAGTTTGAAGATCTTCTTCCACCCAAGTCGGGTAATCAAGATCGGGGTAAGAGCGTTATTGAAGTTAGCGACCGTTCCGATCTCCCCTCCAAGAAGAGTAAGAGACACAAGACTGCCCCTTTTGATCCTAAAGAATTTATGAACGTCAAAGCCGAGGAATTCTAAGCAGATCCTTTTCGTGTTTCTCTCTCTATATTGGCTAGGATGACTGATCTCGTGGAGGATCAGCAAAAGGATGCTGAATTGAAATTAAAATGTAAGCTTCATCTGTTTTAACCTCGTCATTTTTACCTCGGATTTTCTGTATTTTTAACCCGCCTTACTCACTCCGTGTTTTTCTGTAGATATTGAAGGCAAGTATGAAGAAGCTCGGAAGGTTGTGGATCCACTTCGCTCCAAACTGGAAAAAACACAAAAAGAAGTGGATCTGCTTAAAAACGAGAGGGAGGATTGGAAGATCAAACGTCAAGAGCTTGAAGGTGAATTGAAGCTGGTGAAGGAACAAGCTAAAAAAGATGCTGCTGAGTTGAAGAGACGGGCTGATAAGTTGGCTGAGATTGAGGCTTCTACTTCGACTCAAAACATATCCGAGCTTCAGAAGCAGATAAAAGAGTTGACTGAGCAAAAGGATGCAGCTGTAGAAGCCAAAATGCAGGAAGTTGAACTTGGGAAGGACGGAATAGTGGAAGCTTTCAATAATACACTTGATCAAGTTGTTGTGGTTATTCCCGACTTTGTAGCTGATCCCACTATCTTTAAACCAGAGTTTTTTGTTCACGATGGGCACATTGTCGAGTTTGACCCAGTAACCGACCAAATGTCTAGGCTAGGGTCATCTATCCTTCAAAATCGACCTAACTGTTTCTTTGCCCTTAATGTAATTTACTGCTTTCCTCCACATTTCTTTGAACTTGAGGATCCGGCTGTAACCGGGATATTTTGTATGTTTTTAATTTATAAGTGCGCTCATTTCCATAGCTCGTTTTGTTTTTGAATATACCTCGGATAGCTGTAGCCGAAAAACCGATTTTTATCCGTAGGATTTTTGTTTCTGTTTCTGAATAATAGAAAACAGTTTGGGGTACCTCTCTGTACAACTTACCGCCCTGTTTGATCTCGGTTCGATAGATTTCGTTGAAAAGCTTTATCTAGTGGGCGAGTTTAAATAATAATGTCGCAATAGTATGCTTTGAAAAAGCTAAGTCTATTTGTTGGTAATATCGGAATAGAATGCTTTGAAAAAGCCAAGTCTATTAATAAAAGAATACACATGTAATGTCAGAATACAATGCTTTGAAAAAGCCAAGTCTATAAATAAGAGATTACACATGTAATGTCGGAATAGAATGCTTTGAAAAAGCCAAGTCTATTAATAAGAGATTACACATGTAACGTCGGAATAGAATGCTTTGAAAAAGCCAAGTCTATTAGTGTTGGGGAACCGATTTCCGTATGCTAAGAGTCATACATCGTCCTTGGGCTTCAACTATAATATTTCTTGAGCTTAGTGGCATTCCAAGTTCTTGGAATCGCCTTTCCTCCTAGTGTTTCTAGCTCGAAAGCTCCATTACCGGTTCTCAAAATAACACGATATGGGCCTTCCCAATTCGGGGCTAGATTGCCCTGTGATGCATTCTTCAGACCAACGTCGGCCCTTCTCAAGACGAGATCACTGACATATAAATCTCTTGGGACGACTTTCTGATTGTAACGAGTTACTACCCTCTATTTTGTAATTGCTTCTTTAAGGGACGCGTGATCTCAGACACCTTCCACTAGGTCCAGCTCTTCTATCAGAGCTCGACCATTATCTTTAGGTGATTTCGGGTTTGAAGTCCTCCAAGTTAATTCTCCAATTTCTACCGGGATAAATGCTTCACTTCCATAGGATAGTCAGAACGGTGTTTCTCCAGTAGAGCTTTGAGGCGTAGTTCTGTACGCCCATAAGACATAAGGGAGTTCTTCAACCCAGTTTCCTTTAGCATCGTCCAACTTTTTCTTCAAACCATTGAGAACTACTTTGTTTGCTGATTCTACCTGACCATTTGTTTGAGGATGTTCTACCGAGGCGAATCGATGTTTGATTTTTAAATCGTACATTAATTTCCTGAATCCTTTATCAGCGAATTGAGTTCTATTATCTTTGATTACAACCTCGGGTAACCCGAACCTGATAATAATCTCTTTTCTGAAGAAAGATATACAGTTTCTTGCACTTATGACAGATAATGGTTTGGCCTCAATCCATTTGGTAAAGTAGTCTACCGCCACAATTAAGAATTTGATTTTTCCTGGGGCCTTCGGAAAAGGTCCTAGAAGGTCTATCCCCCACCATGCGAAAGGCCATGGGGAGGAGAGAGTTGTGAGACCGGTAGGAGGAGCGATATGGATATTTGCATAGATCTGGCACCTCGGACATTTCTTAACATAATTCCTAGCATCAGTTTCCATGGTTGGCCAAAAGTATCCCGCCCTTAACGCTTTCCTGGTTAAGGACCTACCACTTAAATGTTGACCACAAATTCCTTCATGAATTTCAGCCAACACATAGTTGACCTCCTCGTGTTCTATGCATTTCAACAAAGGTGAAGAAAGTGCCTTTTTATAAAGATGTCCATTGATCACTGAAAAAGAAGTTGCCTTTCTTCGGACGATTTTGGCTTTCCCAGGATCGGAAGGTTCTACCCCGATGTTATGTAGTCGAAGATGAGAGCAATCCAAGTTTTTCTTTCACCCACCACACACACTGATGAAATCAAGTGTAAGTCGTCTTCAATACTGGGTTTGCTGAGGATTTCTTGTATCACAGATCGGTGATTTCCCAATGTCTTGGTGCTTGCTAACTTGGAAAGAACTTTGGCCCTCACATTATCCGTTCTCGGAACGTGCTTTATCTCGGCAGAGTGAAATTGGGTAAGAAATACTCTCACATGATTCAAATATTTTTGGAGGCTCGTGTCTTTCGCCTCGTACTGTCCCCCGATCTGGGAGACAACAAGAAGTGAGTCGGTATTGAGATTTAACTGAGTAATTCGGAGGTCCAAGGCCAATCGGAGACCTGCAATGCATGCTTCATATTCTGCTTGATTATTTGAAGTTGAAAACTTGAAGGTGAGTGATAATTCTATAACGACTCCCGAAGGACTCTCAAGAATGATTCCTGCTCCACTCCCCTTGGGATTGGAAGATCCATCCACATGGATTGTCCATATCTCATCATCTGATTCTGCTTAAGTCATTTCTGCCACAAAATCGGCTAATACTTGAGCTTTCATCGCCGGTCTTGATTCATATTTGATGCCAAACTCTGACAACTCTACATCCCACTTGATTATCCTTCCTGAAAGGTCTGGCCGATGCAAGATTTGTCGGATTGGGTGGTTCGTTCGAACAATCACTTGGTGAGATAAGAAATAAGGTCGGAGACGTCGAGTTGCTATTACTAAAGCCAAAGCAATTTTCTCAATTTTTTGATACCGGACTTCTGGTCCTTGCAGAGCTTTGCTCACAAAGTAAACTAGACTCTGCCCTTCATTCATTTCTCGGACCAGTACTGCTCCCAATGCTTCGTCAGATATTGAAAGATACAAATATAACACTTCCCCAAGTTCAGGTCGGGTTAATATTGGAGGTTCTGATAATACTTTCTTCAGTTGGGTGAGCACCTATCTCGTTCTGACGTCCAGACAAATTCGGACTCCTTCTTCAAAAGTTTGAAAAGAAGTAGTGATTTGAAAGCGGTATTTGAGATAAAACGAGATAGAGCAGAAATCATACCATTTAATTTCTGAACTTCCTTCTTTGTGCTTGGAGCTTCATCTCAGTTACTGCCCTGCATTTGTCTGGATTTGCCTCAATACCTCTTTCAGTGAGGTAGAATCCCAAAAACTTTTCAGCTTTGACACCAAATGTACATTTTTCCGGATTCAGCCTCATCCTGTTTTTCCTTATCTCGGAAAAAATCTCTTTAAGATCGGTGACATAACAATCTACTTGCTTACTCTTTGCGATCATATCGTCCAAGTAAACTTCCACAATTCGCCCGATCTGGTTTTTGAACACTTTATTCATCATTCTCTGATAAGTTGCTCCTGCATTTTCAACCCGAAAGGCACAACTCGGTAACAAAAATTCCCGCATTTAGTCATGAATTTGATTATATCCTGAATATGCGTCCATAAATGATAAGAGGCAAAATCCGGATGCATGGTCAACAATGCGATCAATATTTGGAACCGAAAACGCGTCTTTAGGACATGACCTGTTAAGATCGGTATATTCAATGCACATACGCCATTTTCCATTAGATTTCTTAACAAGTACAGGATTTGAGAGCCAAGTGGTGACCTCATTTACAAATTTAGCTTTAACTAAATCGTCCACTGCTTTTGCTGTTGCTTCGGTCTTTTATATACTTTGAACCCTTTTGCGCTGGGCAACCCACCTCGCATCAGGATATATAGACAAATGATGACAGGCGACTTCAGGTGGAATGCCGGGCATATCTTCGGCCGACCATGCAAATAGATCGGCGTGATCTTTCAAGCATTGGGTTAATACTGCTTTGATCTTGTCTGGAAGCTCTACACCAATCTTTACAGTCTTTTTGGGGTCGTCTCCCAAAACTACTTCGACAAATTCACCACTGGGTTTTGGTCGTTCTGGCTTATTCTTGTATTCCAGAGACAATGGTTCATCATTCTCTTCATCCGAGCTATCAGGGTCATATCGTGCATCCAAATCTGTCACGTTGACGTCGGAGAACTTCATCTTAGTGTTCCTCGCAGAGGCTTTCGGTGATGTAAGTTCGGCTTCCTCTCTTGCGGCGACTTCAGCTTTAAGAAGTAGGTAATAACATCTTTCTGAAGATTCTAAATCGGCATTGACAGTTATGATCTTATTACACTGAGAGTGAAACTTCATTTTCAAATGTACCGTGGATGTAACAGCTCCGAGCTTGCCCAACATCGGTCTTCCGATGATGCAATTGTATATTGATGGGCAAGGTAATACCAAAAATTCCGTCAATACGGTACAAGTTAAAGGTTCCTCCCCAAACGTGACCCTCAAATCAATATAACCCATTGGTCTAGTTCCTCGATATGGGAATAGCTCCTTTGGTGAGATTCCAATCCTTTCTAAAACATCAAAAAACAGAATGTCACAAGAGCTGCCTTGGTCAATCAGGATCCTCCTAATCTCGATTGCAGCCATCACAGCCGATATTAAGAGTGGTATGTCTTCATTCACCTTCCCGTTCAGCAGGTCCTCGTCTCCAAAAGACAAAGGAGGACGAGTTGCTAAAAATGGGGTTGACGAAGTGGAAGCCACACATTGAATTTCCTTCCATTTTCTTTTAATTGTCCCGGCTGTTGCTCCCTCAATCTCTCCACCTGAGATTACCATTACTACCGGTCATTCCCTGGATTTCCGGGTGTCAACTCTTTGTAATCTTCCATGATATTTTTGCCTTTCACTTCGTCAATGTTCTTCTCAGGCTTGACGTCTTTGTTTTGTTGATATGGTTTTTTGACGTATTGTCCGAGCTTTCCTTTCTTAATAAGGTCTTCAATATCGTCTTTCAACGCGTTGCAGCGATTTGTGTCATGGCCAGCACTTTGATGATAACGACAATACTTGTTACCTCTCAATCTCGGTCTTGGAGCGATAAGATCGGGATATCTTACCTGTTTAAACTCATTGTTCTGGCATTCTTGTAGTATCTTCTCCCTGCCACATATGAGTCGGCGTAGTCCTGATGTCTACCGAGCCTAGGTTTCAATTCCCTAGATGGGCCACCGGTCTAGAACCTCCTGATATTTTGTGTTCGGGACTCCCCTATCTGTCCGAGGCCTAACATCTTTGGATTCGTTGACTCCGTGCCTAACAAAGAACTTACTTGCTTCATCACCTTCTTCGTGATCTATGTATTTCTCTGAAAGTCGGAGGAATTCCCCTAAAGTTGAGGGTTGGTTTATGCTCACATCGCTTTGGAATAAAGTGCCTTTGCGCAAACCCTGGGATAGGAAATATAAAAAAAATTCCTCATTTAAACCGTGCACCTTCCCTGCTTCAGCGTTGAATCTTGCAATAAAAGATCGGATAGACTCATCATCTGCTTGGTGTACTACATGCAGCACCATCCATGACTTCGGCTTAACTTTGGAATGTCCAAACTTGCGGAAAATAGCTTGGAGAGTTGCTCACAGGATGAGATTGAATTTGCCGGGATGTCCCTAAACCATATACCTACGGATTTATCAAGGGTGAGAGAGAAAAGTCTACACATTATCTCACCTGGGGCGTTCCGGTATTGCATCATTGTCTGGTAGTACTCCAAGTGAACATCCGGATCTCTGAGTCCGTCGTAGATTTTCAAATGCTCTGGGGGTTTCTCCAACCCGCGGGGGATGGGAAAATAATCTATTTCCGACGTAAACGACCCTCTTCTCGGGGTTGGAGTCGTCAATGGTGGACCTTCCGGAGCTGTCGTTCGGATCGGAGGTTGCTGAGGTTGATCCCTAGAGCGGTGTTGCCTTCACTCTGGGGTTCTTCTAGTACGGTGACGACGATGTTCTCGCCTCGGGAGTGCCTCCCACCTTTTAGAACGTCGCCTTTGTGGTGAGGATGAAGCAAAAGACGAGTATTCCTCATAAGTGTCATTCATGATTTTAGGGGGTGTCTGAGGTTCTCCCCTTCCACGACTCCTTGGGGGGAGCGATGATAGTGACGTCGTCTAGGAGGAGTACGATGACGCCTTCGTTGCTCGAGTACCCTATCGGGCTCTTGGGGTTCCGCTGCCGGGACACCCAGGGGAATGTAACGTTGTGGAGAATTTTGGTCTGGTATATCCCGAGCTTGGTATATTGCGATCTCGGCTTCTAGCTCAGAAATTCGGAGGCTCCGAGCCTGTACAGCTTCATTGTGTTGATTCAAAATTCGGACTAGCTGTTGTACGGCGTCCACTGGAACCGGAAGGACTGCCGGAGGTGGGGGAAGTCAGGACCTAGCCGAACTTTCATAAAAAGCATTCCGATCCGAAATAGGTTCAGTCACTACCAGACGTAAACCAGTCCTCAATTGCACTCACCAGACATAAACCAGTCCTCAATTGAGGGACCATTACCGATCAGAAAAGAAAGTGAAAGTAATTGAGTTCAAGAAGCTCCCACTGTGGTCGCCAATGTTTTGTACCGTATCTAAGGGTCAGTCGATCCTAGATAGTAGGTAGGAGATGAGATTGATCAGTAACAATTACGTCCGAGGTTGATATTCCGAGACGAGATGGGGTGTACCTACAAAGCCACTCCGATGCTAAAGTCAGTAGCTGGAGAGTTAATGCAAGTATATGTGGTAATTAATGCGTACCTCTTTGTTAGCAGTAAATGTTGTATTTATAGAGTCAAAGGGCACTTGAGTGAGATTATCTGAACCGTTCAGCAAGGAGGTGTATTGTGAGTCGTTGATGAATGAATCTGGACCTTGGTTGTTTGGAGGCCCAATTACTTTGTTTTGAGAAGTGGGGGTGTAAATAACATGGGCATATTTCCACCGTAACAATTTCAAATTTATATATACCAACTAGAATGCGTTCAAAATGACCAAATAATTAGTCAAATGAACTATTACTTTTTGTAGGTTTTTTTTTTGGACCCCCACCCTTTCCCCTCATACCCCCACCCACCCTGTGAAAAGATGAAAATACCCCTGCGTTTTTACAAAATCACAATTTCTTCACATTATTGGTCATACCTACGATTGACCACCAGCCACTCGCATATACGCCACAGAGACGTATATACGATTGCTCTGAAATTCCAACACTCGCATATACCCCACCACAAGCCTATATACGATCAAAAAAATTTTACTCATCGTATATACCCCTTTCCAGGCGTATATACGATTAGCCAGATTTCATCCACTCGCATATACGCCCAGCAGACCCTATATACGACGAGTTAAAGAGTAAGCATCATATATACCCCCATTTTTAGGTAAATACGATGAGCAATTCTTTTTTTTACTAATTTTTTTTTCCTTTGCTTGCAGTGTCCGGTAGGCATAGAGGGAGACGGGAGGTATCTCGTATCAGAGAGAGAGAGAGGGGAGTCATCTTCCGCTGCACCGAGCACAAGGACGAGGAGGCATAATCTGCTGCATGGTTTCGCTAGGAGACAGAGACAGGCTGACCCAGCTGAGTATCTGCCTGAGCAGCATCACCCAGCTCATTTTCAGGATGATGGGCAGTTTTATCTTGGGGATTATCTGCAGCAGACTCATCAGGAGGATTGGCATAGAGGGAGGCCGGTTCCTCAGTATCATTCTCAGCCTCCTCCTCAGTACCATCCACAGCCTCCTCTTTACCATCCCCAGCCTATTCATTACCATGCACCGACTCCCGAGTATCAGCAGGAGCAGCCCTGTGTCGATACTTATTACTCGAACTACCTATGTCTGAGTATCAGGAGGAGCAGCCCCAGCAGGATCAGAGGCATCAGGAGGAGGATCAGCTGGTGCTGTGACAACACATACACTTGTGTGCAAGTATACACTGTCCAAAAACAAGTAGTAAAAAGATCGAACCCACAGAGATTGAAAAACTCACTTTTAAAATCAATATAAAGTAATAAAGTGTAAAGTAACAAAGTAATAAAATAATTTTGGATTTTGTGATGATCACAACTAAGTTAGATAGAAAGCAAAGTAAAAATGTTGATAGTGTAAAAGAGAAAAGCTAGTTGGAATGTCTTCATCAAGTAATTTACTTATAAGTGTATGATGCAAGATGGGATGCAAACAGACTGAATGTTGTTGCATTAGCTATGTGCCTTTCTTTCGTCCACTTTCTTGAGAGTATCATTACCAAATCTTATGATCCTTGTTCTATGCAAGAAAGAAAGGGGTGTTAGTGTCAATCTTGCCTCCTAACAATTATCCAATTTGCTTAAATAAATTCACTCTTGTATTTTAAGTACCCACAATTATCCTATGGACTATACTATCCTATCTCTAGGACTTAGCATGGTTTTCACAAAGTTTTCTTTATGTAAAACACTCACCCATATTAGTTCTTGAGTTCTTAATTGTAAGCCATCTCTGGTCATTTACAAATCTTACTTATTCTAAGTGATCAAGTTCAAAATAAGTATTTGGAAAAATTATCAAGCAAGAACTAAAGTACAAACATACATACATACATCATACTTACTTAAAAGCTCATTAAATGATTAGAACATTCCAACTAAGAAAGGTTTAGCTAGCAAGAGACATTGCAAGATATATATAAACTGAATAGACCATGTTTATATATATAGAAATCACAAAAGAGAAACAACAAGAGTAAAGTTACAAATGTTGAAAACCTTTGTATGAAATCTTTTAGCAATGCACTAGCATTACTCCTTAGCACTATACAAACACTATGAAAATGAGTTAAGGAGGAATTATGAATTCCTTCCTCTTCCTCTAAAAATATAAAAACTAACTATGTATATTGAAATTTTGATCTAACTTATGGATTGTGATATATTTCCAAATGAAGATGTGAGGTCCTTTTATAGCCTTCAAGTGAGGTGCTTCCTTCCTTCATGTTGAAGTCATCTTGAGTGAATCATAGCTGTAGTTGCTTTCCGAGCTTTATCCATGTTGAAATCTTTGACTAATGACATAGGGCGGTTCATTGATGTGTGAACATGTGTCCCTATGTTGGTGACTCTTCAAAGCTATGCCTATAGCTATGTGTGAATGGTAGGCGCCTACTATACAAGGTTGGATGGCATCGAGAACCAAGCGGGAGGTCATCACTTGCAAGTGGATGCATATGAAACAGTGCTTATTCACCAAGTAGTGCGATTTGATGCAGGGATCGGTCAGGGGAGCATTGATGCGATTAGCATTGAGACGCACCGCATCACAAAAACATCAAACATACCACAATATATCCAAAATGGCCTAATAATAACTATAACCATTCAAATCACTCAAGTTATCATATATCACATAAAATACTATATAAACTCTTTATTATTCCTTGAAACAGAGCAAATACTAAGTTTAAACATATGAAATACTCTATATAAAATAGAGTTATCACACCCCAAACGTAAACCATTGCTTGTCCTCAAGTAATGACAAAGACAAACTATAAAAACTAAATTTCTAGAAGATAGATCAGCTTGATTTTTGGGTTTTCATGAGGAGTTCCCTATGAACTTCATTTTTCAACAATCTTTCTTGTGCCTTTATTTCTTCAAAACTACCAAAGCTATTCAAACTCTTTTGTGTGTGTGTGAACCCACCGAGTTGAGATTGGTTCCAAGACTAAGTGAAAAATTTCCTCTAGCCTTTGAAAGGATTGGTTCATCTTTGGTCACACCAAAATATTTTTCAAAAGAGAGATTAGACTCACAAAATTTTCTCAAGTGTTTGGGGAGTTCTAAAATCAAAGGGCTTGGTTGAATCTTTCAAAGCTTTTGAGCCAATGCATATTTTTTTTGTGTGGATCTTTTGAGCGGATGCAATACTTCTTTGAAGTGATTTGTGCATTGATTTTTTCTCGCATTTTGCTTTTTCTTGATCAGCTTTGCATTGATGCTTTCTCACATTGATGATGTTTTTTCTTTTTCTAGCTCATATTACCTTCCTCACGACCTCCGGATGCAAATGCACTTTGTACAGTCTTTGACCTCCAGATGCATATATTTTTTTCTTTGCACTTTGCACAGTTCGATTTTTGAACTATCCTCCGATACATTTATTCTGCATGGCACGTGTCTTTGACCTCCAGATGCATTCATGTACTTAAACACGAGTATAGTTTCAAATGATTCGAGGATATGGCTTTGTCCACATTTTTGTATTCTTTTTCTACATTGTTTACTCTTTACACTTTTGAAATTCAGCCTTTGTTTTCATAAAACACCCCAAACTTAATTCTTTAAGCTCTTCTTTCTTTTTAGTAAAGCTTTGTTTTGACCTAAGCTTACCAAAAATTCCTTGCATCATTGATCTTTTAAATAGCAAGGTTCTTTTCACAAACTCGGTGTTGAAGTGTTGAAGTAAAAATAATTTTGGTTTTTCTAAGAAATAAGGCTTCTTTTTCTCTTTTTCATCATAAAAATTCCATCCATAGGGTTTTCACCATATTTTTGAAAAACTGATCTTTTCTACTAAAATATTTAGATACTACTTTGTTCAGTACATCTAATATTTAAACAAACTAAAAACTACTTTAAAACATATATATTTACTATATAAAACATATTAATAAAACAAACAACATATTAGATAAAAAACATATTAAAACATAACATAACATGCAAAATATAACATAACATGCAAATCCCCCAAACTTAAGGGGTTGCAGTGCCCTCACTACAAATTTGTTCAGAAATACAAATCATTTGTTCAAAATAGGGGAGAGGGATTAGTACAACCAGGGAAATAGTCAGATAGAAACAAAACAAGTTTATAGCAGTTTATGTGAAAACTTGTAAATTGATACTCATTTCTTTGCTCCACTCCTAATTCTGGTGCTTTGCCTGGATGGAGGAGTGTGTTTCACCTTCTGCTTCTTCTCTTTGGGTGGCTTGCTTGGTGTTTCTTCTGCAGGTGCAGATGCACCTCCTACTTCTGGTGTAGTTGCAGGAATTGGTTCTTGAACTGATGCAGTGCATCGATCTTCGCTGATCGATTTCTTCCTTTTAGGGGTTAATTTTGCCCCTTCCCGCAGTTGCTTGAAGAATTTCTCGAGTGTTGTGCAATGCCTCTCTCTTACATTGAGCCATTTGTTCCAGAACCAGTTTGATAGTTGCCTCATCATGCATTGTTGTTGCCTGTTGTGATGCAGCCGCAAGTGATGCAGGAGCATCACTCTGCATCTCAACAGTTTGAGCTACAGGCTCCTGTGCAGATGATTTTTCTCCTTGATCTTCTTTGTTGAGTCCTTCTTCTTTCTTTCTGAAAAATCTCTTTCTCAAGAGCGAAATAACATTAGAAGTAATGTTGCTTGGGCTAGAAGGTACTTCTTGTTCTGTTGGCATAACAGGGTTGGTTCTTCTCGTGTGAGTTGTTTTGTGTGGTTCATTTGTTGGAGAGGGTGGTGGAGGGGTGTGTGTGGTGGTGATAGGATTGGTGGATCATTGAGGAGGGTAATGGTGATTTTGGAATGGAGGAGGATTCTTGGTTAGGTGAGATGATGGGTGTTTTGGTAATCGGTGAAGTGATAGGGGTTTGTTGTTGGGTTGATCTTTGAGGTTTGTTTGGCATATTTCTCCTAGCAATTTCTTCTAAAATTACTCCTCTAGCTTGCTCTTCCTCTTCTTCATCAATTTCACTCACTTTCTTCCTCCTCTTCTTCTTCAATTTCCTTATCCATTTCTTTTTCTAACTCCTCATCCTCAGTATTTGTGTCATACATTTCTTCTACAACAGGTTCTACCACAACCTTCTTCTTACCTTTGGATTTCTTCCTAGCTACCTTCTTTTTGGTACTAGGCTCCTCTACTTTCTCCTTACCTTTCCCTTCTTCTTCTACTTCTTTCTCCTCTTCTTCTTCACCTTCAACTCTTAATACCCAACTTGGAAATTCAGGGGCATTCACTTGGCCCACAAGATCAAATATTTTGTCAAAGACCAATTGAAGCCACTCATGTTGATCATTCTGAAATTTCCATACAGACCTCTCTACGCATGTAATGCTCTTGCATTGCAGGTGCAGGGCCTCTTACATTTCTCAATTTCTCCTTCACTTCAGCACTCAAATTACTAGGGGGAAATTTCCTTTGTTCATTAGAAGCTATTGGGACACCTTCTTTCATGCATAATTCAAGAATAAGACAAGGAAAAACAAAATCCCTTTGATTTTATTGAGCATGCAAGAATTTCCTAGCAATCAATCTACCTATATCAACATTTCCCTCGGAGAGAATTGTATCTAGCAAGATCAATCTCTCTTTGGTCATTGCATATGTGTGTGAAGTAGGCGAAATTGAAGTGGCTATGAACAAATGCCAATTACCTAATGCATTTATCAAATAATTGCTTCTAAGCTTAATCTCATTAGGTGTAAATTTTTCCCATACAACCCCTCAGTATAGCAATCCTATTCCTCAATTCTTCCATTTCTTTCTTAAAGGCCTTGGCCACTTTATTTTCAAATTCATTCCCATTATACTTGAAAGATATAATGTTCATTCAATTTCTTGGCATGAAAGTGTACAAGTTTACCTCTCACCATGGAAGTGTAGGAATGTTCTCGCTCCTTCTTGTGGTGTGATTCCAAAGATAGAACTCTCTCACTATGTCTTCAATGTAGCCTCCTCTTGGTAGCACGAAGTGGTCCCAATTGAGATTGGCCATCAAGTGACATGAATGATGGGCTAGCCTTCTTCAAATCATACCCTCTCTCGGGTAGTAGATGCATGTTCCAGAGATGAACATTGTCATCGTTTCTTGCTGTTGATTCATTGGCTTTGCCTTTCTTTGATGATGATCCTGCATGCATGGCTTTCTTTCTTTCTGAGGAGTTTTGGCCTGCTTGCCTGATGATTTCTATGCTGATTGCTTTTTCACCATTGTAATTGCTTTGAATTTCTAGGTTTTTGATTGCTTGTGTGTTTGAGAAAAATTGGAGATGATAATGTGAAGGGTGGTTTGTGTTTCAGATGAGAGAAATTTGCGAATGAAGGGGTAACGGTAACAACAAAAGGTTTTATGTTTCAGGAAGAAAGAAGTTAGTGGATTTATTAGGTAGCCGTTAGCATTGCGTGCTGCGCATGCATCATGCCATGTGTCTTGCTTTGGCTACCAATGCGTCATTAATCTTGCTTAACCTCCCTTTGATCTTCCTGAAGCCTTATGATTCACACTTAACCAATTTTCTTCAAGTTTATAAATTTCTGATGCAGGGCACATTTTTCTTCAATGCAGGTGCATTTGATGCAGCTGCATTAGTTTCCTGCATTTCTGCAAAACAACTAAAAACATAAAATTGCAAAAAAATAATTAAAAACAATGGGTTGCCTCCCATCAAGCGCTTGTTTTAAGAGTCTTGTCAGCCTGACTATCTCTTTTCACTTAGAGATTTTTCAAATAGGTGGTGGTTTTGTCTCTCACCACATGTTCACCATAGTACATTTTAACTCTCTGACCATTCACCTTGAAGACAATATTTGAGGTTTTATCAAATAAGTCTACTGCTCCATGTGGATAAACCTTTATCAACTTATATGGTCCTGACCACCTTGATCTAAGTTTTCCAGGAAATAGCTTCAACCTAGAGTTATATAGCAGAACTAGTCCTCCTTCTTTCAATTCTCTTCTGTGAATTTTCTTGTCATGCCATTTCTTAGTCTTAGCTTTGTAGATTTCAGCATTCTCATAAGAGGTTTGCCTAATTTCTTCTAGCTCATCAAGCTCTATCATTCTCTTTTTTCCTGCTTTGTTCAGATTGAAATTGAGCTTCTTCATAGCCCAATAGGATTTGTTTTCCAATTCCACAGGTAAATGGCATGCTTTTCCATAGACTAATTTGTAAGGGGACATTCCTAAGGGTGTTTTGAATGTTGTTCTATATGCCCATAAAGCATCATCCAAATGTAAAGACCAATCTTTCCTATTTGGACTTACCATTTTTTCTAGCATTCTCTTAATTTCCCTATTGGATAATTCTGCTTGTCCACTAGTTTGTGGGTGGTATGCTGTAGCTATCTTATGTTTAACTCCATACTTAGCTAGAAGGTTTTCTATGATCTTATTGCAAAAGTGTGAACCTTCATCATTAATGATAGCTCTAGGAGTTCCAAATCTAGTGAATATATTTCTTTGTAGAAACTTACTCACTGATTTAGCATCATTATTAGGTAATGCTACTGCCTCTACCCATTTGGACACATAATCAACAGCTACTAAGATATATAAATTGCCAAAAGAGGGTGGAAAAGGTCCCATAAAATCCATGCCCCAAACATCAAATAATTCAATTTCTAAAATATTTGTTCTAGGCATTTCATGCTTATCGTAAATATTTCTGCTTTTGACATTTATCACAAAGATTTGACCATAAAATAAGCATCTTTAAATAAAGTAGGCCAAAAATAACCGCATCAGTAATACCTTAGCTGTTGTTCTAGTGCTTCCAAAGTGTCTTCCATAAGGTGCAGAATGGCAATGCAGAAGCGCTGCTTGTTGCTCCTCTTCAGGTATGCACTTCCCCATTAATTGATCAGGGCACATCTTGTAAAGAAATGGATCATCCAAATAGTATTGCTTAACCATGTGGAAGAATTTTCTCCTTTGTTGATATGTCATATTCACTGGTACTACTTTGCTTGCAAGGAAATTTACAATATCAGCAAACCATGGTGCAGATGCATTTGATGCTCCTGCATTGCTTATAGCAAATGCAGTTTCATGTTTTGCATTGACTGTGATTGCCAATAGTTTTTCATCTGGAAAACTCTCCTTGATTTCTTCTCCTTGTGTACCAAGTGATTCTCCTTGATAAATGGTCTGCTACTTGATTTTCTACTCCTTTCTTGTCTCTAATTTCTAAATCAAATTCTTGTAGGAGTAATATCCACCTTATCAACCTTGGCTTTGCATCCTTCTTTGAAATTAGATACTTAATGGCAGAGTGATCAGTATAGACAATAATCTTAGTGCCAAATAAGTATGATCTGAATTTTTCAAATGCAAATACCACAGCTAATAATAATTCCTCTTCAGAATCGTAGTTCACTTGAGCTTCAATTAATGTCTTGCTAGCATAATAAATGGAATGAAAAACCTTGTCATACCTTTGTCCTAGGACTGCTCCTACTGCAAATTCACTAGCATCACACATTAATTCAAATGGCCTACTCAAATCTGGAGTTACTATAATTGGTGCAGTCACCAATGCCCTTTTAAGCTTGTCAAAAGCTTCTATACAAAAGTTATCAAAGATAAATTCTACATCATGTTGCAAAAGCATGCATAATGGTTTTGAGATTTTTGAAAAGTCTTTGATAAACCTTCTATAGAAACCAAAGATGGCCTAAGAAGCTCCCGATACCTTTAATTGTATTGGGTGGTGGTAAATTCTCAATGACATCAACCTTAGCTTTGTCTACCTCTAGACCTTTCTTTGAAATTCTATGTCCTAGCACTATGCCCTCTTGTACCATGAAATGGCACTTTTCCCAGTTTAAGACTAAATTTGTTTCTTCACATCTCTTGAGAATTTGTTCCAAGTTTGTTAAGCAAACTTGAAATGTTTCTCCAAAGATAGAGAAATCATCCATGAATACTTCCATTGATTGCTCAATGAAATCTGAGAATATAGACATCATGCATCTTTGGAATGTAGCGGGTGCATTACATAAGCCAAATGGCATTCTTCTAAAAGCAAAAGTACCATAAGGGCATGTAAAGGTGGTTTTGTGTTGATCCTTAGGCTCAATGGCTATTTGATTATAGCTTTGAATAGCCATCTAGGAAACAATAAAATTCTTTCCCCGCTAATCTATCTAGCATTTGGTCTATGAATGGTAAAGGAAAGTGATCCTTTTGGTAGCTTTGTTGAGTTTTCAGTAATCCATACTGATTCTCCACCTGTGATGATTCTAGTTGGTATCAATTCATTATTTTCATTGGCTATTCATTGTCACACCCCTTTTCTTTGGTACACATTGGACAGACTTACCCAAGCACCGTCGATATGGGGTATATGATTCCAAAGATCTAGCCACTTAATGATTTCCTTTTTCACAACCTCTTTCATAATAGGATTTAGTCTTCTTTGACTCTCTATGCTATTTTTGGAATTTTCTTCCAAAATAACTCTATGCATGCATATAGAAGGACTAATTCCTTTGATATCCGCCATTTGCCAACCTATAGCTTTGGTATGCTTCTTGAGAGTACTAATGAGATCACTCTCTGTTTTGATGTTAAATCGAAGCAATGATAACAGGTAAAGTCTCATTTGTTCCTAAGAATGCATACTTAAGGTGTTCTGGCAGTATCTTCAATTCTAACTTAGGAGGTTGTTCTATTGAGGGTAAGTTCTTCTTGAGAATTGGATCCTGAAGATTGAGTGGTTCATAAGTCCTAGCCCATACTTCTTTACAAGAGTTTTCTATTGGCGATTTCCTTTTCTAGTATTTCATCATCTAGCAATGCAACAGATCTAATGCATCCGCATTGGCTAAAATGATCATACTGCTTGTAAAATTGTTTTTCTACCAATTGATCTAGAGAAAATAAGGATGAACACTCTTTTGTATCCTCTGCACGATACTTCATAGCATTCATTACATTGAATTTTATCTCTTGATCATTCACTCTCATAGT
The DNA here is from genome assembly GCA_020916435.1 of Oxytropis ochrocephala. Lineage (NCBI taxonomy): Eukaryota > Viridiplantae > Streptophyta > Magnoliopsida > Fabales > Fabaceae > Oxytropis > Oxytropis ochrocephala. The sequence continues at coordinate 70,696,289 of CM037091.1, read as the reverse complement.
GAGTTCACCTTTCTGCACATCAATTATGGTTTTACCAGTTGCTAGAAATGGTCTACCTAGGATAATAGGTACTTCCTTATCTGCATCAAAGTCAAGGATAACAAAATCTACAGGGAATACAAATTTATCTACCTTGACTAAGATGTCTTCTATGATACCTTCAGGATAGGCTATTGATCTATCTCGCTAATTGAAGTGTCACGTTGGTTGGTTTTGCATTTCCAATTTCTAATCGGGTCAAAAATAGATTTAGGCATCAAGTTGATGCTTGCTCCTAAATCACATAAAGCTTTACCAAAGATAGGATTTTCCTATAGAAAATGGAATTGTAAAACTACCGATCCTTCAATTTCCTAGGGATCTTATTTTGCATAAGCAAACTACAATCTTCTGTCATAGCAACTGTTTCAAACTCACCTAATCTTCTTCTCTTAGTAAGCACATCCTTCATAAATTTTGCATAATTTGGCATTTGTTGGAGGGCTTCTACTAAGGGAACATTGATGTGTAATTGTTTTAGTACCTCTAGGAATTTACTAAACCGCTTCTCCTCATGTGCTTTTTTCACTTTGAGGATAAGGAGGAGGAGGGTATTCAGTACTAACTTAGGTAGTGGACTTTGAACTTCTTGTGATGCAGGAGCACTAGATGCTTCTGCATTGGTTTCTTTTTGATTTTTGGTTTTTTCTCCCTTTTCTACACTTTCTTTCTCAGTTAACTCTACAAGATCCTTACCACTTCTTAATGAAATAGCCTTAACTGCTCTTTTCCTTTGGTTTGGGAAGGAGTAGCTTCAGATTTGAAGGTAAGGCACCTTGTGGCCTTTGATACAGAGTCATGTGGCTAATTGACCAACTTGATTCTCTAAGTTCTTAATGGAAGCATCTTGAGTTTGTCTAGCAGTTCTAGATTCACCTATAAATGCTTTAAGCATTGATTCTAGAGAATTCTCAGTGGTAGGTTGAGAGTTTCTTTGGTTATTTTGAGTGAGGAATCTGGTGGGTTGGTTGGTGTAGTTGGAGCGGTTCTAGGTGCAGGTGCACTATTGTTGCTCCATCTAAAATTTGGATGATCTTTCCAACCAAGATTATAAGTGTTGGAATAAGGGTTGTTATTCCTATTATAACCTACATAATTTACAGAGATATGGTTGCTAGAACACTCCTCATACAAGTGACCTCCTCCACAAGTACACACAACTAGGTGTGCACGGAGGTACTTGTTCTCTTCTTTCACAGAATTAGCTGCTGTGATGCAAATTGCATTAGATGCAGTAGCATTGCCAGAAGTGAAGTTTTTCATTATATTAGCTAGAGTGGCTACTTGAGCAGATAGGGCAGATATATCATTAATTTCATGTACCCCTGATGGTTTCTTTTGGGCACTTACCCTCTCAGGAGGCCAACTAGAGCTATTAGTCGCTATTCTATCAATTAATTCACATGCTTCATTGTATGATAGATTTAATAACACTCCACCAGATGATGCATCAAGCATTATTCTGGTTTGAGGTTCTAAACCATTATAAAATGATTCCATTTGAATAATAACAGGTAAACCATGATGAGGACATTTTCTTAAAAGTTCCTTCCATCTTTCCCATGCTTCAAATAAAGACTCAAACTCTTTTTGTCTAAAAGATGTAATATCATTTCTTAACCTGGCATTTTTGATAGGTGGGAAATATTTTCCTAAAAAATTTTCAGCCATTTCATTCCATGAATGAATAGAGTTAGGCTCTAAAGAATTTAGCCAAGCCTTGGCTCTATCTCTCAAAGAATATGAAAATAACCTTAATCTAAATGCATTTTCACTAACACCAGGTATAATAAAATTACTACATACTTCTAGAAATTGCCTTAAATGCAAATGAGGATCTTCATGAGGAGATCCTCCAAATTGACCAATAGTTTGAAGCATTTGAAACATCATAGGCTTAAATTCAAAATGCATGGCATCAATATGAGGTCTATTTATGCTAGTTTGCATGTTTTGATAATCAAACTGAGCATAATCCCTCATAGGTCTATCTCTATCATTAATCATACCTATGTGATCCTTGTGGATGAGATTTTCTCTATTAACTTCTTCTTCAGTAGCATGTTGTGAACCAGGGCCTCCTCTCACTAGAATGCGTTCAAAATGACCAAATAATTAGTCAAATGAACTATTACTTTTTGTAGGTTTTTTTTTGGCCCCCACCTTTTCCCCTCATACCCCCACCCACCCTGTGAAAAGATGAAAATACCCCTGCGTTTTTACAAAATCATAATTTCTTCACATTATTGGTCATACCTACGATTGACCACCAGCCACTCGCATATACGCCTACGAATCACGTATATACGATTGCTCAAAATCCAAAGACTCGCATATACCCCACCACAAGCCTATATACGATCACAAAATTTTTACTCATCGTATATACCCCTTTCCAGGCGTATATACGATTAGCCAGATTTCATCCACTCGCATATACGCCCAGCAGACCCTATATACGACGAGTTAAAGAGTAAGCATCGTATATACCCCCATTTTTAGGTAAATACGATGAGCAATTCTTTTTTTTACTAATTTTTTTTCCTTTGCTTGCAGTGTCCGGTAGGCATAGAGGGAGACGTAAGGTATCTCCTATCAGAGAGAGAGAGAGGGGAGTCATCTTCCGCTGCACCGAGCACAAGGACGAGGAGGCATAATCTGCTCCATGCTTCCGCTAGGAGACAGAGACAGGCTGACCCAGCTGAGTATCTGCCTGAGCAGCATCACCCAGCTCATTTTCAGGATGATGGGCAGTTTTATCTTGGGGATTATCTGCAGCAGCATACTCATCGAGGATTGGCATAGAGGAGGCCGGTTCCTCGGTATCATTCTCGGCCTCCTCCTCGCACCATCCACACCTCCTCTTTACCATCCCCACTTATTCATTACCATGCACCGACTCCCGAGTATCGGCGAGCGACCCTGTGTCGATACTTATTACTCGAACCACCTATGTCCGAGTATCGGGAGGAGCAGCCCCAGCAGGATCAGAGGCATCAGGAGGAGGATCAGCTGGTGCTGTGACAACACATACACTTGTGTGCAAGTATACACTGTCCAAAAACAAGTAGTAAAAAGATCGAACCCACAGAGATTGAAAAACTCACTTTTAAAATCAATATAAAGTAATAAAGTGTAAAGTAACAAAGTAATAAAATAATTTTGGATTTTGTGATGATCACAACTAAGTTAGATAGAAAGCAAAGTAAAAATGTTGATAGTGTAAAAGAGAAAAGCTAGTTGGAATGTCTTCATCAAGTAATTTACTTATAAGTGTATGATGCAGTATGGGATGTAGCTGCACTGAATGTTGTTGCATTAGCTATGTGCCTTTCGGTCACTTTCTTCAGAGTATCATTACCAGCTCTTATGATCCTTGTTCTATGCAGTAAAGAAAGGGGTGTTAGTGCCAATCTTGCCTCCTAACAATTATCCAATTTGCTTAAATAAATTCACTCTTGTATTTTAAGTACCCACAATTATTGTAACACCCCAATTCTACCCGGCAGTTTAATTCAAAAATCAGAGTGTAAAAATCATTTTTCTCATTTAATGGAGTGTTACGCTCCTCTCTTAAAATACTCAACAGTCAGTTCAGAAAAATGCATAGATACATAACACCATACTAACGTGGGATATAAACTCATATCATGCAGCGGAATCAACTACAGCTCAAAATAATAATCCTCAAATCTCAACAATACACAGTATAACATTATGGAAGCTCAACAGTGAGCAAAACAAAGCAAATAACAAACTAAAACCCCATCCCCTAGGTGCTACGTATCAGAGCAGACCGACTCGGGGAATAGTGAAGATATCAAGTCCTCACTCATGACTACCTGTAGTAAACAACAACAGAAAGGGTGAGTCTCGAACTATATAATAAAAGTGATAATAAGCAATATGTACAATCACAGTTCACAGCATACTCACACACACCAATCATCACTCAATAGCATTCATGTACTCATGAGAATGTATGCAATGTAATTATGCATGTGGTACCATTTGCCTCCTGGCGTTCTCAATATTTGCCCTCCCAAGCATTCTCATCAAATATGGAGTCCTCATGACTCGCCCCCGCCGCCTCAAGCTTCACAATCATTTTATAAGCTCTACGACTCATAAATGAATGTATGTATGCATGAGACTCCATGTAACAACACAAACACATTCTCAAACAAATTTCAATACACGCATTAACTCTTACCTCGTGATTAATCTCATTTTATAGCCCTCATGGCTTGGCCCTCCGCCATGCCCCCATGGCATTCTCGGTCATCTCATTATACACTCTCAACACCATTAAGTCCCAAGGACTAATCTCATCTAGAGGACTCAACCTCACTCAAGGACCTAAACCACCCTTTAGGACCAAAACCATCATCTAGGGACCAAATGTCACCCTAGGGACCAAAACAAAGACACTCTTAGGCACTTGGCAAAGACTAGGCGCCCCAGTGCAACACAAAGACTAGGCGCCAGAACTCAAAGATTTGCGCGCCCGTGGCAACACACCCACCACCGGCGCCACTTTTCTAGCAACTGCGCGCCCTGCAGGCAACACAGACCTGAGACACAAACTTCGAGACCACGCCTGCATACACGCCTCGCACACGTGCACTGACTAGGCGCTGGGCGGCACAATTTAGCGCCCACACGGTGACCCAAAGACACCCAACACTTTCAAACCAAAAACCACTCGAGCCAAAATGTTTAAAAATATGTTTGGGCGTAAAAATACAAAATATGGGACGGTGAAATATGCCCGAAATGTAAGTTTCACACAACCCACCCCTTTACACACACAAAGTCACCCCGTCGAGACATTTTTAAAATAACACTGTACTCGTGAAACCACTCGAGCCAAAACACTTAAAATTGAATTTGGGCGTGTGAATACAAAATTTGTACAATAAAATATGTTCGGAAATGTGAGTTTCCCTCACCCACCCCATTTACACACACAAAACCACCCCCACCGGACATTTTCAAAATGACACCGCAAACTTAAAAACTACTCGAGCCAAAACACTTAAAATTGAATTTGGGCGGTGAATAAAAATTTGGCACGAGCAAATGTGCCTGTAAATACAAGTTTCACTCACCGGCCCCAAAATACCCACATTCTCGCGCCCGGACAAAGAAACACACACTCCCAAAGACTCAAACAAAGGTACTGGCGCCATTTCCCAAAGAACTTGGCGCCTGGCAAGAACACCCGCACACAAACCCAACTCTAGCACATGAAGCAAGAACCCAGCGCCATTTTCTCAAGAATGTGGCGCCCGGGATAAAGAATACGCGCGCACGCACAACATCGCTATGAAGACACAGCGCCATTTCTCTAGGAAATTGGCGCCTGCACAAAGAACACAACACTAAAAACTCCTCACATACGATTACACGGGTGCCAAATCCCTAGCACCTTGGCGCCCCATGACCCAAAAACCCCCAATTCACAAACCCTTTCAATTCTAATCATCATATACTACTCAAATACATTGTATAACAATATCAACACATTCAATTGCACGTTATAGCACTCAATCATGCATCAAAACTCATCAAGAACACAAAACACCCAAATTAAAGCCCTAAATCGATTTCTATCATGCAATTGCTCAAATTCACCAAAACAATCATCAATTAACACAAAACCAAACCTATGATCTACATAAAACGAATTATCTCCTCTATTATAGAGTGAGACTCCCCTTACCTCAAATTAAACCGTAGAAACTCTCTTTCTCCGAGTCACGTACAGAACCCACAGCAACAAGAGCTCCCTTCTCCCTTCCTTGCTTGGTGCGATCCAATCCTTCTCTCCACACTAGGGTTTTGCGCCGTATTTCTCCTCTTTTCTCTCTTCTCTCTTCGCAAGTTTTCTTTCTTTTCCTTTCCTTGCACAAGTGATGCGAAGTGCACCACTCCTAGGAGCCTAAGTCATTGGGCTTGGGCTCTGGGCCATATCTGCGATCTGGTATTTCCAATACCACTCCCTGAGTCAATTAAAATACTATACTTTAAAACACCATATTATAATTTAGTATAATTAAAAATAGTGCAACACTTAAACAATTTAATCAATTTCTTAATTAAATTATTTGGGGTGTTACAACTCTCCCCCACTTAGAAGATTTCGTCCTCGAAATTCATACCTGAGTCAAATAACTCTGGATAAGACTCCCGCATCTTGCTCTCCAGGCTCCCAGTCATACTCTCACCAAAGAGCTCCCAACCACACTACCTTGACTAAGGCAATGTCTTTTCCTCTCAACACCTTCACTTCTCTATCATCAATCCTCACCGGCATAGTCTCCACGGTGAGGTTCTCACGCATCTCCACACATCATCCATGTGAATCACATGAGACAGTGCGGAATATACTTAGAAGGCGTGACACGTGGAAGACATCGTGCAAGTTCGAAGATTAGGCGGCAAAGCCACCCTATAAGCAACCTTTCCAACCTCTCGGTGATCCGTGCGGCCCAATAAACCTTGGAGTTAACTTCTTTGCCTTGAGCACGCCCAACACCAGTCATAGGCGTGACCTCAAGAACACATACTCACCGGCACGAAACTCCAAGTCCTTCCTCCTCTTATCATGATAACTTTTCTGCGGCTGCGGGACTCTTTCATTTTCTCCCGATCATTTTCACCTTCTCCGTAGTCTCCTAACCAACTCTGGTCCAAGAACAACACTCTCCCGGACTCATGCCAACACAAAGGAGTCCCGCACCTCCGCCATACGATTGCCTCAAAAGGGCAATCCCATATGCTCGAATGATAGCTTTTATTATAAGTGAACTCAATCAGTGGAAGATGTGTATCCCACGCACCTCCCTGCTCTAGCACACAAGCTCTCAAAAGATCCTCCAAAGACTGGATGGTTCTCTGCAATGCGACCATCGGTCCGAGGGTGATAAGTGAACTCAACCTCGGCTTGGACCCCAAAGCCTCCTGCAAACTTCCCCAAAGCTCCGATGTAAACCTCGGGTCTCTGTCCGACACAATACTCTTCTAACCCCATGAAGCTTCACAATCACTGAATGTATATTCTAGCCAACTTTGTACGGGATAGGTGATGTTGATAGGAATGAAATGGGCGGACTTGGTCAACCTATCCACAATCACCCAAATAAGTGTCGACCCTCTCTCGCAAAGATTTGGCAACCCAGTCACAAAGTCCATGGAAATCTTTGTCCCACTTCCATTCCGGAATCTCTAAAGGTTGCATCACCCCATGCAGTCTTCAGTGCTCAATCTTTGACTTCCGGCAAGTCAAACATGCATATACAAAGCTGCGCAACATCTCTCTTCATACCAGTGCCACCAAAACAGTTTCTTGGATCATGATACATCTTAGTAGCACTTGGATGAATGCTCAACTTACTCCTATGGCTCTCCTCAAGTATCATCTTCTTTAACTTTCGGCATCATCCTAACACAAATTTTGTCCCCGAACCTCAACACACCACAGGAATCCAACTCAGTAATCCCCATCAACGACTTGCTCACCAAAGAACCAAAGAAGTCTACCAACTTCACATCTAACTTTTGGCGTCTCTCGATACTAACCAAGAAGTCATTCCCAATCCTCGGCATACCCAATCGACACTGCAGGGTGTCGACTCACAAACCGGACTCAAGTCACGGAATTGCTCGATCAACTCCAATTCCTCACCATCATAGTGATATGCAAAAAGTTTTCCGACTTAAAGCATCGGCCACGACATTAGCTTTGCGGGGTGATAGTTCAAGCCGAAATCATAATCCTTCAACGACTCTAACCAACGCCTGCATCTCATATTCAACTCCTTCGGTCAAACAAGTACTTGGACTCTTGTGATCACCGAACACCTCGAATCTAGTACCATAGAGATAGTGTCTCCAAATTTTCGATTACAAACACAATAGCGAAATGCCAACTCTAAGTCATGAGTAGGATAGTTCTTCTCATGTGTCCTCAATCGTCGGGACGCATAAGCAACTACCTTCCCATCCTCGCATCAATAAACCTCCCAAACCCATCTTGGAAGCATCACAATTACACAACAAATGGTTGCTCAGCACAGCAACACTAACACTGAGACGTGGTCAACCTCCTCTTTAGCTCTTGAAGCTCTCTTCACACTTTGCATCCCACACAAATGCCTTTCACTTACAGGTCAATCGAGTCAATGGAAGGGCTAGCTTAGAGAACCCTTCAATAAACCTCCTGTAGTAACCAGCCAACCCCAAGAAACTCGATCTCGATCCACGGACTTTGGGCTCTCCCACGCGCAACATCGCATCAACCTTGGCCGATCCACGCCTATACCATCCCCGAAATAATATGACCCGAAGCACACCTCATGCAAACTAACTCACACTTTGACAACTTGGCATACAACTTCCTATCTTTCAAGACCTCTAGCACCAACCTCAAGTGCTCTGCATGCTCTTCCTCAGATTTTGAGTACACCAGAATATCATCAATGAAAACAACCACAAACCGATCCAGATAGCTATGGAAGATTCGGTTCATGTACTCCATAAACACCCCTGGTGCATTGGTGACACCAAACGGCATTACAGAGTACTCATAATGCCCATACCTCGTTCTAAACGCTGTTTTCTGGATGTCCTCATCCTTCACCTTAATCTGGTGATACCCGGACCTCAAGTCAATCTTGCTAAACACTTTAGCACCCACCAGCTGATCCATCAGATCATCTATCCTCGGGAGAGGATACTTATTCTTGATAGTCACTTTATTCAATTGTCTGTAATCCACGCACAGACGCATACTCCCATCCTTCTTCTTTACCAATAAAACTGGAGCTCCCCATGGTGACACACTAGGCCTCACAAATTTCTTCTCAAGAAGCTCCTCTAACTGCTTCTTCAATTCGAGTAACCTCGAGAAGCCGACATCCTGAGTGCGGTGCCATGAACACGGGCCTAGTACTGGTACAAGCTCAATCCCGAACTTCACTTCCCTCTCTGGGGGCACACTAGGAATCTCATCAGGAAACACTTCCGGAAACTCACACACCACCTGTAACCCATCAACTACAGCTTGGTTCTCAGCAGACATAGATGCCATCAAAGCAAACAACCGACCACCCTCTTTCATTACCTGCGCAATTGCTCGTGAGACAAAGAAAGCGCACTCTTCCTCTTCGGAAGAAGAAAAAACTAACAAACTTATTAGAATAGGTTGATGTGCACATGGTTATCTACTAACGACCCATACCCGTAATCACATCCAACCCACCCAAAGGTAAACAAATCGAATCAACTGAAAATCTCTCAAGACCGACAGAGGACACCTAGCACACATTAGAGAAGTAGTTCTGGACCGCTTAGTGGAGTGTCGATAACCATCCTCTCTCCATAGTAGACAACACTAAATTTAACTTTTCAAAGACAAACGGATGCAATAAAAGAGTGCGTAGCACCCGTGTCAATAATAGCAACTAAAGGTGTACGGAGAGATGAAACATGTACCTCTGATATCATTAGGTCCCTCCAACACCGCCAATGCAAACACTCTCCCAAAGGATCTTTCCTTCTTAGGCTTGGGGCACTTGAAGCTAATGTGACCAAAGCTTCACCACAGTTGAAACACACGGCTTCCTTGCGATCACACTCGGATGCCATGTGACCATTCTTCCCACACTTAAAACATCTCTTCACTTCCATCTTACAATCAAAGCTCTTGTGACTGGCTTGTCACACTTGAAACACACAACATCGGATGGGGCGTCTCCCCCCACTTGGCTTCTTGCCCTCATGATACCTCCTACCCTCGTGCAGACTGCTTCCACCATTATACTTGCTACCACCCGCATACCTTTGTTTTCCTTGTCGTGAGACGTCTCATAAGGCTTGCCCCTGTTATGAAATTTCCCCTCGGTCTCTCATGACCCTAGAGCGGGCATTGCTTTATCTTCCTCATAAATCTGTGAGCGATCTACCAAATCAAGAAATACTCTAATCTTACGATATCCCACACACTGCTTGATATCGGCTCTCGACCCATTCTCAAACTTAATGCATTTTGAGAATTCAGCCCCACCTTTTCGGCATAGTGGGGATAGAACTTGCCAACTCAGTAAACTTGGCGGCATAGATACGATGCAGAATGACATACTTCCCGCCTCGGTTCAAGGAATTCCACTCTTTCTTACCTCTAACGTCCTCCGGAAATACTTTCTCAAGAATTCCCGCCACAACCAAGTGAGTGATCTCCTCACAAAGACCCAACCTCTCACCGGTCTCCACCACGGTCCATCACCCTCTTCGGATAACGTGATGAGTACTGTGCTGACTTTACGCTCATCGGTCGGCTAATCACTCAAGATCCTCTCAATCTCCTTGGCCAAGTCAAGGCACCATCCGGGTTGTACCTCCCTTGAAGGTAGGGGTTCTCTCTCGGAATGTTGCGGTCGCGGGTCTCGATGATTCATTGCGTCCCCATAACTTGTGCTATGGCTTGCAACGCCTCGGCAAAGTGCGACATCAACTCTTCCGGCCATATCAACCTAACAACTGCAAAGATAAACAACCATTCAGAACTAATTCAAGACTCCTAACTGTCATACACAACATGACAAACAGACACACTTGGTCGGACAGACCGAACTTTTGCTCTGATACCACTAATGTAACACCCCAATTCTACCCGACAGTTTAATTCAAAAATCAGAGTGTAAAAATCATTTTTCTCATTTAATGGAGTGTTACGCTCCTCTCTTAAAATACTCAACAGTCAGTTCAGAAAAATGCATAGATACATAACACCATACAAACGTGGGATATAAACTCATATCATGCAGCGGAATCAACTACAGCTCAAAATAATAATCCTCAAATCTCAACAATACACAGTATAACATTATGGAAGCTCAACAGTGAGCAAAACAAAGCAAATAACAAACTAAAACCCCATCCCCTAGGTGCTACGTATCAGAGCAGACCGACTCGGGGAATAGTGAAGATATCAAGTCCTCACTCATGACTACCTGTAGTAAACAACAACAGAAAGGGTGAGTCTCGAACTATATAATAAAAGTGATAATAAGCAATATGTACAATCACAGTTCACAGCATACTCACACACACCAATCATCACTCAATAGCATTCATGTACTCATGAGAATGTATGCAATGTAATTATGCATGTGGTACCATTTGCCCTCCGGCGTTCTCAATATTTGCCCTCCGGCATTCTCATCAAATATGGAGTCCTCATGACTCTGGCCCCCCGGCCGCCCTCAGGCTTCACAATCATTTTATAAGCTCTACGACCGCAGCCGAATGTATGCATGAGACTCCATGTAACAACACAAACACATTCTCAAACAGCTCAATACACGCATTAACTCTTACCTCAGTATTAATCTCATTTTATAGCCCTCATGGCTTGGCCCTCCGGCTCATGCCCCCATGGCATTCTCAGTCATCTCATTATACACTCTCAACACCATTAAGTCCCAAGGACTAATCTCATCTAGAGGACTCAACCTCACTCAAGGACCTAAACCACCCTTTAGGACCAAAACCATCATCTAGGGACCAAACTGTCACCTAGGGACCAAAACAGCACACTCTTAGGCACTTGGCAGCACTAGGCGCCATTTTCCCCACATTCTGGCGCCCCCTGGTGCAACACAAAGACTAGCGCCGAAAACTCAAGATTTTGGCGCCCTCAGGGCAACACGCCCACTGGCGCCACTTTTTCTAGCAATCTGGCGCGCTCTGGGCAACACGCACTCTGTACACAAACTCGAACACGCCTCGCACCACGATCTCGAACACGGTGCACGGACTAGGCGCCTGGCAAGCCAATTTGGCGCCCCACAACTGACCCAGCACACCCAACACTTTCAAACCAAAAACCACCCGAGCCAAAATGTTTAAAAATATGTTTGGGCAGGCAAATACAAAATATGGCACGGTGAAATATGCCCAGAAATGTAAGTTTCACACAACCCACCCCTTTACACACACAAAGTCACCCCGTCGAGACATTTTTAAAATAACACTGTACTCGAGAAACCACTCGAGCCAAAACACTTAAAATTGAATTTGGGCGAGTGAATACAAAATTTGTACAAGAAAATATGTTCGAAAATGTGAGTTTCCTCACCCACCCCATTTACACACACAAAACCACCCCACCCGGACATTTTCAAAATGACACTCGCAACTGAAAACTACTCGAGCCAAAACACTTAAAATTGAATTTGGGCAGGTGAATACAAAATTTGGCACGAGCAAATGTGCCCGTAAATACAAGTTTCACAAACCGGCCCCAAAATACCCACATTCTGGCGCCCAGACAGCAAACACACACTCCCGGACTCAAAGCGATTGCACTGGCGCCATTTCCCAAAGAACTTGGCGCCTGGCAAAGAACACTCGCACACAAAACCCAACTCTAGCACATGAACAAGAACCCAGCGCCATTTTCTCAAAGAATGTGGCGCCCGGAGACAAACTGCTACGCACGCACACATCCAACACTCTGGTGACACAGGCGCCATTTCTCTAGGAAATTGGCGCCCTGCACAGCAACACAACACTAAAAACTCCCTGCTACAGTACACAGGGCGCCAAATCCCTAGCACCTTGGCGCCCCATGACCCAAAAACCCCCAATTCACAAACCCTTTCAATTCTAATCATCATATACTACTCAAATACATTGTATAACAATATCAACACATTCAATTGCACGTTATAGCACTCAATCATGCATCAAAACTCATCAAGAACACAAAACACCCAAATTAAAGCCCTAAATCGATTTCTATCATGCAATTGCTCAAATTCACCAAAACAATCATCAATTAACACAAAACCAAACCTATGATCTACATAAAACGAATTATCTCCTCTATTATAAAGTGAGACTCCCCTTACCTCAAATTAAACCGTAGAAACTCTCTTTCTCCGAGTCACGTACAGAACCCACAGAAACAAGAGCTCCCTTCTCCCTTCCTTGCTTGGTGCGATCCAATCATTCTCTCCACACTAGGGTTTTGCGCCGTATTTCTCCTCTTTTCTCTCTTCTCTCTTCGCAAGTTTTCTTTCTTTTCCTTTCCTTGCACAAGTGATGCGAAGTGCACCACTCCTAGGAGCCTAAGTCATTGGGCTTGGGCTCCTGGGCCAATGCTTGCAGTCCTGGTATTTCCAATACCACTCCCTGAGTCAATTAAAATATTATACTTTAAAACACCATATTATAATTTAGTATAATTAAAAATAGTGCAACACTTAAACAATTTAATCAATTTCTTAATTAAATCATTTGGGGTGTTACAATTATCCTATGGACTATACTATCCTATCTCTAGGACTTAGCATGGTTTTCACAAAGTTTTCTTTATGTAAAACACTCACTCATATTAGTTCTTGAGTTCTTAATTGTAAGCCATCTCTGGTCATTTACAAATCTTACTTTTTTAGCCAGATTTCATCCACTCGCATATACGCCCAGCAGACCCTATATACGACGAGTTAAAGAGTAAGCATCGTATATACCCCCATTTTTAGGTAAATACGATGAGCAATTCTTTTTTTTACTAATTTTTTTTTCCTTTGCTTGTAGTGTCCGGTAGGCATAGAGGGAGACGGGAGGTATCTCCTATCAGAGAGAGAGAGAGGGGAGTCATCTTCCGCTGCACCGAGCACAAGGACGAGGAGGCATAATCTGCTGCATGCTTTCGCTAGGAGACAGAGACAGGCTGACCCAGCTGAGTATCTGCCTGAGCAGCATCACCCAGCTCATTTTCAGGATGATGGGCAGTTTTATCTTGGGGATTATCTGCAGCAGACTCATCAGGAGGATTGGCATAGAGGGAGGCCGGTTCCTCAGTATCATTCTCAGCCTCCTCCTCAGTACCATCCACAGCCTCCTCTTTACCATCCCCAGCCTATTCATTACCATGCACCGACTCCCGAGTATCAGCAGGAGCAGCCCCAGGCTGATACTTATTACTCAGACCAGTCTATGTCTGAGTATCAGGAGGAGCAGCCCCAGCAGGATCAGAGGCATCAGGAGGAGGATCAGCTGGTGCTGTGACAACACATACACTTGTGTGCAAGTATACACTGTCCAAAAACAAGTAGTAAAAAGATCGAACCCACAGAGATTGAAAAACTCACTTTGAAAATCAATATAAAGTAATAAAGTGTAAAGTAACAAAGTAATAAAATAATTTTGGATTTTGTGATGATCACAACTAAGTTAGATAGAAAGCAAAGTAAAAATGTTGATAGTGTAAAAGAGAAAAGCTAGTTGGAATGTCTTCATCAAGTAATTTACTTATAAGTGTATGATGCAAGATGGGATGCAAACAGACCGAATGTTGTTGCATTAGCTATGTGCCTTCTGGTCACTTTCTTCAGAGTATCATTACCACTCTTATGATCCTTGTTCTATGCATGAAAGAAAGGGGTGTTAGTGCCAATCTTGCCTCCTAACAATTATCCAATTTGCTTAAATAAATTCACTCTTGTATTTTAAGTACCCACAATTATCCTATGGACTATACTATCCTATCTCTAGGACTTAGCATGGTTTTCACAAAGTTTTCTTTATATAAAACACTCACCCATATTAGTTCTTGAGTTCTTAATTGTAAGCCATCTCTGGTCATTTACAAATCTTACTTATTCTAAGTGATCAAGTTCAAAATAAGTATTTGGAAAAATTATCAAGCAAGAACTAAAGTACAAACATACATACATACATCATACTTACTTAAAAGCTCATTAAATGATTAGAACATTCCAACTAAGAAAGGTTTAGCTAGCAAGAGACATTGCAAGATATATATAAACTGAATAGACCATGTTTATATATATAGAAATCACAAAAGAGAAACAACAAGAGTAAAGTTACAAATGTTGAAAACCTTTGTATGAAATCTTTTAGCAATGCACTAGCATTACTCCTTAGCACTATACAAACACTATGAAAATGAGTTAAGGAGGAATTATGAATTCCTTCCTCTTCCTCTAAAAATATAAAAACTAACTATGTATATTGAAATTTTGATCTAACTTATGGATTGTGATATATTTCCAAATGAAGATGTGAGGTCCTTTTATAGCCTTCAAGTGAGGTGCTTCCTTCCTTCATGTTGAAGTCATCTTGAGTGGATCATAGCCAGTAGTTGCTTTCCGAGCTTTATCCTTGTTGAAATCTTTGACTAATGACATAGGGCGGTTCATTGATGTGTGAACATGTGTCCCTATGTTGGTGACTCTTCAAAGCTATGCCTATAGCTATGTGTGAATGGTAGGCGCCTACTATACAAGGTTGGATGGCATCGAGAGAACCAAGCGGGAGGTCATCACTTGCAAGTGGATGCATATGAAACAGTCGCTTATTCACCAAGTAGTGCGATTTGATGCGAGGATCGGTCAGAGCATTGATGCAGATTAGCATTGAGACCGCACCAACAAAACATCAAACATACCACAATATATCCAAAATGGCCTAATAATAACTATAACCATTCAAATCACTCAAGTTATCATATATCACATAAAATACTATATAAACTCTTTATTATTACTTGAAAGAGAGCAAATACTAAGTTTAAACATATGAAATACTCTATATAAAATAGAGTTATCATCACCCTCAGCCTCAGGCCTCTCTCTTCACTGACCTGGCAGATCATGTCTGCAGTTCTATACTCGCTGACCTGGTAAGTTTTGCATTTTTTGCTTAAATAATTTATTTATCCCACATAGTCTGCACTTTTTGCTTACATCATTTATTTATTTTTAATTTAGGAGTATCTGCGTGTTGTCAAAGTATGGGCTCATGGAACCAAAGTCCATACTAGACTCCATCTACATCACCCGGCCCTACTTCAGCGCACCACAGTGGTCAGGGACTCCAAACTGGCCCCACTTCTCCAGACTGGCCATGCCACAGTAGACCATGAGTTGCTGTCGGCCTTTATAGAGAGATGGCACTCAGATACTTCGTCATTTCACTTGCCATTTGGTGAAATGACGATCACTCTGGATGACATATCTTGTCTGCTGCACCTTCCCATCCAGGGGAACAATGCCACTCCTCCCACCATAACTGTGAGCTCGGAGTATGCCACACAGCTTGCAGAGACATATCTGGGTGTGTCACGGGTTGAGGCTGCTAACAACACCCGTGGGGTCCGTGTCTGCCTTCAAATGGTGGAGCGGGTTTATGAGCGTAATTTGGAGGAGGGTGACATTACGATTCTTTGTGAGGGCTTATCTGCTTCGGCTTCTAACCTACAATATCTTCACTACGAAGACTGGAGACAGGGCGGAGGCTAAGTGGCTGATCTACCTGCATGATCTGACTCTAGAGGTTCTTGGAGGCTATGCATGGGGTGCAGGTGCACTAGCTGCCATGTATGATTCCTGAACACTGCGTCTTTGAGGCTCACGGAGCAGTGTGGAGGGTATGCCAGCCTATTTTAGGTACACATTCTAACTTCATTTTTTTTGTTAAATCACACTGACTTTGGGTCAATTTTTTTGAATTAAATATGTTGTTTATTTTTGCATTTCAGGCTTGGATTATGTGGTATTTCCCTCGGATGGCGGAGAGGTTGCCCGGTCATATCCAGGGTGCGGAGCCACTGGCTGGGCGCTTTAGGAAGAATAAGTCAGACCACCTGAAGCTCAGCCACTACAGGAGGATGATTGATGAGTGAGGCGGAGGATGTCTGGCGGGCGTCATTTGAGGAGCACGGGGTGGTAGACCCTTTGAGCGAGATCTCCTACGCAGGCTTCATCACCGGATCGACTTCGAATTCCCTACATGCCCGAGTAGGTGCTCGCGACGGTTTGGATGCGCTCGGATCATCCCGCGTGACCTCTCGTGAGGTCGTCTCGAGTCATCTTGATCGCGTCTTTCAGATCACCCACTTCATGGCACCTGTGGATGACATCCTGCGCACTACTAGGGTTGCTCGGCGGCCGGATGAGACTGTACGTAGGTACTTAGAGTGGTACGTCTGTGCTTCTATCCCCAGACTATTATCGGCTCCACCATCACCAGTAGATGAGGCCTGGACACCCTCCCCAGATCTACGATACGACGATGCTGAGTGGGTGAGAGGTTGTGACAACTTGTAGGGAGGGGATTCGTGATGGCGAGATCACGCATGGCAGTCTGGCGTATCGGACACTCCATAGGCTGGTGGGGATTGTGACATCCGGGGCTGAGGAGGGCGGGGAGTGATCGCCGGTGCCCAAAAAGGTGGCATGGCAAAGAGCGGCTCCTGGCAGCTTCAAAGCGAAGGGGCGCGTGAATGAACCGAATACACACCGGAATGAGAGGGATCCTAAGGCTGTGCAGGTATGGGACTGCATACCAAAAGGAAGGCTTAAAAGAATTGATTTGAACTACCTATACCAACAAGGTGCATCTTCTTTTTTAGGAGCTCATCCCATAAGAACTCCATAGTTAAGCGTGCTTGGCTTGGAGTAGTAGTGGGATGGGTGACCTTCTCGAAGTTTTCGGAAAGCATGCAAGTGAGGACAAAGCATCTTTGAAAAGACTCGTGTTGGTTCGTGGGGGCGATCGGCGATTCCGAAGCGATGCAGGATGTTACAATGGTATCAAAGCAGCAGACCTCTCCCAGTACGGTGTGGTTCGAGGACGAACCAAGCGGAAGCTGGTGGGCATGTGACATCCGGGGCTGAGGAGGGCGGGGAGTGATCGTCGGTGCCCAAAAAGGTGGCATGGCAAAGAGCGGCTCCTGGCAGCTTCAAAGCGAAGGGGCGCGTGAATGAACAGAATACACACCGAAATGAGAGGGATCCTGAGGCTGTGCAGGTATGGGAATGTACAGTTGAAGGAAGGCTTAAAAGAATTGATTTGAACTACCTATACCAACAAGGTGCATCTTCTTTTCGGGAGCTCATCCTATAAGAACTCCATAGTTAAGCGTGCTTGGCTTGGAGTAGTAGTGGATGGGTGACCTTCTCGAAGTTTTCGGAAAGCATGCAAGTGAGGACAAAGCATCTTTGAAAAGACTCGTGTTGGTTCGTGGGCGATCGGCGATTAGGAAGCGATGCAGGATGTTACAGGATGGCAAAGACCGGATGACATTTCTGGGGAGCTTAGACGACGGGGACGAGGACGAGGGCGACGACGTTTGGGATTTTGTATTTGTTTTTTGATGTATTTGTACTCATATTACTTTGATGTTGGCACTTTATTATTACTTTTTATCACTTGTTTTATTTTACGAGTTTCCATAAATTTTTGATTTCATTGATTCGATAAAACAAATTTACACAAGCGATAAAACATAAACAACTAGAATAAAAATAGATAGATAAAAAGAAAATACAATAGAAACTACTGAGCTGGTGGAGTTAATCGACGAAGGATCTCAGCGACGGTCCTTCTGGTTTCGACATAAAGATGAATGTAACTCTTCCATTTAAACATAATATGATTGGACATCATCTGTCGGAGGTCATCATCGGTGTTGACATCCACGGCAGACCAGTGAAGACCTCCATCAATCCATTCCGGTTTCTGATAAACGATACGAATTATCTCATACTCGTCGTTCTCTGGTTGAACCATCCGCAGTAGTTTCTGCTTAAGAGCAGCAAATGATATGCAATGTTTTAACCTACACAATACAACATCTCTCCCATCAAAACTTATACCATCATCTTGCAAGATGATGCCGTGATGAGCAGCAAACCCCATATTAGAATGAACGAGAGTGAGGGAAGAAGGCTCGTAGTATGACATTAGCGAAGCCTGCATCATCTTCACTTGTGTTGTGTGAGAGAAGGAGGAAGTTGAATTTTTGGGGTGAAAATAGTGATGGTGGGAGTGGGTATTTATAGTTGAGGTAAAAGATTATCAACCGTTGATTTTGTCATGCAATCCACACCGTTGATCAACTTTGAAAGTGAAATCATGACCGTTGAAATTTTTTTTACTGCAAAAGAAAATACAAATTTCAAACGCATCGTATATATGTCATTTGGGACATATATACGATGCAAAGTTTTACCACATCGTATATATGCCCTTAAGAGGTATATACGATTGGCCGTGTAAGATGCAATCGTATATACCTCTTAAGGGCATATATACGATGTGGTAAAACTTCGCATCGTATATATGTCCCAAATGACTTATATACGATGAGCCTTTTTTTTTTAAAAAAAAATAGATTACAAAGGGCATTTTGGGGTTTTCATTGTGGGTGGGGGTATAAGGGGAAAGGCTGGGGGTCCCAAAAAAACAAGCCCGTTTTGTATCATCTAGACTAGTTGGTGGGCCAAGATTGCTAACAATTGCAAAAAACAATTTTGAGACTTGCACTTAAAGATTATGCTTAATGATAAAAAAAGAATATTATATATGTTTAATGGTGCACAATTTTGTTGGTAAAAATAACTGGTGCACAATATTGGATTTTTTTAATACGCATTAATAATCAATTGTCCTACTAACAAGGGTTGGATCTTCTAGCAAGGGGATTAGCTCCCGCAACATGGAGAACGATGATTGGAATAAAAGGGTATTTAAAGTTTTATTTTATCTTCTAATGTTATAAAAATAAAATCAATAATAAAGAAATAATCATACTGAAATCGTTCTCTAAGAATAGCTAAGATTCTCGCTTGTTATACCAAAAAAAAATAGTATAGACTAGTTTGTAACCTGCACGGGAAACCATTTCCGTGCATAACAATATATTTAAATAATTTTATAAAAAGTTAACATGATGTTGTCATTTAAATATATCAATTGGGTATAAGTTATTTTTAAATTTTAAATATATCATAAATATATTTTTAAATATTTTTGGTTTAAATATGTTTTTTGTCCCTGCAAATATAGTTGTTTTTTAAATTAGTCCCTGCAAAATATATTTTTTAAATAAATCCCTGCAAAATAACTTTTTTTAAATAAGTCCTTGCAAAAAGTTTACTTTTAAATTAATTCTTGAAAAATTTTAAATTATTCATTTTGGTCCCTACAAAAAGTTCTTTTATTTAAAATAGCTCTTCCAAAAATTAAAATTATTCATTTTGCAAGCACGAAAATGAATATTCACTGTATTTGCAGGTACAAAAATGAATAATATTAAATTTTGCAAGGGCTATAATAAAAAAAAATTGCAGGGACCAAAAAGAATATTTTTAAATTTTGCAAGGACTATTTTAAAAAAATAATTTTGCAAGGACTAAAATGGATATTCGCCATATTTGTAGGGACCAAAAGGATATTTAAACCAATTTTTTTTTCTATAAATAGTGGAAGAATCAGAGACCTGCAGAAATGGATAGGCAAACACGATCGTGTTAATCGTAGGGCAAGGGGGTAAAACATTCTCTCTCCCTGTTCTGTTGCCATGTCTGGTTACATGTGATTAGGGGTGTTCAAAACCGAAACAAATCAATATGAAAACCGCAAACCGAACCAAACCAAACCGAAAACCGCAAAAAACCGCTTTTGATCGGTTTTGTTCGGTTCTTTTTTTCATTGCACCGAGCGGTTCAGTTCGGTTCGCGGTTTTGATTTCCGAAACCAAACCAAACCAAACCGCAAGTAACACTAAGGCTTGTTGAATTACAACATTTCTTACTAACTTACTAACCCAAATGCAACTACAACTCAACTCTTACTCACTTACTAACCCAAATCTAATTTATTCTTTAACTCACTTACAAACAATCCATTATGTTATGCTATATTTAAAAATTACAACAAAATAATTAACTCAAATTCTTTTAAACATTGTCTTAGCTATTTGAAAAAAAATTAAAAGAGAGTGATTTATATACTAAATATATTTGTGTAGATTTTTTCTTAAAGATTTATGTTAGCCTTTTTTAAGTTAGTTAATTTTAACTCCGTTTTAAATTATTTTTGTCATGGAAAAAACCGAACTAACCGAACCAATCCAAACCGCATTGGTTTGGTTTGGTTTGGTTCGGTTTTATTCTAGGAAGCCAACCGAACCAAACCAAATCACATGTAATTTTACCTTGCGGTTCGGTTTACTTTTTGTCTCAAAACCGAACCAAACCGCACCGCGAACACCCCTACATGTGATAGCTCTATATATATTTGTTAAATATTTGTTAATATAAATACAATAAGGTTGAGATTTTATATAGTTGATAAAAGATTACGATTATTTAGCCGGTATTGCATTCCACAGATTTAGGCATTTAGCTTGTTATTTAAATAATACATCGTAATCTTTTGTCTCTTAATTTTTCTATAATGGTAATTTTAATTCACATTAAAAATTGACGTGGATGCCACGAAAATGTATAAGTAGAAATTAATATTTGTTATGAAATAATATATGGATGTCCACTTCTCTTCCTCTTCCACTTCTATTGTATTAACTCCCTTTGTAATGGGTTGCTAGTGGCTTTACATAAGTTGATCTTTCACTTCACTTCTACCCTATAAATATGTGTAAATACACTTGTGAGGCTACTATATTCTCTCATTCTCTTATGATTCTCTATAGTTTCATAACACGTTATCAGCACGAAGTTCTATCAATCTAAGGTTAGTATTTTATAGGCAAAATTACACCAGAGGACCTTTAAGTTATTTATTTGTAACAAGTTGGACCTTTAAGTTTTTTTTTGTAATAAACAGACCTTTTAATAAGTTACCTAACGTTGACACCGTTGGCCCTTTTAGTAAAATTTCATATCGCCGCTTACATCAAAATACACTAAAATATGATTGGTTGCATTAAAATACATAAGGTAGAATAATCACAATATATAAAGTAGCATTACATCAAAATATATAAGCTAGGAAAATCACTAAAAGGGCCTATTTGTTATAAAAAAAACTTAAAGGTCCAACTTGTTACAAATAAATAACTTAGGATGATAGGAACACATCTTTCCACATCCAAGTCTCAATGAAAATAATTAGTATCCATCCTATCATCCTACATTAGATACTCTATGCCAGAATATTATTACTTGATTTTGGTGTTGTTGCACCTTCCACTAAAAGTCATTGGAATATCAAAAGTCTCACCCCACTAGTACTGATCTATTCCTAGAAGTGAATGTAGCAAAACTATGGGCAAACATATGGTTGCGGTCTTGATCATAGTCTCAATGGAAATTATAAGAACGCATCTTTCCACCGGAAGTGGAAAAACATTGAAAAGAAAAAAAAAAGAAAAAAAATGTGGGTAGAGTAGTAAAAGTTTTGACAATATTTGATATTAGTGTGAAGGCCAAGGTCATTGGGGTTGTACCTGCTGTACGAAATATTTCTCTTATTTATTGAAATGAGAAACTGATTTTAGTACTATATCTGGCCCTTGAAAGATAATTGTCCAGAAGAGCTAATCTATTATTATTAAGATATTTATAACAAGCTTGGAGGCTATTTGACAAAGATATGTTTTCTTCTATCTTATAGTTAATCTAACTTATTATAATGTTTTGGTGTTCTTCCTTATAGCTTTTATATATATTATCATATTTCTTGCGTAGAAATTTTATTTAGCTACTATGCTTATCATGTTTTCTATATACTAGCGGGTGCACCCGTGCGTTGCACGGGGCAACAACTTCAGTTAATACTGAATTCCTGTCTTGTTAAAATTTGCTTTTAAAATTGTCATGAAATTATTATTTTTTACCAATCGGCTATTGAGGAATGAATTTTGAGTATTTGAACGGTTAAAAAAATTTCTAACACTAAAATACTCCAAAACGTGCTACTTAGCATCACACATTACGTATTTCTAATGAAATTACATATTTTTTCATTAAACCCGATTATTGAGGCACAAACTTTGCATATTTAAATAGTTGATTTTTTTTCAAACACAAAAGCATGAAAAAAACGCTACTTAGCATCGTACTTTACATATTTTGTTATGAAATTATTTTTACTCACCAAACCAGCTACCGACCAACAAAATTTGCGTATTTGAACAGTTAAATTTTTTCAACCGCCTAATTACCCAAAAACATTGTTTTGCATTGCACTTTTTTACGTATTTAAATCATTAATTTTTTCGAACTCTAAAGTACCTTAAAACATACTGGCTAACATCACACTTTAAATAAAAATATCAAAAACAAAGGAGGGAGTGATTTAAAAAAGAAAAAATTATTGTAAGAAAAAAGAAGAAAAAGTGAGGGAGGAATGGAGAGGAGGGATTAAAGAGATTAAAAAAGGGAGAGGGACGATTAAAAAAATAAAAAATTATTGTCAAGTGAGGTAGGGATTAAAAAAAGAAAAATAAAAAGGAGGGGGGGTGGGGGTAGGGGGTGGGAGGCTTGTGGGAGAGAGGGAGGGGGGTGGGAGGGTATTTGGCGCCAAAAAGTGGGAGGGCCCCACAGGAGACTTCCAAGGCTTTATATATTGTATGATTCTTGATGAATTCCTGAAGAATTTAACATTCAGGCATCCCTGTTGGATTGCATAGAGACGATTGACTATATCATGTTTGTCTATTTTTGATGAATTTCAGAAGATTTCATCATGCAAGGATCCAAGAAGTATTGCACAAATAACAAAATATTGAAGCAATCTGTTGGATTGCCCAAATTGTGAAGGTTTGTGATATAGTTCTTGACGAACCAAACTTGTTAGGCCATTATTATAACCTAAAAGATCTATTTAATCTTAGTATAATTGAATCAAAAAGAAATATTAGAGAAATTTTATAAGCTCCTAGAGTAGCATAAATGAGAAAATAATCAATAATATTTTTTGAATCAAGATTATGTGATATTGTGATTGAAAGAATAATCACAAACCACTCAATTGATTGAACTTCATTCCTAGAAGAGAATGAATTAAATTAAAAGTTTGGGTTACAACAAAAGTTGTGATTATGATCATTGGTAAAATAAAGGTTACCATCATCCTTTATAAAAGATTTCTTTGAATATTTTGACCACCAAAATATGTTTGATTTGTGGTCAAACAAATCAAAGTTTAGAAGTTTTATATTTTGCTACTTAAGTATATGTGAGAGACATTAAAATTATGCTATGACAAACCAGATGTTTTCTATGCACTTATAAAAGAAAAGAAAATGTTGTTTTAAACCTGAAGTTTAATAGTCTAAACTACGTGCACTATCTAGTAATGACATGAAGTCATAAGGTGGCGTAAGTTCTTATTATAAACTTACAACCAAAAGTTTGCAAATGTAAGTGAAGGTTCTAGAAGAGATAATTGTATTATTACCTAGTTTGAAGATCATAGTTTTTACACATTAATATGGTATTAAATTCTCTTAAATATCATAGAAACTAATTGAGTCTCAAAGATATTCATCTAAGTGGATATATCCTATTGAAAGAAATCTCCAATGTCTGTATATCATGAGACTTACTTTAAACCAGAAGTTTATGGATTGTTTGTCGTTGGCAAGACCGGTTGGGCCATCCCGGGTCTTTATGATGCAAAAAATAGTTAAGAATTTTCTTTTGAGAACTTGTGAGACTCTTTGCTCAACTAATTCGAGTAAGAGCTCATTATGTGAATTATTTTGAAAGCATCTAATAAGTATTTTATGACTATTAGAGTTTATATTGAACATCACAAAGCATATGTTCACTCATATAATGGTCTTGAAGAACCATTCATTAGACACCTAAAGTTAATTATATGCTAATACCTATGAAATCGAACTTCCAAAATTTCTACTTGGGAACATGAAATCTTGTAGACAGAGACATTGATACGCATCAAGCCAACAAGTTATCATATGTAATTTCTCCCCTTTACAATTGATTTTTGGTCAATGACCTAATGTTTTCTATCTGAGATATTTTTGATGTGTTGTGCATGCTGTCAATCCATCACAACGTAATAAGAAGGATCCTTAAAGAATGTTGGGAATACATGAGTATATGAATCTCCATCCATGATAAAATATGATGAGCCAATAATCGGAGATGTATTTATAGCTCAGTATTATCATTTTGGTGAATTAGTTTTCTCAACATTAGGGGAGAGATAAGCAACTGGAAATGAGTATTATGTCAAATAAATTATATTTTATCATCTTGATCCTCCTAGAAACCAATGTGAACCAGAAGTTCAAAGAATAATTCATTTGCAAAATTTAGCAAATTATTCACCAGCTGCAATACTCAAATATAAATTGATATCCCTGTTGGACACTCAAACATTGCAAATGACTTTGAACCATGCATGAAGCATGTAGATTGGTCGGTTCCAAAGAATAAAAATTCTTTAACAAGAAAATGAGCTTAAAAGCAAGATGGCCCAAAAGAGGAAATGAAAACTCAAAACGAGTAATTTGACATAATTAATTTTCAAGTTCTAGAAGAAATGGTCAGGTACATGAAATTTATGGAGAGGATCATGAACTAATGTCTAACAAGAAGTTAGACAAAATAATGATTGGCCAAAATAGAAAAGCTCAATTTAAGTGCACTAAGCTCGCTTTGCAAAGCAAAAAGTTTTTCAACTTGTAGTCTGTACACCTGAAGATGTAAAGCTAGTTAGGCTTGTTGTTCAAGAGTACTCGCACGAACCTAACATTGATTTTGAAGAAAAATTCACCAGTAGTGAATGCAAGTAATATTTAATACTTAGTTAGTCTATTAGCACATGAATGACTCAATTTACATATGATGGATGTGTTACAACTTATTTGTATGACTCATTTGATAGTAATAATTATATGAAGACATCACTTGCCCATTTAGTTTTATGGAAAGATCTAGAAATGAATTTGCTATTATTGGAACTCTTGAAGAGATTTCAAAAACTATAGCTTGCTCAAAGAAAGAATTCTAGAGAATGACTTCAAATTATATTTGGTGAATTTGGAGGTTGAACCTTAAATAGATCTCCACCTTGAAAATCCTAGAAGGATAAAAGATATAGAGAAATATCTTAAAATAAATATTTTTGGGAAACAAAGTTTTGTCTCAACCTGCAGATCGATCAATTAGCTAAGTGAATGATGATATAAAATATCTATTGCGTACATGATGTGTGTGTCAAGAAGATAACAAATATTACAGTCTCGAAGACTTTAAATTAGTGCGCGCACGTCACTAAATGTCATATGAATTGATGTGATAGTATTATTTTATACTTAGTGAGATAGAATTTATCAACAACCAAAATGTACTAGAACAGAGTGCAATATATTTGTTTTTATATTTTCATGAGATAGATGAAGCAATTATATTATGCATATATGTTCATAAAACTAATCATGCAGATACAAGGTATTTGTTTTGACCCAAATCAAGTCAGATTCCTAACCTACTATTTTCAACATATGGTGACATTGAAACATATCATTATAATCTACAAGAAATCTATAGTTATTGGTTCTTCATATCAGACTCAAGCACCAGCAATTCAACGAAGAGGCATTGAAGATAAAGCTCAATTGAAAGGATGATATATATCACAGTGTATATTGGTTCAAATGTGTCAAGGGAGAAAATCTTGGTATCAATATTCTTAATTGATGCTTCAAACAGGGGGAGAAAACTGTACTCTTTTTTCCTTTACCATGGTTTTGTTCCACAGGGTTTTCTTGGAAAGGTTTTTAACGAGGCAATTCCCTAAAGGATATTGTACTATTTTTCCTTCACTAGATTTTTATCCTAGTGAGTTTTTTCTAGTAAGGTTTTAATGAGGCATATCCTCGGTGGACATCCAAGGGGGAGTGTTATGAAATAATATATATGGATGTCCACTTCTCTTCCTCTTCCAATACTCTTGTATTTACTCCCTTTGTAATGGGTTGCTAGTGGCTTTACATAGGTTGATCTTTCACTTCACTTCTACCCTATAAATAGGGCTATCTCCTATGTGTAAATACACTTGTGAAGAGAAATACAAAGACTACTATATTCTCTCCTTCTCTTATGATTCTTTTGTTCTTCATATTGCTATAGTTTCATAACAATATTAGAATTTTCTATTAGTATTGTCTTTAGTTTGCTTAATGGAGGACAATTTTTATTATGACATGGGCTAATGAAATTTAACCTGATGAAATGCCATTTGAATTTTGTAATTAAAATTTCACCTTGAAATTGTCATGTGACGACACATAGGATAAATAGACTTCGAGGAGTAGACACAAATGTGTATATATATATATATATATATATATATATATATATATATATATATATATATATATGGCGTATCAAGTGAGAGTGCTTTTATTGTGAGAAGGTGAGATGAGTGAATCGTAACCATATGGTCTGTTTGATTTGCAAATAGCTAAGTACTGAATTGGTAGGAGGGGGTGACCTCTGTACCTTACCGGGCAGGAGGGGGCGACCTCCGTACCTCACAAGGCAGGAGAGGGCGACCTCCGTACCTAACAAGGCAGGAGGGGGCGACTTTCGTACCTCACCAGGCAGGAGGGGTGACCTCCGTACCCTCATTGTCGGTCTTGTGGCGAATTTTCATTGTCTAAGTGTTTTGGGCTAAGTCTTTAGCATTTTTTGTTCATTTCGGGGATTGCGGACTCGCGGCTTGTTGTAGGCATGGATCAAACCCATTCTAGGGGATTGCGACCTCGATGGTCAGCTACGTTGCCTAAACAACAATGTACCAGAACACTGCCTAGACATAACTCCTTTCAAGGGGTTGCCACCTCGATGGTGAGCTTCGTAACCTTGACAACGGTTTACTGGAACACGGCCCGAACATAACTCGTCTCAAGGGGTTTCCACCACGATGGTGAGCTTCGTAACCTTGACAACGATTTACTGGAACACGGCCCGGACATAACTCATCTCAAGTGGTTTCCACCTCGATGGTAAACTTCGTAACCTTGACAACGGTTTACCGCAACAAGGTCTGAAACATAACTCGTCTTAAGGGGTTGCCACCTCGATGGTGAACTTTGTAACCTTTACAATGCTTTACCGGAACACGGCCCTGACATAACTCGTCTCAACGGGTTGCCACCTCGATGGTGATCTTCGTAACCTTGACAACGGTTTATGGTGTAAGAAAATATATGTGCAAGTATACACAATCAGCAACAAGTAATATAGAGAAAGTTGAGATCGTTCCACAAGGATTGGATTGATTTTTAAAGCTTGTATGCAAAAAATTAGTGTAGAGTAACCAAGTAACAAACAATAGGTGGTGGTATGTCAACTAAAGATAAACAAGTTATAAAACAAGTGTGAATGCAGTGGAGAATGATAGTTGGAATGTCTTCACCAAATAAATCACTTTCAAGAGTTTTGTGTTATATGTGATGCAGGTGCACTGAATGTTGTTGCATTAGAAATGTGTTTTTCAGTCACTGTCTTCAAAGTTTCATTACAAGCTCTTATGTATAAGATGCTAAATAAGTTCTCTCATGTATTTTAAGTACCCACAGTTTCACCCTATGGACTATGCTATCCTATGTCTAGGACTTAGCATGGTTTTAATAAAGTTTCCTTTATTTAAAACACTCACCGATATTAGTTCTTGAGTTCTAGTTATAAACCATGTCTACTTTTATAACTCTACTTATTCTAAGTGATCAATCTCAAAATAATTGTTGCAAGAAGTATCAAGAAAGAACTAAAGTGCACACATCACATGTAAAGACAATAACTTACTTAAAAGATCATTATAAGGTTAGAACATTCCAACTAGAGAAGTTTAGCTTATGTTAGACATTGCAAGACATATATAAACTGAATAACTCATATTTATATAACTGAAATCACAAAAGGAAAACAACAAGATAAAGGTTACACAAGTTGAAACCCTTTACATGAAATCTCCTAGCAATGCAGTTGCATCTGCTATACTGCACATAGTAAATACTACGTGTTCTGACCTGGGCTGCAGCGCCCCATTGAGCATTGGGCCGGCCCAATAATTTGCCCCATTCTGTTCTCCATCGTTTCAGCAAGGTCAACGACTAGACCCTTCCGACCGATCCGACGGTTATGGTACGCCTCCTTTCTCTATAAATAGAGGTCCTCCCCTCTACCCCGACGTCTCATTCATTCGAAGCAATCCTCATTGTACTACACCGCTTTCTCAGAGCTCTCTCTCTCCTTTTATTCTCTGCATTCTTATCTTGTCAGTCTGCATGTTGTAACACCCTCATATTTCTATCTAGTAGAAATACTAAAGTGCACCGTTTAGCATACATCAGAGATAAATTTCCTGCTTAGATTTACATCGTTACAAGAATAGCGGAAACGATTACATAACTTAAAATAAATTCAAGTCATAATCGGATACAAAGATAGCAAGGGAAAAACATAAATACAAGAGAAAAACTAAGTCTTCAATTTCCTTCTCGTGCACGCCATCTACTCGTGCCATGAATGATCTTCTTTCCCTGTTTCTCTGTAAAACAACAACATTTTTGTAGGGTGAGATAACAAATCTCAGTGAGTTTTACCGTGACCCCTTACTTAATTTTGTGATTTAATAAATAAACCACGCACACAATCTATTGCACAATACCGACTGTCCTCCGACTAAATCCCGGTAAACAGTGCAATCATAACTTTTTAGCATAACACCGACTGCCCTCCGACTAAATCCCGGTGAACCCCCTTCCTGATAGGACTTGCCTAAAGGTTAAATTTTATAGGGCCTAGGTTTAGGGCTCATGACTTCCCCGCCTAGTATGCTAACTCTGTGGGTCGTCACCCAAACTCGACACAATTCACATATATCATACCCGCATTGGGTCGTCTCTTATACTCGATATAGTTCATATACCGAAAACATAATTAAATCTATGATATGTTATAATACCATATTATCATAAGTATAAACTCATGAAATCAGTCCGGTCAACATTTAAGTTACAAAACATTTGGTTCCCACACGTACTCTAGGTTTTACGGTTTTTCAAGAGTTTTGTAAATTCAAACAAATCAAACCAAACAACTTAAAACCACATTTAAGCATAACAATATCAGTCCAATGTTGTCACAATTGATTGGAAAAGGGATTATAGGGAGTTTGGAGTCGAAAGGAGCGTCGAACCGGGAATTCGGACACCGGAGACAGAGGCAGTCGCACGGGTCGTGCTTGAGCATGCACGGGCCGTGCCTGACAGCAGAATCCCAATTTTGCTCGTTTTTGCCCCGTTTCGCTTTCCGTTTGAATCCAATCGTTCCCCAATCCAATTTCAATCACAAAACAGAACAGATGACACCAATTTCCAGAACAAACCACATCAATGACAAACAATCACATCACGTAATTCATTTCGAGAATCGAATGACACAAACCGCTATTTTAACACACGACATGAGTGCAGAGTTTTCTACAGCAGTGCACCTACTTCGGCGAATTACTTAAAATAGAAAACGATATCGGATTTCTATAAAAGACCACTCATTGGAAAGCTCTCTGAGTGTAGTTTCTACATAAGATTTTCATTTTTCAAAACAATGCTCCAGTGGATACAGTTTTTGAAAATACTACACTGCTGTACAAAAATCATACAGAACTTTTTGCCCAACTTGCAACTCACTTTTCTTTCTCATTTCTTAATGAAATTTGGTGAAACCAGTGTCTATCCCGTAGGTAATTAAGTCTACTTTCCAATGAAACAGGAATCATTCAAAATGGAGTTCGATTGAGAACACACGACCTGACACACTGAACCTATACCCAATTTAATTCCAGAATTTTGACCTAACTTCAGAGACTCATAACTCGAGTTACACAACTCCAAATTGAACTTAGTCAGTGCCAAAACGACCAGCGTTAAGTATACTTTCAAACTAAATCAGTCACATAATTTTTGGACTAATCTAACAGTCCCAGTTTTAAAAAAACCGAACCTGTGTCCAAAATTGCTAAATCAGTGAGTTCGTGACCAATTTGCGTTTTTTTGCGACTCGAAATTTACGAAACGAATGTAATTTCAACGATAACAGAAATCATACAGTCAACACACATAAAATAAAACCCTAAGCAAGTAAAACTCACCAATCGTGATGAGAATCACGAGAAACCGAGTCTTTGACAAAGCTCAATCGTTCCGAAACGTTCCGAAAACGACCCGAATTCGTTCCAACTCTTCCAAATAGCTCTCAATTGAAAAAACCAGTGGAGGAGAAAATACTTACTTGTCATGGGAGGATCAAAATCCCCACCTCCTTCTTCTCTTCTCTCTCTCGCTAGGTTTCTTCCTTCCTTCCTTTCTTCTTTCTTCCATTTCTCTCGGTCCTCTCCCTTTTTCTCTCCACTTCTCTCTTTTTCTCTCTCTTACTTTCCCTTTATTTCTTTTCCTTCTTTCTTTCTTTTCCTTTATTTTCTCTACTTTGACCATAAAGTGTATAAGTGGGTCAATGGTCTAATTGGGTGGAAAGACCTAAATGCCCTTGGCTCACAAATCTCACTAATCTCATTTTTACCCCAAAACTCTCATATTCAATTCACACAATTTAATCAATAAAACAATTCAATCCTATAATTTAACGATGACTTATTAATTTCGAGACAAACTCATTTTAAAATGTGTCTCATTATTTATTCACATAACAATCCACTCGTTAATTTCTTAATTTGAAATTAACGAAATTAGGGATGTTACAATCACCCCAACTTGGGAATTTTGTCCTCAAAATTGAACAAACATACCTCAAGAGAACAAATACGGATATCTAGTCCGCATATCGTCCTCCCATTCCCACATAACTTCCTCGCCCGAAACGTTTTCTCTCTATGTTCTAGGATATAACTTGGATTGGGAGGGTACTTCCTCAATTAAAATACGTGAAACACATCACGTAGATTGGACAATACAAAAGGTAAAGCTATATGGTAATCCATTAGCTCAGTACGCTCGATATTTGAGAAAGACTCGATATACCGAGAACTGAGTTTTCTTCGTCTGCAATGCTTTACCGGTAACAAGGGTTGATGAAACTCTTACAATACAGGATCACCAGATTCAAACTATAGTGGTCTACTCATTTTGACAACATAACCCTTTTTGGCGACTCTGAGCTATCTTCAATTCTCACTATATACACAGAATTTTCCAATTCCTAATCATGAGTCGGATAATTCTCCTCATGAGGCGTCTCTTACATGGATGCATCAGCTACCACTTGTTGATGCAACATCATAACACATCCTAAACCTTTCCGAGGTGTCACTGTATATTTGGAATTCCAGAGACGATTCCAGAAGAATTTGGATAAGAGCAGAAATCAATCTCTTTTACAACTCTAGATGAAACATTCTTCACAATTAGAATCTCATTCAAACGGCTAACCTTTACAAGTTAACCAAGTGAGTGGAAAAACTACTGCCACTCCTGACTGGGATATCACATGTCCTAGATACTTCACTACAAACATCCAAAAATCACACTTCAATTCTATGAGTGGTGTTGAGTATTTCTATGAGGATCCAAGATTGTAAGTCCCTTTTGTCATTAAATGCAATTGCTTAACGTTCTTGAATTCTATGAGTGGTGTTGAGTATTTCTTTGGCAATCAAATCTTGAAATTTTTAACTAAAGGAGGACTAGTGCTTCTAATCTGGAATAAAATCGGTGTTATTGGTTTTTCTCCATGATACAATGATGTTGTTTTAAGTGGTTACTTAAAATTTGTCAAGCTTGGAAGCTATACAATTGCTATGCAACCTTTAGGGAGGTTCTGAGATATGGTGTTACACCTGATAATTATACTTCGCCTTCTGTTATAAGAATTTGCAAGGACAGAGGATCTTCAAATCGGTTGAGTGATATATGATATTGTTTTGAAATATGGGTTGTTATTTAAACTTGGGTTGGAATCTGATGTGCTTGTTGGTACTTGGTAGTGCTTTGGTTAATGCTTCATTGAAATTTGGATTGGTAATGGAGGCACATGAGGTGTTTGAGGAATTGTTGGTTAGAAACATAGTGCTTTGGAACTCAATGGTCAATTGGTGTCCTTGTAGCAGATATATTTGGCATGAACCTGTTATTTTAATTTTGATTGTTAATTTCATTAGCCTTAATTGGCTTGTTTTTAGCTTCTATTTATGGTGGTTAAGTATGATGCTTCTGATATAAATAGTTAAGCATTGAGATTTTGCTTCTGTCTTGAGTGATTGAGTACTCTTGATTGTTGAGTGTTGATGTGCTTCTGCCAAATGGTTAAACATTGAGGTATGGTTTCTGTTTGGTGGTTAAGCCTTTGGCTTTATGCCTTTGTTGATGTTTGCTTCCGCCCTATGGTGGTTAAGCGTTTTTGCTTCCTTCAAGTGATTAAGCCTTGAGTTGTGGTTTTTGCTTGATGGTTAAGTGTTGGTTTATTGCTTCCTCCGAGTGGTTAAACCTTGAGTTGTGGTTTCTGCTCGATGGTTAAGCATTTGATGACTTCTTTGCCACTTGGATGGTTTGCCCAAGACTGGAGTTTGTTGATTCTTTTGGAGTGAATGTTGTGGAGACGCTGGAAGAAGCTTGAAGGGGCCCGATAGTTGGTCGAAGACTTCTAGGAGCTATGCATCTCAACTGCTACCAATTTGGATTGATCTTTATTTTCCTTAATTTTATAGTATCTTTGTATTGTTTATCCTAAGCTGGAAGTGTTGTGAACACCATCCAGCTTCAGGAGGCTATTAAAATATTGGTAGTAAGTCCATTAGTTTGTTAGTAAGGCCCATTAGATTGTTAGGTCATACGTCCATTAGTTTATTAGTATTTAAGGTAGATGCTAGACCTATTTGTAATCGTCTCTTCTCATTTGTAAGTTTTTTTTAGCACTTTCAATATAATAGACCTTTAAAGCTTTTCTCTAGTTTTCATGGATGCCATGTTTTTCAACATGCATCAACAATGGAGGAAGATCTCTCTTCTTCTTCTTCCTCCCTCCTTCGCCCTCTCCTCTCTTTCTTTCTAAAATTCTGTTTGCTTTTCCTTGTGTTTCTCAACTAATGAGTGTGTGTGTGTGTGTGTGTTTAAGTGATGTGGTTCAGCTGAGGGTTGGATGGAAATGAGTGAGTGTTTGGTAAGTGGAAACCCCAAAATATCTTTATTCTACCCTTAATTTTCTAATACACCCAATTCTATTGTTTAATTCGTTTTTCCACCAACACACAATTCACACAATTTCACTTTTACCATCAAATTTAACCAAATAAGAATAAAGAATCATGAATAATAAAATTACTCAATTAGTTAAACACTCAAAATAATTATTTTAGGATGTTACAATCAAGAAGCTTGTGACTGCCTTGCCACATCAGATTCCTAACACATCCTCACACGCATAAAAGGTGAATTCACATCATCTGACACAGTACCCAATACTAAAGCAAATCATTCGATCGAATACGCATTTATTACTCACTACATCATTCTCATTCAGCAGTGTTGACTTTGGAATTGAAGTGTGTTGCGTCAAAGACACACTTAGAGCAAGTAAACTCTTTCGTAGAAGTAGTAAAAAAGTATCGTCTCCACAGGGATTAACTAACAAGTATTAAACTAGCCGAGATTTATTATTATTTAGAAGAACGGATATTTGAGCTGTAACGGAAATAAAGAGCAATAATAAGGTGCGAGAATTAATTCAGTTGAGAAAAGTCTAGGGTCACGGTTTCACTTGCAAGCTTCGATTCCCCTATATTTAATTCTACCTGAACTCTTTTAATTTAATTCAGTTACCAATCCCTTTACTAAAGCTACTAATCCGTTTGGTCATTCGTATTCCTTTTCCTAAATTAACCTTTGTTTGGTCATGCAAAAATTTAAATTCAAGAAAAGCATAAAGCACAAAAAGGTTGAATGATTGAAAGACTAAATTACGGTTTGGTCATTCCCTAATTATAGTCCCAATTATCCGATAGGTCCACCAACTAATTGCAGTACGGTTGTTGTTCAACTAATTGATTATAAACATGAAAAGGGTTGTCAATCCTAATTATTTGATAAAAACAATAGCATAATATTAATTGAAATAAAAGCTAGGAATTCAAAGCATAAATTAAAACATAAAAGGTCTTTAATCAAGCAAGATCACCTAATACCCTAGAAGAGGATTTAGTTACTCATAGTCATCAAGAACAATGAAATAAAATTAGGAGTCATAAATTACAGAAATAAAAATAACCCGGAATAGAGAAATTTCTGATATTGATAATTTAGTCTCATTTTCTTGCTTCAAAACTCTCTCACAGTGTCAAGAATAGTCACCTACAAATTCAAACTCTCCCTCCCACGGTATCTCTGCGTGCGTCAGGTGCTTCCTCTCTATCACTCTTCACTCTTGTGTTTTCTCTTTCTTTTTCAATTCTTGCGTTCTCCTTTTATAGTGACTGATGATGCCTTCTTATCTTCTCTAACTATTCTCCTTTTTTTCTCCTCACCTTTGAATGATGATCGAACCAGATCGAATCTGGCAGCGCTGAACCTGCTAATTTTATTCAGACACCCCAAAACTAAGTTTTTAACAGGTTCAACCTAGTGAGGGTCGAACCAGGTCAAACATGCGAGGTCCGAACCAAGTTGTTGTTAGTTTTTTTAAATCTTTGTTAACCGAAACGACTCTGAACGATAAATTAACAATTTCACAACGCTAAATTACTAACTTTTAACGAATGTAACCATTAATTGAATACTAAATTTACTACTAATGATAGGTATAACAAAACCAAATATATATATATATATATATATATATATATATATATATATATATATATATATATATATATATATATATAGATAAGTACAATCAGTAGAGATACAATCCGTGCATAAGAAAAAGTAAAGAATCCACAGAGTACAATCCAAGGCAATTACAAAATACAACTACTGTCGTTGCCTCTCCCTCAGCTGGGAGACATCCCTAGCATGGGAGACACAGCTAAAGCTCCTAATCCCCCTCTTGAATGGCTTTGCAATTGCCTTCAGCCTCTCCACAATCTTCCAGCCACGGGTCCCACGTGGAATCCCTGCACCTTCCAGCACGTGCTCCATCTCATCATACAGGGCAAGGGTCTCAGGCATGGCCTATAAGGCAATAAAAATACTTTAATCACAAAAGAAAGTTAAATAAAAAATGCTTAAAAAACATTGTAACACTAAAGTAAATCATCATACCTCTCTAAACTCTGGGATACAGTCCTAAACCAGGCAATGTACTATGGGACTGTGGCTGGCATCCCAGACACTACTGCCTCACCTTGAGGAATAAGGTGCATATTGAATTCCATCCATCGGCGTTAGCTTGTTCCTTAGTAACTACCGCCCGTCCAGTGCGCCTAGGGTCCTCTGGGATGCCCTGTTTCCACCCAAACTGTGTAACCACCCGATTGGGGTTATATGCCACCATGGCGCCAGCATGACGCAGATGCCCCTTAAAATAGGTCGTCCCAGCCATAACTCTATGATATGGGTTCACAAATGGCGTCCATGTCAACTCCTCCGACCTGAGATGATCCAGAGCAGCTCTGAATTGAGCCAGTGACCCATCGACCCTCTTGCACTCCCACCGCTTAGCTCGTGGCTCCTCTTCAGTGTACCCCTCTCTCAACCACTTCGTACCAAATATATGCCCCTAGAAATGTTCAAAAATCCAGGCTTGTGATAAATAAAAAAATGAGTTAGGGGTCGAACAACATATAATAAACATAAACTTATACCAATTGAAATAAAAATTGAAATAAAGTCAAGTACTTGTAGGAGAGTGGAAAATCCAGCAATCTGTGAAGTCTTAGGGGAAGAGGCATCCGTCAACTGTTGGTATAGGTGAGCAAGTGCCATAGCTCCCCAACAGTAGTTACCAGCATAAGTTATATCTCTGACCATGTAAAGCAATGCAACCTTCACCTTGTTGCCAGACTTGTCACAGAACAAGGTCTTGCCCAGCAAAATAAATAGGTAGCAACGGGTTGCATCCTCCCACCTCTCCGTCGCAATGGCATCATTGTAGACTTTCCTCAACCAGGTCACCTTCACACTACATCCTTTATCAGGTACCTGAGCAAATTCCTCATCATATGAACACCTCAGGCTTTGAACCAAACAATCTTGCGCCTACATCTTGCTAGGCTCTGAGCAAATTCGCTCTGAGCAACGTATGGAACAATGCTAGGATGCATATCAAATTCCTTCATAGATTGATTATGAAGTTTCTGCCTATGCCCCTCACGATGATGCTCCTACATTTTTCATTATAAAACAAACATACTTAGTAATTGTAAATGCAACTTATTATTAGAAACATA
Source organism: Oxytropis ochrocephala (assembly GCA_020916435.1). Taxonomy (NCBI): domain Eukaryota; kingdom Viridiplantae; phylum Streptophyta; class Magnoliopsida; order Fabales; family Fabaceae; genus Oxytropis; species Oxytropis ochrocephala. Next base: position 70,659,029 of record CM037091.1, on the reverse strand, counting down.
AATTGTTAAGTAATTGTAAACTTACCAGGTTGTCCCATATGTTCCTAGCAATGTGGGAACCATAAGCATATAAGAACCTACGATCATCTGGTCCTCCAGGATAAGAGAAAGTCGATGATCATCGCCACAGCAAGAAGCAGCGGGCCGGCTCACGGCTCGCTCGTCAAAGATCGCGATGAAGATCACCGAGAAGTCGTGGGAAGGCCTATCCAGATAAGTGGATGGGCGAGCATGAGAAGTGGACACACGACATTGAGAACTGGATGGAACATCCAACTAAGCAGCAGCATCATCATGCTCTATATCATCAGCTCCAGCATGAGCGTCTATATCATCAAAATCCAATGTTGCCTCTTGTGGAGGGTCAACCTCAACATGGTTCTCGCGTCCACGTCCACGTGGCATCCCAAGAGTCCTCCCTCGGCGCACAGAGGCAGTGGGATGGACCCTCTCATCTGCATGCTGTGGAGGGTCAACCTCAACATGGTTCCCACGTCCTCATCCTCGTCCACGTACACGCACCTCGGCCTTTGCCTCACCAGAAGTGCCACCTCCTCTTGTGTTAGCCATACTGTAAAGAATCAATTGAATTGTTAAAAATTAGTCAAAATCAGTTAAAATCATAATACAGCAACAATCAGGGAGGTTCGGCCCTGCGAGATGCGATCCAAAACGGAGTACGCTTGACCGAACCACCCTTAACAGGTTTGATGCACGCTCGATCGAACCACACCTAAACAGTTACATCAATAGTGGGTTTGGCAGACGCTTGGTCGCACCAGATCGACCGCTGCAAGGCCGAACCACCCAAAATAGCGGAAAAAAATGCGAAGAAGAAGATGAAGAAGCGTACCTAGAAGTGGATGTACGGTAATGGCGTTGATTCTTGTTGGAAAACGAACGAAAATGATGGATTGAAGATGAGGGGGTGTGGGTTTCGTTTGTAGGGTAGTTTTTAGGGAGAATGAGAATGTGTGGGGGTGAGTGAGGGTGAGAGGGAATAGAAAGGGGAAAATCTGATTTTAAATTAGGGGTATTTTGGGAATATTACGTGGTTTGGGGTGTCTAGTGAGTAGGGGGTTGGAAGAAGCATGGCCCCTTGGTTTATTATCAAAACCAACAATTGGACTATTAGGCCTTTCTTTTCATTCATTGTTTTTTGGTTTTTTTTTTATACCACCACGTTTTCCCCTACCCCCACATACATATGAATATATCAAAATACCACTGTAAAAAGGTTTTTTTTTTAAAAAAAGAACTAATCGTATATATGTTTTTAAACATATATACGATAGTAGAAAATGTAGGCATCGTATATACGCTTCAAAGAGGTATATACCATTGGTTTCCAAATATGCAATCGTATATACGTTTATATCACGTATATACGATGGTTTATAAATAGGGATCGTATATACCTAGGTGTGGGTGTATATACGATCCCCTTAATATTTTTTCGGTTTTTAAATTTCATTTTAATTAAAAAAAATTAATTTCATTTTTCAATAGAATATATTTCTCAAATGGTAAATGTTTTGTGATTTTGTAAAGGTTTAAGGGTATTTTGGTCTTTTCCAGGGGTCTGTGGGGGTAGAGAGGGAAAAGGTGGGGGTACAAAAAAACCCTTGTTTTATTACCCATCATCAATTGGACTTTCTTTTTGAACTTTCCTTCTTTTATCCTTTTAGCTCAAATATATATATATATATATATATATATATATATATATATATATATACGGTCTTCGATTGAAATTCCATTCTTTTAACTTTTTATCTACTTATGCAAAACAATGAGTAAATTAAGTCAGTAGTTTATATAATTGCTAATAATTGCTCTAAAAATATCACAAAAATATCTCTAAAAATGCGCTAAATTGTAATTTATGAAAGTGTGTGCAGGTAACACCCCCACCGGGTCAACGTGGAGGAGCACCATCAAAGACAATTTCCGGTGACTTTCAATTCAACATCTAGGGCCAAACAAATATGAATTTAAAAAGTATATTTATTTGTATTATCTTATCTATGAATTTTTTTTGACTCGAATCATGAGAATTCGTTGTTACCAATTATATGAGAATTTATTTGAAAAATTAGTAATAAAATATAATCTAACATGATAAAAAAGGAAATGCAAAACTAAGAAATGTTAGACAGACTCTCGTTGACACTCACGCTTTAACGGTTATTCTATGACTGACTAAAAATCAGGTGGGTTCGTCATTAATTTAGTGGAACCCACACTAAATTAGTGGGACCCACACAATTTTATCCAATAAAAGAGTGAGTGTTGGAGGAAAAGTGTGACAAAGAGAGTGTTGCTAGTAAATACAAAATAAAAAAGTGTTGTTAGCATTTTTAATGCAAAATTAGGAAGAAGTAAAAGAAGTTATTTTAGTAGGCGGTTTGGATTTGTCTGTTTCGTAGACGTTAAAGAACCGGAACGTCTTGCGATCATTCTTGATAATATCTTCATTGAAGGAGAGAATATGCATGTTAATCTCCCCCGCTTTCAAAGGGAGGAGAAAAACGTCACAAGCCAATGGTTAAGCAAGCGTGGATCAAGAAATCTTTGGAACCAGCGAAGGGTTTTTGGAAGGCCAAGGATGAGACGTCCGAAGCGAAGGGGAGGAATAAGAATGGCGCCTGGTTCTCTAATATTGAACTTGATCTTGCTCTCGCTCGTGCTATGGTGGGAGAGGTAATTATTCCCAGAAAATCTTATTATATACAAGATGAACTTGCTATACAGGGGTTTTTTACAATCAAAGCTACTCCTATGGGATCCAATTTAGTTCTTTTGGAGGGAGATAAGGATGTTAAGGACTTCGCTGCTTACATTGATGAGGCGCGTGATTGGCTCTACCAATGGTTCAAGTGGATTCGCCCTTGGAAACCTTTGGATGTTAACCCGGAGAGAACTACTTGGTTGAGGTGTTACAGCATCCCCGTTCACGCTTGGAACTCGGTGTTCTTCTCTAAGCTTGCAGCGCAGGTGGGACTTTTTGTTGGTGTCGATGACAGTACCGAAAGAAGAAGGTCTTTTGATGTGGCTCGGATGTTAGTCCGCACTCAGGCTAAGGAGTTGATTAATAGGGAAGTTAAGGTGATCATCAACAACTCACCTTTTACGATTCGTATAGTAGAGGAGTGGGTTGGTCCGGTTACACCGCAAACTAAACCTGTTGATTTTGTGGAGAAGAACTTAAGTGATTCAAGTTCTGAAGACGGTTTCTCTGATCACATGTTTCACGTTACCGATGAGGTCCACGGGGATGATGTGAAGTCACCAGTGTCACAAGGAAGGGGGGTTGGAATTGTGACCCTTTTAAATTTTCCTGAAATAAAAGAACTTTGATTCACAAGTGTACTTGAGAATCAGGAGAGTGAGTGTTATGTGTTATACAGAAACAATCCTCTTAATGAATTAGATGAGTCAAAAAGGGTGATTGAATTGTCTTCACAGTTATGTAGAACTGAGAAGGATCATTCAAAACTTCTTCACTCTTCTCACAGTTGCTTCTCAATTGTTTTAAGTAGAGTCTTACTGTGAAAGATATATTAAGTTTGTAAACCACTTGTTAAGAGTTTCAAAACATTTTATAGTCTTTGAAAAGTTCTGAGAAGGGTTGAAGAGAAGGGTCAGAATTAACTCTCCTGAGGTTTTCAAAAATCTCTCCTCAAGAGGAGTTTTTTCTCAAACCGTAAACTAAGTACTTAAAGCAGTAAATAACACATGGATTTATAGTGGTTCACCCAACAAACATGGGACTCCTCACACCCAGTGAGATTTTCCACTATTTTCCAAATAGTTTACACCCTTTCACACTTCACACAAGTTGAAAGCTCTTGGTAGTTTTCTTCTCACAGCTTTACGTACGGTATACTCCACTAATAGACTTCTCCAAAGCTATTAGACTGCTTTTAACACAAAAGCACTCACTTCTCAAGTCCTATAGCAACACATGCTACTTGAGAAGGTTCCCTATTCAAGGTTCTTTGATTACAAGGGTTTTGGGATTAATTAGAGCTTGGTTGACATATATAGGTTATACATGAATGATTTACAACACAAGACTTAATACATACTCAGAGAAAGATGAATCCCTTCTGGTTTAAAAGTAGCTGAGTATGGAAGAGAGAAAACTTGAATGTGTGAGAAGGTTGGTAGCTCAAAGTTTAATTCACTCTCTTATATAGAGTTGTTGTAGCCCTTTAACTACTGGTCCAAGAAATAGAGCCGTTGCATCAACAGCTAGCCGTTTGGAGCCGTTGCAAGACGCGCTCTGAATCATCACTTCCGTGTTTCGCTTTTTGCGAAATTGGTTGCTCATTCACACAGCCATCATCACCCTTCTCACAAAGGACCTTCTCACCTGTGATTCTTCTTATGACTTGTAAAGTTGAAGATGATGCTTCTCAAGATGAATATTCTCATGTTGATGCAAAGATTTTTAAGGATGATGACTCTTCTTGTCATGACCCTTCTCGTGTCCATGACTCTTCTTAACATGATTCATATGATCATGACCCTTCTTGGGATCATGACTCTTCTTAGCTTGATATTGCATTTCATCTTCTTCAATTTTCTTTGTCATGACTCTTCTCATGCTTGATCTTCTTAGATGTTCTTCTCATATTGCCATTTCACTTGATGAATCTTCTCAAGCAGAATTCTTCCAAGATTTCCAAGTGGTTCTTGACTTTAATCCTTTATGCTTAAGAAAGTTTCCTTTCTAGTAGTAGTGGAGGCAATGTTTCTCTTCTGTTTTCTCTTAGAATTGATGCTTCTCATAAGCAAGTATCTTCTTGAGAATGATTTGAAGTCCTGTTCTTTATGAAACACTCAACAAGAACATTAGTAATACATATGATCAGAAACCTTAAGCTTCTCATCCTTGAGGTTTGTTGAACATCAAAACTTTATTAGGGATTTTGCCTCAACAATCTCCCCCTTTTTGATGTTTGACAAACTCAACTGAGATGGATTAAGTTTTCTGATTTTGTTTGAAAATTTCTTAAGGCATTTTTCTTTTTAGTCCCCCTGAATTTATGCTTGTTAGTTTGATGTTTCAAATTATGTCCAATATATGCATAATTCAGGATCTAAAGGGCCATTCCCCGCCCAAATATTCCTTGTGACACAGTTACCAAGGTGAATTCCATGTTGCTTCTGCCGGTAGTTATGTCGTGGAGACCAATCTTTCTTTGATTCCCAAAGTCACAGATCTCCCTTCAATCCAGATTAGGCCGGTGGTTCAGGGTCTTACAAAGTCCAAAAAGCAGTGGAAGTTGTTGCGTGTTGGAATCCAAAGGGATCTCTCAGAAGGCAAGCTGAAGAAGGCTCCAAGGGAGCTGGCTGAGGTCTCGCAAGGTCCTGTACTTGGTTCTTCGGCCAGGGCGCAATCATCTCAGGAGGGTAGTCGACACCAATCTTCTCTTTTTTCAGCCGGAACTGTTCTATGTGGGGGTTGTATTTCAAGTGGAGATATAGCTTGTTGCAACAATAAATTTTGGGCGTTCAAGGTCAGGAGGTTGCTAGAAAGGTTTGGGAAAATGCCAAACGCTATGGAGTGCAAACTAACTTGCCTAATGACACCTATATTGACTTAATTAAGGAAGGATAAAGAAGAGATGAGGAGGAGAGTGGTAAGAGGGCGTCTAGCATCGGGATCCCATGAATATATTATCTTTAAATATTAGAGGGTGGGGCAATCGCGAGAAGCGACGCCAGTTGGTTTCTCTTATCAACTCTAGCTCTTTTCAGTTTGTATGTATTCAAGAAACAAAGAGGGAGGTGGTGGTGGAGGGCGAGGTTGGTATGCTGTGGGGTAACCTTCAGTTCCAGTAGATACACCAACCCTCTCATGGTTTGTCGGGAGGTCTCTTATGTACTTTGTTGGAGGGTGCATGCACGATAACGTCTCATTTTTCAAGTACAGGTTTTCTTGGTATTAGCACTGTCACGCGTGGTAAAGTTGTCTATATTGTGAATATTTATGCCCCTTGTACTGCAGTAGCGAAGAGAGGGGTATGGGCAGAGTTGGTTGTTATAAAATAGAGTTTTGGGGATAAAGAGTGGTGTGTTGTGGGTGATTTTGATGCTGTATCTTGTGTCTCAGAGAGAAGGGGTAGAGGCGTGACCACAAGTGATGCTGAACTAGACGACTTTAATAGTTTAATTGTTGACATGTACTTAGTTGATGTTTCGGTGTCGAGGAATAAATTTTCTTGGTTTTGCTCTGACGGAGTTTCTATGAGTAGACTGGACAGATTTTTGGTCAATGAGGGGCTTATTTCCGATTGGGGGATCACTGGTCAGTGGATTGGGAATCGTGATATTTCTGATCATTCGCCTATTTGGCTCCTACGTGCATCGAATGATTGGGGGCCCAAACCTTTTCGGTTCTTTAATGCGTGGTTGGATCATGTCGATTTCTTGCCTATGGTACGCAGGTGTTGGAATGAGCTTCATGTCACAAGGCTTTTGTTATAAAAGAGAAATTGAAACAGCTCAAGGGGAGTATTAGAGTTTGGAATAAGGAGGTCTAAGGTCTACGGTAAAGTAGACTTGAACATTGATAATTTGGTGAGGGAACTAAACTCAATGGATGGTATTCTTAGTGAAGGGTGGGATAGTGTTGCGCCCGAAAAAGTCCCCGAGGGAGAACCTTCCTCGTTTACAACTTTTCTAAAAAAAAATCTTTCAATGAAGCCGCCACTAACATTTATTAAGGAAAATATTAGGAAAACCTTTTGGAAAGCAATTGGTCTTTCGAAAACTTTGAGATGTAGGTTCGGGGGTCGGTTAGGTGTGGGGAAGGTATTAGCACCCCACACCTCCTTTCTACCGAAAGGGAACCATTAATTCGATGTGTGGTTTTGAAGTGTTTGATTTGAAATGAATCGTTCTACTTCTTTTCTTTTCCTTTTTATTTGAAAGAGTTTTTTTTTTAGAAAACAAGGGAGAAAGAAATCTTTTTGGGATCTTTGAAAAGTGAAACTAAACTAAGATTTTTTAAAAGAGTGCTTGACGGGACGAGACCCGCTCCTACGTACCCTCAATGCGATGAGGGATCAAAGCTACGTAGTTCTTGGTTCTTTAATCTTGAGAAAATCTGTGTTTTGTCTTTATCTTATCTTTTGGGTTTTGGAAATATGACTCAAGTGTTCATGAATACCAAACAAGCAATGGCTTCGAGTGGCGTTCATTATTAACTTGAAAGAAAAGTGTTGGAACCGATAATCAGTCGAGCAATTACTCAAGTGATTACTAGTTGCAACGTTTTATTATCCTTTTTTGAAATGATTTTGGAAAAGGATGAGTCATAGTGATAATTACCACTAATGACTCATATTGTTTTTGAATTTTGAATTAATTTGCATTTGATTAAGGTGTGGGAGTTTTCGTGATAGTCAAACAAGCAAGGGCTTCGAGTGACTACCACTAGTAACTCCATCATTAACGATCAAACAAGCGACGGCTTCGAGTGATGGCTAATGATTTTGTTTATGAAAAATGCCTTAGGGTTTTTATTAGAAAACATTTGAATTTGGACTTGAAAAGAAAGTAGAACATTTACAAATCTTTTTTATTCTAAACCAAGACGCAACAATGAAAGCATAGGCAAAGCAAACATGAAGAATATTTACAAGTTGCCATGAACAAATGAATACATGATTAAACAAACACATGAGTATATAAGCATGCAATTGGAGAATACAAGGCATAACATTATTTGAATGCATAATTAAATGCATGAGCATACAAGAGTGGAAAGTAATGCAGGGTATTATTGAATACATGAGTATTTGATTAATGAATGCATGGACATGTGAGGATGCATGGTTATTTAATTATGAATGGACATGTGAGAATGCAAGAAGTATAAACAAGTAAGGATGCATGAGGTACTAACAAGTGAGAGTGCAAATGAATATGCAAGAGATATGAATATATGAAAAGGCATGAAGGTTAAAACAAGAGAGTATGCAAGGGATACAAGCAAATGAGAATGCAAGGGAGTGAATGAGGTTTTATTTAAGTGTAAGAATGTGAGAGTGTGTCATAAAAAGTGGTAAGAATTTAGTTACCTTATTCTTAGGAAATGGTGAAATGTTTTGGTGTTTTTAGAGTCTTAGGAAAAAGTGGTAAAAGTATTTTTGGGTTGATTTTGTAAACTAGAAAATGTTTTGGTCTTTTTGTAATTTAAGAAAGGTAAAAAGTAAAGGTAAATTATTAATGAAATGGTAACTTATTTAAGTGAAGGTGATGAATTATTTAAGTGAAGGTAAATGTTTTTACTATTTAGCAACACTTAGGTGAATGGTAAAAACTAAAAGGTAAAAAGTGAAAAACACAATTCACAACAATTAATTTACCAAACAAGATCAAACAACAAATTTGAGTAAGTAAATTGGTCACAAAAATGGCTTCATGGCCGAATCTACATATACACAATAATGCTCAACTTCAACAAATTTCTTGCAACCAAATCACCTCATTAGACACACATACATAAACCCTAAGATCTACACATGTATATCACACTCAAACAAGCATCATTTCATTATTTATTCAACTCACAAAATCAAAGAAAATAAAAGATGATGAAACCCTAATTTAGGGACCCAAACCCTCAACCTCAACCTCATAAATCAAACCAAATCTCAACTTGCAAGTATTGACATGAACAATGGGATGCATATCTCATGTGGAAATTTTTATTCATGCAAAAATGACAAAATGTGTATGAAAAATGCAAGAACAATATGATGAAACACAAGAAACCTCTCCTCAAGGCCAAGGGTTCACTTCAAGCACCCAAGGCTCCCAAAGTCCTTGACATAGTGCTTGAAATGAACCCTCTAAGCCTCTTAGAGAGGAAAGAGGAGTAGAAGGGTGATTTACATGCTAGTAGTTAAAAAATGCAAGAGATTAGGATATTTACCTCAAGATCAAAACTACACAAGAATAGATGAATGAAGATCAAGAACAAGTCAACAATAATCTTCACAAAAACACCAACAATGTCACGCAAACTTGAAGAAAGGAAGCTCCTTTATGGTGTGAAAATGGAACTAAGGGTGGAAGGAGGATGATATATGAATATGAAGTAGGTTTAAGGTGATTTGGTGGATGAAACTTGAAAAATGGATGGAAGGGAATGAGGAGAGGGTTCTGCCTAGAGAGGAGGAAGAGAGGAGAAGTCTTTGTTCTAGGTTAGCAAAAATGAGAGTAATAGCCAAAAGATCCATGAGGTGAGGAAATGGGAAGTATTTATAGGGGTTTTTAGGTTTAAGGGTATTTTAGTCTTCTCATCTTTGATGGGCTCTAGGATTTGATTTTATTTTTGAATGGATGGCTAGGATTATTAGTCACATGGATTAGGGGTATTTAGAAAACACAAGTGTGTGAGGAGGTGGGGTGAAGGTGGCGCATGCATGAACAAAAAAGAAGGAAAAAATTGTGAACAAAAATCTAATTTTGGAATGGTGATTCATATGGGGAAGGATCTAGAATAGGGTTAAGGGTATTATGGTGAGGGAATGTTATCAAAAGGGAAAGATGACATTTGTTGGTGGAGAGGTTAGTGTAAGTGTGTGGAATAATTTACCAAAATGGGCAAAAGTGAAGATAAGATCAAATCAAAACTTGGTGAATAAGAAAAGAAGTGTGTAGAAGAATTTTGAGAGAGAGAGAGGGGGTATGTGGCGCATGATCAGCTGATCATGGAGGGAGAAAAATAAAAAAAATGCTTGTTTTTGGTATTTTGTCTTATTGAGGACACTTCCTATTTTTTGATTTTGAAATTTGAATTTTTGGACATGCAAAATGGGAATGCACCTATTGAAAATGTGTTACATGTTTTTGGGCACCATAAAATAGCCTCCCCAATTATTCTAGACAAACAAAAATTGTCTTTTAATAATTGGGGAATTTTTAATGGTCTTTTAGCATTTTTATGCAATAAAAATAGGAAAATGCATTTTAATTATTTTGGACTAAGATATTCTCTCTAAAAATTGTACAAAAATTATCTTGGATAAAAGAAAATGTACTTTTGGTATGTGCATACTTTTGACGAGAAAATTATCCTGCTATGCGAAAATGACCAAAATGCCCCTTACCCTAAAAATCCTAGTTCGTCCAAAAGTGCATTTCAACTCCAAAAAAAAATTTAGAAACTTTGAAATGACTTTTAGGACCCTAAATGCAATGCATGATGCTTTTTACTTTTCTAAATTTGATTTTTTTGGGGAAAATTAGGGTTTTGACTTGAGTTTGGACAAAATTGGGGTATGATGATAGTGATGTAGTGATTAATAGAAAGGAAGTCTCTGCTCTCTTTGTGGAAATAAATCAAGGCTAGAGGGTCTTTCTTAGCCCAAAATCAAGAGCAAGATGGATTAAGGAAGGGGATATGAATTCTAAATATTTTCACTCGGTGATGAGGTATAGAAGAAGAAGGTGTAATGTTGTGATCTTAAGGGAGACGGGGGAGTTAGTGGAAGAGGTGGAAGAAGTGAAGAGCATTGTGAATCGTCACTTTGAGAAGTGCTTCATAGAGTCACACTATAATCGCCCCACTTTAGGGGGGATTCACTTCGATTCCTTATTGTCGTCGGAGTCTGAGTCATTAATTCAACCATTCACCGAGGAAGAGATTAGATCGGGAGTTTGGGATTGTGATGGAGATAAGAGCCCGAGACCGGAAGGGTTCAACCTCAACTTTATCAAATCTTGTTGGAGTATATTGAAAGATGATGTGGTGAGTTTCTTCAATGAATTTTATGTTAACGCTTTTCTCCCTAAAGCGATCATAGCTTCTTTTATTGCCTTGGTTCCAAAAAACGATAATCCGCAAGGATTGGGAGAGTTTAGGCCCATTTGCTTGATAGGGTGTTTGTAAAAAATCTTGGCAAAAGTTTTGGCTTGCCGCCTAAAGAAAGTGATTCCTAGTATAATTTCCAATCAACAATCTGCTTTCATAGAAGAGAGACAAATACTTGATGGGGTTGTTGTTGTTAATGAATTGGTCGATTATGCACGGCGCCAAAAGGAAGATTGTTTGATGTTTACTTGATGGGGTTTTTTTTTTTTTTAGATTCTTGAGTGATCAATTCAAGCTTCCTATTGTGATGACTACTTAGCCTTCTATATTTTTGAAAAAGCATTTAAATGAGCACTTGGCGTGTTGACAGAAAAGATAAAAGGGGTACCTGGCGTGCTGAAAGCAGTAAATGGGCACTTGGCGTGCAAAAAGCGGTAAAATGCCCAGGTTGCCTAAAACCTGTAATCCTCAAACGAACTCTTGGCGAATCCGAGTTTGCACGCGGCTTGGAGGAGCACGTTTCCTGAAATCTTTGGTCTTTTGAGCGGCCGGGGATCGTTATCGGCTCCGGAGGCGATATATACGATCAATCTACGGCGTCCACTCGTATCTTAGGGTCGATACAACTATTCCGCTGCGCCGCGCGGGGGTCTGCGGTCCATCGCGTTGCTCGTATACGATGTGAGACCTCTCTTTTGCACACTTGGGCGCTCTCTTTTCCTCTTTTGCGCGCTTGGGCGCTCTTTTTTCTTTTTCTTTTTTTTTTCCTTTCTGATTTTTTTCTCCTTTTGCGTGCTTGGACGCTCTCTTTTCTTTTTCTCCTTTCTCTTTCTTCCTTTCTGATCTTTTCTTCTTTTGCGTGCTTGGGCGCTCTCTCTTTTTCCTTTGCGCGCTTGGGCGCTCTTTTTTCTTTTTTTCTCAATCTTTCTTTCTAATCTCTCCACTGAGGGAGTTCCTTCTGAAATCGAACATTAACACCGAAGTACCTATCCATCCTTTGTACCTGCAAGTAAGATGAACAAACGCATGCCATGCAAATGCCATGATTGCTATTTTCTTTTTCTTTTTCTCATGGTGAATGTAATGCAAACGCCTGAATTTTCTTTACTTTATGATGCATGACTGATGAGTGTATGATTTTATGCTTGATGCATGTAATGCATGACTCTTTTCTTTTTTTTTTTCTTTTTTTTTTTAATATATATATTTTTGCTCTTTTGCTCTTTTGGCTTTTCTTTTGCTGGCCCGATCAACTCGGAACTTGTATCATGGGACACCACAACCATCTGTGATAATACTTTGGGAGCCAGGCTCCGTCTTCTTGTTCTAACGCAACCAGGACTCCTTATTTGATTTTTGTGAGTTTACTTGACTAAAAGATCGTCTTTTTTTTTTTTTTTTGTTATTTTCAAAAATTTCGCAATGATCTTAATGCTCTGACTTATGCACATTTCCATGACTTATCTATCATCTACCATAAAACGTAGTTTTAAAGCAGAAATGAAAAGAAAGCAACAAACTGATAAAGTGAAAAATTTGGACTTTTATTCATATGGAAGTCAGACGTGCAGAATGTCACGCTGACTGAAAGGAGTACATTGGAAATTTTTCTGAAACCTAAAAAAAAAGAAAAATGGACGCAGATAGATCTTATGAATATTCTTTGTCTCTGGAGCATTTGATGCTAACTGCTCATACTTATAACTTTGATCACCCTTTTATCCAAGCTTTTGAAGACGCTGCTTGCCTCTTTTAACGCCTTAAGTCCAACTTTTCTGACCCTAATTTTTGCCTGGATCGCCCTTTTGGGTTTTCAATCCACCGGTCGCTCAATTTTGCCTAGGTCGCCTCTCGGGTTTTCAACCTAGCGAGCTAATTCTTGTTTGGCTCATCTTTCTCTTTTTCCTTTTACTTTTCTCAGCGTAATACTTCTTGATCGAATCTGAATTGACTGGGTTTTCGAGTTCTTCACCATCCATGCCGGGTGAGTATTAATGCTCCTCCGAGAGAAGCTTTCTTTACCACATATGGTCCGTCATAGGTAGGGGTCCATTTCCCACGAGGGTCACTTTGAATAGGCGAGAATCTTTTTGAGCACAAGGTCTCCTCACAATTCTCGGTGACGAACTTTCTTGTCAAATGCTGTTTTCATCCTTTGCTGGTACAACCGATCACGGCCGTGATCTGCGGTCAAAATAATTATAAAGTATTCAAATATAGTATCAAGGTAAGTTAACCTTGGTCGTCTCACGAGGATCTCTAATTAAAAATTACCAAAATCAAGAACAAAGTTAACTTGATAAAAAGGGGGTTTTTTTAGGAAAAGAGTTTGATGTTTAATGAAGGAAAAAAACAATTAAAGATAGACAATCAAATCAGAAAATTAAAACTAATGCTAAAATTAAGGCAGAAAATAAAAAATGAATTAACTCTAATCTAAAAAAAATAAAAACACCACTACAAATCTAATAAAATCATAAGAAACATATACGATTTTTTTTGGATTTTTTTGGAGAACATGAAAAATTAAAATAATTAATTAAAAATAAAAAACGAACGAATTTGAGACTTTTACGTTGCAGGTTGATACACTTTCCATAAATGATGTTGTGGATGTAGTTGCTGCTACCATTGAGCCAACACATGATGTGGATCTCAAACCACTCCCTGAAAATTTGAAATATGCATATTTGAAGGGAAGAGAATATTTTTCTGTGATTATTTCATCTAACCTTGATTCTGAGCAGGAAAAGATGCCTCCAATTCTAAGGGAACATAGGAAAGGTATCAGATGGATCTTGGCGGACATTCCTAATAAGAATGTGTGGCAAACACAACAACAACTCAGCCCCTTGATTCTGGATGTATGGAAGAAGAAGGTGACCAAACATGTGTGTGGTAACCATAAAAGAGCATTCACTACCAAATACCAACCACACACAAGATTCAAGTTCTCCACCTTCAAGAGGGAGTTTTCTTTCCTTATCCTTAAGTTATATATGTTGCTTACATTGAGGACAATGTGTGATTTAAGTGTGGGGGTGTGTCTTTTTGTTTTTATGTTTTTAATTTTTAACTATAAAAAAAGAAAAAAATTGTTGCATGTTTTTCCATGAATACTATGTTTGTACAAGTTGTGAGTGATTTTGACTATTCTAGGACCATGGGTGATTTGGCATGATTTGATTGATTTCTTGTTGCTCTTGGTATAATAAATTGGGTATGAGCACTAAATACTGCATCATCTGTGATAGTCATTGTCCCTGGTGAGAATTGAGCCTTTTTATGGATGGACTACACTTTACCATTCTCTCCTTTCTTGTGTGTGACTCACTCATGTTTGTTAGTTACTCTAGAACTTGACTCGATTCTTGTTGAAACACTTGTTCACATGCATGTTTGAAATGATCTAGGCAACTCTGTTTTTCTTAGCTACTAGCCAAATAAGCCTACCCTGAATTTATCCCTTTGTGTAAGCCCCTCTGAGCCTTTTTATCCCATTCTTTGTTTTATAGCTCATTACAAGCCTAAAAGAGAAAAACAATGATATTACCCAATCTTAGAGGGTGAAGGAGCTTTGATTTGAAAATTGTCATATCCATAAGTGTGGGGGTGTCCAATTTGTGTAATTGTGGTTCTCACTTGGGTTGATTCTTGGGTTCTCAATGGAAAGTTTGGCAAGTACATTTGTATAGAAAAAATACTCCACAAAAAGAAAAAAAATGAAAAAAAAAAAGAAGAAGAAAAAATAGAAAAAGAAAAAAAGTCAAAAAAAGAATAAAAAAAGAAAGAAAAATTTCATATATCTTTTTATTTTTGTTTTTGTATGAAGGAGAGTGAATGTTGTATGAAGAGAGTTATGGAGAGAAGTCTCAAAATTGTGAATTTAGTCACATCTCGTAGAAGTTGGACCCTCTCATGCTCACTTTACAGTTGATTTTCATTGCTTTTTCATCCTCTTTGATTTTTTTAAGCTTAGTTCCCCTTAGGATTATCCCACCTTGACCTTGGCCCCATTACAACCCTTATAAAGACCTTTTGATCTTATGTGCATGTGTTCTTAAGTGTGGATGTTAGAAGCTTGTCAAGCATATGGTAGTACTAACTTTCATTGATGTGCTTATTATATATATGAGAGTAAACACAAGCCTAGACACTTGAGTGATTGAGAGCATTACTTATATAAATCCTGTGAGGACTCATCACTTATGATTCACTCGTTGGTGCTCTTACCTCTTGTTTACCTAGGTTGCAATTAAGTGCTATCTCTGAATGTCATTCTCCTTGAATCCTATGAAAAGCATCTCTTTATGACTTTGCATTCTTTGGGTTCATTGGAAACTCATGTTTTGCTTTTGTCTTGTTTTGTGTGTTTTGCCCGGAGTGCAAAAGCTTAAGTGTGGGGGAATTTGATCAGTGCATTTTAATGTACTCTTTATAGCTTTTCACTTAGTATTTTTAATTGTGTTCTGTGCCTAATATTTAAGTCTTAGCACGTTTCTAGACTTTGGGTCTTATTTGAGCATTATAGCAATTTATTGCTTAATTCATACTTTTATTGCATATTGACCCCTGTCTACTCTGCAGGTCATAACTTTGGCCACGTTTATCCGATTGAGGCGTGCAAGTATGCGTTGGAAAGCTAAGGAACAGAGCTACAATTCTTCTGTTGAGCGCGAAACCCAATTCGGAAGTACTGAAGGCCAAAACTGCAAAATACTGAAGCAGTTTAATGTAAAACGGGTTTCGGGCCAAATATTAGTTTGTTAACGGGCTTCTATCCAAGAACCCATTAAGGGATTAGGTTTTTCGTTTTATTCTTATAGACTTGGCTGGAGCAGCCGTCTTAAACCATCTTACGCATTCCTACTTTCAATTTTACGTTTTGTGTCTAACCTCCATGGAAGCTTAAGACCTAGATCAATCTATTGGTGAAGGGTGTTCTTTGTAAGGATTTTGAGGTTCGATGCTTAATGTTTATTTAGTTTTTATGGTTTTAATTCTTTCTCTATCAATTCCATCTCCGTAATTTTTGTTGCAAATTCGGTTTGTGTTTTTGCTTAATTACTCAAACTACTCGCGATTTGCTTATGTGATTCGTTTTATGATTCGCTTTTGCTTAATCACTTAATCATGATTCTGCTTTTGCAACTTTCATTATTCAAACTATTTTATCGCTTGTTTAATCTAGTTTGGATAGGAATTGATAAGTCTATGACGCTTGTTTATAGGATTGAAAGAATTCGGTTATGATGTTAATTGTGTTAGTGGCGCTTGTTCACTATCACGATTGATTGAACACACGCTTTTGACGCTTGCTTTAAAATCGTGAATTATATAAAGCGATCGACGCTTGTTCACTTAGTTTATGATCAATCAAGAGTTATCAAACCTTGCACAAATCTTTATTTTAGAATCGATGATAAATCCGAAAACACACCGGAAACAATAGATTGATTGTCTATCTTTAATTGTTTCCGGTGTGTTTCTGATTTATCATCGATTCTAAAATAAAGATTTGTGCAAGGTTTGATAACTCTTGATTGATCATAAACTAAGTGAACAAGCGCCGATCGCTTATATGAATTCACACGCTTTAAAGCAAGCGCCAAAACAAGCATGTGTTCAATCAATCGTGATAGTGAACAAGCGCCACTAACACAATTAACATCATAACCGAATTCTTTCAATCCTATAAACAAGCGTCCATAGACTCTATCAATTCCTATCCAAACTAGATTAAACAAGCGATAAAATAGTTTGAATAATGAAAGTTGCAAAATGTAATCATGATTAAGTGATTAAGCAAAACCGAATCATAAAACGAATCACATAAGCAAATCACGTAGTTTGAGTAATTAAGCAAAACACAAACCGAATTTGCAACAAAAATTACGGAGATGGAATTGATAGAGAAAGAATTAAAACCATAAAAACTAAATAAACATTAAGCACTCGAACCTCAAAATCCTTACAAAGAACACCCTTCACCAATAGATTGATCTAGGTCTTAAGCTTCCATGGAGGTTAGGACACAAAACGTAAAATTGAAAGTAGGAATGCGTAAGATGGTTTAAGACGGCTGCTCCAGCCAAGTCTATAAGAATAAAACGAAAACCTAATCCCTTTAATGGGTTCTTGGATAGAAGCCCGTTAACAAACTAATATTTGGCCCGAAACCTGTTTTACATTAAACTGCTTCAGTATTTTGCAGTTTTGGCCTTCAGTACTTCCGAATTGGGTTTCGCGCTCAACAGAAGAATTGTAGCTCTGTTCCTTAGCTTTCCAACGCATACTTGCACGCCTCAATCGGATAAACGTGGCCAAAGTTATGACCTGCAGAGTAGACAGGGGTCAATATGCAATAAAAGTATGAATTAAGCAATAAATTGCTATATCGCTTCAAATAAGACCCAAAGTCTAGAAACGTGCTAAGACTTAAATATTAGGCACAGAACACAATTAAAAATACTAAGTGAAAAGCTATAAAGAGTACATTAAAATGCACTGATCAACAACTGACCATGACACAGAGCTGCAATTCTCTTCTCTTCAATGAGATTCAACTGATCTAGACGAGTTTGCACCCATTCAGCCTCTTCTAACTTGGCTTCCATGAGCACTCTGAGAGATGGTATCTCAACCTCAATAGGAAGAACTGCTTCTGACCCATACACTAGAGAGAAAGGGGTTGCCCGGCCGAAGTGCGCATCAAGTACGATACGTGCAAAGCAAAGCAAAGAAGCATTTCGTGCACCTTGTAAGTCACTACCATTTTCTGCACAATTCTCTTGATATTCTTGTTGGCCGCTTCAACTGCCCCATTCATCTTTGGACGGTATGGAGAGGAATTGTGATGCTTAATCTTAAACTCTGTGCACAACTCTTTCATCATTTTACTATTCAGATTGCTACCATTGTGCGTGATGATTTTATCCGGGGAGACCATAGCGACACACCGTGTCCTTCTTTACAAACTTGGCAACCACTTTAACTAGTTATGCTTTGGAATATGAGGCGCTTTCAACCCATTTAGTGAAGTAATCAATTGCAACTAGAATGAAGCGGTGCCCATTTGACGCCTCAGGCTCTATGGGACCAATGACATCCATGCCCCACATTGAAAATGGCCAAGATGCGGTCAAGACATTTAACGGCTTGCGGTGGAACATGAATATGATCAAGATAACCGACATTTGTGGCACTTCCTCACAAAATCAGAGCAGCTACCTTCCATCCGCAAACCCGAAGAATAACCATTTAATATCTTTCTTGCCATAGTATGCCCACTGGAATGAGTCCCGAATGTTCCTTCATGCACCTCTCTCATGATCTTTTCTGCTTCCTCCTTGGCCACACACCTAAGGAGTACTTTATCATGGTTCCTCTTGTAAAGTACTTCACCGCTCAAGAAGAAATTCATTGACAACCTTCTAAGTGTTCTTTTATCATTTTCTCGATGCCCCGGAGGATACTCTGCTCCGGGATGTACCGCTTGATGTCATGGTACCAAGGCTTATCATCTTCTTCATCTTCAATTGCTGTGCAGGAGTGGTGATAATGTGCTGGCAAACTTCGATGCTGAATTCTGATATGGGTCAAGTTCTTATCACAACTGACATTAAACATTGAAGACAAAGTAGCTAGTGCATCGGCGGTGATTCTCTGCGAGGCGAATCTTTGAAATGTGATTTCTTCAAAGGGTTCAACCAATTCTGGATATAATCCCTATAGAGTATCAACTCGGGATCTCTGGCCTCCCAATCTCCATTCATTTGATGAATGACTAGAGCTGAGTCTCCGTACACATCTAGTCTTTTGACTTTCCAATCTAGAGCTGCCTGAATACCTAGAATACATGCTTCGTACTCTGCAATATTGTTCGTGACATAGAAACTTAGTCTAGTGGTGACTGGTATGAAACGATTGTCAGGGGAAATCAACACTGCCTTGACTCAGTGCCCATAATCATTGGAAGCACCGTCGAATACTACTCTCCACCTTTCGTTCTCTGGGGACTTTCCTTCTTCAAACAGAGCCATAATGTCCTCATCTGGGAAATCACATTGCATTGACTGATAATCTTCAATAGGCTGATGTGCCAGGTATTCGGCCAACGCACTACCTTTTATGGCCTTTTGAGTGACATAAAGAAGATCATATTCTGACAACTGCATCTGCCATCTGGCGATTCTTCCTGTGAGCGCAGGCTTCTCGAAGATATACTTGATAGGATCCATCTTTGACACTAACCAAGTGGTATGACTTAACATGTACCGCCTTAAACGGTGAGCGACCCAAGCCAAGGCACAACAAGTCTTTTCTAGTAGTGAGTACCTCGCTTCACGATCGGTGAACTTCTTGCTCGGATAATAAATTGCATGCTCTTTCTTGCCGGTTCCATCATGTTGTCCTAGCACACAACCCATCGAACTTTCTAACACAGTCAGATACAAGATCAAAGGTCTGCCATGCACTGGAGGCATTAAAATAGGTGGATTCTGCAAGTGTTTCTTAATCTTCTCAAAAGCTTCTTGGCAGTCATCATTCCACTTAGTCTCTTGATTCTTGCACAAAGAATTTGAAAATCGGCTCACATGTGGCGCTTAATCGGAAGATAAACACGAAATATAGTTCAATCTTCCAAGAAAACCCCGAACTTCTTTCTCTTTCTAGGAGCGAGCATTTCGAGAATTGCACGTGCTTTGTCTGGGTCCACCTCTATCCCTTTTTGAGTGACGATAAACCCTAACAGTTTTCCTGACCTCACCCCGAAGGTGCACTTGGCCGGGTTTAACCTGAGCTTGAACTTTCTCAACCGCTCGAAGAGCTTCTGCAAGTTAACAATATGTTCCTCATCAGTTTTGGACTTTGTAATCATATCATCCACATAGACCTCTATTTCTTTGTGCATCATGTCATGAAACAATGTGACCATAGCCCTTTGATAGTAGCACCGGCACCGGCGTTTTCAAACCGAACGGCATGACTTTATAACGAACGCCCCCAAAGGGTCGTAAAGTCGCCTTTCTCCATATCCTCGTGGAGCCATTTTAATCGATTATAACCCGAATACCCGTCCATGAAGGAGAAAAGGGAGTGTTGTGCTGTGCTATCTACTAGGACATCAATATGAGGCAAGGGAAAGTCATCTTTGGGACTGGTGTTGCGCCCCGAAAAATCCGGTTTGGGATTTCTCAGTGTACAACGTGAAAATTGTGAAGCCGCCACTAATATTTTAGTTTTTAGACCAAAACATTAGAAAAGGTCTTTTTACAAAAGCGGGTGGTCTTTCAAAAATGTAAATGTAGGTTCGGGGGCTCGGTTAGGTGTGGGGAAGGTGTTAGCACCTCACACCTCCTTTCTACCGAAAGGGAACCATTAATTCGATGTGTGGTTTAGATTGTTTGATTTGAGATAACTTTTGTTCTACTTCTTTTCTTTTCCTTTTTTATTTGAAAATGTTTTTAGAAAACAAAAGAGAGAAATCTTTTTGGGATTTTTTGAAAAGCGAAACTAAACTAAGGTTTTTTGAAAGTGAGCTTGACGGGGTATGACCTGGTCCTACGTACCCTCAATGACCGAGGATCAAAGCTACGTAGTTCTTAATTCTTTGTTTTGATTTTTGAAAGCGAGCTTGACGGGATATGACCGGTCCTCACGTACCCTCATTGACCGAGGATCAAAGCTACGTAGTTCTTAATTCTTTGTTTTGATTTTTGAAAGCGAGCTTGACGGGATATGACCGGTCCTACGTACCCTCATTGATCGAGGATCAAAGCTACGTAGTTCTTAATTCTTTAATCTTGAGAAAATCTGTGTTTTTATCTTGTCTTATCTTTTGAGTTTTGGAAATATGACTCAAGCGCTCATGAATACCAAACAAGCAGCGCTTCGGTGGCGTTCATTACTAACTTGAAAGAAAAGTGTTGGAACCGATAATCAATCGAGCAAATACTCAAGTGATTACTAGTCGCAACGTTTTATTATCTTTTTTGAAATTATTTTGGAAAAGGATGAGTATTAGTGATAATTAACACTAATGACTCATATTGTTTTTGAGTTTTTTATTAATTTGCTTTTGATTAAGGTGTGGGAGTTTTCATGATAGTCAAACAAGCAATGGCTTCGAGTGACTACCACTAGTAACTCCATCATTAACGATCAAACAAGCGAAGCTTCGAGTGATGGTTAATGATTTTATTTATGAAAAGACCTTAGGGTTTTTATTTGAAAATATTTGACTTGGGGCTTTGAAAAGAAAGTAGAACATTTGCAAATCCTTTTTATTCTAAACCAAAGCGCAACAATTGCAAATTCACAAGCAAATAACAATTAATACACAAGAGTATCATGATATAGGAATCTAAGCTAACATGTGAAATTGCAAAATAAGTCCCAAGCAAAGCATGTATTTATTCAACCTAAAAAACAATCTAGCAACCTAAACCTCAAACCTAAACTTTAACCTAAAGGCACACATAGTGGCACCAACCCTAAACCAAACCCTAATTATAGATCAAACAATGGAAGGTATTATTCAATGAAAATAGGCCCATGGCCAAGACTAAACATGCAAGGAAAACTTTGAGTATTAAGCAAAAATCTATGACTATCTTACAAGAATTATTAAGAGATAAAGTAAAGGGTGAAAAGACAACTTGTACAAAATTAAATCTAATGAATCCTTTCTAGCCATCTTCATCACTTTGGATTGAATACTCTAAACACTTTGTGGGAATCATTTGGCAAGATCATCAACCAACAACAACATAATTAAATTACAAGAACATTAAACATTTAAACTATGAGATAGACTTGAATCCTTTCTTGCAATCTTCACCACTTTAAATCAAAAGTACTAGGTACTTAGTGGGAATCCTCTTGCAAGATCATCAAAAATCAAACTAAACGTAATTTATTGCACACAATGCGAAAGGAACATGACATCAAATTATGAAATAAATTTGAATCCCTTCTTGCAATCTTCGCCACTTTAAATTAAAAGTACTAAGTACTTAGTGGTGAATCCTTTTGCAAGATCATCAATAGCTAAACCAAGAAACATATCAAAACCAAATGAAACCTAATTTATTAAAGCATATGTGAAATGAACATGGTGTTAAAGTCTAAAATGAACTTGAATCCTTTCTTGCAATCTTCACCACTTTAAATTAAAAGTACCAAGTACTTAGTGGTGAATCCTTTTGCAAGATCATCAACAAAACAAATTAAAAATCAAGCAAAACCTAATTTATTTACAATATGCGAAATGTGCATGATATTAAACTATGAAAATAAACTTGAATCCTTTCTTGCAATCTTCACCACTTTAAATCAAAAGTACCAAGTACTTAGTGGTGAATCCCTTTGCAAGATCATCAACAATTAAACCAAGAAACATATTAAAAATCAAATGAAACTTAATTTATTTACCTATGCGAAATGAGCAAGATGTTAAGCTATGAAAATAAGCTTGAATCCTTTCTTGCAATCTTCACCACTTTAAATCAAAAGTACCAAGTACTTAGTGGTGAATCCTTTTGCAAGATCATCAACAAAACAAATTGAAAATCAAGCAAAACCTAATTTATTTTGGAGTATGCGAAATGAACATAAGGTTAAGCTATGAAATGAACTTGAATCCTTTCTAGTCATCTCCATCACTCAAATCAAACTGCCTTAAGCACTAGTGATAGATCATATGACTAGATCATCAACAACTAAGCAAGAACAACATTACTACTAAAATAAAATACTCACAATGAAGAAACATAAAATTAACTTGAGCCTATTTTTTTGTTTAGTAAAATGACAACAAAATTAACATAAAGCATCATAAAACCATTTATTAAGGGTGAGATACCAAATCTCACCCACCAACAACAACAAGCTACATTATGAAAAATGAATATGATAGATGTGCTAAATGATGAAGAAAATGCAAGATGAGGAGAAGAAAATAGGTTCTAATGTATAATGCTTGAAGATGATGCAAAGGGATCAAGGGTTTTACCTTATTTCTAAGAGAGAAAAGAAGAGATTGAAAGAAATGGATGAGAGGGAGGAGGAGAAATGGCTTCGGCCTTGAAGAGAGAGAGAGAGAGAGAGAGAATTGTTTTTGTGTTTTTGAAGGGAATGAAAGGCAAAAGTCCTTCATGGGTGAAAAGGAAGAGGTATTTATAGATTTTTTTGAGGTTTTGGGGTATCATTGTCTTTTTGTTTTTGATGAGCCTCTAGGATTGAGTCTTAAAATTAAATGGAGGGTTGGGATGAATCATCACATGGATTAGGGGTATTTAGAAAACACAAGTGAAGGTGAGTGTATGAGAGAGTGGGGCGCAAGCCATAGAAAAAAAAAGAAAAAGGAAATAAACTTTTATTTATTTTGGGAAAGGAGTGTCTCATGAAATAGGGTTAGGGGTATTTTTGTGATGGGATGTTACCAAAGAAGTAAGTTTGCATTTTTGGGTGGAAGCATTAGTGTAAGTGAGTGAGGTAATTTACCAAAGAGGCAAAGTTAAGGATAGGAATAAATCAAATCTTAGTGAATAAGAAATGAAGTGTGTAGAAACTTCTAGAAGGAGGGAGAGGGGGTATGTGGCGCATAATATGCTGAAATGTGAGGGGAAAAATAAAAAAATGATGGTTTTTGGTGTTTTGTCTTATTGAGGACACTTTCCATTTTTGGTTTTTGAAATTTAAATTTTTGGGCATGTAAAATAGAAGTGCACCTATTGGAAATATGTAACATGTTTTTGGGCACCATGAAATAGTCTCCCTAATTATTTTTAAACAACCAAAATTGTCATTTAATAATTTGGGAAATATTAAATGGTCTTTTAATATTTTTTATGCAATAAAAATAGGAAAAGTGCATTTTAATTATTTTAGGCTAGGATATTCTCTCTAAAATTTGTACAAAAATTCTCTTGGATAAGAGAAAAATATACTTTTGGTGTGTGCATACTTTTGACGAGAAAATTATCCTGTTATGTAAAATGACCAAAATGCCCTTACCCTAAAAATTCTAACTTGTCCAAAAGTGCATTTCAACTTTAAAAATGATTTTAGAAACTTTGGAATGACTTTTAGGACCCTAAATGCAATGCATGATGCTATTTCTTTTTATTTATTTATTTTTGGGGAAAATTAGGGTTTTGACCTAAGCCGGACAAAATTGGGGTATGACAACTGCCCCTCTTTATCTGGATTTTGACAAGGAATATGAGTTGGCCGAAACATATTCCGAGGCAAAATAGAGATAAAGAATTCAGAAATTGTGCCGATTTTGTCTACTTAGGTCAAAATCCGAATTTCCTTTCTTTTTCTTTTATTATTTTTTCTTTTCTGATTCTTGAGTGATCAATTCAAGAATCCTATTGTGATGGTTACTTAACCTCCTATATTCGAAAAAGGTAAAAGGGTACCGGGCGCGTCTTGAAAATCGTAAATGGGCACTTGGCGTCTTTGAAAAGTCGTAGATGGGCACTTAGCGTCTTTGAAAGTCAGAAATGCACAGTCGCTTAAAACTCGTAATCCTTAAACGAACCCTTGGCGAATCCGAGTTTGTACGCGGCTTGGAGGAGCACGTTCTTCCTGAAATCTCTGGTCTTTCGAGCGACCGGGGGGATCGTTATCGCCCGAATCGATATACGAGATCAATCTGCGGCGTCCACTCGTATCTTAGGCTTGATACAACTATTCCACTATGCCTCGCATGGGTCGCGGTCCATCGCGTTGCTCGTATACGATGTGAGACCTCTCTTTTTGCGCACTTGGGCGCTCTCTTTTCTCTCTTGCGCGCTTAGGCGCTCTCATTTTCTCTTTGCGTGCTTGGACGCTCTGCTTCTTTTCTTGCGCACTTGGGCGCTCTCCGTTCTTCTCTTGCGTGCTTGGACGCTCTCTATTCTTCTCTTGCGCGCTTGGGCGCTCTGTTTCTTTCTTGCGTCTTTGGGGCGCTCTCTTTCTCTTTCTTCCTTTCGATTTTTCCTCTTTTGCGTGCTTGGGCGCTCTCGCTTTTTTCGATCTCTCCCCGAGAGGGTTCCTCCTAGAACTCGAAGTTGAACATTAGTACCAAGTACCTATCCTCTTTGTACCGCAAGTAAGATGAACACACGTATGCAATGCAAATGCCATGATTGCTATTTTCTTTTCTTTTCCTCATGATGAATGTGATGCAATGCGAATGCCACGAATGCATGGTTTTATGCTTGATGGATGCAATGCGTGTTATGCGGCGTATGCGATGCGATGATTTAATGGAATGATGAATGCAATGAGATGCCATTTTTAATTTTCTTTTGTCGCCTTTCTTTTTTCTCGACGCGTTTTTTTTTTTTTTTTTTTTTTTTTGCCCCGTTGGCTTATCTTCTTGCTTTGGTTCACCAATCCGCAACATTCATGGCATGAGACCGAGGAATATATTGAACTTGTGGGGCTCTGGGCCAGTGCAAGTGGGCTTTAGCTTTGTCGCTCAAGCAATCATGGGCTCGATCACTTCCTCTTGCATGACTAACTTTGCTTTGGGGAATTGCCTCTTTCCGTGACCTTTAAGAACTTCATAATGATTTGCAATGCTATATGATGTATGCACATGTTTCACAGTTCAAGATCACCATCATCATAAAACGTTTATTTTGAGCAGAAAAACAGAAAATGATCAACAAACAGACCTGAAAAAGTTTGAGTCCTTTTTTCTTTTTGACATAGAAGCCGATCGTACAGAATGTTACGACGACTGTTCAATACATTTGAAAGTTTAAACTGCAAAAAGACACGAAAAAACAAAAGAGAAGCTGAATTCTGACTGTCCGTCTCTGTGGAACAGTGCTAAACATTTGTGTCCTTGACCTTGATCACTTCCTCATCCAAGTCCTCAGGGGAGCTGAATGCCCTTCTTTACTTTTCATGCTCAAGTTTTCTGACCCTAATTTTTGCCTGGATCGCCCTTTGCGGGTTTTCAATCCACCGGGTCGCTCGGATTTTGCCTAGGCCGCCCTTTGCGGGTTTTCAACCTAGCGAGCTAATTCTTACTTGGCTTGTCTTTCTCTTTTTTTGTCTATTTTTTCGGGCATAGTACTTCTTCACTTGATCGGAATTGACTGGGTTCTTGAGATCTTCACCGTCCATGTTGGTAAGTATCAGTGCTCCTCCAGAGAAGGCTTTTTTGACAACATGTGGTCCATCATAGCTTGGAGTCCACTTCCCACGGGGATCATTTTGGATAGGCAAGATCTTCTTGAGTATTAGATCTCCCTCATTGAATTCTCGGAGACGAACCTTTTTGTCGAAAGCGGTTTTCATCCTTTGCTGATATAATTGCCCATGACACAAAGCTGCAATCCTTTTTTCTTCAATGAGGTTTAGCGGATCCAGACGAGCTTGCACCCATTCTGCTTCTTCTAATTTAGTTTCCATCAAGACTCGCAGGGAGGGTATCTCATCCTTAATAGGGAGGACTGCTTCTGACCCATATACCAGAGAGAAGGGATTTGCCCCAGTTGAAGTACGTACTGAAGTACGGTAGCCATGCAAAGCAAAGGGAAGCATTTTGTGCCAGTCCTTGTAGGTTACCACCATCTTTTGCACCATCTTCTTGATGTTCTTATTGGCTGCTTTGACTGCCCCATTCCCCTTTGGGCGGTAGGGAGAGAAATTATGATGCTGGATTTTGAATTCTTTGCACAGGTCCTTCATCATTTTACTGTTCAGGTTGCTGCCGTTATCGGTGATGATCTTGTTGGGAAGACCATATCGGCAAATCAGATCTTTCTTCACAAATTTGGCAAGCATTGAACTGGTTATACTGGAGTATGAGGCAGCTTCAACCCACTTGGTGATCTCTAAAACTTTGCCTTGATATAATTGTGACCTAAATGAATCTTGGAGTGCAAGCCTTTTGATTTTCCTTTCCCCTCCTTTTTTTGATATTTTTTTTTGAGCAGCTTTCTTTTTTCTGCTTGTTTGTTTTTTTCTTTTTTGGGCAAACATATTTAAATAAACAAACTTATTTGTCCTAAAGCTAAAATTCTGGGAAAACAAAAGCAATCGATCATTGATCGGAATGGAATTTTGGAGATTGTGGGTTTTTGTGGAGGAAGGATGATTGGGTTTCTCAAGTGCTTGAAGCTAACGGTGGGATGATTTTCATTCGGCGTTGGTGACGCTTGATGATTTATGATGGTTATTTGGCTTGATGAGGTGTTTGGAAGTTTTATTCCTGGCTAAGGGTTGGTGGAGGGCGGGATGCCGAGGTCAAAGGGAGGTATTTGCGGTTTATTGAGACAAGGATCTCTTGTGTTTTGTGGTAACGTGTATCAGCTCACCACTTACATTTCTTTTGTATTTTTGGGGTTTTCATTTTTAAATCCCTTTTTCTTCTTATTATTTTTCTTTTTTGATCTTTTTTTTCTTTGATTTTTTCTTTTTTTTTGATTTTTTCCTTTGACTCGGGTGAGCTTGATAAAAAGTGATGCACCTTTTTTGATATTTGAGGTGATCCTTGTCTAGGGTGATTTTTTTGGATTTTTTGGCTTGCAGTGGGTAGCATAGGTTCTTCGAGAATATGGGAAAATGGTCAAACTTTATTTCAAATCACGATTGCTCGTTTTCTCAAAAATTAACTCAAGGACAATAATTTATTTATTCCTATATGTTTGCTTTTTTTTTTGTTTGATTATTTTCTGACCAGCTTTCTTTTTTCTGATCATTTGTTTTTTGTGTTTCTTTTTTTTTTTTTGAAGGAGAAAATCATCTTTGGGCTTAGCACGATCCAGATCTCTGTAGTCAACACACATTCTAACTTTTCCATCCTTCTTCGGGACCGGGATAATATTGGCAACCCACTGTGGGTACTTGGCCATTGCTAGGAACCCTGCATCAAATTGCTTCTTCACCTCGTTTCTGATTTTGAGGGACATCTCCGGCTTCATCCTTCTCAAACTGCTTTCTGAGCGGACATTTAGGCTTGACTGGTAGCTTGTGTACCACAACGTCAGTATCCAACCCAGGCATATCTTGATAGGACCATGCAAACACATCCACATAATCGTGCAACATATGAACCAACTTCATGCGACTTTCGTCATTCATGGCGGTACCCACTTTGACCTCTTTCTTGTTCTCAGCTGTACCCAAGTTGATTACTTCAGTATATTCCCCGTGAGGCTGAATAACCCTTTCCTCTTATTTCATTAACCTCATGAGTTCGGAAGAGTTTCTCGATCTTTCTCAACATCCCTTAAGCTTTGATTGATAGGGTGATCAAAGTCAAAATATGGATTCACAGCAATCGTTATTTTGAGAGACAATTGTTTGTGGATCCGCCTTTTTGCCGGGCGGAAAGGCGTAATAAAAACGAAACAAACAAGCAAACAATAATGACACAGAAAAAAGACACATGAAATGAAGAGGAATGATTTTTATTGATGGAAATTCAAAAAAAACGTTTTTATTGATGATGATGATTCTGAAAATAAAAACATGCGTGCCCCCAACAACTTGTCCTATGGCCTTGGGCGTAACCACGGGGTTGCATTATAATCATTATTTTGAACTAAAAGTCACGGAAAATTGGCGACCTTCCGGTTCTTTAATTCTTTCACCAACATCGCAAATGACGCACTGACTTGCACCATCCTCTTCAACCTCGTAACCATCCTTGATGACAAAGAACCGAATTGTAATCAAACAATCCAGCGCTCACAAAGCTTTGGCGGATATCACAAAACAGGGATGTTCGGGAAGGATCATGAATAGGGACCTCCTCCGATTAGTGCCCGCCTCTGAAGCTTAGCTAGCCTCTTTTCTCTGTTTTTCCTCGGCCATTCTTCCTATCGGCTTGGCAAGGGGTGATATCCTAACCCACGCCTATCCCGTACTCACTCTGCACTCTGTTTGGGTTACCCGACGATCCAATAAGTTTTGCAAGACTGCTTGAAGGCCGCACATGCCCCAGCGCAATTATCATTAACACAGACCCCTTCCTGAGTGCAACCCCTCTTGATAACTCCGAATTTGCACATCTCTGCATGAATGACCTCTAAGGGAGTCTTAACCTTCCCAATCTTCCTTACCAATTGTCCACGGGGATCTCACCGCCTTAGTGATTGTCTTTTCGTGGCTTGGCAAAGGAATTGATTGTTGTATTCGGACCATTCGAGATCCAAACAAAGATCTACCGTGTCTTTCACCACCTGCTTGAAGACTCTCCATTCTTCTACAGTATGACCAACCCCGCCTTCATGAAAACTGCAGGTGGCATTAGCGTTGTAACCCTGGGGAAATGGCGGCTGACGGGCTTTCATTGGCCGAGTGTTGATCAGCTTGTTAGTGATGAGGTAGTTGAAAAGGTGCATGTAGGACATGGGAATTGGGTCAAAGGTTCTGTTTTGGTAGGCTTTTTGGTAGCTGCTTTGACTGTTGTTTTGGAATGGATGGGCTGTTTGTATGGGAGCGGGGACTGGAATATTAGGTGGCTGATATGGTGGGTTGATGGTGATGGCATTGGTTTCTCCTTCCTTCTTTTTGGGAAAGCTGGAGAATGGCTTTTTCTGGGGGTTTGCATTCTTTGGTAAATCCTTGTGAGATCTTTCCACTTCTCAATCCACTTTCCAACCTCTCTCCTACAATTACCGATCTCAAAAGTTGGGCGAGACACTACCGATCAAAGGTCATAATACAAATGACAAAAAGTTTCCATGAACATAGAAACCAACTCCTTGTCTAGCAGAGGGGGTGTAACTTGCGCAGCCAAAGCCCTCCATCTCTGGGCATACTCCTTGAATGACTCATTGTCTTTCTTACTCATGTTCTGCAGCTGGGTCCGATCTGGCGCCATATCTGCATTATATTGATACTGTTTGAGAAAAGCGTCTGCTAAATCTTTCCAGCAACGGATTTGGGATGGCTCTAACTTCATGTACCAGTTGAGAGATGCCCCAGCTAGGCTGTCCTGGAAGCAATGGATTAACAGCTTGTCATCCCGGAGTAAGTAGACATTTTCCTCGCAGCAGACATCGTCGATGACTCTTTGGGCAAGTAGCACCTCTATATTTGTCAAAGTCGTGGACCTTGAACTTTGGGGTAGCACCACATCGGGGATAAGGCACAAATCTCTTGCCTCTCTAGCTCAAGCCAAAACCTTCAACCATCCTTAGCCTTTCTTCTAACATTTGGAATTGTTCCTTGCTCAGCCGGTGTTCAAAGGAATAACCACGAGGAGAATTGCTTACAACATCTTGCGGTGGCGGCATTGAGTATTGAACACGGGGATAAGCGAGTTGCACGACACGAAGCCACGAGTCTGCATGGAAAAAGCACCGGTGGTGTAGTGAGATTCGAGGAGCGGCCGAGGTATAACACTTGGGTGAGGAATCGATCCGGGTTCAAAGAAGATTACTCCTTCCGGTCCAACAGACACCGGCCGCACATTCTCGATTCTTGACACGTGACCAACCTCTGATTTGCTTCTTGACTTGGGGAGTGTATCCCAAAGGAAGGCCATAAGCGAAAGCATCGGGCGATCTGAAAATCATTCCCATCTTTCAAGGACAACAAGAGCCTCATCACCTCACTCATCTCAGTGCTTTTAAAGCATTCATCTCATTCCTCATTTCGTGATCATTCGATTTGGAGCTACCGGAGCCGTCGCTCGATTCTCAGACTACGAGGGTCGGGCTTGTCCCACTTCCATTCACCCGAGTCCGGAGCCGAGGATTCGATTCTCTCCGCTTGCCGAGGTGGATCGATATCTGCTAAGATTGCCATTCCTCCGCCTCGTGAGCGAGTCCAATACCGATGTTGACGCACTCGACTTGCCTTTTCTCGCTTATTTTAGACGCGTTTATTACATAAGAGCGGAAAAAGAAAGATGCATGGATGAATGTATGAATGTATGCATAATGCTTGCTCGACGTCGGGAACCACGTAATGCCTCATCTTGTTCTAGGCGCGTCAACCTTTCCTTCCTTTCTTTTCTTTTCTTTCTTTTTTTTTTATTTACTTTATTATTCTTTTTTCTTTTTCTTTTCTTTTCTTTATTATTCTCTTTTTTCTTTCCTTTTTTAGAAAGTGAAAGGAACGAGGAATCAAAAATAGCAAACCAAACACTTCATTCATCAAGGACAACGAGCTTTAACGACTTTTGCCAAGGGAAAAAGTGGTACCATGTTCATAATGAAATAAAGTAAAGGAATACAATATTTCAGAATACAATATTCAGAGTAGATGCTTTAGATAAAGAAATACATCTTAATCAACTCAAACACAAATGGCTTTAAACTCTTCGGCTCTCTTCCTTTTCTTGTTGACTCTTGCTCTCTGAGATTGTTCCTTGAACTCCATGACCAATGCCCGGCAATACTTCACAAACTTATATACCTCTGGAGGGTGTTGAAGAAATACATTTCAGCCTCCACGCTTCTTAGATTCCAGGGAATTCTCTGCCATAGCTTGACTAGCCATTTCGGATAGCTTTGAGAACTTGCCTTTCCACATCTGGATTTCCTCTCCTTAGCTCTTTTACGATATCTTGCTCCTCAATTTTCCCTATCAATTCCAAGTAGCGCTCTTCCCAATACTGACTCTCAACTCGAACCTGCCTATAGGCCTCCTCCAGACGGCGAAGGTTACATTTTAATT
This sequence comes from Oxytropis ochrocephala, assembly GCA_020916435.1. Lineage (NCBI taxonomy): Eukaryota > Viridiplantae > Streptophyta > Magnoliopsida > Fabales > Fabaceae > Oxytropis > Oxytropis ochrocephala. The sequence continues at coordinate 70,627,549 of CM037091.1, read as the reverse complement.
CACCAAATATTTCTCTCTCAAAACTCAAGGCTTGTTGATATTCTTTGAGGATCTCCTCAACATCATTTTTCTCCTCTCAAGGTTCCTCACCGACCCTTCAACTCTCTCACCAAGTGTGATTCTTGCTCGATCGGTGTGCTAGTGTCTTCCACTTTTGGGCTTCCTCAAGCGCCTTTCTTGCTTTCTGTTTGTACTTCTGGAGTTCTTCTCTAGCTCTTTTCAGGAATCCCTGGGCCTCTATCTTGCTTTGTTCCTCTCCTTTGAATCGCTTGACACTTTCTTCCACAAATGATCATCTTGATAGCATTTTCTTCCTCTAACCTTTCCTTTTCTAGAGTCATCTCTTCCAACTTGGTTTGCAAGGCTTTCTTCTCCTCTTCTACCTTTGCTAAGGTGAATTTAGCTTCGTTCAACTCCTCATGGATAGGGACATAAGGTTCTTGAATCTCCTCCTCAAGGGTAAGCATCCCTTGATTTGGTGATCTCATACTCTGCTTGTCCTTAAGCCATTGGTTAAAGGAGACATCACTAGTTCTTTTGACAATTCGTCACTTCCTTTTTGCACTCTGATTCCCATGATCGCTGAACTCTTGAAGCAAGTCACCGCATCTAGGCATCCCCTTATAGAGGTAGATACGAGACAAAGATCTTTGTCGGAGGGTGAGTTCTTCATTGGGTAACCTAGTTGCCTTAGAGTTAGGGAAGGGTTATAGTTGATGCACCCTTGAGTCCCCATGAGGGTGCGTGCTCGAAGCTTCCACAACCGAACAACACCATAGGTCCGCTACTCCAACATGCAGCGAGTGTACCAAATGATTTGGAGGTCGTTAAGGTTTTGCGAAACTCAAACCATTAAGTAGTTCGCCTTCACCTCACAGCTTAGAGCATAGGAAATTAACTCTTTGACGTCTAGACGGTTATGGACCACATGAAGAATAAGCCAAGCATAGAGGACATGGACAGAGAGGCATATCTTCTTTGTGCGGAATCGATCGTGTGATTTTGTGAAAGCATGATATGTATTGGCAAGAATGGCAGGCACGGGATTGACGGGGCTTTTGGCATCTTTGAAGGCTAAGAAGGCTCCAATGGCATCTTCATCAATATATTTCTCTATTTGAGGAAAAAGGACGACCCCAAATATGGTAAGAGCTAATACCAACTTGAACGGACCCCAATTCTTGGCTAGAGCATAAGATTGCATTAGGTCTTCAAAGTATTCTTGTGGATACCCGGCTACACCATTTCTTTTCAGTTTCTGTAACTTCAACTGGTCCTTACCAATCCTCAACAATGTTGCTAACCTCTCATCGGAGTAGTACGGCCCCTGGAATTGATAGGGCCTTGCCTGAGACCGGGAGAATCCCAAAAACTGCTCGTACTCTTCTAGTGTGGGCGACAGTTGGAAATTTTTGAAGAAGAAGCACCTCGTATCGGAATCATAGAATTGGCTTAAAGCCACAAGAGCCTCTTCTTGGACATTTAACTGCAGGAGCTTGCGGATATTCCCATATGCTAAGTCGAAAGCATCTCTTTCAATTGGACCCATGAGGGCTGCACACCGCTTCAAACTACCAACATCCACTTTCTTCACAATCGGGAGACGAGGAGTAAGTGAAGCTTTGCTACTTGATTCCATTTCGATACACCTATGACAAGATGGTGCATTATTTGGTGGTCCTCGACAAGCAAATGCAAATGAGATGTACTATGAATGCGTGAGTTGCGAAACTTAAATTTATGCAATGCAGTTGATGTATGCCAATGACAATGATGCTTTATGCAAATGCAAGGTTAGAAAAAACTTTATTTGCAATAACTCAGGTTTTCCCTTTTTTGAAAGTACGGACCGTACATTGCCTCATATAGACCGGATGGAGGAAAAAGCTACAAAGATAACTCTTTCTTCCTTTTTTTTTTTGAAAAGTGGGTCATATGTCGCTTTGTACGGACCGGCAAAAAGAAAAGGCTATAATAGCAGCCCTTTCTTTTCTTCTTTTTTTTTTTGAAAATTTTCTTTTTTAGGAAAGACATGTCTAAACTACAATGCAACACACAATTTGTATGTCCTCGTGTCCTACACAGGTGGGAATCCTAAGTTCTAGGGCAACTTCAAAGGTTCCTTCTATGTAGTTCTAATTCACACCCTCACAATGGCTACCAGAGCTATAGAATCCTCATGGCGACATCCACAAATGTAGAGAACTACCAAGTGTGAAGCGTCATGAGAAAGCGTGCTCTCTGGTTGAGACTTTCATGAGTATCGCATGCATGCAGTCTCGAATGACAGATCCACTAATCGTCTCCACTCTCCTAGGTTTTGTTGGATCCGGGTATAGGAGCCCACTCATAACATATAAACAGTAAGGTGTGAAAGTGTGTGATTGAGGACATACTTTTCTAAAAACTACCCTCCCCACCTGCAAAGAAAAAACCGGACACCCGCATGAAGCAAACAATAATATGTCGTCTACCCTAAGGTTTTATCACTTCAAAGCAAATGAACTAACCTAAGGTGTCATCAACAACCATATAAAGCTTACCTCAAGAAAGGGCAGAAAAGGGGATAGAATTGGGGAGATGCATAGCATATAAAAAGAAAAAGTAAGGAAATGAAGAAGTAAAGCAAAAACTAATCTCAAATCAAACATTTTGAACCACACATCGGATTAATTAGGCTTGACCCTCTTAAAAAAAGTTTTTTTATTTCCCAAATGAAGTCGCTATGGTATTGCGCCCCGAAAAATCCGGTTTGGGATTTCTCGATGTACAACGTGAAAATTGTGAAGCCGCCACTAATATTTTAGTTTTTAGACCAAAACATTAGAAAAGGTCTTTTTACAAAAGGCGGGTGGTCTTTCAAAACAGAAATGTAGGTTCGGGGTCGGTTAGGTGTGGGGAAGGTGTTAGCACTTTCACACCTCCTTTCTACCGAAAGGGAACCATTAATTCGATGTGTGGTTTAGATTGTTTGATTTGAGATAACTTTTGTTCTACTTCTTTTCTTTTCCTTTTTATTTGAAAATGTTTTTAGAAAACAAGAGAGAGAAATCTTTTGGGATTTTTGAAAAGCGAAACTAAACTAAGGTTTTTGAAAGTGAGCTTGACGGGTATGACCGGTCCTCACGTACCCTCAATGACCGAGGGATCAAAGCTACGTAGTTCTTAATTCTTTGTTTTGATTTTTGAAAGCGAGCTTGACGGGATATGACCGGTCCTCACGTACTCCTCATTGATCGAGGATCAAAGCTACGTAGTTCTTAATTCTTTGTTTTGATTTTTTGAAAGCGAGCTTGACGGGATATGACCGGTCCTCACGTACCCTCATTGGATCGAGGATCAAAGCTACGTAGTTCTTAATTCTTTAATCTTGAGAAAATCTGTGTTTTTATCTTGTCTTATCTTTTTGAGTTTTGGAAATATGACTCAAGCGTTCATGAATACCAAACAAGCAGCGGTTTCGAGTGGCGTTCATTACTAACTTGAAAGAAAAGTGTTGGAACCGATAATCAATCGAGCAAATACTCAAGTGATTACTAGTCGCAACGTTTTATTATCTTTTTTGAAATTATTTTGGAAAAGGATGAGTATTAGTGATAATTAACACTAATGACTCATATTGTTTTTGAGTTTTTTTATTAATTTGCTTTTGATTAAGGTGTGGGAGCTTTCATGATAGTCAAACAAGCAATGGCTTCGAGTGACTACCACTAGTAACTCCATCATTAACGATCAAACAAGCGAAGCTTCGAGTGATGGTTAATGATTTTATTTATGAAAACGCCTTAGGGTTTTTATTTGAAAATATTTGACTTGGGGCTTTGAAAAGAAAGTAGAACATTTGCAAATCCTTTTTATTCTAAACCAAAGCGCAACAATTGCAAATTCACAAGCAAATAACAATTAATACACAAGAGTATCATGATATAGGAATCTAAGCTAACATGTGAAATTGCAAAATAAGTCCCAAGCAAAGCATGTATTTATTCAACCTAAAAAACAATCTAGCAACCTAAACCTCAAACCTAAACTTTAACCTAAAGGCACACATAGTGGCACCAACCCTAAACCAAACCCTAATTATAGATCAAACAATGGAAGGTATTATTCAATGAAAATAGGCCCATGGCCAAGACTAAACATGCAAGGAAAACTTTGAGTATTAAGCAAAAATCTATGACTATCTTACAAGAATTATTAAGAGATAAAGTAAAGGGTGAAAAGACAACTTGTACAAAATTAAATCTAATGAATCCTTTCTAGCCATCTTCATCACTTTGGATTGAATACTCTAAACACTTTGTGGGAATCATTTGGCAAGATCATCAACCAACAACAACATAATTAAATTACAAGAACATTAAACATTTAAACTATGAGATAGACTTGAATCCTTTCTTGCAATCTTCACCACTTTAAATCAAAAGTACTAGGTACTTAGTGGGAATCCTCTTGCAAGATCATCAAAAATCAAACTAAACGTAATTTATTGCACACAATGCGAAAAGAACATGACATCAAATTATGAAATAAATTTGAATCCTTTCTTGCAATCTTCACCACTTTAAATTAAAAGTACTAAGTACTTAGTGGTGAATCCTTTTGCAAGATCATCAATAGCTAAACCAAGAAACATATCAAAACCAAATGAAACCTAATTTATTAAAGCATATGTGAAATGAACATGGTGTTAAACTCTAAAATGAACTTGAATCCTTTCTTGCAATCTTCACCACTTTAAATTAAAAGTACCAAGTACTTAGTGGTGAATCCTTTTGCAAGATCATCAACAAAACAAATTAAAAATCAAGCAAAACCTAATTTATTTACAATATGCGAAATGTGCATGATATTAAACTATGAAAATAAACTTGAATCCTTTCTTGCAATCTTCACCACTTTAAATCAAAAGTACCAAGTACTTAGTGGTGAATCCCTTTGCAAGATCATCAACAATTAAACCAAGAAACATATTAAAAATCAAATGAAACTTAATTTATTTACCTATGCGAAATGAGCAAGATGTTAAGCTATGGAAATAAGCTTGAATCCTTTCTTGCAATCTTCACCACTTTAAATCAAAAGTACCAAGTACTTAGTGGTGAATCCTTTTGCAAGATCATCAACAAAACAAATTGAAAATCAAGCAAAACCTAATTTATTTTGGAGTATGCGAAATGAACATAAGGTTAAGCTATGAAATGAACTTGAATCCTTTCTAGTCATCTCCATCACTCAAATCAAAGTGCCTTAAGCACTAGTGATAGATCATATGACTAGATCATCAACAACTAAGCAAGAACAACATTACTACTAAAATAAAATACTCACAATGAAGAAACATAAAATTAACTTGAGCCTATTTTTTTGTTTAGTAAAATGACAACAAAATTAACATAAAGCATCATAAAACCATTTATTAAGGGTGAGATACCAAATCTCACCCACCAACAACAACAAGCTACATTATGAAAAATGAATATGATAGATGTGCTAAATGATGAAGAAAATGCAAGATGAGGAGAAGAAAATAGGTTCTAATGTATAATGCTTGAAGATGATGCAAAGGGATCAAGGGTTTTTACCTTATTTCTAAGAGAGAAAAGAAGAGATTGAAAGAAATGGATGAGAGGGAGGAGGAGAATGGCTTCGGCCTTGAAGAGAGAGAGAGAGGAGAGGAGAATTGTTTTTGTGTTTTTGAAGGGAATGAAAGGCAAAAGTCCTTCATGGGTGAAAAGGAAGAGGTATTTATAGATTTTTTTGAGGTTTTGGGGTATCATTGTCTTTTTGTTTTTGATGAGCCTCTAGGATTGAGTCTTAAAATTAAATGGAGGGTTGGGATGAATCATCACATGGATTAGGGGTATTTAGAAAACACAAGTGAAGGTGAGTGTATGAGAGAGTGGGGCGCAAGCCATAGAAAAAAAAAGAAAAAGGAAATAAACTTTTATTTATTTTGGGAAAGGAGTGTCTCATGAAATAGGGTTAGGGGTATTTTTGTGATGGGATGTTACCAAAGAAGTAAGTTTGCATTTTTGGGTGGAAGCATTAGTGTAAGTGAGTGAGGTAATTTACCAAAGAGGGCAAAGTTAAGGATAGGAATAAATCAAATCTTAGTGAATAAGAAATGAAGTGTGTAGAAACTTCTAGAAGGAGGGAGAGGGGGTATGTGGCGCATAATATGCTGAAATGTGAGGGGAAAAATAAAAAAAATGATGGTTTTTTGGTGTTTTGTCTTATTGAGGACACTTCCCATTTTTGGTTTTTGAAATTTAAATTTTTGGGCATGTAAAATAGAAGTGCACCTATTGGAAATATGTAACATGTTTTTGGGCACCATGAAATAGTCTCCCTAATTATTTTTAAACAACCAAAATTGTCATTTAATAATTTGGGAAATATTAAATGGTCTTTTAATATTTTTATGCAATAAAAATAGGAAAAGTGCATTTTAATTATTTTAGGCTAGGATATTCTCTCTAAAATTTGTACAAAAATTCTCTTGGATAAGAGAAAATATACTTTTGGTGTGTGCATACTTTTGACGAGAAAATTATCCTGTGCGTAAAATGACCAAAATGCCCCTTACCCTAAAAATCCTAACTTGTCCAAAAGTGCATTTCAACTTTAAAAATGATTTTAGAAACTTTGGAATGACTTTTAGGACCCTAAATGCAATGCATGATGCTATTTCTTTTTATTTATTTATTTTTGGGGAAAATTAGGGTTTTGACCTAAGCCGGACAAAATTGGGGTATGACAACTGGCCCGATTCAGATCTCTGTAATCAACGCACATTCTAACTTTCCCATCCTTTTTGGGCACTGGCACAATGTTAGCAACCCACTGTGGGTATTTAGCTACGGCTAGGAAACCAGCGTCAAACTGTTTCTTCACTTCATCTCTGATCTTTAAAGACATCTCAGGCTTCATCCTCCTTAACTTCTGTTTAACCGGAGAGCACTCAGGCTTGACTGGCAACTTATGCACCACTATATCTGTATCTAATCCGGGCATATCCTCATACGACCATGCAAAGACGTCAACATAATCACGCAGGAGTTGGACCAACCTCTCATATTCCCCTTTTTTCATTGACGTGCCAACCTTAACTTCTTTCTTTTCACCCTCTCATTGCCTAAATTGACGATCTCAACAGCTTCCTCATATGGTAGAATAACCTTTTCTTCTTGCTCAACCATTCTCATCAATTCGGAGGAGTCTCCATCCATCCTCAACATCCTCCTCACTTGATTAACGGGTAATCGAAATTAACATATGAACCATTGGCATTATTATTTCGAGAGACATTCATTTTTGATCTCGCATTTGCGGGAATAGAAAAGCAATGAACAAGCAAAAATGGAGACACAAAATGAAGACACAAAAAGCAATTTTTATTCATTTGAGAATTCAAAACTACATTTTATTGGTAGATGATATTTTAAAAGAAAACATGCATGCCCTTATGAAAATGTCCTAAGGCCTTGGCGAGAGCCAAAGGATTGGCATTACAAAAATCATTACTTTGAAATGAAAACAACAGGAAATCGACGATCTTCCAATTGCCAACTTCTTCTCTCCCGCCACACTTCCCGACAAACCATATCCCGACCCCTCTTCGCACTCGAACTATCCATGATGGCAGCTATCTGATTGTATTGCTCATCCTCCTCACCCCATCTTGTGGGCTGGATATCTTCAATTCGGATTCGAGCACTCTCGGGAGCATCATATCTGACCAAATAGTCAAATTTTCCGCTAGGCTCTCCTAGGGTGTCCCAACATCCTTTTTTTGCAGGCAAGGCAGTTATGTCCTCAATGATTTCTTCTTTGCATGAGAAAGGAACTGGGTCTTCAGTGACTGTTGGTTGAGTACTGACTTGAACCATTCTTGGATCAGAGTTGCACAGAATTTCAATTGGCTTTTTGGCCTCCCCACCACTGTCTGAACATAGGGTCAACACTTCATCCCCCATACCATGAGTTCCTACCTGGACCATGTATCGATCCATCAAGTCCTGCAAGATCCTCTTGAAGGTTTCACAATCTCCCACACACAAAGAGTCAGCACCTTCCTTCCTCATGGCAACACCCTTCTTTAACAACCTCACCCTGCATAATTCAAATGTAAATGACACTGAGAGGAGTCTTGATCTCGTGCACTTCCTTTACCAATCGCCCAACAGAACTTTCTATAGCATTGGTAGCTGGCCTCTGATGACCCGGCAACGGGTTAGTGGTAATATTTGGATCCTCTTGCTTGAAAGTTATGCCTTTTGCATCTATCAAATCTTGTACCACTATCTTGAAGGCTTTGCGGTCTTCCACAACATGCCCCACTTGCTTCCTTCATGGAAAGCACACAGTGCTATTGGGATTGTACCCTTAAAGTAAGGTGGCTGGACAGGTTTCATGGGTCTTGTGTTGATGAGCTTGTTGGTGATGAGGTAGTTAAAAAGGTCTGTGTAGGACATGGGAATTGGGTCAAAGGTTCTGTTTTGGTAGGTCTTTTGGTAGTTGTTTTGACTGGTGTTTTGGAATGGACGGACTGTCTGTGCGGGGGTGGGAACTGGAATATTGGGTGGCTGATATGGTGGGTTGATGGTGATGGCATTGGTTTCTCCTTCCTTCTTTTTGGGAAAGCCAGAGAATGACTTTTTCTGGGGGTTTGCATTACTGGTGAATCCCTGTGCGATCTTTCCACTTCTCAATCCACTTTCCAACCTCTCTCCCACAATAACCAAATCTGAAAAGTTGGACGAGACACTACTGATCAGGCGGTCATAATACAACGACGGCAAGGTTTCCATGAACATAGAAACCAACTCTTTGTCCAAAGAAAGGGGTGTAACTTATGCACCAAAGCCCTCCACCTCTGGGCATACTCCTTGAATGATTCACTGTCTTTCTTACTCATGTTCTGCAGCTGTGTCCGATCTGGCGCCATATCTGCATTGTATTGATACTGTTTGAGAAAAGCATCTGCCAAATCCTTCCAGCAACGGATTTGAGATGGCTCTAACTTCATGTACCAATTAAGAGATGCCCCGGCTAGGCTGTCTTGGAAGCAATGGATTAACAACTTGTCATCCCGGGAGTAAGTAGACATTTTCCTGCAGTACATCGTCAGATGACTCTTTGGGCAAGTAGCACCTCTATACTTGTCAAAGTCGGGAACCTTGAACTTTGGGGGTAGCACCACATCGGGGATAAGGCATAAATCTCTAGCCTCTTTAGCTCTGAAGCCAAAACCTTCAACCATCCTTAGCCTTTCTTCTAACATTTGGAATTGTTCCTTGGTCTGTTGGTGCTCAGCAGAAAAACCCGGGGGAGAATTGCTTACAACATATTGCGGTGGCAGCCTTGAGTCATCGAGCACGGGGATAAGCGAGTTGCGGACACGAAGCCCCGAGTCTGCGGAAAAACACCAAGTGGCGGTGTGAGATTCGATGAGTGGGCCGAGGTATAACAATTGGATGGGAATCGGACCGGGGTTCAGCGATTACTCTTCCGGTCCAACGGACATTGGTCGTACATTCTCAATCGCCGACCACAGGACCAAAGATCTGATTTGCTTCTTGACTTGGGGGAGTGTATCCCAAAGGAAGGCCGTAGGCAGGCCACTGGGTAGTCTGAAAGTCATTCCCATCTTTCAAGGACAACAGAAGCCTCATCACCTCGCTCATCTCGCGCTTTTAAAAGCATTCATCTCATTCCTCATTTCAGGATCACTCTGACTGGAGCTACCAGGAGCTGACTGGTTCTGATTCTGTACCGTGAGGGTCGGGTTTGCTCCACTTCCATTTGCTGAGTCTGGAATAGGAGGATTCTGATTCTCTGCTGCTGGCTGAGGTGGATCGATATCTGCTAAGATTGCCATCCTCCGCCTTTGTGAGCGTGTCCAATACCGATGTTGTCGCACTGACTTGCCTTTTTGTTTATTTAGACTTTTATTATATAAGAGTGAAAAAGGAAAAATGCATGAATGAATGCATGAATGTATGCATAATGTTTGCTCGACGTCAAGAACCACGTAATGCCTCATCTTGTCTTAGGTGCGTCAACTTTCCTTCCTTTCTCTTTTCTTCTCTTTTTTTTTTTTTTTTTTTTTCATTTTATTTTTCTCTTTTTTTTATATTATTTATTATCACCTTTTTTATTATTCTTTTTTCTTAGAAAGTGAAAGGAACGAGGAATCAAAGTAGCAAACCAAACACTTCATTCATCAAGGACAAAGAGCTTCAACGACTTTTGCCAAGGGAAAAGGTGGTACCATATTCATAATGAAATAAAGTAAAGGAATACAATACTTCAGAATACAATATTCAGAGTAAATGCTTTATGTAAAGAAGTACATCTAATCAACTCGATTACAAATGGCTTTAAATTCTTCATCTCTCTTCCTTTTCTTGTTGACTCTTGCTCCCTGAGATTGTTCCCTGAACTCCACGACCAATGCCCGGCAATACTTCACAAGCTTGTACACCTCAGGAGGGGTGTTGAAGAAACACATTTCGGCCTCAGCTGCCCTTAGATTTCTGGGAACTCCTGCCATAGCTTGACTAGCCAGTTCGGATAACTTGGAGAATTTGTTCTTCCACATCTGGATTTCCTCTTTTAGCTCTTTAATGACCTCTTGCTCCTCAATTTTCCCTATCAATTCCAGGAAGCGCTCTTTCCAATACTGACTCTCAGCTCGAACTTGCCTGTAGGCCTCCTCCAGACTGCGAAGGTTACCTTTTAATTCACCAAATATTTCTCTTTCAAAACTCAAGGCTTGCTGATATTCCTTGAGGATCTCCTCAATGATATTTTCTCTCGCTCGAGGTTCCTAAGCTGACTCTTCAACTCCCTCACCAAGTGTGATTCTTGCTCTGACTGATGGGCTAGTGTCTTCCACTCTTGGGCCTCCTCAAGCGCCTTCCTTGCTTTCTGTTTGTACTTCTGGAGTTCTTCTCGGCTCTTTTCGTAATCCCTCGGCCTCTATCTTGCTTTGTTCTTCTCTCTTGAATCGCTTTGACACTCTCTTCCACAAAATGTCATCTTGATAGCATTTTCTTCCTCTAACCTTTCCTTCTCTAGAGTCATCTCTTCTAACTTGGCCTGCAAGGCTCTCTTCTTCTTCTTCTACCTTTGCTAAAGTGAATTTGGCTTCATTCAACTCCTCATAAGTAGGGACATAGGGTTCTGGAATCTCCTCCTCAAGGGTAAGCATCCCTTGACTCGGTGATCTCACACTTTGAAGTTTGTCCTTAATCCATTGATTGAAGGTGACGTCACTAGTTCTTTTTGACAATTCTTCACTTCCTTTTTGCACTGCGGATTCCCATGACTGTTGAACTCTTCGAAGCAAATCACCGCATTTAGGCATCCCCTTATAGAGGTAAACACGGACAAAGATGCTTTCTGAGAGTGAGTTCTTCATCGAATGGCGAGTTGTCTTAAAGTCAATGAAGGGTTATAGTTGATACACCCTTGAGTCCCCATGAGAGGCACATTCTGAAAGCTTCCGCAACTGAACAACACCATAGGTCTGTCATTCCAACATGCCGCGGTATACCATCGAATTTGGAGATCATTAAGGTTTTTCAGGAACTCAAACCATTCTGAAGTAACTCTGACTTTCACCTCACAACTTAGAGCATAGGAAATTAACTCTTTGACATCTAGACGGTTATGGACCACATGAAGAATAAGCCAGGCATAGAGGACGTGAACAGAAATGCATATTTTCTTTATGCAGAATCGATCGTGGCGAGTGAAGGCATGATACGTGTTAGCAAGAATAGCAGGCACGGGATTGATAGGGTTCTTGGCATCTTTGAAGGCTAAGAACGCACCAATTGCATCTTCATCAATATACTTCTCTATTTGAGGGAAAAGAATGACCCCAAATATGGTAAGAGCTAGTACCAACTTGAATGGACCCCAATTCTTGGCCAGAGCATAAGATTGCATCAGATCTTCGAAGTACTCTTGTGGATACCCGGCTACACCATTTCTTTTCAGCTTCTGTAACTTCAACTGATCCTTACCAATCCTCAACAACGTTGCTAACCTCTCATCGTAATACGATCCACGGAATTGATAGGGTCTTGCATGAGACCGGGAGAATCCCAAAAGCTGCTCATACTCTTCTAATGTGGGCGAAAGCTGAAAGTTCTTGAAGAAAAAGCATCTCATATCAGAATCATAGAATTGGCTTAAAGCCACAAGAGCATCTTCTTGAACATTCAACTGCAAGAGCTTGCGGATATTCCCATATGCTAAATCGAAGGAATCCCTCTCAATTGGACCCATAAGGTTTACATTGCCTCAGGCTACCAACATCTACTTTCTTCACAATCGGGAGTAAGTGAAGCTTTGCTACTTGATTCCATTTTGATACACCTATGACAAGATGGTGCATTATTCGGTGGTCCTCGACAAGCAAATACGAATGAGATGCACTATGAATGCATGAATTGCAGAAACTTAAGTTTTATGCAATGCGGGGATGTATGCAAATGACAATGATGCTTTATGCAAATGCAAGGTTAGAAAAAAAACTTTATTTGCGATAACTCAGGTTTCCTTTTTTGAAAGTACGGACCGTACACTGCTTCATATAGACCTAAGTAAGAAGAAAGCTACAGAGATAACTCTTTCTTTCCCTTTTTTTGAAATAAAGTGGGTCATATGTCGCTTTGTACGGAACGGCAAAAGAAAAGGCTACGATGGCAACCCTTTCTTTTCTTTCTTTTTTTTTGAAAATCTTTTTTTTTTAGGAAAGACATGTCTAAACTACAATGCAACACACAATTTGTATGTCCTCGTGTCCTACAAAGGTGGGAATCCTAAGTTCTAGGGCAACTTCAAAGGTTCCTCCCATGTAGTTCTAATTCACACCCTCACAATGGCTACCAGAGCTATAGAATCCTCATGCCGACATCCACAAATGTAGAGAACTACCAAGTGTGAAGCGTCATAAGAAAGCGTACTTTGGTTGAGACTTTCATGAGTATCAGGCAGACAAAGGTCTCGAATGACAGTCACTAATCGTCTCCACTCTCCTAGATGTTTGTTGGATCCGGGTATAGGAGCCCACTCATAACATACAAAATGTAAGGTGTGAAAGTGTGTGATTGAGGACATACTTTCTAAAATCTACCCTCCCCACCTGCAAGGAAAAAACCAGACCAGTCTAGATAGAAGCAAACAGTAACATGTCGTCTACCCTAAGGTTTAGTATCACTTCAAAACAAATGAATAACCAAAGTGTCATCAACAACCATATATAGCTTACCTCAAGAAAAGGAGCAGAGAAGAAGGGATTATAATAGATGGGGGAAAGCATGCATAATTACAAGCATATGAAGAAAGAAAAGGAAAAAGGTAAGGAAATGAAGAAGTAAAACGAAAAATAATTCAAATCAAACATTTTGAACCACACAACGGATTAATTAGGTTTGACCCACTTATTTTTTATTTATTTTTTTTAAAAAAAAAATTTTCCCAGATGGAGTCGCCACCATACTATACGCTAAAAAAGTCCCCGAGGGAGAACCTTCCTCGTTTACAACTTTTCTAAAAAAAAAATCTTTCAATGAAGCCGCCACTAACATTTATTAAGGAAAATATTAGGAAAACCTTTTGGAAAGCAATTGGTCTTTCGAAAACTTTGAGATGTAGGTTCGGGGGTCGGTTAGGTGTGGGGAAGGTATTAGCACCCCACACCTCCTTTCTACCGAAAGGGAACCATTAATTCGATGTGTGGTTTTGAAGTGTTTGATTTGAAATGAATCGTTCTACTTCTTTTCTTTTCCTTTTTATTTGAAAGAGTTTTTTTTTAGAAAACAAGGGAGAAAGAAATCTTTTTGGGATCTTTGAAAAGTGAAACTAAACTAAGATTTTTTAAAAGAGTGCTTGACGGGACGAGACCCGCTCCTACGTACCCTCAATGCGATGAGGGATCAATGCTACGTAGTTCTTGGTTCTTTAATCTTGAGAAAATCTGTGTTTTGTCTTTATCTTATCTTTTGGGTTTTGGAAATATGACTCAAGTGTTCATGAATACCAAACAAGCAATGGCTTCGAGTGGCGTTCATTATTAATCGGAAGAAAAGTGTTGGAACCGATAATCACGAGCAATTACTCAAGTGATTACTAGTTGCAACGCTTTTATTATCCTTTTTGAAATGATTTTGGAAAGGATGAGTCATAGTGATAATTACCACTAATGACTCATATTGTTTTTGAATTTTGAATTAATTTGCATTTGATTAAGGTGTGGGAGTTTTCGTGATAGTCAAACAAGCAAGGGCTTCGAGTGACTACCACTAGTAACTCCATCATTAACGATCAAACAAGCGACGGCTTTTCGAGTGATGGCTAATGATTTTGTTTATGAAAAATGCCTTAGGGTTTTTATTAGAAAACATTTGAATTTGGACTTGAAAAGAAAGTAGAACATTTACAAATCTTTTTATTCTAAACCAAGACGCAATAATGAAAGCATAGGCAAAGCAAACATGAAGAATATTTACAAGTTGCCATGAACAAATGAATACATGATTAAACAAACACATGAGTATATAAGCATGCAATTGGAGAATACAAGGCATAACATTATTTGAATGCATAATTAAATGCATGAGCATACAAGAGTGGAAAGTAATGCAGGGTATTATTGAATACATGAGTATTTGATTAATGAATGCATGGACATGTGAGGATGCATGGTTATTTAATTATGAATGGACATGTGAGAATGCAAGAAGTATAAACAAGTAAGGATGCATGAGGTACTAACAAGTGAGAGTGCAAATGAATATGCAAGAGATATGAATATATGAAAAGGCATGAAGGTTAAAACAAGAGAGTATGCAAGGGATACAAGCAAATGAGAATGCAAGGGGAGTGAATGAGGTTTTATTTAAGTGTAAGAATGTGAGAGTGTGTCATAAAAGTGGTAAGAATTTAGTTACCTTATTCTTAGGAAATGGTGAAATGTTTTGGTGTTTTTAGAGTCTTAGGAAAAAGTGGTAAAAAGTATTTTTGGGTTGATTTTGTAAACTAGAAAATGTTTTGGTCTTTTTGTAATTTAAGAAAGGTAAAAAGTAAAGGTAAATTATTAATGAAATGGTAACTTATTTAAGTGAAGGTGATGAATTATTTAAGTGAAGGTAAATGTTTTTACTATTTAGCAACACTTAGGTGAATGGTAAAAACTAAAAGGTAAAAAGTGAAAAACACAATTCACAACAATTAATTTACCAAACAAGATCAAACAACAAATTTGAGTAAGTAAATTGGTCACAAAAATGGCTTCATGGCCGAATCTACATATACACAATAATGCTCAACTTCAACAAATTTCTTGCAACCAAATCACCTCATTAGACACACATACATAAACCCTAAGATCTACACATGTATATCACACTCAAACAAGCATCATTTCATTATTTATTCAACTCACACAAAATCAAAGAAAATAAAAGATGATGAAACCCTAATTTAGGGACCCAAACCCTCAACCTCAACCTCATAAATCAAACCAAATCTCAACTTGCAAGTTATGACATGAACAATGGGATGCATATCTCATGTGGAAATTTTTATTCATGCAAAAATGACAAAATGTGTATGAAAAATGCAAGAACAATATGATGAAACACAAGAAACCTCTCTCAAGGCCAAGGGTTCACTTCAAGCACCCAAGGCTCCCAAAGTCCTTGACATAGTGCTTGAAATGAACCTCTAAGCCTCTTAGAGAGGAAAGAGGAGTAGAAGGGTGATTTACATGCTAGTAGTTAAAAATGCAAGAGATTAGGATATTTACCTCAAGATCAAAACTACACAAGAATAGATGAATGAAGATCAAGAACAAGTCAACAATAATCTTCACAAAAACACCAACAATGTCACGCAAACTTGAAGAAAGGAAGCTCCTTTATGGTGTGAAAATGGAACTAAGGGTGGAAGGAGGATGATATATGAATATGAAGTAGGTTTAAGGTGATTTGGTGGATGAAACTTGAAAAATGGATGGAAGGGAATGAGGGAGAGGGTTCGGCCTAGAGAGGAGGAAGAGAGGAGAAGTCTTTGTTCTAGGTTAGCAAAAATGAGAGTAATAGCCAAAAGATCCATGAGGTGAGGAAATGGGAAGTATTTATAGGGGTTTTTAGGTTTAAGGGTATTTTAGTCTTCTCATCTTTGATGGGCTCTAGGATTTGATTTTATTTTTGAATGGATGGCTAGGATTATTAGTCACATGGATTAGGGGTATTTAGAAAACACAAGTGTGTGAGGAGGTGGGGTGAAGGTGGCGCATGCATGAACAAAAAAGAAGGAAAAAATTGTGAACAAAAATCTAATTTTGGAATGGTGATTCATATGGGAAGGATCTAGAATAGGGTTAAGGGTATTATGGTGAGGGAATGTTATCAAAAGGAAAGATGACATTTGTTGGTGGAGAGGTTAGTAAAGTGTGTGGAATAATTTACCAAAATGGGCAAAAGTGAAGATAAGATCAAATCAAAACTTGGTGAATAAGAAAAGAAGTGTGTAGAAGAATTTTGAGAGAGAGAGAGGGGGTATGTGGCGCATGATCAGCTGATCATGGAGGGAGAAAAATAAAAAAAATGCTTGTTTTTGGTATTTTGTCTTATTGAGGACACTTCCTATTTTTTGATTTTGAAATTTGAATTTTTGGACATGCAAAATGGGAATGCACCTATTGAAAATGTGTTACATGTTTTTGGGCACCATAAAATAGCCTCCCCAATTATTCTAGACAAACAAAAATTGTCTTTTAATAATTGGGGAATTTTTAATGGTCTTTTAGCATTTTTATGCAATAAAAAATAGGGAAAATGCATTTTAATTATTTTGGACTAAGATATTCTCTCTAAAAATTGTACAAAAATTATCTTGGATAAAAGAAAAATGTACTTTTGGTATGTGCATACTTTTGACGAAAATTATCCTGTTGCGAAAAATGACCAAAATGCCCCTTACCCTAAAAAATCCTAGTTCGTCCAAAAAGTGCATTTCAACTCCAAAAAAAAAAAATTAGAAACTTTGAAATGACTTTTAGGACCCTAAATGCAATGCATGATGCTTTTTACTTTTCTAAATTTGATTATTTTTGGGGAAAATTAGGGTTTTGACCTAGGCCGGACAAAATTGGGGTATGACAGATAGTGATGTAGTGATTAATAGAAAGGAAGTCTCTGCCTCTTTGTGGAAATAAATCAAGGCTAGAGGGTCTTTCTTAGCCCAAAATCAAGAGCAAGATGGATTAAGGAAGGGGATATGAATTCTAAATATTTTCACTCGGTGATGAGGTATAGAAGAAGAAGGTGTAATGTTGTGATCTTAAGGGAGACGGGGGAGTTAGTGGAAGAGGTGGAAGAAGTGAAGAGCATTGTGAATCGTCACTTTGAGAAGTGCTTCACAGAGTCACACTATAATCGCCCCACTTTAGGGGGGATTCACTTCGATTCCTTATTGTCGTCGGAGTCTGAGTCATTAATTCAACCATTCACCGAGGAAGAGATTAGATCGGGAGTTTGGGATTGTGATGGAGATAAGAGCCCGAGACCGGAAGGGTTCAACCTCAACTTTATCAAATCTTGTTGGAGTATATTGAAAGATGATGTGGTGAGTTTCTTCAATGAATTTTATGTTAACGCTTTTCTCCCTAAAGCGATCATAGCTTCTTTTATTGCCTTGGTTCCAAAAAACGATAATCCGCAAGGATTGGGAGAGTTTAGGCCCATTTGCTTGATAGGGTGTTTGTACAAAATCTTGGCAAAAGTTTTGGCTTGCCGCCTAAAGAAAGTGATTCCTAGTATAATTTCCAATCAACAATCTGCTTTCATAGAAGAGAGACAAATACTTGATGGGGTTGTTGTTGTTAATGAATTGGTCGATTATGCACGGCGCCAAAAGGAAGATTGTTTGATGTTTACTTGATGGGGTTTTTTTTTTTTTTTAGATTCTTGAGTGATCAATTCAAGCGTCCTATTGTGATGACTACTTAGCCTTCTATATTTTTGAAAAAGCATTTAAATGAGCACTTGGGGTCTTGTGAGAAAAAGATAAAAGAAATACCGGCGTCTTTGGCGATAAAATGGGCACTTAGCGCGCAAAAAGCGGTAAAATGCCCAGGTTGCCTAAAACCTGTAATCCTCAAACGAACTCTTGGCGAATCCGAGTTTGCACGCGGCTTGGAGGAGCACGTTTCCTGAAATCTTTGGTCTTTCGAGCGACCGGGGGGATCGTTATCAGCTCCGGAACTGATATACAGATCAATCTACGGCGTCCACTATATCTTAGGCTGATACAACTATTCCGTTGCGCCTCGCATGGGGCTGCGGTCCATCGCGTTGCTCGTATACGATGTGAGACCTCTCTTTTGCACACTTGGGCGCTCTTTTCCTTCTTTTTGCGCTTGGCGCTTTTTTTCTTTTTCGTTTTTTTTTCCTTTCTGATTTTTTTCTCCTTTTGCGTGCTTGGACACTCTCTTTTCTTTTTCTCCTTTCTCTTTCTTCCTTTCTGATCTTTTCTTCTTTTGCGTGCTTGGGCGCTCTCTCTTTTTCCTTTGTGCGCTTGGCCGCTCTTTTTTCTTTTTTTCTCAATCTTTCTTTCTAATCTCTCCACTGAGGGAGTTCCTTCTGAAATCGAACATTAACACCGAAGTACCTATCCATCCTTTGTACCTGCAAGTAAGATGAACAAACGCATGCCATGCAAATGCCATGATTGCTATTTTCTTTTTCTTTTTCTCATGGTGAATGTAATGCAAACGCCTGAATTTTCTTTACTTTATGATGCATGACTGATGAGTGTATGATTTTATGCTTGATGCATGTAATGCATGACTCTTTTCTTTTTTTTTTTCTTTTTTTTTTTAAATATATATATTTTTGCTCTTTTGCTCTTTTGGCTTTTCTTTTCTTTGCCCGATCAACTCGGAACTTGTATCATGGGACACCACAACCATCTGTGATAATACTTTGGGAGCCAGTTCGTCTTCTTGTTCTAACGCAACCAGGACTCCTTATTTGATTTTTGTGAGTTTACTTGACTAAAAGATCGTCTTTTTTTTTTTTTTTGTTATTTTCAAAAATTTCGCAATGATCTTAATGCTCTGACTTATGCACATTTCCATGACTTATCTATCATCTACCATAAAACGTAGTTTTAAAGCAGAAATGAAAAGAAAGCAACAAACTGATAAAGTGAAAAATTTGGACTTTTATTCATATGGAAGTCAGACGTGCAGAATGTCACGCTGACTGAAAGGAGTACATTGGAAATTTTTCTGAAACTAAAAAAAAAAGAAAAATGGACGCAGTAGATCTTATGAATATTCTTTGTCTCTGGAGCATTTGATACTAACTGCTCATACTTATAACTTTGATCACCCTTTTATCCAAGCTTTTGAAGACGCTGCTTGCCTCTTTTAACGCCTTAAGTCCAACTTTTCTGACCCTAATTTTTGCCTGGATCGCCCTTTTGGGTTTTCAATCCACCGGGTCGCTCAATTTTGCCTAGGTCGCCCTCTCGGGTTTTCAACCTAGCGAGCTAATTCTTGTTTGGCTCATCTTTCTCTTTTTTCCTTTTACTTTTCTCAGGCGTAATACTTCTTGACTGAATCTGAATTGACTGGGTTTCTGAGTTCTTCACCATCCATGCTGGTGAGTATTAATGCTCCTCCAGAGAAGGCTTTCTTTACCACATATGGTCCGTCATAGGTAGGGGTCCATTTCCCACGAGGGTCACTTTGAATAGGCAGAATCTTTTTGAGCACAAGGTCTCCCTCGCTGAATTCTCGGTGACGAACTTTCTTGTCAAATGCTGTTTTCATCCTTTGCTGGTACAACCGACCATGACACGTAGCTGCAATTCTCTTCTCTTCAATGAGATTCAACCCGATCTAGACGAGTTTGCACCCATTCAGCCTCTTCTAACTTGGCTTCCATGAGCACTCTGAGAGATGGTATCTCAACCTCAATAGGAAGAACTGCTTCTGACCCATACACTAGAGAGAAAGGGGTTGCCCCGGTCGAAGTGCGTGATGAAGTCACGATACCTGCAAAGCAAAGGGAAGCATTTCGTGCGATCCTTGTAAGTCACTACCATTTTCTCACAATTCTCTTGATATTCTTGTTGGCGCTTCAACCGCCCCATTCATCTTTGGACGGTATGGAGAGGAATTGTGATGCTTAATCTTAAACTCTGTGCACAACTCTTTCATCATTTTACTATTCAGATTGCTACCATTGTCTGTGATGATTTTATCTGGGAGACCATAGCGACACACCAGGTCCTTCTTTACAAACTTGGCAACCACGGAACTAGTTATGCTGGAATATGAGGCGGCTTCAACCCATTTAGTGAAGTAATCAATTGCAACTAGAATGAAGCGGTGCCCATTTGACGCCTTGGGCTCTATGGGACCAATGACATCCATGCCCCACATTGAAAATGGCCAAGATGCGGTCAAGACATTTAACGAAGCCGGTTGAACATGAATATGATCAGCATAAATCTGACATTTGTGGCACTTCCTCACAAAACTAGTAGTGATCACCTTCCATCCGCGGCCAAGAATAACCAAAATTTCTTAATATCTTTCTTGCCATAGTATGCCCACTGGAATGAGTCCCGAATGTTCCTTCATGCACCTCTCTCATGATCTTTTCTGCTTCCTCCTTGGCCACACACCTAAGGAGTACTTTATCATGGTTCCTCTTGTAAAGTACTTCACCGCTCAAGAAGAAATTCATTGACAACCTTCTAAGTGTTCTTTTATCATTTCTCGATGCCCCGGAGGATACTCTGCTCCGGATGTACGCTTGCTTGATGTCATGGTACCAAGGCTTATCATCTTCTTCATCTTCAATTGCTTTGCAGGAGAGTGGTGATAATGTCTTTGGCAAACTTCGATGTTTGAATTCGATATGGGTCAAGTTCTTATCACAACTGACATTAAACATTGAAGACAAAGTAGCTAGTGCATCGGCCAGCTGATTCTCTCTGCGAGGCAGATGCTGAAATGTGATTTCTTCAAAGGGTTCAACCAATTCTCGGATATAATCCCTATAGAGTATCAACTCGGGATCTCTGGCCTCCCAATCTCCATTCATTTGATGAATGACTAGAGCTGAGTCTCCGTACACATCTAGTCTTTTGACTTTCCAATCTAGAGCTGCCTGAATACCTAGAATACATGTTTCGTACTCTGCAATATTGTTCGTGACATAGAAACTTAGTCTAGTGGTGACTGGTATGAAACGATTGTCAGGGGAAATCAACATCGCCCGACTCAGTGCCCATAATCATTTGGAAGCACCGTCGAATACTACTCTCCACCTTTCGTTCTCTGGGGACTTTCCTTCTTCAAACAGAGCCATAATGTCCTCATCTGGGAAATCACATTGCATTGACTGATAATCTTCAATAGGCTGATGTGCCAGGTATTCGGCCAACGCACTACCTTTTATGGCCTTTTGAGTGACATAAAGAAGATCATATTTTGACAACTGCATCTGCCATCTGGCGATTCTTCCCGTGGCGCGAGTGCTTCTCGAAGATATACTTGATAGGATCCATCTTTGACACTAACCAAGTGGTATGACTTAACATGTACTGCCTTAAACGGTGAGCAGCCCAAGCCAAGGCACAACAAGTCTTTTCTAGTAGTGAGTACCTCGTTTCACAGTCAGTGAACTTCTTGCTCAGATAATAAATTGCATGCTCTTTCTTGCCAGTTTCGTCATGTTGTCCTAGCACACAACCCATCGAACTTTCTAACACAGTCAGATACAAGATCAAAGGTCTGCCATGCACTGGAGGCATTAAAATAGGTGGATTCTGCAAGTGTTTCTTAATCTTCTCAAAAGCTTCTTGGCAGTCATCATTCCACTTAGTCTCTTGATTCTTGCACAGCAATTTGAAAATCGGCTCACATGTGGCGCTTAATCGGAAGATAAACTCGAAATATAGTTCAATCTTCCAAGAAAACCCCAACTTCTTTCTCTCGTTCTAGGAGCGAGCATTTCGAGAATTGCACGTGCTTTGTCCGGGTCCACCTCTATCCTTTTTGAGTGACGATAAACCCTAACAGCTTTTCCCGACCTCACCCCGGCGTGCACTTGGCCGGTTTAACTCGAGCTTGAACTTTCTCAACCGCTCAAGAGCTTCGCAAGTTAACAATATGTTCCTCATCGCTTTTGGACTTTGCAATCATATCATCCACATAGACCTCTATTTCTTTGTGCATCATGTCATGAAACAATGTGACCATAGCCCTTTGATAGGTAGCACCGCAAGCTTTTTCAAACCGAACGGCATGACTTTATAACGTAACGCCCCCAAAGCGGTCGTAAAAGTCGTCTTCTCCATATCCTCAGGAGCCATTTTAATCTGATTATAACCCGAATACCCGTCCATGAAGGAGAAAAGGGAGTGCTGTGCTGTGCTATCTACTAGGACATCAATATGAGGCAAGGGAAAGTCATCTTTGGGATCGCCCGATTCGGATCTCTCTCAGAATCAACGCACATTCTAACTTTCCCATCCTTTTTGGGCACGCACAATGTTAGCAACCCATCGTGGGTATTTAGCTACGGCTAGGAAACCAAATCAAACCTGTTTCTTCACTTCATCTCTGATCTTTAAAGACATCTCAGGCTTCATCCTCCTTAACTTCTGTTTAACCGGAGAGCACTCAGGCTTGACTGGCAACTTATGCACCACTATATCTGTATCTAATCCGGGCATATCCTCATACGACCATGCAAAGACGTCAACATAATCACGCAGGAGTTGGACCAACCTCTCATATTCCCCTTTTTTCATTGACGTGCCAACCTTAACTTCTTTCTTTTCACCCTCTGTGCCTAAATTGACGGTCTCAACAGTTTCCTCATATGGTAGAATAACCTTTTCTTCTTGCTCAACCATTCTCATCAATTCTGGAGGAGTCTCCCAGTCATCCTCAACATCCTTCTCAGCTTGATTAACGGGGTAATCGAAATTAACATATGAACCATTGGCATTACTATTTCCAGAGACATTCATTTTTGATCTGCATTTGCGGGAATAGAAAAGCAATGAACAAGCAAAAATGGAGACACAAAATGAAGACACAAAAAGCAATTTTTATTCATTTGAAAATTCAAAACTACATTTTATTGGTAGATGATATTTTAAAAGAAAACATGCATGCCCTTATGAAAATGTCCTAAGGCCTTGGGCAGAGCCAAAGGATTTGCATTACAAAAATCATTACTTTGAAATGAAAACAACAGGGAAATCGACGATCTTCCAGTTGCCAACTTCTTCTCCTGCCACACTTCGACAAACCATATCCCGACCCCCTTCAGACTTAGAACTATCCATGATGGCAGCTATCTGATTGTATTGCTCATCCTCCTCACCCCATCCTGTGGGCTGGATATCTTCAATTCGGATTCGAGCACTCTCGGGAGCATCATATCTGACCAAATAGTCAAATTTTCCGCTAGGCTCTCCTAGGGTGTCCCAACATCCTTTTTTTGCAGGCAAGGCTGTTATGTCCTCAATGATTTCTTCTTTGCATGAGAAAGGAACTGGGTCTTCAGTGACTGTTGGTTGAGTACTGACTTGAACCATTCTTGGATCGAGTTGCCTGCAATTTCAATTGGCTTTTGGCCTCCCCACCACTGTCTCAACATAGGTCAACACTTCATCCCCATACCATGAGTTCCTACCGACCATGTATCGATCCATCAAGTCCTCGCAAGATCCTCTTGAAGGTTTCACAATCTCCCACACACAAAGAGTCAGTCGCACCCTTCCTCATGGCAACACCCTTCTTTAACAACCTCACCGGCATAATTCAAATGTAAATGACACCGAGAGGAGTCTTGATCTCGTGCACTTCCTTTACCAATCGCCCAACAGAACTTTCTATAGCGTTGGTAGCTGGCCTCTGATGACCCGGCAACGGGTTAGTGGTAATATTTGGATCCTCTTGCTTGAAAGTTATGCCTTTTGCATCTATCAAATCTTGTACCACTATCTTGAAGGCTTTGCAGTCTTCCACAACATGCCCCACGGCTCCTTCATGGAAAGCACAAAGTTATTGGGATTGTACCCTTTAAAGTAAGGTGGCCGGACGGTGTTTCATGGGTCTTGTGTTGATGAGCTTGTTGGTGATGAGGTAGTTAAAAAGGTCTGTGTAGGACATGGGAATTGGGTCAAAGGTTCTGTTTTGGTAGGTCTTTTGGTAGTTGTTTTGACTGGTGTTTTGGAATGGACGGACTGTCTGTGCGGGGGTGGGAACTGGAAAATATTGGGTGGCTGATATGGTGGGTTGATGGTGATGGCATTGGTTTCTCCTTCCTTCTTTTTGGGAAAGCCGAGAATGACTTTTTCGGGGTTTGCATTCTCGGTGAATCCTCGTGCGATCTTTCCACTTCTCAATCCACTTTCCAACCTCTCTCCCACAATAACCAAATCAAAAGTTGGACGAGACACTCACCGATCAAAGCGGTCATAATACAACGACGGCAAGGTTTCCATGAACATAGAAACCAACTCTTTGTCCAAAGAAAGGGGTGTAACTTGCGCTGACCAAAGCCTCCACCTCTGGGCATACTCCTTGAATGATTCAACGTCTTTCTTACTCATGTTCTGCACTGTGTGTCCGATCCGGCGCCATATCCGCATTGTATTGATATTGCTTGAGAAAAGCATCCGCCAAATCCTTCCAAAGAACGGATTTGAGATGGCTCTAACTTCATGTACCAATTAAGAGATGCCCTGCTAAGTCAGTCTTGGAAGCAATGGATTAACAACTTGTCATCCCGGAGTAAGTAGACATTTTCTGAGACATCGTCGGATGACTCTTTGGGCAAGTAGCACCTCTATACTTGTCAAAGTCGGGAACCTTGAACTTTGGGGGTAGCACCACATCGGGGATAAGGCATAAATCTCTAGCCTCTTTAGCTCTGAAGCCAAAACCTTCAACCATCCTTAGCCTTTCTTCTAACATTTGGAATTGTTCCTTGATGCATTGCTGCTCGTGAGAAAAACCCGGGAGAATTGCTTACAACATATTGCGGTGGCGACGCTTGAGTCATCGAGCACGGGGATAAGCGAGTTGCGGACACGAAGCCCCGAGTCCGCGGAAAAACAAACGGTGTAGTGAGATTCTCGATGAGTGAGTGGTGGAGGTATAACAATTGGATGGGGAATCGGACCGGGGTTCAAGTGATTACTCTTTCCGTCCAATGGACATTGGTCAGTACATTCTCAACTGTCGACACAGGACCAGCATCCTGATTTGCTTCTTGACTTGGGGGAGTGTATCCCAAAGGAAGGCCGTAGGCAGGCCACTGGGTAGTCTGAAAGTCATTCCCATCTTTCAAGGACAACAAAAGCCTCATCACCTCGCTCATCTGCGCTTTTAAAAGCATTCATCTCATTCCTCATTTCAGGATCACTCTGACTGGAGCTACCAGGAGCTGACTGGTTCTGATTCTGTACCGTGAGGGTTGGGTTTGCTCCACTTCCATTTGCTGAGTCTGGAATAGGAGGATTCTGATTCTCTGCTGCTGGCTGAGGTGGATCGATATCTGCTAAGATTGCCATCCCTCTGGCCTGTGAGCGTGTCCAATACCGATGTTGTCGCACCAGCTTGCCTTTTTTGTTTATTTAGACTTTTATTATATAAGAGTGAAAAAGGAAAAATGCATGAATGAATGCATGAATGTATGCATAATGTTTGCTCGACGTCAAGAACCACGTAATGCCTCATCTTGTCTTAGGTGCGTCAACTTTCCTTCCTTTCTCTTTTCTTCTCTTTTTTTTTTTTTTTTTATTCATTTTATTTTTCTCTTTTTTTTATATTATTTATTATCACCTTTTTTATTATTCTTTTTTCTTAGAAAGTGAAAGGAACGAGGAATCAAAGTAGCAAACCAAACACTTCATTCATCAAGGACAAAGAGCTTCAACGACTTTTGCCAAGGGAAAAGGTGGTACCATATTCATAATGAAATAAAGTAAAGGAATACAATACTTGTAATACAATATTCGAGTAAATGCTTTATGTAAAGAAGTACATCTAATCAACTCGATTACAAATGGCTTTAAATTCTTCATCTCTCTTCCTTTTCTTGTTGACTCTTGCTCCCTGAGATTGTTCCCTGAACTCCACGACCAATGCCCGGCAATACTTCACAAGCTTGTACACCTCAGGAGGGGTGTTGAAGAAACACATTTCGGCCTCAGCTGCCCTTAGATTTCTGGGAACTCCTGCCATAGCTTGACTAGCCAGTTCGGATAACTTGGAGAATTTGTTCTTCCACATCTGGATTTCCTCTTTTAGCTCTTTAATGACCTCTTGCTCCTCAATTTTCCCTATCAATTCCGAAGCGCTCTTTCCAATCTCGACTCTCACTCGAACTTGCTGTAGGCCTCCTCCAGACTGCGAAGGTTACCTTTTAATTCACCAAATATTTCTCTTTCAAAACTCAAGGCTTGCTGATATTCCTTGAGGATCTCCTCAACAGTATTTTTCTCTCGCTCGAGGTTCCTAAGCTGACTCTTCAACTCCCTCACCAAGTGTGATTCTTGCTCTGATGATGGGCTAGTGTCTTCCACTCTTGGGCCTCCTCAGCGCCTTCCTTGCTTTCTGTTTTGTACTACGGAGTTCTTCTCTCCTGCTCTTTCGAAATCCCTCAGGCCTCTATCTTGCTTTGTTCTTCTCTCTTGAATCGTTTGACACTCTCTTCCACAAATGGTCATCTTGATAGCATTTTCTTCCTCTAACCTTTCCTTCTCTAGAGTCATCTCTTCTAACTTGGCCTGCAAGGCTCTCTTCTCTTCTTCTACCTTTGCTAAAGTGAATTTGGCTTCATTCAACTCCTCATAAGTAGTAGGACATAGGGTTCGGAATCTCCTCCTCAAGGGTAAGCATCCGCTCGACTCGGTGATCTCACACTTTGAAGTTTGTCCTTAAGCCATTGATTGAAGGTGACGTCACTAGTTCTTTTGACAATTCTTCACTTCCTTTTTGCAATCGCGATTCCCATGATCGTTGAACTCTTGAAGCAAATCACCGCATTTAGGCATCCCCTTATAGAGGTAAACACGGGGACAAAGATGCTTTCGGAGAGTGAGTTCTTCATCTGCAACCGAGTTGTCTTAAAGTCAATGAAGGGTTATAGTTGATACACCCTTGAGTCCCCATGAGAGGCACATTCTGAAAGCTTCCGCAACTGAACAACACCATAGGTCTGTCATTCCAACATGCCGCGGTATACCATCGAATTTGGAGATCATTAAGGTTTTTCAGGAACTCAAACCATTCTGAAGTAACTCTGACTTTCACCTCACAACTTAGAGCATAGGAAATTAACTCTTTGACATCTAGAGACGGTTATGGACCACATGAAGAATAAGCCGTGCATAGAGGACGTGAAAATGTAAATGCATATTTTCTTTGTGCAGGCCCGATCGTGGCGAGTGTGAAGGCATGATACGTGTTAGCAAGAATAGCAGGCACGGGATTGATAGGGTTCTTGGCATCTTTGAAGGCTAAGAACGCACCAATTGCATCTTCATCAATATACTTCTCTATTTGAGGGAAAAGAATGACCCCAAATATGGTAAGAGCTAGTACCAACTTGAATGGACCAGAGCATAAGATTGCATTAGATCTTCGAAGTACTCTTGTGGATACCCGGCTACACCATTTCTTTTCAGCTTCTGTAACTTCAACTGATCCTTACCAATCCTCAACAACGTTGCTAACCTCTCATCAGTGTAATACAGTCCCTGGAATTGATAGGGTCTTGCATGAGACCGGGAGAATCCCAAAAGCTGCTCATACTCTTCTAATGTGGGCGAAAGCTGAAAGTTCTTGAAGAAAAAGCATCTCATATCAGAATCATAGAATTGGCTTAAAGCCACAAGAGCATCTTCTTGAACATTCAACTGCAAGAGCTTGCGGATATTCCCATATGCTAAATCGAAGGAATCCCTCTCAATTGGACCCATAAGGGCTGCACATTGCCTCAGGCTACCAACATCTACTTTCTTCACAATCGGGGAGTAAGTGAAGCTTTGCTACTTGATTCCATTTTGATACACCTATTACAAGATGGTGCATTATTCGGTGGTCCTCGACAAGCAAATACGAATGAGATGCACTATGAATGCATGAATTGCAGAAACTTAAGTTTTATGCAATGCGGGGATGTATGCAAATGACAATGATGCTTTATGCAAATGCAAGGTTAGAAAAAAAAACTTTATTTGCGATAACTCAGGTTTCCTTTTTTTGAAAGTACGGACCGTACACTGCTTCATATAGACCGGTAAGAAGAAAGCTACAGAGATAACTCTTTCTTTCCCTTTTTTTGAAATAAAGTGGGTCATATGTCGCTTTGTACGGAACGGCAAAAGAAAAGGCTACGATGGCAACCCTTTCTTTTCTTTCTTTTTTTTTGAAAATCTTTTTTTTTTAGGAAAGACATGTCTAAACTACAATGCAACACACAATTTGTATGTCCTCGTGTCCTACAAAGGTGGGAATCCTAAGTTCTAGGGCAACTTCAAAGGTTCCTCCCATGTAGTTCTAATTCACACCCTCACAATGGCTACCAGAGCTATAGAATCCTCATGCCGACATCCACAAATGTAGAGAACTACCAAGTGTGAAGCGTCATAAGAAAGCGTACTCTGGCTGAGACTTTCATGAGTATCAGACAGACAAAGGTCTCGAATGACAGTCACTAATCGTCTCCACTCTCCTAGATGTTTGTTGGATCCGGGTATAGGAGCCCACTCATAACATACAAAATGTAAGGTGTGAAAGTGTGTGATTGAGGACATACTTTCTAAAATCTACCCTCCCCACCTGCAAGGAAAAAACCAGACCAGTCCAGATAGAAGCAAACAGTAACATGTCGTCTACCCTAAGGTTTAGTATCACTTCAAAACAAATGAACTAACCTAAGGTGTCATCAACAACCATATATAGCTTACCTCAAGAAAAGGAGCAGAGAAGAAGGGATTATAATAGATGGGGGAAAGCATGCATAATTACAAGCATATGAAGAAAGAAAAGGAAAAAGGTAAGGAAATGAAGAAGTAAAACGAAAAATAATTCAAATCAAACATTTTGAACCACACAACGGATTAATTAGGTTTGACCCACATATTTTTTTTTTTTTTTTTAAAAAAAAAATTTTCCCCAGTGGAGTCGCCACCGCTATACCTGAAAAGTCCCAGGAGAACCTTCCTCGTTTACAACTTTTCTAAAAAAATCTTTCAATGAAGCCGCCACTAACATTTATTAAGGAAAATATTAGGAAAACCTTTTGGAAAGCAATTGGTCTTTCGAAAACTTTGAGATGTAGGTTCGGGGGTCGGTTAGGTGTGGGGAAGGTATTAGCACCCCACACCTCCTTTCTACCGAAAGGGAACCATTAATTCGATGTGTGGTTTTGAAGTGTTTGATTTGAAATGAATCGTTCTACTTCTTTTCTTTTCCTTTTTATTTGAAAGAGTTTTTTTAGAAAACAAGGGAGAAAGAAATCTTTTGGGATCTTTGAAAAGTGAAACTAAACTAAGATTTTTAAAAGAGTGCTTGACGGACGAGACCCGCTCTCCTACGCACCCTCAATGCGATGAGGGATCAAAGCTACGTAGTTCTTGGTTCTTTAATCTTGAGAAAATCTGTGTTTTGTCTTTATCTTATCTTTTGGGTTTTGGAAATATGACTCAAGTGTTCATGAATACCAAACAAGCAATGGCTTCGAGTGGCGTTCATTATTAACTTGAAAGAAAAGTGTTGGAACCGATAATCAGTCGAGCAATTACTCAAGTGATTACTAGTTGCAATGTTTTATTATCCTTTTTTGAAATGATTTTGGAAAAGGATGAGTCATAGTGATAATTACCACTAATGACTCATATTGTTTTTGAATTTTGAATTAATTTGCATTTGATTAAGGTGTGGGAGTTTTCGTGATAGTCAAACAAGCAAGGGCTTCGAGTGACTACCACTAGTAACTCCATCATTAACGATCAAACAAGCGGCGGCTTGAGTGATGGCTAATGATTTTGTTTATGAAAAATGCCTTCGGTTTTTATTAGAAAACATTTGAATTTGGACTTGAAAAGAAAGTAGAACATTTACAAATCTTTTTATTCTAAACCA
Organism: Oxytropis ochrocephala; assembly: GCA_020916435.1. NCBI lineage: Eukaryota > Viridiplantae > Streptophyta > Magnoliopsida > Fabales > Fabaceae > Oxytropis > Oxytropis ochrocephala. Next base: position 70,597,335 of record CM037091.1, on the reverse strand, counting down.
AGACGCAACAATGAAAGCATAGGCAAAGCAAACATGAAGAATATTTACAAGTTGCCATGAACAAATGAATACATGATTAAACAAACACATGAGTATATAAGCATGCAATTGGAGAATACAAGGCATAACATTATTTGAATGCATAATTAAATGCATGAGCATACAAGAGTGGAAAGTAATGCAGGGTATTATTGAATACATGAGTATTTGATTAATGAATGCATGGACATGTGAGGATGCATGGTTATTTAATTATGAATGGACATGTGAGAATGCAAGAAGTATAAACAAGTAAGGATGCATGAGGTACTAACAAGTGAGAGTGCAAATGAATATGCAAGAGATATGAATATATGAAAAGGCATGAAGGTTAAAACAAGAGAGTATGCAAGGGATACAAGCAAATGAGAATGCAAGGGAGTGAATGAGGTTTTATTTAAGTGTAAGAATGTGAGAGTGTGTCATAAAAAGTGGTAAGAATTTAGTTACCTTATTCTTAGGAAATGGTGAAATGTTTTGGTGTTTTTAGAGTCTTAGGAAAAAGTGGTAAAAAGTATTTTTGGGTTGATTTTGTAAACTAGAAAATGTTTTGGTCTTTTTGTAATTTAAGAAAGGTAAAAAGTAAAGGTAAATTATTAATGAAATGGTAACTTATTTAAGTGAAGGTGATGAATTATTTAAGTGAAGGTAAATGTTTTTACTATTTAGCAACACTTAGGTGAATGGTAAAAACTAAAAGGTAAAAGTGAAAAACACAATTCACAACAATTAATTTACCAAACAAGATCAAACAACAAATTTGAGTAAGTAAATTGGTCACAAAAATGGCTTCATGGCCGAATCTACATATACACAATAATGCTCAACTTCAACAAATTTCTTGCAACCAAATCACCTCATTAGACACACATACATAAACCCTAAGATCTACACATGTATATCACACTCAAACAAGCATCATTTCATTATTTATTCAACTCACAAAATCAAAGAAAATAAAAGATGATGAAACCCTAATTTAGGGACCCAAACCCTCAACCTCAACCTCATAAATCAAACCAAATCTCAACTTGCAAGTTATGACATGAACAATGGGATGCATATCTCATGTGGAAATTTTTATTCATGCAAAAATGACAAAATGTGTATGAAAAATGCAAGAACAATATGATGAAACACAAGAAACCTCTCCTCAAGGCCAAGGGTTCACTTCAAGCACCCAAGGCTCCCAAAGTCCTTGACATAGTGCTTGAAATGAACCCTCTAAGCCTCTTAGAGAGGAAAGAGGAGTAGAAGGGTGATTTACATGCTAGTAGTTAAAAAATGCAAGAGATTAGGATATTTACCTCAAGATCAAAACTACACAAGAATAGATGAATGAAGATCAAGAACAAGTCAACAATAATCTTCACAAAAACACCAACAATGTCACGCAAACTTGAAGAAAGGAAGCTCCTTTATGGTGTGAAAATGGAACTAAGGGTGGAAGGAGGATGATATATGAATATGAAGTAGGTTTAAGGTGATTTGGTGGATGAAACTTGAAAAATGGATGGAAGGGAATGAGGAGAGGGTTCCGGCCTAGAGAGGAGGAAGAGAGGAGAAGTCTTTGTTCTAGGTTAGCAAAAATGAGAGTAATAGCCAAAAGATCCATGAGGTGAGGAAATGGGAAGTATTTATAGGGGTTTTTAGGTTTAAGGGTATTTTAGTCTTCTCATCTTTGATGGGCTCTAGGATTTGATTTTATTTTTGAATGGATGGCTAGGATTATTAGTCACATGGATTAGGGGTATTTAGAAAACACAAGTGTGTGAGGAGGTGGGGTGAAGGTGGCGCATGCATGAACAAAAAAGAAGGAAAAAATTGTGAACAAAAATCTAATTTTGGAATGGTGACACTACAAGAAATTCAAGATTTTCCGGCGGACCTAAGCCGCCGGTAAATCCCAAAATCCGCCGGTAAGTTACTGTTTCCGGCGGATCTTACCGGCGGATTTTCCGCCGGTTAAACCGTCGTACGTAACACTTACCGGCGGAAAAAGCCAGAATCGCTGCGGGGGTATTTCCGCGGACCTAAGCCGCTAATTGCGGGAGTATTTCGTGGAAAAAGCCACGGTAATATTTTTTTTTTTTTTTTATATTAAAGCCGCCGGTAATAACACATTTCCGCCGGTAATATTTTCTTTTTTTTTTTTTTAAATATAAAAGCCGCCGGTAATAACACTTTTTCCGCCGGTAATATTTTCTTTTTTTTTTTTTTTTTTTATGTAAAAGCCGCCGGTAATAAAACGTTTCCGCCGGTATTATTTTTTTTTTTTTTAAATATAAAAGCCGCCGGTAATTAATATAAGCCGCCGGTAATATATATATTTTTTTTTAAAAAAAACGTTTTTAAAAATTTATTTTAATTTTAAATTTTTTATATTTAAATATTTTAAAAGTAAAACGGTTTTTAATATTTAAATTTATAATTTAAATATAAAAATTTAAAATTAAAATTAATTTTTAAAAACGTTTTAAAATTAATTTATTTTCAAATTATTAAATTAATTTATAATTTAAATTTATAATATTTAAATATTTTAAAAGTAAAAACGGTTTTTAATATTAAAATTATAAATTAATTTAATAATTTGAAAATAATATTTAAATTTTAAAATCTCTTTTAACAATTTGAAATTTATTTCTAAAAAGTATTTGAAAATGTAATTTTAAATATTTTAAAAGTAAATTATTAAAATTTGAAAATTATTTTAAATACATCAAATAAGATTTAGTATATTATTTTATATCACATAATATTTATTATGTCAAATAATATTTACTATCACATAATATTTATTAACTATATTAATGTTCTTCTCAAAAAAATAACCCCAATTAACATTGTTCAAAAAATAATCATGTTAATATATTACATACCATAAACTCCAATTTTATTTTAAATAACATCTAATCTAAATATTATACAAAATATTTAAAATATATATTGTATAAGTACTAACCAAGAATGCCGAGAAGATTCGACTTTACGCTAATAGTAGTATTAATTATAATAATTCTAATTATAAATACTAAATTTAATTAGATTAATACTAAATTTTCCCTATTTTACTAAATAATATTAGTTCTAGTAATAGTAATTTCAATTCTAATTATTTAACTACCACCAAATCAAAACCAAATAGTAATTACTAACCCAGTAATGCAGAGAAGTCTCGAGACTTGGCGTTAATAGCTTCGACGAACTGAATCCGTAGTGCAAAAACTCTCCAACTTCAACTAGCAGTGCAGAGAAGTCTCAAACTTTCCTCCAAACTCAAGCCATTTCTAAATAAATAATATCAGAATCAATAAGTACAAACGCATATTAATACAATCTGTCAAAATAAACTATATTATGTTAAGAACATACCTTCAGTAGAAAAAAGAGAAAGATTTTGATACAACCTAAGAAGAACAAATGACACAATTTCGGAGAAATTAAGAAGAAGGAGAAGTGAGAAGTGAGAAGTGAGAAGTGAGAAGTGAAGAAGTATGAAGAGAAGAAAAGAATCGGTTGTATAAGTATTTGGAGAGTGCAACGGTTAGAATTTGAAATAATTTGAAATAATGACATACCGGCGGAAATGTTAGCATACCGGCGGATTTATGACCGTTATAAATTAATGGTCAGCGCAATTTACGAGCCGCTTACCGGCGGACTCTATACATTACCGGCGGAAAAAATGACTTACCGGCGGATATATGCGTTACCGGCGGAATAAATGCGTTACCGGCGGATATATACCATAATTTTTGAGCCAAATTACCGGCGGATATGTGGCCTTACCGGCGGCCTTTTTGGCCGGTAGTTACCGGCGGAATTTCCCTCGGAAAACGCTACTACCGGCGGATTTGTTTTTAATTTTTTTTAAATATCTAAAAAATTCCGCCGGTAACTGTATTTAGCGGCGGTTTTTTTTTAAAATTTTTTTTCAAAAATATTTCAGATATATTGCCTCTATTATCCGCCGGTAACTGACCAAATCCGCCGGTAATTTACCGGCGGACAAAATCCGCCGGAAAGTGGCCGCCGGTATTTCACGATATTCTAGTAGTGTGATTCATATGGGGAAGGATCTAGAATAGGGTTAAGGGTATTATGGTGAGGGAATGTTATCAAAAGGGAAAGATGACATTTGTTGGTGGAGAGGTTAGTGTAAGTGTGTGGAATAATTTACCAAAATGGGCAAAAGTGAAGATAAGATCAAATCAAAACTTGGTGAATAAGAAAAGAAGTGTGTAGAAGAATTTTGAGAGAGAGAGAGGGGGTATGTGGCGCATGATCAGCTGATCATGGAGGGAGAAAAATAAAAAAAAAATGCTTGTTTTTGATATTTTGTCTTATTGAGGACACTTCCTATTTTTTGATTTTGAAATTTGAATTTTTGGACATGCAAAATGGGAATACACCTATTGAAAATGTGTTACATGTTTTTGGGAACCATAAAATAGCCTCCCCAATTATTCTAGACAAACAAAAATTGTCTTTTAATAATTGGGGAATTTTTAATGGTCTTTTAGCATTTTTATGCAATAAAAAATAGGGAAAATGCATTTTAATTATTTTGGACTAAGATATTCTCTCTAAAAATTGTACAAAAATTATCTTGGATAAAAGAAAAATGTACTTTTGGTATGTGCATACTTTTGACGAGAAAATTATCCTGTTGCGAAAAATGACCAAAATGCCCCTTACCCTAAAAAATCCTAGTTCGTCCAAAAAGTGCATTTCAACTCCAAAAAAAAAAATTTAGAAACTTTGAAATGACTTTTAGGACCCTAAATGCAATGCATGATGCTTTTTACTTTTCTAAATTTGATTATTTTTGGGGAAAATTAGGGTTTTGACCTAGGCCGGACAAAATTGGGGTATGACAGATAGTGATGTAGTGATTAATAGAAAGGAAGTCTCTGCCTCTTTGTGGAAATAAATCAAGGCTAGAGGGTCTTTCTTAGCCCAAAATCAAGAGCAAGATGGATTAAGGAAGGGGATATGAATTCTAAATATTTTCACTCGGTGATGAGGTATAGAAGAAGAAGGTGTAATGTTGTGATCTTAAGGGAGACGGGGGAGTTAGTGGAAGAGGTGGAAGAAGTGAAGAGCATTGTGAATCGTCACTTTGAGAAGTGCTTCACAGAGTCACACTATAATCGCCCCACTTTAGGGGGGATTCACTTCGATTCCTTATTGTCGTCGGAGTCTGAGTCATTAATTCAACCATTCACCGAGGAAGAGATTAGATCGGGAGTTTGGGATTGTGATGGAGATAAGAGCCCGAGACCGGAAGGGTTCAACCTCAACTTTATCAAATCTTGTTGGAGTATATTGAAAGATGATGTGGTGAGTTTCTTCAATGAATTTTATGTTAACGCTTTTCTCCCTAAAGCGATCATAGCTTCTTTTATTGCCTTGGTTCCAAAAAACGATAATCCGCAAGGATTGGGAGAGTTTAGGCCCATTTGCTTGATAGGGTGTTTGTACAAAATATTGGCAAAAGTTTTGGCTTGCCGCCTAAAGAAAGTGATTCCTAGTATAATTTCCAATCAACAATCTGCTTTCATAGAAGAGAGACAAATACTTGATGGGGTTGTTGTTGTTAATGAATTGGTCGATTATGCACGGCGCCAAAAGGAAGATTGTTTGATGTTTACGGTAGACTTTGAGAAAGCTTATGATTTAGGTTTACGGGATTACCTAATCTATAAGTTGAATAGGATGGGTTTATCTCACCGTTTGATTGCTTGGATGAAATCTTGTGTTTGTAATAGCTCCATGTCGGTATTGGTGAACGGTAGTCCCACTCAAGATTTTCATGTGCGGCGGGGGTTGAGGAAAGGTGATCCGTTATCACCATTTCTATTTCTCATTGTTGCCGAAGGATTGTCGGCGTTAATGGGCAAGGCCGTAGCGATTGGTGACTTTCAAGACTTCTCTATTAGTAATGATGTCCAGTTTTCCATGTTGCAATTTGCGGATGATACTATGTTGATGGGTAAGGCAATTTGGGAAAATCTTTGGAGCATTAAATCAATTTTGTGGGCATTTGATTTAGTGTTCGGTTTGAAGGTAAACTTTCATAAGAGCAAGGTTATTGGTATAAACACTCCGGAAGGTTTTTTGGAAAGAGTTAGCACTTTTTTATTTTTCCGCACGGAGTCCATTCCTTTCAAGTTTTTGGGTATCCCGATTGGTGCAAATCCGAGGCAGGAGGCGACGTGGAGTTCTGTCATAGGGGCGATTAGAAAAAGATTGGCTCTATGGAAAGGTCGTTTTCTCTCAATTGGTGGTTGGGTAACACTCATTAACTCGGTCTTGAATAGTATCCGTCTGTATATGTTTTCTTTTTATGAAGCGCTCAAGGTTGTTATAAAGAAATTGATCAAAATCCAAAGGGACTTTCTTTGGGGAATTAAAGAGGGAGATCATGGTATGTATTGGGTGGCTTGGGATAGAATCTGTAAATCAAAAAAAGAAGGGGGCCTTGGAATCAAAGATCTCAAACTGTTCAATATGGCACTCCTCTCCAAGTGGAAATGGAGGGCGCTGATGGAGACTAGTGCGATGTGGAGCAGGTTGCTATCTCATAGATACGGTAATCTTGCATCTTGTTTTGTTCGTGACTCGGTGGTCGGTACTCAGCGCCGGAGTGTGGGATCTATTTGGTGCAGAGACTTGGTTGATTTGGACTCTCATGTAGAGGAACCGAGAAGGTTTGCGTGGTGTAACAAACGCACACTCGGTGACGGAAATGATATTGATTTTTGGATGGAACAATGGTTAGGAATGGAACCTTTATTTAAGGTGTTTCCTTTGCTATCTGTTGGGTGCGATCAGCAGCACATTTTTGTGTCTAGTCTGGGACATTGGCACAATGATTCTTGGTTGTGGTTGGTTCTGTAATGCCCAAAAAAAAAATCAAGTATTTATTTAATTAATTTATTTAGGTGTTATGTTGGTTGGTTATAATAAAATAAATACACGGTGTTTTAATTTAAATAAGGAGTGGTGTGTAGTAAATGAATGAGTGGTATTTTAATTAAATAGGGAGTGGTATGAGAAATTAAGTGGGTGGTAAATAGGGCCCATAGCGCATGAGCCCAACATTATATAAGGTCTAGGTTAGTGTCTCACTCATTTTAGAAAGAAAGAAAGAAAAGAAGAGAAGAGAGAATAGAAGAGAGTGCGACGGCAAAGAAAAGAAGAGGAGAGAGAGAAGAGAAAGGAGGGAGAAATCACGAAGAGAAGGAGGAAGAAAGAAGGAACTTGTTGCCGTGGTTCTTGTTGGTGATTCATAGAAGGGTTCTTGTCTCCATCAAATTCTAAGGTAAGGGTGGGTTAAATTGTATAAATGGATGCATGATGGGATGTATGTGGGAAGTAGAATCTACAATGCCTAGGACATGTTTGCTTATATGTTTGCAATGAATCATGAAATATATATGTTGTTGGTGTTGTTTTGAGTGTTGATGGCTTTGAAAGAAATCGATGGTAAAACGTTGCATATAAGGTGTTTGATGAATGTATTGATAGTGTTTGAATTGGTGGCTGAATTGTGATGATTGTTTGTGTTGTTGAATTCAATCGCTTTTGAGATGTTCTGACATAGGTTCAGTATTTCAGTGACTGAGAACGTTTTACTGATTGGAAAATTATGTGGTTTGTCATTTCGAAAACTTGATTGAATGCTTGTTAATTTGGCACTGATTTGGTTGCATTTGAAGTTGTATAGCTCGAGTTATAGGCGATACAAGTTAGGTTAAAATTCTGGAAACGATTTGGGTATGGGTTCAGTATTTTGGTAACTGGGAACGTTGTATTGACTGAAAAATTATGTGGTTTACTTTTCTGGAAAATAGACTTAATGCTTGTTAATGTGGCACTGGTTTGGTTGCATTTAGAGTTGTGTAGCTCGAGATATGAATTCCACAAGTTAAGGTAAGATTCTGGAAACAATCTGGACATAGGGTCAGTGTTTTGGCTACTGCGTTTTCAAAAGAACTCATTTTCGAACGAATCCAATTTCTTTGAAAACTAAACAGAATTTTCTCCAGTTTATGCACAAGTTTCATGCAATTTGATTGAGTTTTGGTCATTTTAGAACTGCTTGAATTTGAAGGACAGAAACTGCCCTCTTTTGAAACTAGTATGTGTATTTTTGAAAACTGTACCTATTGAACACTCTCCTTCAAAAACTGAACTTAGGGATAAGAAATAGACCCATAGGGCTTTCCAACAAGTATTTATTTGTCGAAATCCTATGTCGTTTACTATTTTAATTAATTTGCCAAAGTAGGCGCATAGTTACAGAATTTTCTGCACCTGAGTTTATGTAGATTAGCTTGAACGTTGAATAAGAACGATTATTTTGTTGAATAGGTTGAAGTTGAATTTTGTTGTTGTTGTGTTGTTGTAGGCCTATGGCCAAACGTTGAATTCTGTTGTTGCTGAGTCACTATGACTAAGACTTGATGATGTTGTTGTCGAGTCAATATGACTAACCTTGATGATGTTGTTGTTGAGTCAATATGACTAACCTTGATGATGTTGTTGTTGAGTCAATATGACTAAATTTGATGATGATGTTGTTGGGTCGAATGTGACCAAATGTTGACGTTGATGATGTTGGTGTATTGTTGTTGTCGTTGTTGGGTTAATGAGACTAAATATTGTTGTTGTCGTTGTTGGGTCAAAGTGACCAAATCTTGTTGTCGTTATTGGGTCAATGTGACTATATGTTGTTGTGGTAGTTGTTGGGTCAAGTATGACCAAAACGTTGATGAAGTTGTTGTTGGGTCAAGTATGACCACATGTTGATGATGATGTTGATGATGTTGTTGTGCATAATGTATGATTATGTTGTTGATGGTCCCGAGGTGTCGTACATGGTGTCTCATACATGGCATATGCATACCACGTTGTTGTACGCTGCGGTCTTAGACCTTTGCTCAGTGTTGTTGATGAAGCCACAAAGGCTATTTACGTTGATTGGTACCACATGCATATACTCGTCGGAGTGGGTTGCATTTCATACATATACGTCATACTCATGGTGTCGTTGCTTGTTGATTTGCTTATGTTGCTACTTGTTGTTTTGCTTATGTTGCTACTTGTTGTTTTGCTTATGTTGTTGCTTGTTGGTGTTGCTCCGTGATAGTTGTATTATGGTGTTAATGTGCTTTGGGTAGTTATAGCGTCATGATATCGTGGATGTCGCCGTTGATTTATGTGTTTTCTTATAGTTGATGTTCATTGAGGTTGTATTCTTGTGTAGTTGCGTTATGGTAAATGTAGTTGTCCGAATTCCAAAGATACTACTTATCATGTTTTCTTTTATCTTTATTAGACTCACCCCCTTCGCTTGAATGTTACCCCTATGCGTAACGCGTGCGGGTAAATGCTAGTGAAGGCTTTCTACCTTCGTCTAGTTTGAGTCGTGTCGTTTGCTCTGATACGTAGCACCTGGGGGAACGAACACTAGTATTAGTTATTTTATTATAAACTGTGTTTCTACTATTTGATGTTTTTCTAGATTGTATTATCGGTGTTTTGAGGGTTCTCCCCATCAAGTCGTGCTATGTATCACTCGATTATAATTAATGATGAGTTTTATTATTGACTAAATGAACGTTGGTTGGTTTTCGAAATGTCGAATGTGACACTCCATTGCATGCTTAGCTTTAATTCCGCACTCTGATAATTAATAAAATGAATGGGTAGAAATGGGGTGTTACAGGTTCTGTGGCAGAACTCAACGGACCCTCTTATTAAGGCAGAGGGTGACATTCTTAGTAGCATCTTACAACAAGCGTCTCCCATTAGGTAAGAAGGATGAGTGGATTTGGCCTCACGATCCGTCCAAGCTATTTTCGGTTAAGTCATATTATTTCCAGCTTGTCTGAAATCCTCCAATGATACGGATCCCCTGAATTTCTGGACGTCCCTTTGGAAAACGGCAGCTCCATCGAAGGTATTGACGTTCCGTTGGCGGTGTTGTCGAATTCTTTGCTAGTGCGTGGCGAATTGTTGCACAGAAATATTCTACACTCAGCTAAGGACGCTCTATGTCCCATGTGCAGCGAATTCTGCGAAACTGTGCACCATTTGTTTTCCTCATGTTCGTTCGCGAGTTCAGTTTGGTCTAGTGTCAGTGTTTGGCTTGGTTTGCGCTTCACTCATCACAGAACATAATGAATCTATTTCATTGGTGCGACCAATTATGCAAAGGAAAAAAGTCCAGGCGAAAGAAACATCTTATCTGGGTGACGACTTGTTGGAGCATCTGGATCGCAAGGAACAGAGTTATTTTCAAGAATGAGGAACCAAGTGTCGATTCGGTTGTGACTCGTGTCAAAAGCTATATTTGGAGTTGGTGTATTTATAAACTAAATTATAATTCCTCTATTTCTATTTCAATGTGGTGGACTAACCCACTCCAATGCCTACACAATATGTAATCTAGATGGCGGAGAAACAGTGGGTTAGGGTTATTATCATCACTGTAGTGCAGTTTGTGCGAGGTACTCTTTTTCTTGCTTAAGTCTTTTTCTCAATAGGTTTTGGCTCAGGGAGATTTTGAGGAGACCCTCCCCCTTTCCTGCTTCCCATTGTGAGGGTTGGACACCCCTTGTGCTCCCTTCAATAAAATTATTGCTTATCTAAAAAAAAGTTATTTTAGTGTGGGTCCATAAGTATTGCTTTTTTCATGTAGGTGTATATGTTTAGCATAATCGGTCCATGCTAAAAGAAGTAATAATTTTTTGACTTAATTACACATCGGGTCTCTCTATTATGACGTACTCACGATTTTAGTTTCTAAACTTTTTTTCACAAATTTAGTCCATCAACTTTTTCAATTTCAAAAATCATAGTCTCTCCCTAATTTTTTCAAATATTTTGTTAACTCGTGTCTGACTAATCCTACCTGGAATAACACACTGGACTGCCTGGTGGATTCTAAAATAAAATATATAATTTTTTTTGGTTAAATAAGAATGAACAACTTCATCTTTTTCCTTCCAGACCCATCTAACTTTATCATCTTCATTTTTTATGGTTAAAAATAAGAACTTTAAATTTAAAATCCAACATGGCAGTTCATTAAATTATAAAATATAATTGGTTTAAATATGTTTTTCGTCCCTGCAAATATAGCTGTTTTTTAAATTAGTCCCTGCAAAATTATTTTTTTTAAAATAGTCCTTGCAAAATTTAAAATTTTTCATTTTGGTCCATGCAAAAATTTCTATTAAACTAGCCCTTGCAAATTTTAAATTATTCATTTTGGTCCCTGCAAATACAGTAAATATTCATTTTCGTCCCTGTAAAATGAATAATTTTAATTTTTGGAAGGGCTATTTTAAATAAAAGAACTTTTTGCAGGGACCAAAATGAATAATTTAAAATTTTACAAGGATTAATTTAAAAGTAAAGTTTTTGCAGGGACTTATTTATAAAAAAGTTATTTTGCAGGGATTTATTTAAAAAAATATATTTTGCAGGGACTAATTTAAAAAGCAGCTATATTTGCAGGGACGAAAAACATATTTAAACCAATATAATTACATAAATGAAGAGAGAGATTGTTTATGACAAATTATATTTAAAATTTTCAATTATAAATGAAGAGAGAGTTTGTTTAAAACATATTAAATCATTATTACAGTATATTTTGTATTTGACTACTTTAAATAATTTTATTTTGGCTCAATTTTTTTTTTGACCAAATGGCACAATTTTCTTATTGATAAGTTTTTTGAAAATACTAATAAAGAAATTAATTTATAATTTATAATTTTTTTAAAAAGTGATTAAATAAATATAATAATAACTTAGAAACTAAACTCATTTAATAAGAATTTGAACTAGTCAAAAAAAGTTCAATAGTTAATACAATATGAATATAAAAATTATATTTATTTTTAGTCCTTTGAGAATTGTTTCTTTTTTAAAACAGTCCTTTGAGAAATATTTTTACCAATTGCAAGTAAAATTATTTGAATACTTCAGAGTAAAATATAAAATAACATTGTTCAATACTGGATCTCGGAAATTACCTGGATTCGGGGTACAAGTTGTGTTCCTTCAAGAGATTTGAAGATGGACTTTGGATAGTCTGAGATGGACGTCGGACAGTCCGAAGTAGCTCAATTTTCCACGTCGGGTGGGGTGTACCTGTAGACACTCCAATGCTTAAGTCAATAAGGGAGTTTGAGAGGAGAGTAGAGAACGAGGACATACCTGAAACTGAAGGGGTGCACCTCTATTCATCGACAAAAGGGGCGCACCTAGAGCATTGAATGTGGGCGTTCCAATCCTGGCCGTTGGATATGGGCAGCAGGCAATGGAGCGCGTTGCGAGCTGTCTCACGTGCAGATTTGGGCCAAGCTCAATTCTTGTGGGATTTTAGGCCCAATCCAGAACAGTGGCCCCCAAGTCGAGTTCAGACTACGAGGGACGATCTCGGCTTGAGTAGTTTTCGTCGGCGTCCTTCGCTGAATGTTTCGCGCTCGGAGGAATTTACTTTATCTTATTCTTTTGGGTCTGCGGTGGATCTGAGACCTTTGTCGGTTCCTTAGAGGTTGATTTTGAGACCGTTGTGAGTTTTTTGACCTACAAAGGCTTGATAGGGCATTTAAGCTCGAAGTCAAGTAAATCTTGACTGAGCATTTAAGTTTGGAGTCAATTAAGTCTTGATTGAGCATTTAAGCTCTGAATCAAGAAGGGGCGGAGCCGTTATGGACTCCTTCCTCGGTCCCGAATTGGACATTGAAGCTTAGAATTCGGGAGAAGGCAAGAACTTGAAGGAGCAAGGGTCAAAGTCGCTGTGGACTTCTTCCTCCGGTCTTTGTCTTGACATTTAAGGCAAGCCAAAGAGGAGGCTGATCCGTGCCCTCTGGTCTTTGTCTCGACATTTAAGGCAAGCCAAAGAGGAGGTCAGTTCACGCGGAGCAAAGGTATTCAGAGTCGTTGTGGATTCGTTCCACACCCCGTGACTGAGCTTTTATGCTCGGAATCAAGAAGGGTGGTCCTTGAAAGCCTCGCCTCATACCGTCGTCTGCCGGGTGGCCATCCCGGTGTCAGATTTGGGCGAGAATGGGGTTGTCGCAAGTCGGGAGTTGGTGTCGCTGTGTGCCCTACATGTTAAGAGATAAAATGTTTTGAAAAGGTGATTTTATTTAATATCAGGAATAGTTGATTTGTTACATTTGGAGGATAAATGCATAATCAGCTGTAATAAATTCTGAGTTTAGCCACCTTCCACGTTATAGGAATCGGCTCTTTGGAGAGAGTCTCCAGTTGATAAGCTCCCTTGCCGATCTTGGATACCACACGGTAGGGCCCTTACCAGTTTGGCACGAGTTTACCTTCTCCGAAGTTCTTGTTTCCAACGTTGGCACGCCTGAGGACAAGGTCTCCTACATTGAATTCTCGGATGAAGACCTTTTGATTGTAGCGTTGCGCGATTCGTGCCTTGACTACGGCTTCGGCCAATTGTGCTTTATCCCGGACCTCTTGGACTAGGTCGAGTTCTTCTCTTGTGGCTCTGTCATTCTCTTCCCTGTTGAGAGGGTATAGTGTTATCCATTTGGATTCTCCAACTTCCACAGGAATGACGGCCTCGGTATCGTAAGTTAGCCTGAAAGGTGTTTCTCCAGTGGTAGAATGTGGTGTTGTCCGATATGCCCACATGACATATGGTAGTTCATCAAGTCATGCTCCTTTGGCCCATTTTAACCTATTATTCAGTCCTTTGAGCATCACCTTGTTGGCCGCCTCGGCTTGCCCATTAGTTTGAGGGTATTCAGCGGACGCGAAGTGTTGTTTGATGTTCAGATCTGTCAACATCTTTCGAAACCCTTTGTCAGCAAATTACGTACCGTTGTCCGTGATTACGACGGTCGGGATACCAAACCTGGCTAGAATGCTCTTTTAACGAACTTGATGCAGTTTTTGGCAGTTATCTGCGTGAGTGGTTTTGCCTCGATCCACTTAGTGAAGTAGTCGACTACTACGATGAGATACTTGACTCCACCTCGCGCCACTGGGAAAGGTTCGAGTAGATCTAATCCCCATTGGGAGAATGGCCATGGTGCCGATAAAGAAGTGAGTTCGGCCGGGGGGGGGGCATTATGCACGTCGGCGAACTGTTGACAAGTGTCGCATTTTCTGACCAAGTCGGCAGCATCTTTTACCATGGTTGGCCAGAAGTATCCGACCCTGAGGGCTTTCTTGGCTAATGCCCGAGCTCCCAAGTGTTGTCCACAAAGGCCTTCATGGATTTCTGCGAGTACATACTCTTCCTCCTCCCTTCCACACATTTCAACAAAGGGGAGGAGAAATCTCATCTGAACAGCTTCCCGTCGACCACAGAGAAAAATGTGGCTCTTCAACGCTGGATTTTGTCAAGTTTTATTGTATGATGCTTCGAAGTTTGTCCGTTGGTTTTTTACTGGCTAACTTCGCTAGGACGTCAGCTCGGGCTTTTTCGGACCGAGGTACATGCTTCATTTCTTCTTGTTCGAATTGAAGGAGTAGCTCCCGTGCTCGAGCGCCGCAGTCCATCAGTAGGATGGGGTCTTTTACCACGAATTCTCCCTTGACTTGGGATACTACAAGTAGCGAGTCGGTGTTTAGCTCGATGATCTTTGCCCCGAAGTCCAGGGCTAATTTCAAACCAGCAATGCATGCTTCATGTTCTGCTTGATTGGTTGAGGTTGTAAAGGAAAAGCTGAGAGAGACCTCAATCATAACTCCCAATGAGTTTTCGAGGATGAGTCCAGCTTCACTCCCTTTCGAATTTGAAGATCCATCGACGTGGAGTTTTCATAGCAAAGAGACCAAGTTAGTGGGCGTCGACGTCATTTTAGCTACAAAGTCAGCTAAGACTTGAGCTTTGAGGGCAGACCGGACTTCGTACTTGATTCCAAACTCGGATAATGCGACGGCCCACTTAATGATTCTACTCGCGAGATCGGGTCGATGGCATACTTGGCGTATAGGTTGATCTGTCCTTACGACGATTTGATGTGCCAAGATGTATGGTCTCAACCTTCTAGCCGTTGTGACTAGGGACAATGCTACTTTTTCTATTTTTTGGTACATGGACTCGGCCCCCTGCAATACTTTCTTTCTGGCAAAGTAAATCGGTTGCCTGCGCCCTCGCCTTCTCGAATCAAGATTTGTCTTTGACGCTTTCCTCGGCCACAACGAGGTAGAGGTAGAGAGTCTCGCCTTCTATTGGTTTCAACAATATTGGAGGTTCTAAAAGTATTTTCTTGAGCTCGGTCAGGGTATTCTCACACTCTAGTGTCCATTTGAATTCTACCCCCTTATTGAGGATCTTGAAGAAGGGGAGCGATCGATTTGCTGCCTTGGAGACGAAACTGGAAAGGGCAGCAAATATGTCAGTCAGTTTTTGCACCTCCTTCTTAGTAGTTGGGGGTCGCATCCCGGTCACGGCCCTGCATTTATCGAGATTGCCTTCAATTACCCTCTCGGTGAGGCAAAAACCAAGGAACTTCCCCGCTCTGACACTGAAAGTACATTTTCAGGGTTGAACTTGAGGCTACTTTTCCTGGCCTCGGCAAAGATTTCGTAGAGGACGGCCAAATGCCCCTCATCTGCGTTACTTTTAACAATCATATTATCGAGATAGACCTCGACCACCCTGCCGATCTGATCACGAAAGACCTTGTTCATCATACGTTGATACATGGCCCCTGCATTCTTAAGGCTGAAAGGCATTACTCTGAAGTAGTAGTAGTTACCATGGTCAGTCATAAATGTCATCTTCTCTTGGTCCAATGGATTCATCGCGATCTGGTTTAGCCGAAATAGGCATCTAAGAAGGATAAGTGGCGAAAGCTGGAGGCGTTGTCCACGAGTTTGTCGATACTGGGGACCGGGAATGCGTCCTTTGGACATGCTTTATAGAGGTCGGTGTAATCTACACACATCTGCCATTTCCCATTGCTCTTTTTGACTAAGACCACATTGGAGAGCCACATTGTGTATTTTACCTCTTTTACGAATCATGCCGCAATTAGATCGACGACAGCTTTGGTTGTGGCCTCGGCTTTCCGTTCGCTTTGCACCCTGCGTCGTTGCGCCGCGTATTTAACATCGAGATTTACTACCAATTGGTGGCATTGTTGCGTTCGTGTGGTATTCGCAAATTTAGTGCAAGTATACACGTCGTACAAGTAATAAAGTGGATATAAGTAAGAGATCGTTCCCACGAGGATTGGTTTACTTTCAAAGTTCAAGTCTCAAAACACAAGAGAATCAAGTGATAAATCGGCACTAAAAGTTGGTGTTAATATTAGAAACGTAAATAAAGCAAGTAAATAAGTGTTGGTTGTGATTATGGATGAGAATGAGTTGGATTGTTGCATGCAAGTAAATCCTCTCTAGTCAGACGTTATAACGTTTACACGTTATTACGTACAAATGTTATTCTGTATAGACGTTACGACGTCTGAACGCTGTTGCAAGAAAGCTGTGCTTTTCAGCACAAAACGTCAGAGTTTCAAGTACTAGAATGTCCTATGTCTAGGTTCTAAGTAGGCCCACTCCTGTATTTTAAGTACCCACAGCAATGTCCTATGAACTATTATCCATTCTATGTCTAGACTTAGATAAAAATGCCTAAATGTCTTTAGTGCACCTTTTCGTTCATATAAATCTTTGAGTTCTTTTCATAGACCATGTCTGTACCTATGAATCTACCTATTTTAAGTGATCAGTCTCAAAACAAGTTTGGAAATATTATCATGCAAAGATTTAAAACATATAAGTGTCAATACTTCATAACATTTAACTAGAAATTCATTACATGCAAACAACAACCCAACTACAAGATGTTTAGCTCATCTTTGAGCATCTTTACTGAGAATGATAAGGAGTTAGAATCCAAATACCATACATGGAAGAAAAGAAAGCGAGCGCAAAAGATACACCTAAGTAACCTTCCCGCATGCACCTCAGAAAGACGTTACCACGCCCGAGCTTCACAAATGAGTGGTTATGATGGAAATGGAGTTGAGTAGAGTTCAAAACCGAAGTTCAGTGTCGAACCTCGTTTTTAGAACTCTTTACAACAATGGAGGAAGGTAGATGATGAATGTATGGACTGGTATGATGTAGGTGTGTGTATCTCCCCTGTAGAGAGAGATAAGTCTTGTAATTATAGAAAAAGGGGTCACATGTTGCGATGTCATTTGCCCACCTACCAAGCTGTTTGCACTTCTCGAATCGACATCAGATAATTGCTACGGTCGTCATCCTTGTCGGCACATGGGGAATAGAAGATCTTCTCGACTTTCTCGAATCTTTAACCATCATTGCTAGTGCGCCATAATCGAGATATTTCACTCTTGCTCTGCGCCTTTCTACAGACGTGGCGTGGTGAGGGGCGTTGCGACGTTCGGCTTTTTATGCACAAACACAAGAAGCATCAAAACGCTCACAAAAGCACCAATTGGTGCCAAAATGCACGAACTTGTAATTTAGCCCCTAGCTAACTAAGAAACAATAAACTAATAGAAAACTAATAGAATCAACCTACTATTGCTAGAGAACTTGCATGATTTATCTTTGAATAAGTATAAATAACTCATATAAATATGAGTTATCACACCCCAAACTTAAATCATTGCTTGTCCTCAAGCAATCAAGACAAAACAAAATTAACAAAATGCATGAAATCAACTACACCAAAGAAGGTTGCATTCTACTCAATCATTTGATCAAAAATTATTCTCGAGGGCTAATTCTCTACACACTCACGCACCAATGCACAATTAAATTCTAGATTCATTCTCGCCCAAAGTAAGTGTGTGACCTCTGCATTAATTCCATTCCTAGCTAGGTTCGAAGCTATTCTAGCCTATGAAAGAGTGGTTTCCATTTGGTGAGAGCAAAACATCTTTCAAAACAAAGAGTAGGCTAACATTTTCACATAAGAAATGAGGGTTAATTTAAAGCATGACAAAGGGTCTTAATTGGGTGCTAGGACTAGATTAGTGCAACTATTTTTCTCGACTCACACACATGCAAATGATCGCAACCCCTCATTCTTGAGCAAATTCATTCCATTCATTCCACTTGGAATTCTTTTTTTTTTTTTTCTTTTTTTTTTTTTTTTTTTTTTTTTTTTTTTACTTCATATATTGGGTTGCCCGATGATTTGTTTCTGTGGTATTGCAAAGAAAAACACAAAGCACTTGTGGATTTTCCACTTATTTACAACAACACACTCTTTTTGGTCTTTTTGGAGTTAGACGTTATAACGTTGATAGATGAGACGTTATAACGTTTGAAACACAGAACACAAAACACAAACATACACGGCATACGTTATAACGTTACGGGTAGACGTTACAACGCTGCACTCACACTACACCTGCACTAACCATCCTACAGTCTTTGCACCCAACCTTAGTACAACCTGATATACCCCCAAACTTAGCTTCTACTGCTACTCTAAGTTTTTAATCAAGTTTTACCATTACCATAGTCAACCAAAACTAGCTTCAGCATAAAATATTCCCTAGCTAACTAGATTTTTCCTCAAAACAGAGTTTGTGTGGGAGCAACAATCAATTCTATTCATCTAAACATGCATCAGCTACTCACACATATTCACACACAGTCATCACCAGATTTAGCCCAAAGAGAAATATTTTTAATGACTAACAGAGTAAGAATATAAACTGATTTTGCATTTGATCTCATGCATGCACATAACAACAAAAAAAAACAAAAAAAACTTAGGACATCAAGATCCTCCCCCCCACACTTAAAGTTGAGCAGTGTCCCCACTGCTCAATGATGAATTTTTTTTTTTTTTTTTAAAAATGTGGGAGGAACAATCAAACAGAACACAGACAAACAAACAACTACTATCTTCTAACCATCCAACGTTGAAATAGACGTTATCACGTTGGACAGTTGTTTATTCTTACTAAAATTAAAAACTAAAATTACTCTACTGCTAAAAGGGCTAAATTACTTGTTCAAAGCACCAAACCTGAGCTTTCCACTCTGCCGAGTGGGGATGCCTGCTTGACCGGCCGCCTTCTTCTTTTCCTTCTTCTTTTTCATTTAAACCTTGCCTGGACAAATGGGCGTGCCAACGTCTAGTATACACTGAGACGTTATAACGTCTACCACCTTTTACTTTCTCCTTTCTTCAGCCTTCATTCCTACAAAACAAAAATTAAAAGACACAAAAAGTGTTGGTTAATCAAAAATCATTGGGTTGCCTCCCAAGAGCGCTTGCTTTAAGAGTCTTCACCCGCACTTCCTCTTTAGTGTTAGAGGTCTTGAAGCTCGGTGGAGACTTTGTCCTCACCACATGTGCTCCATGATATTTCTTCACCCTTTCATCATTGATCTTGATTGTGGAACAAGTGGTTTCTTCAAACAGATTCACTATCTTGTTAGGATACACCTTCACCAACTTGAAAGGTCTCGATCTCCTAGATTTGAGCTTCTTAGGTAAAGATTTAAGCCTTGAGGTGGATGATAAAACTTGTCCCCATTCAATGAGCTTTCTTCTGAACTGCTTTGGTGAATTTTGGTGGTTTGGTGGCAATGGGCCAAGGTGAAGATTGCGGACTTAGGTTTTTCTTAGCCTTCCTTTGCGTCTTGGTGAATTACCAACCGCAACCACCTCTTCATTTGGAACCAATCGCTTAGAAGACGTTACAACGGCAGATGTTATAACGTCGATGTTTCCCTTTCTTTTTGCCGAGGTTGTTGTAATGGTTCTTTTCCGTTCGGGGTTGAGTGGGGGTGGTTGTGGAATGGGTTGGTCTTGTGGTTTAGATTGTGGTGTTTTGGGGGTATTTTGGTCATGAGTGAATGGTTCTTTAGGTGAGGTTGGGGTTGTTTGGCTTTTGGTGATGGTGGTTTGGGCTTGCCGCTTTGGATTGTTTTTGAACCTCATGGTCAAGAAGCGACCACATAAGAACATTCTTACGTGTGAGGCTCGGATACTTGAGTGCGCTTGAGAACATTGAACTTGACTTCTTGGTCATTGACTCTCATGATCAATTCTCCTTTCTGCACATCAATGATTGTCCTTCCAGTAGCTAGGAATGGTCTCCCCAGAATGATAGGAACTTCCTTATCTGCATCAAAATCTAAAATAACAAAATCCACTGGAAACACAAACTTGTCAACTTTAATCAAAACATCTTCTAATATGCCCTCAGGATATACTCTACTCTTATCAGCTAAAGTGAGACTTAAAGAAGTAGGTCCGCGCCTTATACCAAGTTTATCATATATGGATTTGGGCATCAAGTTGATACTTGCTCCCAAGTCACATAAAGCTTTGCCAATGTAAAAATCTCCAATGGAGCATGGTATAGTAAAACTGCCAGGATCCTTGAGTTTTCTAGGGAGTTTATTCTGCATAATTAAGCTACATTCTTCAGTTAAAGCAACAGTTTCGAACTCCCCTAGTCTTCTTCTCTTGGTGATGATGTCCTTCAGGAACTTGGCATAGTTTGGCATCTGCTGTAGAGCTTCTACCAAAGGAAGGTTGATGTGTAGCTTCTTGAGCATCTCCATGAACTTGCTGAATTGCTTGTCTTCATGAGCTTTCTTTAGTATTTGAGGGTAGGGTGGAGGAGGATATTCAGGTACAAGCTTGGGCACAGTCTTGATTCCTGGTTCAAAAGTAGACGTTGTAACGTCTGGTTTAGACATCACAATATCTGAAGTATCCTTCTCTTTTTCTCCACTTGTGCTCGTCACCTTCCCTTTCTCTTTTTCCTTCTCTGGCACCTCATTTTCCTTAGGCATAGTTGGTTCAGGGTATTCAGTACCACTTCTCAATGAGATAGCATTTACCTGTGCATTCACCCCATTATTACCATTTGGATTGGATGATGGTGTTTCAGTTGTAGATGGGAGAGATCCATTCTGCCTTTGAGTAAGAAATCAAGCTATCCGCCCAATTTGGTTTTCCAGAGTTTTGATTGAAGACTCATGAGTTTGCAAAGTTGTCTTACAATCACTTATGAAGCTTTTTATCATGGCTTCCAAGTTGCTATTGTTGTTATTCTGCACATACTGCCTCTGTTGTTGTTGTAGTTGAGGAGGAAATCCTGTGTTCTGGGATACAAAGTTTACAGACTGAGTGGGTTCAACAATTTGCAGCATCGTCTTTTCGAGGCGTACCACGTTTGGAGTGCTCATGGTTTTGATCATGTTGGTCGGGTAGCAACAACTTGAGCGAGAAAGAAGCGATTATTTCATGGACACCACTCTCTTTCCGGGAGTAAATCTATCGGATGGCCAATGTGAGTTATGGGTGGCTATGTCATCAATAAGCTTGCATGCCTCAGAGAAAGACATGTTCAGAATGACACCACCTGATGAAGCATCAAGTATCAACCTAGTGGGTTGATCTAGACCATTATAGAAAGTCTCCATTTGAATCACCATGGGAATGCCATGGTGTGGGCACATTCTCGATAATTCCTTCCACCTTTCCCAAGCCTCAAATAGTGATTCCCTTCCCTTTGTTTGAAGGAAGTGATATCATTTCTCGACTTAGCATTTTTGTTGGGAGGAAGTATTTTGCAAGAAACTTCTCGGCTAGCTCATCCCAAGTGTGAATTGAATTTGGTTCCAAGGAGTTCAACCAACTTTTGGCCTTATCCTTAAGAGAATATGGGAAGAGCTTGATCAGAAAGCATCTTACGAGACTCAGGGGATAATAAAATTGCTACACACATCCAAAAATTGCCTTAGGTGTGCATAAGGATCTTCTTGAGAAAACCCCCAAATTGCCCCTGCGGTTTGCGGCATTTGGAACATCATTGGCTTGAATTCAAAGTGACCAGAGATGAAGGGTTGGTCTTGCAATGCTGTTTGTAGATGAGCGGGGTTAAGCCACAAGATAGTCACGCATAGGCTTCGTCCCTCGCTCATTGACCATGTCTTGTGGTCCCGCATTGATGAGTTCTTTGCCTTTGCGGTGTTCATCATCAACAACTATTGTTTCAGATGGGTCTCATGGTCCACGACCATGTCCTCTACCTCCTCTTGGTGTATGTCCACCTCTAGAACCAGTGTTATGATCAGACATGGTTGGGTGTTGTTGCTGTTGTTGTTGCCTCCTTCTTAACCTTTGTTGTCTCCTTAGTTGCCTGAAAGTTCTTTCAGGTTCTGGATCAAACTCAGGTGCAGATTCACTTCTTGGTTCAGTTGAACTAGAGCTTAAGTTGGAACTAAGCATACGCTGTAACGTCTACCTGTTCACACACCGAAACAACAAACTACACAGTAAAATTCTTTCAACTTGTGTTTCAATACTTTTGAACAATAAAAGTTACTACAATCCCGACAATCTGCGCGCAAAAACTTGTTTGCGTTCGTGTGGTATTCGCAAATTTAGTGCAAGTATACACGTCGTACAAGTAATAAAGTGGATATAAGTAAGAGATCGTTCCCACGAGGATTGGTTTACTTTCAAAGTTCAAGTCTCAAAACACAAGAGAATCAAGTGATAAATCGGCACTAAAAGTTGGTGTTAATATTAGAAACGTAAATAAAGCAAGTAAATAAGTGTTGGTTGTGATTATGGATGAGAATGAGTTGGATTGTTGCATGCAAGTAAATCCTCTCTAGTCGGACGTTATAACGCTTACACGCTATTACGCATAAAATGTTATTCTGTATAGACGTTACGACGTCCGAACGCTGCGCAGAAGAAAGTTTGTGCTTTTCAAAGACAAAACGTCGAGTTTCAAGTACTAGAATGTCCTATGTCTAGGTTCTAAGTAGGCCCACTCCTGTATTTTAAGTACCCACAGCAATGTCCTATGAACTATTATCCATTCTATGTCTAGACTTAGATAAAAATGCCTAAATGTCTTTAGTGCACCTTTTCGTTCATATAAATCTTTGAGTTCTTTTCATAGACCATGTCCGTACTATGAATCTACCTATTTTAAGTGATCACCTCTCAAAACAAGTTTGGAAATATTATCATACAAAGATTTAAAACATATAAGTGTCAATACTTCATAACATTTAACTAGAAATTCATTACATGCAAACAACAACCCAACTACAAGATGTTTAGCTCATGCTGAGCATCTTTACAGAATGATAAGGAGTTAGAATCCAAATACCATACATGGAAGAAAAGAAAATGAAAATGAGCGCAAAAGATACACCTAAGTAACCTTCCCGCATGCACATTTGTAAAGACGTTACCACGTCCGAGCTTCACAGATAGTGGTTATGATCGAAATGGAGTTGAGTAGAGTTCAAAAACCGAAGTCTGTGTCCAGAACTTCGTTTTTAGAACTCTTTCTGAACAATGGAGGAAGGTAGATGATGAATGTATGGACTGGTATGATGTAGGTGTGTGTATCTCCCCTTAGAGAGAGAGATAAGTCTTGTAATTATAGAAAAAGGGGTCACATGTTGCTGATGTCATTTGCCCACCTACCAAGCCTGTTTGCATTCGAATCCGACATCAGATGCGATCTTTACAAAGCGTCATCCTTGTCAGCACATGGGGAATAGAAGATCTTCTGACTTTCTGAATCTTTAACCATCATTGCTAGTGCGCCATAACTGAGATATTTCACTCTTGCTCTGCTGCCCTTCTACAGACGTGGTGAGGGACGTTGCGACGTTCGGCTTTTTACTACACAAACACAAGAAGCATCAAAATGCTCACAAAAGCACCAATTGGTGCCAAAATGCACAGAACTTGTAATTTAGCCCCTAGCTAACTAAGAAACAATAAACTAATAGAAAACTAATAGAATCAACCTACTATTGCTAGAGAACTTGCATGATTTATCTTTGAATAAGTATAAATAACTCATATAAATATGAGTTATCAGGCATGCCACCTCGATTGGAATCCCCGGCATCTCAGAGGCGGACCAAGCAAACAGGTCGGCGTTCTGTCTTAAGTAAGCAATCAAGCTTTCCCTCACTTCATCGGTGAGGTCGGCCCCCAGCTTTACTGCCTTTGTGGGGTCATCGCCGATGGGGACCTCGAGGAACTCACCGTGTGGCTCGGGGTGCCGGATTTTCTTCTTGAGTTCCTTTGCTAGTTCGTCGTCGTCTTCATCCTCGGAACTGTCGGGGTCATAACGAGCATCAACCTCGGTGAGGTTCACTTCAACTGCCGAGGGTGGTAGTTCGGGGATTTCCTAAGGTTGGAGTCGAGTTCCTTTTTGGGCAACGTAGTGGCACCTCTCTGCGGCCTCGAGGTCGGCTGGGATGATCACGATTTCGCCTTCCAGGGAATGGAACTTCATATTCAGGTGGATCGGAGAGGCAACGGCGTCCCCACGATGCATTGGTAAGGAGATATTTGATGGTCCGGGCGAGCTCCTTCTCACTATAGGTCACTATTGTGTTGAAGTAGCCCAAAGGACGGGCTTGCCCTTCACCCACACTTGATAAGTCATCCCCGAGGTAAGGACTGAGATCGGTGAGTGACATGTCGAGGCTGGGGAGAAGATCCTGAAACATGATATCGACGGAACTCCCTTAATCAATGAGGATTCACCTTACCTCGACACCAAATATGGAGGCCGAGATGATCAACGGGACATATTCCTTTGGCTTTCTGAGGAGGAAGTCGTCATCGGAGAAGAATAGTGGTTGTCTGGCAGAGGTCGGTATAGTGCTGGGAACAGTACTCAAATTGGCGATCCCCTGCCATTTGCGTTTTAGCATGCGTTTCGTTTAACCAGACAAGACAGAGTAGCCACCCCTCACTACCATCGTTGTTGGTTGGGTCGAGCGTGGATTGTAGATGTGGACGAGTTTGGAAGCAAGTAATTATACTCCCACTGTGGTCGCCATTGTTCGGTACTAGATCTCGGAAGTTACCTGGATCCGGGTACAAGTTGTGTTGCTTCAAGAGATTTGAAGATGGGCTTCAGATACTTGGAGATGGACGTCAAACAGTCCGAGGTAGCTCGAATTTCCAAGTCGGGTGAGGTGTAGCTGCAAACACTCCGATGCTTAAGTCAGTAAGAGAGTTTGAGAGGAGAGTAGAGAATGAGGACGTACCTGAAACTGGAGGGGTGCACCTCTATTTATAGACAAAAGGAGCGCACTTGGAGCGTCGGATGCGGGCGTTCCATTCCTAGCCGTTGGATATGGGCAGTATAGAATGGAGCGCGCTGTGGGCTGTCTCACGTGCGGATTTGGGCAAAGCCCAATTCTTGTGGGATTTTAGGCCTAGTCCGGAACAAACATAATAAAAATGGAAATGCAAAAATAGGGAGATAAAAAAATGCAAAAATAAGAGAGGAGAAAAAGGAAGTTGTTTTTGCGTGGCCCCATAAGAATTTTTTTTGACACAATCCATAAAAATTTCTTATTTCATGCGCTTTCATATTTTTCCATAAATGGTCAATTCTATAAGAAGTAACAAACTTTTCAAAATTGTCAAAAGAAAAAAAAACAAACTTTTCAAAATTGCCAAAAGAAAAAAAAACAAACTTTTCAAAAAAAGAAGAAAAATAAATACATTTTAAATTAAAACGCGTGCATGAATTAAACTATTGAATATTTATTTTATAAATAATATATCTTCTGCGCGCAGTTGTACCGACTATTTCCTCGAATTAGGTAGGACCAAAATGGACGATAAAACTCTCTCTCAAGACATTTAACAATGTTGAATATAATTACATAATTCATGAGAGATTTATTTTACAGTGTTATTGGTGCGTAGTATCCACTGACTTTGCCAGTGATTAATCTACACCGAGAAACCTGACTAGCCACATGTATTCCCGGCTTTGTCGGTACTTGTGGTTCTCCCTATCAATTGGGTTTTTTGCCATACCAAAAATTCGAACCCAAGACTTTCAGGTGGGATTCGAGTCCAGTTACCACTCGGACCAACCCATACTTATGACTAAATATATTTAAATTTTCAATTATAAATAAAGAGAGAGTTTCTTTAAAACATATTAAATCCTTATAATTATTTTTTGAAATTTTGACTAATTGTAACAATTTGTTTGTGCTTCATTTTTTTTATTGATGTGTTCTGAAAATACTAATAAAAAATAAATGGAAAAACATCTAAAAAGAGTAAAATATGAAATATAATAGGAATTTAAAGATAATATTATTTATTAAGAATTTAAACATATTAAAAAAAAGTAAAATAAATAATATAATATGAACATAAAATCTACATTTATTATTAATCCTTTGAAAATTGATGTTACCAACTTTATTATAATTACTTAAAAGCTAAGTCATAAAATATAATAAAAAAGGAAATATAAAAAATTGATTACACCCCTAATTAATAAAAGTTTCCTTTGGTCAAAAAAAAAGTTTCCTTTTTGTCAAAAAAAAAGTTTCCTTGTTATTAATATTTGGTCAAAAAAGAAATATTGTTATTAATATTCAACACCCAAATGAATTTATATATATATATATATATATATATATTATAAAAAAGGAAATACAAAACAATTGATTATACCCCTAATTAATAAAAATTTCCTGATTTTGGTCAAAAAATAAATAAAACTTTCCTGATTCTTGTCAAAAATAAATAAAAGTTTCCTTGTTATAAAAATTCTTATTAATATTGTCAAAAAAAATTTGTTATTAATGTTTAGTCAAAAATATTGACATTGATATTCAACATACAAAATATAAGTTTTTTTATTTATATAATATAATATAATAAAAAGGAAATATAAATAAGCCCTTTTTGATTTTGTGCAATCAATTACTCCTTTAGATTCATTTTATAAGAGAAAAAACATTTTTCAGGATCATTCAATAAATAATGTATATGGTCTGTAATATATACTAAATACATTATTTATTGAATGAACTTAAAAAGTGATTTTTCTCTTATAAAGTGAATCGAAAGGAGTAATTGATTACACCCTATTTAATAAAAGTTTCCTTGTTCTTATTAAAAATAAATAAAGGTTTCCTTGTTATTAATGTTTGGTCAAAAAAGAAATATTGTTATTAATATTCAACACACAAAAAAAAAAGTATTTTTTTTTATATATAAAGAGGTTAAAAACAAAGTTTTGTAGTTGTGTTTTTGGCGTGAAAGTACTTCTTGGCTGCCAGTGCTTACTTCAGTGTTGTCTGAGTCGACCGTTTCCAGCAAACAACTTCAGAATTTCTTCATATAGCACAAATTTCACTTTCTCACTCTCAAATTTGAACTCACTGCTCAGAGAAAGAAGAAATGTTGAAGTCCAAGGGTGTTTCAGTAACTTCAACTACAGGTCCTTTGTGGGTTGCTGCTTTCTTTCTGAAGAAGCTAAAGAAAGCTCAAGTCGATGAAACACAAATTCCATTTTGTGTTGGTTAGTCTTCTTTTCTTTCTCTTTAACCCCTTTTCCCCTTTCTTTTATGTAATGGGTTTTGTAAGAAATGATTGAAAAGGAAGCGTTTTTTCAGTTCCTTTTTTCTTTTTTCTTTTTCTGTTTTTGCTTATGTTTTTATGTGTTTGTCAGTAATTTGCGATGTTGATAAAAAAAGGGGCACTTCTGGATGGTTTTATTTGTGAAATTGCTGAATGTAGCTCTCTTGGCAAGTGAAAATTTGTGCTGTAAGGCATTTTCATACATGGATTTCTAAGGGTTTTTTGATTCCCTTTTTAAAATCTGTTTTTCAATTTTTAATTTAAATTTTGGTATTTTTTGAAACTGTTTATTACTTTCTTTAATTTTAAACTAAAAAACCAAACAGATAGTACTTGTTTTGAAAAAAGCTTTTTAGAATTATTTTGTTAAACAAATTTTAAAAACTCAAACAAAATCAAACAAGCCCTAAATCATTTTAGTGGTCTCTTCAGTAATGTAGTAATGTTGTTCCTATAGAAATGATCTGTTTTATTTGGCAGATGGGGACAACAAACAGGAAACTAAACTCTTGATTTTACTATTGTTTTCGAGATTATAAGTTGATTTAACCTTAAAACGTAAATAATCGGTCAACATTGTTGGCTAATCGGGTTGAATTATCTAGGTGCTATATATATTTGATAATTTAGATTTACAAAGTTGGTTTACATTTTTATTGTTATTTTTGACTATAAATTTCGAGTGTTAGGGCAAATTAGGTATTTGTGAATTCATGTATGATTTAGTCATTAATGTAGTATCCTCTTAACTAGTAGTACTAATGTACTGACACACTTTATTATTGTGGTTTTCACTTTGCTTTATTATAGAGTTAGAATATTGAATTACTGTTGTGCAATGTGGTACTTAGTTCTAAAAATTATTAAAGATAGTGTTCCTCGTCGAATCGAGCTAATGTTATGCCACCCTTTCCATTTTTTACAATTTATCTGCAGACAAGATTTTGCATGAAGAAATGAATGCAGTTTCCTATAGAGTGCTGGCGTATCTCCTTCTTGGAGTTGTAAGAATATACTCAAAAAAGGTTGAGTATCTTCTCAACGATTGTAATGAGGTTATCCTCAAAATCAATAAATGTGCGAATGATACAAATGTCAGTGCACCTGTGGAAACCTTGTGCATGTCTGTTGCTATGCCACAAAGATTTGCGTTGGATGCTCTTGATCTGGATATACTTGATGAGGATTCTAGCAGGTAATATTTCATTAAGTTTTAAAGTTTAATTGGTTATGGAATTTTATTTTGGTTTTTGAGCATTTCATTATTTTTCTTGTGACAATCTCAGAGACCGCCATATTGCTCGCCAGGAAGATATTACTCTCAAAGGTACCAGAATTGCTTCACAATTTTCATTTCATAGTAAGTTTAATCTTATTTAATCTTATTCTAATGTTTAAGCAATATGCTGTGAAATCAAACAGTGGTTCCGTGTGAAACTGAAGAACTGGTGCGGTTTTCTGGAGAAAGGGTATGCGTTCTGGAATCCTAATTACTAGGCACCACATTATAGTTTTTCAATCCTTTAAGCTTTACCTAACTAATGTTTCTTCTATATTCCAAATATACATCTGTTGAATGAATGCTCTTTCTTTTCAATGTTTATATCTCTCTGAATCTTGTGTTCATCGCTTCCCATGTGCTGGTTAAAATTTAATTATCATTTATGGAGTTCTGTGGTGAGAATTTTAGTCAATTACCCATTTAGGCAAATATCCCATACATACAAGATACTATTATGCTTGGGCCTTCAGCTATAGAATGGTATTGGGTATAGATTTGTACTATATACACTTTTCTGTTTTGGCTGCATAATCAACTCTCAGATCTTCTATTCGGATTTTCTACTGGGTTTAGAGATGTCTTAATTAGAATTAAGAAATGGCGCAGAAACCGGTGAGCTTTGCATTTAATGCAACATATGCAGTTCAAATTGCAAGACATTAAGGAAATAAACCTGATTGGATTTGTGAAAACTAAGTTGCATTTCATATTTATTTCGGTTTAGTTTTTCATGAAATGACCAAACAGATAGAGATTGATTGATATTGTGTCAAAGAAAAGGTTCTTTCAGGGAAGATAGCAACTGATTCTGTCAACTCAATCAGATGTTCTTAGCTCATTGATTTCATATTCTTCATGGTTTTAAACTTGCATAAAAAATAGATTTAGTGACTTAAGATACTATGTGAAACAGTTTTGACTGTTTTTCCTTTTAGTATGTGCATCTTCAATATCTTAGTGTTTCTTTTTCTGATATGCAGTTTGAGGATTTTGATCAACTTATGTCGGAAGAGTTTATTTCTGAAATTTTTGGTAGTAGTATGTTGTCAGAAAGAGAAAACGAAGTGATTTTATCTGTTGAATCATTTAATGATTCTCAACAAGTTGGGAGTGAGGATAATAATAATATAGCTAAGGAAACAACCTCATCAGACCCAATCCATCAGGATGTTATTGATGTAACTCCTCAGTCTAGGTTTCAACCTGATTCAACTTCAATTGGAAGATCAAAGCCAGGTTTATAAAATCATTATTTTGTAGAAGCCCTGAAAATTTAACTTTCTAAAGGTTTCTTCATTTTAGGCATATAGTTAATTCTCTAACTTATTTCTTTTTCCTGCTTCAATTTCTATTTGGCAGGTGCTGATGCTACACCAGACACCATGCCTATTTCTACACCAGCTGCAACAGAGCCTGGTCACTTTTCTAGAAAAAGAAAAGCTGTTTTTGACAAAGTGATAGTCTTGCCAACTGAGTATGTGATTTATAAGTATAGAAAGAAAGTATTCTTTCACAACATATCTTTTCAATCATTTCTATCTATTCATTTGTCTGAAGAGCTCTAGTCCTTAATATGCAAACGGCAAACCTTTGAATGGTTATTTACCCTGGTTCCTTGGTGCACAAGACTGGTACAAAAGGATAGGCTACGTATCTAGACTTTGAACCTATTATCTAACACCCTTCTTATTTAGAAACTGTCACTCTAATAAAAGATGCCTCATTCAACTAAATGAGGGAACATATCATGTAAACATTAGAAAGAATTTTGAACCATTTCAAGCTAAAGATGACTGAACACTCTGCAATTTGAACCATTTCAGGTTTCTTAAAAAGAGCATAGAAGATGCAAGTGACTTGGTTGCTAACCGAAAGAAATTTCGACGGACTTTACTTACTATGCAAAACCAATCTCGCATTTCCAGACTTAGCCTTCCTAATGGATTCTATGAATCTTTGCTTCCATGTGAGTTTGAATTTATCAATTTTTAGTTAATAAACTCTACGTCTTTTCTAACTTTGCTTTTTTACAGGTAACACCTCTGAGCTGCAATCTATGTTCTCCACAAGGACTTTGAAATTACCAAAGCTCCTTGAAAATGTGGAAACTCGAGAGAAGTTGGATGTGCCAGAGTCTCAAACTGCTGGAAGTCCAGAGCAACAGGAAACTGCCCCGCAAATCCCTGCAGTTATGTCTGACTTAGAGAGTTCCGTGGCAACTGCTCCAACAACCCCTCCTCTGTGCCAAAATGTAGCATCTCGGCCAACGAATCATTCAGAGAGAACTGAAGTTCTAAACTCAGATGATTTAGGACCTTCAAGTCCCCAAGAAAGCAAAGAGAGAGAGCAGTTGTTGGAAAGGAATGATATTCCGATGGAAGAGGTAATGGAGAGCTAAATCATTAAAGTTCTATTAATGTTGTTGATGTTCTGACAGTACTACCGAGTACTTTTCAAAAATGTCTCCACACAACTAACCTAAAGAAAAACTTAATTGCAGCTGGATGTGATATCCTTAAATTCACATGCAAGTTTGGTGATGGGGCAATGCTTCACAGCGGATGAGGATCTTAATCCGATGAATGAGGTAACAACTATCATGTATTAATGTTAAGTTTTGTTCATGTACCACATTTTTGCTTATGAGTTGTGATAGATGTATTTTTTTTTGACAGCTCGCCTTATTAGCTATCTTGCAGTATTATATTATGAATTGGTTGGAATTTCTTTCTAATAGATACTATATTTTAATCCTCAAAAGTGTATCTAGAAGTGGTTTTACACTTGTTTGTGGTCCAGTGACTAAGGTCTTGTCTATATATTATACAAGTAGTTGTGCTACAAATAAAAGAATTCAAGTGCAACTCATTCTTTTCTGCATTGTGAGTTTGCTAGACATTGCAGTCTCTTTGATTCATGTAGTTAATTTGGCCTGTATCAACATTCCAAAATGTTCATCTAGCAGTCTTCACCTATGAATTTTATTTGGGAAAGAATTTCTATTTTATTTTATTTTATGGGTTTATGCTTGTTGGAAAATATGTATATAAGCTAATAATATCTAGTAATTAAGTAATTGTGATACTAGGATAATTAAGATTCTTGTAATTATTACCTTAATAGAGCCTCCATTTTGTAATTTTAAATAAAGATTTAATGTCTCTAGATTCCTCCTCATCTTAACATGGTATTTGGAATTTCATGAGAGGAACCCTCATTGGTGCATAACCTGTGGACCCACTGTCATCCACTGATTTAGGGAACCGTTTCTCATGTCTAGTGTCTTGGCCCTCCCTCTATGTTTCATCTCCCTGGCAAATCTAGAACTAATTTTTTATTCACCACTGTCATTGTTCCTTCGCTGTCCGCCATTGGCTAGCATTTTCCAGCTAGCAGCCATCCAATTAGGATTATCTAATTAGCTATCACTCATTGACTGTCACATGCTCATGAACCGATGCTTCCTAGTTACTATCATGCATGCAATGTGATTGGCAATATTTTCTGGCTTCACATGTACTCATCTCCTACATTTGGCAATATATCATGACATGCATCATGATAACGGGTGTCTTCACTAAGGCTTTGAGGGGTAATATAGGTAACGGGTTAAGTGCATCATGACATGGTATTAGAGCCACTATTACTATGCTGCCTAGAGTTTAATCCTTATTGCCCACATTTTTATAATGAAAAGTTAAGTTTAAGCTCAACGTATGTGGTTCTATGCATTATGCATGCTTCAAGGCTGGAGTTCAATCTCTTGTTTATATTTGAGTTAAGAAATTCCTTTTTTTTTTTGTCTTCTCTCTATTCATAGAATATGAACTAATCGGCATATATTTTTCTTCTCAGGATGTAAATTCAAGCGATGCAGAGGATTCAAAATTAAGTAAGAACTCCTGCAAAGCTTCATTTCAATATTATAATAATTGTTTGTTAAATTCTATGTTGTGACTAATGGTGAATTGTTTCTTGATTCTTCTTTTTTATGCTAGCTGGGTGGTCTGAGAGAACCAGGTGAGATAGTAGTTGGCTTTTGGAGGATCAACATTTCTATTATTATTTGCAAGATTCGGTTGTGATTTTACTCTATGATGATTTACAGGAAGGTTGGAAAACACTTGCACAAGAGTTTTCTAGATTCAGGGAAACAGAAAGAGGGGATGTTGTGTACTTTTCACAAGTTTCAACAGGACGGACCAGGAAAGAATCCATAAGGCTATTTCATGAACTACTGGTATGTTCTATTTCTGTTTTATGATTTTTTGTTTTGCAACTCTTCTAGGATATCATATTTCATCCAACTAGTACACAATACCCAAAAGTGAACCGTCTTTCATTGGGTGAGCTTGACCAATCAGCATATGAGTAGCCAATTATATAAGTATGTTTTCTACCCTGGTAAATGAGACCTATACCTAGAGCACTTCTAACATAATTCAAAATTCAAATCACGACATTCCAATGATCTTTGCAAGGAGAGTTTAAGAATTAGCATACCACACTAGCTGCAAATAAAATATCCATACAAGTGATGGTGGGATAGTTTAACTTCCCAATCAATCTCTTGTATCTCCCTAGATCTAAAAGCAGCTCCCTCTGATTAAGTAGAAGTTTGACATTTGGATTCATAGGAGTGTCCACTAGCTTGACATTCAATAATAAACCCCTCTCTTATCCATAGCACTTTTTCCTCTATAAAATTACTAGACCATCCTTGGATATAAGGTTCTTCGTGGTTGGTACATGTTAGGACACTTAACCAGCAGTATTCATAAGCTGTATTTACCATATGAATGTAGAATTTTCTGGGGTTCCATGGTATTACCATAGCTGATGAGTTCAATAACACCATTTTCACATTGGTTATCTCATGTCTGAGGAGCTTTGCTCTGAGATTACAGGGGATTTCTTCTATAATAGTTATTGTGTTTCCATTAATAATACAATTTCTGCATTTACTGTAATTCGAGTTCCTATCAGTACATGACTCTTTCTCTTTTCATAATGCAATTGGTAAGTCATTTGGGTAAGGATCAAAAACTGTAAGAAATATGAGAGTTAGAGAATGAAGGATTATTGTTTTCGGTATTTACTTCTACCTTGTGCAAATGGAGCTGTTGTTAAACTAGTTCGGGTTTTCGTTTCCCCTGGAACACCAACTTGGGTCCAATGACCTTAGTCTTGGTTCTGATGCAGAACACACTACAAATTCCTTAAACTAGAAGGCATAGAGGAAGAGGTGACTTAGGTAGATAGGATAAAGAAGGAAAGACTCAAACTTGGTTTCTAAATTACGGTTCTACCCCTAAAGTTGACTGTGAGTGAAGAAGCACTCATTTTTCTTGGCCACATCAGTATAAATTTATAATTTGTTCATTCTTAGTTTAAACATATAAGTGGGACTGCAGAATTTATTTTTCTCTGCAACATAAATATAACTGCATTGTTATTCTTTTTAAGTTTTTGGGCCTCAAAATTGAAAGATTTTGTGGATGTTGTTCTCTGTAAAGCTGGTGTCTTATTATGGAGTAGAAAATCAACTCACCACCTTGGTGAGAGGAAGGAAACAGATTTTAACCATGTTTGCTTTCTAATTTTTTCCAGGTTTTGAAAAGTACAAGCTATGTGGATGTGCAGCAAAACAAGCCTTATGCTGATATTGGAATACAGAAACTCCCAAAGTTAGATCAAACATTTGGAGCTGATACATAGGCACAGTTCAGAGATAATTAAGAAATAGATAGTCGATACTCGATAGGACTCTGATAGATTTTTTATTTAATAGTTATTTTTAGTACCTTGATGTTTTATTGTACAGCATAAAAATGATGAGAACTTGGGCTCTTCAGCCGCTGCTGCAACAGGCCCAAGAATAGCAATAGGCCCAAAAGGGATACCAGGAGGACTTCCTTCATTAGAAAAAGCTCTAGAGGAATATTTACATCTGTTGTTAGTTTGTTATAGTTTGTATCTATTTCTGTTATTGTAAACAGATGGCTAATTGCTAAGGTGCCTCATTCTTGGCACTTGAATGCATAGAGTCAATTCAATACAAATCCAATTTCTCCTTTTTTATTTTCCTTTCTGGAGGTAGTTCATGGGCTCCAATACAGGAACAGTTCAACTATCAACTAAGTTGATTAAAAAAAGGGTTTTTTTTTTTGTACCCCCACCCTGTCCCCTTAAACCCCCACCCAAATTGAAATCCCCAAAATGCCCTTTGTCATCTATTTTTTTTTTTTAAAAAAGGCGCATCGTATATATGTCTCAATTGACATATATACGATGCGCCTTAAATTTTGTTTTTTTTTAAATTTGTAAAAAAAAATTTAACGCTCATGATTTAACGTTCAAAGTTGATCAACGGTGTAGATTGCACGCCAAAATCAACGGTTGATAATCTTTTACCTCATCTATAAATACTCACTCCCACCATCACTATTTTCACACCAAAA
Source organism: Oxytropis ochrocephala (assembly GCA_020916435.1). Taxonomy (NCBI): domain Eukaryota; kingdom Viridiplantae; phylum Streptophyta; class Magnoliopsida; order Fabales; family Fabaceae; genus Oxytropis; species Oxytropis ochrocephala. Next base: position 70,562,132 of record CM037091.1, on the reverse strand, counting down.
ATTCAAATACTCACTCCTTCTTCTCTCACACATCACAAGTGAAGATGATGCAGGCTTCGCTAATGTCATACTACGAGCCTTCTTCCCTCACTCTTGTTCATTCTAATATGGGGTTTGTTGATCATTAGGGTATCATCTTGAAAGATTATGGTATAAGTTTCGATGGGAGAGATGTTGTTTCGTGTAGGTTAAAACACGATATATCATTTTCTGCTCTTAAGCAGAAACTACTGCGGATGGTTCAACCAGAGAACGACGAACATGAGATAATTCGTATCGTTTATCGGAAACCCGAAACGACTAGTGGAGGTATTTACTGGTCTACCATGGATGTCAACAGCGAGGATGACGTCCGAGACATGATGTCCATTCATATTACAATTAAATGGAGGAGTTACATTCATCTCAGACGTCGAAACCGGAAGACCGTCATTGAGATCCTTCGTCGATTAACTCCACCAACTCAGTAGTTTATATTGTATTTTCATTTTATCTGTCTATTTTTATTCAAGTTGTTTATGTTTTATCGCTTGTGTAACTTTGTTTTTTCGAATCAATGAAATCAAAAATTAATGGAAACTCGTAAAATAAATAAAACATCCGAAAAAAGTTAATAATAAAGTGCCAATATAATATCAAATACATCAAAAAGCAAATAAAAAATCCCTAACGGCGTCCCCCTCGACCTCGTCCCCATCGTCTAAGCTCTCCAGCCACGTCATCCGGTGCTGCCATCCCCACCAGCCTGAAATGCAAAAATAAAGAACATATTTAATTCACAAAAATTTACCAAAAGTCAGTCCGATTTAACAAAAATACAAGAAGTTCAAATGTGTACCTGAAATAGGCTGGCATACCCTCCACACTGTTGCGTAGTCCTCAAAGACGCAGTGTTCAAGGACTCATACATGGCGCCTAGTGCACTGCACCCCATGCATAGCCTCCAAGAACATCTCGCTCTCGGATCATCCAGTAGACTACCCACTTAGCCTCGTACTGCCTCTCGGTCTTCGTAGTGAAGATATCAGAGGTCGGCCGGGCGCGAAAAGCCCTCACAAAGAATAAAGATGTCACCCCCTCCTCCAAGTTACGCTCATACACCGCTCCACCATTTTGAAGTTGTAATCACGGACCCCACGGGTGTTGTTAGCGACCTCGACCCGTGACACACCTGGATATGTCTCGTGAAGTCGCGTGGCAAACTCCAAGCTCACAAAGGATGGCGGGAGGTGTGGCATAGTTCCCCGGATGGGAAGGTGCGGCAGATAAGAGATGTCATCCAGAGTGATCGCCATCTCACCAAATGGCAAGTGAAATGACGAAGTATCCGAGTGCCATCTCGATAAAAGCCGACAAAGAACTCATGGTCTCATCGTGGGCGTGGCGATCCGGAGAAGTGGGGCCAATTTGGAGTCCCCGACCACGCAGTGCGTTGCCAAGTAGGTCGGGGTAATGAAGATGTAGTCTAGTATGGACTTTGTTGCCATGAGCCCATACTTTGACAACACGATATACTCTGAAATAAAAATAAATAAATAATGTAAGCAAAAGTGCGGACTATGTGACTTAAATAAATTATTTAAGCAAAAATGCAAAACTTACCGGTCACGTAGTATAGAATCTGCAGACATGATCCGCCAAGTCGGTGAAAAGAGAGAGGCCGAGGCTCCTCCGATCGATGAGGCTCTCATGATACTCGGACATAGACCGTGCGGGTAATAAGCATCGACCTGGAAATTTCACGCTGCTGATACTCGGGAGGTGGGGATGGTAATGAAGAGGTTGAGGATCGTGCGAGGATACTCGTGGATGATATCGAGGAGTAGTCGGGAATGATACTTTGAAACCGCCTCCTCTATGCCAATCCTCCCGCTGCGTCTGCTGCAGTAATCCCCGAGATAGAAAGCTCCAGTGGCCGATCATCGAGCCGCTCAGTGATACTCACCGCTCTCGCCGATATCTCACCGCTCAGTGTGCTGTCTCTCGCTCCTCATTTGAAGCATGGAGTCGATTATGCCTCCGAGTCCTCGTGCTCGGAGCGATGATGACTCCCCTATCTCTCTGATCGGAGAGACCTCACGTCTCCCTCTATGCCTACCGGACACTGCAAGGGAAGAAAAAAAATTAGTAAAAAAAAACAAAAAAAAATTCTCATCGTATTTACATCAAAACCGGTGTATATCGATGCTTACTTATCGATTTGTTAAATCGTATATAGGGTCTTACGGGCGTATATGCGAGTGGTGATTTACTCTAATCGTATATACGCTGGAAAGGGTATATACGATGTGAAGAAAATTGCTCGTCGTATATAGAAATGTGGTGGGGTATATACGATTGGTGGATTTCTGGGCTGATCGTATATACGTCTCTGTGGCGTATGCGAGTGAAGGTGGTCAAACGTAGGTATGACCAATTATGTGAAGAAATGGTGATTTTGTAAACAGTCAGGGGTATTTTGGTCTTTTCATACGGTGGGTGGGGGTGTTAGAGGAATGGGTGGGGGTCCAAAAAAAAACCCTTAAAAAAAACCATCAACTATCTATTATTTATATTTGGGTTTTTTTTGTACATCCACCCCATCCCCTCATACCCCCACCCACCCCGTGAATAGATCAAAATACTCCTGTGTTTTTACAAAATCACAATTTTCTTACATTAGTGGTCATACCTACGATTAACCATCAGTCACTCGCATATACGCCACAGAAACGTATATACGATTGCACTAAAATTCCACCACTCGCATATACCCCACCAGCACCCTATATACGATCCTTCTTTTTTTTCCCATCGTATATACCCCTTTCCAGACGTACATACAATTACCCAGAATTCAGCCACTCGCATATACGCTCAACAGACCATATATACGACGCTTTTAAGAGTAAGCATCGTATATAGGCCCCATGTATGAGTCCTTGAACACTGCGTCTTAGAGGGTCACGCAGCAGTGTGGAGGGTATGCCAGCCTATTTCAGGTACACATTTTAACTTCATTTTTTTTGTTAAATCACACTGACTTTGGGTAATTTTTTTTGAATTAAATATGTTGTTTATTTTTGCATTTCAGGCTTGGATTTTGTGGTATTTCCCTCGGATGGCGGAGAGGTTGCTCGGTCATATACAGGGTGCGGAGTCACTGGTTGGGCGCTTTAGGAAGAAGAAGTCAGACCACCTCAAGCTGAGCCACTACAGGAGGATGATTGAGCTTAGGCCAGAGGATCTCTACTGGCGGCCATTTGAGGAGCACAGGGATGGTAGACCCTTTGAGCAGATCTCCCTATACAGAGGCTTCATCAGCTGGGCTGACTTCAGAGTTCCCTACATGCCTGATAGGTGTCTGCGACAGTTTGGGTACCGTCAGTACATCCCGCGTGACCCTCTCAGAGGTCGTCCGAGTCATGTTGACTGAGTTTTTCAGATCACCCACTTCATGGCATCTGTGGATGACATCCTGCGCACTTCTCGGTTTGCTCAGCGGGCGGATGAGACTGTACCTAGGTACTTAGAGTGGTACATCCGCATCATCTATCCCCGCACTATTACCGCTCCACCATCACCGCAGGTGACGATCGACACCCTCCCCCGAGCTACGATACGACGATCTTTGAGTGGGTGAGGAGATTGTGACCGCCAGGTAGGGGGATTCGTGATGGCGAGATCACGCATGGTAGTCGGGCGTATCGGACACTCCATAGGCTGGTGGGGATGGCACATCCAGATGACATTCCACAGGCACTTACACGACGGGGACGAGGACATGGGCCACGAGGAGGACGTTAGGGATTTTGTATTTGTACTTTGATATATTTGTACTCATATTACTTTGATGTTGGCACTGTATTATTACTTTTTTTTCGGTAGTTATATTTTACCAGTTTGCATAAATTTTCAATTTTATTGATTCGATAAAACAGAGTTACACAAGCGATAAAACATAAACAACTACAATCAAAATATACAGATAAAAAAATACAATAGAAACTACTGAGTTGGTGGAGTTAATCGACGAAGGATCTCAGTGACGGTCCTTCTGGTTTCGACGTACAGATGAATGTAACTCTTCCATTTAAACGTAATATGAATGGACATCATGTCTTGGACGTCATCCTCGCTGTTGAATCCATGGTAGACCAGTAAATACCTCCATCAGTCGTTTCCGGTTTCCGATAAACGATACGAATTATCTCATGCTCGTCGTTCTCTGGTTGAACCATCCACAGTAGTTTATGCTTAAGAGCAGCAAATGATATGCAGTGTTTCAACCTACACGATAAAACATCTCTCCCATCGAAAACTATATCATCATCTTGCAAGATGATGCCCTGATGATCAGCGAACCCCATATTAGAATGAACGAGAGTGAGAGAAGAAGGCTTGTAGTAGGACATTAGCGAAGCCTGCATCATCTTCACTTGTGTTGTGTGATAGAATGTAGTTGAATTATTGGTGTGAAAATGGTGATGGTGGGAGTGAGTATTTATAGTTGAGGTAAAAGATTATCAACCGTTGTATACGGGGATTGGGTGGGGTACCAAAAAACAACCCTTTATATTTTAATAATAAGGACAAAGTAAGGAGAAAGTAAGGAGAAAGATACAATGATGACAAAGTTACCAACACTATGTACAAGAAAATCTTCATCTCTCTCTTCAAACTTTTCGTCTTTCAATATGTTTCTAACATTTCATTAAACTAGTACTTTACCCGTCCATCTGCACGGGTGATATTGTATTTGTTATACTTTGCTATGTACCTATAAAATTTTAAAAATTGTAAAGTTAACAAAAGAAAAAGGAAAAATTCGATAAAAAGACTATATTTCAACTTGCCAATAACACTCGTGTTGCAAAAGTTAAAAAAACTCGGTATTTTCTTCTAATCTTAATAATGGAGAAAAAAATTAGAAACAAGAAAATGAGATCTAATATAGGATATGCACCCCTGTTGTGGCTCTTGTTGTCGCTCCCTGTTGTCACTCCCATTTGTCGTTGCTGATCTCGTTGCTAATCTCGTTGCCCCGTCTTTTGTTGTCGCTTCCATTGCCGCTATCCCGTTGCCTCTCTCGTTGTCGGTCTTGCTATCAATCTCTCGTTTCTGCTTCCAGTTGCCTCTCCCCGTTGTCGCTCCCATTGTGAGTCTCTCGTTGTCACTCCCTTGATACTTGTTTATATTTCGGTAGTTGTTAATTTTTTTGTCAATTGTTAGCCATAAATTGATTATAGTAAATTCAACATCATTTAACATTAATTTAATCATTTTAATTAAATTATTAAAAAAATGTATTTTGGTGAAGTTAATAATAGTCTCTTATTTTAAAGTAAAAGTTTAGGGTTGTCATAAAAAAAATTAAGGTTGTCAAAAAATATTTTTTTATGGTTTTAAAAAAATTAAGATTTTTGTGGTCAAGAATATACTTTTAAGATATGATATGATGTATATCAATTGTGAAAGAGAAAAAGATTGAAATGAAGAATAGGGGAAAATGGGAAAAAAAAAAAAAAGAGTAAAGCAGATAGAGTGATGAGAGAAAAGGTGAATAAAAGTTTGAAATTTGACAAAAAGGAAACTGTGTGTAAGAGAATAAAGTGGAAGTGAGAGAAGAAAAAGAAAGAGAGAGAAAAAGTAAGTTGCAAAAAGCAAAAGAAAGTGAGGAGAGAGAGAGAGAGAGAGAGAGAGAGAGAGAGAGAGAGAGAGAGAGAGAGAGAGAGAGAGAGAGAGAGAGAGAGAGAGAGAGAGAGAGAGAGAGAGAGAGAGAGAGAGAGAGAGAGAGAGAGAGAGAGAGAGAGAGAGAGAGAGAGAGAGAGAGAGAGAGAGAGAGAGAGAGAGAGAGAGAGAGAGAGAGAGAGAGAGAGAGAGAGAGAGAGAGAGAGAGAGAGAGAGACAGAGAGAGAGAGAGAGAGAGAGAGAGAGAGAGAGAGAGAGAGAGAGAGAGAGAGAGAGAGAGAGAGAGAGAGAGAGAGAGCCTATAAAAGTTGACAATTTTTTGGTATTTAGAGAGTAAATGTTAGTTTTACCCAAAACTTAAGACAATTGCCAAAATATTAATCAATAATGTTATTTAGCCCAATTTTTTTGACAAAAAAACATACAAATATACGGATACAGATACTAATACGTATTATATTAGTATAATTTTTATTTTTTCTTCTTTGGAAGTCGTGGGGCTCATACAAATATGGAAGATGTGGAGTCCATTTGTATGTTTTTTTGTCAAAAAGTTGGGTTAAATAGCATTATTGAATACTAATAGCACTATCATTTTGCAATACTACATTAGCATCTAAAGTGTAGTAGATAATCTAAAGTGTAGTAGATAATCGAATATGTACCTTGTAACTTTACCTGGTACTCCATCCGCTTATGATCTTTGGTACTTTTAGTCTTTTATTTTTGTTCCAAAACAATAGTACTTTTAGAAAACCAATGTACAATTCACTATATTTTTCCAAATACACCATTCATATTTATTGAGTCTTTTAGAGTTCCAAAACAGGAATTATTTGTTTCAATACACCTTTATTCTGACTTCAATTATTCCAAGATATCTATAAAAAGGGTATTTTAGTAACACAAATTAATGATTCCTTAATTTGTGTGTAACAAGTCAAAAGTACCAATGATTAGGATCGGAGAGCGTATACTTTTCTAGTGAATCAAGAGTGGATACACTAGTGTACAAAACATGTAACATTTTGTGATTTAACAACATTTTTATGCAAAAGTTGGTGTTAAGCAGTGATATTTTGTAAATAAAATGTCATATCTCGTTACAAGCATCAAAATCGGTGTCGTTTTTAAAAAGACGATCTCCATAGTATCTAGGACATAAATAACCTTTAACATGCTTAAAATACAATTCCAAGTGTTTGTGAATGCTCGGCATTGATACGTATAAGAATTTAAAACGTTTAAAATGCTAAAGAAATTGACAAGAAAATGCTAAAAAATTTAACGCCGGTTGTTTTGAATTACTCGACGTTCTTTCAGAGAATTTAAAACGTATAAATGCTGACAACCGACATGGATTTTGTCAGAGAATTGAAAATGAATATAATGTTAACAATTCCACGCCAGATTGCTCGGTGCAGATTCTTTCAGAAAATTTAAAACGTTGGCAATTCCACGCTGGATGTCTCTTAAGGCTTGCGTGGTATATTCTTTACTTAGATATTAAAGTCAGGAACCCTCTATTTATTCCATTCTCTCTCTCTCTCACAAACCACTCAAACCCTAGTTTTTACCTTGTGCTCCGTGTTTACCTCCATTCTCCCTCATGCTCTCCATCTTTCGTCTCTTTCCTCTATTCTTGTTGTCACTCCCTCATCGTATCATTCTCGAGCTTGCTTGAGCTCGCTCCGTCCCTGTGGCACCTCGATGGATGTTTTCTCCCTCGCACCACCTATAGTGAACTATGATATATCACCCTGTTTATTTTTCGCTTTCTTACCCTTGAATTTGTATGTCTCTTTTTATCTCTCATTTCAACACATTTTAGTCTTAGGATTTAAATGTGGCCGGGTATTTAACAATTAATATATGTGTGTGTGTGTGCGCGATTTACCACTTTATTGTGTCTTCATCTGCTCATTCGTCTGAAGATACAATCAAGTGGTAAATCATATGTAATTGTTGTGAAGACACAAATAAGTATGTTATCAAATTTGCAATACTTCGCTCTTGAAACCATGAGCTTGTTCATGAGCTCCTTCGGCTAAAATAGTACCAAAATCTAACCCTCACAACTAGTGTCCTTGACAATTTTTTGGGTGTAGACATATTCAACCCGACTTTTGTGCTCTAACAAATCAAAAGTTCAATTTTTTTTTTGATCAGTTTCTTAGAATGAACATATAAAGTATGATTCCAGTTTCTTAGATAACCAGAAATGGGGATGTCTATTATAGACCCAGTCCAACGATGGACTCTCCTATTTTTAGTAAGTTTTAATAAAATAATATTTTTATTTCCATTTTTTATTATTATAAAATTCTTTTTTTACTAAAACTGGTAAAGGTCCACCTTTATACTTTTTTTGAGAGGTTCATATTAGATGCACCTGCCAGATAGTCTGATGTTAACATTCACCGTTTTTCATTTTCATATTTATAAAAGGGTTAAATATGCTTTTGGTCCCTATAAATATAGCGAATTTTGTTTTAGTCCCTATAAAAAATTTTGCGCAGTTTTGATCCCTACATTATTTTCTGTTTGCACTTTTAGTCTCTGCCGTTAACTAACGGTGCTGACGTGGCATGAGTTATGTGGCATTTTTTTGTATATTGGCATGCCACATAAGTGTCCACGCTGGAAAAATGAAAAATCAAATAAAAACAAATTTGAAAACAAAAATCAAAAACAACAAATTGAAAATCAGATTCCAGACAACATAATTCCTAATTCCCCTTCTTCTCCCTTCCTTCTTCTATCGTTAACTCTGTTCCGTATCTCTCTTCCCTCTGCTTCTCGCTCACAACAACAATTCAGCAGAATGTCTTCAACACTTCAATTCTTCTAACAATTTAGCTAAATCATTACAATTCTTTTGTCTATTTTAATAGAAATTATAATGCACAATTCAATTGGTATTAAATTAAGAAAGACAATCCAAAAAAAGGAATCAACACAAACAACCAAATTTGATCTGATCAATATTCTGGGGTAGAAAAAATGAAAATGTTTTAGGAAAATTCTCCATTGTTTCTGGCCAAAACTTTGTTCTTCGCTTTTCTTGCAAACAAAAACGTATTCATGTCGTATTTGCTGATCTATAGAAACAGATTTGGAGGCTTCAACAATAATCTCGTCGATAACTCTATTTCACCCTGTAATAGAGGTGTTCGCGATCTTGGTTTAGTTGATTTTGAGACAAAAAACGAACCGAATGCTATGAAATTACACGCGGTTTGGTTTGGTTTCGGTTGACATCCTAAAATAAAATCAACCAAACCAAACCAAAGCGATTTGGATTGGTTCGGTTTTTTCCAAGACAAAAATAATTTAAAACGGAGTTAAAACTAACTAACATAAAAAAGGCTAACATAAATCTTTAAGAAAAAAATCTACTCAAATATATGTAGTATATAAATCACTCTCTTTTAAATTTTTTCAAATAGCAAGACAATGTTTAAAAGAATTTGAATTAAATATTTTGTTGTAATTTTTAAATATAAGCATAACAAATATGGATTGTTTGTAAGTGAGTCAAAAATTAATTGGATTTGAAATTTTAGTAAGTGAGTGAGAGTTGGGTTGTAGTTGCATTTGGGTTAGTAAGGAAGGTTGTAATTCAACAAGCCCTAGTAGTCTTTTGCGCATTTGGTTTGGTTTGAAATCAAAACCGCAAGAAAACCGAATCATGCGCGGTCAGAATGAAAAGAACCAACAAAACCGATCAAAAGCGGTTTTTTGCGGTTTTTGATTTGGTTCGGTTTGCGGTTTCCCTATTGGTTTGGTTCGGTTTTGAACACCCCTACCCTGCATGACAAAGCTTGCAGTGAGTTCGGTGCCCAAAAGTAATAAGTTCCGTGAATCACCGCTTTGATGGTCCCTCAAGAGGTTGTTGTTGAAGAACAAGAAAACAACATCTTAGAACAAATTTAGAGTCTCCCTGAGTGTCTCAAGATGCAACTGTTTAGGGATGGAGCAGCAAAACCATCCTCTTTGTCTGGGTTTATCGCGATAGAAGGAGGAAGAGAAAAGGGATATTAGGAATTAGGGTTTCTGAAATCTGATTCTCAATAGGTTGTGTCTTGAATTTTTGTTTTCATGTTTATTTTTTTATTTTTTTTTATTTTCCAGCATATACACTTATGTGTCATGCAAGCACATAAAAAAATGCCATGTAAGTCATACCACGTCAACACCGTTAGTGAAAATTAACACCAAAGACTGAAAGTGCAAACGGAAAATAATATAGGGATTAAAAGTGCCCTAAAAATTTTATAGGGACAAAAAACAAAATTTGCTATATTTCCGGCTACCAAAAACATATTTAATCCTTTATAGTTATAAAAAGACTTTCCTATCTTATGTTAAAGTTTCTTGACACAAGAATTGGGATTTGGATATGATGACTGTCCAGTCATGCATTTAGTGTTATTTATAATTTTTTTATTTTTATTTTTTTTATTATAAAATAAAATATATGGTTGAGATTGTGTCATAGTCAAATGTGATGGCTATAAATTAGTGTCTGCACTCAATCCCAAGTCCCAACAACTGGGGCTGCCTCTATCCATGAGTCACGATCTGTTTGTCCTATATTGGAGGCTTACTATTTTATTAGTTAAATAAATGGGCTTGCATATTTTGATTCAGAGGAATTCCTCTTCCGCTTAATTCACTTCTTTCTCCTGTTTTCTTCCAGCAACGTAGCTTCTTATGTGAGTTAGAGTGATAGAGCAGAGCAGGTATAATTTTGATCTCCAAAATCATAATCTGCAGGTACTTCTTTCTCCAGCCGTATTTATTTATAAGAAAAAAAAATGTTTTTTTTTAAATTCATTGAAAAAGAAATAATGTATTTAGTATATATATTAGACTAGAAACACCAATTATTCAAAAAATCTAGAATATATCCATTTTTTATTGTAAAAAATAAAACTGGTCCTGGTCTGTTCTGTTCTGCTCTTCGAGTTTTAGATATGTTGATATGATAAGATCTAAAGGTCCATAAACGATAATATATGAAATATAAACTTACAGAGAAATAATTAACTCAGATTTAATTTAGCCCCTTCAATCCCACAGGCAGCAAAATCAGAGAAAATGAACAGCTTCTTTCGATCTATTTGGAACAGTCCGACTGGCCTGAAAACCACTCATTTCTGGGGTCCTACTAAATTATTTTTTCCATTGCTAGAAGTGTTGGCACACCAATTAGTCTTGATGATACAGTAAGTAAGAGTTCATTTGACAAACCATTTGGTAATTTTGCACACATCTTAGTTGATAAAGATTTGAAGTCAAAGGTTAGGAATCAAGTCCTAGTTGAGATTTCAGGTTATGCTTTCTTTCTATGAAGTGAGTATGAAAATATCTCTTCTTTTCGTATGAATTGTAAGACTATCGGGCATACAACTAGGAATTGTAATAAAAGGATACTTTTTGGTGTGCAAAATTATAAGGAATAAAGGATCCCGCTGTAGCAGCAGAGATGCTATATTAATAAAAGGAGTATGATTAGCGGAGGCCAGTTCACCTTTTTTATTATTTTTTTAAGGCTAGCCAGCGAATGGGCCTTTGGGGGCGAGTCTACGTATGAGCTCTAGCAGGGTGGTGGGTGCATGACTAAGAATCTGATTTATAAAAATTAATAAAAAAAAAACAAAAATAAAATAAACAATAAAACTCAAATTATATAAGGAACGACTAACAAATGGAGCCCTAGTTTCCCTTTCAAACTAGCGCCGCTGAAACAATTAGAAATGAGGAGAGAGAGAGTTTTCGAAAAAGAAAAGAAAAGAAAGAGGGAGAAGGGAGAGGAAGGAAGAACACTGCAGCGGCGAAGGGGAAATAGGTGTGTGGGACGGTGGTGTAGGGAAGCCATCCGCGGCAGCTACAGCCAAGCCGGAGCACTGCGACGACGACATGGAGCGGAAAAGGAACGTAACTAAGAAATGCTTATGCTACTTTTTGATCTAGTTTGCAAAAAGAAGGATAAACAACAAACGAGACCTATACTTGATCTAGAGAACTGGATTCCTTGCTATTTGATAAAAAGTGAAAGGCATCAGCCAGATGTTTCAAACACCGACTATGGATTTGCTCTAATTGCATATACCGGCTTGAAGTTGCCCCAACCAAGCTATCTTTGAAATAGTGGATGAGTAGCTTATCAGACTGCAGGATAAAGCATAGCAATTCATCTTCTATTACTGCTCAAGTGATTATACTAGAGAATTGCTTAGCTGAGGACTTAATTTATATTTTGAGTAGCTTTTTGTATTTTGGATTAGAATCATAGTGCTTGTTATGACTTAATTTATAGAGTTTTGAACTATGGTTTATTGGCATGAATGATGCTTATGTAGCATCTCTGTCTAGTTTGCTTCAGCCCCTGAAAGACTGAAAGTAACATTATAAAATCATTTAAAAAAAGAGATTTTGATGCACCTTTATTTAGCAAAAAAACTGTTATTCAGTTCAATAAAACGGAGATTTTGATGAAAACAGTTCGGTTAACAGTTCGGAGAATAAAGACTTCAATTCGAATTGGTATTTAATTAATAGTTCGGATCAGTTAGAACTGCGAACTGAACTGTTAAAACAGTTCGGTTCAGTTTGAACGAACTATAAAACAATTCAGTTCAGTTCTACGAACTGTTTGAACCAGTTCGATTCAGTTTTTAAGGTGAACTGCTCCATGAACGGCCCGATGTGCAGATGCAGCCCTTTTCCTACAATGGAAATTTGAGTTCTAATAATGATATGAAACTTATTAAAGTTGAACGTACATAAGCCTCTCAATTTGATGTCCTTTCTATTATTACTCCTTAATTTCACCGGAGTAACTTTGTATTCAACTTTCCATATTTAGTTTTTACTAAATATTCCCACAAAAGTAATTGTCATATGATTCCGACGAATTTGCCTTAAGCTTAATTGACTTCTTTCTCGTATTTTTTTCCCAGCAACGTAGCTTCTTATGTGAGTCAGAGTGATAGAGCAGAGCAGGTATTATTTGATCTCTTAAATCATAATCTGCAGCCTGCAGGTATTGCTTTCTTTAAATAATTGATGTATTTTTTAAATATATTAAATAAATAATATATTTGATATATATTTTAGATCAGATATATCGATTATTCAATGAATCTAGAATATGCATATTTTCTTATAAAGAAGATTGGTCTATTTTGCTCTTCGTTTTAGATATGTAGAAATGATAAGATCTAAAGGTTCATACCATACATACAAACGATCAATATATGAAAAATAGATTTACAGAGAAATAAATTAACTCAGATTTAATTTATTCATTTCAGTTCACAGGCAGGAAAATAAGAGAAAATGAACAACTTCTTCCGGTCTTTTTGGAACAGTCCCACAGGCATGAAAACTACTCATTTCTGGGGTCCCACATTAAACTGGAGCCTTCCTCTTGCGGTAGATTTTTATTCACCACTTTTATTATAAGATAAATAGTCATTTTGGTCCCTGAAAGTGTAACTCGCTGTCAATTTGGTCCCTGAATCAAACAAAAATGCAAAATGGTCCCTGAAAGTGTAATCCGTCCGTCACGTTAGTCCCTCCTGTCAATGTGTGTTGTTAACTCCGTTAATCAACCCGTTACTGTCAGTTTAGTCCCTGAAAGATGTCACTTACTATCAGTTTGGTCCCTAAAACATATACGTGAAATCGTTTTAGTCCCTCGAATCTTAAGTTACTTCAGCAAAATTTTAAAATGGCTGATTAAGGACGCCAATAGACTCATGGACTACACAGATTTATTGTAATTGGAAAATCAATGGTTAAGGGTGACCTTATTTGCTCTAAGAAAATCAATCAACATAACTTTGTATAATCATTGATCTATATTGAAATTAGATAACAATTGTAATTTTTGATGTTAATTCGAAAACTTCCACTGCTGCAGAACTTAATAAATTACGGTTATTAATTTTAATTTTTCTTTGTTTACAATGAATTTTATTTTATTTATTTATTTCATAGATTAAAATAATATTTTTAAATATAAAAACTATCTGGCATTCCAATGTGGCTTGCCACATAAGTTAATAGAACTCCACATCATATTTAATTTTGACAAATTAGGGAGAGACTTTAATTTTAGAAATTGATTTTATGATATTCAAAACATGAAGTGATTTGATTCAGATTGAATCAATAAACACTCTTAATGATTAATGATGGTAACAAATCAAAGTAAAAAAGAATATAATACAGCTGCAAGGTGTTAACTAGCCTAGCAAAGCCAATGCACAAATTGAGCTAAAGTTAGTAAATTTTGGTTTAAAATTTTGCTAAAGTAACTTAAGATTCGATGGACTAAAATGAATTTACGTATATGTTTCAGGGACCAAACTGACAGTAAGTGACATCTTTCAGGGACTAAACTCACAGTAACGGATTGATTAACAGAGTTAACAACGCACATTAACGGGAGGGACTAACGTGACGAACGGATTACACTTTCAGTGACCATTTTACATTATCACTCGATTCAGGGACCAAATTGACAGTGAGTTATACTTTCAGGGACCAAAATGACTATTTACCCTTTATTATATTAAGGGTTTGATAAAGTAGATGATATTGACCGGTGCATAATTTGCTCATAAGTACGACAATATATTAGTCTTTAGTTGAAAACGTTGAGACATAAGTTAGCAATGATCCAAACAATCTTATTTTCATTAACCAACGTTAATTATGTGTGTGACTGTATTAACCAACAAAATTGTTTTTAATTTTACTAACATGGTGTGACACAAGTTGTTGATATTTGAGTCTCTTAATCATTTGGTCTTGGATTTGATCCTGATTGGTGTGTATGCTTTAGTTTACCAAAATAAAAAAAAAAATTAATTTTAATAGGCTTAAATACGTTTTTACCCCCTGCAAATAGGGGTGTTTTGCTTTTACCCCCTACAAATTTTTTTTTTAAAAAAAAACCCCTTGCAAAATCAACTTTTTTTGTTTTAGTCATTTTGTTAGATGGACGTTACAAAAAACGTCTATGTAGCATTTTTAAATACATTTTTACCCCCTGCAAATAGGGGGTGTTTTGCTGTTACCCCACTAATTCTTGATTTTGCAAGGGGTTTTTTAAAAAAAAAATTGCAAAGGGTAAAAGCAAAACACCCGCTATTTGCAGAGGGTAAAAACGTATTTAAGCCATTTAAGTATTCCTAATTGATGTTTCTATAACATTTTTTTAGTCCAAGGTAGGTAAGACCTTCCGACTCTTTAAGCAATTACAAAGGTAATTATATTTACCTCGCTCTAAGAGGATTAGTGGGGATTTGACCACGGAACATTCAAATCCTGTCGTGCTCCACTAGGCCAACTCATTGGATTCAATATGGTACTCCTATTGCTACTATTTTCATTAATAATAATTCTGCTACTAATGCTCTATATCAGGCAGCAGTGGACACAAAGAAACCACCGGAAGCAATATCTGTCAATTTGACAGCAGGTTAATTACTATTAGTTTAATTTTTTTTGACAACAGTAGTTTTTTTAGGATTAATTCGTAATTAAACTTCAATTAATTCGTAATTAAATATCTGGTATGCAGTTATGTGTGTTTATTCAGCATTGTTCATGAGATTTGCTTGGGTGGTGAAACCGCGAAACATACATCTTCTTGTATGCCACGTCTCCAACGAGACGGTGCAATTGTATCAGCTCTCAAGGTGGATCACAGCTCAAAGGTAACTCAAATTTGTTATTTGCCTAATATATTACTCTTTAATGTCCTTTTTATATAGAACAAAAAAAATCTATTTTCTTTGTCCTTATTTTTTTTTTATAAAGTTGGATTTAAATCCAGTGCAGTTGAATTCTCCTGCAGTTTCCTGTATTACAACTACACTTAAAGACTTTTTAGTCTTTCCATTGCCAAAAATCTCTCACTTTATTTTTTGGTCACACACATTTATCTTGAATGCAGGACCTGCCATTGTTTTTAACTGCAAGGAATCACGATCCCAAAAGCACACTAAGCTTTTATTAATAAAACAAAGGGAAAATACTAATAGACTGATATAAAACTCATGAGAAACAATTTAGCTTTTTTTAAAAGGCAAATATAGAGATAATATATAGCCGAGTATAAGAGGTACTCATCCCATATAAAATTTAGCTTGTACAAAAATAAAATCAAACTCATATGCATGTGTGAGGAAAGAGTTATAATGAATGAGACAAAAGTCGTTACCCAACCCTCCAACAAATCAAAAGAGAATCTCCATTAAACGAAATTACCAAAACGGGTTTGTATCCTCTCCTCCCCTTGACCAATCAGCCACCTCACCTCCACCCCGTGCCACTGGCCATCGCATTCCCTTAGCCAGAAGCTCTGACCCGGGAAATGTAAGACCATATCATTACCTCAATTTAAAAAGAATGAGACTAAGAAACAGATTCATGAAATGTACCAAGGGATTATCCAGCCTAGCAGCAATGCTTTTTCTTCACCAGTCCTTTTGGTACGTAAGAAAGATTTCTCCTGGCGCTTTTGTGTAGACTATCGTGCTTTGAACACAATTACTATGAAGGATCATTTTCCTATACCAACAATAGATGAGTTCATAGATGAATTATATGCTACTCATTGGTTCCTAATTTAGACCTTCGTTCAGGCTATCACGAAACCATAATGGCCATTGAGGATATAAAGAAGGCTGCTTTCAAAACCCATTAGGCCACTACAAATTTCTTGTCATGCCCTTTAGTTTGTGCAATGCAACCTCAACCTTCCAAACCACCATGAACCTCCTCTTCCAACCACATTTCCATCACTTTGTCATTGTCTTTTTTGGTGACATTTTGGTGTTTAGCAAGACCTTAGATGACCACCTCAAACACTTAGAATTTTTTTTTTCCAATTCCTCTTACACAACCATTTTTCTTAAGCAGACCAAAGATACCTTTGGCCAAACCTCCATAGAATACCTCATCCATATTATCTCTCACCGGGAAGTAGGGACTGATCTAGAGAAAATTAGAGCTATGACAAAATGGCCCTGTCCTCTATCTGTCAAACATGGGTTTAATCAGGTTTTATCGCAAATTTGTTAAGTATTATGCCACAATAGCAACTCCCCTCACTGATATGCTAAAGAAATAAGCCATGTCTCAAGCACTAGTTCTCACCCTCCCAAACTTTGACGAAGATTTTATCTTAGAGACAGATGCCTCTGGTTTAGGCCATGGGTGTTGTTTTTTGTCAAAAGGGCCACCCTATTTGTTACTAGACTAGAAAGTTTTGTCGCAAACTGTTGAATGCCTCAACCTACGTGTGAGAGCTATGTTTTTTTGATAAGTCGTAAGAGAGCTATGTTCCACAACATCTGCAATGAAGAAATGGAGGACTTATCTCTTTGGCAAAAAGTTTAGTATACACACTGATCAGAGGAGCCTCGGAGAGCTCATGACTCAAATAAATCAGACCACTGAACAGCAGTTCTATTTGGCCAAATTGCTTGGTTATAACTATGAGATAGTCTACAAACCAAGAGCACAAAGCAAAGTGGCTGGTGCTCTTTCTCACGGCCATGAACAAGCTGCTACTTGTTTGGAAATTACAATCCCTCACTGGGATTTTCTGTAACAGCTCACTTCCAGGAGCTGTTAAACAAGGGGAAAACTATGCCAGACTCTTTCCCTGACTACAAGGTCCAAAATGATCTACTATACTTCAAAGGTAAACTCTATGTTCCTTCCACTACTTCTATTAAACATCTACTGCTTGAAGAATTCCAATCTTCTCAAATTGGCGGCCATACTGGAATTAAAAAGAACCTTGGACGTCTTAAGGAAATCGTTTATTGGGAGGGAATGAAACAAGATGTCATCGATTTTGTTAAAGCTTGTCGCATTTTCCAACACACTAAACATCTCACACACTCCACTTATGGATTGCCTCAACCACTGTTGGTTCCTATTGGGGTATGGGAAGACATATCTCTTGATTTCAGGGACTCCCTTCTTTCTAAAATAATTCTGTTATTCAGAAGTGGTAGACCATCTCTCTAAAGCTGCACTTTTTGGCATGTTTTTCCTGCCAATTTTATTGCTAGTAAAGTAGCTAACCTCTTGGCAAAAATGTTTTGTAAACTACATGGTATGCCAAAGAGTATAGTGTCAGGTGACCCAATTTTCTTAAGTAAATTCTAGAAAGATCTGCCAAAGAGTATAGTGTCAGGTGACCCAATTTTCTTAAGTAAATTCTAGAAAGATCTCATCAACCTCAGTGGTACAAATTGTATATGGAAAGGAAGCTCCTTCAGTACTTAAATACCTTAATTGCTAAATCAAGTCAAGGATTTGGACACTGAACTCACTAATATAGACAACATATTGGAAAAATTGAAGAAGAAACTTAAGAAGGCACAAGACAACATAAACAATGCTGCTGATAAACACAGAAAATCGCATCCATTCAAGGAAGGAGATCTGGTTTATGTCAAAATTAGACCATATAGACAGACCTCAGTGTCAGGTTCACAGGTTCCCAAGCTCTCCAAATGATACTATAAGCTACTATGGGCTATTGGTGAAGTAACTTTTGAAGTAGATTTGCCTAAAACCATCCAGATTCATCCAGTATTTTACGTATCACAGCTAAAACCATGCTATGTTAATGAATCTTCAAGCCTTGACTTTCCTGGGGACAATCACAACAATAAACTAGTAGTCAAGCCTCTTGCTGCAATTGACTAGAAGTATGATACATACACATCACAACAAAAGGTTCTGATATAATGTGAGGGACCGATTCTTGAAGATACTACTTAGGAGTTGTTGTCCGAGCTTAAGATGAACTATCCTAAAATGAACCTTGAGGGCAAGGTTGTTGCGAAAGAAGAACGAAATTTTATGGGCCTAATTACTGATGAAGAAGACCATGCTTTGGAGGTTCCATATGATTGGAATAATAAGACCATTTCTAAGAGAAATACCCATAGGAACAAAGTTGGACCTAAATTGAATTTATCATCTACTATGCTTTGCCTATTTAGGACAATGGAAAAAATCCAGAATCTTCTTATGCTACAACAGTACTGGATACTAGCTGTTATTTTGTTTTTATTATAAAAAACTAGTTGACAGCGTTATATTACTCCTAAATGTATTGGGTGTAAGATGAATATAGCGCAATCATTCATTTGAGCAATTTGCTAAGAGTCCTCTTCACATACAGAGTATTTTACCCTTTTGCTTATTTTATGCGCTCATAGCTCACAATCAAACACCCAGTTTGGTTCTATTTGTGGTTTTCTTTCCTTGAACTGAACTAAATTTGTACCCCCTATATGGTACATGGCTACCACAGTTCGTTTCATGTTTTGTAAGTAGATTTCGTCTACTCACTTATGAAACTTTTAAGAAATTTTTATTAGTATGATTCAGGTTAGATGATTTGAGATCGGTGGAGAGATCCTCTTCATTGTTTATCTTCTTTGTAATTGTACTTGGCTTTTTGCCTTGCTCTTCCTGATGTACTATTTGTCCTCTTTGGGTCTTTTACCCATGGGTTTTTGGCCCAAAGAAGTTTTAACGAGACTCCTTCTATCCGTACGAGTTGGAGTTGTAATCCCGTTAATATAAGTATTTGCTTATAAAAAAAGCTTTCTAATTAATGTTTGCTTTTGTTTATAGTTTTGTTGGGTTCTTTGAATAAAGAAAGAAATACAGCCATGGAATTAACTATACCTTTAGGAAAATTAAATAAAACAATTCTTTAATATGATATTTAAGTTTATATATATATATATATAATTAAATATATAATGTTCGGGAAAAATTAAAGTAAAAATAAATCAACCAATCTATCCTAAATTGCATGTAATTAAATCAGATTTATTTGGGTTTTCCAAAAAAAGTCGTCCAATCCAAACTGAACTATGTGTTGTTTTAATCTATGGATCGAATGGTTTTTTTACTTTAAAACTGAAACAAACCGTATTACGAACCCTGCTAAGCTTTGTTTTTAATAATAATAAAGACCAAAGGGGTGTTTAGAGATATAGATAAAAGACAAAGATATTGCAAAAAGGATCCATCAATAACTAAGAAACTTAACGAAGTAAAATTTAAATTTTAATAACCATTGATTCACTAATTGAAGTGAAATCTTGAATCAAATGATGCCAAAAATAAGAAAATAATTCAAGCATGATTACTCAGTTAATATATATCCGATATCCTTCCAGTGCATATATATAGAGTCCTCTACATGGCTTTTTTATTTTGGGTTATAGTGTATATTTAGAAATATTTTGACGTTGCTCGTTTTATGATTTAATCAGGGGCAGTGAGCAGAAGAAAGAGGAAGCAGATGCAGAGTGAAACAAATATTTGCTCTAAGTTAATGTGACTTGTCATTCACTGTTTTCTCTTAATCGGTATTGTGGTTTATCTTGTAAATATATAATACTATTTCTAATCTTAAACAACATCGTTTCGAATTTATTTTTCCTATGTAATCGATTGTTGTATGTTGATTTAGGCTATTGCAAGGATTAGAAGTCTCATCCGCCAGCGGACAATAGATTTGGCTAGCGGATCACTAAAAAACATGTTTGGGAAGCGTTTAACATTTTTTCAAACGCTACCTCAAGTAGCATTTGAGCGTATAGGTTGTTTTTTGAAAATGTTGGCTCTGCTAGGGTTCTGTCGCCTGGCTGTCCCCTAGTATCTTTTCCCACGCACATGTGCTCTGCACAACCAATATATGCGCATTTTTCTTCCATGTGCGACTGCATTTTTTCCAAAAACATCCTTGGCCTGGCCAATTGAAATCAAGGACGCAGGTGGCCCCACAGTTGCTGCGCAAGGGTTAAAAATGCAGCATTTTTACCCTACACTACATCATATCTTGCAAGAGGGGTGTGCAAAATTGGTACGCGATGATCTTGCTAATTAGGCGAATCAAGGATCGTTTGTGTATACAAAAAACAGTCCTATGAATCCCAAGGTAAAATATGTGATGTTCTGATGAGCCAACTCCCCCGCCCATGTATCAAAGGGGATGACTTGGCTATCTCCATTCTAGAGGAAGGGTATGTAGCAGGATATGTGGTATGTAACACACACCTTCATTGAAGGTTTTTACTATCAAAAGGGGACACTCCAATCAAGATTGAGGTCTTAAAATCGAGACTTCATGTGTGTGGGGTCTGATTTCTTTAGGTAAAAAATATTATGAACTTTCTTTTTCTTCTTTTGATGATTTGCGTAGAATACAACCGCAACCTTCTTGCCACTACAAGTCAGGTTTGCTTCAGTTGTTTTCCTGGCAGCATGATGTTAATGCTTAAACTATAAAACATACATACGCGCAATGTTAGATTAGACTTGCAGGTTTTGCTCAAGAATATTGGTGTCCTAAAATTCTTTTTTCCATTGCTAGAAGTGTCGGCACACCAATTAGTCTTGATGATACAATAAGTAAGAGTTCATTTGACAGATCATTTGGTCATTTTGCACGCATCCTAGTTGATGTAGATTTGAAGTCAAAGCTTAGAAATCAAATCCTAGTTGAGATTTTAGGTTAGCTTTCTTTCTATGCAGTGAGTATGAAAATATTCCTTCTTTTCGTATGAATTGTATGACTAGTAGGCATAGAACTAGGAATTGTAATAAAAGGATACACTTTGGTGTTTAAAATAATAAGGAACAAAGGATCTCGCTGTAGTGACCAAAAAATCTCGGGAAGATCTTTCAAAGTTTTGAAATGGAGCCGCAACCAAAGTTTAATTTTAGGGGAAAACGTTGGTAAAGCCCCTATAAAGGTCTTTGCAAACCAAATACGAGTTAGGGAGTCGGTTATGCGCGGGGAATGTATTAGCACCCTGCAGAATCCTTCCTAAGGAAGGTTACCATGTAATTAAATGTGTAAGAATTGTTGACTCAAAAAAGTATTTATTTTTACCCTTTTAAATAAATTAAGAAGTCATAGATATGTGATTATTCTTGGTTATATTTTCTATTATTAAGAAGAAAGAAAGAAAGAATAGAAATGATTTAAAATTACTTTTAAAAAAGGTTTTTATTAGTGCAATTGACAGAGGTAGGCCCCCCCTTTGCTCTTACGTATCTCTGGGTTAAGAATCAAATGCTACGTAGTTCTTGGGTAGAAAAAAAAATAGTGTGTTGATGTTTTTTATTAATATTTTCACAAAAATGATTTTGATGAGTAGTAAAGTGAAAACAATCACAAAAAAAATGTAGGTTGCATAACATATAAAAATGGTCTAATTAGTAGCATAGGTGCTATATTATTAAAAGGGAGTGCATTTAGCGGATCCCAGTTCACATTTTTTATTGTTTTTTAAGGCTAACCAGCGAATGGGCCTTTGAGGCTAGTCAACGTATGTGTTCAAGATGGGTGGGTGCGTGACTAAAATATTGGGGTGCGAAAGAATCTGATATATAAAAAATTAAAAAAAAAAACATTAAAACTCACATTATATAAAGCAACAACTAACAAATGGAGTCTTAGTTTCCCTTCCAAACTAGCGCCGTTGCAGCAACTAGAAATGAGGAGAGAGAGAGAGAGAGAGTTTTCGAAAAAGAATAAAAAAGAGAGAGAATGGAGAGAGAGGAAGAGAGAGGAAGGGAGAAGAAGGGAGGAGAGAGAGAGATATCCACGGCATGGGGTGGTCTGCTGCAGCGACGGTCAGGCCAGAACACTGCCGCGGTGATGGGGGAAATAGGTGTGTGGGACTGTGGTGTAGGGAAGTCATCCGCGACAGCTACGGAGACGAGGAGTGGCAGAGGAACGTAACTAAAAAAATGTTTATACCACTTTCAGATCTAGTTTGCAAAAAGAAGGATATACAACGAACGAGACCCGTACCTTATCAAGAGAATTGGATTCTGCTAATTGAAAAATAAACGAAAGACATCAGGAAGATCTTTCCAACACCGTCTATGAGTTTGCTCCAATTGCATTTACCAGCTTAAAGCGTCCCCAGCCAAACTATCTTAGAAATATTGGATGAGTAGCTTATCATGTGTAAATGCAGTCATTTTCCTGCAATACATAGTTAAGTGAAAGGCAGGGCAGGTTGCTCCCTTATATTTATTAAAGTCTGGCACTTTGAACTTGTAAAGGATGACCACATTAGAGACAAGACATAGGTCATATGGGATGAGGATTCCCTGTAGGGTAACCATGAGAAAACCAGCTCATACCGTATCAAGGTTGAATTATCTAACTACGACGGTGGTTAGCATTTGGGATATGGGAATGAAAAGGGTCCACGGGGTTGATACAAGAGCACGATGACTTTCCCCTTGATAGTGAAGTGTAGCCATGCAAAACGCCCCGTGGTGCGATGGCGTAACACCGGGATGGAACTCGTGGTGCTTCTACACTCACATCTTGACCTCAAGGCACAATTTGGCTTACACCTGCGATCCCTAAAGGACTGTCTTTTGAAGTGCCCTCCATTGTAAGAGGCGTGTAGCCGATCAGAAGTCGATAAAAAGGCCATTGATATCTCTTGCCATTAACTCCAGTGGGATATGTGAGATATGGGATCCTAGAGGCTTGAGGAGGAGGAAGACTTGTAGCCTGGTTTTCAGAAGTCCCAGCCAAAGTTCCTTCTTCCGGTATCCTTTCCTTAAGAATTTGCATAACTTTTCATGATTTTAGTCATCTTCTCTTTCATTTTGTCAACGTCCTCTCTTAGCACTTGATTGTCTTGATCATCTGTCGTATTCCTTGCTTGAGATCGAGTCCAATAGTGATGTTGACAAACCAACTTGCCCTTTTTTATATTCTGTTGATGGAACACATGTTATGATTAAGTGAATGATTGGATGAATGAGTGAATGCAACTGCGTATGAATTTTATGCTTTGAGCTGGGAATGCATATGAAGACTTATTATCGTGTCTTTGGAGATAATTGATTTTTCATGGCGAATGAAAGGAATGATGTTGTCTCATGTGCATACAGAAAGATAGAAACATGAAAAGTTTTTTTACTTCATATTTTTGAGAAAACATTAACCATGTTGATGCAAAGAGTAAATTTAATGCCCTTGTTTACTTGGCAGGTTATGTCTAAATTGGGAACTTTATATATATCATGGTCTAGGGTCACTTTTGTGATCATTCTTCCAAGTGTCTCTAATCACTTCCTTACAAAGGTCTCTAGAGCTAAAGTCTCCTTTACAATATTATCCACAATGATAGATGGCTACTAGGTGTGTGATATCATAAAGATGCGCACTCTGGTTGAGTCTTTTGTGATAGTCAGACAGAAAAATCCAGAATGACTATCACTATTGATCTCCAATCATCCTAAGTTTCACACAGACCCGAGTATAGGGCTTCACTCAAAAGTGAGCGCAAAAGTGTAAGGGGTGTGTGTGATAAGGGAAAAATATCTAAAGTACCCAAACTGCAAGAAATACAAATACAACAAATAAAGTAAAATCGCCAACCCTAAAGTTCAATAAAGTAGATGGAATACACATATAATAAATAAATAAAATAAAAGTAAACATGAAGAATAAGGGTAAAGACAACATATTAATTAACAAATTCCCTTCCAAACTACCTCTATTCTCCAACAGAAATGCTATTTTAACAAAATTCCCTACAAAATACCATACAAAAATACCAAATACATGTACTTATACGGTGGGGCCAGGTATCTTTTATTATTTTAAAAAAATAAAATTATTAGTTAGCAGAATTAATTGATAAAACACAAGAGAGAGAGAGAAAAGGCGAGAGAGAGAGAGAGAGAGAGAGGAAACAGGTTGAGCTTCAGAGAAAACGCGAGAGATAGAGGAAACGGGTTGAAAGCTTGAAGCTTGGAGCTTGGAGAAAACGAGAGAAAACGCAAGAGAGAGAGAAAAGGGGTTGAAGCTTCAAGCTTGAAGGTTGTAGAAAACGATCGAAAACGCAAGAGAGAGAGAGAGAGAGAGAAAACGGGTTGAAGCTTGAAGCTTGAAGGTAGTAGAAAACGATCGAAAACGCTGTGATACGCAAGAGAGGTTCCTTCTTCTTCTTCTTCGCACAACGTTCTTCTCTCTGGTCACAGGTATGGAGCTTTCTTCTTCTCTATTCTTGATTGTTTCATTGAAAACTCTAAATTGGTTGAGGGCTTTTGCAACCAAACGTGTAAGAATATTTTCCCTTATTCACGGTTCTGTTACTTTCAATCTGTACTCTTGTTTTTTCTTTTTAAACAGATTTTGTTTTAGGGTTCAATTTGGGTAAAAATCATGGTTGAATTTTTGAGGACTGTTGATAAAGAATTTGGGTTATTGTCACTGTTTATTGAGAAATTTGTGTTGATGCAAGACTTATTTGAGTGATTGTAGAAACCGGAAATATCTCAAATTGTAGAAATTTGTGTTGATGGAGGACCAATTTGAGTGAATTAATAAGTTTGTGCAGCCCTTGTATGTTAAAATCCGTTTTCCTCCTTCTTGTTGTTATTTGATTTTTTGTTAGCAATGTTCTTCAATTCGTTTTAATTCCTCGGTTCGTTTTCATTGTCTCTTTGATTTCGTTTTGGATTTCCCTTATCTCGATTTCAAATTTTATGCTTTGTGTCATTTGGAAATTAGGAATTGGGAATTAGGGTGATTTCAATTTTTACTTATTTTGTTTGTGTTAGCGTATGTTTGGTTTGGCCGTGGGTTTGGCTAGAATTGCTTTTGAGAGCACCTTTCGTGGAATCTCTTATTTTGCATTGTGTTTGAGTTTGTTTACGAAAACCAATTCTAACTTGTAGAATCGATTCCAAGTGAAGGTAGGAATCGTAGCTTTCACGGCATAACGAAATCAATTCTTCAATGATTATTGGTTGACAGTTACTTTTGAGTTATTAATATTTGTAAATTAAATATAGTTTTATATTAAAATTAAAAAAAGTAAAAGTGCTCACTGTGTTTGTTCTTCTCTCTCGCAAACGGTGAAAAGAAGGAAGCTAGCGACCTCACCTCCAGCTCCACCTCCAATCTTCTTTCCTAAACGCAGGCAGCAAACAAAAAGCACACAGTGAGTAAATCCCCACCACCGCCGCCGATTGAGTGCACCAATACAGTGAGTAAAATTCGTTTTCCTCCTCCTCCTTCTTTTGATTTGTGTTTTTAATCTTCTTCAATTCGTTTTTATTCGTATGTTCGTTCTTTGATTCGGTTTTGGATTTCCCTTATCTCTATTTCTATTTCCAAGGTTTTGTGTCATTTTGAAAATAGGAATTCAGAATTAGGGTGATTTCAATTTTGAGGGTTTGTAATCTGGTTATGTTTGTGTTAATAATTGCTCATCCTTATGTTTGTACTATGGTTTTGGTTTGGTTTGGTTTGATATAAATCGCACATAGGATGCTATAAATCTATGCTTCATAGGATGCTTAATACTGTCCTACAAGATTTCATATTAAGCTTGAAAATGTGTAAGGAAAAAGAAGGAAAAATTATAGAAGTAAATAGTGTGAGTATTATTAGTTAATAGTAAATATAATGTGTATTGATAACCTGATATTGAAATAATTTATTTGATAATGAGGTTGTGTAGTGATTGAACTATTAAATATTGTTGCCTTTAATATTGCGGTGTTGTTGTGTACCACTTAGGCTTTGAGAAACATGGATAGTCTTTGCAATATTCATGGAGGGTGGTAGTCACGGATTATGAAGATATAATAGTTAACGATCAGAATTATGATGATGAACGTTGGAAGCTTTGAAATTGGGATGTGTTTTGCTTCATTAGATGAGGGAAATCATATTATGGTGAGTATGCGCTAAAAAAGATTTTGGATGGAAAATCGAACATCATTAAAGGGAGATGATGGGGAAATGAACTATATAACTCTTGCATGCTCGAGAGCGGGTCTGCAAATATGTCAAAAATTCCATGTTCATTGAAAACACTTCCGACTAAGGTGAACAATTGTCCCGCCAGATAGCTTTCAAGTTACAATCGGATGGGACATGGGAAGTCGAGAAAATTTGAAGTCGCTCATACTCACGAGATGAGCCCCACGAAGGCAAGGTTGTTTAGGTCTAATAAGAAACTAAATCTGCACGTGAAGAGAACAATCCAAATCAATGATGAAGCGGGAGTGAGGATTAACAAAACATTCCAATCTATTGTTACAGATGCGGGAGGGCATGAAAAAGTACCATTTTGTGAAAAGGACGTGAGGAATTATGTCAACAAAGGCATTCAATTGGAAAAGGAGGTGATGGGAAGGCATTGATTACTTACTTTTATGAAATGAAGGATCAAAATTCAAATTTCTTCTATGATCTTGATTTGGATGAGGGTTTTCATGTGAAGAATGTCTTTTGGGCCGATGCAAGAAGTAGAGCTGCTTATGAATATTTTGGAGATGTGGTGACATTTGATACAACATTTCTAGTCAATAAATATGATATGCCTTTTGTTGCGACTGTAGGTGTGAATCACCATGGACAATCAACATTACTTGGGTGTGGCCTAGTTTCCAGTGAAGACGAAGACTCATTTGTGTGGTTTTTTGAAGCATGGCTTCGCCGTTGCATGCTAGGAAAGGCCCCTCGGGTATTGTCACGCAGACCAATGCAAGGCTATGAAAAATGCCATTGAGATAGTCTTCCCTACTACTCGTCATAGGTGGTGTTTATGGCATATAATGAAAAAAATACCGGAAAAACTCAATGGATATGGTGAATATAACAAGATAAAGGCAGCCATGAAAGAAACAAGCAGTATGATACTTACAATCGTAGTTGATTTTGAAGATAAGTGGTGTTCGCTCATAGAAAAATTTGAGCTTCAAGACAATGATTGGTTAAGTGGGTTGTATAAGGAGCGAGAAAGATGGGTTCCGACGTTGTTAAGGAAAAGCTTTTGGGCGGGCATGTCAACCACACAGCGTAGTGAGAGCATACATGCTTTCTTTGATGGATATATCAATTCTACAACAAGTCTTGGTCAGTTTGTTAAGCAATATGCCAATTCTCTCAGAAATAAAGCAGAAAAAGAATTTGAAGCGTATTTTAAATCGATGGATACAATAATACCTTGTGGGTCAACCTCGTCCATTGAAATGCAGTTCCAATGTGCTTACACGCACAGTAAATTTAAGGAGGTCCAAACTGAATTTAGATGTAAAATGAATTGTGTTCCATCGTTGGAATCATTGGAGGGTTGCATTGCTACTTATAATGTGTTGGAGGAATTGTTGGTTGGAGGTAGACCAAAAGAACACTACTTTAAAGTTGTGTTCAATGTGGGCAACCATGATGTCGAGTGTGAATGCTCGCTGTTTGAGTTTAGAGGAATTTTGTGTCGCCATGTACTATGTGTCTGCGCTAAGGAGAGGGTTTTAAACGTCACCGAGAAGTATGTTTTGTCGCGATGGAAGAAAAATGTTAAAAGGAAGCATGCTTATATTAAGATAAATTATGGTGTGAAGGAGTTGAAACCACAGATGGAGAGGTTTGAAAAACTCTCAAAACATTTTTACGAGGTTGCTGAAGTAGCGGCGGAGTCTGAGTATGGCACAGAAGCATTGCATAAGATGTTGGATGAATTTAGTTCTGAATTGCCAAACTTTGATCCTTCAATAGACAATGTTAAAGGTATTTTGAATGAGGAGTCAATACCAATTTCCGCTCCTATATGTCGCAGTCCATTGAAGGTAAAACGTAAAGGTCGTCCCCCGACCAAAAGAAAAATATCTACTGTTGAGAAACTTGTTAAAAAGTCACGGAAGAAACAAACCAAGTGAGGTGATGACCAAAACATTACGAAGGTCAGTGTTATTTCCTTACTAATTTTGAATTTACCATGAAACACCGCATGACACACATGTTAATGTTATTTGTTTAATGTGTAGGCGGACAATGTTGGCGTGGCTGATGATGAAATCAATAGGGAAATTTCTGTTGAATCAACTGTTGAGGTTATGACTGGTGGAGATGTGATGGATGCTACTACTTTGGTTCGTGTCCACTATAAGATTTTATTAAGTCTGTAGAGTTTTTTAATTTCCTATATATGATAAAATTGTAGAATTATTTGTAGAGTCATTGTGATTGAGTCATTTTACGACAACTCGAGTTGTTCAATGCAAAGACTGTGGAAAAGTTTGTATCACATGATGGTATCTATTTCAACAAATGATGTGGTTTTAAGTTGTGCATTTTGATGAATTTAATGAAATTAGTTATTCGGCAATCGTGTGAAAACTATGTTAGATATATTTAACTTATTTAATATCTCCTCTATCTGATCGTGAGTGTATATGTTAGTCTGAATCTTTGGAGGGTCGAATTCATGTCAAATTGTTGGGCTTCTCAATGTCCAACCGTTCAACAACCGTCTAATTTTGGATTAGGCAACTCTCATATTCATTCTTCACAGGCATGTGATTTGAATGTGTGTGAAGTTCGTGTACATATTTTTAATTTGCATTTGCTAAAGAAATGGTTTTTAATAGGTTGGAGGTCAAATTTCATTCATGGAACTTTTGTCAAACGTGGCAATAGACGTCCCGGGACTGTCACAATTGTCTACAAATCCTTGACATTTTAGGTGCAAGAATATCATGGGGATATTAAGTTTTATATAACTTTTTGTTGTAACTAAACATGTATGAATTTTTTGATTTGTATAGGTGTATATGATGAAGTACACATATATGGTGTAAATGCCTCATAGTTTGTGTCAACGACACAAAGTTAATTTTTTGCTACACGTTGTTTAGACATCGTGTAACCTCTAAGGTTTAGGGAAAACCCTTGACCCACATTTTGTTGTAACTAAGCATGTATCTAGTTTTTAATTTGTGTTGGTGTAAATGCATCAACTTTATGTATATGGGGTAAATGCCTCACAGTTTATGTAATTGAACAACTTTGTCAAATTTGACAATCTCTCTACCTTACAGGTTAGCGAAGTATTTGCAAATACTAGGGAAATTGTGTAAGGAGGGTGGAAACATTTTTTTAATTTTACATTTAATTTCAAATGTGTATTTCATTGTGGTTTCATTAATCTATCTCAACCCACTTATTTGGGACCTATATGAAGTCATTAGAGAGGTTGACAACAAAAGAAATGAAAGTAGTTAGTTACGTAAAAATATGAAATTAGAAAGAAAATAAATTGGAAATAGAATAATTTGTATTCTGGAGTAACTGGCTTAAGGAGTTTTATTCCATTAATAAATCGTTTAGGATTAGGGGTGGCAATTAACCGAACCAACTCGAACAGAGTTAAAAACTGGACTCGATAAATTCCTCGTTGAAGTTGGTTCATCAACCAAATGAGCTGAAGTTGAGCGGAATATTCAACTCGTTAAATAAATGAGGCGAAGTGGTTGATAGGTTCATTTTTTTGATACACTTTGTGTATAGCTTTGAGTCATGTTGTTCTACATTCATCCAGTAGGAATGAAAGCCATGTGAATAAGATGGTTGGTATATTCATTTAGAAACTTGGTTAATTGACGTGGTTTTTTGGCTATCTGGTGCAAAGGGAGGAATTACATCTCCCAAGACATCAATTTGATTTATAGTTACTTCACTTTAGGTATTTAGAACTTCTAAACATGAGTCATGTTGTTTTACATTCATCCAGTAGGAATGAAAGCCATGTGAATAAGAAGCTTGGTATATTCATTTAGAAACTTGGTTAATTGACGTGGTTCTTTGGCTATCTGATGCAAAGGGAGGAATTACATCTCCCAAGACATCAATTTGATTTATAGTTACTTCACTTTAGGTATTTAGAACTTCTAAACATGAGTTATGTTGTTCTACATTCATCCAAAGAGGAATGAAAGCCATGTGAATAAGAAGCTTGGTATATTCATTTAGAAACTTGGTTAATTGATGTGGTTCTTTGGCTATCTGGTGCAAAGGGAGGAATTACATCTCCCAAGACATCAATTTGATTTATAGTTACTTCACTTTAGGTATTTAGAACTTCTAAACATGAGTCATGTGGTTCTACATTCATCCAGTAGGAATGAAAGCCATGTGAATAAGAAGCTTGGTATATTCATTTAGAAACTTGGTTAATTGACGTGGTTCTTTGGCTATCTGGTGCAAAGGGAGGAATTACATCTCCCAAGACATCAATTTGATTTATAGTTACTCCACTTTAGGTATTTAGAACTTCTAAACATGAGTCATGTTATTGTACATTCATCCAGTAGGAATGAAAGCCATGTGAATAAGAAGCTTGGTATATTCATTTAGAAACTTGGTTAATTGATGTGGTTCTTTGACACTTGTTTATTATTTCTATCAGTTGCTCGATTTTTTTTGACACGTGGACATATTTTTTTTTCGTCGATTAAATTTATTTGACACTTGTTTATTATTTCTATCCATTGCCCCAAAAAACATATATACGATTCGTGTAAATTTGTAAAAAAAACATATTTTTTAAGGGCATTTTGGGAATATACTACTGGGTGGGAGTACA
The DNA here is from genome assembly GCA_020916435.1 of Oxytropis ochrocephala. Taxonomy (NCBI): domain Eukaryota; kingdom Viridiplantae; phylum Streptophyta; class Magnoliopsida; order Fabales; family Fabaceae; genus Oxytropis; species Oxytropis ochrocephala. Next base: position 70,530,975 of record CM037091.1, on the reverse strand, counting down.
AAAAAAACCCTTTTTTAATTTTTTGACTGGGTAGGGCTACGACTTTATTGGTAGCCCACTTTTTTGACCCGATAATACACAGTGTGGCCTCACTTAATCGCTTCATCTCTTCATCGCTTCCACCATTCTCACTTCCACCGTCATGGCGCTTCATCGCCCTCCACCATTCTCACTTCCATGATTCACGTTTCTCACTTCCACACTCTCCAGATTCATGATTCACGCTCTCACACTCAGATTCACTGATTCTTCTTCACGATTATTCTCACCGTCGTCTCGCTTTCACGCTTTCACTGTCTCGCATTCTCACGATTCTTCACTGTAAGTATCTCTCCTTCATTTCTAGTATTGATTGCTATTTTTGGGTATTTCGGTTTTCTTTATTCTTCATCTAAATGAGTTTTATGCTTTTGGGTATTTGGTTTAGTGTAATTTGTTCTCATAAAGTGTAATTTCTTGTTTCAGAAGCTCCATTTTTGTTCCTGTTGGTGTTGATCAGCTGCTAAGAAAATGGTATGTGCAGCTGCACTTGATTCTCAATTATTCTAACAATTAGTATTCTGATTCTGCTAATAAACAAGCTATTGAGTTGTGAACCTCTCTTGTAATTCTGCTTATAATTAGTATTATTTAATTAGTTTCTGAATGATTTCAGTGAAAAATAATCACTAGTTGTAACATAGTTTTATAGTAAGATGCTTCTGAGTTACTAGTTATTACTGTTCGGTGATCGGTTTCCTTTATTTAACTTGAGTTGAAACTAGAGATCAGAGTTTTATAGTAAGATACTAAAAAGATGGGTTAAGGCTCTTATTTTCCTTCAATCTGTTACTGTTGGTTAATTGACGTGGGTTTGAAGCTTAGGGATGCAAGGCTAGAGTTGCATGTAATGTTGATCTGTTACAACATGAATTAACCAACTTTTACACTAAAACATGGTTCATGGCAGCAGAAAAGCCGAATAACACATCCCAAGCTGGTTCAGTTAATTCAGGTTACTGCTGCAATCTTTTCACCTGCCACCACCTTGTTTTAAATGCACCATTATGTTTATGTTTATTTATTACTTACCATTCTTATCAATTGTCATATATAATCAATAATAACATTATTGTTTTGTTTTTCTCAGATTTCATCGTCTTTTGGAAAAACACTTTCCATAAATGAAGGAACTCAGATATTATTGAAAATCGAATGCAGTATTGAGAATAGTATTCTCCCAAATGTTTTCCCTTCATAACCGATCTCTCCTTTCACTTATAAGTACAACTATCAAATTCACATCCTAAGTCCCTTCATTCCATATTCCTTTCTAACTAACTAATCAAATTCACATCCTGTGTCCCTTCATCCCACCCCTTTTGTACCGCTATTTGCCGCCACTTTCACTGCTTTTGCAAACACGCCCCACACCACAAATAACGGAGCACAAGGTCAAATTTACTAAACCGCTATAGCGCACTATATCGCCGCTATTCACTACCTAGACTAAAACATAGTTCATGGCAATATATTTTATTGGCTTCATGAAATCAAAGTGGAATTTATGCATTGGAAGAACAAACTTCAAATGGACATGTAGTTTATTCTACAAACTTGGAGCCAATTTAAGACTCCACCCATTAGGAAACAAGCAAACCACCAACCTCACAAAGGCAAATAACTATGTTTAGAACTTTGAGCAAATTCCATTTCAAACTAAACCATAGTGGTTAAAAACCAAAATCATAAATAGCCAAATGAAAATCTTATCAAATCATAACAAATTGAAATCTGGGCTACATGTTAACAGGATAAAGTACTAAGCATCCTATGAAGCATATATTTATAGCAACCTATGTGGGATATATATCAAACAAAACCAAAACCGGATTACAAACATATGGATAAGCAATTATTAAGACAAACAAAAGCAGATTACAAACCCTAAAAATTGAAATCACCCTAATTCCTAATTCCGAATTCCTAATTTCCAAATGACACAAACCCTAAAAATTGAAATCGAGATAAGGGAAATCCAAAGCGAAATCAAAGAGGCAATGAAAATGAACCCAGGAATAAAAACGAATTGAAGAAGATTAATAACAAAAATGAAAAGAAGAAGAAGAAGGAGGAGGAAAACGAATTTAAACCTTCAACTGTGAAGAGTAGCGACTGACGAAGAAGCAACGGACGATGACAGCACAATCAACGGCGGCGACGGAGTACAGAGAAGGTGGCGGAGTGTGGTGGTGATTTACTCACTAGAGAGAATATTGGAGGTGGAGGTGGAGGTGGAGGTGGAGGTTGCTAGCTTCGTTTGACGATTCAACGGATGATGACAACACAATCAACGCCAGCGACGGAGTACAGAGAAGGTGGCAGAGTGTGGTGGTGATTTACTCACTAGAGAGAAGATTGGAGGTGGAGGTGGAGGTGGAGGTGGAGGTTCAGGTTCCTAGCTTCGTTTCACGATTCTGATCGCAAGAGACAAGAAAAGCTGGGCTTTTGTTTTTTTCTTTTTAGTTATTTTAATTTTAATATAAAACTATTTAATTAATTATATATAAAAACTATTTTATTTGTCAAACATACGTATTAGTAACAAACCGTATATTTGTTAGGTATTTTGTCATATTCCTTGTAGAAATAGCATTACTGTTGCATCATCAATTCCAACAACAACAACAACTGCAACTTTCTCTCTTTCTAAACGCATACTCTTTCTTATTTTTCCCGATTTCAACTCACATAATTTGCTAAGGTTCTCTCAACAACAACAACATCTACCTTTGGTTCTTCTCACTCTTAATCTTGGTTCCCCCAAATTCCCAGATCTGGGCGGCGACAGTGCCATTCACAATGGGATTATGGTGGGTGTCGACGGGAATGGTGACTTTGGTGTCGGAGCTAAACAAAATGGTGTAGTTGTAGATGTTAGTACAGGAAGTGGAGAAGAGGATGAAAGAGGGTACACAACCCTTATTAATTTGAGGGTTATCAAGTGAGAGAGAAAGAGGGTCGGTGTACGTTGGTGTGGTTGTTGTCGTCGGAGAAAATGATTTTGTTGAGGGAAAAGTGACCGAATGAGGCTTTGAAGTGTTGTTCTTGCAGTGTTGTTCTTTTGTGGTCTTCTTCTTCTTGCCAAACATTATGAGCAAGTCGATCAAGCATATGTTTCAATTTTTGGAATAAATTTTAGCCTGCAAGATGAAGCCTGGGTTTCAAGGCAAAGGTTCAATTTAACTTGAAGATGAATTATGGATTTTGGTGAACTTTGAAGGGAGAGGAATGTATAGACGGAAGAAGAAGATGGAAGTATTTTATTTACTAAAGGCTTTTAATTTTCATACCCCCCTCCTTGCCTTCCATACCCCCATAATACGATTTAAGACCAAAATACCCCTGTCATTTTCACAAACTTCCTAAATCATCATGAATCAGAGTCATTTTTAAAACTTTGAGTTGTTTCCGGATTTATCTATTGATGATAAATCCAGTAGTCACTTTTTGACTACTGATTTATCCTCAAGAGATAAATCCAGTAATCCACTTTTTTGGAACAATTTTTTCTTTCGAACATCTCTATGAGATAAATCCGTAGTCAAAAAAAAGTGACTACTGATTTATCTCTTGAGATAAATCCGTAGTCAATTTCTTGACTCCGGATTTATCTCATAGAGATGTTTCCGTAGTCAATTTACCTTATGGAAACATCTCTATGAGATAAATCCCGAGTCAAAAAAATTGACTACGGATTTATCTCTTGAGGATAAATCCGTAGTCAATTTTTTGACTCGGATTTATCTCATAGAGATGTTTCCTAAAGAATTTACCTTATGGAAACATCTCTATGAGATAAATCTCGAGTCAAAAAAAATGACTACTGATTTATCTCTTGAGATAATAATCCGTAGTCAATTTTTGACTCGGATTTATCTCATAGAGATGTTTCTGAAAGAAAAAATTGTTTTTTTTTTTTTTTGCGAGGGCAAAATTGGAAGTTTGGGATGAGATGGGGGTATAGGGTCCAAGGGAGGGGGTACAAAGATCAAAACCCTTTACTAAATAGATACATTAAAAACATTTGTTGAAATAAAAATAAGAAAATTTAATTTAAATATCCAACATGGCATGTCTGCGCGTCACGCCATATCAGTTAAGTGACTAACAACTCAACATCAATTTTGACTAAATTAGTGGAGAACTTTGATTTTACAAATTGGGAACATAGGGGGATTAAATTCGTGAAAAAAAAACAGTTGGGGACTAAAATCTTGAGTTGGTGATAATAGGGGAACCAAAACTGCACTTAAGCCTATTTGCTATATATTATTAAGAAGAAAGAAAGAACATTTTATTAGTACACTTGACAGAGGTGAGCCCCCCCTCTTCTCCTACGTGTCTCTGGTAGAGAATCAATGACTACGTAGTTCTTGGGTAAAAAAATTTGTGTGTTGATGCCTTCTACTAATACTTTTTATAAAAATGATTTTTGATGAGTAGTAAAAGTGAAAACAATCACAAAAAAAAGATAGATTGCAAAACAAATAAAGGGGGTGTAATTAGTAGCGGAGGTGCTATATTATTAAAAGGGAGTGCGATTAGCGGAGCTCAGTTCACTTTTTTACCTTTCCTTCTGTAAGTAATGATGTTGAAGTTTTGGCTAGAGGCCCATGGTTTGTCATTAACCAGCTTATCAGTTTGTAGAGGTGGGGTGAAGGTATTACCTTCAATGCTATAAATTTTGATAGGTTCCTTTCTGGATTCAAATTCATGAAAGCAAACACTGCTCCTCTTCTAGGGTTATGGCGGGTTATGACAAGACTGTCCCTAAGTATGGTCTTTTTCTAAATTCTTCCACACTAAGGGCGTTTCACAGCTATCCCTTTGGGGAATCTTTCAGTGAAGGTAATCACCCACAAGAGAATGAAAACTCTCAGTTGTAACGCCCCAAATAATTTAATTATCTATTTAATTAAATTGTTTAGGTATTGTATAGATATAGCGATTAAAATAATAATGGGGTACTTAATTTAAATCCTGGGGTGGTGTTTAATAATTAAGTAAGTGGTAGAAAAAGATGGTGTTTAGTAATTAAGTAAGTGGTAGAAAAAGGTGGTTTTTGTCATTAAGTAAGTGGTAGAAAGAGGTGGTGTGTAGTAATTAAGTAAGTAGTAAAAAGAGGCCCGTGACCCAAGAGCCCAATGATATAAGCACTAGGGTTAGAGCCAAATTGCTCATTTAGAGAGCAAAAGAGAAAGAAAGAAAAAGAGAGAGGGAGCCCTAGAGAGAAGAAAAACGGCGCAAGGGAGAAGAGAAGGAGAAGGAGAGGAAGCTAGTTGCAGTGGTTTTCCTTAGAGCTTTGTGGAAGAGTACCTATTCTACAAATTCCAAGGTAAGGGTGGGTTCTAATATTATAATGGGTTGTATGGTGGGATGTATGTGGGAGATTGATCAGTGCATTCTAATGCACTCCTTATAGCTTTTCACTTGGTGATTTTAATTGTTCTTTGTATCTAATTTTTGAGTTTTAGCACGTTTCTAGACTTTGAGTCTTAATGGAACAGTATATCAATTTATTGCATATTGACCGATGTCTACTCTGCAGGCCATAACTTTTGCTACGGTTATCTGATTGAGGCATGCGAGCATGCGTTGGAAAGCTAAGGAACAGAGCTACAAATCTTCTGTTGAGCACGAAACCCAATACGGAAGTCTTGAAGGCCAAAACCGCAAAATACTGAAGCAGTTTAATGTAAAATGGGTATCGGGCCAAATATTAGTTTGTTAACGGGCTTTTATCCAAGAACCCTTTAAGGGATTAGGTTTTTCGTTTTAGTCTTATAGACTTGGCTGGAGCAGCCGTTCTTTGACCATCTTACGCATTCCTACTTTCAATTTTACGTTTTGTGCCCTAACCTCCATGGAAGCCTAAACTCCTAAGTCGATTCATCGGTGAAAGGCTACCGTTTACGGATTTTGAGGTTCGGTGTCTAATGTTATTTTGTTTATTTCATATGTAGTTTTCAGTTCTTTCTTCTCTATCAATTCCATATTTGAATTCTTTGTTTGCAATTTCCATCCTTGTGTGATGCTTAATTACCCAAATTTGGTTTACTTGCAATATGCGAATCGTTTATATATGACACTTGTTTATATGTGAATCTGTTTTCGCAATTCTTAACTATTCGAGTTATTTAATCGCTTGTTTTATTTAATTCGAGTAGGAATTGATAGAGGATTGGTTGAATTCAGTTATGATATCGATTGTGTTTTGTGGCGCTTGTTCAATGGAACTACTGCAGTGTTTGCAGAATGAGAACCCGAGGTTGCTTGAAGTTTGGATGCTTGAAGCAACTCCAAAAGACCCTGATACTGCTCTGCAGATAAAGAGATGCTACCTTTGGTCTCTCCAACATGTTTATCATCATCTTGAGAGGTAGTGTTGTTGCTTGAAGTACCTGCAGCATTGACTGAAGAAGAACTATTGCTGGTGTTGTTACCATTGCTGTTATTGTTCTTGTTCTGGTAGCCAGAAGGGAATCCATGAATAAAAAAACAAGAATCAACCATGTGATTGGTCTTTCCACAATTAGTACAAATCCTATTCCCTCCCTGAGACCTACCACCAGCATTACCTCGGCCATTACCACGGCCTCTACCACCAGAAAAACCACCTCTACGGTTCTGAAAATGAAAGGAATTTGCAGCATTGGCTTGCACATTGCTACTACTAGCAGTATTATTCTTATTTCCATCTAAATCAGTAGCTATTGGTGAATCTAACTGCCTTTCTTGTTGAATTACCATAGAGAAAGCCTTTGTAATATCAGGAAACGGATCCATCATCATAATTTGGGATCGAACATGAGCATATTGTTCATTAAGGCCTTTCAAAAACCTAATTGTATAATCCTGATCTCTATACTTTCTAGTAGACTTTAAAGCATCACAGGTGCAAGGAATTGCGCATTTGCAAACAACCAAAGGTCTAAAGTTCTCTAATTCATCCCAATGAGATTTCAATTTTGTGTAAAAATCTGCAACAGAGAGATTACCTTGTGAAAGACGACATATATCTTCTTGAAGGTTCGCGATGCGAAACATATCGCCTTGATCAAACCGATCTTGTAAATCTTTCCACGCATCTGAAGCCTTATCGAAATATGCGATGGATTTCTGCACACTAGACGAAACGGAGCGTTGAATCCATGAGAGAACCAAGTTGTTGCACCGAGTCCATTGATTGTATAGAGAATCAGTCTTTGTCGGAGCTTGAAGTGTTCCATCAACGAAACCGATTTTGTTTTTCGAAATCAAACCGATCTTCATAGCGCCGGCGTTACCAGTACCAGTGCCGATGTTTCGCTCGGGTGAAGGTAATAGGGATTACCGTTGTTAGTGGCGAAATCAGTGTAAGAAGGTGTGCTCTGCGTCATCGTCTTCAACAGAGAAATTGAAGAATCAAAGAGGTTCTTAAGAATCGCAAATGCGAGAAGATGAAGGAAATTTCTGGAAATGAAGAACGAATTGCACAATTTGATTGGAAACAGAACGAATTGAAGGTACTAGGTTAGAAAACTGGAAATGAAGAATCGACGATGAACCAGAGCTCAATCAATGAGCTCTGATACCATCTTAACATCCAAACGGAGAGAAAAAGTGAAATTCATATTTGGTATATTCAGTAAAATGAAGTTGTTAGTTACAAGCTATTGAGATTCAGTTTATATACATCAGCTGGAAGTAAGAGGAAAAGAAGCTATCTAACTAACAGGAAAGAACTGATATTAATCTAACAGAGTCTAACTAACTAAAGTTAAGTTGACTATTTACAACTAACTAGGGTAAGATATAAAATATATATAAATAACTCTAATAGAACACACTGTTTTGACGCTTGCTTTAAAACGGTGCGAATTCGTATAAACTAATTGACGCTTGCTTGATTAGTTTATTATCAATCAAGAACTGAAACATTGAACGAGTCTTGAACGATTATTTTGGAATCGATGATACTTCCAAGACGCGCACCCGGAAACCGGTGGATCGATTGTCTCTTTAAATTGTTAAACCCCTCAAATTGAAATCGTTTTCACCAAAACCCCCTGTTTTATTGTTAACTTTGTTCTTGATTTTGGTAATCTTAGTATTAGAGATCCTTGTGAGACGACCAAGGTTAACTTACCTTGATACTATATTTTAATACTTTTTAATTATTTTGACCCGCGTACGACCGCTGATCAGAGATTAGGGACTATAATGCATGTGATGTGTTTGATAGTATGATTGAATGATGTGGTGTTTGATTTCGTTTTGGTGTTATTGATTTAAGAATGAATTGATGGTGAATAGATGCACATTAGGTGTTTGATAAAATGTGTAAGTGGTGTCTAGAGTGCATGTTAGGTCCTAGGTTGCGATTTGATTATGTTTGATGTGCTATTTGATGATTTTGATTGTATTTGTGATGATTATAATTGGTTTTGGTGATTGATCATGATAAGTTTTACTTGCTTATGGTTTTTGTGCGTTTCTGGACACTGTTTCGGTTTTTCTGAAACTGGTACTGTTTGGTTGATCTAAAAATTATGTGGCTGATTGTTTTTGAAAATAGACTTAAGGCCGGTCGTTTTGGCACTGGTTTCGTTCAATTTGGAGTTGTGTAGCTCAAGTTATGTGTCTCCAAAGTTAGGTCAAATTTCTGGAAATCAAACTGTGAGTAGGTTCGGTTTTTGCAGGTTTTGTGTTCTCAATTGAACTCCGTTTTGAATGATCCTTGTTTCATTGAAAAATAGACTTAATTCTCTACGAAATAGGCATTGGTTTCACGAAATTTCATTAAGAAATGAGAAAGAAAATTTGGTTGCAAGTTGGGTAAAGTGTTCTGTCCGATTTTGGTACCTCAGTGTATTGTTTTGAAAAACTGTACCAACTGGATACTTATTTTGAAAAACTAAAATCATAGGTAGAAACTACACTCAGAGAGCTTTCCAATGAGTGGTCTTTTGTTGAAATCCAATGTCGTTTGCTATTTTAATTAATTTTTCGAAGTAGGTGCACTGCTGTAGGAATTCAGCACTTGTGCTGTGTAGCTGCCGGTGGTGCCTGTGTTGCCACCAGGCGCCATTTTATGTGTTGTTTGGCGCCAGTGTTGCGTTGCCCTAGGCGCCCGCTTTTGTGTCTCGAGTGCGCTGTTTGCTTGCTGGCGCCAAGTTGTGTTGTTTGTGGCGCCGGGGTGCAACTGTGTTGCTTCACAGTGTCAAGTTTGTCTTTTTTTGGGCGCCATGTGCAGTAATCGTGTTGCTGCTCGCGCCAAGTTGTCTTGTTTAGGCGCCCGATGTGCAATCGTATGTTCTTTATCTCGCGCCAAGTTGTCTTGCTTGTAAGCGCCGCAGTGTGCAATCGTGTTTCTTTACGTGCCAAGTTATGTTAATGTTGCGCCCGATGAAGCGCGAGTTTCTGCAACGAGCGCCAGCCTTGATTTAGGAGCGATTTGGCTCTGTGCGTGTGTTGTATTCTTTATTTGGCGCCAAATGTGTCTTTATCGGTGTCATGCGTGTGTTGTGTTATTATCCGCGCCAAATGTGTCTTTGCCAGATTCTGCATGTTACTGTTGTGTTGTTATCGCGCGCAAATGTGTGCCGCCAAAGTCCATGTTACTGTTGTGTTCTTTATCAGCGCCAAATGAGTCTTTGCCGATGTCCGTGTTTACTGTTGCGTTCTTTGCGCAGGCGCCAATGCTCGCGTGCGTGTTCTTTGGCGTTGCCACTGGCGCGCGCCACATAGTCTTTGCCTTAGTGCCGTGATGTTTCGTTGTGTCAAATATGAATGATTAATTGATGATGATGTTGTTGGGTCGAATATGACCACATGTTGATGATGTTGTTGTTGGGTCTAATATGACCAAAAAGTTGATGTAGATGATGTTGTGTCATGATGTATGACCATTGTCGTTGTTGCTTGTTTGATGTTGCTGTTCACGATGGGTCCTTGACAAAATAACGATGTTGACTGTTTAATGTTGCCGTTTGATGTTGACTGTGATTGTTGTTTGGTTCGGTGAGTTGTTCATGGTGTCTCATGCATGGCATAATGCATATTACGTTGTTGTAGGCTTCGGCCATAGAGCTTTTCTCAACGTTGATGATGAAGCCACAAAGGCTATTTACAATGATTGGTACCACATGCATATACCCGTCGATCGGTGTGGGTTGCATTCATACACACGTTCATAGTCAAGTTGTCGATGCTTGTTGTTGGTGCTTGTTGTTGATGCTCGTTGTTGATGCTTGTTGTTGATGCGTGTTGTTGTTGTCCGTTGGTGTTGCCCATTTACGCTGTTCCTTGATAGATGTTTATTTGAGTCATTGTGTTAAGGTAATTATAGTTGCCAGATTCTCAGTATACTGCTTATCATATATGCTTCTTATACTGTTAGAGACTCACCCCTTCTGTTTGAATGTTACCCCTATGTGGTAACGTGCAGGTAACTGTGTGTGAAGGACTTTTCTTCCTTTGTCTTGTGGGTCGTGTCTTTTGCTCTGATACGTAGCACCTGGGGGGAAACGAACACCAATCATAGTTGTTTCTATTATTGTTTTGTTGGATTTTAATATATAGGTGATGTTATCGATTCCGCTGCGTAGTGATGTTATGATTTGGTTAAGGAACCGGTGTTTTGAGGGTTCGCCCCATTTAAGTCGTGCTATGTATCACGCGATTATATTTAATGGCAAAAATTATTGTTGACTAGATTAAAGTGTTGTTTTGGTGTGAATGTAGCATTCCCTTGAGGATGTATTTTAAAGAAAAAAAACGATTTTTGAACTCTGGTTTTAAATTAAATTACCGTTTAGAAAAGGGGGTGTTACAAGTCACAACCTGGAGAAGGATCAAGTCATTATTCAAACAATGAGGCAAGTGATAATACATGTCAACCTGTTCATTTACTTGGTATTAGGGGAATACCCGTGCGTTGCACGAGTTGTTATAAAATTTTATTTTAAAAATATTATGGAGCTTTTATTTATATAAAGATATATAAATTTATGGATTTTAAAAATGGTATTATATAAATATGTTGTTTTATTCTTATATTAGTTTTTTTTTTGTTTTGAAAAATATAAGGTTATCTGTTGAAAATATAATTTTAGTAAAGTGATATGAAAAACTCAATTGGATAAACATTCAGACAATCATAAATACTATTTCTTCCTCTACAAAAATCAATTGGATAAAAGATCGAAATGCAAATACACGATATCTTAGAGCATTATATAAAATAGGGTAAAATATGTTTTTAGTCCCTACAAAATTCGAATTTTTTAATTTAGCCCCTACATTAAAGAAATAGGCGTTTTGGACCCCAACTTATTTTTCTGTTTTCATTATTTGTCCTCATTTGTTAAATCATGCGACAAGGCTAACGAAAAGCGAGTTGACTTTTACACGTGTATTTTTTTTTAATCTACGTGGCAAATCGCTTAACACATTCATTTTTTTAATTATCCAAGTGTGTGGTTTGGTTGGAAGTTTCTGGAAAATGATGGGTTTGAAGGATAAGAGGGTTTGTGAGGGTGTTGTGAAGAAAGTTGAAGAGGGAAAGTGGGATTGTGGTTGTGAGCAATCTCAAGGGGAAGAAGAGGAAAGGGTGTTAAATCGGGGAGAGATCTGAGAGGAATTGAAAGAGGCGCTGGGAGATGGATGAGAGGAATGAGGATGGTGTTGATTTATTTTTAATTTTGTTTACTAATAATAAACTAATTAACAAATTTCAAAAGTATTTTTAAAATAATAGGGTGATGTGGCATTCCAACATGCATGTCATTTCAGCTAAAATGTTTATGTGGCATGTTGATTGGGTGTTCTATTAGTCTATTTAACGTTAGGGACTATTGTTGCAAACAGAAAAATAAGTTAGGGACCAAAACGCCTATTTCTTTAATGTAGGGACTAAACTAGAAGATTCGAATTTTGTAGGGACTAAAAACATATTTTACCCTATAAAAAATAACTATATTACATTAAGAAAATGAGCATAATTTATATATTGGTCAAATGTGTTTGAAAGAGACTTGCATACCCAATTTACCTCTCACATTTTTCTTTGCTTTATAATGAAAGTTTCTTTTTGTTAATTTTTTCTTTTCAAATTTCAGTTACATCCTTAAAATATTTTGACTACATTTATTTTGGGTAGACTTTTACTAAACCAAGTTAATGAAAGAGTATTATTGAATAAATTAAATTAAAAATTTGAGTAAGGATAATTATGTATAATTTATAGATAATTAATTGTCTAACCGCTTGGGTAGACTTAAACAATTTTCACAACGTTAGCTATGATTACAATTATTTATTCTAAAGCAAATAAGACTAAAATATTATAAAGAAAAATAGGGATATTTTGTTAATACAATTTTTCTGTGGACCCAATCACCGGTTTTGATCGGAATATCACACGAACAAATTAATCAATTTTTTTTAAACTCTCCCACAATCAACTTAGGAAATTCAATGAATTTGATCTTCTACAATTAAGTCTATGTGAGAAGTGATGGATAAAGAACAATATACAATAATCGCATATAGAAGGAAAAATCCATCACCAATTTTGATCACCTATTAAGTCTTTTTGAGAAGCATTGAACAAAGAACAAAATGCAACAATCATATATAGAAGAATAATAATCATATATAAATAAAAGTTTAAATATGTTTTTTGTCGCTGCAAATATAGCTGTTTTTTAAAATTAGTCCCTGCAAAATATTTTTTTTAAATAAATCCCTACAAAATAACTTTTTTTTAAATAAGTCCCTGCAAAAAGTTTACTTTTAAATTAACCCTCGTAAAATTTTAAATTATTCATTTTGCAGGGACGAAAATGAATATTCACTGTATTTGCAGGGACCAAAATGAAATATATTAAATTTTGCAAGGGCTAGTTTAATAGAAAATTTTTGCAGAGACCAAAATGAATAATTTTAAATTTTGCAAGGACTATTTAAAAAATAATAATTTTGCAGGGACTAATTTAAAAAACAACTATATTTGCAGGGACGAAAAACATATTTAAACCTAAATAAAATCAAAAAGCTAGGCAAGAACTAAATGGGAGCAAGCAATGAACTAAATATATAGAATAACAAAACAACAAAATATCTCATTTCTTCCCTCTTTAACAGCCATACAAATGAAACACATGCGTATGCACCACAATAACGAAAGCAAAAATCTAACTCCGCTTGAGTGCGAGAGGTTAACGCAACCTTACTTCTCGAGATTGACACTGTTGTCTTGAGGACCTACAATTTATCGTAGAGAGGGGGAAAATGTAGAGCTGAAAATAATAGTGAGTAGGTAAGTGTGTGAGTGAGTGGGTAGGTTTAGATAGTGAGTAGCAAAGTGGCTTTTAAAGTTTTATGATTAATAATGGTATTGTAATATGAATATGAATCATTATAATTTTAGCATATCTTTATGAACTAAGAGAGAAGAAAAAGAAATTGGAAGGCCACATTTACTTTTGATATTCCATAACTGATAGGTTTTTCTTTCACCCCCTCCTTCTCTCCCAGACCCCCATAAACCCATAAAACCAGAAATACCCCTGAAATTTTTTTAAAAAAAATAAATTAAGATTCTTGGATTTACCTCAATTTATGGTAAATCCGGTTCAAAAAATGGGGTTTTGATTTTACGTTTGGGATTTCCGGTTTACCTCATACTCAGGTAAATCCGGTTCATAATTACCTGTGTTTGAGGTAAATCCGGAATTTTTTTTAATTTTTAATTTTTTTTTTTAAAAATTGTGTATTAAAATACGATAAAACGCTTTAACGATTTAAATAACAAAACGAAAGCGTTACGATATACGAGTAAAGAGATGTCCTATATGATCTAAAATAAGTCAAAATATATAAAAAAACCCGAATATGAAATACGAGTACAAATAGAAATAAGTCAAATACAACTACAGGTCCAAAATGTCTAAAAATGACTAAAAATAACGACGTGAAGTAGTAGGTGAACGGTCGACATCTAGCGCATCCCGGGCCAATGCAGCTGCTCTCTGAACCCTCTCCTCTAAAGTCTCTGGGACAACGGGCTCCTCATCTGTAACTGGCTCTGGTTGTGGCTCTGGCACCGGAGTAAGACGCACCCTAGTTACCTGACTGTACCAAGGTAGGTAAACAGGATCGCACTCGCCGTGGTAGGCTGCCTCTCTACCACCCCGCCAAAAAGTCCGCGCCTGAATCTGATACATCACCAACCCCCGTATGATCCTGTCCGCAGATGGAGCTTTACTCGAAATGGGTGGAGAAGGGATCGTCTGGACTTGCCCGAACTGCCAACGCACCCTGTCTGGCATGTAGGGGACCGACTCACCGACCCAACTCAACCAGCCTCTGTAAACAGATATGTTCGATAAAGGAACATACTGTCTGTTGTAACACCCTCATATCTCTAACAAGTAGAAATACTAAAGTGTACCTAATGGCATACATCAGAGTATAAAAATTCCTGTTTTAGATATTGATTTGACCAAAAACTCTCGAATCCAAATCAAAGAGTCGTAAACATAATATAGTCCAGAGTTCAATATCCCAAAACAAGACAACAGCGGAAACGATTACATAACTCAAATACAAATTCAAGTTATAAATCGAATACAAAGATACAAGGGAAAAATCATAACTAATAATAGAAGAACTACATCTTCCATTTCCTTCTCGAGCACGCCATCCACTCGTGCCATAAAGGATCTTATTTCCCTGTTTCTCTATAAAACAACAACATTTGTAGGGTGAGATAACAAATCTCAGTGAGTCTTACCGTGACCCCTTACCTATCACTCGGTCCATTTATAAAACATTTATCCTTTCAAAAAGATTATTTATGACGCACCCAATCCTTCACCGAATTGGTCAATAGCATTGAGAGTTTCCCCTCAACCTAAGTACGCCCCTTTATAAAACCATAATTAGTAATTCAGAAAGAATTACATACAACAATCAAATCATAAATAATTCATAGTCCAATTCTTGATGACTATGTACACTTTAAATTAATTATCTATAGTTCATAACCCAATTCTTGATGGTTATTCACTGTTCTCTTAATAATCTAGTACAACACCTTAAACCATTTTTTTCTTCGGTTTGCGGTGAACCCAATCCACTCACAGTGAACATCCTCATATGGGCCTAGCTTGAGGGCTCATGACTTCCCTCTCCCTAGTGTACTATCCTCTTGGGTCGTCACCCATAATTAATATAATTAAATATCATATCCGCATTGGGCCATTTACTATACTCGATATAATTCATATACCGAAAACATAATTATATCTATGATATGTTTTTATACCATAGTATCACAATTATAAACTCAGACCAAACATCGTTTGATTTATAAAACATTGGTTCCCACACGTATTCTAGGTTTTCGGTTTTTCTAGAGTTTTATAGATTCAACCAAGTCAAACCAAACCACATTCCAAACATAACAATATCATCCATATATATATAGTATAAGTGGTTAAGAAAAGGATTTGAAAGAAGTTTGAAGTCGAACGGAGCGTCGAAACGAAACATCGGATATAGGGGACATACAGTTTGCACTCTTTTTGCCCATTTTCGTTCCGTTTTGTTCTCCAATCGAACCCAAACTATGTTTCAATCCAAATTCAACCACAACAGCCAACATATACCCCAATTACAGAACAGACCACAGCAATCACAAGCAATTACCTCAAATAATTTGTTTCGAGATTTGGAATAACACACACCGACATTTTTGCACACACATAAGTGCAGAATTTCCTACAGCAGTGCACATACTTCGACCAATGATTTAAAAGAGCAAACGACATCGAATTTTAACAAACAAACACTCTTTAGAAAGCTCTCTGAGTGTAGTTTCTGCCTATGATTTTCATTTTTCAAAATAAGCATCTTGTTGGTACAGTTTTTCAAAAATACTTCACAGAGGTACCAACATTGGACAGAACTATTCTCCCAAATTGCAATCCAATTTTCTTTCTCATTTCTTAATGAAATTTTATGAAACCAGTGCGTACTTCGTAGGGAATTCAGTCTACTTTCCAACGAAACAAGAATCATTCAAAACGGAGTTCAATTGAGAACTCAAGACATGAAAAACTGAACCTATACAGTTTAATTTCAGAAATTTGACCTAACTTGAGACACTCATAACTTGAGCTACACAACTCCAAATTTAACGAAACCAAAGTGCAAAAGCGACCCGGCCAAAGTTAAGTCTATTTTCAAAAACAATAAGAAACATAATTTTTGGACTAACTGAGAAGTCCCAGTTCTAATAAAATCGAACCTGTGTCCAGAATTTCTAGTTTGTGACCAATTTGCGGTTTTCGCGACTCAAAATTTACGAAACGCAAGCAATATCAACGATAACAGCAATCAACCGGTCAACACAACATAAAAAAAAAATCCTAAGCAAGTAAAACTCACCTATCGTGATGAAAATCACGAAACACCGAAACTTTTCTGAAGTTCACGATCCCAAACTTCACGAACTCAACCCGAATCGTTCCAAACACTTCCAATCCGAAAAGCCAGCACCTCAACTCTCCCTTCTACTGTACAAATCAATTCCAAACATAAAGGTTGACCCAATCAAAGCTCCTAAATCAGTTATTGAACTTCATAAAACCTCAATAAAGCATCAAGTATGTTAAAACTCCATTTGAGATGCTTGAAAGCTTCAAAATCCATCAATGGTGATTTGAGAAAGATGGAGAAATAGGGTATGAAATTAGTATCAATGGAAAGAGAATTGAAAATGAAGTTGAATGGAGGAGAAATTACTTACTTGCAATGAGAGGATCAAAACCCCCACCTCCTTCTTCTCTTCTCTCTCTCGCTAGGTTTCCTCTTCTTCTTTCTTTCTCTCTTTCATTTCTCACAGTTCCTCTCTCTCTTACTTTCCTCTTCTTTCTCTCCCTCTGTTTCTTTTCTCTTTCTCTTTCTCTATTTATCTCTTTCTTTTTGTTTTTCTTTCTTTCTTTTCTTTCTTTATTCACTCAAGTGTTGAATGAGAGAATGTTTGGATATTTTTTTTTGTGTCTTGGAGGTCATTTAGTGTGAGTGGTATAAAGACTAAAATACCCTTAGTGTTCTAATTTCCACTCAATAATGCATTTAAATTATATACTCAAGCAATTATAAATTGCTTTCGTGACAACCTCATATCCGTGATTTGCTTTACTACCAACTTGAGTAATAAATCACTCGTTAATTTCTTAATTCGAAATTAACGAAATTAGGGATGTTACACCTGTGGTCTGCATAAGGGGTTTGAATGACATCCTCCAACTGCAAGTTATCGATCCGCTCCCTAAAGTCCACCAACTTTATTTTATCCAGCTTCTTGTTCCCAGAATTTGGTGTGTGGCACGTAATGCGTCCTAGCAAACACTTTCCGACCAACGATGGTGGGAAAATGCTCGTATATCCAATACTTAAAATAAATAATTAAATTAATAAATAACCAATTATTAACATAAGAGTAATTTAATTAAAAGCTTAAATTTAAAAAATAAATACTTGATTACTTGGAGCAGTGGCGCGTATCCGCCAAACTGCTTGGTCGTATGAAAGACCGCTTCAGTCAACTCAGTGTAGAGGACATCGAGAGCGCGTATACCTCAAGACCACCGCCACGCACTGCCAAGATCTGAATCGACGCATCCACTTCATCGGGCGGTAATGTGTGACTCTTGTCGGTCGTAATGGTGGTGCCTAACAAGTAGAGCATGTAGCACGCGCGCCTCCTCATAAGCACCACGTGCCCACGTTCTCCCGAAATCGTCCTCTACAAAGGCGATCCTCAAATTCTGCCTTCGGTTATCATGAAGCTCCTCAGTGACAGCTGCTTGATGCATGCCCAAATACTTGACAACCAAGTGAAAAGCCTCAACAGAATCAACATGGGGCTTGTGGTCCAATATGGTGCCCTCCAGCGGCAAGTGGAGCAACGCAGACACATCGTCCAGGGTGACAGTCATCTCCCCAAAGGGCATGTGGAATGAGCTGGTCTCAGGATGCCACCTTTCCACAAAAGCAGATATCAACTCATGGTTGCGCCGAGAGGTGTGAGCTTAGCTGGCGCAACCAAATGGGCTACATCCGGGTGGTGCTCGGCAGTCTAAACCCAATATACTTCTGGCCGTGAGATACAATCTTCAGTTTCCGGCTCTGAAAAAATTAAAAATAAACCATACGTTATTAAAAATAAATAATTAATTGTTGTTTAGTAAAATTAAAAGAAAGAATTAAAATATTACCTGACCTCTATCTATCAAGGACGCGCGATCGTATCGATCCCAAACAGAACAATAATGGTGGGTGAACCATAGTTGGGGCAGCCTGAACCTCCTCCCACTACAAGAAAATCGCTGATTTGCCACGGACATTTCCGTGGCAAATGTACAAATTTCCGTGGCAAAACAACATTTGCCACGGATTAGCTACTGAACCAAAAATGGTGGCAAAAACGCTGTCGCAAATCATTTGCCACGGACTTTTCCGTGGCAAATTTTTCCGTCGCAAGCCCGTGGCAAATCCATCGCAAATTTTCGTCGCAAAGTCGTGGCAAACTCTGACACCTTCCGTCGCAAATCCGTCGCAAATTTTTTAAAAAAATTAAAAAAAAAATAAATAAATCCAGCAAAGGCTTTATTCAATTGTCTTCACTTAAAGGCTTTATGGGTGGTTGATTCATGACAACAACCAAGAAATTAACATATGTTTCATCAAATAAGCTTTGTTCAATTGCATTAATTTACATACATGAAGGAAGTTATAAATTCAATACTTGCAGGAAACCTATGTTTCATAAAATACTAGAAATTAATACTAAAATTAACATATGTTTCATCAAATAAGCTTTGTTCAATTGGCATCAGACTCCACACAGCCTGCAAGTTTTCTCCTTCCCTCTGCAATGAATCTGAATCTCTCTTGTACTTCCCCAATCTCACTCTATGCTGAACCAACAATAAACCAAAACACTGTTAAGCCCAAACTATAGCCACATTACAGCAATTCACTCATCCTCATAACCCCATGAAACCCACTTCAACTTTTTCCCAAAAATTTCACAAAATCAAAATCCATTACACAATAATAATTCATATACAAACTCCAAACACCCACATTACATAAACTAAACTAAACTCTTCCTCAACATACAATTGAATGTAGACAAAAATTCCCAATGCCCGCATCACAGTAACTACCTAAATGATTTCAATTTTTTCCCAAAATAAAAAAATTGAACAAGAATTAAGAGCAATGCTCCTAGTGAAGGAAGAATTTTCTTCAGCCCCAAGCTGATACAGAAAAAGATTTTCAAATGTCAGTCATCTATAATTTATCATAACAAGAGATTTATCAAGGTCAAAACAAACTAACTGGAGCAGGTGGGCGATTTTCATCACCAACAAACTGGGTATTGGAACTTGGCACATGGAAACTTATTTCCATCAATGAATCTTTCTCGAGATCATAACATGAACAACATTAGACCATAAAAATGCACACCCAAATTGAACCCATTAACCAAAGCCTATAGGAAGGTTTTCTCGTTACTAGGTGCAAGTTGTTCTAAACTGTATGAATTCTTTAAACCTTACGAGAATGTATAGACATACCTCGTTAGCTCCAGTTGTGTCATCCACATGAAACTCCAAGATTACATCATTTTTCCCTTGAAGTTGTGTTTGAGAGACATCCGCTAAAGAGACCTCAAAAGCTTGCTTCGAACCGACCATGAAAGCAAGCATATTTCCTGAATGGAAATAGAAGCATTAGGACAGCCCCTGGTAGTATAACTCAATAAAAGAGCAATTCAATCAAAAAGCTTTGCCATAAAGACTAAGAGAAAGACTGTGTTTGATTGGCAAGAGTAGAAAGCAAGGAGTTGACGTTCTTGTTTGAGACTGAATGGGTTCAATTGAATTTCTTTGCAATAGTAAAGCATTGCCCCTTGCTTAAAATATTCAATATCAGTCTTCATGATGCTGCCATTTTAAATTACTAGAAACATTTTTTCCACAAACACAATTTCTCATAGTACAACAAGTAAGGATGACAAAGAGATGTCTGAGAAATATGCAATGCATCATGTGGAGAATAACAATTACAACACATAAGCAAAGAGAGATGTCTGAGAAATATGCAATGCATCATGTGGAGAATAACAATTACAACACATAAGCCCGTTCATGTAAACATCACCAACCATTTAGATCAACTTCTCCCCAATTGCGCCCACTAATAGAAAGCTGCTTCTCCTCTACCGTTATTCCAAACGTCTTCCATGTTGATGATGTCTGCTACAAAGTTAATTAATCAGAAAAAACCAAATTTAGAAGAAATGAATTTTATTTTCCAGATATAAATTAAATTGCAATTAATGCATGTAAGACCTTGTTACTCCTCTAAACATGGAAGCTCCTCTTGAGAATCCACTGCTATTCCTAATTAAACAAAGTTGAATTATGGTTATGATTATGAACAATGCAAGTAATTAACATGGTTGTTAACTGCAAGATGATACAGAAACAAAGATTAATTTTACCTTCGTAAATGAGCAACATATTCTTGTCTAGTCATTTTATCCATTTCCTCAAGTTCCTTGTGATAATTTTCCAACTGTTATTATGAGATCATAATTGCATATATCAGTTATAGTTACTGAATTAGACTTTAGACACTTAATGTTGAAATGAGAAAGAAAAAATCAATCATTAACTGGGAAGTTTATACGAGTGGAGGGTCCCCAATACTTGAGTGCAGCCATATCATAAGCTCTTGCAGCTTTTTCTTCCATGTCATAACCTCCTACGATATATACAAATTTTGGATTCACTAATAATGTTCAAGATATTTGACCAAGAAAAAAACATGCATGCGTAGTAGTTTTTTTGGAATGCCTTACCTAGATAAACTGAGATTCATTGTGTATTTGAATATATGGAATCATCCCCAGATCAAAGACAAAGAAAACACAAGAAGAAAAAAACAATGATGAGATACAATTACTACAAAATGAATAGCTTTTAAAAGGAGAATAGAATCAAGCTCAATAGATTTGTTTGACCAAAAAATATACATAGTCGTTTTCTTACCTTGCTTTCCTTTCCTAACTTGGCCCTCTTTCTTACAGCTATTGTCCCATAGATGAGCTTCATATCTACCAGTCCACCTATGCCTGATTAACCAACAACATTCTTTACTAACAAATTTCATATAACAAGATATATAGGAGATAAACAGTTATATTTTGCGTATAACTCAATTCTACAAAACTGCTCAAACTTCGTAAAAACTTTAATGTTAAAGAACAGGGGGAGAACCAAACAAACCTTGTTACACCTCTATATTGAGATGTTCTTTGGCCAAAGGTATGTATAGATTTTCTAAGAACAGTTTGCCTCTGATTCTCTTCCAAGTCCACCATTTCAGGTCCCCTTTTCTTCATATCTATGGCAACAGAATCAATGAGAGCATGAGATGTTTGTTGTGAACTTGTAACACAGCTTGATTGTGAGCTAGGACTCATGGACAATCCACATGTCATTGATCCAATAACCTTGGTTTCTTTTCCGTTGTCCTCCACAGAAGCAATCATCTTTGACTTCTGTGCATGGCTAGCATGAAAGTCCCTTGAGACCCAACTACTCTCCAGACCAGAAATTTCATCATCAACTATATTTTCAAGCTGGACACTATCTCTTAGCTGATTTTGCTTGGACTTGGACCCTTCTAACATTAAATCATGGTTTTTCAAGGCTGAGTAATATGAGAGATTTTGCCGGTTGATATTCTCTTGTACATGATTTAAGTTATTTGGATTGCTTAGTTCATGACATGAAGTTTGGTTGTAATTAAACACACTTTCCATATTGTATTCATATTGTTAAACACACTGTCTTTGCTTAGTTCATATTGTATTCATATTGTAGAAAATTATACCTTCACGGGATTATATTTGTAGAAAATGGAAAATGGGAAATGAATGAAATATATGGTGATAAACTGATAATGTTAGGTAAGAACAATAACTCCAACATTGTATGCAAAAACGAAAACAAGCTAACCTCATTTTTCTCATTTTCCATCAGTCTGTCAACTAGGTGAGAACCAATGAATCCAGCTCCTCCAGTAACCAAGATTCTCATGTTAGACTGTTACCAAAAATGAATGAATGAAAGCAATGTTAGTGAAACAAGGCATCTAAACAAAAACTGTTATGCAGACCAGGTGATTGACAAATGCTGTATTCACAATCACATTGACAAATTTCAGATAACAAATGAGAACAACAATGTGGCAAGAAAACCGATGATAAAAAATTGAAGAATCAAAAGAGGGGCCAATTAAGTTAACCTGAAAGAATTTGGAGAAACGCAAGGGAGATGGCAAGGGAGGTTGCTTATGTGGTGATTGGTTATCTCCATTGGTTGCCATTGCAAGTAGCTCAAAAGTTCAATTCCTGCATCAATTTCAAATAAATGAACAGATCAGAAAAATCAAAATATTAATCAAGTAAAGGGGGGCAAAATGGGAAGATCACATGTAATGAACCTCTCTGATCGCGTGTTTGAAAAAACAAAAGGATCAACTCAAAACCCCAACCACTCTTCTGATCCAAACAAAGTGGTCTCAAATTGGAAAACTATCAATTAAAAATAAGGCTAAATTTAAAACCCTAAACTGTTGTGCTGCAAAAATTCGGTTCCCAATTCAAAATTTGCAAACCCTAAACTGATGCTTCTGCTCTCAAACAAAGATTCAGTTCCCAATTCCCAAATCCCACAAACCCTAAACTGTTGTGCTGCAAAAAAATCAAAAACGAAAACGAAATGATTAAGAAGGAAAATGAGGAAGAAGAACGAGCAAGGGACGGTGCCATAGAAGGCAACGCGGCAGCATCGAGAAAGAGAACATCTCAAATCTCTGAGTTTCTCGGCGGCCATGGAGGAACAAGAAGATGAAGAAGAAAAATGAAGAGTGATAAGGAAGAAGCTGAGAGAGAAGAGACGCTGGGTTTCGATCGTAAGGAAGAAGCTGAGAGAGAAGAGACGCTGGGTTTCGATCGTAAGGAAGAAGCGCAGGTTTGCTTCGTGAGAGAGAAGCTGAGAGACTAGAGTAGAATAGACTAGAGGTAGAGAAGAAGAATCTTGTAAAGTGCAGTGACAAAAAACCTAGAGACGGAGATTCTAGGGAGAGCGAAGGAGAAAGAAAGAAAGATAGGGTTTTGCGTTCGTGAGAGAGAGACAAATAGAAATTTTGATCATTCGGTTGCCACGGACTTGCCACGGCATCTCCGTCGCAAATTTCTGTCCTTTCATGTTCAGTGTGAAACCCGTGTGCAAATACTGCAGAGAGAAAATTTCGTGACTCTTACTTTTTACACGTCCGTCGCAAATCAGCGTGCAGAAATTATCGACGGAATAAGCTCCGTGGCAATTGCTGGTGGCTAAAACAAGCTTTTCTTGTAGTGTCCTGAACCTCCGCCTGAACCTCCTCCTCCTGAACCTCCTCCTCCTGATGCTGACCCTCATCCTCCTCCCCTGCCGATACTCTCCGCTCCCAAGCCTCCCAACCGCCGTCGAGAGAGGGTCCTGATCATACTCTGGTGCTCTCTTCGTAGTCTGCGCGTATAGTACTCATAACTGAGTGGTCACGATCACGGTTTGCTCATACTGGCCGAGGCCGCCGCCTCTCAAAATCTGGGTGTGGGCGATCTGCAGCCATCTCTATGAGTCTGGCGCGGGCTCTCTGGCGCCTATCACGCTCAGAAGCATGTCCAGCAGCTCTGAGCCTCTGTAGAGTGTCCGGAGAAGGAGTAGCACTCCTCTGGGACTTCTCATATGGTGGACTCCCAAAGATGCCGTGGTCGCTGCCGTCGGATGCGAGTCTTTGCTCCCAAGACTCTGCTTTCGCGCTACATTGCATTGCAGTCGTCTACTCACACTTTGTAAAAAAAAAGGAAAATGTAAATAAAAAAATTAATAATTGAAAAAGAAAAAAAGTGAGATTTCCGAATTTATCAGTAAATCTCTCCCTTAAAGAATCACTTTTTTCAGGAAATATGAATTGTGATTTGTGAAATGTGATTTTTGTAAGTTTTCAGGAGTATTTTTGTTCGTTACGGTGATTATGGGGGTTTGGGAGAGAAGGAGGGGAGTGAAAAAAAAACCCTAACTGATATTATTAATTTAATTTTCTTGTCTCACTTAACTATTTACTATTGAGACTCCAAAAGATTTGCCTACTTATATATTGTGGATAGTTTATGATAAATTTTTATTAGCCATAATAGAGCTTGTATTCTTAACTTTTAAAATTCCCAACTGTTATAACAATAAACCATTCCCTCTATTGGGTAATGAATAATTTTATGTTTAATAATTGCAAACTTGATTTTTTTTTTTTAAAAAAGAGAGGCTATACCCTATTAATAAATAGGCGTGTACCATGCCTATGATTTTTGGCTTATTGGCTGATGTATTTAAAAAAAATAAAAAAAACTGATTGAAATTTTTGGTCAAAAAAATAAAAAGGCTTTTTAAAGTATATTGAGGTTTTTCCGTTGATTTTGGTGCTGTTCTAAGCTAAAAAAATGCCTAAAAAGTTGCTAGGAATTTGGTACATTTAAACTTGTAATATACAAAGTCGTTTTATTAAAGAATAATACATTTGGCATTTAAGTAGAAGATAAGTTTCTCCAACTTTTCTTTTGGTCTAATAAAAACAAAAAAGGCAAGAAAATAAAAACATGATTCATTAAGAGAATAAAAACACAAATATTACTACTACTTTAGTAATAGAAAAACAAATATTACTACTACTATTTCTTGGTACAAAATATGATTTTGGTACAAAATGGGGAATATTGTAACAAAACTATTTTTTCGTGCTGAAAAAAAATCCTACCTTTTGATATTGACTCTATTGCCTCAAGGAGCCATATGGTTTACGATAGTAAGGAAAAAATATCTTGAACAGAAAAATAACAATGGGGGATAGGGTGAATTAGTGAGTAGAGTTTATATAGTAAGTAGGAAGGAAACTGAAAAGTTAAGAATACAAACATTACAATAAATTAAGAATATGAAGGGGAAAGATGTGATGAATGTTAACTAACTGTCAAAGAAATTATTCAAGATGCATTGGCTTTATAGTAATGTAACTTCCTTTTGCAAAAGCTTTTGAGATTCTTTGGAGTTTGTATCGTTGAGTAACATTTTAATCCTCAATAGATTTTAACAATTAAATAATTAAAAAAAGGAAGATATGTTTAATTAAGAATAAATCTATATTAATAGAATAGACCAAATTTGTTTTATATAATTGTAGTAAATATTAAATCGTACATTTAGACATAGAAGTTAATAACATATCAAAATATAAGAACGTTAACTTGAGTTACATAGGGTTTATAATATAATATAAAATTATATAATATAATATATATATATATATATATATATATATATATATATTATATTATACCTAAAAATATTTTTTTACCAATATACCTAAACATATTGTTAGTTGTTATAATGAAATTCTATATTTTCATAAGAAATAATTTTCATATAAAGATAAAAATTGTTAATTAATATTCCACTAAGAGAATCATTTAATAAGTTAGTGGAAATTATTTGTTTTCTTTGAAATTAAAGTCTTCTTTATGTCTAGATTTTAAATAAATAGTTTAATTGATAAAAATCTTGAGAAAAATTGTGGAACTTCCTTTGGGGACTTTAAAAATACTTACAATAAATAAAATTCTAAGATACACTTTATAATTCCCTAATAGTTAAACATAAATTTAGAATAGTTAATACTAATAATAATAATTTGGAAGGCCAACCATCTCTTAATAATGTAACAATTCCCTACTCTCATAAAATTTTCATTAAAAGTTAACAAATTATCATAAAAGTAGTTTAAGTCTATTTTACATATAAATTATAAATAAATATAAGTATATATCAAAACATGAGAAAAATTGTGGAGGCTCCATTGGAGATTCCTTTACATAGATAGATAGATAGATAGATAGATAGATTAATAGGGTTGAGGCAGTGCTTACTCAAACGGAAGGGGTCATTCATAACCCTATTCCCCCTTCAAAAACTCCTAGAGTTATCAGGAAATTTGTGGGAAAGAACATTAGTTTGCCTCCAATATCTTCTCCTCCTTATTATGTTGAGTTTCCTCCTGATTTTAATGCTGGTCATGTTGATGGTGCTGAATCCAGTAACTATAACATTCCTGCACAAGTAGAGGATGCTCTCAATTTTAAACTAGCAGCAGGTTTAAAATTCACTACAACAGAAATCATAAAAAAGATCGCATCCATTAGTAGCGCTTTTGACATAAGCGCTCCTTATTGAGAACACGGAACGACCAATAGGAGCGCTTAGAGGACGAGTGCTCCTTATTGCTAAACACAGAATGATCATAGGGAGCGCTTAGAGGATGAGCTCTCCTTATTGCTAAACACGGAATGATCATAGGGAGCGCTCCTTATTGCTAAACACGGAGTGATCATAGGGAGCGCTTAGAGGATGAGCGCTCCTTATTGCAAAACACGGAAAGACCATTGGTAGCGGTTAGTAACGAGCGCTCCTTATTATTGTTAAAATTGTTTTTTACACGCACGCGTTCATCCACTTTGCCAAACCCCTGCCTGACCATGACTAGTTTTCTTCTTCTCTCTCAAACCCTCTCGGGCCAAGCTCTCTCTCAAACGGCAAACTCTCTCGCCCGGCGGACCTGGACCAGCTCGTCGTCTCCCTAACCATGCCGCCAACCGTGTCGCACCCTAAGCTCTCTCAAACCCTCTCGCCCGGCAGATCAGCACGTAGCTCTCATATCTCCTCATAGCTCTCAGATCTGCTTCTTCTCAGTGCATCTGCGAGCATCAAATCGATCTGTTACAAGATAATACTTGTAACAGCGGCGACGTCGATGGTGAGTGGAGAGAATCGCAGGTGAATGCTCTATTGCAGATGTTGGATGAAAAATGAGGATGAGAGCCAAAACGAGAACCAATTGAAGGCCAGGAAATAGAAGCCTCTGATGGAGACGACAAGCCACCGCTGACGACAGAACGAAACCCCAATAAGGGGACCAAAACCCTAGCTCTCCACCGTCACCAAGTTCTTGAGTTATCGATGTAAGTCGCCATTGTTTTTGTACTCTCAATAATCATGGAGGTGATCGGTCTCCATGACTTTATCCTTAGTTATTTAGTTATTATAGAAATGATAACTCAGTTTGCAGAGCTTGTTCTTTTTATTTTTGGGTTTGGATGAGTGGAAGAGGGATGCTACATGCTTAATTTCTAAATTGATGTCCAATGGGAACAAATTTGGCCTTTCTCAAGTGAATAGGTTCACTATGACCACTGATGACATCGTCCGAGCCTCTCGTCTTCTTGACAAGGAGATTCGCATCCTTAAGGTTCCTTTTCTCACGTTTTTCTACTTGTAAAACTTTATCTTGCTATGTTCTCTTCGTGGTTAGGGTTTCACTAGTTTGAGGTAGGTTCTTGCTAGTTGCATTGCTTCTATATGATCTTGAATTTTATGTCCATGCTCTTTGCTTTGTCTCTTCGTTGTATACCTTAATTGGTAGTAAGTAGTGAAAGAAGTATCTTTGTATAACTTGTTGCAACCTTAGTTTCTCAATAATGTTTTAATTTGATTGCGGACAATATTTCTTCCCGTTGTTGGGCTTGTTGACCCCGATGAAACACAGTGATCTTGTTGGTGTTAACAAAGATAGTTACTTAATCTTAGATACCCTACCTTCCGAGTATGATTCTAGAGTTAAGGCCATGGAAGTTGATGAAAAGCCGACAGAGGACTACAATGACATTGGTGGATTAGAGAAACGGGTAAGCTTTAATTTTTGCCATAATTTATTGAAGTGCGTTTTTATTCAAATAAATTTATTCTTGGATCTTACGATCAATAACTATTTCTTTGTCGATGAGATCCAAGAATTAGTTGAAGCCATTGTCTTACCAATGACCCATAAGGAAAGATTCCGAAGTTAGGAGCTCGTCCACCTAAGACTATGCGGCCTGAAACGAATGCTACTTTTACGAAGTTAGCGAGTCCTCACCGGTCCGTATGGCCATCTATTTCTATTTTTACTTCTTTATACCTTTTGTGTAGCATTTTTGTTTTTAAGCACCGCTAATGAATCCATTATAATGCTTTTTCCCCATCTTTTTTTAATACAATTGAATAGTTGGTTCACAAGGGCACAGTTGCTTGTTATCTTCATGTTTTTGTTGGCTAATAATTGCTTGTGGTCGTATGTCAATGGTCCTGTTATTTTCTTATAATTCATATTTAGTTTTCTCAATAATTTGCTCACGATGTTTTACTATCTATCCAAATCATTCGTTTCTTCTATTTCACTTATACAACGTTTATTTGTTATTGATTTCTTATATTTAATAATTTAATAATAATAATCAATACAAGCCCATTTGGATTAATAGTATCGATTCATGTTTTACTATCTATCTAGCACATAGGTAGTCGTGTTTTTTTCTCTATTTCATTTGCACTACTTTTGTTGGTTGTGTTTAGATCTCTTTATCTCTTTATTGGGATTAGATTTGAATGGTCCAACACGGAATTTTATGCGATTGATGTGTTTGCGGTTGAAAGCAATACTAAGACACATAGTTTGGCTTCTAGTATATGATAGCGGATGAATGCTAAGGCTAATATAACATAAGTCGAAGGAATGTAAGTGTTCCTCACTCTACTATGAAATGGATTTGTAGACATTTTCAAAGACTATATGTATTCCTGACTGCTGATCAACTTCATGAAACGGATGCAAGATAAATAGAAGCTTACAACTCCACATAAGCAATTTTTAGTTCGTTGGTTTATCCACATAAATACTTTTTTGTTTGGAAGTGAGCAAAATTCCTTTTATGTTCTGATAAAAATTAATGACTTTGCACCTTTCTTTTACAATGAGGAAAAAAAAAATTAGGGGATTTATTCTATTCGATTTGAAGTTTAATATTCTGAAGATAAAAAAAAGATGGGACACAGGGAGTGACTTGGAGAGGCTTTTGGATGTTTTGAATCTTATTGCTTCCATTTTTTGTGTGTTGGATTGGAATTGTGAATTTTATAGTGGTATCCTTTTGTTGCTTGTATATGTTTCATTTCTTGAAGGAACCTGGTTGCTGGCTTAGTGCTTATTAGCATCACAATCCTCCTCACAAGGACTTGGTTGAAATAGTTGAAAAGGAACACGTGCGCTTTTTGCAATAGAAAATGGTCCCCGCAACTATACCAAAAGTGGAAATCCTACCCCATAGGAAGACATATTTTATATAAAACTATGTATTCGGGAGGTAGTGCAACGACTCAAAGGTGGTGAAATGATTTTTCTTGAGAGCTAATATTTTGGAGGATTGGAGTAATGTCCGGTGTTAGTATATTATGTTTTAATCATAAGTTATCCTAGTAAAATGTAATTTTTGTTATGTAAGGTCATTGTGGCCCATTTGATTCAACTTTACTCATAGAGAAAACTGTAATTTTCATGGTCTTGACTTGTATTAAGCCTTTACCTAAATTCATTAATAAAAGACCTATTCAATTTTTTTTAAATTTATTTTTATAGTAATGGTATAAATGTTGCATTTAAATGCAGTATTACTGTAATGTAAAAAAAATAGAGAATATACCAAAAAAAAGATTTTTTTTTTTAAAAAAAATAGAGAAAAAGGAGCGCTTGAAGTAAAAAGCGCTACTTATTGATAGGGAATAAGGAGCGCTTTGTATAACAGGCGCTCCCTTTGGTCTAAGCGCATCTCCAAATAAGGAGCGCTTAGTCTAAAAAGCGCTACTCTTTCCTGTTCATTGGTAGTGCTTTTGGAGCGCTACCTTTGACTGTTTGGCAACAGGAGTGCACGGTTTAGGAGCGCTCATGAGCGCTACCAAAGGGCCAAAAAAAGCGCTACCTATTGCCTTTTCTGTTGTAGTGATTAAAGAGGGGAAGGGATAATCAACATCACTATATATCCCGTGGAGAAAAGCAAGATAATCAACATCTTAGTTTTAAAAGAGCTAGACTTATTGCTGTGATTGATGGTCAAATTATCATAGAAGCTACTGATACGGTTGAGGAGGCGGGCCAACCCATGCCCCCAGTCCCCAAATGATTTCATTAAGTTGGAATTGTCGTTGTAACACCCTGATTTTTCTAGGTCAAAAACTAGTAGAGCTAGTAGAAAATATATCAAATAAAATAAATATTTTGCAATTGCAATTTATAGTTTGAAAATAAACTTCATAAAAACTGATCGTACCTTGACCAATAAGTGTTGATGTCGTTCGTTGCTCCGCTGTCCGGTCGTTGTGGGTGAATTAGGACCAGTCTTAAGAGCGCCTCGGGTGGTACCTGCAAAGACACTCTGACGCTCGAGTCAGAGGTGTGCTAACGGGCAGGATATCACTAGGTAGGAAAACGTACCTGGTACTGTGGATGAAGGTGGTATTTGTACCATTGGGGGGCACCCTGGTCGTTGCAAGAAATCCGGCCGGCCCCCGAGGATTGCACCTCCTGGTATTGCTGATACACCCCAGAACAGTTGCCCCCCAAGCCTAGGTCGCTTAAGGGCGGGCTGAGGCTTGAATCGATGCCCCCCAGTGGGCTGGCGTATCTAGACGTCTTCATTAGACATGGGTCGGTCGCTGCCGCCCGTGTTGGTCGATCGCGTGTGGCGTCTGGGCTTCGACCCTGCAATTTATGCGTAATGAATGAGGTGACCTTCGCGCTTCCCAAGGTACCTTTTGGGGTTCCCCATGCAACAGTTGGGAGGGAGCACGAGCAGTCGCGTCGCTTCAGATGCAGAGTCCATTCGCAGGGTGGGCCCCTCTATAAATATAGTACTCGGTCAACACGATTTCCACACTCAGAATCACATCTCTGCTGCCGACCGAGATATCTGCTAGCGACCTGAAGAGCTGTTTGCGAAAGCCGTTCGTTTGTTAAAGTTGTTCGTCCGCTCCTTCCTCCTCCAGTCGCGGTATTTCCAAGTATGCCGCTCTTCCTGACTTTCTTGCTTTACTTGTATTCAGTTTCCACACCTCGTGAAAGGGGAGGCGTCCGGTCGGGGGACGACCACATCGCCACCTTTTCTCGAGCGCGCTGGCTGTTGTGTGAAAACAATATGTGCAAGTATACACAATCGTAACAAGTAATAAAGAGTAAGTAGAGATCGTTCCCACGAGGATTGTTGAGTTCTTTTCTATATTTAATTAGCAAGTAAGCTAGTGAGTAAAAGCAAAGTAAAATAACAAGTTGTAGAACACATTTTTATCAACAAACAGTAAGTAAGATATATGATTAGTAGAAATTCAGAAAGAGAGTAAGTTGGAATGCCTTTCACTATGCAATGTCATCATAATGCATTAATGTTGTATCTAATGCTACAGCATTAGGTGCTGCAGCAATAAGACATTATTCTCTCGAATACTTCACACTAGGTTTCCTTGCAATAGTTTATCTCTAAACCCTAAAGAAGTACCTCCTAGGCTGCTTGAGCACCAACAATGTTCACC
Source organism: Oxytropis ochrocephala (assembly GCA_020916435.1). NCBI lineage: Eukaryota > Viridiplantae > Streptophyta > Magnoliopsida > Fabales > Fabaceae > Oxytropis > Oxytropis ochrocephala. The sequence continues at coordinate 70,499,314 of CM037091.1, read as the reverse complement.
TTATGGGTTATGCCTTCCTATCTCTAGGGTTTAAGCAAGGAACATCAAGATCTCTCGTTAATGATCACTACCCATATTATCCTTTGAGATCAATTTATAAACCATCTCTGAATCTATAAATGGTAGTTATATTTGGTGATCAATTCTAAAATAAGTTTAGAAATAGTATCACACAAAGGATAAAATGTTAAAACAACAAATGCATGCATTAAAAACACTAAGACTTCATTACATAGTTACTAGCATCCCAACTTAGAGTATTTAGCTCATAATGAACAACAAACACAAGGAATAAAGCATAGATGCAAAATCTAAAGCCATAAAACCGAAAAATTACAAGGAAGAAATATACTAAGAAGAGTGGCGATCAAGTTTGGCTCCAAGAACAATGATAATGGAGATACAAACAGCTCCCAAATCCACGAAAATCTTCAAGTAAGTCAGCTCCTATCACTAAAACATTTTGACCCTATGGCAACGGTCAAAAACCGTCTCCTAAACTAAAGGCAATGGTTGTACCTGCGGGCGTTGCCTAAACTAAAGGCAACGGTTTTTTCGCAACTAAGGCAACGTATAGGAAAAACCGTTGCCATTGATGGATAGAAAGCAACGGTTTTTGTTTCCACTTCTATGGAAACGGTTGCAAACGTTGCCCTTTTTGCAACATTTAAAAACCGTTGCCACCTATTGGCAACATGTTAAAACCGTTGTCAGATATGACAACAGTGGATAACCGTTGCCTTATACACTAAAACAAAAACCGTTGCCACTAATGGCAACACTTTTAAACCGTTGCTATAACACGAAAAACCATTCTCTTTATTTTAATAATCATGTCAACAACAACGCTTATAAAATCTATTTGTTATTACAAACAACCGCAAATAACTACCCTATTCGCATCTCATTCTTAATTGAAATGATTTGTTACTAAAATGAAACAATTTAAAAGACATAATGATCCTTATATTGCTACTTCAAAGACACAACAAAAGTAACAATTCATGTATCTTAAACGAAAATTTGTTACTACAAAAAAAGCACAGCAAAAGTAACAAGTCATCATCCAAAAACACACGGCAAAAGTACCAAAAAAAATAAAACTTCAGTCTTCAACATATGTCTTCAAACTCTTCATCATCCAAGCCATGAAGACCTTCATCTCCTTCATCATTTTCCTACAAAAGTAACAAAATTCGATTAATGCAATATTTGTACTTTATTACTCTAGTATACTCTAGTATTTGGATTAATGTTAATCTCCTTCTAATTTCCTAGCTTTTCCTACAAGCTAGGAAACTAGAAATACAGCACCTAAGTAAATTTAAAACTAGCTTCTTTGACTCTCATGTGTTTACATAGAGTTATAAAACTCTAAGCTACGAAACGCTATAACGGTTATAAGCTCTTTCAGAATCTCTCCCAAACACATTATGTCAGTAGATAAGGTTTGCATAAGTCGATTCAAATATGCCTTATGAGTTATGTCCATGTGGTTTTAACATAGGAGAATTCTGTATGGAAATCAAAATAAGGATTAGATAAAGCAAAATTATATATTCAACCAGACCAAGTGACAAGAAATATGGTTTTGATTTCATATAGAACATAAGAATTCTAATAGCTTTGTTTAGAGAGGAGGACTCACAGAATGAAGCCCCATGTAATTCAAGACCGGTTTAACTGTGAAAATTAGAAAGAGAGCTTGTAGGATTCCAAGCACGCCGCCAATAACTAATGCTGGTGACGCCAATGGAATATAGATTTTTTCATAGCCAAATTTAGCTACACTGTCAATATTTGTTGAAGATGTACCACATTCAGGATCTAAATGAAAAAAGGAAGATTAATCCAGGAAAGCTTACAAGTTGTAAGAAATATGTGTATTAGGTTAAATAGATGTTGAAAGCATTTTAGTTGTTATTATGTGAAAATAGATACCAGATTGCCTTATATTTTCTACTGCTTCCAAGTTGATTTCCTCATCAACAGAAGAGGCATTGATAAGTATTTCTTTTTCTGATGGTTGAGTTTGTAATTTATCAGCGGTATCTTCAGCAGGTTGTAACACTGATTAGTGGAATTATTGCAATTTTGGATACTTGATTAAAAATAGCAATTGAAACTCCCACAGCAGCACATGACCTACAAAATATAGTTCAACATTACAAGCTAATGAATATGACTGATAAATTGAGAATCTTATGAAAGAGGACTAGTTACAGCAGCATACACAATCAAATAATTCAACCAACTTTCTACCTATGCAGCCGATGAATGCGGTATCGATCAGAGAAGCAATGGGATCTGCTGCTAAAGCCAGAATGGTAGGGACTGAAATCTGCATTTTTTCCAGGCCTAGTTCATCCTTTCTAAGAGCATTCCTGAAAGCATTAGATAATATATATGGTCCCATATCAACTTTTCATCATCTAAGAAAATAAGTAAAACAAGGAAAACTTCATCCAAGTTGAATCAAAATCAGAAAACAATTCTGAGCTAATAAAGAATCGTAGTTCAAGACATTATGCCAAAAAACTCTATAAACCTCTTTCTGAAAAACTTGAAGATAATCCATCCCCCACAAACTAAACAGTTAGTGAAGTTCATAAATACATTATGCCAAAAAACTACAAACCTCTTTCTGAAAAACTTGAAGATACATTCAACATCACGGTAAAAGTACCTGAAACAACGAAAAACATTAACTATCAGAACAAGCAGTTAAGTCCGAAAATGAATGAAAAGGAAGTAAATTTAAAAACCAGCAAATTTATAAGATATTAATCCAAAAAAATAGAAATAAAAGGCATATCACATTATTTATTTATGTTTTTATAAACTATTAGTACAGTTCTCCAGTTATATGCTCCATATTTAATTCTTAATGAAGTGATACTAGAATATAAATGACATGTAAATGACACACACTTCATCAACAAATAAAAAATGGTACATAAAAATTAAAATCATATATCTTTTATATATATTCTTATATAGGTTCAACCAAAACACGGCAACAAGATTGACTTTCAGTATAGAATAGATGGCAACAAGAAAAATAAGACATTCTAAGGCTAACACTGCAGATTTATAGTAACTTGATTCACTACTTCCGGCAATTTACTTGAAGATTGAAACGGGTAGACTCTGCAGTTTGGTTATATACTTTAATACTAATACTATACTCCCTCATTTCAGGTGATCTAGCATCTTAAGTCTTACCTGAGACCGGATAATCAATTAGGAGAAAAGGTCAATGAACTTTAGCTAACTTGAATCAGACAAGTGTTTTTCTGAGAGAGTTAAACCCAATTCCAATTTGGGTGGAGAGATCGTCTACTCTCCCGTCCCAGTTCGAGTTTGGCCAGAACACAAAAAACGCCTGAATCAAATAGGTAGGTTGTTTTGGATTCTAGGTTGGTTCGGATTTTCCCTAATCACTAAACACCCCTTCGGCACAACATAGTACAAGTTGATATTACGACGAACACAATACACCCACATTAATTGCCTAATCAACACTGTTATCGAAAATGCTAACAGACATACTTCATATCTCGTTTCAACCACCAGGTATATTTGTTCCTTACCACTTACCAACAACAGCAAACAAGGATATCTCTTTGGAGAAGTGTTGAGGAAAAAGTATCAGAATTATTCATGAGGAAATGCAGTTTCTATTTATTGTTTTGTAAGAAGCATAACCTGAATCAGAATATAGGTTTTACATATTTGGCTCAGAATATAACATGAACACATAACATAATTTTCTTCTCCAAACTATATCTCTCACTAAGCTAAGGAAACCTTATCAAAGTCGACTTGTGGTCTAAATATTGAAAACGAAGTTCAAACTCTGATTTTGATAGCATAGCACACGACTTGACAATGTAGGAGGCAAAACACATTGCTCAATTTCGCAAAACCATGATTACAAAGGTCAAGCTAATGCATTTGTAGTCATGCTGACACTTCAGTCCAAAACTCGTAAATAGTTCCAGAGAAGGAAGCCTTGCTATGCTCTACATATACATACCCTCTCAATTTTCACAAAGACATGTGGATGTTAACTGTTTTGGCTACCCACATACAATATAGGCAGCGAAGGAGGATACTCTACTAATCTACATTCTGTAGGATCAAGAAAAGATACTTGTTCTTATAGTCTGAAATTCCGATACATCCAAATTTGTGACTGTAGAATAAAAATGATGAACAAATTTATTTCTCTTACCTTCTCCAATGGATAAGCAGTTTTGCCACACATGGCACACTTTTCTTGTGTTCCAGAAAACATGCCCGCAGCTTTGCTAGCAGACCTTGTCTAAAATAAACAGAAGATGCCAGTAGTTATTCAATTATACCAAATGCCATGAGACTGGTTTTCAAATGATGCTCAAAAAATTCAAAACAGAAGACACAGATACCATTTGTGGAAAGTCAATCATGGTGATTTTTTCTTCATCATCAATCTATAGAGAATGAAACCAGGTGTAAACGAGATGTGGAAGCCAATAAGAAATGACAAGTCATGAAATAAAATTTAGCAAATGGTCAAACAGGGTGATCTACACAATTGTCTTTATAAGATTTGGTCTCACCTGGTAAGTTTCAGACAGAACACCTTCTTCACCGTCAAACAGACTAGCACATCTCTTTGTGGAATTTCATCAAACAGTTTGTGTGTATACTACCACTATCAAGTTGATATTAAATTGCAGCAAGATTTAACCCATAAACTCTAAAGAAGATGGCAAGTAAAGCTCCAACAGAAAATTTAATATGACAATCAACCTCACATTTAGTCATCAAACCCTTCAACATAACTCAAATCCTTTTGAGAACAAAGAAGTCCAGATGTGATCTTCACTGCTTCGCTATCTATGACCTGATCTTGCAGAGATAACCGAGCAAACGCCCAAATCGATTGGTTTCTAGATGTATCGTATGGCTTGACCGCAACGTCGTCGACGTCGACGGCAACTGGAGCACAACACATATGCAAAGCGGATCGAACAAAGGTGAAATTGAATCATAAGATAGAAACAAAACCAATTTCAAAAGTGGTTTGAAATTTTTTTGGCAATCTGAAAACGCGCTATTATTTAGCGCTCAATTTTTTTTATTTTTTAATACTTCTTCTACGACAACGTTTCTGAGCCGTTGCCTAAAGCATAAATAAAAAACCGTTGCGATAGACTTTATGGGAACGGTTTTGAGCCGTTGCCTAAAGCATAAACAAAAAACCGTTGCGATAGACTTTATGGGAACGGTTTTGAGCCGTTGTCATTGAAAAAAACTAAAAAAAAAATGAAAGGGCAACGGCTTCAAAAAACCGTTGCCATTGTTGGCTAAGGCAACGGTTTTTTTGAAGTTGCAATTTTGGGCGTTGCCATAGGGTCCAAATGTTGTAGTGTATATTACTGCAGCATCACTCCCAACACTGTTGTGCAGAATTTCTACTTTTATTGTGAAAATGGAGCTTGGAACGAAAATGGAGAGAAAGGCTATCTCTAAACCTAGCCTCCTTTCTAAACCAGCCTCTCAAATGAGGAAGATAAGCCTCCTTAAATAGTACTAGGGTTTAGTGATCCAAGAAATATCCTTTGGAGGTTACTTTTGTCATTCCATGTGCCAATGTACCCACAAAAGGGAATATTCTGAGCATATGACAGCCTGGTACCAGCAATAGGGCGTGTTGTCATTTTTTGACAGCTTGCCTCAGCAATTTCTCTCTCATCTTTCGCATAAACGCAATTGATGCGGCACCTGATGCTGCAGCAATAAAATACACATATAAAAGCACAAAATGGAGTGCCAAAGTGCCAAAATGACTTCAAACCATAATTAAATCTTCTTTAAGCTAAACAACCTATATTAATTAATTAAACACAATATTACTTTAGAACTCTCAATAATTTAAGCTAAAAAGGCATAAATAACTCTTATAAATAAGAGGTATCACACCCCCAAACTTAAACCATTGCTTGTCCTCAAGCAATGACGCTTGACAAAGACAAACAAACACAACCAAGGCAATATCCAGCTGCACAAATTGATTCAAGCAGATTTTCAAAAATGTTAAAGTTGGGCATGAACTTTCAGATCCTCAATCACTCATATGCACCTTAAGTTCATCAAGATTTAAATAATTGCATACTGCTCAAGGTGTGTGTGTGATCACTAGGCTCAGTTCAGTCCTTAGCAAGTTTCAAAAGTTCTCCTAGCCTCGGAAAGCATGGCTTTCTTTTGGTTATGCCAAAGATTTTTCAAAAAGAAGGGTAGACTAACAATTCATGCACAGAATGGGGATAAGCATGACAAAGGGCTTTGATGTAGCAATCCGTAACTCTAGGCGATGCACTTATTACAACTTGATACAACGATCTTTGCGACAGCAATTTGCTGCGACATTCTGAACTAACAAAGACTCTTTGTACGACATTTAAGCGCTCTCGCTTCGCATTGCCCTTATATTTGAATTTCTTTTTGATAGCATTTTTTCTTTTTCAACTTTTTTTTTCTCAATTATTTTTCTCTTTTTTTTTTCTATTTTTTTTCTTTTGACTTGATGATTGGGCAATTACAACACATTACACTTATTTACAGACATTGGTGCTTTATAACATAGCACCTTACATTCAAGTTTCAATCACTTTCCTAAAACTATGTGCACATGACCTAATTCCACTCCTTCATGCTTTGCCTTAGTATATCTCAAAGAATCCCCAAACTTAGTTTCTTATGCTACCCTAAGTTTTTAGTATAAATTTGGCACAACCTTGGTCTACCAACATCTAACTTCAAAGATCAGTTGTTTTTAGCTTACTAATTTCCTACCTAAACCTAGAGTATGAGTGTGGGAACAATAGCAATCTAATCATCAATCCAAACCAGGCTATCCTCACTCAAACTCACCATAATCTATTACTGATATGAACAAAAGATACAACTAAACATGCCTTTTAAAAACAAACAACACAAGGTAGACACATGAAAGGTCCTCCCCCCAACTTAAGACTTAGCAGTGTCCCCACTGCTCATGCAATTACTAATGGGAGAGGCCTTAGACACAATCAAAACAAAATTAGACACTTAACACAAAAACATGAAAACAATTCCAAACAACTGTTGGATGCTATTACAGATGATACAACATCCAGCAGGATTATTGAAAAAAAAACTAAACACAAAAAAGAAAGCGTTTAGAAGGGACCCCTGATTTGTTTCTGGTATTGGCTCTTGTAGCTTGGTGCACTCTTCAGCAGCTGCATTAGATACGATAGCATCATCAAAAATTTCTTTTACAGCAATTTCTGCAACATTAGAAGTTGCAGCATCTTCCTTCTCAACAACAGTTGCAACAATTGTATGCTGCAACACAAACTCTGTTTCAACATTAACTCCTTCACCCTTAAGCTCTGATCTCACTGAGCATCCGACAGCTTCCTCTTCTTTGTCATTTCCTTTGTTCTCACTTTCTTTGTAGATGTGGCAGCAGAGATCTTCAAAGATAGTTGTTCTTAGATCTTTGCGTGATAGATCTTTGTAGTAGGAACTTTGACAAAGAATGATTCTTCTTTGAGGTGGTGGTGCTATGAGTGGTAAAGGCAGTGGTTGGGAAGTTGTTAGAATGGTAGGTGATGTGGTGTTGGGTGGGATGATGATGGATTGAAGAGTTTGTGTTGGAGGTTTTGGTTGGGGTTAATTGGCGGGACGTGATGGGATGATTAAGGTAAGATAAGATCAAACCATGCCACCTCAACATTTCTTTCAATTTTAAAAGTTGTTCTTCTTTTTACAATTAATGAACCAACACAACAAGTGCTGCAGCAATGTTGCTACAGGCAATGTTGCAGCATCAGCTACTGCCACTTCACAAATCCACTTAGCACCATTAAGTGAGGTTCCTACACAAACAAAAACAAAAACAAATACAAATTTATTAGTTTAAAATCCAGGGTTGCCTCCCAGTAGCGCTTGGTTTAAGAGTCCTCAGCCAGACTAAGTCTTGTGGCAGGTATCTTGCATAGTCCCTTGACATCGCCCTTGGTGCAGCCTTTTGGTGTTGCAATATTAACCTTTTGCAAAACAGCTTGTTTCATGGAATATTTGGCCAATGGAGGCTCTGGTGAAGTAGGATGGACCTAATCATCTGGTAAAACAGAGTCAGGTTCTTCCATAATCGTCTGGTATGACAGAGTCACATTGGCCTCTTTTGGCCACCATTTTTGTTCTTACAGCTTTCTTGTAATCTCGCACTCGCTTTCCGACATCGATCTTTGTAAATTGCACCGCTTCGACAACATCCACGCTCTGCATTTAAGTTTTCAATGGCATTGGTGTTTTCTTTATGGAAGGTTGAGTTTTGGATGGATTTTTCTTTTGTGAGGGCTGAGGAGGTTTTTGTTTTGGTGGGGGAGGTTGTTTGGTTTATAGGGAGTTTTGGGATAAGGATTAATGGTTTGGTTTGAGGTGGTGGTGGATGAAGGGTAAGTAATGAAGGATTAGAACGGTGAGAAGTGGGTTTTGTGATGGAGGTGTTTTTGTTGGAGGATGGTTTTTTGGTTGGTGATGGTTGAGGTGAATGTGTGGTGAAAAGGTTTAGGGTGGGTGGTGATTGGGGAAAATATAGTTAACAAGGCTTAAATGAGGAAAAAGAGAAAACACACTGCCAATTAGCAGAGGTGGCTGCCAAATATGCCACATTGACATTTGAAACTCCATTTTTACTTTTTAACAACGTGCTCAACATCTCAGCTACAGGTGTTGTAGCATATGGTGTTGCGACACTGAGTCTGCATAATTGACAAATAAACCACGTAACCACTTATTCATACACAAAAAGTAAAAACAAAAACACACAACACACAATTAGTCCTAAAAATCTGGGTTGCCTCCTAGTAGCGCTTATTTATAGTCATTAGCTAGACTTGACTTTCAAAACCCAAGTTAGGGTGGATAATAGGACAAGAAGAAAATGTCATCCTTCCGCTTTCTCCTTTTTGTCAGAAATCCCATGTATTTGGCATAGGGAAGCAAGTGTTGCCATGCCCCAACCAATAAGCATTTGGGATAGGAATTCCCCCTCTCTTGAAAAAATTGAAGCTCATTTTGGGGAGGACTCCTTTCTTCAATTACCAAGGGTTGAGTCTCACTTGTCACATAAATATTTTCATACCTCAACCTTGAATTTTCTTCCTTGTCACTATTTTTGAATTTTTCTTCTTCTACAACTACACAATCTTTTTGTTCCACTACTCCCAAATGACCACATTCAAGTTCACACTCTACACTCATTTGTTCCTTATGTTCAACCACATATTCAATACAACCTTCTTCTTGTAGATGCTCCAAAATGGTCCTAATGTGAGCCTCTATATTCTTACATGAAGCTTCAAAGTTGTCATGATAACTCTCTTCTTTTAGATCAATCACTTCTTCAATACAACTCTCCTCTTTTATATGCTCCATAATTATCTTACAGTGAGCCTCTATATTCTTACATGATACTTGAAAGTTTTCACTATCCACTTTGGTATCCCCGAGTAATTGAGCCACAAATTCTTGGAAGTTGGAGATGGTCTCATGGAATCCTTCGGTTTGAGCTTGACAACTTGGATCTTGCTCAAACACAAAGTTTTCCACGTAACAATCCATATTTTGGGCTATCACCGGCATGAAATTTGTCTCACAACAGCCCCTTTCAAAGTTTTCGCGCTCCACCTTCATAGATTCAATGGCTTGAGCTAAGAATTCTTTAATACTAGAGTTCTCCTCATGTAATCCCTCAATTTGAGCTTGAGAACATGGCTCTTGCTCACACACAAAGTTTGACAGGGGTATGGAATTTAAATCAAAACAACCCCTTTTATCTCCAATTCCATAACAATCACAGTTGAAACAATGTTGTTGAGCATTCTTTTCTTGCATAAAGTAAAAACTCCAATGGTCCATGGAATAAAGTGATTTTTTTCACGAAACACTAAACACAAATTGTGACACTAACAACAACAAAGAGAACAAATTACAAACACAAAGCACAATAAAAAATGTGAAAAAAAAATTGTTCAAAAATTGAACACACACAAAACTAACTAAACTTTCTAACTAAACAATAGAAATTAACTATCACAATCCCCGGCAACGGCGCCAAAAACTTGTTGTGTGAAAACAATATGTGCAAGTATACACAATCGTAACAAGTAATAAAGAGTAAGTAGAGATCGTTCCCACGAGGATTGTTGAGTTCTTTCTATATTTAATTAGCAAGTAAGCTAGTGAGTAAAAGCAAAGTAAAATAACAAGTTGTAAAACACATTTTTATCAACAAACAATAAGAAGTAAGATATATGATTAGTAGAAATTCGAGAAAGAGAGTAAGTGGAATGCCTTTCACTATGCAATGTCATCATAATGCATTAATGTTGTATCTAATGCTACAACATTAGGTGCTGCAGCAATAAGACGTTATTCTCTCGAATACTTCACACTAGGTTTCCTTGCAAGAGTTTATCTCTAAACCCTAAAGAAGTACCTCCTAGGCTGCTTGAGCACCGACAGTGTTCACCTTATGGGTTATGCCTTCCTATCTCTAGGGTTTAAGCAAGGAACATCAAGATCTCTTGTTAATGATCACTACCCATATTATCCTTTGAGATCAATTTATAAACCATCTCTGAATCTATAAATGGTACTTATATTAGGTGATCAATTCTAAAATAAGTTTGGAAATAGTGTCACACAAAGGATAAAATGCTAAAACATCAAATGCATGCATTAAAAACACTAAGACTTCATTACATAGTTACTAGCATCCCAACTCAGAGTATTTAGCTCATAATGAACAACAAACACAAGGAATAAAGCATAGATGCAAAATCTAAAGCCATAAAACCGAAATTACAAGGAAGAAATATACTAAGAAGAGGTTGACTGAAGTTTGGCTCCAAGAACAATGATAATGGAGATACAAACAGCTCCCAAATCCACGAAAATCTTCAAGTAAGTCACTCACAGTATTGTTTGTGAAGATCACTCCCAACATCATTTGTGCAGAATTTCTACTTTTATTGTGAAAATGGAGCTTGGAACGAAAATGGAGAGAAAGGCTATCTCTAAACCTAGCCTCCTTTCTGAACCAGCCTCTCAAATGAGGAAGATAAGCCTCCTTAAATAGTACTAGGGTTAATGATCCAAGAAATATCCTTTGGAGGTTACTTTTGTCATTCCATGTGCCAATGTACCCACAAAAGGGAATATTCTGAGCATATGACAGCCTGGTACCAGCAATAGGGCGTGTTGTTCTTTTTTGACAGCTTGCCTCAGCAATTTCTCTCTCATCTTTCGCAAAAATTTGTTGTTGGAAAACGCGATAGTGCAAGTATACACTGTCTAACAAGTAATATAGAGTAAGTTAGATCGTTCCCACGAGGATTTAAGCTTAATCTTGATAGTTTAATGTGATTAACAATTTAGTGAGGAAAGTAAATGACACGCAAGTTTTCGGTAACATAAACAGTAGTAAAAGTAAGGGTAATGTGAAAACAATGATGAGAACAAGCTAAGATGCATTGCACTTCAGTAGTTTCATTAAGATGCAATTAAGTGTATGTTTAATGCTGCAGCATTAGGTGCTGCAGCAATAAGACGTTATTCTCTCGAATACTTCACACTAGGTTTCCTTGCAAGAAATTATCTCTAAACCCTAAAGAAGTACCTCCTAGGCTGCTTGAGCACCGGAAGTATTCACCTTATGGGTTATGCTCTCCTATCTCTAGGGTTAAGCAAGGAACATCAAGATCTCTCGTTTATGTCCACTGCCCATATTACCTTGTGAGATTAATTACAAACCATTTCTGAATTTATAAATGCTATTTAGAATAGACGGCCAATCTTACTCTAAAATGGAAATATTATCACACACAAGGTAAAATGCAAACCTTAAACACACTTCATTAATTGCATAATAAATCTAACTACATCAGATCCAGCATCTCAACTATGAGTATTTAGCTCATATTGAGCTTACAAAACATAGAAATAACTTAAGGGCAATTGAGGGAAATCCACATGAGGTCATATCTTTCCGTGCCATCCAGCTCTAACAGCTGTCCTTGCCTCATTTTCCGTGTTTTCCGCACTCCTCTTGAGCTTTCTCTCTCATCTTCCGCATTTTAGCTATTGCGCACGCACCTGCTGCTGCAGCACTAACACAAAACACAATTAAAAGCACAAAGGGCATAAATATGCCCAATTCAAACCAATTCATTCCTGCACCATTAATTCTAACCTAAAAACTTATTTACAAGCTAATTCACACATCATACTAACAAATTCACTTAAAAACAAGCTTAGAAAGCAAGTAATAACCATCATAAATGAGGGTTATCACACCCCAAACTTGAATCATTGCTTGTCCTCAAGCAATGACACTTGACACAGGCAAGCACAACTGAACAAAAGAAATCACAATCAATGAATTAAGTGAGTATACTTTCGTCGTATCAACGCTGGGCGAAGAAGACACGGTTACCCTGGGCATGATTACGGGTGTCAGGCTTCGCGCCACGTAACCCCGAGAGACATTCCTGTCGGCCCTTTTATGCTGTATGAGGGGAGAGATTAATGTCCGAACTCGGTCGGTCTAGTCCTCATTTTTCTGATTTTTTGTTCATTTCTGGGATCTCGGTCGTCCGCTGATTATTGTTTTCCATTTCAGGTGCTGAAGCTGAGAGGGACGCGGTCGAGCAGAAGCTCAAATAACTCGAGCCCCAAATTGCCGCCCTGGAGCAGACCAAGGCCAAGCTGGTGGCCGCTGAAAAAGACAAGCAGCTAGCTGTGAAAGACAAGGCCAGGATGGCGGCCAGGAACAAAGAGCTTGCAGACCTGGTGAAGTCCCTCAAAGCCAAGGTCGCCCGTTTCGAGGAGGACAAACAGTCCGCTATCAACACTAAGCTTGCTGAAGTGGCTGGGATGGCCAGAGGAGCGGCCGTCTTCCAATTCCACAATGTTGTTGCCCAGATGAGGCTGTTCAACGCAGCTCGGGGCATTCAATATGACAACAATGTCGTGAGGCCTGAGCACATGGTCGAGGGTGATGAGATCGTTGTGCCCCTCAAGAAAGATGACGATGGCAAAGTGCTCCAAAAACGATCGGTCGTCTTCCCTCGCCAAAAGTAGATAGCTTCCAGTTTGGGGCTTTCCTTCCTTAGGGTTGGAATTCCTTCATAAAACTCCCTTCCCAAGGGAACGATGAAATCGCCTCGATGCTTGATGAAACTCCCCTAGCCCAGCGCTGTAACGGTTGACGTGAAGGCGTCAGGTGCCTTATCGGTCTTAAAATATTGAACCTTGCTATGGTCTGAACTGAGTTGAGTGTCACACACACACTTTAGAGCAGGAGTAGGTTAGGGAACTCATTATTCAGAAGGTATGAAATTGAGTGAAAAATCGAAGTTGATGCTCACTTGATTCTTCTTCACGTGCTTCATATTTAAATTAATTCATTGATTGTGATTGCTTTTGTTCGACTTGTGCTTGCACGTGTCAAGTGTCATTGCTTGAGGACAAGCAACGATTCAAGTTTGGGGGTGTGATAACCCTCATTTATGATGGTTATTACTTGCTTTCTAAGCTTGTTTTTAAGTGAATTTGTTAGTATGATGTGTGAATTAGCTTGTAAATAAGTGTTTAGGTTAGAATTAATGGTGCATGAATGAATTGGTTTGAATTGGGCATATTTATGCCCTTTGTGCTGTTAATTGTGTTTTGTGTTAGTCTTTGCAGCGAAGAGTGCGTCTTGCGCAATAGCTAAAATGCGAAAGATGAGAGAAAGCTCAAGAGGAGTGCGGAAAACACGGAAAATGAGGCAAGGACAGCTTTCAGAGCTGGATGGCACGGAAAGATATGACCTCATGTGGATTTCCATCAATTGCCCTTAAACCTAGGACGCATTTCCCAAATAAGATTTTTTTTAGGGTTGCGTGCAAGGAGACACTATATAAACTAACCTCCATTTCCCATTCAAGATATAGCCACTGCTCTGCCGTCAAGAGGAAGTTTAGAGATAGCTCCTCATCGCGTGCTTAGCTCACCTTTCCATTACCAAATTTGATACATTGCTGAGACGATTGCGTTAGCAACACTGGAATTGCATTTTTCTTGGTGGATTTCTACTTAGAAGAGCTGGACCAGAACTCCATTGTCACGATTGGAGCTCCTTCTCTGTTTCTTCGTTATAGTATCATTTCTTACCTTGAAATTTGTAATATGACTTCTACTCTTTTGTTTAAGTTATTTTCTATGTTTTGTAAGCTCAATATGAGCTAAATACTCATAGTTGAGATGTTGGATCTGATGTAGTTAGATTTATTTGCAATTAATGAAGTGTGTTTAATGTTATGCATTTTACCTTGTGTGTGATAATATTTCCATTTTAGAGTAGGATTGGCCGTCTATTCTAAATAGCATTTATAAATTCAGAGATGGTTTGTAAATTAATCTCACAAGGTAATATGGGTAGTGGACAATAACAAGAGATCTTGATGTTCCTTGCTTAACCCTAGAGATAGGAGAGTATAACCCATAAGGTGAATACTCTGCTGGGTGCTCAAAGCGACCTAGGAGGTACTTCTTTAGGGTTTAGAGATAAACTCTTGCAAGGAAACCTAGTGTGAAGTATTCGAGAGAATAACGTCTTATTGCTGCAGCACCTAATGCTGCAACATTGAACATACACTTAATTGCATCTTAATGAAGCTACTGAAGTGAAATGCATCTCAGCTTGTTCTCATCATTGTTTTCACATTACCCTGTTTACTTTTACTACTGTTTATGTTACCGAAAACTTGTGTGTCATTTACTTTTCTCACTAAATTGTTAATCACATTAAACTCTCAAGATTAAGCTTAAATCCTCGTGGGAACGATCTCACTTACTCTATATTACTTGTTAGACAGTGTATACTTGCACTATCGCGTTTTCCAACAACAAGTTTTTTCATTACATAGTTACTAGCATCCCAACTCAGAGTATTTACCTCATAATGAACAACAAACACAAGAAATAAAGCATAGATGCAAAATCTAAAGCCATAAAATCGAAATTATGGCTTTAGATTAGGTGCACTATTCAGTCAATTCTCACCATATCATCACTAAGAAATAAAGCATAGATGCAAAGAGCAAGTGTCCTTCAAGAATCAGAAATCGTTCCCCTGAAAATTCTTTAAGGCTTACTCTGATTCCCTGTCGGGCGGATGGAAGAACCAATACTTCTGGGTCATTGATCCGCTGTCGCGCACGGATCAAAAACGAGTATTTTGAAAATATAGTATACGGTAGCGACAACTCGAGTATCGTCTCTCAAGGATTCTTGTGTGATAATTAACCAACTGAAATCGGATTGGGGGATGTTTGATTTAAAGTCTGATTCAACAAACAGAATAAATAGTTGATTAAAATAAGCGATTATAAAAAATAAGTCAATTTACTGTTGGGTTAAATATCGATTGTCAAGCGCAAAAGATATATAACAGATTGGTATTCCTATATTCCGAATTAAGCAAACGGATTAACACAATCGTGAATTAAGCAAACACGAGTTACTACGTAGTTTAACGACAAAGCGAAGTAAACAACGATTAAAGATCAGGAATACAATCATGCGAATTTAATCAAAACCATTCCATGAAATACACATTAAGCACATGAATATTCAGAGAATAGAATTGAAAGAGAAACGAAATTGAATTGATAGAGTAAAAACCTCAAAGCACTTTTGGAAACTTCTTACGATAGATCAACTCTCAATGATTAGTTCTCCATGAAAGTTATTCAAGCAATCAAGTATTTTTGTGAATAGTGAAAAACGAGGAGGGTGAACAGTACCACGGCTGCTAGGTTTTAAAGGAAAAAAACAAGGATTCCCGGTTCTAAACCAACGGGTCAAAAATAAAAAAACCCGCCCAAAACTAAATATTTATTAAGTCTGGAACTTCAACGAATTATTTGAGACTCTTGCGCTCCGAATTGGCTTTTTGCTGCAACATGAAAGTTGTAGCTTTTTCTCTTGGCTTTTCAACGCATATTAGAACGCGTCGATCCGATACTCGCAGCTCCAGTTATGAATTTTTCCGTGAAAGCTGCTAAAGCTGAAAATAAAACACGAAAATCAAATTAAGCCAAAAATAAACTAAATTAGAAAAACATTATAAAACATAAAAATAAACAAAGCAAAACATAAAAATGCTTAAGTAAAAACATGGAAGAACGTGCATCAAAATGCACTGATCAAATTCCCCCACACTTGAACTTTTGCACTCCGAGCAAAATAAAAATAAAAATAAAAACTCAGCAAACACACAAGCACCATGAGTTACTCATTTCGGGCCACAGACTTTTCTTCGGCTAGGATTGTGTTGATAGGTACTAATCTTGCACACTAAGGGCATCGTATGAACACTAATCCACAATTGTGCAATCATAAGCCTCCCGAATACACAAACCATTCTCAACCATGTTATTATGCCTAAGTCTAACTTACCCGTCCTCATTTTTCCTCTTTTTCATTCCGCGCAATCACATTAAGCCCGTTATCTCCACACACCTATAGTAAGGCTATCGCCGGTTAGTGACTCGATCCTTTTTGCATAGGGTTCGGAATTAAATGGCATTACCCTTGTTTACCCAATTGTAGTTGCGGGGATTGGACCGTAATCCACCCTACCAAGTTCAACACTGTAAGCCTCTGAACCAACTAACAATGGGAATCTCTCTTTTTTTGTGTAGGTTCTACGTCCGTTGGGTTAAGTGGCCGGGTGAGGGTCACCAAACTTAGAAGGAGCATTCCCCTTTTTTTTCCTTTTTTTTTTTTTTTTTTTTTTTTTTTTTTTTTAAGATCACTCACTTATTTTCATCGGCTTCCTTACATAGAGCATGTGTGAGATGGTCTTGCAAAGATAAACTACTCAAGAGTCACGCGAGGGTGAGAGTTCAAGGCTATGTCATAATAAGGATTCAAATTAATTTCCATAAGCGGGAGATTCACGGTGTTAAAACGACGATACCGATCTTGTGAACTTTTCCCAAATCTCCACAACCTAAAACTCAGATTAATCTATAGCCCAAAACTTTCAAAAGATGCAAATTTTTTTTTTTATTTTTTTTTTTTTATAACTGAAAACAAACAAAAACAACGAATAAAAGCAAAGAAAACAAATGATTCCCTCCCCCACACTTGAAACAAGCATTGTCCTCAATGAAAGGGCATAAGTATTAAAGTAGAGAGAAGAACGAAAGCACTCCCGATCAAGTAGCGGTGTAGTTGGGTGCTTCCAAAGAAAGCTCCTCTATGTTTGCATCTTGGTATTTGAACTTTCATGGAATAGCTTTAGGCGCTGCCCATTGACCTTGAAAACTTTGTCGATGCAGACTGCACTTTTAATCTCTACTTGCACCATGAGGAAAACATTAATAACAACAAAAGGGCCAATCCATTTGGATCGAAGTTTCCCAGCCATAAGCTTAAGGCGGGAATTAAACAGTAAAACTTGTTGGCCCACAGAGAATTCCTTCCTAGAAATCATTTTATCATGGAAGTGCTTAGTTTTCTCTTTATAGATTGTAGAGCTTTCATAAGCCTCTGGCCAAGCTCTTCAAGCCGTTGTTTAATCGGAGTTTTCTTTCAATACACGCTTGTTGTAGCTCCAAATTACAACTCTTTACCGCCCAATAAGCACGGTGTTCTATCTCTACAGAAGGTGACATGCCTTACCAAAAACAAGCCGATAGGGAGACATCCCTATTGGTGTCTTGAAAGTTGTTCTTTGAGCCCAAAGTGCGTCTTCTGAGACAGCGGCTCGATCCTTCCTGTTTGGCGCACCATTTTCTCTAAAACTGTTTGATCTCCCTATTTGAGATCTCTGCTTGCCCATTAGTTTGTGGGTGATATGCGGTTGACACTCTATGCACAACTCCATACTTCCGAGCAAAGCTTCCATGGTGCGATTCTGAATGAAATGAGTGCCTTGGTCACTTATGATAGCTCGCGGTATTCCAAACTCGCAAAAGATATTAGACTGACGAAATCTGCAACAACTCTAGAATCATTAGTCCTAGTGGGAATAGCTTCTACCCACTTTGAAACATAATCAACAAAGAAGTAAAATGTAGAGGAAACCAAATGATATAGGAAAGGGACCCATGAAGTCGATTCCCATACATCAAATACCTCACGAGAAAAGCATGGGTTCTTTGAGGCATTTCACTCTTGCGAGTGATGGCGTATTACTGCTATCGACACTTCTTACAAGTGCGGTAAGTCTCATAAGCATCCTTAAAAACAAATGGCCAATAGAACCACGAGTCTAGGACTTTTCTTGCAGTCCTTTGAGGACCAAAGTGTCCCCGACTTGAGATGCATGAGAAAAATGCAAAATTGATTCAATCTCATAGTCGGGAACACATCTCCTAATTACTTGATCACCGCCAAACTTCCAAAGGTATGGATCATCCCAAACATAATATTTGGCATCGCTCTTGAGTTTTTGAATTTGTGGCTGGATGCACTGTAGGAAAAATACCAAAGAACAAGATAATTAACAATATCGACATACCAAGGAGTAACTCCATGCATAAGTAAAAGTCGCTCATCGGAAAGTCATCCGAATGGGATAAGGATCTACATCCCTTTCTATCCCGCTCAGTGATCACCACCAAGTTCTCGGCTCCACTTTTATCTTTAATCTCCACATTAAACTCTTGAAGTAACAACATCCACCGAATCAATCTCGGTTTAAACTTCGCTTCTTCAACAAATATTTTAAAGTCGCATGGTCGGTAAAAACAACAACCTTGGAACCTAGCAAATATGATCTGAATTTATCAAGAGCAAAAACAATAGCCGAAGTTCCTTTTCGGGTGGTGGTGTAATTAGACTGCGCGAGAATCTAAAGTCCTAGAAGCATAATAAATAACATGGGCAGCCTTGTCAACTCTTTGTGCAAGGACCGCCCAAACAAAGATAGTTAGAAGCATCACACATGATCTCAAAAGGGAGGGTCCAAATCGGGGGCCGGATGACGGAGCAGAGGTCAATGCTTTCTTCAAGACGTCAAACGCCGCTTTTGCATTTGTCATCGGTTGAAAGTAACGTCATTCTTCAACAAGTTGGGCAAAATGAAGAGCTATCTTCTTTGAAATCCTTAATGAAGCGCTGTAAAAACTCGCATGACCAAGAAAAGAAACGAATCTCGCGAATGCAAGATGGATAAGGCGATGTAGAAATCACATCAATCTTAGCAGGTCTCTGAAATTCCTTTTTCGTAAATTATGTGACCCAAAACAATTCCTGCTCAACCATAAAATGGCATTTTTCATAATTTAAAACAAGGTTAGTTTCGATGCATCTCTCCAAAACCATATTTAAACCGCTCAAACATGCATCAAATGAAGAACCATAAACGATGAAATCATCCATAAACACTTCCATGCAATTTTCAATAAAATCAAGAAAATGCTAATCATGCATCATTGAAAGTGCCGTGAGCATTGCAAAGACCAAAAGGCATCCTCCTCGTAAGCAAATGTACCGAATGGGCACGTAAAAGTAGTCTTTTCTTGATCTTCGGTGCAATATGAATTTGAAAGTAACACGAAAAGCCATCAAGAAAGCAATAATGTGATTTACCAGCAAGCCGTTCAAGCATTTGGTCAATGAACGGTAAAGGGAAGTGATCCTTCCTAGTAGCCTGGTTCAATCTCCTGTAATCAATACAAACCCTCCAGCTATTCTCAACTCTAGTAGGGACAAGTTCATTCTTTTCATTTTGACCACTTTGAGTCCAGTTTCTTAGGTACAACTTTGTCTTTGGGCTTACCCATTTCTTTGTCGAGAGATAGGGTAAATAATACCTGCTTGCAAGAGTTTGGTTACCTCTTTCTTCACGACATCGAGGATCAACGGATTAAGCCGCCTTTGGGGCTGCCTTACTGTTTTCGCACCATCCTCAAGTAAAATCTTGTGCATACACAAGGAAGGACTAATACCTGGGATGTCAGCTAATGTCCAACCAATTGCCTTCTTGTGCTTCTTCAAAACCTGCAAAAGTTTATTTTCCTGATCGAAATCAAGGGTAGAAGAGATAATAACAGGGAGTTTTTCATCACTTCCCAAATAAGCGTATTTCAGATTATCTGGGAGTTGTTTGACTCTAAGGGCGGAAATGCGCTCGATGGATGGCGTGTTTGGGGGCAGTGGGAATTCGAGAGCATCAATCGCATAAACAACTTCATTGACAACGACTTCACCATAGGAAACATGTCACCACAAGGCAAAGATCAATCTCAAAGACATACAACACAAAGGTTAGTGTCGATTACAATCAACACATGAATAAATATCATCAAACCCGGATAAGGATGGAAAATCCGGTGATAACAATTCGTAACAAGTGTCCTCAACCAACTCGTAGATCGGTTCAATATGAAAAAGCGAATGCTCTTCTAAGGGGTATTTCATAGCATCAAAAATGTTAAACTTTGCAACAATGTCACCAAATTCCATGGACATGGTTCCATCATCAACATCAATTTTAGTTTTCGCCGCTTTTCATGAACGGTGCGCTTAAAATGATGGGAGCCCCCGCTCGACTTAGTTTCTCCTTCCATGTCTAGAATGTAGAAATCTGCAGGGAAAAATTAAATCGTTAACTTGAACCGAACATCTTCCACCACCCGGTGAAGCGGCGTTGCTCTGTTCCGCCACCGGACGATCAAACTGTATCTTTGCAAAGGACCAAGATTAAGGTTATTATAAATAGAAGTAGGCATAACATTAATACCCGCTCCTAAATCAAGCATGCAATTCACAAATTTACTATCCCCGATGGTACAAGGAATAGCAAAAGTTCCCGGATCTTTCTCGCTTTTGTGGCAAGACTGAGTGATGGTTTAAACATTTTGCTCGCTTTGTAGCCCTTTCTGGATGAAGGCTTGGGCTGAATAAAAGCAGAGATATTTCTTCCCAAATTGACTCTTTCACTTCCTTTCATCCTCCTCTTGTTGGTACACAAATCTTTTAGAAACTTGGCGTACTTTGGAACTGTTTAATTACATCAAGAAGCGGAATGTTGACCGCAACTTTTCTCAAAACATCCAAGATCTCCTTGTCTTTGTCTCCCTCATCGATCCCTTTATTTTTCAAAGACTCTATGTGGGAAAGGGGACTGGTGGTGCATACTCTTTCTGCTTATTGTTTCCAGCTTCCACCACAGTGAAGAAGGTGTTACCTCAGCAGTTCTTTTATTTTTTCTCTCTGGTTGGTGGTTCTCTGACTTTTTTCCGGATCTCAAGGAAATTGCACTCACATTGAGGCCTCTTGGGTTCACAAATTTGGGCGGGAAGTTGGTTCGATCCTTGGGCTTCTTTGCATGGCATTCATTGAAGTAGCAAGTCGCCCGACTGCTGTGTTTGCAAGGTCCGAATGCTAGAATCGGTTCTTTGTTGGAACCGAAGATTGTTGGCAGCCATTTGCTTGACAAGATCCTCTAGTGAAGGTCCGGAGCGCAGGGGGTGGTCACGGGGAAGGATTTGGTTGTTGGGTCAATTTTGTTGGTTCCCATATCGAAGGTTTGGATGGTTCCTCCAATTGGGATGGTATTTATTAGTGGATAGGTCGAGAATGTTGTACCCTTTCTCGATTGTTTCCTTGGTTGTAAAGGTTTGTTTGCATAGGCTTGAGGCAACTCGGTGGTTGACTCATCGTTCAAAATAGGACATGTATCGGTCGGGTGCTCGGGAGAAGTACAAATACCACACAAGTTTCTTTGCTTGAGCCTTACTCGTTGCCAACCGTTTCACTTTAGAGAAGTAAGCTCATCAATTCTTGTTTCTAAAGCTTTGTTGGAGGAACCACGGATCTCGTTCACACCCTTGGTTTGGGCGATCGCTTTCTAGTGGTGAATCTGTTGGGAGTTGAGAGACATGTTCTCAATCAAGGCTTTAGCAAAGAAACCGAGTTTTATCAACAAGTGCTCCACCGCTAGCAAAGATCAAGAATGTTTCTATCCATTGGTAATGCACCTTCATAGAAGTCTTGGATAAGTAATCGCTTTCGGTGATCCGGTGTTGGGGACAAGCTGGACACTAACCGCTTGAATCTCTCCCGATGCTCGGCTAATGACTCACCATCCCGTCTAATTCCACATATCTGTTTTACGATTGATGCGACTCGGAGGCGGGAAAGTATTTTTCTAAGAACACTCTTTTGAGCATTCCGACTTGTGATGGAATTCGGTTCAAGGTAATATATCCAATCCTTCGCGCACCTTGCAATGAGAATGGGAAGGCTCGAGTTTGATGTGATCTTGATGATTCCTTGAGGCCTTAATGGCGTGGAACACACAACACGAAATTCTTTCAAATGCTTATGCGGATCCTCACCGCAAGACCACTAAACTTTGGCAACAAGTGTATTAAACGATTTCAATTCAAATGGTGTATCGACTTGAGGATAATCAATACATAAACCATTATAGTTCACATCGAGCGCAAGTCGCTTTTAGTGTTCTTTGTTCACCATGTTATCAAAAACAAGTTCGAAATCGAGAATCGATAACGGGTGGTGAACTAGTGCTAGTGTGATTTGCTCTGCGGCGTGTGTGCAAGGTTCTCTCAACTTCGGGATCAAAAGAAAACAAGTCGGAACAAATGCAGACCTAGTAGCGTAACTAATGCAAAGAATGCAAAGAACAAATCCGAAAATGCCAACAATGTCCCTAGTAGGCAGAAACAAAATAAACAAAGGGATAAGACTAAAACAAATTCAGAAAAATACAAAAACACCAAATTTAATCTAATTAAGTGAAATAAGAATTATGAGAATTTTTTTGGAATTTTTCAAAACTATGAAAACAGTAAAAAATTCATAAAAAATAGAAGGAAGAGGAATTTGGCAATTTGAGGCTGTAGTCACGTAACTCATTCCATGAGTTTGGGACTAATGATCGCACGATTTTTCTGCTCAGGTTGCAAGAAACAGATTTTGAAACGGACACAATTTTCCCGAAAACCGGATTTTTGACACTGAGCTGCGAAATTGCCAAAACAGTGAGGAACTAGGGTCTAAACGCAAGAGCACTAGACCTGTGACTCTAAAATCGGTTATTAACAACAAGAATCCCCGGCAACGGCGCCAATTTGATCCGCTGTCGCGCACGGATCAAAAACGAGTATTTTGAAAATATAGTATACGGTAGCGACAACTCGAGTATCGTCTCTCAAGGATTCTTGTGTGATAATTAACCAACTGAAATCGGATTGGGGGATGTTTGATTTAAAGTCTGATTCAACAAACAGAATAAATAGTTGATTAAAATAAGCGATTATAAAAAATAAGTCAATCTACTGTTGGGTTAAATATCGATTGTCAAGCGCAAAAGATATATAACAGATTGGTATTCCTATATTCCGAATTAAGCAAACGGATTAACACAATCGTGAATTAAGCAAACACGAGTTACTACGTAGTTTAACGACAAAGCGAAGTAAACAACGATTAAAGATCAGGAATACAATCATGCGAATTTAATCAAAACCATTCCATGAAATACACATTAAGCACATGAATATTCAGAGAATAGAATTGAAAGAGAAACGAAATTGAATTGATAGAGTAAAAACCTCAAAGCACGCTGGAAACTTCTTACAGTAGATCAACTCTCAATGATTAGTTCTCCATGAAAGTTATTCAAGCAATCAAGTATTTTTTTGTGAATAGTGAAAAACGAGGAGGGTGAACAGTACCACGGCTGCTAGGTTTTAAAGGAAAAAAAACAAGGATTCCCCGGTTCTAAACCAACGGGTCAAAAACATAAAAAACCCGGCCCAAAACTAAATATTTATTAAGTCTGGAACTTCAACGAATTATTTGAGACTCTTGCGCTCCGAATTGGCTTTTTGCTGCAACATGAAAGTTGTAGCTTTTTCTCTTGGCTTTTCAACGCATATTAGAACGCGTCGATCCGATACTCGCAGCTCCAGTTATGAATTTTTCCGTGAAAGCTGCTAAAGCTGAAAATAAAACACGAAAATCAAATTAAGCCAAAAATAAACTAAATTAGAAAAACATTATAAAACATAAAAATAAACAAAGCAAAACATAAAAATGCTTAAGTAAAAACATGGAAGAACGTGCATCAAAATGCACTGATCAGTCATCCCTGACGTAAACGCCGCCAAGGACATTGTAGAGGTCTTCCCGGACGGCGAGGCAGGGGTGCGTTTCTTTCCCCTCTCTTGGCGGGCGGCTCACTTACGCAAAAACCGAGCGAGTATACTTTCGCCGTATCAACGCTGGGCGAAGAAGACACGGTTACCCTGGGCATGATTACGGAGCTGTCCGGCCTGCTGCCACAGAACCCCGAGGGAGACATTCCCTGTCGGCCCTTTTGTCTGTACAAGGGGGAGAGATTAATGTCCGAACTCGGTCGGTCTAGTCCTCATTTTTCTGATTTTTTGTTCATTTCTGGGATCTCGGTCGTCCGCTGATTCTTGTTTTCTATTTCAGTCTTGAAGGCGGTAGGACGCGCGGCGAGCGTAAGCTCAAAGAACTCGAGCCCCAAATTGCATACCGGAGCGGACTGGGCCCAGGCGGTGGCGGCCCTGAAAAACAAGCAGCTAGCTGTGAAAGACAAGGCCAGGATGGCGGCCAGGAACAAAGAGCTTGCAGACCTGGTGAAGTCCCTCAAAGCCAAGGTCGCCCATTTCGAGGAGGACAAACAGTCCGCTATCAACACTAAGCTTGCTGAAGTGGCTGGGATGGCCAGAGGAGCGGCCGTCTTCCAATTCGACAATGTTGTTGCCCAGATGAGGCTGTTCAACGCAGCTCGGGGCATTCAATATGACAACAAGGTCGTGAGGCCTGAGCACATGGTCGAGGGTGATGAGATCGTTGTGCCCCTCAAGAAAGATGACGATGGCAAAGTGCTCCAAAAACGATCGGTCGTCTTCCCTCGCCAAAAGTAGATAGCTTCCAGTTTGGGGCTTTCCTTCCTTAGGGTTGGAATTCCTTCATAAAACTCCCTTCCCAAGGGAACGATGAAATCGCCTCGATGCTTGATGAAACTCCCCTAGCCCAGCGCTGCAACGGTTGACGTGAAGGCGTCAGGTGCCTTATCGGTCTTAAAATATCTTTCAGCAATGAAGTTCATTTTCCAGAAACGCTCATGATCGTTCTAGGGATCGATGGGTTTTGAAGAACTGGATTCAGCCAGTTTAGCCTTTCTAGCGGTTTTGGAGATCGATTGTTTCTTAACCATGATTGACGGTTTTGGACACGAAGAAGTGGCGTGAGAAATTAGGAGGTTTAGGTTTAGGGAAAGAGAATGAATTTTCTGAGAGAGGGAAGTGAGGGTGTTATACGGAGAAGTGCTAAAATTGTACATTTTGACATTTCTACTTGTTAGAGTTATTAGGGTGTTACACAAAGATCTAACTTGGCCGCTGGAATTTGTTTTATACATTACCAAATGAATATTTAATTAAAATGAATATACCCTTATAAATGAACAATATTTGTTTAACCATTTAAAAGATTTGAAGTATTACCAATCATTAATTAATCTTTAAATTAGATGATCTAACATCTTTTTTTAAGTATTGCATGTATACTATCTTTTCACATCAAAATTGATTAACTTGATATAAAAATTACAATTAAAGACTATTTTTACCAAGAAAAACTCATCTTACATCATTATTGAAAACAAGATAAACCATTATATTTAATTTAAGTAATACATTCTCCATTTACATTTGTTAAATTTTACTATTACCCGTTTCAAGAAAAAAAAAGAAAAATAATCAAAACAAAAATTATTGTATAGTAAATCTTTATATATCCCAATTAATTAGTGCATCAAATATTTTCAATTTTTTGCATTTTCAATTTTTTGCTTATATGGAATAAAAATATATTTAAAATTATTTTTTAAAAATTAACAGAAAAGCATTCTCCTTCGGTTTCTTTTATCAAATGGTGCTTAATAATATTAAACTGTAAAAATTTATATAATGGATGCTTAGCGAAGTGATGAGAGTTGAGACAGAAAGTAGAATATCTTTGGAATATGTTTTAACTTTTAAAATTAAATATTGTCTTAAAAAAGAAAAGTTAATAATTTAAATGATTAACTATATTAAGTCAGATATTAAAATTATTGTATTCCTATTTTAGGTTTATAACTTTTATCCTTATCTTGTTTAATAAATAACTTTAATTTATTTTTATTCTTTTAAAAGTAAATATATTATTTTAGAAAATCCAATTAAAAAATTTTCTTTAATTTGAGTTATGTATTTTATTTTTTCGCTGTGTATTTAATATTTATTTATAAAAATGGAAACTTATAATATTACTATCTATAATTAATATATCCTATAAAAGGATGAAAATAATTTTTTTTAAAACAGTAATGAGAAATTGTAGAATTTGACTGTGTTTTTTATTTTCATGCAAGAGCGTGCTAGTTTCAGTCATATATGAAAATTCTAAAAAATCAAACTAGGCTAGGGTTTAAATCACTTTTCAAGGTTTCACCCGAATTAGGGCACCGTTTAGACCCGCTAGGCGAATTCCACAAATTTTTATATCAAATTTCTCGAAATCGATAAAACCTAACCCAAAATTGACAAAATTTGATATCAACATTCTCGAAGTCATTTATGACTAGTAGAGAAAAGTTATAATTTGTTTAGTCAGTAGAAAATAATAACGATCAATATCTCAAAATTGTCAGTCAAAGAAGTAGCTTGAAAAATCGAAATGAGAAACAAATTAAGAAAACAAAATACATAAAAATACTTGGAAATAGTATACAAAATATCTAAAATTAATTTTGGGTAACTTATTCAACATGATGTTGATTCCTCTATAACTAAAACACTATTTTACAACAACAACAACAACAATAATATTAATAATAATAATATTAATCTATACCTATATATAAAGGGGATTCCAAAAAAAACTGCCCCTTTTGGTGTCAGATTTTTCTGACCAAAAGTACCCTTAGTGTAAGTAAAATTTTCTAATAGACATAACTACCTACTAACACACCACCCACTAACACACCAATAAACCAACACATGAAAGACTGGTCCGGAGGGCCCGTCTTTCCCCACTAATAATAATAATAATAATAATAATAATAATAATAATAATAATAATATACCATATTAGATATTTTCCTCGACTCCTTAATCACTAAGTTTGCCGTGAAATTCATAAAAATGAAACTTTACCATTAAAATTATGCCAAATTAATACTTCCTCCCTTTAAAATGACATCAACAGCCCCTCTCTCCCTCTCACTTTCACTTCTTCAATTCTCATCATATCATTATAATTCTCTCATTTTTCTCTCCAAAATTCTCCCTAAGCCTTCAATATTTCTTCTCCTCTCTCTTCTCCACCACTTGGCTGAATCCACTTCCCCTAATCCTCTTCATTTTATTCTTCCATTTTCCTTTGGATCTTAGTGGGTGAAGTTCGGAAACATGAAGGTAGAGGGTTGATCTTTAATGAAGTTTTGGTGCTTAAGTCAAGTTCTTCACCTCCTCCTTCCAAGATTGTTTGCCACCCCTTTGCCAATCTTTGGGTAAAAAATTTCGATTCCTTTCCATCTGTTTTTCTTCTAACATGATTATTTAATTAGTTTAGTTAGTATTATGAAGATTCAAAGATTTGATCATCTTATTTCTTTACAAATAAAATTTAATTTACTAAACGTGTTTTCAAAAAAGAACGGTGGGATTTAGATGACAATTAATCCATGTCAAAAAATTAGGATTTGCTAAAAAGGTTTGAACTTTTAGCAATGAGGAAGAAAAGAAGATGGATCCTTGAAGGATCTATCACTTTGATTAAAATTGGGTTGTTTTCATTTAGATCTACTTTGTTTGGATAACTTCACTTTGTTTAAGGTTGAAAGGAAAATTTTTGAGTATTGATGCAAAAAAAAGGATACAGGTTTTGTTAAAAATCATGGTATTGTAAGAATTCTAAATTTTTTAAACAGTGGAAGTAATTACAATATTTTGTGAAGCAAAAAGTTTTCAACGAAAATGTTGGAATTTTACAACTTAAATTTGTTCCAATTTTAAGATTGCAATTTTTATCCTAACCTTTCTTAATAAATAACCATACTTTATTATTAATCATTTTAAAATAAATATATTGATTGCACATTTGGCAATTGGATTACAATGATCGCCTTACAAATTTATGGTTGTGTTCATCAATATCACACAACTCCTTTGCAAAGAAAAATCTTCTCTAAAAATTGCAATGATAGATCTCTCTTGGTGATCACTTACTTGGTTTTTCCTATAACAAAGGTTTTTGTAGGCATATTAATCGCTCACACATATGTTCTTAAGAATAGACTTGTGTGACTTAATTGATTATGTTTTACTCAAACCTAATTCAAGGACCATTGTTACAGGTATGATGAAATGGAAGTCTCTGATGATAATGAAAACAACTTCACCTTTTCTGATATGCGTTTCTCTATTGTATTTCATGACAATTGCAACAAAAGTCTTCAAACAACTGTGATTTACTTGATTAAGATTCATTTAATTTGTAAATAAAGACGAAGGACCAACGATGTTTGTTGCGGTGCCGAGAGAAGCCTTCAAACTCTTTGTCCACTCTCTTGATCCCTTTTATTTAGCTTTTCAGTGGCTCCAATTGCAAGATAAACTCATCGCCAAAGTGGGAGATGAACAAATCTGAGGTTGTGGCTGTGTCTGTGACAAATGAAGCGGTAAAGGTAAGCAACAAACTACAGATACCTGATGATGGTGCCTTTTCTATTCTTTCTAAACTGCCACTAAAATCATTGAAGTGATTCTTGATCATCCTCTTCAAGTGAATGCTTCGATATGAGGAGAAAGATAAAGATTATGTGCTCGATCCTGATGGTGACGTCGTTGTTAACTCATACAGTAACGTTCAACTTCTATTGAAGCATATGCAAAGCAATAAGCAACCTAAAAAGCTGATAATTCAGGTTGTCGTTAAGTCTCTATATGTTAAGAGATCTTCTAGTGCGTCTCTGATGCTACCATCTTTTGTGTTATTAATATCTCAAGTTGCATTTGTTAGTGTTCTTTACTAATAGAAGTTCTAGTATGAGCAATAAAGAAGAAAAAGATATTATTGAATTGATCATGTAAAGCGCCTAAATAAGGGGATCACCCACTGTAATATATGAATTTCAACAATTTGTTCTTTTGTGGTAAAACATTAGCTATGTATTAATATTTTTATTTGGGACTACTACAAAGTCACAATGACACTATTTGTAGCTCTACTTCTATAGTCACGCCTTAAACTCTAAAAAAATCATCTAAAGGCATTGGAAAAATTTCTATTGCATATATTGGGAATATTTTGAGCCAAAGAACAAGCTCCATTCCTTATTGTTTTTGATACTTATTTTACTTGTAAAATATTAAAGCTTTCGTTTGTAAACCTCTCGTGAAGATAAGAGAGATCTTTATTTCAAACTCATATGGAAAACTGTATTGCATACATTCGTGGCATTTGTATAACATCCCAAATCTTATCAAGTATAGATTAAGAATAGATC
Source organism: Oxytropis ochrocephala (assembly GCA_020916435.1). NCBI lineage: Eukaryota > Viridiplantae > Streptophyta > Magnoliopsida > Fabales > Fabaceae > Oxytropis > Oxytropis ochrocephala. The sequence continues at coordinate 70,469,655 of CM037091.1, read as the reverse complement.
CCACATAGAACTCTATTAGGAAACTTTGAGTTTTAATAATAAATGATTTTTACTGACGGGCAAGAAAGGAATATTGGAAGTTAGTAATATAATATATATGAATTTCCATACCTAGTTAAAAAACTATATATTAATGTTATTTAATGCAATTTTTATTATTGTTTATTCATACTTGTTAAATTATAACATGTTAAATATAACACTCCCAAATTTTAATTATTTTGATTATTAAGTAATTTTAAGTACTTTGTCGCTAAGTGAAACAATCGTTGATTGTTTGGATTGGCAATTGTACGACTAAATAATATTAAGTGAACTTGGGTCTTATTAGCTAGGAATTTTGAGAGAGAATGAGGATAACATGGGGATTTTACTCACCAAACACTCACCCAAACCCATTAAAACATGCTAAACCCAATACTAAAGACACACCCACTTTCATAGTTCAGTTTTTAAAAACAGAAAATAAAAAAATAAAAAAAGGGGGTGTTAGGGGGAGAAGAGAAAGAGTCATGAAAGAAGGGAGGACATAATCCTTGTTTAGAAATCATCTTTTAATTATCGAAACACCTATGTCATCAATTGCTAATCCCAGTGAATCGTGCAAACTACTTAGCAAAACAACGGCCACCATACAACTGCTTACTCCCGATGAACCCCTGCTAGTACTTTCCCTAACGGTATACTTGGGCCTAGGTTAAGGGCTCATGACCTTCCTCCCCTAGTATGCTATTCCATGGGTCGTCACCCATAATATATATAATTTATATATCTTATCCACATCAAACATAGATATAGCCAATAGAACATTTAGTTCGGTTTTGTTTTCAAAAACAACTGCGGACACATGTACTAAGACAATCGTACTTAGAAATTAAGAAAACATTTAACATATCAAACGGCGTTGAAAAATTGCAAAAGACCACTTGTTGGAAATCTATAGATGACTAATTTCTGAATAAATCTTTAGTTTTGCAAAATAATGAGCCAATTAGTACAGTTTTTAAAAATGGACCGAATGAGTCCTAGGTTGGACAGAATCTATCTCCTAACTTCTAGCACTTCTAAAATAATCAAAACTTAACCAATTAACCTTAAACATGAGCCTAAACCATACAATACTACAATCGTTGATACAATCGCTTTTTTTTAAACAAGGCTCCAGTTGATACGCTTTTAAAAATACTACATCGTTGTACAAAAATCGAGATAGAACTTTTTCCCAACTTGCAACTCAATTTTCTTTCTCATTTCTTAATTCAATTTGGTGAAACCAGTGCCTATTCCGTAGGTAATTAAGTCTACTTTCCAATGAAATAAGAATCATTCAAAACGGAGTTCAATTGAGAACACACGACCTGAAACACTGAACCTATATCCAATATAATTCCAGAAATTTGACCTAACTTTGGAGACTCATAACTCGAGATACAACTCCGAATTGAACCAAACCAGTGTCAAAACGACCGGCGTTAAGTCTACTTTCAAACAAAATCAGTCACATAATTTTTGGACTAACCGAACAGTCCCAGTTTTAAAAGAATCGAACTCGTGTCCGCATTGCTAAATCGGTGAGTTCGTGACCAATTTGCGGTTTTTGCGACTAAAATTTACGAAAACGAATGTAATTCCAACAATAACAGAAATCATACAGTCAACACACATAAAATAAAACCCTAAGCGAGTAAAACTCACCAATCGTGATGAAAATCACGAAACCACTGAGACGTTCCGAAGCTCACGATCTCGAAACTTCCCGAACGGTTGCCAAACACGTCCAAAGCTTCCAAATCGAAACTCCCACTAACCAAATTCGCAAAACAGAAGCTGGGACTTACACAAACTACTCCAATCAACAATCCTAACCCTGCTACACTTCAATCAGGATTCAACTTGAGGATCCAAGTCACATTTCTCACTTTGGTTACCAGATTCACATCCTTACAATATAAGATTACCAGATTCACATCCTAATGATCTTCTCCTTAGGTCAGCATAATCCCTTTTTGAGGCGTCTCTTACATGGATGCATCAGCTACTACTTGTTGATGCAACATCATAACACATCCTAAACCTTTCCGAGGCGTCACTGTACATTTGAAATTCCAGAGACGGTTCCAGAAGAATTTGGATAAGAGCAGAAGTCAATCTCTTTTACAACTCTAGAGGAAACATTCTTCTCAATTAGAATCCCATTCAAACGGCTAACCTTTACAAGTTAACCAAGTGAGTGGAAAAACTACTGCCACGCCTGACTGGGATATCACATGTCCCAGATACTTCACTACAAACATCCACAAATCACACTTCAAGGGTTTAGCATACCACTTCTTCTCTCAGAGTACATTCAGGACAATGTGGAGATGCTGATCATGATCCACAATGGTCTTAGTGTACACCAAGATGTTATCAGTGAAAATTTCAACAACTAGTCTAAGTACGGGTAGAAACCTCGGCTCATGTAATCTATGAATACCTTATGAGCATTAGTTAGACCAAAGGGCATCACTACTCACTCGTAATGTCCATATCTAGTATGGAAAGCTGTCTTCGGAATATCTAAAGCCCTAACCTTAATTCGACAATAGTCCGTCCTTAGACCAATTTTGAAAACAATGTTGCACCTCGAACCTGATCAACTAAATCTTAGATTCTTGGCAAAGGGTACTTATTCCTAACAAAGAACTTTGTTCAACCAAGCAGTAATCCATACACGACCTCCTCTGTTCCGCTTTTCTTTTCGACAAGTAACACAGGAGCACCCCAATTTGTAGTAAACGAGGAACATTACCTTTCGGTCTTATTAGATACAATACTATTAGAACTTCTGGGTTAAACTCTCATCATACGGGTTCATGACTAACTCACAAATGGGTAAAGTTTGTGGAAAAATTTCTTGAACCTTTGAATATAAAATAGTTTTATTACATACCCATAGGAGTTACTTTCTTCGCTAACCCGAAATACTAACCAGGTGTACCTTCAAACCTCATGACTCAGTCTTTGAAACTCAATTCCTAAATCAGGATAGTTTCACACAGATGTACGGTTTTTCAGATTCTATAAGTTCGACGACTATTCTAAAAACAAATCATTCTCTTGAACTGAGTCTGCTATTCAGCCCCTTAGGCATGAGAAAATCTAAACAACAAAGATCTCTCACTTGATACATAACAACTTTCCTAGCTAAGTAGGACTTACTAGAAAAATTTGAAGTTCGTTATCACACTGCATTGTTGACTACTCTAAGCGGAACGTTCATATTTGGACTAATCACGGAGTTGAGCTAGTTATTATAACATCAAAGAAATAATCAAAGTAGAAGAATTCTTCCACGGAATCAAACGGGCACAAGATAATGCTTCCAGCATTGATTCCGAGAACAATTCTCACTATTTTTACTCATTCCTTTGGTCCCACAATTTTCCAAACTCCACAAATCTCCAAACATAACCATAACTCCTAGAATCACCATTTGGTAAGGAACGTGTCTTACCTAACGAGAAGTCAGGTGTTTAACACTTAGTTGATTCAGTCTTCCTGTAGGAGAACACCACTTCCAATACCTCAAGTAATTGAAAGTTCTACCCTTGTAGTATACTAATGAAATGCCTCATTGTCGTTGGCTTTTGAAAACTCTACTGATTGTTGAAAGGCTATGACTACTAGTGACCATTTCCATGAAATAGGTCCTTTTGGAAAGTACAATAATTATCATCATAACCGGGTTCTAAGAATTTACTATTAATGACTGGAAGTCCTTGTCCAACTCTCCGGACTTCTAATGGGTATATGGCCAATAAACGCTTTAAGGCTTAACAACTTAGGGTAAAGCATAAGTACTTTTCAGAATACAATTGAACACATGGCTCACCACCTACTCAGATGTGTAGACCTTTTCGTAAGCTTTCCAACGCATCCCGGAACATAAAAATCGGTGTTCCGGATTAGAAGTTATGAATAAAACAAGTCGGAGAACTAGCGAAAATTCCTCATAGACCGAGACTGGCTTGCTCATAATCTCGAGAGTAATAATAAGGTTATTTCGGTTAACATCACCACTGATCTAATCTCAAAGGAACTTGATCAACACTTGCAGTTATCTAAAAGAATGTCTCTAACTGCGACATAGGTTGGGGTTTACTCTAACCATAAGGTAAGGTTATTGTAAAACCGTATTTCTTGAATCGATAGGTGACTAATCAACGGTCGATTTTTGAGTTTCATTAATCTTATGATCTTACGATCTCGGCATTATTATCGCGAAAGGCTTTGCTTAATTGTAGTTCCCTGTAGAACCTACAATAGCATCTACTGCAATTTTACAATTGCACCGAATTCATTGACTGAACAGTCGCCCATAGTTTCCTCGAACCAATCTGGCTGCCCATTGTTTGCTTAAGAACACCATCTGTAGCCCTCTACTTCCGCTACGTGCTCTGATAAACCGAGAAGGCTAGAATTCCTATGGTTCAGGGTTTGGACATTTTCGGGGCTGAGGCAACTAACTGTCATCGTTCTCAGTAACTCATATGAAACATTGAGTGGATCCTGACTCAATACTTCACATAATATACTGAAAGGTTTTGACATTTAATTGTCTAAGTCCCTAGCTAACTCTATCTAACCTCTTGACCATAAGGTCTCTATGTCCGACTAGGCCGAACTGCTCTGATACCAAAATGTAACACCTCATATTTCTATCTAGTAGAAATACTAAAGTGCACCGTTTAGCATACATCAGAGGTAAATTCCTAATTATACATACAGCTTTACAAGAATTGCGGAAACGATTACATAACTTAAAACAAATTCAAGTCATAATCGGATACAAAGATACAAGGGAAACATAATCACGAATGGAAGAACTAAATCTCCAATCTTCTATCCGGCCGGGCATGCCACCTACTTGTTCCATACGACCTTCTTCTTTCCATGTTTCTCTATAAAACAACAAACATTTTGTAGGGTGAGATAACAAATCTTAGTGAGTTTTACCGTGACCCCTTACCTATCACTCGGTCCATTTTTAGAAAATTAAATCTTATTAACTTCGTGATTTAATAAATAAACCATGCACATAATCAATTGCACAATACCGACTGCCCTCCGACTAAATCCCGGTAAACAGTGCAATCATAACTTTTTAGCATAACACCGACTGCCTTCCGAATAAATCCTGGTGACCCCCCTTCCCAATAGGACTTTGCCTAATGGTAAAATTTTATAGGGCCTAGGTTTAGGGCCCATGACTTCCTCGCCTAGTATGCTAACTCTGTGGGTCGTCACCCATACTCGACACAATTCACATATATCGTACCCGCGTTGGGCCGTCTCTTATACTCAATATAGTTCATATACCGAAAACATAATTAAATCTATGATATGTTATAATACCATATTATCATAAGTATAAACTCATGAAATCAGTCTAGTCAACGTTTAAGTTACAAAACATTTGGTTCCCACACGTACTCTAGGTTTTACGGTTTTTCAAGAGTTTTGTAATTTCAACCAAACCAAACGTCTGAAAACCACATTCAAAACATAGTAATATCAATCCAATATTAATCATAGTTGGTTGGGAAAGGGATTAGAGAAAGTTTGGAGTCGAAAGGAGCGTCGAAACGAAAAATAGGAACTCGGGAATAAACTTGGCTTGTTTTTGTTTCGTTTCGCTCTCCGTTCGTATCCAAACCGTGTTCCAATCCAATTACAACCTACAAACAGAACTTATGACACCAAATTCCAGAAGAACCAACATCAATCACAAGCAATTACATCAAGTAATTCATTTCGAGTTTTGTAATGACACAAACCGACATTTTACACACAACATGAGTGCAGAATTTCCTGCAGCAGTGCACCTACTTCGACAAACGAGTTAAAATAGCAAACGACATCGTATTTCTACAAAAGACAACTCATTGTAAAACTCTCTGACTGTAGTTTCTACATGTAATATTCATTTTTTAAAACAAGGCTCCAGTTGATACAGTTTTGAAAAATACTACACTTTTTGCCCAACTTGCAACTCAATTTTCTTTCTCATTTCTTAATGCAATTTGGTGAAACCAGTGCCTATTCCGTAGGTAATTAAGTCTAATTTCCAATGAAAGAAGAATCATTCAAAACAAAGTTCAATTGAGAACACACGACCTGAAACACTGAACCTATATCTAATTTAATTCCAGAAATTTGACCTAACTTTGGAGACTCATAACTCGAGATACACAACTCCAAATTGAACCAAACCAGTTTCAAAACGACCGACGTTAAGTCTACTTTCAAACAAAATCAGTCACATGATTTTTGGACTAACCAAACAGTCCCAGTTTTAAAAGAACCGAACCTGTGTCCATAATTGCTAAATCAGTGAGTTCGTGACCAATTTGCGGTTTTTGCGATTAAATTTACGAAACGAATGTAATTCCAACAATAACAGAAATCATACAGTCAACACACATAAAATAAAACCCTAAGCGAGTAAAACTCACCAATCGTGATGAAAATCACGAAACCACTGAAACGTTCCGAAGCTCACGATCTCGAAATTTTCGAACGGTTGCCAAACACGTCCAAAGCTTCCAAATCGAAACTCCCACTAACCAAATTCTCAAAACAGAAGCTGGGACTTACACAAACTACTCCAATCAACAATCCTAACCCTCCTATGTAACACCCCCCTTCTACATAAACTACTATTTAAATAATTTGGAAAATCAGAGTAGTGGAAAAACTTTCCGGTACGACCACTCGAGGGTGTCACATTTAAAACCAAACACATTAACATACTTCAAAACAATTACTTAAAATAAACTCCAGTTTAGAGGATACATAGCACCAAAATAATAGTCGGGAATAAAACATTACAGCCGTGGAAAAATAACAACTTAAATAATAGTTCAAAAGCAAAAGACATAACAAATAAACATCCCCTCGGTGCTACGTATCAGAGCGACTCGACCATACTAGATGAAGGATCTCTAGTCACCTTCCGTCACTGTCACCTGCAGGTTGCCGACATACGAGGCAACACGACGCAGTAGGGTGAGTCTCAATGCATAGATAATAATAAATAAAGCGAGGAACACAGAGAAACAGGCACACCAGTAGAACAACAAATTTAAATACACTATTAAGACAAGCATTACACCAAAGCGATTACACTAACTACAACATCACTACAAAGCAGCTTGCACCATTTGCAATCACACGAAAAAGCAGCTACACGAACATGTATGCAATGTATGCAATGCAACCCAAAACTCCACTGGGCATATGCATGTGGATCCATCACCAAAAATTGCCTTGTGGGCATTCACCAAACACCAAAATAATTTAGAGGCCGAAGCCTATTCACCAAAATGCATATGATTTATGCGACGCCATGACTATGCACCAAAAACACCAAAATAAAGCAATAACATGCTCACCACAATTATATATATATTCACCAAATCACCAAGGAGAGGCATAGACCTCTCATCACCAATACGCTCACCATTTATTTTATAACACCATAATTAATACTCCTACGGGGACTAAAAGAGCACCCCTAATCATTTCCACCCAAAGGACTAAATTGACACTTCGAGGACCAATCTGACACCTAAGGGCTATTTTGAACCCACACCTAGACATGGCGCCAAGTTGCGCCTTGGGCTGCCAAGATTGGCGCCCATCCCGTAGACACACACACACTAGCAACACCAGGCGCACTTGGGGAAGTCAAATGGCGCCCCCCAGCGCAACACACACACCTGCACTTCGAAACACACTCGTTTCACTTCGGCACACACTCAATTCACCTCGGCACACACTCACCTCACCTCGGCACACACCCACTTCACATCTTTACACGCTCACTTCACCTCGGCACACACAAAATACACCTCGGTACACTCTCACATACCTCGGCGCCTCACCCCATTCACCTCGGCACCTCACCTCGCCTCACTCACCTAGGTCACCGACCTCCTTCACCGCGACATATCACTCCATTCACCTCGGCACCTCACCTCACCTCAATCACCTAGGTCACCGACCTCCTTCACCTCGACATATAACCCCATTCACCTCGGCACCTCACCTCACCTCACCCACCTAGGTCACCTCACCTCATCTCACATCGGCACCTCACCTCACCTCACTCACCTAGGTCACCTCACCTCATTCACCTCGGCACCTCACTTCATTAACCTCGGCACCTCACCTCACCTCACTCTCCTACGTCACCTCACCTCATCTCACATCGGCACCTCACCTCACTCACCTAGGTCACCTCACTTCATCTCACATCGGCACCTCACCTCACTCACCTAGGTCACCTCACCTCATTCACCTCGGCACTGGGCAGCACACATCGGCGCCCATCCTCACCGGCAGCGCCGCCAGAGCGCGCCACTCACACACCGAACACACGCACAAGGCGCGCGCGCTGCAACAGCGCGCCCACGCATACACTCACGCACGCAGGCACAGCGCCATGCGCCCGGCCGTGCCACTCTCCCACGCCTCACACACCTCGGCACACCCACTCACACACCTCGGCACATACTCACACACAGGGCGTAGGCGCCTTGCGCCCAGCCCGTGCCACTCTCCCACGCCTCACACACCTCGTCACACACCCCAGGCGCATGGGCTGCCAATTTTGGCGTCCCTCTGCGCGACACACCCACCTAGGCACGCAACACCAGGCGCCTGGGCTACCAATTTTGGCGCCCTAGCCATGCCACAACGCATCCACTTGACGCAAACACTTCAATTTAACACATCAATTGAATAAAATCATGGCTCAATCACGAAATCAACATCATCACGCAAATAACAACAATAACGAAACCACAACATCATGCGAAAATCACCCAAATCCTAACTACCCACATACCCCCATCGCATCCCATTATAAATGTTAACTAGTTTTTTACCCGTGCATACGCACGGGTGATATTGTATGGTCGGTGTATTGCTATGAAGTCATAATAGTAATTTGGAAGATATTCATAAGTTATAAATAATGTCCAAAATGTATGATTTGAAATTCAAAGTGGAATATGCATCCCCGTTGACAATGAGAATTACATTGATCCATAGTAATGTATTTGGACATTAGAGGTAAAAAATGCATCCCCGTTGGCCCTATGGTTTGCATCCTGTGTTGCCTCCCCCGCTGGCACTCTCATTCTGACTCGTTGATACTCCAGTTGCCTCTGTCGTTGCCACTCTTCTTGCAGCTCTCATTGTCGCATTAAAATTATGGAAAAATAATTTTTTCTTAAAAAAACAGTTGTTAAGAAAAATGATTTATTAAAAAAAATAATAACATTGTCAGTCTCTCGTTGTAGTTTTTTTTTTATAGTGGTTAAATGTTTTTGACAATTATTAGTAATTAAATTTATCGATTTTAGTAGTTTTAATAGCATATTATAGTAAATAATAAATTCGAGGTCATTTAATATAACTATTTGAATTAAAATTAAAAAAATTATATTCGTTAGGGTTCTGTTGGTGCTTTTGTTGGCTCTGTCGTTCCACTCCTGTTCCCGTTGTAGATGTCGTCGTCGATTCCATTGTCAGTTTCGCATTGTCGCTCCCGTTGGCAGGTCTTTTTTTTTTACCAAGCTCCCGTTGCCAGGTATTATGACTTATTTTCTTCAATGATTAATTCTACCGTAGTGAAAAAAATGATTAGTTTTATTAGTTTATGTAGATTATTGATTAAATAATTTGAGTAAATTATAAAATTTGGGACTAAATAATTTTTAGTAAAAGAAGAATTTTTCTTTTAATGTTTTTGACAAAAAAAAGACAAAAAAAATGGAGTTAAAAAATTTTCATTAGAAAGTAGAAACCCACCCTTACTAATGAAAATTCAGCACATAATCACAGAATCACGTATATACATTACAAATTATCCACCTAAATTACTCCTAATTCTTAATCCCTATGTTTCAAGATTTATAAATTATGAAATATGCTAGAGAGCCCCCATACCTTGTTAAACTTGAAGAAGATAACACCAACAATCAAGAAGACCCCTCCAAAACCCCAACAATCCACGCCTTCTTCTTCCTCCTTGCTCTTCACGCAAAATCCCACTCTCTCAAGCCCTAGCCGCGCGCCTCTCCTCTCTCACTCTTCTCTCCTTTCTAATTTTTGCAATTTGGTTCTAATGAGGGTTTCTCCTAAGACCCTAATGTTTTTATTAGTTGGGTTTGGGCCGCTTAACTCCATTGGGCCCTAAATGCACACCCCCTAATTATTTTCTCACATCCTCCCTATTTTAATTAAATACTCTATATTTATTTACTACACCCCACTCCTTACTTGAATTAATTTCCTTATATTTATTTTAAATAAGGCCAACTAAATTATCACTTAAATAAATTATCTAATTATTTACTTAATCATTTTTGGGCGTTACATCCTACACTTCAATCAAGCTTCAACTTGAGGATCCAAGTCACATTTCTCACTTTGGTTAAGTTGAAGCTCTAAAACCCCTAAAATGGCAAAATCATGAGGAAGAAGATTGAGCTTTTAAAAGTGGTATCATTGTGAAGAGGAGAAGAAATGGAAGAGAATGGTACAAGCATTACTTACATGTGATGGAAGATGATGGAGATCTCCTTCTTCTTCCTCTCCTTCTTCTTCTTCTTCCTTTCCTTCTCCTCTTTCTCTTTTTTCTTTTCTTTCTTTTCTCTCCTTCTATCGGTTTCTTCTCTCTCTCTCTCTATATATATCTCTCTTTTCTTTTTTTTATTTCTCTCTCTTACTTTCCCTTTCTTTCTTTCTTTTCCTTTATTCTTTCTTTCTTTCTCTCTCTTACTTTCCCTTTCTTTTTATTTCACACAAGTGAGGAATGAGAGAGTATTTGGATATTTTTGTGTCATGGAGCTCATTTAATGTGAGTGGTATAAAGACTAAAATACCCTTAGCGTTCTAATTTCCATTCACCTCGGCACCTCACCTCACCTCACTCACCTAGGTCACCGACCTCCTTCACCTCGGCATATAACCCCATTCACCTCGGCACCTCACCTCACCTCACCCACCTAGGTCACCTCACCTCATCTCACATCGGCACCTTACCTCACCTAGGTCACCTCACCTCATTCACCTCGGCACCTCACTTCATTAACCTCGGCACCTCACCTCACCTCACTCTCCTACGTCACCTCACCTCATCTCACATCGGCACCTCACCTCACCTCACTCACCTAGGTCACCTCACTTCATCTCACATCGGCACCTCACCTCACCTCACTCACCTAGGTCACCTCACCTCATTCACCTCGGCCTTTGGGCAAAGACACATCGGCGCCCATCCTCACCGCGCAGCGCCAAGAGCGCGCCACTCACACACCGAACACACGCGCAGGCGCGCGCCACAACCGGCAACGCCCACGCATACCTACACTCACGCACAGGCACAGCGCCGCGCGCCCGGCCGTGCCACTCTCCCACGCCTCACACACCTCGGCACACCCACTCACACACCTCGCGGACCTCACACACAGGCGTGGCGCCTTTGCGCCCGGCCGTGCCACTCTCCCACGCCTCACACACCTCGTCCACACACCCCAGCGCGCATGGGTCGCCAATTTTGGCGCCCCTCTGCGACACACCCCACCTAGGCACGCAACAACAGCGCACTGGGCTACCAATTTTGGCGCCTAGCCATGCCACAACGCATCCACTGACGCAAACACTTCAATTTAACACATCAATTGAATAAAATCATGGCTCAATCACGAAATCAACATCATCACGCAAATAACAACAATAACGAAACCACAACATCATGCGAAAATCACCCAAATCCTAACTACCCACATACCCCCATCGCATCCCATTATAAATGTTAAAACCCACCCTTACTAATGAAAATCCAGCACATAATCACAGAATCACGTATATACATTACAAATTATCCACCTAAATTACTCCTAATCCTTAATGCCTATGTTTCAAGATTTATAAATTATTAAATATGCTAGAGAGCCCCCATACCTTGTTAAACTTGAAGAAGATAACACCAACAATCAAGAAGACCCCTCCAAAACCCCAACAATCCACGCCTTCTTCTTCCTCCTTGCTCTTCACGCAAAAATCCCACTCTCTCAAGCCCCCACCGCGCCTCTCTCTCTCACTCTTCTCTCCTTTCTAATTTTTGCAATTTGGTTCTAATGAGGGTTTCTCCTAAGACCCTAATGTTTTTATTAGTTGGGTTTGGGCCACTTAACTCCATTGGGCCCTAAATGCACACCCCCTAATTATTTTCTCACATCCTCCCTATTTTAATTAAATACTCTATATTTATTTACTACACCCCACTCCTTACTTGAATTAATTTCCTTATATTTATTTTAAATAAGGCCAACTAAATTATCACTTAAATAAATTATCTAATTATTTACTTAATCATTTTTGGGCGTTACATCCTACACTTCAATCAAGCTTCAACTTGAGGATCCAAGTCACATTTCTCACTTTGGTTAAGTTGAAGCTCTAAAACCCCTAAAATGGCAAAATCATGAGGAAGAAGATTGAGCTTTTAAAAGTGGTATCATTGTGAAGAGGAGAAGAAATGGAAGAGAATGGTACAAGCATTACTTACATGTGATGGAAGATGATGGAGATCTCCCTTCTTCTTCCTCTCCTTCTTCTTCTTCTTTCCTTCTCCCTCTTTTCTCTTCTTTCTTTTCTTTCTTTTTCTCTCATTCTATCGGTTTCTTCTCTCTCTCTCTCTATATATATCTCTCTTTTCTTTTTTTTATTTCTCTCTCTTACTTTCCCTTTCTTTCTTTCTTTTCCTTTATTCTTTCTTTCTTTCTCTCTCTTACTTTCCCTTTCTTTTTATTTCACACAAGTGAGGAATGAGAGAGTATTTGGATATTTTTGTGTCATGGAGCTCATTTAATGTGAGTGGTATAAAGACTAAAATACCCTTAGCGTTCTAATTTCCACTCAATTATATATTTAAATTATATACTCAAGCAATTATAAATTGCTTTCGCGACAACCTTTATTACCTACTCGAGTAATAAATCACTCGTTAATTTCTTAATTCGAAATTAACGAAATTAGGGATGTTACAATCACCCCAACTTGGGAATTTTGTCCTCAAAATTGAACAAACATACCTCAAGAGAACAAATACGGATATCTAGTCCGCATATCGTCCTCCCATTCCCACACACCACTTTAACAATTGGAACTGTTCTCGTCCGAAACGTTTTCTCTCTATGTTCTATGATATAACTTGGATAAGGTTGTAATGACAAATCCAGTCAAATTTCAATCATTTCTAACTCAATGGTTGACTTGGATCGGAAAGGTACTTCCTCAATTAGTATACAAGAAACACTTCATGTAGATTGAACAATACAGAAGGTAAAGCTATATGATAAGCCATTACCCATCACGCTCAATACTTTGGAAAGATCCAATATACCGAGAATTGAGTTTTCTTCGTCCGCAATGCTTTACCGGTACAATGGTTGATGAAACTCTTACAATATAAGATTACCAGATTCACATCCTAATGATCTTCTCCTTAGGCCAGCATAATCCATTTTTGCGACTCTAAGCTATTCATCCGTTCTCACTATATACACAGAAGTTGCACATTCCTAATCATGAGTCGGATAATTCTCCTCATGAGGCGTCTCTTACATGGATGCATCAGCTACTACTTGTTGATGCAACATCATAACACATCCTAAACCTTTCCGAGGCGTCACTGTACACATCGTTAAGAGTCTTCAGCTAGACTTCCTCTTTTGTTAGAGTTCTGGTGGCTCTGTTGAAAACTTGTCCCTCACCACATGTGCTCCACAGTATTGCTTCACCCCTTCATCATTGACCTTAAATGTTGAACAAGTGGCTTCCTCAAACAGATTCACTATCTTATTAGGATACACCTTCACCAACTTAAAAGGTCTTGACCGCCTATATTTGAGCTTCTTAGGTAACAATTTAAGCCTTGAGGTGAATGATAAAATTTGTCCTCTTTCAGTTAGTTTTCTTCTTTGAATATCTTTGGTTGATGTGGTGGCACTTGATTGAGGTGAAGATTATGGACTTAGGTTTTTGTTAGCCTCCTGCTTGAGTTTTGGTGAATTGGGAACTGCAATCACCTCTTCAGTTTGAACAAATCGCTTTCGTAAGACGCTATTAAACGGCGGCGTTATAACGCCGCCAGCTCCACATCTCCTTCTTTGGGGTTGTTGTTGGGTTTGCATCTCGGAACCTTTCTTCTTGGCACTCTCTTCTTCTAATCCAACTTTTCCTACCTCACTCTCCTTAGAGATTTTGTTAACATCAGCTTCCCCTTGTAACATATCTTCTTCCACGAGCTTTTCTTTTTCAGTGTTGGCAAGAGCCTTGACCAAGTGGTTACCTTGCTTGTGGAATTGTTGATGAACCACCGAATCAAGAGACATTACAAAGGAACACTCCTCAACTCCCGCATTTGAGAACTTGGGAGCACTCATCACATTAAACTTAATCTCTTGATCATTGACTCTTATAGTTAGTTCTCCCTTCTGAACATCAATTAAAGTCTGGGCAGTGGCAAGGAATGGCCTCCCAAGAATGATGGGCACCTCTTCATCTGCATCAAAATCAAGAACAACAAAATCCACAGGAAAAACAAATTTGCAAATTTTAATAAGCACATCCTCTATTATCCCCTCGGGATAGGCTATGGACATATATGCTAACCGAAGGGTAACAGTGGTAGGTTTAACAATAGTAGTTTTAACAATATCAATCCCCGACTGTTTAGCTATGGATTTGGGCATCAAATTGATGTTTGCTCCCAGATCACATAGTGCATTACCAGAATAAGATTTACCCATAGAACATGGTATGGTGAATCTGCCAGGGCGGAACCGATAGCATAAAAATAAAGACAATGCCAGGGCGTAACCGATAGCATGAAAATTAAAACCAATGCCAGGGCGGAACCAATAGCAAGAAAATTTAAAGACAGTGTCAGGGTGGAACCGATAGCATGAAATTAAAGACAATGCCAGGGCGGAACCGATAGCAAGAAAATTTAAAGACAATGCCAGGGCGAAACCGATAGCAAGAAAATTAAAGACATTGCCAGGGCGGAACCGATAGCAAGAAAATTTAAAGACAATGCCAGTATGGAACCGATAGCAAGAAAATTAAAGACAATGCCAGGTATGAACCGATAGCAGGAAAATTAAAGACAATGCCAGGGCGGAACCGATAGCATGAAATTAAAGACAATGCCAGGGCGGAACCGATAGCATGAAAACTAAAGACAATGCCAGGGCAGAACCGATAGCATGAAAATTAAAACCAATGCCAGGGCGAAACCAATAGCAAGAAAATTAAAGAAAATGCCAGGGCGTAACCGATAGCAAGAAAATTAAGGACAATGCCAGGGTGGAACCGATAGCAGGAAAATTAAAGACAATGCCAGTGCGGAACCGATAGCATGAAAATTAAAAGACAATGCCAGGGCGGAACCGATAGCATGAAAGAATGTGTCAGGGCTGAACCGATAGCACGGGGATGAGAAGGGAAATGCCAGGGCTGAACCGATAGCATGAAAGAATGTGCCAAGGCTGAACCGGTAGCACAGAGATGAGAAGGGAAATGCCAAGGCTGAATCGATAGCATGAAAGAATGGTGTGCAACACGCGTCTTGCTTTGGAGGACTCTTTTTTATTACTTTATGTACAAAGTAATGAACACAGATGTATGATTCTAGTCATGAAGTGGAATGCATGGATGAACATGAAATGTATGCAAACTATGACATGAAATGCATGAATTATGCATGAGTTTTGAGTTGAAATTGAGATGCACTTGTCTTGAAAGCTGGATTCACTGAGAATATTTCTTTTTGTGCATGCTTTATTTGAAATCAATCAAGCTTGTCCTCATATGGAAGCTTATCCTCAACACAGCTAACTTGCTTAGACCCTTTTTTATCTTTTTATGATCACTTCTCACCTTTCAAGCAAATCACCCTCAAATTTGCCCTTCTCTCTCTTCTTTTTTTGATTGTCATTAGCTCTCTAAATCGTATTACTGATTCCAAGCTGACTATTTTTGAAGAATTACTTAATGAGCATGCATGGATTCAAAGGTATTTAAGAGCTGAAATTTTTGGGTTTTAGATTGAAAGTGGAGGGCATTTTTTTTAGAGGGAAAACATAGAGAGGACAAAGACGACACAAGATGGTAGGGAAAAGGTATTACGACAACCTCGAGTTTATTGGGCATTCCATTTACTTGAGGTGCCTAACTTGCTGGGAATTGGCTGGGAATTGGATTTTATACAGATGGAAGACTACCAGGCGTAGCAAGCAAAATCTGGCATCCTCAAGGTCGTGCAAACATTTATGCCCTGGTGGTGGTAAAAAGAATCGCCCCGAGAGAATGCTACACGGGTGTAACAACCAAAGTTTGACTCATGAAGGTCCATGTACAAGCTTTGCCCCAATATTGGTAAAAGTTTTTGCTCACGAGGATGCACTGGTGTGACAAACAAAGTTTGTAAGGTATTGTAAGATTTCTACCAAATTCTAGTGAAAAACATTGCCTTGAGGGAATACTACATGGTGTAGCAAGCAACCTTTGACTCCTAAAGGGTCTTACGAAACTTTGCCCCAGTGTGGGGTCTCTCGAGGCTCTCAAACTTATCCTCCACAAATTGCCCCAATGTACACTTTCGTTTGGCCCAAGTAGCAGAAATTTTCCCCAGTGAACTACATAAACATTGTCATTGTTGGTCTCATTCCCCTTTGTGCCCTAATTTTTGCCTAGACTGTCTTTGCAGGTTTTCAATCTAGCGGGCTTTATTTTACTTTTATTCTCCCTAATTTTTGCCTAGACCGCCCTTTCGGGTTTTCAATCTAGCGGGATTCTATTTTTTTTTACCCTTTTTTATTAGAGAAAAGAATAATTTAAAAGGAGCAAATGATTTATCTCAAAATTAACATTAAAAAAATGAAATCAATCAAAGTGGACTTTTAGAGGTTTGCAATGTGGCTATTGGTTATGGGTTATGAAAGAAAGATGATTAGAAGGTTCCCAGAAATGCTTTATGGGTTGGGTTATGGTTTATAAAAGGAAAATGTATGGAGGGCTAAAGAAATGTTTTATGGATATAGGCTATGAGTTATGGGAAAAAAATGGTTAGAAAGCTTAAAGAAATGTTTTTTGGATATGAGTTATGGAAAAGAAAGGAGTAGAAGGTTTAGAGAAACGTCTTATGGGTATGGGTAATGGGTTATGGGAATGAATCATGAATCTTTAGTGCATTCAACTTCCTCTTGTGTTCCCCAATCCTCAAATCATTCACATTTTTTTTTAATTATTTTTTCACTTCTCTCTGCTTTTTCATTACTTTTTCTTTTGTGCCTTAACTTTTGCCAAGACCGATGAATACTACTTGTTTCGAGTCTTGCATGCTTTATTCATTTTTCTTTTCTTTTTGAACTTTTTCCACTATCTCTTTGATTTCATAACTTTGGAAAACTGAATGCACTAAATTCTATTGTAGTGTTGATCCTTGTCCAGGGTTTAGTGAATGGACATTACAGGCTCAAAGGGGATGGTAAGGGATATATTTTGTTTGGGATGGAGAAAGACGACCACTCTTCATTTGAAATCATGATTCCTCATTTGCAAAATTTTAATTTTGAAATAACTCCTTTACACATTCTTTGCTCTTTATTTCTTTTGATTTTTTTTTTTTGCTTTTTTGGGAAATAGACCTTTGATATTTTATATTCGTTCACTAGTTCCTTCTTAAATGGCGCAACCAAAAGGGCTTTAAGAATTATCACTTGAGGCAAGAACTCGAAAAGGGGTCAGTGTTTAAGGGAGCATGGGTGAGAGATGATGGTAGTGGGTTTTTTAAATCCATGCAAATCCATTAGTGTAAAACTTCAACTAAGTTAACTTGGTTTCAAGCTTACATGACTAAACAAGCGCTAATGACAATCCTCTCTCTTTTTGGCTTTTGAACTTTTTATTCAAGAACTGCTTGCTACAACCTTATGTCTACCTATTTTCACTCATCCCAATTTGCCCCAGTATAGTGTCCCGTGACATTTTTTCCCTAACATCACTTCTCTGACCCTCTAATGACAAATTTTCCCAACAACTTTCAAGAGAAGGATCAAACTCCAATGAGTCTAAACTTGATTGCAACAATTTTACATGAATGAATGCTTAATGACTTCAAAACTTTTTTTATTTTATTGATTTTCTTTAAAGAGAAAAAAAAATCATGCTACATGAGAATGGGTCAAAGAAACCAAGATGTTATGGAATGCATGGTATGTATGCAAGCCCTCGCCCTAAGATGCAACATGCATCTGTTTTGTAATATTATTTTTTTCATTGTTTTATGCAAAAAAATGTAATGCAATTTTCTTTGCCCCTTGAAGGGAATATGCTATGTGCTTTGTTTATTTACTCATGAAGATATGCAAATTTTTTGGCATACATACAAAGAAAAAAAAATATGGAGAAATTTTATGATGAATGATTTTTTTGACAAATGAGTATGACGAATGAGTACACTACATGAAATTTTTATAAGGACTTATGCAATACAAATAAATGACACGCTGTAAATCTTAATTTTTTTTTTACATGAAATGACCTTCTTTTAAAAAATGAAACATGATTTTTTATGCATGAAATGCAATATATTTTTTTGATGCATGAAATGCAATATGATTTCTTGATGCATGAAATGCTATATGATTTTATTGATATATGAAATGCTATGTCATTTTTTTTTTGATTTTTTAATATGATTGTTAATGAGGAAAAAAATGTACAACAAAAAATGCAAGGTTAAGAGACAACATAACTCCCTTTGTGACCTATACGGGTTTGTCCTAATATTGGCCTCTGGGCCCCTTGGGTCTAATGACTTCTATTATGAGTACTCACAAGGTGGGTTGTTCTAACCTATTGAGTTTTGAGGTCTCTAGAGCCAAGTACTCTTCTAGAAGGTAAAACACAACAGGATGTACATCCCGGATGTGAGTACCCGCATAGAAGAATCGTGCTCTAGATGAGGAATTCATGGAAGTCACATAGGATGTACATCCAGAATGAGTCCCACTTATCCTCGTTTTAACTTATGTGCTTTGCGACTCAGGTGTGAGCTCAACTCTCAGTGTGTGCTCACAGTGCATGTATAGTGTGTGAAGGAAGCATACAAAACCAAATTCTAAAAATAGGATCACAAATTATCATTGCAAAGTAGCAAGAAAATACAACCAAATAGGAGATAATACATGTCCTCTAACCTAGGGTTTATATCAAGCACAATATAAAATGAATATATTCAAACGAAAAATAAGAAAATTAAGAGGGGTAAGCAAAGCGTACCTTATAATTATTTTGCACAACCAAATATACCAGGCTTGACTCTCACTATCCCCAGCAGAGTTGCCATCTGTCGTGACCTGGATCTCGACGTTGACGGCTCAAATATAGATTTAAGGAGTCGCCACCCAATTTATTTTTAAATAGGAAAATTGAGAAAAACCTAACCTAGATAGTTAGTGGTCTGCGTAACTAGGTTGGATTCGGGAGTCGGTTATGCATGCAGTGGAAGAAGGCGAAAACCTAATTTCACTTTTTTTCACACATCTGTCCTAAGACAGTTACCCTAAATTTGGTTTGTGCAATAATTACTAAGTCGTTTAATTATTTGTTTACCCAAAAATAAGATTGGCTAAAATTCGATAAAAAAAATAATTAGTTATTTACAGATAATTAGAATAATGACTAATTTGGAAAAAATTAATTTTGACTTGACAGGGAAACTTGCTCCTACGTACTCTCTGTTGCAATGAGAGACTCAAAGTCACGTAGTTCTTCCTGAAAATTTGTTGGTTGGTTGATTTTAGTTTTGAAGGGGTTTAAGATCT
Organism: Oxytropis ochrocephala; assembly: GCA_020916435.1. Taxonomy (NCBI): domain Eukaryota; kingdom Viridiplantae; phylum Streptophyta; class Magnoliopsida; order Fabales; family Fabaceae; genus Oxytropis; species Oxytropis ochrocephala. The sequence continues at coordinate 70,449,703 of CM037091.1, read as the reverse complement.
AAGTTGTACAACTCGAGTCTCTCAAACCGGGATTGACAAGATGTACATCTCGGTCAAACCCATGTATTTTTTAGGTATTTGAGAATAGGTGCTACATAATAATAAACAGATTAGGGGTTTTGAAAAATATGTCATTCGATTTTAATTTTAAAGTGGTTTAGACCAAATCAGATTACCTGTTCTCTCTTAATCAGCACATTGCGGATTTGATAAGACGTACGTCTCGACCAAATCCTAATTATTATTATTTTTAACAGATAAAAAAGAGTGAAAACGGGTTAAGGGGCGTGGGTTTCCAAAGTGAACAGAAGTGAGCTTGCTTTTATCCAGAGAAACATTGTTTGACCAATAAGTACTAAGTAAAAGAAAAATGAATATACAAAAATAAAATAATAGTGATGGGGAAAAATTTGATTGTGACTTGAGAGAAAGTGGAAGCCAACAGCTCTCCATTCATTCTGTCGTCTAATGAAGAAAGAAAAGAACAAAGAAAAATAAAAATAAAAACAATATTATATTATGATAATAAAATGAACTTAAAAGAAACCATAAAAGAATAAGAAAGACTATCTCGAGTGGAGAAACCCACTTCAGCGTCATTTTTTCCATGAGAGAGAGAGAGAGCTTCATCTCACTTCATTTCCATGCGAGAGAGAGCTTCCCTTCCATGGGGGAGAGTGCTTCGCATGAGAGAAAGGAAAAGTGAGGGAGGGAAAGAGAGAGGTGAACGCGTCGGTGTAGGGGGCTGGTGTTCGCGATTGTGGTGGCTTTGGGTTGGTTTGAGAGGTTTACGGTAGATTTTTGAGAGGGGTTTGCAGCTCGGTTTGGAGGCCAACGAATGTCAGTGACGATGTGGTCTGGTTTGGGGTGTTTGGTGGCCATTCGAGGTGGTTTATGAAGGTTGGAGGTGGCTATGAGTTGTGGTGGTTCCCTCTTCACTTCATTTTTTTCGGATCCGTCTCTCCCTCTATTTTTTTCAGATCTGTGTCGTTTGAATGATTAGGGTTTCACTGCGAAACCCTAATTTTTTGGATCATTTTCTCGAAAATTGTCTCCTCTTTGACTGTGTTTAGACTCTATTTATATACTAAAATTTTAAGTTTTTGCATTAACTACAGTTTGACTGGGCCTTGACTATTGTTTGCAGGTTTGAGCTTTGGATCGGACCCAAATCAATTCCTACTGCTTGCTGACACCTGAATCTGCTGAAACTGTTTTATTTATTAATTTCTTTTTTTATTTTATTTTTATTTTTTGGGTTATTGTAAAAAACATTTTAATAAGACAATCAACTAAATCTACTACTTTCGTAATATTCACGAAAGTGATGAAAACTAGTAAAATGATGTATTCAACGACTAAAACACGCAAAACACGCAAAAAGTGCATTTTTTTGTAATATTTCGAGAAAAAGTGAAAAACACCGGAAAAAATTGAGTGTTCACACACCTCCTTAATGAATAAATTACAACAATTCACACTAGACTCATATCATGTTCTTGCAAACTTTAAAAATAAAAATTAGCAAAAACAAAACACCATAGTTTGCAAAAAAGACATCGATAGGAAGGATATAAAAAAGTAGTATAACCACATTTAATACCAGTAATCGAAAATATCTCTGAGAGGAAAAATTAATTCAATTCGAAATTCCTTCAAAAAAATAGCAAATCTTCGTAGGTGATTTTCAAGGAAAACAAGCCCATTTCAGAACCATTACTAGGGGATAATCCCGTGCGATGCACGGGTTTATATAAAATATTTTTAAGGATATAATTAAAATAGGTAATTATAAATAAAGGAACACCAATTTTCATACCATTTATTAATATATTAATTTTCAAACTTACATAGAGAAAATGAAAATTCAATTTAATATAAATAATTAGTTTAGTATTATTTGATGTTAATAAATATTATAAGGACGGTTCATATTGTAATGATTAGTCGAAGCAAATAGAATTACTATGAATTATTAACGACTTCTCTCTTGCAATAGACCAAATTAGACAACAATTCGGAAGTTTTCTAATTTAGAATAAGTTTTTGAAATTGTTTTCTAATTTATATTTCAATGGTGGAAGTTTTCAATTAAATAAAGGATTCTAAAAAAATAAGAAATAAGTAAGCACAATATGAGTGCAAAATAGTAGACAATGCTTACAAACAATCAAAAAAGTTATATAAGAAAAATTAAAGAAAACGAAATACGTTGTTTTATTTACATTATGAAAATGATGTTATGAAGTTTAGCAAGATTCATTCATACGGCTACAGGTTTCGTTCTTTTCATATATACCATATTTACTTAACTTAATATTTTTTGATTCCAACCAATATTGTTGGCTACTAATAATATAAAACAACTATGCATTTACGATGACGATAAACAACCATTAAAATTTAATGATAACATAAAATGACAATTTAGTTAGGGTCACAAACATAATAAATTTATGATGCTACAAATTTGTTGACGAAATATTGTTAAATTTTTGATGTGGAATCTTTTTTTCCATTCGTATAAATCTTGTTGAATTTCACTCTCTCGGTCTTTTGTTGGATATTTTGATTCTTCATTGGATTGCAACTCAAAAAAATTAGATATTTTTGTTAGGTAGCGCTTTTAAACAAAAAGGAAATTAGATTTCTCTACACGTCACCTTAATGTTCTCCTCTTTTTGTGTGTTTTTGGAGTTTGAATGATGGGAGACCCATTTGAGGAACCACTTGGACCGTCAATATTGTCTTCTTTCTCAATCTTATCTTGCAATCTAATTAAATTTCAACATTAAAATAACAACCACCTTTATAATAGACTTTAGAATTTTACTGGTCGTAAAATATTTTCTTCCATGATTTTAAAAGTAGGAACGCATCTTAACTTGAAAAAAATAAATGTGGGTGGAACCAAGGATATTCAAGAGCTATTGAGGTAATTTCTAATTATCTCCATTTCCATACTTTAAAAAAAGTTAAAACATATTAGTAGTGAAGTTGATATATGGTATGATTCGGTAAAGTATGTATGGAGATTGTTAGATAAATTCAATTTTTACATAAAGTGAACATCTAAATATAATCATGGTTATGAACCTATATACATACTAATAAAATAAACCTTTTATTTATTTTATTAGTAGTATTTATAAAGACTATAAAAATATGTAGAAAGTAAAACATAACAAATTATTCTGGGAAGAAGGTTAATACCTTATGCGAGAAGGAAGAACTCCTTTATTTTGTGGTAATTGGTGATGAGAAACAACTATGAAGAAGTAGAGAGAATGTAACTTACTTGTGGTTAGAAACTATATATATTCCCAAGTTGAAACAGTAAGTCCATAGGGATATCAAGTGATTTACAAACGGTTGTACTGTTATTGTCATATAGAATTATTGGAACTTAGTTATGGTGGATATAAATGTAAATGGCAATAGCAAAGGGTATAGACATTGGATAAGCTCAACATGTTCATTAGTTAACCAATTAAGTCAGACCAAAGTCAGTTTTACTTTTCTTTTTAAAATAGTGATTAAAAAAAATACATAAGCCAATTAATTATATGAAAGTGCACTTATAAAAAAAATTATATGAAAGTGCAAGGTACATCCTTTTGGAAAGGGAAACTTTTTTATCGATCAAATTGAAAAAATATAGTCAAATCATTAGTATACTTACCTAAGAGCCAAATACATTACATTCGATAATCTGCATAACTAAAAAAAGCATTCATATATTCATTAAAGGTGGCAAGAAAAATAACGGAAAAAATAAATTTGAAGAAATAAGTAATTGCAAATGGGCATGTAATCCTACTTTATAAATCAACCTTTCGTTTCATAGGATAATACTGATGCTTTACATGATTAATAGTAACAGTAGAAAAATATAGTGAATCACTATATATTATCAATTAAATCATTTCAATTCTAATTCTACTTCTAAATCTAATCTAAATATACATTATAAAATCAATTATGGAATATTAATAATTCAGATGAATTATAATAATTATAATTACAATAATTATAATAATTAGCTTTTCATTTGGTCTAAAAAAATAGCTTTTTATGCATGATATCTCTAATATTTAATGAAATTAAAAAATTTAATTTTAAACGAAAACAATTAACTCATTAAATTTTATTTTAATACTAAACATTTTTTCATAAGAAAATATTAAAAAAAAAATCTCTAACGTATCACACTACCGAAAAAATTTATTTTTTTAATTTTCATAAGTTATCAATGGAAAGTCATGTATTTTTATACTTGTAATATAAAAAGTCATGAATTATATCCACTAAGAGTATCATTTAATAAGTTAGTGGTAATAGTAATCATGAATTTAAGTCTCCTTCATGTGTAAATTATAAGTAATATTCATATAATCAAAAATCTAATTGAAAAATTAATAAAGATGATGTGGAGCATCCTAGAGCTTGGAAAAAAGCTTCCTTTAGAGATTTACTAGGAGAATACTCGTGTGATGCACGAGTTGTTATATAATTTTTTTTCCTTTAATTTTATATAGATTTTATACAAATATATACATAAGTTGTCGATATAAATTATGTATTTTAAAAATATAGTATTACATTAATATATTGTTGAATTTTTATTTATGCCATATTCTTATATAGTGTATTGTTTTTTAATATGCACAATTGTCCAAATTTTAGTGAGCTTAATTGTTGAAAATAAAATCTTACTAAACTTCATTTTACTTAGTAATAATAAATGTCATTCTATTTAATATCTCGAATTTATGAGCATGAATTTTAATAATAAAGACATGTGAAAAATAATATAAATAGTAAGAATATTTTTGATATAGCATTTTTTAATATGTGTAAGAAAAAGAAGAAAAATAATAATGATAATAATTGAAGATCAATACTAATGAGAATATTTTTGATATAACATATAGCCTAAATAAACATCACAGTAAAAAAATTCTTTTTGTTTAAAAACAAAAATAATGGTTTATAAGGATGAAAATAATGAGATTTTATATTTCTTTTAAAACATTAGAATAAAAATAACTAAGTTATACTAAGAAAGTGATCATAATATATTGATAAACATGTTTCGAAGTGACTTACATTTGTAATGTGCGTCTTGCATTTGCTTTTCTCTTATAATGTTATTCTATTTTTATTTTCTTCTTCCAAATTTCAGTGACATCCTCTAAATATTATTATTATATTAAGCTTGGATGAGTTTAAATTAAATATGTTAATGGTTGTGTATGAATAAATATAAATCATAGAAATTAGAAAGTAACTACTCTTTATTTTATTTTTTCTTTATTTCTTTGTTTATTCATCAGTTAATAATTCATAAATATTAATTAAAACAAAATTTGAAACTTAAAACAAAAGTGATAATTAGGGATTTAGATTTAATAGGAAACTTAGAAAGAGAAAACAATCAAAATCAAATCTTTATTTTTATTCTTTATAATGATATGAAAAATATATGGCCATTATTCACAATATGAAATGAAAGATTTATTTTATTATAATTGTTTTTTATGCAACTTATAATCTAAATAAGCTACATAAAGTGGAGAGTAAACATATAATATTTGTAAAAGAATTGAAACATTTAAATCTGAAGCTTTATTTTGTTGTTTTTACCTCAAGCACTATTCTTATTTAAAATTAACCATTTTAGATGTGAATTTGTAAATAAAAAGTATTAGATAGAATATATACTAAAGGCATTAGATATGATGATAGTTGAAGAAAAGGATATTTTTTTTCCTTTGTGATATAGAGAAGAGACACCTAATGTAATTTCCTTCTTAGAAGTGACACCAAAGGTTATGAAGTTTCAAGGAACATATGCAACTCATTTAGATCTAGCAAATCATACAATTTTACAAAACTATGAAATTAAACATTTTTTTGACAAAAAATTAAACATTTTTATAAAGAACAATATTAAAATATACATCATTTCTTAATGCCTATAACTTTACAAAAAATCGTTGTCTATTTGTCAACTTCAAACTATCAAGAACACAAATTTTTTTACCCTTTTAGTGATTTCTACATCTTGTGAAACTTGCTCCTTTCTTATACTCCTTGTTTTTTATATGATTATTGCACCTAATGTAATTTCTTCTTAGAAGTGACACTGAAGGTTATGAAGGCTCAAGGAACATATGCAACTCATTTAGATCTAGCACATCATACAATTTTACAAAACTATAAAATTTAATATTTTTCTATAGAACAATATTAAACTATACATCATTTTTCAATGCCTATAACTATACAAAAAATTGTTGTCTATTTGTCAACTTCAAACTATCAAGAACATGAAATTCTTTATCCTTTTTGCGAATTCTACATCTCGTGCAACTTGCTCCTTTCTTCTACTCCTTGTTTTCTATATGATTCTTGCACCTAATGTAATTTCCTTCTTAGAAGTGCACCAAAGATTATGAAGGCTCGTGGAACATAGGCAACTCATTTAGATCTAACACATGATACAATCATACAAAAAATTAAACATTTTTCTTAAGAACAATATTAAAATATACATAATTTCTCAATGTCTATAACTTTACAAAAAATCATTGCCTATTTGTCAACTTAAAACTGTTAAGAACATAAAAATCTTTACCCTTTTTGTGCATTCTACACCTTCTTGTGAAACTTGCTCCTTTCTTCTACTTCTTATTTTTTATATGATTCTTTTTGTCAAAACCTCCACCCTAACCATCCAAAGATCTCTCCCTTAAATAGTCATTTCTTGTTATAATTAGTTTAAACTCTATTTCTTCCACTCATATTCCACTAACTCATGAGTTTATTGTAAATTAAAGCAATAATTCATGTAAATGTGAAACCCCTCCATTCAATGCATAATAGTTACATAAAAAAGAATTTTAAAGGTCAACTTATTATTTCTTATTTCATCTAAACTATTATAGTTGATAAATATATTTATTAATTCAATTAATTTAAATTTTGACCAATTGTAATAATAATATAATTTCTATGTCAATAAATATATAATTTAAAAAAACATTTAGAATAAATAGTAATAAATATAAAAACAAAACAATAAAAAGTAACTAATATAAGAACATAAAATTGAGTTTAGAATGAACACATAATTGAGCTCATAAGTCTCATGAATTGAGAATGAACATTGATTAATATAAAAAAAATCTTGTTTTTTTTTATATTTAATTATATATTAAAAATTAAAATCAAAGTCTCATTTATACAAAAATTATGATTAAATATAATATAATGTGTAAATTTATTACTATGTTGGAATTTATTAGTAGTAGTGGGTTGGACACAAAGGTAGGAATTAATAAATAATAAAAGAGAAGTTTTTTAATAGTCAAAAATAAAAGCAAAAATTCAAGAATTATTGTGGAGGCTCCATTGGGGATTCTTTTACTTATATGTATAGATATAGATATAGATAAACATTTCCCTTCATTGTGTTATGAATAATTTTATGTTTAATTCCTATTAGCAATCCATAACCGTAGGTTTTTATTCTTCTTGAGAATGCTCATAGGCATCACCAAATATTTTATTCCACTAAGAGTAACATTTAATAATTATAAGTTAGTGGTAATAATGAATTTAAGTCTCCTTTAATTGTAAATTATAAATAAATATTAATAAAATTAAAAAATTTATTGAAAAATAAATGGAAATGATGTGGAGCATCCTAGAGCTTGGAAAAAAGCTTCATTTAGAGATTTATATAGATATAGATTATTACAACCATGTTTTTTTTTGACAACTATTACAACCATGTAATTACCCTTGATTTGGAAACATAATTATACAAATTGCTCTTGGTGTAATCATCTGCATTTAATTTTGGAGATTTGAAAAAGGCCATTACATTTTAACAAATCAAACTTTTTGGACCAGCAATGCCAACATGCCCAAATCCCTTAAAACTTAATGTCTTTAACGCCCCACTGTCAATCATTCCCTAATTAAAGGGCATGGCAATAGAAATTGGTTAATGTAAATTATTCTGGTGTAAATGATAATGAATTTATTCTCGCATAATTATAGGTTAATTAATCAATTTTCCTGAAATCATGCTAGGATTACTTGGACAACAAGCACACACACCCTTATAAATTGCCTATATTTCACACAATTGTCTCCACAGTTCACACGCACACAACCTATTAACCTACCCAAAATTTTGTCTCTGTTTCAGAACAAACCTACCCCTAACCTATGGCATCTCAAACCCTCTGTTTTGCTGACATTGTCCCAAAAGATGAAAACTTCGGCACATCTCAGACATTGAATCTGGTACCATTACCAAAACAAAAGCTTCGTTGAGCTTGAAAATGGTGATAATTGCAAAGGCAATTACTGAATAAGGTTCAAAATAAGCTTAAACTGAATACGTGGTTGAGGGACAAATTTCGATTGAAAAAATTGCAATAGTGGAGCTGTGAAGGGGAGAGTGCTGGGAAGGGTATCGCTTGACATGTGGGAGAGTGTTGGGTATGGAAGAATGTCGACAAGTGGACGTGTTGGGATGTGATAGGCAGAAAGAATAAAAGCTTGGCAACGTGATGATAGAGAGATCGAAGGGAAGGTGAACGCCAATTCAACTATTGGTGGGTATTGTGGTTTTCATAATTAAAAAAGTGTGTTTTGTGTTGAAAATGGAAAGTGTGGTTGGTCCTGTCTAAAACTGATAGTGGTTTTTTACTTACCTTATTATGTAATACTTAATATCTATATATTTTAGTAATAATATGTCAACTTAAAATATGTTATTACATGTATCTATATAATTACCTTAATATATGTAATTCCTCAACGAAAAAAAAACTTAATATATGCAATGTTATTATACGTATCTGTAATTACTTAATTTGTTTATATTAATTTAATAAGAATAGTAACCAATCCCAATTAATTTGTGCATTTTATTTGGAACAATAAAACTACTGTTGTGTAATAAAATAATATTTTTATATGACAACGACTACAATAACCGCAATAAAATTATCATAAACTAAATTTTATATTATGCAATAGTTGTTATACAGTATGTTACTTTTTCTATAAGTAATTTAGTCAGGGATATTGCTCCCCGTGCATTGCACGGGTTCCATACTAGTAATTAACAAATCAATATCTAGCCATTCTTTATCCTAAATAAACAGAATATAATAGATAAGATACAATTATTACTTGAGAACTCACTTTAATTTAAGGAATAAAGGCATAAATAACTCATATAAATATGAGTTATCAGAGAGCATGGAAATGGAGGGTTGTACCTCTATTTACAGACAACAGTGTCGTACCTGAGGCGTCAGATACGGGTGCTTAGATCCGGACCGTTGGATGTGGATACTTGATGATGGAGTGTGTGTTAGGCCGTTTCAAGTTCGGAATTGGGCCAGGCCCAAGTCATGTGGGGTTTTGGTCTAGCCCGAAACAAAATCAAAACTAGCGAGATATTGGACAGTCAGTGGTTTGCCACACAGAAGCCCTTGCCCAGCTCAAAGCAAAGAAAAGGTTTGGTTGCTACAACATTAGTAATTGTATAATTGCATTGCACTTAATATCTTGAGAGTATTAGTCATTTGCTATGTAACACACACTTCATATTGAAGGTGTGTGTGGCGTCTAAGGTGTACGATACATGTCGATATTGACACATATGGCTACATTCAGTCACTTCTATAGACAACAACAGGATAGCTACGCATGTGGCTAAATTCAATTACTTCTATTTTTTCAAATTATTATTAGTGTCTACGTGTCAGTGTTGTGGTATCGTTTCTCTACTGGGGCTTTATAATTCATTGTCTCATTTGAGCGGTTATTGTTTTGCTTTAATTTGTAACACCCATATTAAAGTTTACAGTTTCACTATATTGTTGTTCAAATTTGCTGTTCTATTTCCTATCTCCTAAGCACTAATCCTCGTAGCAAACCAGGTAGTTAATGTTGGCGCTAGCAAATCATGTATGCCAAATTCTGCACTAAAGGATTCTATTTTATTTGGTCAACTCTCTCATAGGTACTTAGATCTTATATTTTCAAATCACACTTTTATTTTTGGTGTGCTTAAATTAGATGTGTATTCCATATTAACACCCTTCCTTTAACACTCATCCAATTATCGAAAGAGTGTTGGATGATAAGTGCTAAAGAAAGTGTTGCTAGCACGTCTCAAAATTTAATCAGAGAACAAACTATACTTCTAGACAATTTTTTATTTCGATAACAATGAAAAGCGAAAATTACACTCACCTTTTTAGATAGGCTTAGATGACACATACTCCTATTTTTTTTCACAAAGTAGAGGAAGAATGGGTATAACTAAGACATGTGAATATCTACAAAACAAGTGTTGCCATTACACTTTTTAAGCAGAAATGATATTTTGGCACAATATTGACATAAAAGTCGACAAGAGAATAGTTTATTAACGCAATTCGAATAGATGGTTAATCATGTTTAGTAGATAATTAATCGATATTACAAGTGTTGAAACTCATTAGCTAGCTATTTGGTGTAATTAACCACAAATTTGAAAGTGATTAATCATGATTTCCAACTACACACAATTAAACACTTGGAAGTTGTGATTAACCAAGTTCAAATTTGTAGTTAATTACATTTAGTAGATGGTAAATTTGTTCTGTTTCATGTTATATCCATTAACCATCTATCAAAACACGTAGTTGAACTGCGTTAACCAACTATTCTGTGGTTGATTTTTTATGTCAATATACAATTGTATTTTAAGCGGGGCGATTATGAATTCTCCCAAATGAAAACAGATAAATGGCCACAAATGCTTTCGCTCTACAATCTATTGTCCATGATGCAAGAAAAATCGCACGTCTTTATTTTGAAGTTACCAACCTATTCTTTGAGGAAGGAGAGACAAATTAACCTGTAAAAAATAAGTATACCTCGATATGTATATACAATGAAAATTAACATAAAACATTATTACCTCATGAGTTTGTACACAAAATGAAACTAGGAGAAGCGCTTATCTCTATAAGTCTAGAGTGTAATTTGAGGTGACAAGTTCAATATTCCAACACACCACTTATCTCTTGCATCACCTAGCTAGGTGCTTCAACCACAGAAAAATGCACCTTCCCACCAAAAACAAAGTTACATGAAAAGGAGAAACATGTGTATTAACTCAAGTTGTATAGGTTTCCTTATTTCTGTGTTCCCAGTAAGAGGAATCTGTATCAGACATGATGGCATAAGATTCATCAGTTGCAATACTTTGGCTCTGAGCCTCACTTATGCTATTTTCTCCTCTTTGTTGATAGTACTGTCGCATCACCTTATATTTCTTATCATCCAATGCCTCATTTGACTCTGCCACCACCTCTTGAACAACACTTCTTCCTTCAAGCATGCTTACAACTGAAGACATGGAAGGCCTAAGCGATGGAGAGAAACTTGTGCATAGAAGAGCCACATTGATCATCACCATTGCCTCTTGTTTCTTCAAGTCTTCACCCAATCTCCAATCAATGAATTCCATTAGATTACCTTTATCTTTCAAGAGGCGCACCTGGTAATGCACATTCCAATGTTTTAAACAAGATATTTAATCTAAGGAGTGAAATTAGAAGCATGCATAGTAATTCAAAATATTATGCTTGATCACTAGCTTGGAGATTTGGCTGGCATATAAAGGAATCATCACATTTTCCTTGCCAAACGCCACACAGTTTCACAAAAGGAAAGAAATTGAATGTTTTCTTCAATTTGGGACATCACATCAGTTGACTTTAAAATACATTTCCATTCAATAGGGTTTTAGATAAGGAAGAAAAACAATACAGACATGGATATGTGATTATTTATGGTTTGATTAATTATAAAAAAGAAACATGCAAAACAATCTGAATAGATAGATGATAAGATATTCAAAATTACTCTTAGGTACAGCCTCAATATTCTGTGATATTTTTTGTATATTCTAATAGCTAGAATGAAATTCAAAATGAATTTTCTACTTTCTAGACAATGTATGTACCCAATATTCTCAAGGACAATAGAGGATTGGCATGAATGAAGGGACCGGAGCATAATAATAAAAGTTACCCAATCAAGAAGAGAGAAGCATTCTTCCTGAGGACGGCTAACGTTGTTTTTGGTGCCACTAACAATTTCCAATGCAACAATCCCAAAACTATAAACATCCGCTTTATCCGTCAAATAACCATGCATAGCGTGCTCAGGAGCCATGTAACCACCGCAGCAAAGATTAAAATAAATCAAATACAATAGTTATAAGGCATCTTTAGTTGTTTTTGATATAAACAATAAGTAAAAGAATTTAAATTTGAAAAGGTATTTCAATACTTGCTTCTTCACAATGTGTGAAAAAATATCATTAATAATAATAATGATCAACGCAAGATAATATCAAGTATGGGAACTCACTAAGTGCCAGCTATTCTAGTATCCATGTGGGTTTTGTCCTCTTCATTGAGCTTGGCCAAACCAAAATCAGATATCTTTGGATTGAGGTCTTTATCTAGCAATACATTGGTGGCCTTGATATCCCTATGAACAATTTTAACTCTTGACTCTCCGTGAAGGTAAGCTAAACCTTTAGCAATTCCAACACAAATCCTCTTCCTTGTTTTCCAGTCCAGTCTCAATTGACGATTTTGTGGGTCTTGTTTTTTGACTGATAGAATTTAGACAACAATGTAATATACAGCTAGCATTGAAACTCGAACATAGAGAAAAGTAATAATTAATTACCAAATAAAGCATGAGCAAGGCTATTGTTTTCCATGTACTCATATACCAACAACAACTGATCATCCTCCATACAGAAGCCATAGAGCTTAACAAGATTAGGGTGTTGTAAAGCAGAAATCATGCCTATCTCATTAATAAATTCACGAGTCCCTTGCATTGATTTTGAAGAAAGTTGCTTAACTGCCACTATTGTGCTATCTGATAGAACTCCCTGCAATTTGGGAAGAGTATACAGCTTTTGACTACTTCAAATACAACATAGATATGCTGACCAAACAACAATATCAAAATATACCTTGTAAACAGGACCAAACCCTCCTTCTCCAATCTTGAATGATTCATCAAAGTTGTTTGTTGCTGCTTTGATTTGCCGTAAGGTATATGAGCCAGTTAGTGAACCCTTTGTCTCTATCAATAAAAGCAAACAGAAATTGAAGATATCATATATTAGGAAAACTAGCAGCATTGTTTTGAAATAAATGGTTTCACCAACAAGTCCTGTTACATTCTTCAAGGGGAGTTTGGAAAGTGGTTACCCAAGATGGGAGGTCAAATAATTAGACACTCAACAAGGCAAGTTGTTAGACTGAGGGAGGACTCTATGGTTGTTAAACTCTCGAGTTAACTTTTAAACTCTTAACAAGTTTACGATTCTAAATCACAAAAACGAGTTAATTCGCATATAAACTCTGTTTTTGGAAAACTGATAAAATCAGTAAACTCTTGAGTTTGCATTGAATTGGACATAAAAGGTAAATAATCGGTCAATATTGTGGCCTACTTAGGCTGAATCAACTATGTGCTGTTATAAAGTTGGTTATGTTTTCATTATTATTTTTGTTTTGTTCAACTAGAAAATAAAGTGTATGACTAAAAATTATGAGTGTTGGGCCAAAATTAGGTACTTATGACTTTATGTATGATTCGGTCTTTAGTGTAGTATGATCTTATCTAGTTCTAACTTATTAGCAGACTTTATTATTGTGGTTTGCTACTTTGTTTTATTATGTATGGAGTGAAAACGTTTAATTATTGTTGTGTTAAACTGTTTTATATTATGTATATTTATTATTAATTTATAGGTTGATTTATTATTAGGTAAACTCTCCTGTTTGACAACCTATCCTTCATGTGCATATTTATCGCTGCTTTTCTGTTTACAGTTGTTACATAAGGTTATACCTCTGGTTGTTAGTAGAACTCCATTACTTTCTATTTTGCCACATCAATATATCTAGCTCAGTATTCAGGATAATTTCAGTAATATTCGATATTTACCTCTCGCCCCTAAACTCTTCATTCTTAAACATCCCTTCCACCACAGTATGGTAATTACCAAGATGATAACAATTGCCGCCGCAGCCACAATTGCAACCACAGCCCCAATAGGCAAGCTTCTATTATTTTCCACTTCTAATGGGGTGTAAAATCTGCATGATTATTATGTGAGTAATAAATACATTAGGTTTTTTTTGTAGACAATAAAGGTGATAGAATAGGAGACAATAAGAGACTTTAGAAAAGTGTAACTAACCAGGATCAACGGAAATAGCTGATATAAGAGGACCATATACAGATCCAAATGGGATAGTTGTTGTTCCTTTCCCAGCCCAATATAAGCGGATCTCCAAGGCATTACTGGTTACAACAGCAGTAAACTTTTTAATAACTGCCTTACCAACACCACCTGCTTCTTTTGCAATAATGAAATCTTCTGCCACCAACTTTCCCTGCAATATTCAAATCCACATAATAATAATGCTTTAAATGTGGTATGGAACAATCTGCTAAAGAATTTAATTCTGGTACTATGATGTGTCTGAAGAGACTAGTACTCTCACTTTGTGAAGGCCTTTGTTAAATATTGAACATGGTTAGCAAAGGTGGGAAAATAATGAAACATGCATGCACCTGAATGTAGATGTCAAATACACGCCTTCCAAGACTGCTATATCTGTTATCATCGGTGAACATTATTTCTGCAAAATGGAGATTCACCGTGTAGTTTCCATTTCCAAGGCAAAATCCATAATAAGTAAGAGAATTTGGAGAAACACGTGCATCCACGTAGAGTTCAGCATCTTTTTCCACAGCAAGCTTTGTTGCATTAGACCATGTGTAGTAGTCAGGTCGCCCACTATCAAAGAAGTGACCAGCAGTAATAACTGCCCAATTTGTTCCGGTTTGGCGAAACCTTGCAGGTCCCATCTCACTTAAATCGTCATCATATGTCTTATTTCCATTAAAATTTATGCCCTTTCCACCACAATTTATACGGAGAGAGTACGAAGCTAAGGAAATTAAAGCAGAAATAGATTAGCATCTAGTAGGGAATTCAAATACTAATATAAATTACGTTATCAAAAGGACAATTCTCTTTTCTTCAGTACCTCAATTATGAGTACTTCAAAAGCAAACAGTTCAAATGTTTAAATAATGTTAAAAATGTATCACATATATATATATAACCATGAAATATCAACTTACTTTTAGGACACTGATAGTTTGCCAAACAAGAAATATTTCCTCTGAGAAGAAGATTCAAAATGGAGGGAATGAACAAGTTAGCACTCAGTAGCCCATATAAGTTATATACAATCAAATATAGTTATTTATCATGGAAAAAAGAAAAACACTTACAAGCTGTTGCCCTTCAAAGAGGAAGCAAACAAGTTCCTGTGGTATATGGGAATTGACTGAGGCTTAGGTAGCTTCTTAAAATTACAAAACAAGAAAATGAAGAAATGAAAAACTAAAAATGCCAGGATTCTTACACACTTCCTTGTTGACAAGTTTGCTGCTCAAAGTTTGTTATAGTGAAGTTGTTATATGACAGATCTCTGCATAAAGGTTTTAGAATCGTATTCAGTGATGATGCAAAAGAAAGATAAACTTCATGGAACAATTGATTGCTCAGGAGAATTCTAACAATATTATTAGCAAAACATGGAACAACTGATCTAGGGGATGTACAGCGAAACTTCATATCAGGAAAAGTTCTGATCCCCCTAGCATGACATAGCATATTGATGAAGAAGATGAGGGATATTATAGGAGATTGAGATGGATTGATTTAAAAATAATTAGTACTGGTGGTCTCTCGCCTCCTGCGGAATCAGAAAAGATTGTATCGCAGTTTCAATCGGTTACAAATATGTTTACATTAGACCAACATAAAGATTGATGAGTTATATTAGATAAACATAAATATTACGTAAGACCAGAAAATTTTTAGACGAGGGGAATTGTTGAGAACGTAGCAATAGCTAACAGCAGTTATCATTAATTATATTTATATATCTGTACGTAATACAACTGTAGTATTAGACCACTCTATTCTTATTATAAATAAGACTGATAAGACTGATGTATCAGAAAGATCAAATCTTAACAGTTGAACGTATCACTAACAAAGTAAATGTGTTCTCAGACATTCACACAAATAGAAATCTATTTGATTTCTTTTCTTTTCCTTCCTGCAAACGATGAGAGGTGTGCATCCGGATGAAGCTAAAGAAACAGTTCTTTTTAAGAAAAAAAATAATGAAATTGCACATTTGATCAAGTAGCAATAGAGAGACAACTTACACAAAGTCTGGTTTATCTATCCACTGAGGCAGCGATCCAGACATATGATTCCGGGATAAAGCTCTAGTGAAATCAATATTACAATGTCAGTTTGTAGAATTAAAATTTCTGTTGAAGCATAAAAATAATTTAGGTTAGTAAACGCTATCCCAATTAGTGTGGATTGTCCGTGTATTATTCGTATCGAGCATCAATATCTGTCTCAGTATAGTCACCAAAATAAATGCATAAAATAGTTCCATTTCCAATGTCTAGCATAAAATTTTTCTCTCCACTCCTTAACTCTATTTTGTGGCTTGTCTTCACTTCTTTTCTTCTACATTTTTAAAAGTGTTTTTCTGTCTAAATAAGCAGGAAAACAATTCTCTTACAGTTGTTTTAAGAGGTACATATATATTTCTAAGAAAATCAAATGCCAGATTCGCATGTGAGTTCCAAACGGGAAAAGATACATGACAAATTAGTAGTTGGCTACCAGAAATCATAGCCACCAAATGAAATAGAATTAACACCCAGCTACTAAGAAAAACTAATGTCCTAGCAATCATAGCAGAAGCAGCAGAAAATTTCTTACAGCAAATACATGTTTTGTAGACCATCTAAGCTCATTGGGATTTCTCCACTTAATTTGTTGTTGCTAAGGTCACTGAAAAAGATATTCAGAATAAGTTATTTTTCGGAGAAGTTAATAAAAAAAGTTAAATAAAAACATAGTTTCCTGTTATATGGGAAACAAAAGAACCATGTTCAAATCCATCATCAAATCAATGTGTACAAAAAGCAGGGATACTATTTAAATGTGTTAAAAAAAACCCTACAAGAAAATTATAAAGTTGAATCGGCACTTACATCACTTTCAGATTAGTCATGTTTCCAAGATATTCAGGCAGTGTTCCAATAATATTGCAACTCCTCAATACTCTGGAACCAATAACACCATATATAAATAAATATTTGGCAGCAATTTCTACTAATTTTGTTTTATGATAAGACATTATGGTATAACTTGATTCATGTAGCCAACCCAGGAAAAGGCTGAAGGGTTGTAATAATCTCAATCCCTTATTATTGGGGGTATTAAATTGTAGATGAGAATAATGAGCGCAGTTAAACTTACAGGTTTGATAATTTTGACAAGTTACCAAGTTGTGGAACAGGTGAATCAGATCCATTCAAGTCAGTAATAGTCCTGAATATAAAATTTTAAGCATAGTTACACACGACTAAAATCAAACATTAAAACCTTGATTTGTGTGTGCGTGTGTGTTTCGTACTTACAAGACAGTTAGATTTTTCAGACGTGAAATTCCAGTAGGAATTGGCCCACTCAAACCACTCCCTCGGATGACACTGAAAATATTTAGGGGTAAAAATGCTTCATATAAAATGGGTGGGAATAAGTAACCATTTTAAAAACTAAATTTGGTGACAGAAAAGGAGAAAAAGAATCTCACAACAATTCAAGATTTATCCAGCCCTGTATAAAGTTGGGTATTTCACCAGAAAATTGACTGTCACCAATTCGACTGCATATATTATTGGAGGGTAAGCAACAAATAGAGAAGTAAGTATCAATCCAGCAGTTGAATAACAATGCAGTCTTAACATTAATTAATACAAGTTGCTTTAAAAAAACATATTAATTTAAGTAAGAAACTTACAATTGCTTCAATTTAGTGAGCTTAGCAAATGTTGTAGGCAACTCTCCAGTGAAAAGGTTGGAGGAAAGAAGCCTGCAGCAACATGGAAAAAGAAATTGAAGGCATAGAACATGCACTAAATAATCAATCAGCTACTACTAAAGATCAATGCATCTGAAGTAAAATCATATGAAGGCTTACAGTCTTTCAATCTGGGGAAGATTCCCAAGTTCTGGAGGAAGATTTCCAGACAATTGGTTGAATTCCAACACCCTGTGCATATAAATTAAAGTTCTTCAAAAGTTCACACAAGAAACTGAAATAGGGAAAATTATAAAACCATACACTTACAAGCTTTTGAGAGTGGTGATGTTTCCGAACTCCTTTGGAATTGGACCCGATAGACGATTTCCATAGAAGGAACTTATCCAAAAGAAACATTATAGAATTTTTACAATTCACAAGTAATTACAAGATAAATAATGATTACAAAAATAAGAAACTGACATAAAAATGAAAAATCATTAGTCAACCCCTATGCATACATGCATGATGAAGAGAAATTAACAGGACAAACATAAGAAAGAGATACATATAACACATATATCTTACATGTTTACAAGATTTAATGTGGCCCATTGTTTAGGAATTGTACCATTAAGGTAATTGCGGGTTAGGTCACTGTTCCAAAAACAAATCAAAAGGAATTAATAACAAACAAGTCAGTCAGACTGAGAGTTTTTAGAGTGCAACCTACATTTCTTGGAGAAAAGGCAATCTGACAAGATCTGGTGGGAGAGTACCAGTAAGATTTTGGGATTTTAAAACACTGTACGGCCAATAAACCAGGAAAGGTGTTAGAAGTCAAAACTTTAAAAAGAATCACATTATAGGTCTTTTGTTAAAAGTTGGGTTTATGTTTTTGTTTTTGATACTCTGTCATTCATGTGGATAAGGATATGGCATCCGAATTTGGTACAGATACGAGCATGAGATACAGAAGTTTTTAAAAAATTAAAGATATGTGCATGTCTCTATATATATATATATATACTAGACCCTCCCCCGTGCACTGCACGGGCCTAGATCAGTTAGAAACACATGCGTTTAAAAAAATGTTTCGAATAGTATATTAAAAAATAACATGAGTATACTATTAAAAATGTTTCGAATAGTATATTAAAAAATATATATATACCCGTGCATACGCACTAGATATTCTTGTTAAATATCTTTCCTTTTTTAGTTGTTTTGTTCCTATTTTAGGTAGTCACTAGTATTTTATTTTCAAGCATACGCATCTTGCCAGACAGATTATTTGTTATAATTTTCTATGAAATTGTTATTACGTTAAAAGTTGTAAAATGTAATAAAAGAAAAAAGAAAAACTCCACAAAAGGTGATATTTCAAATTTATTAAAATAGGTGTGTTGCAAAAAGTTTTTTAAAAAAAGTCGGTACCATCTTATAATATAAATAATAGAGTAAAAATAAGAAAAAAAAAAAGAAAATGAGGTGTAATAATGGCGGTATCTTCTTATAATAATGACATTCTCCGGTTAGCGCTTGTTGTTAGGCTCTCGTTAGCACTCGTTGGTGCTTCATTGGCTCTTCCATTGACACTCCGCATCGCCCCGTAAAAAAGTGGATGGATTTAATTATTGATTTTTTAGGAAAAATAATTTTGAATTTTTGCTAGCGGTAACGTTTATTTTGACTATCAATAGTGGTTAAATTAATTGAATTTAGTAGTTTTGAGTAAATTAAAGTAAATAATAAATTCTACATGATTTAATATTAATTTTATTATGTTTATTTAATTATTGATTTTATAGAAGAAATAAATTTAAAAATAAAGTGTTTTATTTTTAAAATTGTTTCTTGCACAATGCAAAGACGATGAGCGGCTTTTTGTCGCTTTTACGCTCTCTTTGTGCTTCATTTGGGCGCTCTCGTTGGCATTGTCGTTGCTGCTCCCATGTGCCTCACGAAAAAACTGGATGAGATTTAATTATTGGTTTTGTTAGGAAAAATAGTTTTGAAATATTTGCCAGCGGTATCACTTTTTTGACAAATAGTAGTGGTTAAATTAATTGGGTTTAGTAGTTTGAATAGATTATAGTGAATAGTAAATTGTACATAATTTAATATTAATTTAATTAATTTTATGTTATTATTATTTTTTACAAAAAATTAATTTTGTAAAAAAAAAATTTGGTAGTGGGTTGTTTGATTATGTTGATAGTAGAGAGAAGTGGAAAGAGTAGGAAAAAGGAAAGAGGAAAGAGAAAAGAGAAAAGTAGGTTTTAAAGTGAAATAAAAATTAAAAGATGATGTGAGAGTGGGACCCACTAATAATAAAAGTGGGTGAGTGAGAGTAAAAAAGTGAAAGGAAATAATTTGAAATGACATTTTTATCTCTAATTTTGAGATAAAAGTAAGGGATAATTTGATATTTTTGGTGGTGGGTTGATTGTTTATATTTATAGTAGATTGATTGTCAATTTCTGACATTATCTAGGATCATTTTTCCCCCTATAAAAGAGAGGAATCCCAGTACACTTGAATACAGAATAAAATAATTCTTCTCCTATATTTCAACTTGGCATCAGAGAATAAGGATATTGGCCTCGTCCTCTCTTCGTCTATTTCTTGTTTTTCACATTTTTAATTTCATTTTAATAAAATGACGAGGAATACTTTTTTCCTTGCCGATGATTTTTCCTTAAGGAGAGTTTCCATTCGTACTCTTTTTTTTAGACAAATAAATGTGCTAAAAGACATAAACACCTATAAATCTAAAGTAAATATTTCAAGACATAATCATATTCACTCATGAGATCTACTTGTCGATCCTCTCTAATTTTATCTCCATTATATTCATTATCCAAAGTAGGAACAACATTCTAAAGTATGAGAAATGCTCAAAAATGGAAGAAGCATGGTCGGTCTCCTAGTCTTGGCTGGCCGCTCGCAGTAGCTCACGAACGGAAGCAGAAAAAGCATGGAAGAGCTCGTGAAGAAGAAGTAAGGCAGAGCTATAGTCTAGCATTGGCGAATGTGAATGGAATGAGCTATTAAAGCGCGTATTTGGATTTTTAAACTTTTTAACACATGACCCGAAACCAAACCCGAATGACCCTTCTCACTATGTTCAGTGGAGTTAGAGATTGCTTAGAATTACATTGAGCATCTTCATGGTGTCTCGAGCCACTAGTGGCTGAGTTGGCAAGGGAAACACATGTAAATAGGAGTGCTCGAGAAAGTGAGCAAGCAAGCCTTCATTCAACCAATTGTGCCACAAAAGATTAGCCTGGTGGTGATTTAGAGGCTTGAAGGCCAAAACCTCCTCGGCTAATGTTCTCCCACCACCCCCAAAGAAATCACATGTATTCTTCCTCTGCTATTGGTGTACCTATGCCATGAGGATTTCAAATGCCTTTACATACTTGCAAACTAGGAGTTGCCAGAACGGGCTCCCTGAGAAATGATTGCTATAGTGGTTCATGAGTGAACGCTTGAATGTTTCTAATGCCAAGTCATACCCGCTATACAAATTCATGTGAGGTCCACTTGCATCTCCAAATGGGTCTCAAGCTAACAACTTGACGATAGCTTGAGCTACAAAATTCTTATTTGACAATAACTTGAGCACAAAATTCTAATTTTAATAAAGATAAAACCAACAGACAGCATTAGTTAACTAACATACAGAGCTACATTTCATGTGAAGAGACGCCTAACCCTAATTCGGCCATGTATCATTTGGCAAAGGTGAAGTTTGCTTGGCAAAATGGGACAACTTAAATATTTAGGAAACAAGAGTAACCAATATTGTCTCGCGACGGTGATGGCATCTAGTGGAAATTTCGCCCAACCCCAACCTAGGCTTGTCCTCACATGGAATGAAAGGACAAATCAAACTCCTTGAATATGAAGTGTTATTTCACATGAAGATGGCTTAGCTTCACCAAGCAAAATTCTTTGAAATTCTCGCAAAGTTTACGCTACACCCATAAACCGATGGGAAACACCTAAATCAATCTTTGCTCAACTATACCATGCATCACCTAACATAAAAGAGTAATAACACTCAAAAACAACATGCAACAATCCCAAATAACTAATTCTTATATCGGTTTCTCATGACAACACAAATATAAAACCTTAAGGGATGAATCCTAAATTCCAAATTCAACAACCATGCATACACATTCTACACCATATAAAGAGGCTTAGGGATTGCTATTGTCACATGCTTTCCTTAAGAAAGATATCGAGCAACTCCAAGCTATTTCTCTTGAATCTTCCCTTTGGTTGAAACTCTAGTTTCTTCCTCTCTCTTATTTTCTTCTTGCTTATCTCTTGATTTCCTTGTCTTCTCACCGCTGAATTTTCTCAACTCTCCTAGGCCACCACTATCTTTCTCCATCTCTCCTTTTTCTCTCTTTCCGTTTCATTTTTCCTTTTCCCCCTTCTTTTTACCCCTTCCTTCTCTCTTGGTCTTCTTTTCTTCTTATCTCAAAGATCCCCTCCTTTCTTGTTAGGCATAATTACTCTATAATTCTTTGAACTACTTGGGAATTTCTATATTAGACTCTGAGTTGAAAGAACGTGTAATTTGGTAGGTGAACTTTTCAATATTTTGTAACTGAGTTGCCGCGTGTTCAAACTAGCGGTGGCAATTTCTACCTGTGTATAGGGACGTGGGCGAGATAAAGTCCCCTCACAGTCAATTTGGGGATAGCGACAGAGACCATGCCCCCGACCCCACAGGGACCCATCTCAAGTACATTACATAAATACCCTTATTATAGATATAGATATTTATATATAATATTATAAGTAATTGGTTTAATAGTCTTTTTATATGTGTTTTATAAAATATTAAAATGTGCTAACTTTATAGTTTAATTCTTACTTTCATATTTTTTAATATCAAATTATAAAAGAAATACTAATTTTTATATTTTTTTATATTGAAATATCTATTCCGGGCCGGTCGAAGCCAGTGTCCAGTATTGAGCCTCAAACTGGCGGGCGGTGGCAGCGCTCACTAAGGGTCGCCGAGGATCCGGGAACCAAGCCCATTCAACGGGCAAGATTGACTTACGGATCCAACGGTCCGGATCGCGCCATCAAACCATATGCGAGGCGTGCAAAGGCATCCCACTGGCGCTTATAAATACGAACCCAGCCCTCAAATCAGGTACACAACTCTCATTCTAGACCTTGTACTGACTTCCAATCGCTGACTTTGGCATCGGAGTGTCTGCAGGTACCAACACCCCTCCGACTCGGAGCAGGAGTGGACGACTTCCACTCTACCACCTACAAACTACTCGACCCGGCGCATTCCCAGTCCGAGTAAGATACAGATCATTGGCGACCACAGTGAGAGTTCACATTTCTCCTTTCGTTTGACTGTCCCCTCTCTTCTCATGGCTCCCTTAGGTCGGCCCTCGACACGAGGGCAACCCCGGTCTTAGGCATGGTTGAGTCCCAAAGTAAGAATCAAATTATAAAATGTGCTTATGTGTTCAAATGTACACAAATCTAATATCTCTAATATCTATCTATTTATTCAAACAAACAACTTACAAAATTACAATTTTAGACATCTTACTTTTTTGACACATCACCACTTTTGTTTTATTTTTAATTTTTTAATTCTACTTTCTCTTTCTTTCTCACTCACGTTTCTCAAAATTTCTTACTTCTTACACATCTATTATTAGGGGCCCCACACCCTTTATTTAAAAATATTTATTTTCCCAATTTTTTTTAATCCATTATATAATCTAATATAATTAAATTAATATTAAATAATCCACAATTTACTCTTATTTACTATCTAACCTAATATTTATTTATACAACAAACCACGCTTAATCTATTTATACAAACAAACCACATTTAAATTACTCAAACAAGCCTCTCTGTTTACTTGACAATTCATCTAACTAAGGACAACAGTGTAATTTACTATCATACTTTTATCAAATTTCTTCTCTGAATGCATTTTCTTCTCACTCCCACTTTTTTCCTACTTTCTCTTACTTTTTTTTTTCAAAATTCAAAATTCAAATCATACTCACCAACTTTCTTTATCCACTATCTACTAATCTAATCCAATATCTATTTATACAAACAAACCATACTTAAATTACTCAAACAAATTTTCATATTTATTTGACAACTCATCTAACTAAGGGCAACATTGTAATTTACTATCACATTCTTTTTCAAATTTCTTCTCCCAATACACTTTCTTCTCACTCCATTTTTTTAACTCTCCCCTCTTTTTTTTTCAAATTTCGAAATTCAAATCAAATCAAATCAAATCTACTAATAAACTAAAATAATCAATCTAAACTACGAGATAACTGCACTAATATATAAAAACACGGGATAACTTTTCTGATATATAAAAAAACACGATATTAATATATCAAAAGAAAAATGAAAACTTAATGACTATTTCAACTACTGATTAATATTTAAAACACAGGATAACTGTACTGATATAAAAAAAATACTGGATAACTATACTGATATATAAAAAAACACAGGATAACTGCACTGATATATAAAAAATACTTCATTGAAATATTTGATAATCTACCATCTATTCGTTACTATCTACTATAATCTATTACTCAATTAAAATAATCAATTGAAACTATGAGATAACTTCACTGATATATTAAAAAACACGTGATAACTTTATTGAAATATAAAAAAACACGGGATAATTGCAATGATGTATGTAAAAACACGAGATAGCTGCACTGATATATAAAAAAATACGGGATAACAACACTGACACTAATATATAAAAGAACACGAGATAAATGCCCAGATTGTTTTTAAATGGTACTTTTACATTTTTAGATTTTAATATTTATCTAATTTTTTATTTGAGACTCCTTTTTAACTACTTTAAATTTGTGTTTTTTCACGAGGTTACTCATCCGCACTATTTAAATTATGTCTAAGTTCGTTCACGAAAAAGAATATGACACAGACTCAATATATGCGCAGTATCCTACTAGTACAAATATTAAAAATCAATTTAAATTCTTTTTTTAGATTAATAAAGTTTAGGTGAGTTGGGCTCAGGGAGCTCACTGCGGTCGTGCAAGTGTTCTCAAGGCCGCTTTTGAAATTTGTGAGAGACTTTCACAGATCACCCACCAAAGAGAGTGACTCACATTAGCGATGGGAGTTGAACCCATGACCTTGTGGGCATGAGCCTAACTCCTTACCAACCGAAACCTAACCTTCATTATTATGCTTTGTCAAAGTGATTTTCTCCGTATCTTTTTCTTATGATATTATGCTTTGTAATTATTTTTTAAAAATAAAAATACTTTTTTAAAAAGCACAATAGATAGAGAAATGAGAATAAAATAATTCTCTTGTAAGAATATGATAACTTTCTTATCAGTATCACCCTATTATCCTAATGATATTAAAATGATTATCAATAACTATAGGTGATTACAGATTATAAATTCAATAAAATAATAATAATTTAAAGAAATTTCTGTACCTAGCTAGTTTCCACACCCATACATAGATGTACCAAAAGTCAAAAACCATTCATAATCTATGGGCGAGTATTATTTATAACAAAATTAAAAAATACTCAAATTTATTAGACTCATAAATGTCATCTAACTTAACTCTATCTAATGTCATTATTTTAAAAATACATTTATTTAATACTCTCTCCCTTCATTTTCTTTTGATGTTTTAACCTCAAAACTTTGTTCATTTTCTTTTGATGTTTTACGATACCAATGCTACTTTAAACATTCAACAATACCCTTAATAAATTAATAAACAATTACAAATTAATTTTTAAAAACACATATATACAATACTATTTATATCTCCAAGTAAATGATGAGTGTGTATTTACCCAAATAAAATTGTGAAAAACAAAGATGATAAATGAGGGTATTTTAGTCTAGGAATTATTTATTTATTGTTTCTTATTTCTCATGTATACTAAAATATCGAAAGAAAAGGAACTAGGAGTATAACTTTCATTATTTTCTAAAAGTATTGCACACTCCTTAGTAAATTTAGTTAATTTTTCACATGGAATCACAAATATTAAATCAACTTAACTAACTTTTTAATTAGTAATTAGATGGTCGAACTCTTGAGAGAGAGAGCTTTGGTGGCTATTGTATTGTGGTACTACCTGACTCGATGAATTAGTCTATATAGTTGTACGCAGAGGATCGGTTTATACCAAAAAATTAGATGATTAGAAGGAAGTAGAGTGCAGAGACAGAAGATTGAAAGAGAAAGAGAGAATAAGGCAGCTTACACGCTAACAACATGGCAGACGGTGTTATTCTGAAACTCGCAATTGCAGGTTACAGCATTTTCAGTTCCCTTTGACTGAGTCGATGATATCCAGTTATTCTTACCACTACATGGATCCACGCTAAAGTCCCAATCTTTCTTCCCAAGTCTTTTTCCTATCTCTTTCAGAGCTTCCACTGAAATATATATATAAACGCCAAATCAACAACAACAACAAGCGCAAGAAGAATAGAATGCGATAGGTAATGATTCAGTGTAAGCTAGCTAGCTTATCTTATATAGTGTGTACCTTCGTCTTCTGGCAGAGTAGCTTCTCCCAAAGCAAATGAAAGGAAGCAGAAAGTGAGGAGCAAAATTAGGGAAAATAGATGAAAGAAAGCCATTTTTAATGAATGGTAAAACCTGGAAACATGAAATTAAAGAATCGGAGGATGGTAGAGATAGATATTTAAAAATTTGAGACAGTGGGGCAGGGATGAGATTGAGGGTAATCTAATATGTGAGATGGATAAGTGAGAAAGATGATGTGATAATTTGGCGTTTACGGAGAAATTGAAGATGGTTGTTCAGATCTCAGTGTCTATCTCTCAAGAAGAATAATGTAACATGATTATGGGGTTTGTGAGTGTTAAAAATTCCAATTTTCGAATTAAACGCGGCACGCAAACACCTTTTCTTTTTTATTTGCAACTCTCCCTGTTTTTTTAACTTGACTTCACTTGTCAACTCACTGTACTCATTGACTAGAGCATAAAATTCCAATTTTCGAATTAAACGCGGCACGCAAACACCGTACCTTTTCTTTTTTATACGCAACTCTCCCTGTTTTTATAACTTGACTTCACTTGTCAACTCGCTGTACTCATTGACTAGAGCATAAGCGAAATTAGGGGTGAGCATGAGACTGACCGGTTAAGATGAGTTATAACCGATCTCAAATTTTGATCGAGTCATTTTATTGATACTAACTCGTCTTAAAACATGGATAAATCTGATAAATTATGGTATTATACCCCAATTTTGTCTGAGTTCTTATATCATTGTAATATTTTTTTTATTTTATTAAGTAGTGTATGTGCAACAAACGTTTCTATGTATTCAAGTAAAAGATAAGTAGCTTGTGCATATCAACCACAATTAATATAAAGTTGAAATAAAGATGCATGATTTGATTCTTGGTCAATCATCCCACATGTTATTTCCTTTTGACCCTCTTTGAGTAATTGGAAAAGCAAGTGAAGCAAAGCACAAGAACTTACAAAATAAGAACAAAAAGATGAAATACCCAAATCTGCAGCTCTATTGCGAAGGCAATTTCTCTCTCTCTCGGACCTCTTTTCGACGATCCGAACGGTGAGATGTAGATATATGTCTCACGAACCTCTTTGTAAAAAAAATAAGATGATCCAATGGTTAACGAATCCGGAATCGCACTTTTACGGTGAGGGGTTGAGAAAAATGGACCAAAAACTGCAGCTGTTGCGAAGGCAATTTCTCTCTCCTCAGACCTCGTTTCGACGATCCGAATGGTGAAAGCGGAGATATATGTGTCACGAACCTACTGTCAAAAAAGGAAGACGATCCAACGGTTAAAGAATCCGGAATCGTAATTTTACGGTGACAAGTTTGAGAAAAATGGGAATTGTCTTTTAAAGGGGAATTGTTTTTCTCTACCTTGTTTTAGTCCCACATTTCTCACAAGAAACAAGAGATCCCTAGCAATTGGATATAAAAGAGGTTGAGAGGTGAAGATTAGAGGAAGATATCATTGGCGGGTTAAGTGATCTTTTGGGTCAAAGCGTTCGCGACCCATTTCACTAAAAGCCTGTCTTTGATCATTTGGATGTTTTGAGTCGGCTTTCCGATTCTCAAAGCAGTTCTTGCGGTCTTGGGGTCAAAATGGACCAGATAGAGTCCTGGTTTCTTTGCTTTCGATCGGTTTGGCACTCGTCGAGTCCAGGTTAGTTTTGTATTTATTTTGTTTATTTTTATGTACATATTTATTTATCATTTATTTGTAATATAATCTATTTATTTATTGTTTATGTATATATCTATTCATATTTATTTATGTATATAGTTATTCATTTATTTATTTTTTAGCCTAGTCTTTATTAATTATCAATTTTTGTCTTTTTTTTATGCACAAATTAGTTTATTTCTTCAAAAATCAAATAAAAGATTAAGTCGGTTGTACAACCGGGTTAGTCATCATCCTAGGACTAATGAGTTGTACAGTTCAGTAATCCTAAAAACTTATAAGTAAATAAATAAATCACTTTTCCTAAAAATAGGGGACTAAGTCGGTTGTACAACTGGGTTAGTCAGCGTTCTAGAACTAATGAGTTGTACAGTTGGATCGTACGTTATTTCATATGGACCAATGAGAGAAAGGCTACAACGGTAACTCTTTCTCCTCCTTTTTTTTGAAAATAAAGTGGGCCATATGTCACTTCACGTGCGGACCAAGCAAAAGAAATGTTGCAACTGCAGACTCTTTCCTCTTTTTCTCTTTTTGAAAAAATCCCTTTTCCTTTTTGAAAACATGCCTAGATTACAATGCAACACACAATTTGGTATGCCCTCAGTGTCCTACGAAGGGTGGGAATCCTAGGGTCTAAAGTCGACGAAAAGGGTAATCCTCCCATGTAGGTTCTAATCACTTCCTCACAATGGCAAACAAGAGCTAAAGTCTCTCTCATGATGACACCCACAATCATAGAAAGCTACCGAGTGTGAGGCATCATGACAAGGCGCACTCTTGGCGAAAAACTTTCATGAGAGCCATACGCACAAAGGTCTACGAATGGCAGTCACTAATCGTTCCCACTCTCCTAGGTTTTCGTTCAGACCTTGGGTTTTAGGCCCCTCTCAAAACATAGTAAGCATAAGGTGTGAGTGTGTGTATCGAGGACATAACGCCTAAAACTACCCACATATACCCTCACCTGCGAAGGAAAACCCAGAACAGTCCAGACAGTAGCAAGCAATAACATGTCGTCTACCCTAGGGTTCAATATCAAATAAGCTAGCTTAGGGTTTCAACAACAACCAAGTGCATTACGTACCTCAAGAAAGGGAGCCAAGAAGAGGGGAACATGATAGAATTGGGGAAAGGCATGAGGGTACTAAGCACATAAGCAAAAAGGAGGAAGAAAAAACAAACCTGGAAGAAGAGAAGACAAATGCACCTGCATAGAACATGATAAGAAAGAAAAGGGAACCGAAAGAGATAGAGGCAAACAAGGTATCCAAATCAAATCACAAACCACACATTTAATTAGTTAGGCTTGACCCTCGTCTTTTAAAAACATCCCCAGTGGAGTCGCCAGCTGTTGCACCCCGAAAAATCCGGTTTGGGTTTCTCGATGTACAACGTGGAAAATTTTTGAAGCCGCCACCAATATTTTAATTTTAAGACCAAAACATTGAAAAAATGTCTTTTGAACAAGGCGGATGGTCTTTCGAAAACTAGAGATATGGTTCGGGGGTCGATTACGCGCGGGGAAGGTGTTAGCACTTCACGCGCCTCTCTCTTGAGAGGAACCTTTAATTAAGTGTGTGATTTTAACGTTTGATTTGAAAAATATCTAGATTTGCCTATTTATTTCTTATTTGAAGATAAATGGGAAAACTTAATGAAATTTTTTATTTTTGGCGCTTGACGAGAATTGGCTTCTCGCTCCTACGTATCTCCTAGTGCGATGGAGAATTCAAAGCTACGTAGTTCTTGTTTGTCCTGAAAAAAGTTTTTGTTTTTTAATCTTTTTAATTGTGAAAATCGAGCTTTCATGATGATCAATTGAGCAAAGGCTCCAAGTGACCACCATTAGCACTCCATTGTTAATAATCATGCAAGCAAAGGCTTCGCAAGACTACTAACAAAGTTTTTGATTTTAGTGAAAATCTTTAGGAAAATTAGGCATTCACGGTGATCAATTGAGCAAAGGCTCCAAGTGATCACCACTAGTACCTCATTGTTAATAATCATGCAAGCAAAGGCTTCACAAGACTACTAACAACGTTTGATTTTATAATAGGTATTCTAGGGTTCTTGAACTGTACAACTCATTCGTCTTAGAACGCTGATTAAGCTAGTTGTACAACCGGCCTAATCCCCTATTTATATTTTAGAAGAAAATATTTATTTATAAGTTTTTGTTTAAGAGCAAATTGGTTTTTTGAGAATTAAGTAAAAGCGAGAGAATGGGTGAAATAGTAAAAAAGGGGTGTAACTAATTACGGGAGGTTGTATTATTAACGGGTGCACAAAGCGAGCTCGGTTCATCTCTGTGAATGGTATGCGAACCCAGGCTTAAGTAGGGGTTGCATTGTTAAAACCAGAGGGGCGAGATAGTGTTACGAGTTTAAAAATAAAAGAAAGGTGTTGTGTATGAAAAGGGGTGTGATTATTGATCCGATTAAAAACAAATAAATAAACAAAACAAGGGAGGAAGGCGCTGAATACAATAGGGAGGTTTAATGAGTGATAAGTAAAAAAATGATAGAACAATAAACAACACATAGGCCCATGTCATTATCATTATCACAAAAAGTAAAAAAACAAAACAAATATAAGTCTTTTTAAAAGAAAGAGAAAGGGAGAGAGATTTAGAGAACGTGAAATTGGGATTGAAATCCCTAAACAAAAATGAAGAGACCGGAACAAGCAGTGAAACACGAGAGAGAGAGAGAGAGCTACGCTGAGAGGGAGGAGCCACACCGAGAGAGAAGAGGAAGGAGGAAGAATGGTGCGACGGCGGCGCGCGCGCAGCTTGCCGTCGGAGGCGCGCAGCGGTGGCGCGGTGGTCGGCGAATGGCAACGGTTGGTGTCGTGTCGGCGATAGTGACGTGCGACGGAGAGGACCGTGCCGGAGGGAACCAACCACGGTGGTGACCTGGTGGTGCCGGCGAGGACGATGGTAGCGGCGACGGCTCTATACGATGATGATGGTGGTGGTGATTGGTTCTCTCCTCTTCTACCCTTTCTCTCCATTCTCTGATTATTCACTTTTCTCAAAATAGAAAATTTTGTGTTCCACTTCCTCTATTTTGTTCTTCTATGTGTTGTGTTTGGTGTTATGTTTGTATTGTTGTTGTTCGTGAGAGACCCATTTCTCTTTTGGATTGTGAGAGATGATAATGAAAATGGTAACTGAAGTTGAGGTTTTTGTGTTGTGATTATGGTTACGGTATTGGATTAATAGTGGAGTAGATAATGGTGAGGTGTGGATATTGTTGCTGTGAATGTGTTTGTGTCCCTGTGTATCGGCTCTCTTTCTGTGTGTTCGTGTTTGTGTTCTGCGCGTGTCTGTTTGTGTGTGTGTGTTGTGTTTGTGTTTTCTTTTTTCTCTCTTGCTCTATGTCTGTGTGTTGGGTTTGTGTTATGCGTGTATCTGTGTGTGTTTGGCTGAGTTTTTTGCTGTTTTTCTCCCCTCTGTTTTCGTTTTTCTTTGCTGTCTGTGTGTGATTTTTCTTCCCCCCTTTCTCCTCCCTCTGTATGTTGAACTTATAGAGACTCTCCCCCCAATCCTCTATTGAAAGGTCCTTTTTACTTCTATACCTCAGCATGTATTTGTTCTAGGGAGTTCCACTTTTGTGTATGAAATATGGTTGGCAGATTTCTCTCCCTCCCACTTCCTGCTTCATTCACAGTTTTGGTATATAGGCTGTTTTATTATACTAAGACTTTGCTATGTAACAGGCCCCATTATGATATCAGAGGCGTGGGAAGGATGAGGGGTGAGGAGCTATGAACAAAATGGAAACTTGCAGGAAACAAGTAGAAAGTAGCACCAATGCTATTCCCCCAATGCATTACTACTATACTCTTTGTATTATTTTTGAAATCAACTTTGTTGTCTGATGTATATTTTTTGTCCTATTTGTTTGTATACTTTTCTTTTATTTAATTTTGTGTAAAATCTATTTACAATAATAAAAACCATTTTTTGAATATTATTTTTGTGTAAAGAAAATGATATGATGAATTAATGGACATATATGAGTACTAATAGTGAGTAACAAAAACCATTAAGCGCAAACAATGAGACGCGAACGCGCGCACATAAGAATCAAAACACGTGCACGAATAGAAGTAATACGCGCAACAACAAGAAACAGACATTACAAGATCGTTAAAACTATCGCGCATAAGCGATTAGAAATAACATATGAACATGACGAGACATGTTTTTGAGCCTTTTTCAAAACGAGAAAAATACCCATTAAAATTGGGCGTCCACAAGAATACACATTTTTATTTTCAACTAGTCGGACAAAATTGGGGTATGACAGCTGCCCCTCTTTATTTGGATTTTATCAAGAAATATGAATTGGCCGAGACATATTTCGAAGGTAAAATAGAAATAAAGAACTCAGAAATTATACCAATTTTGTCCACTTGGGGAAATCTGAATTTTATTTTTTTCTTTTTCTCTTTCTCTTTTTTTTGTTTTTTTCTGTTTTTTCGGAAAGATAGACACTTTCGTGTCGATGCGAAAACAGTAAATGAACACTGACGTGCGGACAGAAGAGGTAAAATGGACACTTTCGTGCAGACAGAAAAAGTGAAATGGGCACTTGCGTGCAGAAGGCGGTAAAATGTCCAGGCTGCCTAAAACCTGTAATCCTTAAACGAACCCTTGACGAATCCGAGTTTGCACGTGGCTTTGAGGAGCACGCTTCCTGTTGGCCTTTTCGAGCGACCGGGGGGATCGTTATCAGCTCCGGAACTGATATACAGATCGATGCACGCGGCGTCCATCTTATCTTAGGGTGATACAACTATTCCGTTGAACTCTCACATGGCCGCGTCCATCGCGTTGCTCGTATACCGATGTGAGACACGGCGAAAGGAGCGATGATCTCTCCGGGCTCCAATCCGCAATGCGCGCTGAGCGCTCTTTTCTTTTGTTTTCTCTCTTTTTTTTTTGAACTCCCAACTTGGGGAGCATTTTCTCGATCTCAATCGGCGAGCATTAACAACTGCGGTGTTTATCCTCTCTCTCACTGTATGTCCAGCAAAAAAAAACGAAACAATGCATGCAATGCAAATGCCATGATTGCCATTTTCTTTTCTTTTCTTATGATGAATGTAATGCAAATGTCTGAATTTCTCTTTTCTTTACTTTATTATTATTCTCTATGTCTGACGAGTGCATGGTTTTATGTAATGCATGACTTTATTTGTTTATTGCTCTTTTGGTTTTCCTTCTCTTCTTCTCTTTTGCTCTTTTTATGAAGTGCAGGTATGCGAATGCAAAATTTTGGTGTTTGATGATATGTAATGCTCATGTGTTTTGATGAAATGGCAGATGACATGCAATGGAACACTTTTTCTTCTTTGCTTTTTTTTTTTTATGAAATGTGAATATTGCTATTATGCGAAATAAAATGATGAATAACATGATGAATGACATGGGATGTTTTAGCTTTCTTTTCTTCTATGGGATGCAAGTGTTGATGTGATGCAACTGTATTGCTTTGATGTTTGATGGGATGATGAATTTTTGGTTCTTTTTGCTTTATGGAATGCAAACATTACTATGATGTAGACGACACTGAATGTTTTTGTTTGACTTTTTTTTGTTTATTTTGAAAGTTGATTTGATGTCTGATGCAATGATGATGAATGTTTGGTTTGCTAGAAAGAAAGCAGTAAATGAACACTTGGCGTGCTGAAAAGAAAGTCGTAAATGAACACTTGGCGTGCTGATTGGAAAACGGTAAATGAACACTTGGCGTGTTGAGAAAATAGTAAATGAACACTTGGCGTGCTGATGCGAAAATGATAAATGAACACTTGGCGTGCTGAGAGAACGGTAAATGAACACTTGGCGTGCTGAGAAAACGGTAAATGAACACTTGGCGTGCTGAGAGAACGGTGAATGAACACTTGGCGTGCTGAGAAAATAGTAAATGAACACTTGGCGTGCTGAGAAAACGGTGAATGAACACTTGGCGTGCTGATGCGAAAATAGTAAACGAGCACTTGGCGTGCTGATGCGAAAATAGTAAATGAACACTTGGCGTACTGAGAAAATAGTAAATGAGCACTTGGCGTGCTGATGCGAAAATAGTAAATGAACACTTGGCGTGCTGATGGGAAAACGGTAAATGAACACTTGGTGTGCTGAGAAAACGGTAAATGAACACTTGGCGTGCTGAGAAAACGGTAAATGAACACTTGGCGTGCTGAGAAAACGATAAATGAACACTTGGTGTGCTTTTAATGAACCACTTGGGGCCCGAGGGTATTTGAACTCCGAACTGAAGGAGCGACTGAACTCTAAACTGAAAGAGCACTCGAACTTCGAACTGAAAGAGCGACTGGGAATGAGATTTTGAGAGTGACAAGTCCAGGATGACTGACTTGAGAATTAGATTGAAGACTGACACTTGAAGTGCTGATTCTTTGAACTAGGCATGAGGATTAACATCTTGTGTTCGTCCACATTTTGCTTAGCAATGTAATGAATGACACATGTAATGCCATGATTGATGTCTTGAATATTATGGAATGCTTTTGTTCTTTTGTATTTGCTTCTTCTTTGTAGTTTATGAAATGCAAATATCAACATATTGCTTTGATGTTTGAATGCAAGTGTATGCGGTGATTGATGCTTTGATGAATGGAATGCTCCTGTTCTGACTTCTGCTTGTTACTTTTTTTTTTGCTTCTTCTATGAAATGCAAACATTAATATGATGCAATGCTCTGATGTTTGATGCAATGATTTTTGTTCTTTTTCTTTTATGGAAATGCTAACATTAATATGATGCCAATGCAATGAAAAGATTTCTGCTTTTTCTTCTTTACTATTTTCCTCTATGAAATGCAAGTATTAATATGATGCAACTGACGTGGACCGTTTTTTCCTTTTTGCTATGTGATGAATGCACAAAATGTGGAGGTGCAAATGTAATGCTTTGATGCATATGCCATAATTAATAAATTGAAATGCCTAGATGCATGAGGTAAACATTTTTGTGATGATTAGATGCGAGACTTTGGATGCAAGGAGTTGAGATGATTATTGACCATTCTGTTGAAAAATTGAATTTGATTCAAACTCCGGTGTTCTCAAGGTTTTTATTTACAAACAAACTCACTTGTTTTCTCTTTCCTTCCATGATGACTGAATTTTAGATATCACGTAAACAACTTGTGTTCTCTCTTTTTGAAGCATTGTCTAATAAGCATGCATAGGAGTGCAAATGTGAATGAATGAGTCAGTTAACTTGGAATTGGCTTAGGGCATGGACATTTATGGCAAGTGAAGGGATGACAAACATGGTTATTGCCGAAGCTCATGAGGGATCAAGAGATACAAGATTGCCCCAATTCAGGTCTTTGATGAGTGAATAGCTTGCCCCTGTCTAGTGATGACAACAACTAGGGTGTAGAAGATGATGAATTGGGAATGCTTCGGCTTTTGAAGTGAAAGGTGGAGCAAAAGAGATTTTGTCTCAACCCATAATGTTTGATGTTGCCCCAGTCATAACAAGGACAAAGCTGCCCCAATTAGAACGACGAGGCCTTGTTTAGGATAGTGAGTTGAGAGATTGCCCCGGTGAGGTTTTATAGGAATGAATGAGGTGAAGGAATGGGAACACACTTGCCCCACTTTGGAATGACATTTCAAATGGTTTCTTTGAGTGAGGCTGTGAAAGGCGATTGTTATGGTGATGGTTATGAACTGACGGTGATATATGAATGGGGTGGGCAATGAACAAACCTCCCCAAAGTTGAGCGGAGTGAGAGGTGAAGGGAATGCCCCCTAGTACACACTTTTGGTTCTTTTTAAGAACCACTCAAATGAAATGAAAGTTTTGACTTTTTAGTATGAGGAGAGACCCCACTTGGTGACCACTAGACCTTGTTTTAATGCAACATGAATGCATCTTGGAGTGCAAATCCTTCTCCTTTTTTTTTACCAACTTTCTTTTTTGATTGTTTGTTTTTTTTTTCTTTTTGAGCAGCTTTCTTTTTTCTGCTTGTTTGTTTTTTCTTTTTGAGCAAACACATCGTAAATAGATAAACTCATTTGTCCTAAGATTAAAACTTGAGAAAACGAAAGCAATTAGTCATTGATCGGAATGGACTTTTTAGGGTTGTGATGTGGAGAAGGTAATGATTGAGCTTAATGAAGTGTTTGGGGTTGATGGGGAGGACGGGTCTTATTCGGTGTTGGCCGATGGTTAATGGTTTATGAAGGAAATAGTTATTAGGTTTGATGAGGTGTTTGAAGGTTTTATGAAAGAAGAGATGGTTAAACCCAATGAATTGAGGGCTCTTTTTTGAAAGGGGAAATGATTGAACCCATTGAATTTGAGGGCCTTTCTGAAGGGGAACTCTTATGATTCATGGCAAAATGTATTGACTCTTAATTTATACTCCCTTTATCTTCCTTTCTTTGTTTTGGGGATTCTCCTTTTTGAAATTTTGTCATTCCCCTCCTTTTGTGAATTTTCTTTCCCTTTGACTTGGGTGAAAATGATATACCATCTTTGATGTGGAATTAACCCTTGTCTAGGGTAATGGGGATATCTTGGGCTTTTCTTGACTTATGATGGGTAACAAAGGGTATTTTTGTGATTTTGAATCTTTGGCTTAAGAGGGGTAGGAAATGAACTTTCTGGGATTTTAGGTTTTTGAGGGTGTGGAGAGATGACCAAATTTCATTTCAAATACTGATTGCTTATTTCTGTAAGACTTAACTTTAGGACAATACTTTATCTATCTTCATGTGTTTGCTCTTTACTTTTCCCCCCTTTTGTGCCCTAACTTTTGCTGGACCGCTCTTTGCGAGTTTTCAATCCACCGGCGCTCTTTTTTTGCCTAGGCCGCCTTTTGCGGGTTTTCAACCTAGCGAGCTTATTTTATCTTTTTATTTATTATATATTTTTTTAGAAAGACTTGCACTAAAGGAATATGATAATCGACAAGGAACATTAGTGATCACGAATTGCCCACATGGAGGACTTAAAGTGTTAGCGAGAATGAACCAAAAAGTCAAGTTATGCACTGATGGGAGAGAATATGCGCTTTAGGGGTGGACGGGGGGATTAGACTTGGATGGGGAATGATGATAAATGAAGGAAATTGATCGACTCAAACAAGAGAAATCGCATATGGCATGCATACTTACTAGAAGAACGCTTCACAGAGAGTTAACATTGGTTAAAACATGATATAAATTTTTTGATGAACTGTTTCAGTCTTTTATCATGGAATGGATGAGATGCAATGCTTTTTTTGAAGGAAATACAAATGAGCTATTGATGTGAAAAACTGAGGGCCTTGGAACACCTTGAGTTTGCAAATGAGTGAGGGTAAACTTTTCCAAAAAAGAAAGATTACTTTGCAAGAACATCTCGTTTCTCATCACAACATTTTTGTTGTATGCAATGCATGGATGAAAACATTATGATGTATACATGATGAAAATGAAATGCATGAAAGCATGTTCACTTGAAAAATGTGATTATTCTAAAAGTTTTTTCGTTTTGATGTTTTCTTTTTATGCAAGACGAAATATGAAGTGCCAATGCATTTTTGGATGATGAATGATGCAAGAATGACACTTCTTTTCAAAATGATTTTTATAGAGGCAAGACAAGATATGAAATGTCGATGCCCCATTTTCTCTTGAATGATGAAAGACGCAGGAATGATGCTTTTTTCCTAAATTATGATTTTTTTTAGAGGCAAGACAAAGTATGAAATGCCAATGCCCCTTCCATTTTTTGAAAGATGCATGTATGGAGGAATGATGTATTTGAACTAAAGTGATGAGGTTAATGAAATGATGCATGAATGCTACGTTTGAATAAATTTGATGATGATTTTTGTTCATGATTATGAATGAGATGCTTTCTTGTTTTCATTTTTTTGTGCAATGAAATGCATGATGCTCATAATGATTTTTTTTAGAAGAAAAAAATGCGTGGAAAAACATGATTTTTTTTAGTGAATGGAATTGCATGCAAAATGAGAGGTTAATGTGTTATTTTTCATGATGTGTGAAAAAGGAAAATAATAATGCATGAGACGCGCCCCTAATAAGACACGATTTTTTGGATCTTTCGAGAAAATTAGAGGACAAAGCCTTAGCGAATGGAAACACACACGTGCGGAGAATGCACTCTTGACAAACCTTAATGAGATAGAGAAAAATGCATGTATGAATTTTATCAAGTTTTTGTTTTATGCAATGCAAATGATGTCTTTATATGAAAATGACGGCGATAATGCGACTTGACATGCATGTGAAAAAATAAGATGAAAACATTTTTTCGAGTTTGGTGACTGAAATTTTGGGAACATCACCTCATTATATAGCCCGGTAAAGGAAAAGACTATGATGATTTTTTTGAAAGTTTTGCTTTTATGTAATGCAAGGATGTATGCAAATGATGATGATGCTCTATGTGCATACATGATAAATGAAAGAGTTTTTATTGGCAATGATTCAAGTTTTTTTTTGGAAAATGCGGGTCGTACGTTATTTCATATGGACCAATGAGAGAAAGGCTACAACGGTAACTCTTTCTCCTCCTTTTTTTTGAAAATAAAGTGGGCCATATGTCACTTCGTACGGACCGGCAAAAGAAATGTTGCAACGGCAGCTCTTTCCTCTTTTCTCTTTTTTGAAAAAAATCCCCTTTTCCTTTTTGAAAACATGCCTAGATTACAATGCAACACACAATTTGGTATGTGTAATACCCCAATTTTGTCCGTCCTTTTTAACTTAAGCCAATTTCAGTTATCAAGCTCAACTAAACCGAAATACAGTTGTTTAAATTAGGCAGGCACGCGAATGATCGATCTTTTCGTGCGTTCTTCAATTTAATCTTCGTATTTGGGTTTAGTCGTACATAAGTGGATTTACCAAAAGTCATTTTTTCTAGAAATTTGGCTTGTCCTTTCAATTCAGGCTTAAGAATGCAATTCTGAGTTAATTTTAGTGTTTTTAGTTAACGAGCTCATTTCTTCTATTTGGGTCTCGTTTTAGCGTATTTGTCTAGTCTGGCCCGTTCTCATCTTTGTGTTTGGCCCGAATCTTTTTCTTATTATTATTTTTGTGCAGTTAATTTATTTTGAGTAATACATATAGTCCAAAAATGCCAAAAAAGTCTATTTAATTTTATTTACAAAATTAGAAGTGTTCAAATGTCCAAATGTCCAGAAAATACAAAAAAAGGTAATACAAAATGTACAAAAAATAGGAATCCGAAAATAGTAGGAAAAATGCAAAAAATATAGAGGTGCAATTAGGATTTTTCAGCTGCTCTCCAACTGCTGAGTTGGGCTGCAGATCTGGAAAAAAAAAAGGAAGAGTCAAAGTTAGTCAAAGCCCAAAAAACGTAATCAATGCTAAGACCTAATTTTAACTATAAAAAGACAGTCAGTGAGAGTCAAAAGGGGGGGATCATTCGAAAATCACCTGAAAATAAGATTAGGGCCTCACATTGAAACCCTAATCAATCAAAGAAACGCTGAGTTCAGAATTTTCGAGGATCAGCGGGAACTTAAAGACGACAGCAGTAACAATAACAACGGTGAAAAGAATCAGAAGCTGGAAATTTGATGATGCAGGTTGATCCGGATCAGAATAAGTATAAAAAATGCTTGGTGGCATAAACTTGCTTTTGGCTCCGACCCTGAGGTACCGTGAAACCATTGATATCTAACTCTTCAATTGACAATTCAAGTGGCCGGCCCCTTTCTCTATCAGCTTTCACTGGTACGTTAATTAAGTCAAACATATGTAAGTGCTGAATAAAGTAACTAGTAATTTACCAAAGCTAAAAGATTTATCTTATATGCTTGCCTTTTGGTTGCTCCAAAGCTAAAAGATTTATCTCGTACCTGAATATGCATATCCATTCACATTAGTGTAGCTTCCACTTTTTTTACAGATATATAAATGTGCTTAAGTTCTAAATATCAGGAAATGTCATATGTTTTAGTCTTAAAAAAAATCATACCCATAATTAATATCTCTGTTTCCCATTAAGCTAGTAAACGATGGATCGTCAATTTGTGGAATGTATGGGGGCTTTTTGGTTGCAATAATATCTTTGTATTGAGGATCTGTACTTGGCCAAAACCACACGATATTGTTCTGCACAGTGCTTGGGTAAGCAGCTACACAAGCCTTTTTGGATGTGTGAATCTGCACATTGTTTAATGCAAAAGCAAGTTGAGCATAGAATTTTCACCCAACACATGAAGTTAGCCTGTAGCATATACGCCCTTCCCTCTCTCTCGTTTCTCGTTATGCATAATCTCTCTCTCTTCCACCCACGAACGCCGCTCTCTCTCTCTCATCAAATGGAAGGCGAAATTTCCGCCATGATTTGTGGGGAGGGAACGCAGCTGCTACGCTTGTCATTTGGAAAGGAGGGTAGGAAATTAGGGTTGAATTGTTAAGTGGGCTTGAGTAATGGCACTTTTTTTATTTTTATTTTAATGTCCAGTTACTTCTTGCACCACTGATTAATGCGCACACCCCCACCTCACTTAAGCCCGGCCGCATACCGGGCCTCTCCTATGCGAACCGGGCTTGCTTTATACACCCCTGTTTAGCTATACCACTCCCGTAACTAATAACACCCCCATTTTGCAATTTTCACATTTCTCTCGTTTTTTTAATTCTTTTAACTCAAACATGTTTCAATAAATCAAAAACTTTGTTAATAGTCTTGCGAAGCCTTTGCTTGCATGATTATTAACAATGAGGAACTAGTGGTGATCACTTGGAGCCTTTGCTCAATTGATCATCATGAATGCCTAATTTTTCTAAATAATTTCTCAATAAATCAAAAAACTTTGTTAACGGTTTTGCGAAGCCTCTGCTTGCATAATCATTAACAATGAGGAACTAGTGGTGATCACTTGGAGCCTTTGCTCAATTGATCATCATGAATGCCTGATTTTTCTAAATACTTTTCATTAAATCAAAACTTTGTTAATGGTCTTGCGAAGCCTTTGCTTGCATGATTATTAACAATGAGGAACTAGTGGTGATCACTTGGAGCCTTTGCTCAATTGATCATCATGAACGCCTAGTTTTTCCTAAAAAACTTTTCATTAAATCAAAAACTTTGTTATTGGTCCCGCAAGCCTTTGCTTGCATGATTATTAACAATGGAGTGCTAATGGTGGTCACTTGGAGCCTTCGCCAATCGATCATCATGAAAGCTCGATTTTTCACAATTAAATAAGATAAAAACCAAAAACCTAGAACTACGTAGCTTTGAATTCTCCATCGCACCGGGAGATACGTAGGAGCGGATCCCCTCCGTCAAGCACAATAAACTAAAAACATTTTTCCTTTCAAAAAACCCAATGCGGCTAACTCTCGTCAAGCGCCGCAAATAAAAATTCATTAAGTCTTTTCAAAAGAGGCAAACTTAAGTATTTTTCAAATCAACACTTAAAATCACATGATTAATTAAAGGTTCCCTTTCAGTAGAAATGAGGTGTGGGGCGCTAATACCTTCCCCATGCCTAACCGAATTTCGAACCCAAATCTTCCTGGTTTCCAAAAGACCATCTGCCTTCCAATAAGGTTTTTCTTCAATATTTTCCTTATAAAAAATATTGGTGGCGACTTCATTGTTCTAAAACGTTGTAAACGAAGAAAAACCCCTTGGGGACTTTTTCGGGCGCAACAGCTGGCGACTTCACTGGGGACGAAATTTATTTTCAAAAGAGGGTCGAGCCTAATTAATTAAATATGTGATTTGTGTGTTTGATTTGAATATCTTGTTTTGCCTCTATTATTCTTCTTTCTCATACAAGCATTGTTGCACTCATGTGCATTCGCTTCTTCCTCTTCTATGATTGCTTCCCGTTTATCTTATTTGCTTGTATGCTTAGTTCTTCATGCATATTCCCCCCAATCTAATCATGCTCCTTCTTCTCGGCTCCCTTTCTTGAGGTAAGCAATGCAGTTAGTTGCTGCTAAAACCATAGGCTGGCTTATTTGATATTAAACCCTAGGGTAGACAACATGTTATTATTTGCTTTTGTCTGGACTGTCTGGGTTTTCATTTGCAGGTGGGGGAAGGGTAGTTATTGCTAAGTATTGTGCCCTCAACACACACTTCACACCCTATACTTGTGAGCGCTGAGTGGGGCCTAAAACCCAAGGTCTGAACAAAAACCTAGGAGAGTGGGAACGACTAGTGACTGCCATTCGTAGACCTTTGTCTGTATGGCTCTCATGAAAGTTCCGCCCAAGAGTACGCTTTGTCATGATGCCTCACACTCGGTAGCTTTCTACGATTGTGGGTGTCATCATGAGAAAGACTTTAGCTCTTGGTTGCCATTGTGAGGAAGTGATTAGAACCTACATGGGAAGATTACCCTTTCGCGACTTTTAGACCCTAGGATTCCCACCATTCGTAGGACACGAGGGCACACCCTTGTTTGTTGCATTTAGCTTAAGCATTCCTTTTTCTCAAACTTTATTTCGAAAAGTTGTAATTTTTCTTTCATAAACAACTACATGAGGTGGCATGCAGTTTCGAAAATGTTCAAAGTACCACCAATTAAACCTCATTTTATTACCATTCTTCCATGTCATTTCGCATCCACATCATTTCGCATTCACATCATTTTTGCACCATTGCATTTGCATCTAACGAAATCCAAAAAATTCGGCATTTGCATTCTTCATGCATTAAAGCATTGCATTGCATTCATTTATTCATTCTTGTGTTCATAAGTGCGTTTAAATCAATCTGAAAATCGAGTAAGTTTGGTTAGGCATCGCTATTTGACTCGCTTCTACAAGCAAGGCTCATGGCGGTGCAACCGTAATGACTCGGACTATCCTATTATTGAAGACCTAGGGCCGTGAATCGGACCATGATACCCCAATCACTGAGTCTCCCAATCCGCAGCAATTGGTTCAGAAAATCGAGAGTTGAGAACGAAAATGGGGGCAATGGAAGCACAGATGATCAAATGATGGCGATACTACAAGCCTTGAGGAACGAAACGTCGTTGAAAGTCCCATCGCCGCTACCGGCCGCCGCCGCTTTCCCCCTCCGAGTCTTGAGATCGCCACCTTCGCCATACTTC
This sequence comes from Oxytropis ochrocephala, assembly GCA_020916435.1. NCBI lineage: Eukaryota > Viridiplantae > Streptophyta > Magnoliopsida > Fabales > Fabaceae > Oxytropis > Oxytropis ochrocephala. Next base: position 70,406,246 of record CM037091.1, on the reverse strand, counting down.
GTGGGGCCAACAACCGTGAGCCAACCGGTCATGCATGGGATGCCCGGGGACTCCCACCCGGATACACACCTCCGGGAGCCGAGGCTAATGCAGAAGTAATCCCCTAGGGTTGCAGAGAGCGTGTCCAACCCATCTCACCGCAAAACAATGGAGGAACGGAACGCCTCGCCCAAATTCGATTCCTATTCCGCAAGGAACTCCGCTTGGCTTTCATTCACCAAAGAATGGTCCATCCCCAAGTTCGTGGACCCATCCTCGGGAATACACCACTCGCGTGACCCACACGTGAACCCACCGTAGTGACGATGAATAATCCTCATTACGGTGTGAATGTTTTCCTCGCAATTACCCTACCAAAACCGTAAGTCGCATGCGGATGCTAGAGGAGAGATTAAGAGTCGTAGAAGGAGCGGAGTTCACGGGCGAAAATGCCCATGAGTGTGTTTGGTCCCTAATCTAGTCTTGCCTCCCAAATTCAAAGCACCAACTTTTGATAAATACAGAGGGACGACTTGCCCGATCGGTCCATGTGACGATGATGTATCGCGAAAATGATCGCCCATGCCCGGATGAGAACTCGATGATGCACTCGCTTTCGGAAAGTTTAGCCGAGCTCCTCGATGGTACATGCGCTTGGAACCAACCAATATCCATTCTTTGGAAGGACATGGCGAGATGCTTTTATGCGTCAATACCAAGATAACAATGATTTGGCTCCTGGATAGGACCCGAGCCATAATGCATGTCTAAGAGAGATAATGAGTCGCTCAAAGAGTACGCTCAAAGGTGGAGGAATCTCATTGCTCAAGTAAAACCCCTCTATCGACGGAGAAATGGTCCACATGTTTATGGATACCCTTCTGCGGTATATTATGATAGGTTGGTTGGCGTAGAGCCTCGAATTTCTCCGAAATGGTCGTCACAGGGAGAAAGAGTAGAGAATGGCATGCGCAGCGGAAGAATATCTCATGGCCCAACACCTCCTTCCGGTCAGAAAAAGCCTTTTTCGGGGCCCCACAAAAGGACAGAGGGTGAAACCAACGCAATTATTGGAGCCAGTGGTCCATCACACAGCAATCCTCTGCAAGCTATTCCATTTCAAACACCACCGCACAAATTGCTCCAAATAAACCACCAAGATCAAACTATGGTGAAAGGAAGCTCGTCGTCTTCGATCACATTCCCATGTCCTACACGGACTTGTTCAATTATCTCATTGCCAACAAAATAATCAATACTCGTCAAATGAAGCCATATCAGCCTCCCTATCCCAGAGGGTACAACGCAAACGCTACCTGCGCCTTTCATTCTGGGGCAGTAGGTCATGTGGTGGAGGATTGTAAAGCATTCAAGTATGTGGTGCAAGAATTACTTGATGCAAAGACTATATCATTTCAACAACCCAATGTAGCCACCAATCCGCTGCGGGGCATGGAGGATCTGCTTGTTAATGCCGCTTGACCATCGTGGGGTCGGTGTTTGGTTAGAATAGTTGATTGCATTCGGATGCCTCTCGAGTTTTATCCATGCCGAATTATGCCGTTTTGGTGTCATCAAAGAAGGGTGTGCTAGGAAAGACGCTGCGATAATCCTCACCATCGGGGCATGTGAAGGCTTTAAATCAATTCTCCAAGATCTCTTAGATAGACACTTGGTCCAAGTGGGAACTCGGAAAAGGAAGGAAGTGTATCTACCTTGCAATCAGTAGCGGAGGCTTCAAGAGGGGAGAAATGGTGGCCAAACTCGGAGGAGGAACACCCGATCGTGGAGGATGATCATCGCTAACCTCAAGAACAACTTCCGAGGCCGCATGCCAACCCCGACCAGTGTTAATGTGGTTGAAGAAGGATCAAGCTCGAGTGGGTGTGTTGTCGGCTTAGTCTTATTCTTTGTCTTTGTTGGAGAGAAGTCTGCAGAACCGGGAGACCATGGATTTCCGTATTTTTCAATTTAAAGTAATTTTCATTGTAATGTAGATTCCTCGGCTCTGCCCAAGGCCTTGGAACGTTTCATTCGGGCACACATGTTTTTGTCAAGACTCATCAATCAATAAAGTGTTATTTTGAATTTGCAATAAAATTTCTGTCTTCATCTCTCGTTTGTGTGTCTTTTCTTTGTCTTTATTCGCCGCTCCATTTTAATGCAGATCAAAAATAGTCTCTCAAAATAATAATGCCCATAACTCATATCATGACTTTGATTACCCTGTTAATCAAGCCGAGGAAGATGTTGAGGACAATTGGGATACTCCTCCGAAAATCATAAGAATGGTAGAGCAAGAAGAAAAGGTCATTGAGCCCCATGGGGAGTCCACAGAAATGGTCAACTTGGGTACTAAGGAAGACAGAAAAGAGGTCAAGGTTGGTACTGCAATGGGGGATAGAGAGCGCAAAAGATTGATTCAACTCCCGCTGACTACGCCGACGTATTCGCATGGACTTATCAAGACATGCCAGATTGAGTACGATATTGTTGAACACGATTGCCGCGAAATCGTAATGTCCCCAGAAATGTAAGTTGAGGCGAATGAAGCCCAAATGCCTTTGAAAATCGGGGATGAGGTAAAGCGCAGCTGATGCAGGGGTTCCTAGCGGGGCCAAGTACCCACAAAGGGTTGCCAATATTGTCCCAGCCTCCCAAGAAGGATGGGAAGGTCGAATGTGCGTCGACTACTGAGAGATCCGAATCGTGCTAGTCCCAAAGATGATTTTCTCCTTAAAAAAAAACAAACGAAAAAAGCAAAAAATAAAAAAAAAAAAAAAAAAAAAGAGGGCAAATATATAGGAGTAAATAAATTATTGTCCTTGAGTTAATTTTTTGAGAAAACGAGCAATCGTGATTTGAAATAAAGTTCGACCATCTTCCCATATTCTCAAAAACTATGCTACCCAATCGTAGTTTAAAAATCCAAAAATCTCCTGCACAAGGATCACCTCAAATATCAAAAAGATGCATCACTTTTTATCAAGCTCACCCGAGCCAAGGAAAAATCAAAAAAGAAAAAATCAAAAAAGAAAAAATAAAAAAGGGATTTAAAAATGAAAATCCCAAAAATACCAAAGAAATGTAAGTGGTGAGCTGATGCACGTTACCACAAAACACAAGAGATCCTTGTCTCAATAGATCGCAAATACTTCCTTTGACCTCGGCATCCCGCCTCCACCAACCCTTAGCCAGAATAAAACTTCCAAACACCTCATCAAGCCAAATAACCATCATAAATCATCAAACGTCAGCCAACGCCGAATAAAAATCATCCTACCATTAGCTTCAAGCACTTCATTACACCCAATCATCCTTCCTCCACAAAAACACACAATCTCCAAAAATCCATTCCGATCAATGATCGATTGCTTTTGTTTTCTCAGAGTTTTAGCTTTAGGACAAATAAGTTTATTTACTTAAATATGTTTGTCCAAAAAAATCTCAAAAAAAAAGAGGAGAAAGAAAAATCAAAAGGCTGGCACTCCAAGATTCATTCAAGTTACAATTATATCAAGGCAAAGTTTTAGAGATCACTAAGTGGGTTGAAGCTGCCTCATACTCAAGTATAACCAGTTCAGTGGTTGTCAAGTTTGTCAAGAAATATCTGATCTGCCGTTACGGTCTTCCCAACAAAATCATCGTTGATAATGGCAACAACTTGAACAGCAGAATGATGAAGGACATATGTGCGGAGTTCAAGATTCAGCATCACAATTCATCCCCGTACCGTCCCAAGATGAATGGGGCAGTTGAAGCGGCCAACAAGAATATCAAGAGAATAGTGCAGAAAATGGTGGTAACCTACAAAGACTGGCACGAAATGCTTCCTTTCACTTTGCATGGCTATCGTACCTCGGTGCGCATACATCGATCCTGGCAACCCCTACTCACAGTTTACTGCCTGAGGCGATCCTCCCCATTGAAGTTGAAATACCATCTCTGCGCGCGTGTTAATGGAGACAAAACTTGATGAAGCGAGTGGGTTCACCCCGTATTGACCGGTTGAACCTCATTGGCGAAAAACGGGTGGCCGCAATGTGTCATGGACAAGTTGTACCAACAGAGGATGATAAGGGCTTTTGTCAAAAGAGTCCGTCTCGTGAATTCCAAGAAGGAGATCTTGTACTCAAGCGATCTTGTCGATCCGCATTTTGACCTGAGGGCAAATGGGCTCCCAAATATGAAGGACCTTATGTGGTGAAGAAGGCATTCTCGGGAGGAGCTCTAATCTCGCTAACATGGACGGAGATGAGATTCCAAATCCAGTGAACTCGGATGTGGTCAAGAAGTATTATGCCTAGAAAAATAAACAAAAAAGAGAAAGATAAGCCAAGAAAAATCAGCTCGCTAGGTTGAAAACCCACAAAGGGCGGCCTAGGCAAAATCGTAGAGCGACCCTGTGGATCGAAAACCCGCAAAGGGCGATATCTGGCAAAAAATTAGGTCGAAAAACTTGGGCTCGAGAAAAGGAAAGGCAATCAAGACTCCCAAAGGTTTGGATAAGAGGGTGATCGAGTTATGAGTATGGGCGGCGGGCACCGTTACTTTCCAGAGATGAAATCACGAGATCTGCTCTTTCTCTTGTGTTTTCTCGCTTTAAAAGAAAGATTGTAATGCACTTCCAATTGGCGTGACTTTCTCGCACGCCCAATTTCCATATCAATAAAAGTCAAACTTTTCTTTCATATATGTGCTTTTCGTGTGTCTCGCTTTCACCTATTCAGCTTTCTTTCAAAATAATAACTTTTATGATTGATGAAATTGATTTGCAAAACATGTGCACATTCAAGAGCATTACAGATCATTACGAAATCTTTGAAAAATACGAGAAAAGAAATGATTTCCCAAGTGAGTAAAGTTGCAAAAAAGAAGAGACAAAACAGGCATAACGAATCAGTGCGCAATCCTCGCGTGATCATCGTCCTAGGACAGCCTCCGTCCGGCAGATCGACTTAACCAGCAAAAAAAAGAGTGCCAAAAAACAAATAAGTAGAAAAAAGAAGAAAAGAAAAAAAGAGAAGAAAAATCACAGAAGACGGAATACAAAAGAACACAACATCTTCATATCATTCATCATTCTCATATCATCCATACCATTCATCACTTCATGGCATCAAACAGTATATTACACTTTCAAATTCGCATCTCAGAAGAGCGAAAGAATAACAAAAGAAAAAAGAGGATGAAAAATCAAACAGAAGAAACATCCCACCAAAATCAATCATTGCATCCATGTGCACCCAAATACCCAAGTGCATGCATTTCATGCACCATTCAAGAGAAAAGTTACTTCGGACCAGGGAGTCCCAAAATCTCATTTTTAGAAAGTCACAATCAATACAGAGTTCGTAAACTCCACCAATACAGAGTTCGTAAACTCCATCAACCCAGAGTTCGTAAACTCCATCAAACCAGAGTTCGTAAACTCCATCAACCCAGAGTTCGTAAACTCCATCAATCCAGAGTTCGTAAACTCCATCAACCCAGAGTTAGTGAACTCCTTCAGAGTTAGTGAACTCCTTCCACAGATCACAACATCGCGGTATGCGAGCGCGCGATGGATCCATCGACTTCCGTTAAGTCCTTCGGATTAGTTGTGTCAGCCTAAGGCACAGCGTAAATCCATTGATCAAATCAGTTCCGGACCTGATGTTGATCGGCCGCTCGAAAAGGCCACCCCCAGAGTTCGTAAACTCCATCAATCCAGAGTTCGTAAACTCCATCAACCCAGAGTTAGTGAACTCCTTCCACAGATCACAACATCGTGTACGAGCACGCGATGGATCCATCAGACTTCGTTAAGTCCTTCGGATTAGTTGTGTCAGCCTAAGGCACAACGTAAATCCATTGATCAAATCAGTTCCGGACCTGATGTTGATCGGCCACTCGAAAAGGCCACCCCCAGAGCTCGGACTCGACAAGAGTCCGTTAAAAGGTTTTTAGGCAACCTCCGAATTCCCCAATTTACCGCTTTTCCCAATTTATTGCTTTCCCGTTAATGCGACAAGTGTTAACCTCCTCTTTCAAAAGGAAAATAACAAAAAGATTAGAACTTTTAAGGCGGACAAAATTAGTATTATTTCTATATCTTTATTTCCATTTCACCAACAAATATGAAAAGGCCAATTCATATTTTTTGGCGATATGTGAAATAAAGAGGGGCAGCTGTAATACCCCAATTTTGTCCGTCCTTTTTAACTTAAGCCAATTTCAGTTATCAAGCTCAACTAAACCGAAATACAGTTGTTTAAATTAGGCAGGCACGCGAATGATCGATCTTTTCGTGCGTTCTTCAATTTAATCTTCGTATTTGGGTTTAGTCGTACATAAGTGGATTTACCAAAAGTCATTTTTTCTAGAAATTTGGCTTGTCCTTTCAATTCGAAAGCTTAAGAATGCAATTCGAGTTAATTTTAGTGTTTTTAGTTAACGAGCTCATTTCTTCTATTTGGGTCTCGTTTTAGCGTATTTGTCTAGTCCGCCCGTTCTCATCTTTGTGTTTGGCCCGAATCTTTTCTTATTATTATTTTTGTGCGCTTAATTTATTTTGAGTAATACATATAGTCCAAAAATGCCAAAAAGTCTATTTAATTTTATTTACAAAATTAGAAGTGTTCAAATGTCCAAATGTCCGTAAAATACAAAAAAGGTAATACAAAATGTACAAAAATAGGAATCCGAAAATAGTAGGAAAAATGCAAAAATATAGAGGTGCAATTAGGATTTTTCACCGCTCTCCAACTATTTGAGTTGGTCATGCAGATCCGGAAAAAAAAAAAGAAGAGTCAAAGTTAGTCAAAGCCCAAAAACGTAATCAATGCTAAGACCTAATTTTAACTATAAAAAGACAACAAGGAGAGTCAAAAGGGGGATCATTCGAAAATCACTGAAAATAAGATTAGGGCCTCACATTGAAACCCTAATCAATCAAAGAAACGCTGAGTTCAGAATTTTCGAGGATCACGGAACTTAAAGACGACAATGATAATAATAACAACGGTGAAAAGAATCGGTCGGAAATTTGATGATGCAGTTGATCCGGATCGTAATAAGTATAAAAATGCTTGGTGGCATAAACTTGCTTTTGGCTCCGAATTCGAGGTACCGTGAAACCATTGATATCTAACTCTTCAATTGACAATTCAAGTGGCGGCCCCTTTCTATCGACTTTCACCGGTACGTTAATTAAGTCAAACATATGTAAGTCTTGAATAAAGTAACTAGTAATTTACCAAAGCTAAAAGATTTATCTTATATGCTTGCCTTTTGGTTGCTCCAAAGCTAAAAGATTTATCTCGCACTGAATATGCATATCCATTCACATTAGTGTAGCTTCCACTTTTTTTACGTATATATAAATGTGCTTAAGTTCTAAATATCGAAATGTCATATGTTTTAGTCTTAAAAAAATCATACCCATAATTAATATCTCTGTTTCCCATTAAGCTAGTAAACGATGGATCGTCAATTTGTGGAATGTATGGGGGCTTTTTGTTTGCAATAATATCTTTGTATTGAGGATCTCAGACTTGGCCAAAACCACACGATATTGTTCTCACATGTGCTTGGGTAGCGGCTACACAAGCCTTTTTTGGATGTGTGAATCGCACATTGTTTAATGCAAAAGCAAGTTGAGCATAGAATTTTCACCCAACACATGAAGTTAGCTCAGTAGCATATACGCCTTTCCTCTCTCTCGTTTCGTTATGCATAATCTCTCTCTCTTCCACCCACGAACGTCGCTCTCTCTCATCAAATGGAAGGCGAAATTTCCGCCATGATTTGTGGGGAGGGAACGCAGCGGCCGCTTTACTTGTCGGAAAGGAGGGTAGGAAATTAGGGTTGAATTGTTAAGTGGGCTTGAGTAATGGCACTTTTTTTATTTTTATTTTAATGTCCAGTTACTTCTTGCACCACTGACAATGCGCACACCCCCACCTCACTTAAGCCCGGTTCGCATCACCGGGCCTCCTATGCGAATCGGGCTTGCTTTATACACCCCTGCTTAGCTATACCACTCCCGTAACTAATAACACCCCCATTTTGCAATTTTCACATTTCTCTCGCTTTTTTAATTCTTTTAACTCAAACATGTTTCAATAAATCAAAAACTTTGTTAATAGTCTTGCGAAGCCTTTGCTTGCATGATTATTAACAATGAGGAACTAGTGGTGATCACTTGGAGCCTTTGCTCAATTGATCATCATGAATGCCTAATTTTTCTAAATAATTTCTCAATAAATCAAAAAACTTTGTTAACGGTTTTGCGAAGCTCTGCTTGCATAATCATTAACAATGAGGAACTAGTGGTGATCACTTGGAGCCTTTGCTCAATTGATCATCATGAATGCCTGATTTTTCTAAATACTTTTCATTAAATCAAAACTTTGTTAATGGTCTTGCGAAGCCTTTGCTTGCATGATTATTAACAATGAGGAACTAGTGGTGATCACTTGGAGTCTTTGCTCAATTGATCATCATGAACGCCTAGTTTTTCCTAAAAAACTTTTCATTAAATCAAAAACTTTGTTATTGGTCCTGCGAAGCCTTTGCTTGCATGATTATTAACAATGGAGTGCTAATGGTGGTCACTTGGAGCCTTCGCTCAATTGATCATCATGAAAGCTCGATTTTTCACAATTAAATAAGATAAAAAACCAAAAAACCTAGAACTACGTAGCTTTGAATTCTCCATCGCACCGGGAGATACGTAGGAGCGGATCCCCTCCGTCAAGCACAATAAACTAAAAACATTTTTCCTTTCAAAAAACCCAATGCGGCTAACTCTCGTCAAGCGCCGCAAATAAAAATTCATTAAGTCTTTTCAAAAGAGGCAAACTTAAGTATTTTTCAAATCAACACTTAAAATCACATGATTAATTAAAGGTTCCCTTTCAGTAGAAATGAGGTGTGGGGCGCTAATACCTTCCCCATGCCTAACCGACCCCCGAACCCAAATCTTCCGGTTTTCCAAAAGACCATCTGCCTTCCAATAAGGTTTTTCTTCAATATTTTCCTTATAAAAAATATTGGTGGCGACTTCATTGTTCTAAAACGTTGTAAACGAAGAAAAACCCCTTGGGGACTTTTTCGGGCGCAACAGTATGCCCCTTGTGTCCTACGAAGGGTGGGAATCCTAGGGTCTAAAGTCGACGAAAAGGGTAATCCTCCCATGTAGGTTCTAATCACTTCCTCACAATGGCAAACAAGAGCTAAAGTCTCTCTCATGATGACACCCACAATCATAGAAAGCTACCGAGTGTGAGGCATCATGACAAGGCGCACTCTTGGGCGAAACTTTCATGAGAGCCATACAGACAAAGGTCTACGAATGGCAGTCACTAATCGTTCCCACTCTCCTAGGTTTTCGTTCAGACCTTGGGTTTTAGGCCCCTCTCAAAACATAGTAAGCATAAGGTGTGAGTGTGTGTATCGAGGACATAACGCCTAAAACTACCCACATATACCCTCACCTGCGAAGGAAAACCTGAACAGTGCATAAAGAGAAGTGTAGCAAGCAATAACATGTCGTCTACCCTAGGGTTCAATATCAAATAAGCTAGCTTAGGGTTTCAACAACAACCAAGTGCATTACGTACCTCAAGAAAGGGAGCCAAGAAGAGGGGAACATGATAGAATTGTGGAAAGGCATGAGGGTACTAAGCACATAAGCAAAAAGGAGGAAGAAAAAACAAACCTGGAAGAAGAGAAGACAAATGCACCTGCATAGAACATGATAAGAAAGAAAAGGGAACCGAAAGAGATAGAGGCAAACAAGGTATCCAAATCAAATCACAAACCACACATTTAATTAGTTAGGCTTGACCCTCGTCTTTTAAAAACATCCCCAGTGGAGTCGCCAGCTGTTGCACCCCGAAAAATCCGGTTTGGGTTTCTCGATGTACAACGTGGAAAATTTTTGAAGCCGCCACCAATATTTTAATTTTAAGACCAAAACATTGAAAAAATGTCTTTTGAACAAGGCGGATGGTCTTTCGAAAACTAGAGATATGGTTCGGGGGCCGATTACGCACGGGGAAGGTGTTAGCACCCCACACGTCCTCTCTACTGAGAGGGAACCTTTAATTAAGTGTGTGATTTTAACGTTTGATTTGAAAAATATCTAGATTTGCCTATTTATTTCTTATTTGAAGATAAATGGGAAAACTTAATGAAATTTTTTATTTTTGGCGCTTGACGAGAATTGGCTTCTCGCTCCTACGTATCTCCTAGTGCGATGGAGAATTCAAAGCTACGTAGTTCTTGTTTGTCCTGAAAAAAGTTTTTGTTTTTTAATCTTTTTAATTGTGAAAATCGAGCTTTCATGATGATCAATTGAGCAAAGGCTCCAAGTGACCACCATTAGCACTCCATTGTTAATAATCATGCAAGCAAAGGCTTCGCAAGACTACTAACAAAGTTTTTGATTTTAGTGAAAATCTTTAGGAAAATTAGGCATTCACGGTGATCAATTGAGCAAAGGCTCCAAGTGATCACCACTAGTACCTCATTGTTAATAATCATGCAAGCAAAGGCTTCACAAGACTACTAACAACGTTTGATTTTATAATAGGTATTCTAGGGTTCTTGAACTGTACAACTCATTCGTCTTAGAACGCTGATTAAGCTAGTTGTACAACCGGCCTAATCCCCTATTTATATTTTAGAAGAAAATATTTATTTATAAGTTTTTGTTTAAGAGCAAATTGGTTTTTTGAGAATTAAGTAAAAGCGAGAGAATGGGTGAAATAGTAAAAAAGGGGTGTAACTAATTACAGGAGGTTGTATTATTAACGGGGTGCACAAAGCGAGCTCAGTTCATCTCTGTGGGCTGGTATGCGAACTGGGCTTAAGTAGGGGTTGCATTGTTAAAACCAGAGGGGTGCAGATAGTGTTCTGAGTTTAAAAATAAAAGAAAGGTGTTGTGTATGAAAAGGGGGTGTGATTATTGATCTGATTAAAAACAAATAAATAAACAAAACAAGGGGAGGGGGCGCTGAATACAATAGGGAGGTTTAATGAGTGATAAGTAAAAAAAAATGATAGAACAATAAACAACACATAGGCCCATGTCATTATCATTATCACAAAAAAGTAAAAAAACAAAACAAATATAAGTCTTTTTTAAAAGAAAGAGAAAGGGAGAGAGATTCAGAGAACGTGAAATTGGGATTGAAATCCCTAAACAAAAATGAAGAGACCAGCAACAGTGTGAAACACGAGAGAGAGAGAGAGAAGCTACGCTGAGAGGGAGGGAGCCACACCAGAGAGAGAAGAGGAAGGAGGAAGAATGGTGCGACGGCGACGCTACGATGCTGCTTCGTCGAGGCGACGGCAGCGGTGGCGCGGTGGTCGGCGAATGGCAACGGTTGGTGTCGTGTCAGGCGATAGTGACGTGCGACGGAGAGGACCGTGCCGGAGGGAACCAACCACGGTGGTGACCTGGTGGTGCCGGCGAGGACGATGGTAGCGGCGACGGCTCTATACGATGATGATGGTGGTGGTGATTGGTTCTCTCCTCTTCTACCCTTTCTCTCCATTCTCTGATTATTCACTTTTCTCAAAATAGAAAATTTTGTGTTCCACTTCCTCTATTTTGTTCTTCTATGTGTTGTGTTTGGTGTTATGTTTGTATTGTTGTTGTTCGAGAGAGACCCATTTCTCTGCTTTGGATTGTGAGAGATGATAATGAAAATGGTAACCAAGTTGAGGTTTTTGTGTTGTGATTATGGTTACGGTATTGGATTAATAGTGGAGTAGATAATGGTGAGGTGTGGATATTGTTCTTTGTGAATGTGTTTGTGTCCCCGTGTATCGGCTCTCTTCTGCGTGTGTTCGTGTTTGTGTTCTCGCGTGTCCTGTTTGTGTGTGTGTTGTGTTTGTGTTTTCTTTTTCTCTCTTGCTCTATGTCCATGTGTTGGGTTTGTGTTATGCGTGTATCCGTGTGTGTTTGGCTGAGTTTTTTGCTGTTTTTCTCCCCTCTGTTTTCGTTTTTCTTTGCTGTCTGTGTGTCTCTCTGTGTGTGATTTTTCTTCCCCCCTTTCTCCTCCCTCTGTATGTTGAACTTATAGAGACTCTCCCCCCAATCCTCTATTGAAAGGTCCTTTTTACTTCTATACCTCAGCATGTATTTGTTCTAGGGAGTTCCACTTTTGTGTATGAAATATGGTTGGCAGATTTCTCTCCCTCCCACTTCCTGCTTCATTCACAGTTTTGGTATATAGGCTGTTTTATTATACTAAGACTTTGCTATGTAACAGGCCCCATTATGATATCAGAGGAGTGGGAAGGATGAGGGGTGAGGAGCTATGAACAAAATGGAAACTTGCAGGAAACAAGTAGAAAGTAGCACCAATGCTATTCCCCCAATGCATTACTACTATACTCTTTGTATTATTTTTGAAATCAACTTTGTTGTCGATGATGTATATTTTTGTCCTATTTGTTTGTATACTTTTCTTTTATTTAATTTTGTGTAAAATCTATTTACAATAATAAAAACCATTTTTTGAATATTATTTTTGTGTAAAGAAAATGATATGATGAATTAATGGACATATATGAGTACTAATAGTGAGTAACAAAAACCATTAAGCGCAAACAATGAGACGCTTAACGCCGCATATAAGAATCAAAACACGCACGAATAGAAGTAATACGCGCAACAACAAGAAATGACATTACAAGATCGTTAAAACTATCGCGCATAAGCGATTAGAAATAACATATGAACATGACGAGACATGTTTTTGAGCCTTTTTCAAAACGAGAAAAATACCCATTAAAATTGGGCGTCCACAAGAATACACATTTTTATTTTCAACTAGTCGGACAAAATTGGGGTATGACAATACTCATACACTTAGTCACTTGTGCCCTATCACTCACCTCGATTCTTATGTTATCGTTATTACGTTTTGACTTACGATCATCACTTAAGTTTCGTTACACTAGTGGTAGGTAGATACACCTCGACAATCCCAAGTCAACCCCTTCGCTTAAGCCCAGACACACGTTCTCTTTGTTATAATCACTCAACTCTAAATCTACACCTCGGTAGTCCAACGTTTTACTTAAGAACTCTACACTCTCACGTCTCTCACTTTAGCTCACTGGGACTGAGAGTTTTCTCAGCTCCCATTTCACTCATTAGCCTCTCAGGACCAACACCTCAACATCTCCACACAAACTCACTGAAACGAGCTAAGACAGAACATTAAGCAAACATCAGAAAAACACACAAAAACATGCAACACATCTCAGGAAAACACAACTACAAACTACTCACACATAACACTCATCATACTACAAAATTATACGTGAGAAGAGAGCCCCCTAACCTTGATCAGTTGAGCAAAAGACCCTCTCTTCACCGAAATCCTCCAGTTAACACTCGCAGCAACTCTTCTCCCTTGAGCTTGAGCTTCTTCCACGCCAAATGCTCTCCCTTCTCTCTAGAAAATGATCTCACCTACCAACTTCTCTCTCTTACTTCTCTTTTGACTTTTCTTAGATTCCTTTTGGGTGAAACATGCTTCCTCTCCTTCGACACTCTCATTTAAGGCAACCACTTGGGCTTCTAATGGCTCATGGGCCTCCAATGGCTCATGGGCCTCTACGCCCACCTTCTCCATTCACTTAAACATCTCCTAAATGAAATAAACTCCTAATTAATACTTGGCTTAATTAAAAAGTTGTAAACCTTAAATAACTCAACTAAATAATTAATTGAACTATTTTGGGGTGTTACAACTCTCCCCCACTTAGAATATTTCGTCCTCGAAATCTTACCTGAAGCAAATAACTCGGGATAGGCTTCCTGCATCTTGCTCTCCAGCTCCCAAGTAGCATTCTCACCGGCAGCTCCAAACCAAATCACCTTCACTAGCTTGATCTCTTTTCCCCTTAAAGTCTTCACTTCTCGGCCTTCAATCCTGATCGGTACTGTCTCCACAGTCAAATTCTCCCTTACTTGCACGTCGTCCATCTGAATTACATGGGACGGTCCGAAATATATTTCCTCAGCGAGACACATGGAACACATTATGCAAATTTGACAGGTTAGGTGTGGCAAAGCAACTCGGTAAGCCACCTTCCCAACTCTCTCTAGGATCTGATATGGACCAATGAAACGAGGGGACAACTTCTTAGACTTCAATGCTCTACCGACTCCAGTCACTGGGTTGACTCTCAGAAACACATGCTCACCGACTTGAAACTCCAAATCCTTCCTTCTCTTGTCATGGTAGCTCTTCTGCCTACTCTGCGAAGCCTTCATTTTCTCTTGAATTTGCTTTACCTTCTCGGTGGTCTCTCGCACGAACTCGGTCCGAGTACCACACCTTCTCCCCGCCTCACTCCAACACAATGGAGTCCTCGCACCTCCTCCCATACAATGCCTCAAAGGGTGCCATCCCTATGCTAGAATGAAAATCGTTGTTGTCGTGAACTCAATCGGTGGTAGATACGAATCCCACGCTCCTCCTTGCTCAAGAACACACGCTCAAAGCCAAGTCCTCCAACGATCGGGATGGTCCTCTCGGACCGACCATCGATCCCTGGGTGATATGCCGAGCTCAGCGCAATTTCGCACCCAACGCGCCTTGCAAACTTTCCCGAGTGCACTCAAGTAAACCTTGGGTCTCATGTCAAATAATACTTCGAGGAACCCCGCGTAGCTTTACGATCACTTGGATGTATATCTCTGCCAACCTTGACATCGGATAGGTGAGGTTGATGGGAATGAAATGAGCGAGACTTCGCCAATCTATCCACCACTACCCAAATGGTATCAAACCTCCTTCAGCGCACTTTCGCAAACCGATTACAAAATCCATCGCAATCTTGTCCCACTTCCACTGAATCTTCAATGGTTGCAACAACCTGGCCGGCTTCGATGTTCTACCTTGGACTTCCGACAAACCGCATAAGTGTACACAAACCGGGCTACATCACTCTTCATACCTTGCCACCAAAACAACCCCTTCAAGTCTTGATACATCTTGGTCGCGCCTGGGTGAATACTCAGCTTACTCCTATGACACTCTTCTTCAATTCTTGGAAACTTTCTTCACACTGTGCGTCCCACACAAATGCCTTACCCTTGCAAGTCAACTGAGTTAATGGCAACGCCAACTTGGAAAACCCCTCAATGAACCTTCTGTAATACCCAGCCAGACCCAGAAAACTTCTCACCTCAGTAGCCGACTTGGGTGCTTCCCATTGCAACACAGCTTCGACTTTGGAAGGATCAACGGCTATACCTTCACTGGAGATCACATGACCTAGGAAATTCACTGCCCTCAACCAGAATTCACACTTGGACAACTTGGCGTACATCTTCTTATCCTTTAATACTTCTAACACCAATCTCAGATGCTTGGCGTGCTCCTCCTCTGACTTGGAGTAGACTAAAATGTCATCAATGAATACAACAACAAAACGGTCTAGGTACTCATGAAATATACGGTTCATATACTCCATGAACACTCCAGGAGCATTCGTCACACCAAATGGCATTACAGAATACTCATAGTGCCCATACCGAGTTCTAAATGATGTCTTAGGAATGTCCTCATCCTTCACCTTGATCTGATGGTACCCTGACCTCAGGTCAATCTTCGAAAATACTTGCGCACCCACCAATTGGTCCATCAAATCATCAATTCTTGGGAGTGGGTACTTGTTCTTAATTGTTACCTTGTTCAACTGTCTGTAATCCACGCATAATCTCATACCCCCATCCTTCTTTTTCACCAATAACACAGGTGCGCCCCAAGGCGACACGCTTGGCCTTATGAACCTCTTCTCCAGCAACTCTTCCAACTGCTTCTTCAACTCGGCTAGCTCAGCTACAGACATCCTATAAGGTGCCATAGACACCGGCCTAGTTCCTGGTACTAACTCAATGCTGAACTCGACCTCTCTTTCTGGTGGAACCTCAGGAATCTCGTCTGGGAACACTTCTGCGAACTCTCGCACCACTGGCACTTCACCAATTTTAGCTCGGCTCTCTGCAGACATTGTCACACTCAACGCAAACAACGTAGCCCCTTCCTTCATTACCCTGCGCAGCTGCTCGGCAGACATCAGAACAGATTCTTCCACCTCGGAAGAAGGGAAACTTAACGACCTACTAGCGCAATTGATATGAACTCGGTTAGCCACTAACGACCCATACCCGTGATGACGTCCATCCCTTCCAAAGGTAGACAAATCAAATTAACTACGGTTTCTCGCCAAAGGCTAACAGAGGACACTTCGAACAAACGAGAGAGTAGTCATCGACCCTTTGGCCGGAGTGTCAATAACCATCTCCTCACCATAGTAGACAAAACTAAATCCAATCTTTTAGCACACAATGCGAGAAATGAAAGAGTGTGTGGCACCAAAGATCCACGATTGCAATCAAAGGAATACCATTAATGAAGCACGTACCTTTTATCTCGCTTCACCACTTGCACTCAAATAGCGCGAACACCTTACCAACATTCTTCTCCTTCTTCGGCTTGGGACACCTCGAACTAATATGCCCCGCCTCCCACGCGCTTGTAGCAAACTATATCCTTCTCCTCACGATGGAGCCTTGTGGCCTTCCTTGCCACACTTAAAACACTTAACGATCGAGCAATCAAAACTTTTGTGACCGTGTTTTCCACATTTGAAACATACTATACTCGGAGGAGTCTCCTCCCCACTCGGCGCCTTGGCCCAACCAAATTTCCACTTTCCTTTACCCTTTCCACCGTAACCCTCGTAGGCTTAGCACGATATTGAGAATTCTCGCTTCTCCTTCCACTTTATAGGTGGTAGTCGCGCCACCTTGTCTTCCTCGAAGATTCTGCAGCTATATTCACCACCGAGCAAACACCCTTATCTGTTGATACCCAATGGCCTCGCTTGATGTCGGGCCTTAAACCATTCTCAAACTTAATACACTTGGAGAACTCAAAGAGAGCTCGATTGTAATGGGGTAGAACTTCACCAACTCTAGAAACTTTGCCGCATACTCGACAACGACTTACTCCCCTTCACTCTCTAAAAATTCCATTTCTTTCTTTCCTTAACATCTTCGTGGTAATACTTCATCAGAACTCCTCTTGAAAATATTCCGTGTGACTTCTCCTTCAAAGAATCTCTAACCTTTGAAGATTTTCAAGCCACCACTGTCTGCCTCCTCGGCGGCATGTGAGTACCAAATCTCACCTTTTGCGCGATCGAACACTCCATCACTCGAAAGATCCTTTCTATTTCCTTTAACTGTGCCATAGCTCCATCGGGATCATACCTCCCTTTGAAAGTAGGAGGATTCTCCTCTCAAACGTAGCCAACCTCCTCGCTCCAAAGATCCTCACGTCACGAGGCCGATTCCTATAGCAGATCGCCATCGCCCAAAGCAAAGAAATAAAGCAACGTCATTCCTTCCAAATCTTTCCACCATTACACTAAACATATAAACAAATCTACTTAGAACGAGCCATAAGACTCAAACTTTGGGAACTCAAGACTCAACACTTGGTCTGACAAGACCGGACTTTTGCTCGATACCACTATTGTAACACCGCCTTTACTTTAATACTACTTAGCAAATTAAATCGAGTTTTCAAAAACCACTCAAGGAGTGCTACATTTTTCTACATAAATTCAATCCAAGCAAAACAATATAAATAATTGCGCGGACTAAGCGATTGTAGTGTGATGTGCATACAAAGACTCGGCCTAGAAGGAACCGAGCTCAACAAGTAACAAAGTTATTAGTTACATCACGGTCAAAATAATACATGTTCCAAAAAGACATAGATTTATAACTCAAAATAAATCTACATAATGCACTCACTACGCTACTCGGCCCAAAGGTGTTACACTACCGTGAGCAATGACGACGCCAAACGATTTGAGTGAGGACTCGACTCTACTCTGAATACCGCAAGTTGCCAACATGAGGGCAACATAAAAGCAGTAGGGTGAGTCTCTAAACACATATAATAAGGTTTATGACAAGCATTATGCTAAGCAAAACACAAATAAACACCTTGGCACAACACACAAATAACACAATTATTTAGTGCATGAATTATATGCATGATGCACTCCAAAACTCCAAGGGCATATGCATGATGGATCCATTAAGACCAAGTCTTCTCATATCACCTTAGGACCAAGTCCTCTCTGCTTTCACCATTATGCTTATGACTTATGTGACACCATGAACAATGCATAACACACAACATATACATTATTCAATTAAATCATAACACAATTCCAGTAACTCACCAATTAGACCGCAGCCTTTTATTCATAAATAGGACCTAAGTCCTCTGCTCACCTCTAGGACCGAAGTCCTCTGCATTCACCATTCTTATTTATTTTAATGCCCATCAGGGACTTCATCATTTATTACTCCACTACTCATAGCCATAAGGCCAACAACACACATACGTCATTTTCTGTGCTAAGGCCGACGTCTCTACATCGGCCAACAAATTCTAAGTTTGTCGCCTCACCACCTAACACCTCGGCACCAAGTAGTGGACCAAAAAGTCACCACGAGGACTACCATGTCACTTAGGACTAAAACGTCAATTAGGGACCAATATGACTACACCATTTAACCACTCACGTACTTGGCACTCAAAACGACGCTCACAGTTGCGTCCAGCAAACACTCTACGCCATACTAGCGTTAAACGGTAACCTCGGCACGCTTGGCACCTCGGCACGCTTGGCACCTCGGCACGCCTACACTCTACTCCACTCATAGTCACTTTACTTCGCACGAAACGTACTTCACTTCCTCTATAACACCATCTGGGTTGCTCTACGCTTGAACACACTGCACTTAAACGCAACGTCTCACCTCGGCAATTACACCTAGGTATGATATACTCTTCATCTCGGCCATAACACCTCGGTTACTACACGCTATACGTTATCAATGGCACTTCAGCAGCTAAACCTAAGTACTTTACCTCGGCCTAAGCATCTCGGCTTACTTACCCTACACCTCGGCAAGTACAAACCGATACCTATACCTAGTCTCAGATACTCATACACTTAGTCACTTGTGCCCTATCACTCACCTCGATTCTTATGTTATCGTTATTACGTTTTGACTTACGATCATCACTTAAGTTTCGTTACACTGGTGGTAGGTAGATACACCTCGACAATCCCAAGTCAACCCCTTCGTTTAAGCCCAGACACACGTTCTCTTTGTTATAATCACTCAACTCTAAATCTACACCTCGGTAGTCCAACGTTTTACTTCTTAAGAACTCTACACTCTCACGTCTCTCACTTTAGCTCACTGGGACTGAGAGTTTTCTCAGCTCCCATTTCACTCATTAGCCTCTCAGGACCAACACCTCAACATCTCCACACAAACTCACTGAAACGAGCTAAGACAGAACATTAAGCAAACATCAGAAAAACACACAAAAACATGCAACACAGCTCAGGAAAACACAACTACAAACTACTCACACATAACACTCATCATACTACAAAATTATACGTGAGAAGAGAGCCCCCTAACCTTGATCAGTTGAGCAAAAGACCCTCTCTTCACTGAAATCCTCCAGTTAACACTCGCATCAACTCTTCTCCCTTGAGCTTGAGCTTCTTCCACGCCAAATGCTCTCCCTTCTCTCTAGAAAATGATCTCACCTACCAACTTCTCTCTCTTACTTCTCTTTTGACTTTTCTTAGATTCCTTTTGGGTGAAACATGCTTCCTCTCCTTCGACACTCTCATTTAAGGCAACCACTTGGGCTTCTAATGGCTCATGGGCCTCCAATGGCTCATGGGCCTCTACGCCCACCTTCTCCATTCACTTAAACATCTCCTAAATGAAATAAACTCCTAATTAATACTTGGCTTAATTAAAAAGTTGTAAACCTTAAATAACTCAACTAAATAATTAATTGAACTATTTTGGGGTGTTACACCCCCTCTATAAACAAACCAGCTCCAAGATAAGCTCCTAATGCGAGTAAAAACTGTATCGATGTTGGCTTCCTCATCCCTAAAGACAAGGCCGTTACGAGACAACCATATGCACCAACAAGTAGCGACCCAAATCAACAATTTGAATTTCTTAGCCTTCCTTCCTTTGCAAAGCTTGCCCATCCCTCGCAATTGATCAATAAAGTTCGATCCATGTAAATGTTGCACCCCCCGCCAATCACCCCCGAGACCAAATGTAATGAGCAAAACTACACTCCAAAAACAAGTGTTGAGTATCTTCACGATGGTGTAAGCAAAAAGACACAAAGCCTCCAATTCGGTCTGAATAACGTGTCGGTGAAAGAGAAGATCCCTCGTAGGCAACAAGTTATCACAATTCACAAGCTTAAGTATATTAATTATATATTAATATATGTGTATGTATATTAGGGACGGGTTGGGTAACCTAAGAGTCAACCTGAACCCGTCCTAATTCGAAGCCGAGTTACTATTAGGGACGGTCCCATTTGTCCATTTTTTGTGTGGGACAGGGTTAGGTTCAAATCACAATCAATGGGTTGAGACGGGTTGGCGGGTTGGGATGGGTCCTGCACATTCCTAAGCAAAATAACTAGGACAGTGTAGTAAATGAGATATTTACAAATTTGAGACAGTGGGGAAGGGACGAGGGTAATAATGTAGTGAAACAACTAATTTTTCTACAAGAAAGAACAAACAACCAATTTTTTCTACAAACTTTGCAAAGGGAGATGATGTGATAATCTGTCGTTTAGGGAGAAATTGAAGATGGTTGCTCAAAAGATTTCATTTCGAAACATGGGAATAGGATAGGAGTATAATTAAGGTGTGTCTTTTGGTTTAGAAATTGGTGAAAATCTGGATTGTACAAAAGGAAAGTAACTTCTAGGATGTTTCATGCCGCACAAATCATGTTGACTACCAAGTAAAATCAAGTCATCCTCTATTTTCTTTAACTACTACGTATCTTTATTATACTGAACTATGGATCCTACACCTAAGCATCCACATAGACAATTCAAAAAAAATACGTCATTAGCCTTAAAAGTCCACGTCAGCAACTTCCACTCATTTTATGTGTGGACGTTGCAGAATTGAGTGTCCAGATTGCTAGACACTATTAAAATTTAATGGGAATATATACGTCTGCATACTAACACGATCAAGCGACAACGTATTCTCAATTCCTTAAATTCCCTCCTTTTGCCAATGGATAGTAAAAACAATATATAAATTTACATTTTAGAATTTATTCAATGCAAATCTACTTCTTGAGTTTGTTTTGGAAGAAACACAATTAATGATCAATATATGAGGGCTAGGGTTTGAGTGTTGTGTTGTAGCAAGCTAATTGTCTCTACATTGACGAATGGCACAATGACAACTAGCTTGCTTAAGAATGGCACAATAAAGAGGGAGAGTGACGACGATAATGATGAAAATCGGCGTCAAGCAAGATGATCATGAGGAGAGACGGAGAAAGCGAGTGCACGATGGCTACTCTTGGCACGACCAAAATTCACCAAAGACAAATGCACCAATGAACGCTCAAGGAATATCAACGGCATACAATGCATTCCTTCAATCGCTAAAAATTTGGATGGCTATAATTCTATAAAATTGTGGTTGGAATTGCAATTGGTCAGCGAATTGGAATTGAATGAAGAATCGTCGGGAGTAATTGTCCAGCTCCCACATTAAATGACATTCGTTTCTCCAGCTCCTTCAATCGTTTTATTATTTTTAAAAAAGACGTTTGTTTCTCCAGGATCTCTCCAAGGTACACACATAGTAATTTATGACTCATTATACCTAAACAGTAAATTCTCTAAAACTCTAGTACGTGATCTGGACGGTTAATATATAATCAATCAAACTTAATATTTTTTATCAGTAGAATATGTTAGAATACAGAGAATTGTAAAAATGAATCTCTCAAATTTATTCATTGTTACCAACTTGGTATATATACAACAGAGATAGCTAAACTAGAAAAGGAAGGAAAAGCTAAACTAGAAAAGGAAGGAAAATAAAATTACTGTTACATTGAGACTTAACTAACTAGCTGTACAGATTAAAATTATATTCATAATTTTATCATCTAACAGCCCCCCTCAAGCTAAACCATGAATGTCCTTCATGTTTAGCTTGGATAACAAAATCTGAAATTGTGAAGGCTGCAAAGGCTTAGTATATATGTCTGCAACTTGAGCCTTGGTTGGAATTGGCATGAGGTGAATGACTTCTTCTTGAACCTTGTCACGAACCAAATGACAATCCAACTCAATGTGTTTTGTACGCTCATGAAAAACAGGATTTTGTGCTATATGAATAGCAGACTTGCTGTCACAGAATAGAGAAACGGGATTGGGCATAGGACAATGTAAATCTTGTAACAGAAATAAAAGCCATTAGATTTCAGAGGTTGTTATGGCTAGAGCACGATATTCAGCCTCTGAAGAGGAACGAGACACAACAGATTGCTTCTTTGACTTCCAGCTAATCAAAGATGAACCATAGAATATGCAGAAACCAGTAGTTGATCTTCTGCTATCAACACAAGCTGCCCAGTCTGCATCACTGAATGCAGTGAGTTTCCTATCAGATTCTGATGGAAAAAAAATGCCACAACCAGGATTGGACTTGATGTATTTCAATACATGTAAAGCTGCATCCATGTGAGGAATGAGAGGATTAGCAATGAACTGACTTAACTTGTTCACTGCATAGCAAATATCTGGTCGCGTATTTGTCAAGTAGATAAGCCTCCCAAGCAAACGACGATAAGGTGTGGGATCAGAAAGAGGAGAACCAGTGTGAGCACTGAGTTTCAGATTGGGAATCATGGGAGTAGAGACAGGTTTGCAGCCAAGAAGACCAGCCTCCTCTATTAACTCAAGGGCATATTTCCTTTGAGATAAAATGACACCAGCAGTGGAACGGGCAACTTCAATGCCTAAAAAAAATTTTAGAGCACCCAAATCCTTTATTTTGAATTTAGTATCCAACAGAGATTTGATATGAAGAATATCATCAATATTGTCACCAGTGAGGACCACATCATCAACATAGATCAAAAGCACCGTAATGCTAGAACCATTATGCTTCACCAAAAGAGAATAGTCATGTTTTGACTGAACAAATCCCAAAGGAAGCAGAAAAGAAATTAATTTGGCATTCCACTGTCTGCTTGCCTGCTTCAGTCCATACAGGGACTTCTGTAACTTGCAAACCTGATTAGGAGCAGTAGTAGGAAAGCCAGGAGGTACTGTCATGTATACTTCTTCATGAAGATCACCATGAAGGAAAGCGTTATTGACATCTAATTGTTGTAAATGCCAATTAAAAGTAGAGGCCATAGCAAGGACAAGCCTGACTGTAGTCATTTTTACTACAGGAGAGAAAGTTTCTGAAAAATCAACACCCTCAAGCTGGGTAAACCCTTTAGCAACTAACCTTGCCTTGTATCTTTCAATAGAACCATCAGACTTCAATTTGATTTTATACACCCACTTGCAACCAATGGGTTGCTTCCCTGGTGGCAACTCAGTGATAACCCAAGTGGAGTTTTCATTCAATGCTTGAATTTCCTTATCCATAGCATCAATCCAACATTGATGCTTGGAAGCTTGAGAATAAGTCTTAGGCTCAGAAGTAGTGCTTAAGGAAGCAATGAAAGTTCTATGTGAAGGAGAAATATTATCATAAGATAAAAAATCAGTTAAAGGATAAAGAGTACCTGAGTGTGACTGACCACCTCCAGGATCAACAGAAACCAATCCACAATGAAAGTCTTGAAGGTAGGATGGTTTGTTTTTGACTCGGGTGGAAACTCTTAAGGGTGCAGGGTTAGGAGGAGAGGTATTTGGAGGTACAGTGGAAGGGGAACCAGCTGATATGGGAGAGCTGGAAGTAGTTACAGGAGGTGAGGTAAGAGAGAGGTCAGTTGTACTAGGGGAAGATGGTGGCAAAGAAGAGGAATTGGCTGCAAAAAAATCAGTGAGATTAACTTTGGACGGAGGAAAAAAAGGAGTAGATGAAATGGCTTGAGAGCTAAGAAGACTTGTGTCAGAAACATATGGAAAAATAGTCTCATAAAATGAAACATTCCTCGAAGTAAAAATCTCATGATTATGCATATTGAATAGAACATAGCCTTTGGCACTGTGAGAAAGGCCAAGGTGGATGCATTTTCTGGCTCTAGGCAAGAACTTGGTCCTATGAGCAGTTAAAGTAGTGGCATAGCAAAGAGATCCAAAGACTCTAAGGGTAGATAAGTCAGGCAGTTTATTATGTAGAATTTGATAAGGTGATTTGGACTGAAGAATAACAGATGGCAGTCTATTAATGATATGAATGGCATGGCAAATGGCAAAATCCCAAAAAATTAAGGGAAGATGGGATTGAAACATAAGAGCACGAGCAACATTGAGGAGATGCTGGTGTTTTCTTTCCACAACTCCATTCTGTTGTGGAGTTTCAACACAAGAAGTTTGATGAACAAGACCTTTTGATAGGTAAAGTTCTGTGAGGTTAAACTCAACACCATTGTCAGAACGTATGACTTTGATGTTGTGACCAAATTGATTGGCAGCATAGGTAATGAAATGAGTAAGGTGATTTTTGGTCTCAGACTTGGATCTCATGAGTTTGATCCAAGTAAACCTAGATTTGTCATCTACAATGGTTAAAAAATATTTGTTGCCATTCATTGAAGGGGTGGCAAAAGGCCCCCAAATATCAACATGAACGATATCAAAGATATTAAGGGAGGTGGAAGTATGGATAGGGAAGGGAAGTTTCTTTTGTTTTGCAAAGTGACAAATGTCACAATTTTCATTAACATTTGGAGGTATATTACAATGATGTTTTTGAATTGTAGTATAACATTGGGGGGAGGGATGACCTAGGCGGCTATGCCATAAATGGATGCTAGAAGCGGATCTGAAACATTGTTCTGATGAGGTGGTTGGCTTTATCGAGGTGACATGTGTGCAAGACTTTCATTATGTAGAGCTTTCCATGTCTCCTAGCTTGGCCAATCACCCTCCTCGAGTGGATATCCTGTAAAACAGCACAAGTGCCATCAAACAAGGTTTGACAATTGATAGTATCAGCAAGCTGTCCTACAGAAATGATATTTGAATTGAAACCAGGCACATAGTATACATCATAGAGTGTGATGGTAGGGGTGAGCATAATTGTGCCTTTGAAGTGAGTATATCTTGTATCACCAGAGGGTAAATTTATCGTGAGGCTTAATTGCATAGTACGTAGTGAACAAATCAATGCAAGAGCATATATGGTCTGTAGCACCAGTGTCCACAAGCCAAGAGATAATTAATTGAACAAGAGAGTTACCTGCAGGCATGTAATTGCCACTGGTGACACTAACCAGATTAGCAGAGGGATTAACAGTGGCAGAAGTATTATCAGTTGGAGGAGTGCTAGGGATCAAAGCCAACAGGCTTTGTAACTGGTCTGCAGTGAGAGAAACGGGAGCAGAACCGTGAGTTGCAGATGTTGCATTTGAAGCAGAAGCACCTTCAACGGCTATGTTGTTCACAGATTTCTTGAAAGAAGAAAATCCAGGTGGAAATCCATGCTTCTTGAAGCAGGTGTCCACAGTGTGATTAGCACGATTACAGAAAGTGCAGAAGCGAGAACCACGTGATTGTGAAGATTTGCCACGACCACGAGGAGCATTGCTAGGCATAGCGAAGCGCGATTTGAATCGCAAAGAATGAATACATCTGCAAGAGCAGGAGTGTGTAATTGACGCTCATGTTGAAGAATCATAGAATAAGCCTCCGCAAGAGAAGGAAGAGGCTTCATCATCAAGATTTGAGCGCGTGCAGCAGCGAAATTGTCGTTTAATCCTTGAAGGAAAGACATCACTGCATCTCGTTCACGATATGACGACGCGATTATGTGCAAACCAGAGCAACGCAACATGTTCCAGGAGATGCGAGGCAAGTAGGAATTGGCGTGTAGTTACACAATTCGTCCCAAAGGATACGCAATTTGGTAAAGTGCGAAGTTACAGAAGCCTCGCCTTGGTTAATTGAGAAGATGTCACGCTGCAAATTCGCGATTCGCGTATTATCGCCTTGCGAAAAGCGATTGCGTAATTCGATCCAAACCGCAGAAGCATCAGCAATCCACAAAATACTGGATGAAATTTCAGTCGAAACCGCGTGATTAAGCCAAGAAAGAACGAGCATATTGCATCGTTTCCATTGAAGAAATTTCGAATCAGAGGTTGGAGGACGCGGAAGCGATCCATCAACAAACGCGAACTTGTTCTTCATTTCTAAAGCCATTGTCATGGCCTGGATCCAACAATGATAGTTAGGTCCTTCAAGTACAGGTTTGACGAGAATCAGAGAAGGATTCTCGCTAGGATGTATGTAATAAGGATCTGAATAATTCTTTGTTCGTCGCGAACCACGACGCGAAGAATGAGCAGAAGAGTGATCAGAATCATCACCGGAAGAAGAACCGGAAGCCATGGAAGCAACGAAGAAAGCTTCACGAACGATGAGGAAGAAGACAGAAAACGGTTACACGGTTAGAAAGAGAGATTGGAGAGAAAGGAATTCTACTGATACCATGTTAGAATACAGAGAATTGTAAAAATGAATCTCTCAAATTTATTCATTGTTACCAACTTGGTATATATACAACAGAGATAGCTAAACTAGAAAAGGAAGGAAAAGCTAAACTAGAAAAGGAAGGAAAATAAAATTACTGTTACATTGAGACTTAACTAACTAGCTGTACAGATTAAAATTATATTCATAATTTTATCATCTAACAGAATACAAAATATATAATATTCATTCATTAGCTATATTTATAATATATACTTAATACTTAAGCCTATATAAAACAAGAATGCATGTTACTGAATTTATAAACACACTACAATGATACAATGTTATTTATAAACGTAGGTGAAAATGGACAAACCATTTCATGTATGAAAGTGAATGTTCTGTAACTGCCACATTCAATTTTCGAGTAAAACCATGTAAATTTGCCAAAGAGAATTCCACAAAATGTTCTTGTTGTATCAAACCGCGCAAAATATAGTCAACAAAAGCATCGTGATATAATATCAAAATATTTCGAATAGATAATATTTTGCATTAATCTCTGCGTAGATAAAACATCCCTTGAAAACCATTTTGAAATACATGACCATCAAATACATAAAGTATTGAAATTCAGATATAGCATCACACACAATTCAAAATCACTTAGACTGAGAAATAGTCATGCCAAACTTAAAATTTATTGTCTTAATGATATCAAAAAAAGAAAACAGATGTTCTCACAACATATTAATTTTCCAATAATATACTCCATTTTATAATAATTCAATTACTACAGTACGGCAAAACAACTTTCATGCGGTCAAAGTAGCCGCTAAAGATAAATCTACGTGTCAGAAGTTTGTTATTTCTTTTCTTATCTTAGCCTCGCCCCCTTCTGATGAACCTAACACTATATCATCCCTTCTGGTGTTAATTATCTTTATCTTTATTATATACAATTGAGAGTTTACACCTCAATTGTCAATAAAGCCATGTCACCAACCGAAAAAGCCACGCTGGCATCTATAAAAGCCACGCAATCATTTAAAAAATCCACACAATCATTTTACGCCAGAAAATTACATTTGCGCCACTTTCGTAGAATCTAACAGATCAGATTTGTCCAAAAAACAGCAGTACCCTACCACAAAGTTACATCCAACGGTTGGATGTAATGTTGGAATAGTGTTAGTATCGATTTAACTGTATTAATATCCATTTAACTATCCAAAATATTACAAACGGTTACAAGTTTTTTTAACCATCGATTAGTATAAATGTAACCGATCCAAAGGCTACAGCTGATTGAAAGCCGTCAATCATTACTGCATTTAAAATTTCGATTCTCATCTTAAGGAGAAATTCACTCATTATTTCGGTTTTATTTCCATTCTCCCTCATTATTTTGGTTTTATTTTTATTACCTTGCACTCATTATTTCAATTCTCCTTATTTTGGCTGACCTACCAACATCAGCCGTCTTCAAGAAAAAACCACTCCATCCATTATATACAATTGAGAGTTTACACCTCAATTGTCAATAAAGCCATGTCACCAACCGAAAAAGCCACGATGGCATCTATAAAAGCCACGCAATCATCTAAAAAATCCACACAATCATTTTACGTCAGAAAATTACATTTGCGCCACTTTCGTAGAATCTAACAGATCAGATTTGTCCAAAAAACAGCAGTACCCTACCACAAAATTACATCCAACGGTTGGATGTAATGTTGGAATAGTGTTAGTATCGATTTAACTGTATTAATATCCATTTAACTATCCAAAATATTACAAACGGTTACAAGTTTTTTTAACCATCGATTAGTATAAATGTAACCGATCCAAAGACTACAGCTGATTGAAAGCCGTCAATCATTACTGCATTTAAAATTTCGATTCTCATCTTAAGGAGAAATTATCACTCATTATTTCGGTTTTATTTCCATTCTCCCTCATTATTTTGGTTTTATTTTTATTACCTTGCACTCATTATTTCAATTCTCCTTATTTTGGCTGACCTACCAACATCAGCCGTCTTCAAGAAAAAACCACTCCATCCATCATATACGATTGAAGAAAGCAAGGTACACAAAAATGGTGTTTCAGTTCAATTTTTAATTAAAATGCATAATACCCTATCAAATTTTAAAATATCTTTTTAATTATTATGGCCTATGCCTTCTGCATGTATTTTGTAGCCTTATGATTGTCTCTGTAATATGGCCTATGTCTTCTCTCTTGCTGCGTTATTTTCTTATAATCATGCTACGAATATTTTGTTCCTCTTTCCTTCCACACTGATCTCACAACATGTTTATGTTAACTCATTTTTCCAGCCATCGTTCATGGATCACCACCGTGCATACTTTGATGACTTCTTCCAATAGTACGAATATGTTAACATTGCCTATTTGAAGAACGGTGTCCAAGCAATGGTAACGTTTACACTAACTTGAAAAATATGCTACTTATCTGTATGATCTATATTTTAACTTATATGTATGATCTATATTTTCATTTATATATCATGCTATATTTTCACTTACTCGTGTGTTCTTGAAAAATATACTTTGCTTATATGTATGATCTATATTTTATCGAAAAATATGCCACTAACTTGACTATATTCACTCTTTCTAATTGTTTCTTCGTGACTATATGTATGATCTATATTTTCAATCCTATATATGATCTATATTTTCACTTGTGCGTTCTTGAAAAATATGCTACATATATCTATGATCTATATTTTATTTAAAAATATGCCACTAACTTGACTATATTCACTCTTTCTAATTGTTTACTGTGACTATATGTATGATCTATATTTTCATTCCTATATATGATCTATATTTTCACTTGTGTGTTCTTGAAAAATATTCTACTCATATGTATGATATATATTTTATTGAAAAATATGCCACTAACTTGACTATATACACTCTTTCTAATTGTTTCTTGTGACTATATTCACTCTTTGTGTATCTATATATTCACTCTTTGTGACTAGCAGATTTGATGTAAAAACTTATTTGACATACAAGAGATTCAACAATCAACCGATTCAAAACCCACGAGTAAGAATGGGGGCTTTAGGGTTAACAAAGAAACAAGGTTTACAGAGGAAGCGATTAGTTCCATTTTCTCCATAGGTAGGTATGTTTGCATCTTGTTAGGAGTAGGTACATCGAATTCTAGTTCTCCACCGACTTTTGATAGTCAAAATCATTCAAACTTAATTTACTGGGCTCTTCTATAATCATGAACTCGAGATCGGACAAGTATGCTTAAAAGGGCATTGGATATTCTTCATCCTCTGTGGACTCAATTGGTAGTGAGAATGCATTGAACTTGTACTTGAGCCCCAGTATGCTTGGGTTCCTACTAAGTAAGAAAAGGGCAAAAACTCTACTTGGGGGTAGAGGAGGAGGAGGAGGAGCGAGAAGAAGTGTTAATTTACATTAAATCAAAAAAATATGTTGCAGACATAGATGAAGACTAATTGTAGAAGAAGAAGAAGAAGAAGAAGAAGAAGAAGAAGAAGAAGAAGAAGAAGAAGAAGAAGAAGAAGAAGAAGAAGAAGAAGAAGAAGAAGAAGAAGAAGAAGAAGAAGAAGAAGAAGAAGAAGAAGAAGAAGAAGAAGAAGAAGAAGAAGAAGAAGAAGAAGAAGAAGAAGAAGAAGAGAAGAAGAAGAAGAAGAAAGAAGAAGAAGAAGAAGAAGAAGAAGAAGAAAGAAGAAGAAGAAGAAGAAGAAGAAGAAGAAGAAGAAGAAGAAGAGAGAAGAAGAAGAAGAAGAAGAAGAAGAAGAAGAAGAAGAAGAAAGAAGAAGAAGAAGAAGAAGAAGAAGAAGAAGAAGAAGAAGAAGAAGAAAGAAGAAGAAGAAGAAGAAGAAGAAGAAGAAGAAGAGAGAAGAAGAAGAAGAAGAAGAAGAAGAAGAAGAAGAAGAAGAAGAAGAAGAAGAAGAAGAAGAAGAAGAAGAAGAAGAAGAAGAAGAAGAAGAAGAAGAAGAAGAAGAAGAAGAAGAAGAAGAAGAAGAAGAAGAAGAAGAAGAAGAAGAAGAAGAGAAGAAGAAGAGAAGAAGAAGAAGAAGAAGAAGAAGAAGAAGAAGAAGAAGAAGAAGAAGAAGAAGAAGAAGAAGAAGAAGAAGAAGAAGAAGAAGAAGAAGAAGAAGAAGAAGAAGAAGAAGAAGAAGAAGAAGAAGAAGAAGAAGAAGAAGAAGAAGAAGAAGGTTTAATTTACATTAAATAAAAAAAATATGTTAATTTACATTAAATCAAAAAAATATGTTGCAGACATAGATGAAGACTAATTGTAGAAGAAGAAGAAGAAGAAGAAGAAAGTTTAATTTACATTAAATAAAAAAAATATGTTAATTTACATTAAATCAAAAAAATATGTTGCAGACATAGATGAAGACTAATTGTAGAAGAAGAAGAAGAAGAAGAAGAAGAAGAAGTTTTTTTTTGTATTGGCTAGTTTGATTTATTGCACAATTCTGTTAGTTTAATACTAACTTGATTGACAGGATGGTATTTTTTATCACGTCTAAAAATATATTTACGAACGTTGTCAATGGAGGTTGAGAAATGCTACGGTCAACCGCTTTATCACTCGCGAATAACCACCCTCGTTATAAGATGAGCCACGTCATCCCCTTTTAAGTCTGTGAACCTGCTAACCAGTTTAGGTGGTTTTGACATTTTAATTTATTTTAATTTTAGTTTATCACAAGCCTCATAGGCTCACACCACTCACAGGCTCCCCTAGTTTTCCTCTATGATTATGATGATGATGATGATGATGATGATTGTTGTTGTTGGCGCTCCAATTGCCACTTTCTAGAAAAATGACCATTATCATCTCTTTTATCATCTAATGGTGAAATTGGCTTCACCTTCTAGGAGATGATGATTGTCTTGAAAACCGAGATTTCACTTGCCGCCAATAACTCAAAGCTTTCTTTAACAACTCTCACAAAGTAAACTATCTCCACAAGACCCAAATCGAATCTTGACCAAAGATATTGTTTTTCCATGGACGAAATAGAAAACGAGAAGCTTTGAGAATAGTGACGGTGCAGAAAAGAAGGAGGTGGATCGGCGGTTTGCACTTTGCAGTTTGATAGAGGAAAAGAGTTGTGAGGCCTTACCAATACTACCGGTAGCCGCTATAGATTTTAAATAAAAAGCCGACGTGGTGACGTGATAGCGAGTGACTAAAAGAGAGTGACTGAGCAATTGTAGCTAGCATTTCTCATGGAGGTTTATTACATGAGACATGGGTTTATCACGTCTGCAAATACATTAATAACACTCCACATATCTTTAGTGGAGGACCATCTTTTCCTAGAGTCGCCACGGCCCCTTCCTCATCCTCTTGTTCTACTCATGCATCAAAATACTACTCTATAGTTCATCGATGGACATGGTTGTCACACTTTTTATGCCTCAATAGAACACACCACATAATCGAATCATGCAGACATGTCTTAATACTTTCAACAATAACAAGTTGTCTCATCTTCTCACCACGAACCTTTTCTGGAATAGCTAGAGTCCTTATAAAATACTAACAAGTTGTCTCATCTTCTCACCACTTTTGAAATAGCTAGGGTCCTTATAAAATAGGAGTGTTAGCAACACTTTCTTTTATACACTCTCCAAGACTCACTCTGATTGATTAGAATTCATGTGAGACCCACCAATTGGACCCATTAATTTTGTAGGACCACATGAACTTTAACTAATCATGAAGTGAGTGTTGAAGAGAGTCTCTAAAAGAGAGTATTATTATGCAATAAATCAAGTTAGTATTAAACTAACATAATTGTACAATACTCGTCCATTGTGTCCTTTCATCCCAAAAAAGATTAACCAATCAAGTTAGTATTAAACTGTCATAATTATTGCACATTTCTGTTAGTTTAATACTCGTCCATTGTGTTCTTTCATCCCAAAAACCTCAAATTGCCTTATGATTGCTAGTAATTATGCCCTTTTCACCTCCATGGATCAATACCTAAAACTAACAAAAAACTTGCAAGATTAACAATCTAATATATATATATATATATATATATATATAAAAAACAAACTTCAAATGTGTAATCAACAAATAATAAGTACATTTAAATAAAAACAATTGCACACCTAACAATTGCTCACCTAACAATTGCTCACATATAAAACAACAAATCAATAGCCGATACATGTACAGCACGCTTTCCTGAAGTGGGAAAGGGAATACAAAGAATACACTAGCTTCTCTAGCAAATTTTGGTTTCTACCTAGTTGGTGTATATAAAATAAGAAAAGAGGATTACAAAGAATATACTAATTTGTTTGTCAAAGCCCCAAAACAAAATAACAAGAAATCAGTACAGAAAAAGGAAAATAGTTAGATAACCACAGTGCTTCTATCCTTGCAGAGCATGTACCATTCTTGTAGCACAGCTGCTTGAAGAGCTTGATGCTCAGCCTCCTCAGCAGTTAATTTCGATAGTGTTGAAGGCCCCTTCTTTTTATCATCTTCATCCCCATTCTTTTCTTTATCTGTGTCCACTTCATCTTCGTCATCAGATTTTGGAGTCTTGGGTCGCGGTTGGGCTGCCTTCAACAAGGCTATCCTTTCCATTGATATTCAAGCCTCTCAGCAGCAGCTGTTTTCACTTCATCCTCAGGCATATATTCCACCCCACCATCAGTAAGGTCATCCATCCACCCCTGAGGATCTGATCCAATCTCCTTAGTAATAGATGCATCAGATGCTCGTACCACAAACTTGCACATCATGGTTGTTGTCTCATCACCCAAATCCACATTTCTACTCACTTCACTAGCACCGAAAATCATCAAGCCCAAGAAGCCACCATGCCATGTTTTAGCAGCATAACACAGCTATTCATTCCAGCATAGGAGGGAGGCAAAGGATTAGTAAATTCATGTGACCGAATGGCCAACAACTCAATGAAATATAATATAAACCCTACTAAGGCCCTTTTTTTATCCTATTTTATGTACGTCAGGTTTCTTAAACTCTAGGGCACATATTTACTATTTCTTTTCAATAAAAGTAGAAACATGCAAGTAAAGCAAACAGGGGACAGAGATTGAATAGTAGTATCACTAAATTAAGGAGGACTAGATGATTCCAGGAATGGTACATAACAAACATTATTTAACTATTCCAAACAAAAAAGCATGAAAATAAAGAGAAGATAAGATAACAAATCCACACCTGAAACCCCACTGCCACTGTGGGATAATATGTGAACAAACTTTGTGGAATGGCTTGGAAGATAAGGATTTCAGTCCACTTAAGAAAGGAGATGCACCATACTGCTGGGCTGCAGTAGCCTTAAAGCCACTTCCTTCATATGTATATGTACCAGTGTATTCTAAAACAGCTGGCAAACTGGGCCACAGTCGGAAAAACTCAACAGGTGATATCTGATGTGGCAAAAGAAGTTCAGTTAATGGAATTTTATAAGGCTGACATCTCAAGATCACAGGTTCACCTAATTCGGGCCTTAAGCTTCTCTTCTGTTTCATGATTTGGGGATCCTCTTCAGCATAGTCACCTTCATAATCTCCCACAGCACCACTACCATAGAATGGGTAATACAACACTTGAACCCAGAGAGCACATCTTTCAAAGTGGGAAACACCAACTGTCACACTGCACAGCACTGGATCCTGAGAAGGTAACAGCATTGACAGGAACAAGGATCAAGAACCGATTGCAAATAGAATAGTAAAGAACTAGTGTCCAAATAGTCAATGCAAATCACTACTACTAGGATCAGTGTTATTGTCTTGTGTACCACTGTATTTAAAATTATCACTTCTTCCTGCCTTTGTTAGATTTCTTCAGACTTGGAATTAGTTAGCTGTAAATTTCCAGTAAAATCCAACTAAATAAAATATATTCTAAAGGTGTCAAAACTCAGAAGTACATTTCTCAAAACAGACTACTGAAATCCTTTTGCAAAAATTTCCATAATTTCAGAGATTAACAACATTGCCACAGACGAGGACGTTGTAAATGAGGGGCAATCTTGGAATATAACAAATGTATATGAGAGGGAAGTGGAAAAGAGTTAAATGGGGAGCCACTGCTGCTGAGAGCAGGAACACACGCATTCCCTCTGGTAACTAACTTCTGCCACGTGGCAGAAGTTGATTGGGGCAGAATATTCAGGAGATTTGGAGAGAGAAGATTGTATATATAAGAGTATTCTGTTACTCACTTTTTTGGCTTGGATTGGCTAGGCAATTGGGTTGGGAACTCAGCATCTCTGCTGAGAGTTCATTTGATATCATTTTATCATCTTTATTCTTTGTAATTCTCCAGAATGAAGGGGAAGGGTATGTTCTATCATACCAAGCAGATAACATGACTAGTGAACAGGAGGTTGAGAGGATCAACTCTCCATTGGAAGAAATTTTGAATGAGTTTGAAGACTTATTCAGAGAACCTGATGACTTACCACTTCAGAGGGATTGTGACCACACTATCACTCTTAGAGAGGGTGCCAGCATTCCTAACCTCTGTAGTTAATAGCAAATAGCGTAGCATAGCGGCCGACCCTAAAGGGCTATTGCGGTGTAGTGGATAGCGCTACGACCGCTACGCCGAAGTCTAGGCAAACAATATACCAGATTTATACCATACACATGTAAAGGCTAAAAAACATAAAAATACTAAAAAATGAACACATATTCATAAATAATCATCAAAGTTATTTACTACTAATACTTAAACATATCATGAACCAAAATAGTAAATAAGTTTTAGCCTCCAAGGTTCAAAGTAACACATCTAAAACATTTAAATAGTATCAATAAGTGTTTCCTCTCATAATGTTCAAGCTCTTCTTCATCACCATGATAAAAGGACTAATAGAGATAAAGCTGTTAAAAAAAGAGTTATTAACAAGTTCTGAAAATACTGAAACAGAGGAAGAAATAAAGATGAGAACCTATTTGTTACCGAGGTTGAGAGGGATCTGGACGCGAAAAAGTAAGGAGAAGATGAACCGAAGAAGGAACTTAGTGAGAGGAAGAGTGAGAAGAAGAGAGAACGTCACTCTGTTCGTAAGCGTAACAGTGTTTTTTTTTTTGACGCGTAACAGTGTTGAAGGATGAAGAAGAAGAATAGTAGGTTAAAATAGATTAACCCACTATTTAAAAGAGAGAAAACCTTTTAAAAAAAGAGTAAACGGTAAAATATTTGAGGGCATTACCGTCTTTTCGACTTTTAAAATAAGGGCAAAATTGAAATGTGCGCTGGAAAACCCTAAAATATCATCTTTGCAATTGGGTCCGATACGACCCGCAATTGACCCCGAACTCACCCGCAACAGCGCCGCAACCTCCGCAACACTGAGCTGCAACGCAACGGTGGTTAGCGTGGCGGCGGACCGGCGCGACGCAACGCACCGGCGCAATCGCGGCCGCCACCGCCGCATTTAACTACAGAGTTCCTAACATCAGGCCATACCGCTATCCATACTATCAGAAAAATGAAATCGAGACATTTGTGAAGAAAATGCTTACCACAGACATAATCAGGCCTAGTAACAGCCCTTACAGCAGCCCTGTGATCTTGGTGAAGAAGAAAGATGGAGGATGGAGGTTTTGTGTGGATTATAGAGCTTTGAATAAGCTAACTATACCAGATAAATTCCCTATTTCCGTGATTGATGAGCTATTACATGAGTTGGGTGGAGCTAAGGTGTTTTCTAAGCTAGATTTGAAGTCAGAGTATCATCAGATACGCATGAACGAGAGTGATGTACCTAAGACAGCTTTTAGGACTCGTGAAGGACACTATGAGTTCTTAGTGATGTCATTTGGTTTGAACAATGCCCCCTCTACATTCCAAGCTCTTATGAATCGGGTATTAAACCCTTACTTGAGAAACTTTGCCTTGGTTTTCTTTGAAGACATCATGGTATATAGTAAAAGCATGGATAGTCATATAGAACATCTGATATATAGTAAAAGCATGGATAGTCATATAGAACATCTGAAAACTGAGTTACAAGCCTTGAGGAAGCATGCCTTAGTAGTTAACAAGAAAAAGTGCTCTTTTGGTAGAGGAAATTGAGTATTTAGGGCATATAATTTCTGATCAAAGGGTGGCTGCAAACCCTGCTAAAGTTAAAACTATGATTGATTGGCCAACTCCTAAGGATGTAAAAGGGTTGAGAAGGTTCCTTGGCCTCACTGGGTATTATAGAAAGTTTGTGGAAGGATATGGGAAGATTGCTTGGCCCCTAACTCAACAATTGAAGAAAGATAGATTCCAATGGGATGAATCAGCTCAAAATGCCTTTGAGCAGTTGAAGATTGCTATGACTTTTGTCCCTGTCTTAGTAATTCCAGACTTTGACAAGACTTTTGTAGTGGAGACTGATGCTTCTGGGTAGTGGCGGATCTTGTAAAAAAAATTGGAGGGGGCCAAAATAGTAACAAATATATAAACCAAAGAGGTGCGGTCATCACAAGAATTGAACTGGGGACCCTAAATACGCCAATAACGCTCTTAACCACTCGGCTACTGATACATTTGTTGCTTAGTGTTCATTTGGTTCTATATATTCTACTTTGAGTATAAAATATATATGTGTATATATCAACTTAATGGGAGCCGGGGGTACCATGACACCCCCTGGCTCCCACTAAGATTCGCCACTGCTTCTGGGAAAGGTTTAGGTGTTGTACTGATGCAAGGGGGACAACCCGTGGCTTAAATGAGCCAAACATTGTCCGATAGAGCTCTGAACAAGTCTGTATATGAGAAAGAATTAATGGCAGTGGTGCTTGCAGTTCAGAAATGGAGACACTGCTTGTTAGGTAGGCATTTTGTGATTCACACAAACCAGAAAAGCTTGAAATTTCTGGCTGATCAGAGATTAATGGGTGAGGAGCAACACAAGAGGATTTCCAAGTTATTGGGGTTTGATTTTGAGATCAAATACAAACCAGGGATTGAGAACAAGGCGGCGGATGCATTATCTAGACAAATGCAATATTCTGCTCTCACCACAGTGAATTTTTGAGTGGGAAGATTTGGAAATCGAAATTGACAGAGATGATAAACTGAAAGGGATAATTCAGGACTTAATGGTGAATGGCATTGAGCATAAGGGGTACAGGATGCACAACGGGAGGCTATACGATGCAGATAGGTTGGTGGTTCCAAAGGTATCTTCAAAGATTGCATTGATCTTGAAAGAGTTCCACGATTCTGCTGTTGGGGTCACTCTGCTTATTTTAGAACTTACAAAAGAATAGCCAGTTTGTTCTTTTGGGAAAGGATGAGGAAAAACATCCAAGAATATGTCCATTAATGTGAAATGTGCTAAAGGAACAAATACCAAGCTCTCAGCCCAGCTGGTTTACTACAACCTCTACCTAGGACTAATGTCAGCATGGACTTCATTGAAGGGCTACCCAAGGCAGGAGGTATGGATACTATACTTGTGGTGGTTGATAGACTCACAAAATATGCGCATTTCATTGCTTTAGCTCACCCTTACAATGCAAAAGATGTTGCTGAATTATTTTTGAAAGTGGTTAGGCTCCATGGATTTCCAGAATCAATTGTGTCTGACAGATAGGAGTATTTATTAGTTCATTTTCGACTGAGTTGTTCAAAATGGCTGGCAATAAATTGAAGTTCAGTTCTGCTTACCACCCTCAGACTGATGGGCAAATTGAGGTGGTTAATAGGTGTTTGGAAACGTATTTGAGGTGCATGACAGGGTCCAAACCCAACCAGTCGCATAAATGGCTGAATTGGGCCGAGTTTTGGTACACAAACTATCATTCAGCCACCAAGATGACCCCTTTCAAGGCATTGTATGGGAGGGATCCACCACCAGTTACTAGAGGTGATGTGCAAGGAACAAATATGGAGGAAGTTTCTGTCATGACTCAGGACAGAAATGAATTGTTGGGCCTGTTGAAGGATCGCTTGGTTCAGGCTCAAAACTGAATGAAGCAACAGGCTGATGAACATAGAAGAGCTGTGAATTACAAGGTGGGGGACAGTGTTTTTTTGAAGATTCAACCCTACAAACTCAAGAAGTTAGCCAAGAGGGTGTACCAAAAGTTGAGTCCTAGATACTATGGACCTTATGAGATTGTAGAGAAGATTGGTGAAGTAGCATACAAGCTGAGGTTGCCTGCTGAAAGTAAAGTGCATCCTGTTTTTCATGTGTCATTATTGAAGCCCACAGTAGCTGCTGATGTGACTGTGCAGCCACTGCCTATGTAACTAAAGATCTAGAGCTACAGAGTCTGCCAGAGGAAGTTCTAGCAATAAGAGGGCAGAGTAAGGAAGACGTGGAAGTCCTTGTGAAGTGGAAGAACCTACCAACTTGTGAGAACTCTTGGGAGTCGTTGACCAAGATGATGGAACATTTCCATAAGCTTCACCTTGAGGATAAGGTGAATTTTGAAGGGGAAGGTGTTGATGAGGACATTGTAAATGAGGGGCAATCTAGGAATATAACAAATGTGTATGAGAGATGGAAGTGGAAAAGAGTTAATTGGGGAGCCACTGTTGCTGATAGCAGCAACACATGCATTCCCTCTGGTAACTAACTTCTGCCACATGGCAGAAGTTGATTGGGGGCAGAATATTCAGGAGATTTGGAGAGAGAAGATTGTATATGTGAGTATATTGTTACTCACGTTTTTTAGGCTTGGATTGGCTAGGCAATTGGGCTGGGAACTCAGCATCTCTGCTGAGAGTTCATTTGATATCATTTTATCATCTTTATTCTTTGTAATTCTCCTATACCAATTCTGAGAGATCCTCAGAATTGTGTTCATAATACAAAGAATTATTTCATCTCTTTTACTCTGTTTTTGGATACCCATCAGCCACCCTTTTCCTTGTCTAGTAGTAGTATTGTGTGCTTTGTAGAAATGCTTGTTTTTTGTTATTTGTACTTCCCAAGGTTTGCCTACATCTTTGCCATGTTTTTTATTCCAAATAGCAATGCCCCAACCCAAAACATACACCCTCATACAAATTAATGTCAATTAAAAAAATGGTGAGCAGCAGGTGACCATTTTTAACTAAGAATTACTTTGTCGTAAACTTCCAGCAAACATAAATGTTCTAGAAATTTTCGAAGTCCATCATGCCTGGTTAGCCTGGAAAAAACATTGGGCCAGAGTCAGACCATGTTTTCATAGGTCCTAAAAATTGGGCAGACTAGAGAATGTCGTTGGTGCAAACCACGTAGGCTGAGGCTAAACTCATTTAAGAGTCAATAGGCCCAGTTAAGCAGGCCTTTCCATTTGACACCTTTGTCTGAATCCAATCTAAGCAATGATATTGCCTATATGTCGACGCATGCAGTACTGCAGACACACCCATCAAAACACTCTACACAAGTAAAACAAAAAAGGCAAAAGAATAGGCAATATGCAAATGCAAAATAGCCATTTCAACAATGGAATATGCACTTTAGAGGAGAAGCAACCTGTGAAACAAGATTGCGCAATTGCCGTACTGCTTGAGAAGAACCATCCATATAATATAATGCACCTGATAATCCCACACGTACATCCACCCGATTTAATTCAAGCTCATTAAATTTAAGACTCAAGCAATTACATTCGTCATGAGGAGAAACAATGTAATAAACATTTGATGAAAATCTCTGAATAAAACAAACAATAGCCTTTGCCTATTTGATTTAAACTTGATGAAATCAAGCAATACTATCAACGCATTGAAATATCTAAGGCATGAATACTTAAAATCAGTAATAGAATTTCTTTATAAAATTATGGTCCACATTTAAGAAGCTATTGAATGCGAGAATACAACAATTAGCAACAATTTTTAAAAACTTGCATTGTCCTTTTGACTGGAATATTATGCACACACTATTGCAACATCCTTACCAATAACTTGGAACATTAGATTTCACATGATAACAAGATTGTATTTTCTTCCAATAAACAATATCAATGTCATAAAGCATGTATCTGAAAACAATATAGATATATATATATATATATATATATATATATATATATATATAATGGTCTGTCCAGTTTTTTAAAGTAAAAAAAATTGATCTGCTATTTTTACATCAAGAGCCTTCTTAACTTTTATATGGAGATAATATGACAACGACAATATAGTATATGTAAAAATCTGGTTTAAATGTTTGAAAATGTCAGAAGCAAAGTAGCAAACCCTAAAATATTGAGAGAAAAAATATCATTGAGGAGGCTTTGACCTTTAAATGGAGAGTTATCCTCCCATCACTTGAGTCTGCCAAATGGTAACCTTCAATATAACAGGGATCACTGCTTCCAGTTAAAGTAATTGCAGTAGGAGGAACCTTGAGTGAAGTAGAATCAACTCCTTTCGTCAGCAAAAGGGTTAATTCGCTGGGGTCTGGTCTCCATAGCTCTAAAATAGCCTTGTGAACCAATCCTTCCAACTTTCTATCCTGAGCAGCAGATGCTTCATAAAACTGAACGGTTAATTTGTGGTGGCTAAAGGGTAATCTCCTCTGGCTGCTGTAACCCCAGGCCACCTGGAAAAATAATAATGATAAGAGACATAATCACAATAAAGTATCATGAATTATTTAAATTTATGGTTTCTGATTTAATACTACCTCCGTGCTTTTGTATAAGCAAAAAGTGATATGTATCTAGTCCATATTTAGACTAGATACATACAACTTTTTGCTTATATTATGTAAACGACGGAGGTAGTATAACAGATATAGATATCATAAGTGCCGATCTGAGCAAGGAACAAATTTGCAATAAGCTTTTCTAAAACCAATACCATTACTGCCTAAAATTTTCCGATCATAATAGACTAGATTTTCAATTTAAGGATCATGTAAAAGGAAAAGGAATGAATGAACTTATAAAACACATGAACTATATAAAGTTCAGTGACAGTTTGAACTTTGAATGCTAGCAGTCACGAATATAAATTTGCACAGTATTCGCACCTACTGTCAGGATGACTTGAAGCATATTTCATTCTTTGCAATATCAAACGGCACTGATGCTTGCTGACAGAATCAGCCAAAGGATTGGTCCTAAACTCTTCAAGCTCTTTAGTAAGTAACTGCCCAGCCCTAGGGTGGCGTGATCCCAACCGTTGAGCAGATATAAGAACTGCCTGTACATCTTGAACTCTATTTGTTGTGTCTGCAGTTGAATCAACATTGAAAAGGACCTTGTGGATATTTGATATAATGACATTAAGAGGGTCATCTGGGTCATCTGCTAGGAGTGGATCCAATCCTTCTATATCTATGTGCTCTGAAATAGCCCATATAAGGCGTGCCACTATTCTTGGTGTATTGACCTGTTAACAAATATTGATATACAAGACTGAAGTTCAGAACACACCTATTTGAGAATTGGAGTAACATTTAAGGGTTTTTATTCTAAAGTTAACCTTCACAACATTTCAATAATTATTATAAATACCAAGGTTCGGATGATATTGAACATACATGCTATTGTCAGAATAAGAAATCTTTAGATGGAAGCAATGCAGAAATTTAGATGTAATAGTTTGTGTACCTCACGTAAGTCCCTGACTAGTTCACGTTGCAAGTTTTGCAATCTAGTCTCATTCAAAATTTGGTCCTGAGAAGCTCCATCTTTGACTCTTTTTACACCGCCCCTAGTATCGTATATGCAGCATAGCCTAACAAGTAACTTCAAGTAGCAGTCAATCGCATACGTCACGCCATCACAATCCCATTTAACGCAAGGCCGGCAAACTTCAACCACTTCCAAAGCAGGTTCAGTCCAGTTTAATGCACCATAACCAGTTCCATATGCCAAAGCTCCAATGACCCTGCTCTCCATGCCCGAGTTTTTTTGTTCAGGCAAAGGCAGAGACAGCTGAAAGCAACTTTCCACTAGTGATGCAACTAACTCCTCCCTAAATATACTTTTACTTGTAATGCTATTAAGATCATCATTCACTCTGGCATCCTCAAATAGGGAAGCAATATCAGTTCCGGCAAGAGGTTTCTGACCTCTTCGGACGCTTTCCTTGGCAAATAGGTCCACGCAAAGAGCTGTTCTACAAATACACGCTAAAGCATGCATGCGGTCTGATTCTGCTCTCAGGTTTCTCACCATCAAAAGTAGTCTCTTGAACAGTGATACCTACAAGTAGCCATTTATAGACAATAGACAATAATAAGTATTGCTACATCAAGCACAAGCCATTTTGTGTAGCCAAACATCTAATGTTGTTTGTATATGCTCCAGTATCACACAAGATACAGAACAAAACATGTTTGAAGCACAAGACTGCACTAACGACAATAAATCAAAGTAATAACAAACAAGTAATATAAAGTTAAGAAACCGGATCAAAAGTCTGCAAATTTGAAGGCTCACTTCACCCATTAGCATGAGGGAATACGAATAAGATTGGTAAAATTCTGATTCCACTCACAATTCAAAGATCAAGATCCAACTTCACAATTTAAGAAATGCATAACCTAATGAAGAAAAGAAATACACTAATCAAGGTTTCAAATCTCACAACCCAGATCAATATTGTGAAAATTGTGGGTAAGTGAGTGATGTGATGAGACCACACTTGTGGTTGCAATTTGGTCAAAGGGACTAAAAAAAACCATGACAATGAGGATTCCAATTTAAAACCTTGAAACCGATATGTAATTCATGGATTTAAAT
Source organism: Oxytropis ochrocephala (assembly GCA_020916435.1). Classification (NCBI taxonomy): domain Eukaryota; kingdom Viridiplantae; phylum Streptophyta; class Magnoliopsida; order Fabales; family Fabaceae; genus Oxytropis; species Oxytropis ochrocephala. The sequence goes on along the minus strand of CM037091.1, from coordinate 70,362,949 downwards.
GAGACTAGGTCTAGGGGCACTACCTGCATGTTAAGATCAAGGAGATGAAGATTGGTAACAACAGCCCTAACAATACTCTCTCTGGCAGAGGAAAATTCCTGCCTATCCCACAATGTGAGAATGGCAATAATGGACTGCGATGCCCATTCCGTCTTCCCTCCAGGCACATCAGCTAGATACAGCATATTAATCCCCACTTCATAAATCAATGCCGGTTCCAACGAAGAAACCAAGAAAGGAGCCAAATGCGTAACCACATCCGAAACACCAACCAACTTCTCCGCATCGGGGTCGACCTCAGTACCACCGGCAGCAGCACTAGAAGACTTTGACAGCTTCCGAATGACCTCGACACTACCTCCGGCGACAGCCTTGACGGAATAAACAACCGGAAACACAGTGGCGCGGAAATTCTCAACAGGAAGAATCAAAGAGCGAGCCATGAGTGCCCTACGCTTCTTCCAAACGAGGTCGACCATAGAGGAAACCCAATTGGAGCGGATAGCAAGGGAGTTTTCACTGTCAACAAGTTTATCCCCGGCAAGCTTACTCATGCGCTTCGTGCTGAATTCCTGAAAGAGACGACCAACGGACTCAAAAGCGACCTTCGAAACGGCGTCAGATCGGTCAAGCATGTTACCGCCAATACGGGTCCACCACGCGGAAACACGGTCAAGGAGATTAACATTGTTTTCACAAAGCGTAACAAGGTCATCGCGAGCGAGAACGCAACCTAGGGTTTCAGTGATAGACAAGCGAAGGTTATCGCTAGGCGAGTCAAAGCAACCAGAGATCTCTTTATTACAATCCGCGATGAGCTTCGCGAGACGATACGAAGGGATCGCGGCGAGAATGTTGACAGCGGCAGCGGTGACGTCAGGATCAGGGAAGTGAAAGTCGTTACGTATGCCGGTACAGACAGTGTCCCAGAGATCAGGAGTTAGGCGCGTGGAGCGAATGAGGTCGAAGGCGAGTTTCTTGCAGACGGCGGAGGCTGGTGCTGCGACGATCTCTTCGACGGCGGATTTGGCAATGACGGCGATGTCGCGTCCGGCGGCTGATTGTTGGAGAGCTTGCAAGAGTGCACCTGATTGACGGAGCGCGTCGTTGGAGCGGAGGTCTGCTTGGATCTGAGCGAAGAGAATGTCCATTTGGATCCAAGTGTGGTTGCGATTTGGAACTATAGCATCAAAAATGTGACGATGAGGGTTAGTTTATGGATTTGAAATTTTTGAAGGGGATGGAATGGGATCATCTAATGAAGTAAGTGCTGGGGGAAGATTGAATGTGTGTTAGATTATTAGAAAGGCATTGGAGTGAGAAATGAACAGGTTGGTGAACTGATCCAGTTGGTAATGGTAGTGGTAGTGGTGTTCAACACAAGTCTAGATGCTCTCAGCAAAAAGGAACATTGCATAGTTAAATTTTTTAATTTGGAACTACTTTTCTCCCTTTTAGGCAGGTTTGGTTTTAATTTTTAATTTTTAATTATGAAAATCAGGGAAGCTGGTGAAATTTGCTAATGTGTAAGAAAAAACAGGGGCATGTGCTGTTACTTTATTTTTTTTACGGGTTTTATTTTTGGTACCCCCTCAACATCAACCACACCCCCATAATATCCCAAATGGATAAAAATACTCTTACTTTTTCCCAAAAATTACATGGTTTGTTAAAAAAAAATTAAAATTTTGGAATTTCGGAATTACCTCTAATTTAGAAAGATTTTCGAATTACTCGAAATAGGTAATTCCTGTTCATTAATGTGAACCTAATTACCTCATTTCGAGTAATTCAAAATTACAATTTTTTTTTTCGAACGAATAATTTCGCTAAAAAATCGGTTTCTGACAACATACTGATCGTAATGAAACCACACCCATTAGAAGCGAAAAAAATCAAGAATCAAGACTCCTTAGATAGACTTCTTACGGGACTACGCCAAAATCCCAAATTCCATCGTTTTATTTTTACGATTTTTTTAATTTTTCATAGTCTCCAAAAAATCTAAAAAAATTTGTATAGCCTTATTTTGGTTTTGTTAGATTTTTAGTGGTGTTTTTATATTTTTTAGAGTAGTTTTGACTATTTTTAGTAGCCTTTTTGTAATAAAAATTAAAACAAATCGTATATATACGCACCGCCTGGCCCCGGATTGGCCCGATGCCTAGATGTCGCCTGCTCACCTACTTCACGCGTGCTTATTTTCACTCATTTTTAGACATTTTGGACCTATAATTGTATTTGTACTCTATTTTATGTTGGTCATTTTATATATTTTGACGTATTATTATTAAATCGTAAATCGTTAGTATCATATTTCCAATAAAACGCGCTTAAATCTTAAGACCAAAATATAAACTTTTAAAAATTAAAAATTAAAAATTTCTAATTACCTTTTTAGAGGTAACTCAGAAATTTTTCATGATTATGAACCTAATTACCTTTTTAGAGGTAATTCAAATTTTAATTTTTTGAACCTAATTACCTTATTTTGAGGTAATTCAAAATTTTAATTTTTTTTTTTAAACACAGGGGTATTATTGGGATTTTTTGAAATATGGGGGTGTGGTTGATGTTGAGGGGGGTACCAAAAATAAAATCCTTTTTTTACAGGGCATGTATTGTAATTGGCTTTGGTTTATGATACTAAGGATATTCTTAGTATTAGTTACTAAATTTTTTGGTGACTATTATATAACAATCCAATTGTTAGTTAACCACAATTTAGTTTTTGTGTGGTGAGTGGACGGGTAAATGAAAACATTTGTTAGTACATGTTTGCCACACTATAACTTTGTGTTTCCAGTCGACCGACCCATGAAGGCCACACCTCGACCCAAGAAGCCGAGGGACTCGTCGGCCACGCAGGACGAGGGACTCCCCGAGACCAGGGAGCCGACGTCATCCCCAGGCTCGGCTATGAGTAGAGAACCGGGGAACAATATTAGGAAAGCCCGAGAATCTCGCCTAGAATCTCGCTGCATTTATGTGTAATACTTATGAGCATTAATAACACCTTGTAATATAAATATAAGCCCGAGAGGCCAATGAAGGGGACTGATGTTATTTTGATTCTTTCTACATCTCACTTCTTACTCCATTCATCGTGTTCTTGCTAAATCCTACTCAAGGAAATAGTTGGGAACATTGGCGCCCACCGTGGGGCCCAGGTAAAACTTTCCTACCCCATTCCAGATCAACGAAGCCTACCTCATCATGGTAGGAAGCAAGCCCTTCGCTCCCAAGCTGAAGAAAGAGAAGCTCGTCTCCACGAGTAGTTGATAGCCCTTCAGAACAACAGGGTCGAGGTCGTCCGAGCACCCCTGAGAGCGTTTCAGCCATTTACTAAAGAGATCGAGATGGTGTCAATCCCCCGGTTTGAGAGCGCAAATCGAGACTTATGACGGGACTGGGGATCCCCAAAGCCATGTGGACGCTTTCCAAACGCAGATGATGATCAGTGGGGGTAACGGCACCATCAGTTGCAAAATGTTTGCGGGCACCTTAACTGACGTCGCCCTCAAGTGGTTCAAAGGAGTGACAGCACGATCCATCACCAGCTTTGACGATCTCGCCAGTCGTTTCGTCCAACAGTTTTCCGCAATAAGAGGAAACTCATATGCCCAGGAGATCTTTTCGACCTCAGGCAGGGACCATCGGAGCCACTGAAGAAATACTTGGAGCGTTTCAACAAGGTAACAGTGCAGGTCGAGGACCCCGACGAGAAGTTCTTTGTCACGGCCTTTATGAAGGGACTCAAGAACGGGACCTTCAGTGAGGCCTTATCCATTACAACTCCAAGAAACATGGATGAAGTTAGGGCCAGGGCAGACAAGCACATCCAGGCGGAAGACACGACAGCCACTAAAGCAGCCCGAGATGCGGGGGGAGCAGGGAAACCCCACTCGCCACCAGAGCGCATCCACAGAGCCGAACCCTCCCATGCCTCGGCCTGCCGATACAGAGGAGGAAGAGCAAGGAACAGAAAGTCTAGGCCGAACTCAGAAGTCTCCTACACTCCCCTCAGGGCCCGACCATCTGCCATTCTCAATGATGGACTAAATGTTGGAACCATCACCAGGACGGCCCCCTTTGTCGGTACCATGGGTAAGTACCCTGAAGCTTATTGCAGGTTTCACAGGACAGAAGGCCACACCACGGACGACTGTTAGACCCTGAAGCAACAGATCGAGCAACTCATCCAGCGTGGATACCTGAAGAAATACGTGCTTTCGGACGATCAAAAGAAGAGAAGAGCAGAAAGCCCCCAAAGAAGGCAACCCCCCAAGAGGGGAGGACCGAGGAAAGACCTGCAGTAGAAGGATGGTCATGAATTTGCAGACCGAGGGATATTCAACACCATATCAGGCGGATTCTCATGAGGGGTTCCCTCATCTTCGGCCAGGAAGAGATACGCTCGAGCAGTCATGATCGTGTCCACGACTGACGTAGAATCCCGGTGCGCGTGTACCCCCAATCGCGTTTGACATCTCGGACTTCACGGTTCAAATTTCACCCGATGATCCGATCGTGATCCATGTTACTACCAGCGGTTACAAGGTGGCCCGGGTACTCGTAGATGGTGGAAGTTCTGCCAACGTAATGTACTGGAAGTGCTTCAAAGACCTCAAGCTACCTGAAGAATTGCTGAAAGATTACCCTGGGACACTTGTCGGTTTCACTGGCGAACAGGTGGAAGTCCGCGGCTACTTGGACTTGAGAACAACTTTTGGTGAAGCAGAATCTGCTAAGACGGTGGTGCTCAGGTATATGTTGTAAATGCAGGATCCTTTTATAACATAATTGTTGGCAAGCCCACTCTCAATGCGTTGATGGCCGCAATCTCGTATCCTCACCTCTGTCTCAAATACCCCTTGCCCAATGGGGGAGTCGGAATCGTGAGGGGCGACCAAGCAATGGCCCGCAGGTGCTATAAAGAAAGTGCCAATGTCAAAGCAGTTCAGAAAGAGAGAAAGGAGAAGAGCTCCCATTGCGGCTTCCTTGACTGACCCCGTGGATGTATGACCCAATGGGAAGAAAAAAAAGACCACGACCGGCAGGTGATTTGAAGGAAGTGGTGATCGGTCCCATGCAGCACCAAAGAACAAAGATCGGCACGAGGTCAAGCGGCCAAGTCGAGGACCGGCTTTGTCAAACTCCCGCCGATAATGTGCACATATTCGCATGGTCCCCAGACATGCCGTATTGACCCAAACTTTGTCATGCACACATATTATCGCTAAATCCTCTGCTCACTTTGTGGTCACGAGAAAAAAAAACAGGACCGTAAAAACGCCGCTATAAAAGAAGAGGCAGACATGCCGCTTCTCGCAGAGTTTATCCGAGAGGTTAAATACCCTACATGGTCGGGCGAACCTCAGACTTGTCAAGAAATCCAACGACAAGTGGAGGATGTGCATCGATTATACCGACTTCAACAAGGTGTGCCCAAAGGATGCCTACCCTCCGCCCAAAAGATTGACGGTCTTGTTGACGGAGCCTCGGGTTTCAAACTACTCAGTTTCATGGATGCGTGCTCCGGCTATAACCAGATCAGGTTGAGCCACATTGATGAAGAAAAAACAGCCTTCATGACAGGACGCTCCAATTATTGCTACCAGGTAATGCCCTCCGGTTTGAAAAAGCGCGCGCACCTACCAATACCGTGATGGATGTAATATTTGAAGGAGAGATCGGACACTCCATTGAGGTTTACGTCGATGACATGGTGGTCAAGTCAACAACAGATCCTGCCCACATTACCAATTTGACTAAGATATTCAAGCTACTGGAAAAGAATGACCTCCGCCTTAATCCAGAAAAGTGCTCGTTCGGGGTTCAAGCGGGAGAGTTCTTAGGACACATCTTGTCCAACCGAGGCATCGAGGCCAACCCCTCCTAGTGTCAAGCGATCATCAATGCCCGAAGCCCATCCACCGCCAAAGAAGTACAGATTCTAGCAGGACAGATTGGTGCACTCTCTCGTTCTTGGGACGATCGGCAGACAAGGTAAAGCCATTGTTCCAGTTGCTCAGAAAGAACGCGAGTTTCAGTTGGTCAGAAGAGTGCGAGCAAGCGCTTCAGCAGCTCCGACAATATCTAGCGACACCCCCTATCCTCACTGCACCCAAACAAGGTATACCCCTATTATTATACTTGGCAATTTCAAAAGATGCTTATAGTGCAGTCTTGGTGCAGGAGCAGGAAGGACATCAGCTTCCGATATATTACACTAGCAGAATGTGATGAGGGGCAGAACTGAGGTACCAGAAATTGAGAAGGCAGCCTACGCATCATTTCTTCCGTTTTTTGATTTATTTATTTTTTGTAATAGCAATCTTATCTAATCCGTGCTTGATCCTTTTTTCTCTTCTTCTCTTTTTTTTTCTTTTTGTGATATGTTTTAATTGGAGGAAAATGATGGATACTATTGTCTAATATTGGATCTAGGTTCGTGGGTGTTGGTTGGTTCGTTCTTTCTTTATTTCTCTCTTTCTTTCTTCCTTTCTTTCATCTCTTCATGATTTCTACCCTCAAACTTTCTCCAACTTCACGTCCATGATGAATCGAATTTTGATTTAGATTTTTTCACCGTCCCCAATTTGCGATCTCACTATATTAAATGCTCTTTGTAAATGTGTATTGTGTAAATTCATGAAATTTAGCATCTTTTTACTTGAAAAATCATCTAGGTGTTATGGATTGATTTAGAATATTTGAATCGCGTTGCATTGGAAATTCATCTATTGTTGCTGAAGTCACCAGTGTCACAAGGAAGGGGGGTTGGAATTGTGACCCTTTTAAATTTTCCTGAAATAAAGAACTTTGATTCACAAGTGTACTTGAGAATCGGGAGAGTGAAGTGTTATGTGTTATACGTAAACAATCCTCTTAATGAATTAGATGAGTCAAGAAGGGTGATTGAATTGTTTTTCACGCTTATGTAGAACTCCAGAAGGAACATTCAAAACTTCTTCACTCTTCTCACAGCTTGCTTCCCAATTGTTTTAAGTAGTAGTCTTCTCATGAAAGATATATTAAGTTTGTAAACCACTTGTTAAGAGTTTCAAAACATTTTATAGTCTTTGAAAAGTTCTCGAGAAGGGTTGAAAAACTCTTGTTCTAGTTGTAAATGAGAGAAGGGTCGAATTAACTCTTCCTGTGTTTTCAAAAATCTCTCCTCAAGAGGAGTTTTTCTCAAACTGTAAACTAAGTACTTAAAGCAAGAAATAACACATGGATTTATAGTGGTTCACCCAACAATAACATGGGCTACTCCACTCCTCACACCCAAAGAGATTTTCCACTATTTTCCAAATAGTTTACACCCTTTCACACTTCACACAAGTTGAAAGCTCTTGGTAGTTTTCTTCTCACAACTCTAACTATCAGATACTCCACTAATAGACTTCTCCAAAGCTATTAGAATTTTTTTAACACAAAAGCACTCACTTCTCAAGTCCTATAGCAACACATGCTACTTGAGAAGGTTCCCTATTCAAGGTTCTTTGAATACAAGGGTTTTGGGATTACTTAGAGCTTGGTTGACATATATAGGATATACATGAATGATTTACAACACAAGACTTAATACATACTCGTGAGAAAGATGAACCCTTCGGTTTAAAAGTAGCCGAGTATGGAAGAGAGAAAACTTGAATGTGTGAGAAGGTTGATAGCTCAAAGTTTAATTCACTCTTAAAGATCAATGAAGACCAGAGCTGTTGTTATATAGAGTTGTTGTAGCACTTTAACTCATGGTCCAAGAAATAGAGTCGTTGCATCAACAGCTAGCCGTTTGGAGCCGTTGCAAGACGCGCTGAATCAATCACTTTCGTGTTCTCGCTTCTGCAGAAACTGGTTGTTCACAGCTGTTATCACCCTTCTCATGGTGACCCTTCTCATGACTTGTTAAGTTGAAGATGATGCTTCTCAAGATGAATCTTCTCATGTTGATGCAAAGATTTTTAAGGATGATGACTCTTCTTGTCATGACCCATCCATGACTCTTCTTAACATGATTCATATGATCATGACCCTTCTTGAGATCATGACTCTTCTTAGTTTGATATTGCATTTCATCTTCTTCAATTTTCTTTGTCATGACTCTTCTCATGCTTGATCTTCTTAGATGTTCTTCTCATATTGCCATTTCACTTGATGAATCTTCTCAAGAAGAATTCTTCCAAGATTTCCAAATGGTTCTTGACTTTAATCTTTTATGCTTAAGAAAGTTTCCTTTCTAGTAGTAGTGGAGGCAATGTTTCTCTTCTGTTTTCTCTTAGAATTGATGCTTCTCATAAGCAAGTATCTTGTTGAGAATGATTTGAAGTCCTGTTCTTTATGAAACACTCAACAAGAACATTAGTAATACATATGATCAGAAACCTTAAGCTTCTCATCCTTGAGGTTTATTGAACATCAAAACTTTATTAGGGATTTTGCCTCAACAATCTCCCCCTTTTTGATGTTTGACAAATTCAACTGAGATGGATTAAGTTTTCTGATTTTGTTTGAAAATTTCTTAAGGCATTTTTCTTTTTACTCCCCCTGAATTTATGCTTGTTAGTTTGATGTTTCAAATTATGTCCAATATATGCATAATTCAGAATATAACTGCCATACCCCAATTTTGTCCGGCTTAGGTCAAAACCCTAATTTTCCCCAAAAATAAATAAATAGAAGAGAAAAGAGCATCATGCATTGCATTTAGGGCTCTAAAAGTCATTTCAAAGCTTCTAAAATCATTTTTGGAGTTGGAATGCACTTTTGGACAAACTAGGGTTTTTCAGTACAAAAGGGTATTTTAGTCATTTCGCAAATAAGGGACAATTTCTCAGGACAAGCCATTTAACATGCATTTCAAGGTAGTAGAGGTCATTCCTAGGGTGAAAAGTCATTTTAGAAGTAAAAATGTGATTTGGGCAAAGAACTAGGGTTTTTAGGGTGAAAGGGCATTTTGGTCATTTCACAATAAAAACGGTTTTTCGTCCCAAATCACTGAGCAATCATCAATGAATTATTTGAGGAAGATTTGTGCTTAATTATCTTATTTTATGCGCATGAATGTTAATTATTTGCATAAAAACTCAAATTTAAAGGAAAGGGTAAAATGGGAATTTCCCTCAAGGTGAGGTATCAAATCAATTTTGGGAATGGTGATATCATGGAATTTTAGGCCCAATGATTGATTCCTAGGATGAAGCCCAAAATGGTAAGATTTTCATGGGAATAATCTAGAAAAGAATAATCAAGAAAAGGAAATGATAATTACAAAGGTAGTGGGGGACAAATAGTACAATGACAACTTGCAAAATGCCAACCCACTCATGGCTGCGAATTTCAGCCCTATTTTTACCTCATTTTGTGATTCTTCATGCCCTTGATCCATGAGAGTTGTATTCCTAGCCATTGATTAAAATTCTAGATCAAATCCTAGGCTACAACTTTGTGTACAAAGTCCTAATTGCCCTTAACAATTTTTGTGCAACAAAAACTATTAATTTTTGTGTATGACCAGCCATTCCCCACTCACTTGTGTTTCCTCATTGCCCCTAATCCATGTGCATTGCAATCCTAGCCCTTGATTTAAATTCTATCTCAAATCTCAATGGTTTGCAAAAGCACAATGTCCTATATACCCTTAATTTTGCATCTCATATAAAACCCAAAATAAGAGACCATTAGAGAGGACTCTCATTTTTTACCCTAGCACACAATACTCTCCTTTCCTCTCCCTTGTTTAGCCGTGGTCTCTCCTCCCTTTCTCCACACAAATTCTTCAAAATCAACCATCAAAACTTCAATATTCTTGATTCCTACACTAGGTCCACTTCTAATCTTGCATTATCATCAAACTTTCAACAATAATTATTCAAGATCAAGAGCTTTTCGTGGGATTCAAGAAGAGGTTCAAGTGTTATTGGTTTTTATTTGATCTTCTTCTTCATTTCTTTCGAAAGTTCTTAAGGTAAGCCTTAGATCTTTGTTTTTTCCACTTTTACCATGTAAATTTCTCTTCTACTCCCATCTTCTTCTTGATTGCTTGTTGTTGTTTGCTTTGAGGATCCATTTCAAACACTATGACAAGGACATTGGGAGCCTTGGGTGTTTGAGATGGGTCCTTGGCCTTGAAGGAGTTTGTTTTTGTGCATGAATAATTTCCCTTGAATTTCCACACATTTTTCACTAAATTTCATGAAATAAAACCTCATTTTCCTTCAAAAATGCTTCGGCCATATAGTGTTTTTGGTTGTTCATGCATTTCTTTGACCATTTCTTGTGTTCAAGTTGAATAAAAAGGTGGACCTAGCCAACTATGCTCTCGGGTTCATGAGTAGAAATTAGGGTTTCTATTGTTCTTGCATTTCCTTTGATTTTGAGTTGAAATAAATGATGAAATGACAATTGTTTGAGCATCAAATGTATGAGTAGATCCTAGGGTTTATGTTCATATGCTCATTGATATGATTTGGTTGCAAGAACATGATGAAATTTGTGCTTGTTTTTGCCTTGCTATGCATTCGGCCAAGGGCCTCAATTTTTACCATTTTATTGCTCATAAATTGTTGATTTGATCTTGTGTTTGTAAATACAAGTTGTGTAATTGTGTTTTCACTTTTCACTTTTAACCACTCACTTACTTTTTACTTTACCATTCATTAATTATTTACTAAAAAAAACATAAAAAACACTTTTGCTTTTATTTACCTTTTACTCAAACATTTTTACCATATTCTTACTCTAACCTTTTACCACCTCATCAAACATTTTACCCCATCTCATTTAATTTTTACCACTTTGCATACTCTTTTGCTTTTACCACTTCATTAAACATTTTATCTCATCTCATTTAACTTTTACACTTTGCATTTCATTTATTTGTATCACTTGTATGACACATTCTTATGTTTGCACAATAACTATGCTCATGCTTTCATTAATTCCATGTTTAGCATTCATTCACGTGTTCATGCATACTCAAATGTTCATACCTTGCACAATAACTATGCTCATTCATTCATATCCTTGTATGCTCATGCATTTGCATATTTGCCTAATCATGCACACCATTGCTTGCATGTTCATTCATCTAACTAAGAATATTCTATGCCTATAATTAATTGTATCTCTCTTGTTCATGATGCCATTTAAATGTCTTGACTTAATTGTGTGCAATTCCTCCCCCCATGCATGTACTCTTATATGAAGACGTAAGCCTACTACTTGTGTAGCATAGAGTCATTAAGATAAATGCACCTCTCTCACACTCACACACACAATTACTTTTGAGAACTCTACTTTGCATCTTTGACAATTAAACTCTTGATTCATATTGACATGTTTAGTCTTAACTAATAATTGACATGTTCATGGTAAATTGAATTGACAAATGTGTTTGAATGGTTGTGGACTTGGAATTGATTGAAATGTCCTACTCTTTTCCCAAAATCTCACCAAATTAACTTCTTTTCCTTTCACAAGTAAATAAAGTAAAAAAAACCCTTTTTCCTAAAAAAATCTCATAAGGAGTCAAGTCGGACGTACGGCCGATGTTGACTAGCGTCCTAAGATCGGAGTTGTACAACTCAAACATCTTGGGATACTTATGAGAAATAAAACAAGCAACTAACAACTTAAACCCTATTTCAAAAATGAGTAAGGAATCAAGTCGGATGTACATCCGGGTTGGTTAGCGTCTTAGGGTTAGCGAGTTGTACAGTTCGTGCGAGCCTGAGATACTTGCTCAAATAAAAGCAATCAACCTCACAACAATTTTTTCAAGTAATTCAAATCACTTTTCGATAAGTAGGGGGCACGTCGCCTGTACGGGTGGGGATGTCTATGTTTTAGGGTTAGTGGACTGCATGCCTTCGCACTCCGAGAACCCCTACAATAAAAAAAAACACCAACACACCAAAACTTCTCGACTCAGGAGAACTATGTAAGCTTTGAATTCTCCATCGCACCGGGAGATACGTAGGAGTGGGCCACGTCCCGTCAAGCGCGCTTTTCAAAAATTCTAATAAGAATCTTTCTTTTCTCCGCTTACAAAACATTTTTCTCAAATAAAAAGAATACGAAAAGAAGTAGAACAATTGTTTCAAATCAAACCTTGTCAAAACCACACATCAAATTAATGGTTCCTTTTCGGTAGAAAGGAGGTGTGGGTGCTAATACCTTCCCCATACTTAACCGAATTTCCGAACCTACATCTCCTGTTTTGAAAAGACCACCTGCCTTGTATAAACAGACGTTTTTTCAATGTTTTCGTCTTAAAATTAAAATATTGGTGGCGGCTTCAAATTTTTTTTTCACGTTGTACATTGAGAATCCCAAACCGGATTTTTCGGGGTGCAACAATAACACACAAGAAAACATAATCAAGAACATTCATTTCAATTCATCAAAAAAATCATTAGCATGATTACATTTCAGGTATGTTCTTGTAGCCTAGAAATCAAACAAAGAGAAGTCTACTTCTCATAAAGTGCCTGATGCACATATATTAGCTACTTCAAAGCATAACAAAATATCCTAAGACCGTAAACTTAATCTAGACTCATCTCCCGCTTTTGTCACACATCAGAAAGGTTGAGGAAGAAAGAGGAAAAGATTAAGATAGCTACTTAGATGGGGAAGACCCATCCGAGGAGGAGGAAGTAGAGTCCAGAAACATCGAGAATTGCTCTAAGGGACCTAGGTTTGGAGATTGATTGGTAACCCATTCTTTGCAAAAAACCCAATTTCTATAGCTCTCATCCCTAGCACTTGAGCCCTTTGCCTTGTTGAATGATTGCTTGTCCTCAAGCACATTCTTCAATAACTCCTTCATTCTCTTCATCATTTTCTCCATCTTAGACATCCTCTTTCCAAGAGGCGTAAGAGTTGGGTGTTTCAAAGAGATGCTTTGACAATGTCGATGCGATTACCACTTCTCGGAGATGTTTTCTCCTTGGCGAGCCGTAGGGTCCCCTAAAGCAACAAAAAGTTGAATCAAGAGATCCAAACTGTGATGGCATATCAGATGGCATGGTATGAGGGATGGAAGGAGGATACATTGGTTGAGGTGAGTCAGTTTGAGGAGTTTGGTTGAGGTTGAGAAACTGGTTTAGGTTTGAGGAGGTGATAGTGTTTGTGGTTTTGAGTGGAGAAAGGTTGGTTCCAATGTCAATGGCGGCTAGAAGGATTCAAGGTTGTGTGAAGTAATTCGAGGTGGTGGTAATGGGAGAAGGTTCACTGGTGGGGCAATTTGTGTAGGGTGAAGAATGGATTGGGTTTTTGGTAGGTGAAGTGAGGGTGAGAAGGGTGGTAAGGTAGACATTTGTTCTGGAAACATGGAGGGTAATGGTGATTGGTTTGAAGAATGAGAGAATTTTATGATAAACTCCCCCTGAGGTGATGAAGGGTTTGGCCGTGTAAGGGTAATGCCATCATTTTGCTCTTGGGAGGACACTGTATGTCCACTCTTGTTATCATCAGCATCATTTCCTAGCTCATTTCCTTCTTGAGCAGCACTCTTCTCAGACTCTTCTGAACTACCACTCTTATTAGATTTTTCTAACGTGTCACTCTTCTCGACACTTCGAGCAAGCTCAAGACAAATTGCTACCACTGAGCAAGCTCATCTAGTGGAGAATCTTCATTTTCCTCTAACACCACTATTTTCTCCCCAGAAGACTCTACATTCATAATCTTTGTTTCTTCAGCAACCTTCTCAGCACCAATATCCTTCATTGGTGTGTCTAGTTCCTTCTCAGTAGCAACTTTGTTGAACAGTTCAAACAAAGTGCTTGTTGCTTCTTGTTGTCAAACTTTGAAGACACCTCTAGACTTGCTTCTAGTGTATACCTTAGACAAAGGAGTCTTGCTGCCCTTGGAGATAGAGTGTGCAGAAACACTCTTCTCATCTGTGACTGTCCTTTCAGAGTCTTTTGTGCCTTGTGCACTCTTCTCAGGCCTATTTGAGGAATCTTTCTCACTAGGTTGAACTTCTATCTCTTTTTCCTTACCCTTCTTAGGTTTTGTAACCTTCTCAGAGGCCTTAGCAAAGATCATTTCTCTTCTTTGATCTCTTTTCTCTTTTAAGAGCTTCATGCTATAGTTTCATCAGCATCATCTTTAGCAATCTTCTCGCTTCTTAGACTTTCCTTCATTCTCTCTCATCCTTGGAGCATCACCTAACTTCATGAGCTTGAGGTTTTGGAGGTAAATGGCTTAGGCTCACGAATTCCTTCTTTCTCGGAAAGGTAAAGAGATGATGGTTGAACACAAAGGGTTAGGATTTTTCCATATGGAAGGGAGTTTTGGATTTTATCACTCTAATAATAGCATTGATCATGTGGTGAATCATGAGGTAAGGAAGGCTCACAAGTTTCTTCTCCATGAGGTGATATAGGATGATACAATCACCAGTAGTAACCTTCTCAAAGGATCCTCGCTCTAGGTAAGAGAGTATGACTACTAATGTGATGAAACAAACCTTACTATAGGTTTAAGGTTTGGAGCAGAAATGTCAAGAGAATGGTCCTTAAGGAGGATGGTTTTAAGTTCCTGAGCAGAAATGCCTAGTGCATTGTACCAATTCTCTTCAAAGATTTGAATGCCCTCACTGGGGATACCTAAGGTACGACCAAGGGTGTAAGGAGATATGGTAAATTCTCTGCCATCAATCCAAGAAGTGATTTGGAGAGGCTCTAGAGAATATTGTGCATTTGCATAAAAATCTCTTACCTTTTCTCCGAAAACAGGGGTTTTGGTTGATGAAATGTTCCCATTTCTGAAGCTCGATAAGGAGTGATGATCCATCCATTCTTCTCAATTTCCTCGATCGAGTAATCGCAAGCAGAGACTATTGCCTTCTTGTTCCATAAATTCATGTCAGGCTTCTTCCTTTTTGTCCCTTGAGAAGCCTTTCCTTTGTATCATCTTTCTTCTCAGCCTTTGGTTTCTTCTTTACACTCTTCTGACTTGCTATCTTTGCCTTTCCCTTACTAGATTCCTTCTTAGATGAGCGTTGAGGTTGTTCTACAACCTTCTCAGAAGCAACATGTTGCTCTGTCATTTGAGGGGAAACTTTCTCATCTTTCTCCAAGTCTATTGGAGCATTAGGATCGGTTCCAGAAGTGTTCTTATCAGCAGACTACAAAATGATACGTGAAGATCTTCTTTTTTCTGGTGCATGCTTCATCTTTCCAGGCCGTGATTTGAGAGGTTTTGCGTCGCAAATGGGTTGAGGAGGACCAAGAAGAACAAAGTTTGGGATTCTATGGATAGATTCGTATGAAGAATCAGAGTAGGTTGAAGTGGGTAGTGGGTTTTTTGTGCAAGTCATTCGAAGAAGAAGAGAGAGGAGGAGTGTTTAGATTTAATGGTTGAGTGCGTGAATGAGGAGAGAAAGGAGATGTTTTTATTAACTTTCAAATGGTTAATGGCCAACGGTTACAACATCATTTGACTGATGTGAAACCTTAACTTGATGAAATGACAAGTTACTACTAAGGGAGGAGCCGTTAAACGGCTAGTAACCTATTTTTGGTTTTTTCTTAATTAAACTATTTTAAGGCAAAAACATAAAAGAAAACACACCACTTTAAGACAATAAATCTATTTAGAACAAAACACTAAACAAACATATAAAACAACATAAAAATAAGCAAACAAAAATCTTTTTGGATTTTTTCATTTTTACTGTCATATTGAAACTAATGACCCTTCTCAGAAGTGAGAAGGTTGGGAAATGACCCTTCTCAAGCTTGAGAAGGTTGATGGTCATAACCCTTCTCATTTGAGAGGTTTTCAATGATATGCAACATGCTTTTAATATAGGGTTAAATATCATTTACCCCCCTGCAAATATCACCATAATCCATTTACCCCCAGAAAATAAAAAGTTTTAAGATGCCCCTTGCAAATATAAATTGTTTACTGCTTACCCTCCTACAGGGGGGTAACCGTAAATGATTTATATTTTGCAAGGGGGTAACCGTAAACTGTTTATACCCATTATACACTTAACACTGTCAATATAATCTAACAACAGGGGGGTAACCGTAAATAGTTTATATTTGCAAGGGGCATTTTAAAACTTTTTATTTTACAAGGGGGTAAATGGATTATGGTGATATTTGCAGGGGGTAAATGATATTTAAGCCTTTAATATAACTAAAATTCTCTTCTAGAAGAGCTTTAGTGAAAATGTCAGCTAGTTGATGTTTAGTGTCAACAAAAACAAGTTCTATATCTTTCTTTCGCACATGATCTCTAATGAAGTGATGTTTAATGTCAATGTGCTTAGACCTTGAGTGTTGGATAGGATTTTTAGACAAGTTTATAGCACTAGTATTATCACAGAAGATAGGAATACCTCGATAGCTTAGAGAGTAGTCTTCAAGTTGATTTTTATCCATAGTATTTGAGAGCAACATCCCGCTGCAGAGACATATTCTCGCTACGTGGTTTGACAAGGCAATTGTGTTATGCTTTCTCGCATGACCATGAGATAAGTGATTCTCCAAGAAGTTGGCATGAACCATTGGTGCTTTTTCTTTCCACTTTGTCTCCAGCATAGGTAGCATCACAGTACCCAATTAAGTCAAAATGGGTTCTTTTCTTGTACCACAAGCCTGTGTTTGGTGTTCCAACAAGGTATCTAAATATTCTCTTTACAGCACATAGATGAGATTCCTTGGGAGCAGATTGAAATCTTGCACCCAACCCAACTGAGAAAACTATATCTGGTCTACTTGCAGTGAGATATAATAGAGAACCTATCATACCTCTATAGCCCTTCTCAGACACAGATTTACCTTTTTCATCCTTCTCAATATTTGCAGAAAGGTGCATAGGGGTTGCCATAGCTTTTGCATCACTCATTTTGTACTTCTTAAGCAGATCTTTGATATATTTTTCTTGAGAAATAAAGATCACATTCTTAAGTTGTTTTATTTGCAAACCAATAAAATATTTTAGTTCACCCATGAGGCTCATCTCAAAGTCACTCATCATGAGCTTTCCAAATTCATTACATAGCTTTTCATTTGTAGCTCCAAAGATGATGTCATCAACTTATATTTGTACAATAAGTAATTCATCTTTCGTAGATTTTCTAAAAAGTGTGATATCAATTTTTCCTCTCGAGAAGCCATTTTTAAGAAGAAAGGTACTTAGTCTTTCATACCAAGCTCTAGGAGCTTGCTTAAGACCATACAATTGCCTTAGTTAATTTGAAAACATGATTTGGATGCTTCTCATTAACAAAACCAGAGGTTGATGCACATAAACTTCCTCATTTAGAAAACCATTTAGAAAAGCACTTTTCACATTCATTTGAAAAAGTTTGAAATCTTTGTGAGCAGCATAAGCAAGAAGAATTCTAATAGCTTCTAATCTAGCAACAGGAGCAAAGGTTTCATCATAATCAATACCTTCCTGTTGATTGTAACCTTGAGCCACTAACCTTGCTTTATTTCTAATCACCTTACCATTTTCATCCATTTTGTTTCTGAACACCCACTTAGTACCAATAACAGATTGATGTGAGGGAGAAGGCACTAAGTTCCATACCTCATTCTTCTCAAATTGAGCAAGCTCTTCTTGCATTGCTTCAATCCAAGATTCATCAACAATTGCTTCATTTATGTTCTTAGGTTCTATTTGAGATAGAAGAGCACTTTGAGATGTTTCTTTTCTAAAGGAGCTTCTTGTTCTTACTAGTTCAGATGTTTCTCCAATTATTTGATCTTGAGAATGATGAGTGTAACGCCACAAAGATAGTTCAATTATTTATTTAATTGGGTTATTTTAGGCTTACACCATTTTAATTAAGTCAAATAATTAATTTAGAAGTTTCATTTCATTTAGGAGGTGTTTGAGTAATGGAGGAGGTGTGATTAGAGGCCCATGACCCATTAAGAGGCCCATATCCATGATATAAGGAAGGTGTCGAAGGGGAGAAGTTCATTTCAACCAAAATCAAAGACAAGTCAAAGAGTAAAGTAAGAGAGAGAGAGAGAGAGAGGTGCGAAAGCTTTAAGAGAGAAGAAGAGGAGATCTTGTCGTGGAGAGCTCAAGTTCAAGGAGGAGGAGCTTGTTTGTTGGTGGATCGTGAAGTCTTGGTGGAGAGAGTACTTATTCTTCAATCTATTGAGGTAAGGGGGCTCTTTCATCTATAATAGAGTATATGATGAGTGTTATGTGTGGGTTAGATTCTAGAATGATTTTTGAGTTGTTTGTGTTGCTTGTGGTGTGATTGATGTTGTGTTTGCTTCACTTTGGTGAAATTGTGAAGTGTATATGTGTTGTTGATGAGTTGGTCATATGAGAGACCTAGGAGAGAAATGGGAGTTGAGGAACCCTCAGTCCCAGGGAGTTATTGTTGTTGTTGGCACCTTCGTTGAGTACTTTGATGTGTGTTGAACAAATTTCAAGTGAATAGGTGTTGTAGTATTTGTGGTTTAAGTTTGATAATAGTATGAGAATTAAAGAAACGAGGGAAGATGAAGGTTAGGTGCCTAGGGCGACATATGAGCCGAGGTGTAGTTGCTCTAGTCAGTAGATGCGTTGAAGTATACGGAGTCGACGTATAAGTGTGTGACGGCGTATGTGACGAAGTGTTGGTGACGGCGTAGGGTGTGGGAGTCGAAGTGTAGGTGTCGACTTGTAGTTGCTTGAGGTGTAGCGCATGTATACCGGGCGTGTAGATGCCGGCGTGTAGTGTGTATATATATATATATACCTAAGTATAGTTGCTGAAGTGTAGTTGTCGAGGTATAGTGTATATCTACCGAGGTGTGGGTGTATCGAAGTGTAGATGTACCTAGGTGTAGTGTATGTATGTCGGGTTAGTGTTGTCGAGGTGTAGGTGTGTTGAACCGTAGGTGTATCGGGCGTAGTGTACCGAGATGCGCAGTAGTGTCTACCGGGCGTAGTGAACCGAGGTGCAGTGTAGTGTACCGAGATGCAGTGTAGTGTGCCGAGGTGCAGTGTGAGTGTGACGAGGTGCTGTTTTGACGCCAGGTAGCGTAGGTTGCTTGCCAGCGCAACCGTGAGTGTTGTTTGGTGCCGAGGACGGCTAAAGTTACTGAATGGTGAAGTCAGTTTAGTCCTTATGTGACGGTGTGGTCCTTGTAGTGACAGTTTAGTCCACTACTTTTGGTGTCAAGGTGTCTGGTGAGTTGGACGTCAGCCATAGGGCTGTTGACCGATGTAGAGATGTTAACCATAGCGCTATTGATGATGTCTTGGTGATGCTACCCTTAGAGCTATAATTGGAGGTGTGTTAATTGGTGATGTCCCTAATGGGAAATTAATTATTGGTGATGGGTCTATGACCTCTTTTTGGTGATGATGAGTTAATTAATAGCAATGGTGAGTCTATTAATTATTGGTGAGTATGCATTATTTCTCATTATGGTGAATATGGTGTGTTATGGTGCATTGTTCATAGCGTCACATAAACCATGTGCATTTATTGGTGAGTAGGCTTCGGCCTTATTGGTGAGTGCCCTCAAGGCTTATTTTGGTGATGGATCCACATGCATATGCCCGTGGAGTTGGGTTGCATTCATGCATTTACTCATGCGCTTGGTGACGTTCTTGTTGATTAAGAATTGAGGTGTTATAACTTGATGATGTGTGTTTGTTTATTGAGCTGAGGTGTTTCCAGTTGTCTTATCTAACATGATGTTTATCATACATCCTGTTATATGTGTTAGAGACTCACCCTTCTGCTTTTCTGTTGCTTCTTATGTCGGCAACGTGCATGTGTTCCCGAGTGAAGGTTCTACCTTCTTCTAGTCGGTTGTGGCGTCTTGCTCGATATGTGTAGCAATCAAATGAGTAGTCTATTAGTCGTTTTAGTTAAGTTGTTGAACTGTAAATTAGTGATGTATATGAATCATGTTTTATTCTGTTGCGTGGTGATTTATGGGGGCTGTTGTGTCCCTAAGCCGATGTGGTTGGGACTTCGTCCCTTGACTATAGTGCTATGTATCATACTGTTGTTTGTGTATTGCGCCATATGATGTTTTGTTGGTTTTTCTTGAAGTAAATGTAGCACTCTCTTGTGAGTGATTTTCGAAAACTCTGATTTTTATAATTAGATGGTAGTTAATTAGAAGGGGGTGTTACATTAGTGGTATCAGAGCAAAAGTCCGGTTTGTCCGACCAAGTTGCTGAGTCTTGAGTTTCCTAATCCTCGAGTCTTGTGCTCGTTCTAAATCGATCTTGTTTAAATGATCAGTGTGATGGCTGAAAGGGCCGGAAGGGATGACGCTGCTCTTGCTGCTGCGTTGGAGGCGATGGCAAATGCTGTGGGAAATCAGCAAGCTGCCGAGGATGCTGGAGCTCGTAGATTAGCTACTTTTCAGAGGGAGAACCCTCCTACTTTCAAGGGGAGGTATGACCCCGATGGGGCTCTTGCATGGTTGAAGGAGATTGAGAGGATTTTTCGTGTTATGGACTGTACGACTGCTCAGAAGGTGAGGTGTGGTACTCACATGTTGGCCGAGGAAGCCGACGATTGGTGGCTTGAGGTTCTTCAGAGGTTGGAGACTGCTGGTGACGGGATCACGTGGGATATCTTCAAGAGAGAATTTATGAGGAAGTACTACCCTGAAGAGATGGAATTTTTAGAATTGAAGCAGGGGAACAAGCTCGGTGGCCGAGTATGCGCGTAAGTTTGTAGAGTTGGTGAAGTTCTACCTCTCTACAATGGAGAAATCGCGAGTTCTCTAAATGTATCAAGTTTGAAAATGGTCTGAGGCCGGACATCAAGAAGACAATTGGTTACCAAAAGATTCGGGTGTTTGCTGATTTGGTTGATAGCTGTAGGATTTTTGAAGAGGATAGCAATGCTGCCTATAAGATTGTGAAAGAGAAGCGGAGTTCTCAGTATCGTGGGAAGCCCTATGATGTTTCGGTGGTAAGGAAAGTGGAAAGTCGGTTCAGCGGAAGCCGAGTGGGGAGATGCCCTCGCGAACATTATGTGCTACAAGTGTGGTAAGCCTTGGCCATAAGAGTTTTGATTGCCCTGCTAACAAGTGTTTCAAATGTGGCAAAGAAGGTCATATAGTCGCTAATTGTGAGAAGAAGGATGTTGTTTGCTACAACTGTGGAGAAGTGGGTCATATTAGCACCAAGTGTACTAAGACGAAGAAAGAGAAGAGTGGTGGAAAGGTGTTTGCTCTCGCTGGATCCGAGGTGGTTAATGAGATCAGAGGTACGTGCTTTATTAATGGTATTCCTTTGATTGCTATTGTTGATACCGGTGCCACGCATTCATTCATTGCTGTTGTATGTGTTAAGAAATTGGCTCTAGCCTTGTCTTCTTTGATGAGGGAGATGGTTATCGATACTCCAGCTAAGGGTTCAGTGACTACCTCTCTTGTGTGTGCGAAGTGCCCTCTGTCGGTCTTCGGCAGAGATTTCATTGTTGATTTGATTTGTCTGCCATTGGATGGATTGGATGTCATCCTTGGTATGGACTGGTTAGTGGATAACCATGTTCATATTAATTGTCTTAGTAGGTCTGTGAGTTTCCCTTCTTCTGAGGTGGAAGAATCAGTTTTGTTGTCTGCTGGTCAGCTGCGTAAAATAATGAAGGAAGGAGTTATTCTGTTTGCTTTGAGGGTGTCGTTGTCTGTCGAGAATTAATGAAGTGCCGGTGGTGCGAGAGTTTCCTGAGGTATTTCCTGACGAGATTCCGGATGTGCCACCAGAGAGGGAGGTCGAGTTTGCTATTGACCTGGTACTTGGTACTAGACCGGTGTCTATGGCACCTATAGGATGTCTCCATCCGAGTTGTCCGAGTTGAAGAAGCAGCTTGAGGATTTGCTTGAGAAGAAGTTTGTAAGGCCAAATGTGTCGCCTTGGGGAGCTCCGGTGTTGCTAGTAAAGAAGAAGGATGGGAGCATGAGGCTCGTGTTGATTATCGGCGATTGAATAAGGTGACAATTAAGAATAAGTATCCGCTTCCAAGTATTGATGATTTGATGGACAAATTGGTGGGTGCTCAAGTGTTTTCTAAGATTGATCCGAGGCCTGGGTTATCATCAAATCAAGGTGAAGAATGAAGATATTCCTAAGACGGCGCTTAGAACTCGGTATGGACACTATGAGTATTCGGTGATGCCATTTGGTGTTATGAATGCTCCAGGGGTATTCATGGAATATATGAATCGTATTTTTCATGAGTATCTAGATCGGTTTGTAGTGGTGTTCATTGATGACATCTTGGTTTATTCTAAGTCTGAGGAAGAGCATGCCGAGCACTTGAGATTGGTGTTGGAGGTCTTAAGGGATAGGAAGCTGTATGCTAAGCTATTGATAAACTCCAATTTAGTGCATTTTTAGAGATACTTTTATGTCATTTTTAGAGCAATTATTACTAATTATATAAATTATTGACATAGTTTGCTCTTTATTTTGTAGAAAAGAAGAAAAAGACAATATATATACATATATATATATATATATATATATATATATATATATATATATGGACTGATGTTATTACACAAAGAAGGAAAATCACATGCAAGAGAATTGGGCCAAAAATTGAGAATTGAAGCCCAAATTGAGAATTGAATTGAAGCAACCGAAGAGAAGGTCAATGGATAATAATTGAAAGAAATACAAAGAAGGAATAGTATACTACTTGTCATGTGAGCTAAAAGAAAGAAAAGGCAATCATTACTAGAACTTGGGCAGCAAGGAACCTAGTAGAGCATTATAAATAGAGACCCACGCAAGAATTGAGGGGAGAGAGAGCCGCACACCACATAATAATAAACGAGGACTAACACACTGACGGCAGACGGTGAAGGTGGAGAATTTTGGGTACTGTTTTTGATAGCGCGAGAGAGCTTTGGAGCAAAATTCAAAGACTGAATACAGGATCAGAATTTACTCAATCTCCGGGTTATTTTTATTCTGTAATTCATTACTTTTAATTTTATTCCAATGTTTTTGAACACTATGGATAGCTAAATCATTTTCTGGGGTCTTAGGTGGATCTTGCTTGATTAGAGACCTTTTTATGTTTTAATTTATACTTTGAATTCCCAATTTTTATTTCAATTAATATTATCCTATTGTTTTATCACATAATTAGGATTGACAACCCCTTGCATGTTTATAATCAATTAGTTGATTAGCGACCGTACTACAACTATAGGATAATTGAGACTATAATTAATGAATGACCAAACTTTAATTTAGTCTTCCAATCATTCAACCTTTTTGTACTTTATGCTTTTCTTAAATTTAAATTCTAGCATGACCAAACTAGGGTTAATTTAGGGAAAAGAATATTAATCGCGCATGACCAAACGGGTTAATAGCTTTAGTAAAGGGATTGGTAATTGAATAAAATAAGGGGATTCAGGTAGGATTAGACATAGAGGAATCGAACCTTGCAAGTGAAACCGTGACCCTAGGCTTCTCTCCATTAATTAAATTTAGCATTTTAATTCTTGTTATTTATTTCTTTTTATTTTGTTTCTTAATCATCAAATTATTTGTTCGTCTAAACATTAAATGATCTTGAGTAGTTTGGTACTTGTTAATTAATCCCTGTGGAGACGATAATCTTTTATACTACTTCTGCAAAAGAGTACGCTTGCTCTAAGTGTGTCTTTGACGCAACAAGTTTTTGGCGCCGTTGCCGGGGGATTAATTTTACAATATTAAACGAAAAAGATTTTTATTGTTTTAGACATTTTTTTATGCTTTTATTTTAATTTTGTTTTTTTTTAATCTTATTAAAAAAAATACAAAAAAAAATTTGTTAACACTTTCCCAAGAGCTCGTTGCAGTTCACTTTGTTTTGCAGAGAAAATTCTAAATCATGTTTAAAACTCGTGGAGATTATATTAGGGAGGCACAAGTCCAAATGAATTTTGAAAACTCATCTTGGTATATGCCTCAATGTCAGATCCCATTTTCTCCTCCTCCTTATGAGCCTTATTTAGACTATTGGGATGATTATGAGCCACCTTATTCCTCCCACTAGGATAATCATGAGACACTACACATGCAAAGGCAAGAGGAAAAGATACCATACACCAATGATGTATTTGAGCAGATAAAAGCAAACTTTGACTACATGAAGGGCCAACTTGGAACCATGAACAACAAATTTAGAAGCTTGAATGGTCAACTATCAAGTATCATTGTTATGTTATCTCAAGAGGTCCAAGAAACTCCTTATTCACAAAGCAATACAAAGAAAATATTCTTAGGAGTGATGAAGAGTTTTCCATGGAAGATAATATAGAGGAAGAAGCTCTCGAGAAAGATGAAGAGACTCCTACTGAAGGGAGTCAAATAAAAATAATAGCTCCTACTGAAGGGAGTTATATTGAAATAAAAGATGATACTGATGAGAGCAGTTGTGAGGAGAATGAAAAAGATCCATTGGTTCACGAGTTCGAGGAAGAGGAGAAAGCCCCAATTTTTGGGCAAGTTGTTTTAACCATTGGTGATGCTGTAATTGAGGTTAATGAGGGAAAGGTAACTTTAAGGAGTGGTAAAGAAGATGATGTTATTAAAGCTTTAAATTTCAATGAAAATTTATCTTCTTTAACCTCTCCTTATTTTGATGATGTGGTTGAAACTAACATTGTTAGTGATTTAAAGATGCAGGACCTTTCGGAAAAAATTCTTATTTTACAGGATCCTAGCATAGTGGTGGATGGAGATAAAACAAAAATTCCACAATCCTTTGAATTTCAACCACCACATGGAAAAAGAAAAAACAATGTCAATCACATGGTTAGAAAACTAAGAAGGTGCACTGCGTTAGATGTAAAATTTGCTCTTGGAGAGCCACCTGATTGAGCACCAACTATCGTCAGACTCATGACGTTAAACAAGTGCTTCGCAGGAGGCAACCTGTGTTTTATTTTCAGTTATTTTTGTTTTCTTTTTGTTTTCTTTTGTTTTTTTAGGAACAAGCTCCAACTACAAGCTCTCTCGGGAAGTCACTTTTACTCTCTCTCATTTATTTGTTTCTATGCCAATTTGATATTTTGCATTGAGGACCATGCATCATGCTAGTGTGGGGGAGGAGAGTATATTTTGTCACTTGGTATCTATTAATGTACATACCCACTAAATATGTTGATAGCATTTTTTCTGGCTTGTTTTGCATGAATTAAGCTGAAATTGAAAAAAATAGAAATTATGTCTTTAGGGGACTTCTTAATTAGTTCACTTGACAGACTGGTGCTTAATTGTAACTGTGAGGATGTTCTTAGGAAGCTGATAATGAGCATTTGTCCCTCTTGAGTACTTTTTGTGAACTAGCTTCTAAATGTGAGATCTGAGCCTTTATAAAGGGATTGCTACTAAATCATAGATTTTTACCCCTTTTCTTTCTATGAGTGTGTTTCCCAATTTGCTACATTCTAGAATTTGTCTTTTGACCATTTCAAGGCGAAAATTGATTTGCATCATGTAAAAAGATTCGGGGAATTTAGGTATTTTTCTGGCCTTAGAGTTGTTTGTTGAATTTATCCATTAGTTGCCCCCTTAAGCCTAATTGTTATAATTTTTTCTTTGGTACCCAAATATAATTTTTTTTCTTTTTCTTTTTTTTGGTAACCAACTGAAATTGAATGTGGAGCAACTATTGAAAATTACAATTACGTCCTGTATTTTAGTTGTCTATCTTGTTAGGATGAAGAAAACAAAAGGAGTGAATCATGTGCTTACAATAATACTTTCTTACAAAGGAAATGAAATAGAAGTTTTCATGTACTTACATTTTCCTCCTAAGAAAAAAAATGAGAAAAAAATATAGAAAGATAATTTGAAAAAAATAAAGGGAAAACAAGATGGAGGAAAAGGCACATCAAAAGAATGAAAGAGCCAAAGGGCAAATCCAAATCAAAAATTGAAAAAGTCTACTCAAGAGAAAAGGTAAATCAAAGAGAATTGATTCAATAGAAGAAGATTGAAGAATGAAAGTGAAATTAATTTGGAGTTTAGACAAAAATTGTAAAATAGATAGGAGCTCCATATTTGATTTCAAGGGTTACTATTTGCTTCTTGTTTTTTTTACCCCTTATCCCTCTCTTCTTATTTTCTACCCTGCATGAATTCACCCTGGCCCCATTACAATCCATGAAACCCCATCTTTTGCATGCATGTGAACTATTTAGTGGAGATTTGGTCAAATTACAAGCTTATGGTAATGTGCATTTTGTGGAAACTTGAGTGTATAATTTCCCAAGTCCTTAAACACTTAGAGAGATTGTGAGCGAGTGCCCTTGTTCACAGAAATGTATTCTTCAGGGACATGAGCCTCTAATTGGGCAACCTTTTGACATCTCATTTGTGCTATATTATCTATTGTCTGTCATTTGTGCTTCTAATTTTGAGTCTCTTATTTGACTTTCTCTATTACTTATTTGAAAATTTTATTGAGCCAGAAAATTTGCTTGAGGACAAGCAAAAGTTAAGTGTGGGGGAGTTGAAAAACTCCAATTTAGTGCATTTTTAGAGATACTTTTATGTCATTTTTAGAGCAATTATTACTAATTATATAAATCATTGACATAGTTTGCTCTTTATTTTGTAGAAAAGAAGAAAAAGACAATATATATATATATATATATATATATATATATATATATATATATATATATATATATATATATATATATATATAGACTGATGTTATTATACAAAGAAGGAAAATCACATGCAAGAGAATTGGGCCAAAAATTGAGAATTGAAGCCCAAATTGAGAATTGAATTGAAGCAACAGAAGAGAAGGTCAATGGATAATAATTGAAAGAAATCCAAAGAAGGAATAGTATACTACTGGTCACGTCTAGAACTTGGGCAGCAAGGAACCTAGGAGAGCATTATAAATAGAGACCCACGCAAGAATTGAGGGGAGAGAGAGCCGCACACCACATAATAATAAACGAGGACTAACACACTGACGGCAGGCGGTGAAGGTGGAGAATTTTGGGTACTATTTTTGACAGCGCGAGAGAGCTTTGGAGCAGAATTCAGAGACTGAATACAGGATCAGAATTTACTCAATCTCCGGGTTATTTTTATTCTTTAATTCATGACTTTTAATTTTATTCCAATGTTCTTGAACACTATGAATAGCTAAATCCTTTTATGGGGTCTTAGGTGGATCTTGCTTGATTAGAGACATTTTTATGTTTTAATTTATACTTTGAATTCCCAATTTTTATTTCAATTAATATTATCCTATTGTTTTATCACATAATTAGGATTGACAACCCCTTGCATGTTTATAATCAATTAGTTGATTAGCGACCGTACTACAACTATAGGATAATTGAGACTATAATTAATGAATGACCAAACTTTAATTTAGTCTTCCAATCATTCAACCTTTTTGTACTTTATGCTTTTCTTAAATTTAAATTCTAGCATGACCAAACTAGGGTTAATTTAGGGAAAAAAATATTAATCGCGCATGACCAAACGGGTTAATAGCTTTAGTAAAGGAATTGGTAATTGAATAAAATAAGGGGATTCAGGTAGGATTAGACATAGAGGAATCGAACCTTGCAAGTGAAACCGTGACCCTAGGCTTCTCTCCATTAATTAAATTTAGCATTTTAATTCTTGTTATTTATTTCTTTTTATTTTGTTTCTTAATCATCAAATTATTTGTTCGTCTAAACATTAAATGATCTTGAGTAGTTTTGTACTTGTTAATTAATCCCTGTGGAGACGATAATCTTTTATACTACTTCTGCGAAAGAGTACGCTTGCTCTAAGTGTGTCTTTGACGCAACAGCTATCTAAGTGTGAATTCTGATTAAAGGAAGCGAGTTTCCTTGGTCATGTAATTACCGGTAATGGTATTGCAGTGGATCTTCTAAGGTTGAGGCCGTGTTGCAGTGGGAGGCGCCCAAGTCGGTCACTGAGATAAGGAGTTTTCTGGGGTTGGCCGGTTATTATAGAAGATTCATTGAAGGCTTTTCCAAGTTGGCACTTCCGTTGACTCTGTTGACTTGCAAGGGGAATGCGTTTGTTTGGGATGCTCGTTGTGAGGAAAGTTTCAATGAGTTGAAGAAGAGATTGACGGCGTCTCCTATCTTGACGTTGCCTAATCCGAGTGAACCTTTTGTGGTATATTGTGATGCTTCTAAGATGGGCTTAGGCTGTGTACTTATGCAGAATGGTAAGGTAGTTGCTTATGCTTCGAGACAGTTGAGGACTCATGAGAAGAACTACCCTACGCATGATTTGGAGCTGGCTGCAATTGTGTTTGCGCTGAAGATTTGGAGGCATTATCTTTATGGCTCTAGATTTGAAGTGTTTAGTGACCAAAAAGGTTTGCAGTATTTGTTTGATCAAAAGGAGTTGAACATGAGGCAGAGGAGGTGGTTGGAGTTGTTGAAGGACTATGACTTCTGGCCCAATTATCATCCAGGAAAGGCTAATGTTGTAGCCGATGCTTTGAGTCGTAAGTCTTTGCATGTGTCGGCCATGATGGTTAAGGAGCTCGAATTGATTGAGCAATTCCGAGATATGAGTTTTCTAACACCCCCTTTTCAAATTAGTAATTTAATTTAAAATCAGAGTTCAAAAATTATTTTTCTTTTAAAAAGATACATCCTCAAGGGAATGTTACGTTCACCAAAACATGACTTTAATCTAGTCAACAATACTTTTCTCTAATAAATATAATTGCGTGATACATATCACGACTTAAATGGGGCGAACCCTCAAAATACCGGTTTTTTAAACAAGTCATACATCACTATATTATAGTTCAACAACTTAACTTGAAACAACTAATAAGTACTCGTCCCCCCAGTGCTAAGTCTCAGAGCATGACACCACAACCAGACTGAGGAAGGAAGAACCTTCACTCGGATTCACCTGCACGTTGCCGACATAAGAAGCAACATAAAAAGCAGAAGGGTGAGTCTCTAACACATAATAAAATGTGTGATAAACATTATGCTAGAGAAAGACAACTAGAAACACCTCGGCTCAATAAACAAACACACAACATCAAGTTAATAACACATCAACTCAACATCAACAATAAACATCACCAATCATATGAGTGTATGCATGAATGCAACCCAACACCAAGGGTATAATGCATGTGGTACCACCATCGTCGCTATTTTGCCTTTCGGGCACAACGTCGCTTTGAGCATAGCTCCAAGACCGCAGCCTTCGTCGCAATAATGCATATGGCATGCATGAGACACCATGTTCATCACCTCGGAAAACAATCAACAACAACAATAGCCTTTCGGCGCAAACGTCACTTTGAGCATAGCTCCAAGACCGCAGCCTTCGTCGCTTAATTCACCAACACCTCATCAATAGCGCTATGGCTAACATCAACACATCGTCACTAGCTCTAGGGCTTACATCAACACCTCAATCACTAGCTCTATGGCTTACATCAACCTCACCGGACACCTCGTCACCAAAATCAATAGCTCTATGGCTAACATCAACCTCACCGTCACATAGGGACCCAAACGTCACCTAAGGACCAAACGTCACCTAAGGACTAAACCGACTTCACCATTCAGCAACTTAGATGCACTCGACGTCAAACAAAGACTCAAAATCGCGCCGGTAGCAACTCGCGCTACACCGCATCAAAACAAAGACTCGGCAGACTCACACTGCACCTCGGCACCCCTCACAGCACCTCGATACACTACACTGCACCTTAGTTCACTACACTTCGACACACTACACTTTGATACACCTACGATTCAACACACCTACACCTCGACCACACTAGCTTCGACATACATACACTACACCTCGGTACATCTACACTTCGGTACACCCACACCTCGGTAGATATACACAATACCTAGACAACTGCACTTCAGCAACTACACTTAGGTATATATATATGCTACACCTCGGCAGCTACTCTTCGGTTTACATACGCTACACTTCGGCAGCTACAAGTCGACACCTACACTTAGACTCATACACACTTACACTTCGTCACATATACTTCATCACTTACGCTCCGTCACCTACGTTCAGCACTTACGCCTCACTTCGGCAATTACACGTCGAATCCCATACACTTTCGTCATGTCTAAACAACGACACTTACACTCCAATACATCTACACCTCAAAACATACACCTCGGTATATATACACTATACCTCGACAACTACATTTCGACTTAGATACACTACACCTCGATACATCTCCAATTCAACACATCTATACTTCGACAACACGAGATTCGACATCCATACACTTCACTTCAATACATCTACACCTCGGCAACACTACCTCGGTATATATATACACTATACCTTGACAACTACAATTCAGCCTACATTCACTACACTTCAATTCAATACATCCCTACCTCGACAACACTTCCCCAATTCACCATCACTCACCTCGGTACTACACTACTTCAGTTACACTCCTTCACTTAACCATTACTCACCCTCGGTGCACTACACTACCTCTGTTACACTACTTCACTCGACCATCACTCACCTTGCCACACCTCCTCACTTAACCATTACTCACCTCGGTACTACACTACCTCAGTTACACTAGCTCAGTTACACTCCTTCACTTCGCCATCACTCACCTCGGTTACACTACCTCGGTTACCTTTACTTCACTCGACCATCACTCACCTTGCCACACCTCCTCACTTAACCATTACTCACCTCGGTACTACTACCCCTCGGTTACACTAGTTTTGACATCCATATACTACAACGCACATATACTCACTTCAACACACCTACTCATCTCGACACACATACTTCAAGCGCATTACATACTACGACGCACACCCTAACGCTGACACACTTATGCTTCTCGGCACACAGTAATACTTCACTTCGAATGGCGCAAACACTTCACTTCGACACAGGCGCACCACTTCACTTCGACTGGCGCAACACCTCACCTCGACACAGGCGCTCACCTCGACACAGGCGCACCACTTCACTTCTCGATCGCGCACTAGACGCCGACCCTCATCTTCCCTCTTCTCTTTGATTGATCAAACTTAAACCAAATACTACACACCTATTCATTCAAGATTCGTTCATCACACCTCAAGTAATCAACGAAGGCGCCAACACCAACCATAACGCCTTGGGACTGAGAGTTCCTCAACTCCCATTTCTCTCCTAGGTCTCTCATATGACCAACTCACCAACAACACATCACAACTTCACCAAAGTGAAGCAAAACACAACATCAATCACACAACAAGCAACACAAACGACTCAAAAATCAATCTAGAGTCTAACTCACACATAACACTCATCATATACTCAATTATAGGTGAAAGAGAGCCCTTACCTTAATAAAGAACACCATGATTCTCTCCACCGAGAATCACCAACCATCACCAACAATCGAGCTCCTCTCCCTTGAACTTGAGCTCTCCACGCCAAGATCTCCTCTTCTTCTCTCTAAAGCTTTCTTTCTCCTCTCTCTCTCTTACTTTACTCTTTGACTTTTCTTTGATTTTTGGTTGAAATGAACTTCTCCCCTTCGACCCCCAAGCTTATATCATAGATTTGGGCCTAACTATCATGGGCCTCTATTCACACCTCCTCCATTACTTGCACTACTCCCTCTTTTAATTAAATTACCACTCACTTTTTACTAACCACCCCTCCTCATTTAAATCAAATACCCTATCACTATTTTAATTTAACCAACCATTATACCACTTAATTAAATAAATACTTGAATTATTTTTGGGGCGTTACAAGTTTAGTTTGTGAAGTGACACCTCGGAGTGTTCGGTTGGGAATGTTGAAAATTACTAATGAGTTTTTGGTTAGTATTAGGGAGGCTCAGAAGTTAGATGTTAAGCTAGTTGATTTGGTAGTTGGAATTGGTCGATCTGAGAATAAGGATTTTGAGTTGGATGCTCAGGGTTTGTTGAGATATCGTAATCGGATTTGTATTCCTGATGAAGAGGAGATAAAGAAAGCAATTCTTGAAGAATGTCATAGGAGTAGATTGAGTATCCATCCAGAGCTACAAAGATGTATCGGATTTGAAGAAGTTATTTTGGTGGTCGGGGATGAAGTGTGATGTAGCTTGTAACACCCCCTTTTCTCATACTATAATTTAATTTAAAATCGAGTTCAAAAATCGTTTTCTTTTAAAAGATACATCCTCGAGGAATGCTACGTTCACCAAAACATCACTTTAATCTAGTCAACAAATACTTTTCACCATTAAATATAATCGTGATATACATAGCACGACTTAAATGGGGCGAACCCTCAAATTCTAATACATCACCATGTTACGCTTCAACACTTAACTTAAACAATACTAATAAACTACTCGCCCACCCTGCTACGTGATCGTAGTCGACACAACCGACTAGAATAGGGAAGGTAGAACCTTCACTCGAGATCACCTGCACGTTGCCGACATAAGAAGCAACATAGAAAGTAGTAGGGTGAGTCTCTTGCACATATAATAAAATGTATGATAAACATTATGTTAGAGAAAGGCAACTAGAAACACCCCTACTCACTAGACACAACACACATCATCAAGTTATAACACAACAACTCCTAATCATCAAGAAACATCACCAATATGCATGAGTATATGCATGAATGCAACCCAACACCAAGAGTATAATGCATGTGGTACCATCCAGGCCGAAGCCTATATCCGTCACTGATATGAAGACCGAAGTCTACAATATCGAGGCCGAAGCCTATATCCGCCAACGATATGAAGACCGAAGTCTACAATATCGAGGCCGAAGCCTATCACAGTCGCTTTGATGCATATGAGGCATGTGACTCCATGAACAATGCATCAACCACAAACAATCACATCATGTATGAATTAACACCGTGATATGCAGGCCGAAGCCCCCAATATCCGTCACTTTGATACAATGGCCGAAGCCCATATCCGTCACTGGATTTTCCTCCAATCCACCGGCATTACGCCGCGTCATCACCGCCGCTACACCGCCGCCGAATTCACATAGACATCATCAATAGCTCTATGGCTAACGTCCAACTCACCGGACACCTCGACACCACAATCAATAGCTCTATGGCTAACGTCCAACTCACCAGACACCTCGACACCACAATCAATAGCTCTATGGCTAACGTCCAACTCACCGGACACCTCGACACCACAATCAATAGCTCTATGGCTAACATCAACACATCGACACCAAAATCAATAGCCCTATGGCTGAGAGTCGTTAATTTGGGCGGCGATGGGTCGCCCAATGGCCCGATTTTTAGGCGGGCTTGGGCTCTAAAAATAGTAGCCCAAAATCAACGGTATGTTTTTTGGCCCGGCCCGATTGGCCCGATGATGTTATTGGGCCGGCCCGGCCCGGCCCGGCCCATGGGCCGGCCCGTTTGTTTTTTGTTTTTAAATTTTAATTTTAAAATATGACAAGTGCTATACATACTGCTTTTTCTCATTATCCAATCAAAATATGACAAGTCAATTATTTATTCCACGCCTTCGATTTTGGAGCTTAACGGATCGTCCCTTCGCCTTCTCTTCAAACCGCTTCGCAACTCCATTCATAAATTCTTGAAGCGATTCGATTCAAAAAAAAACACCACCACCAAATACCGATCCATAACTGTTCGAGATGCCTTTGTCTTCTTCTCTATTGAAATTGTCTTATTTCAAAAAAAATACCAATTCGGTATAAAGGCAACCAACATCCTAATCTAATCCTAATCCTAATCCTAATCCTAATCCTAATGAATCACACTCAAGAAACAAATAAATTAGAGGCAAAGCGAATAAGATTTGGTAACTCAAATTTTAGTCGGTAATATCATGAGAATTTAATCACAATGATATCAACTTTCCACCTTTTTTCATATATATGAAATCAACTTGATATGCAAGTTCAAACATTTGTGTTTGAAGTTCTAGACATAGTGGTTGGAAATTCTAATATTGATTTATACAAAATTTTAAAAAGTCAATGATTTGTGGCTGTTGGGCGGGCTATTCGGTCGACCATTGGCCCACGTGGTGGTGTTAGGCGGGCTTGGGCCTTACATTTGCAGCCCATCCGAATATTGGGCTGGCCCGACCCGCCCATATACATCGTTTGGCCCGATGGGCACAGGCGGCCACCCAAACTCCGCCCATTGACAACTCTACCTATGGCTAACTTGTGTTAAGAGACTCACCCTAGGCGCTTTATGTTGCTTCTCATGTCGGCAACTTGCGGTACACATGAGTGATAGCCGTGCCTAGTTCAAGTCGGTCAGTGCCGCTCTCGTCGTGTAACACCGGGATGGGGCCGAGTAGATTTTAGTGTTTTGTTTATGCCTATCTTGTGTATTTTTACGATATGTAGTCTTTTGAATCAAAACTATCATATTTTGTTGTAACTTTTACTATGTATTATGACTTGATGTCGATCGCCGAGGTGCCTTATGTTGTGGGCTTAGACCCTTTAGCCGATGTGATGCGCATGAATACATGTTTAGTATAATCTTTGTGCAACCTGTTTGAACTTAATTGAATTTCTGCTTTCCTTTTTAAATCATCAAATGTAGCCTCTCCTTTGAGTGGAATTTTGAAACTCGATTTTAATTTAGTAGATCGAATTGATTAGATAAGGGGTGTTACATTGTTGGTATCGAGCATAAGTTCGGTCTTGTCCGACCAAGTAAATTGAGTCTAAGTGTCTTAAGCCTCGAGTCTTAGGCTCGTTCTAAACCAGCTTCTTGATTGTGTAATCGGT
The DNA here is from genome assembly GCA_020916435.1 of Oxytropis ochrocephala. Taxonomy (NCBI): domain Eukaryota; kingdom Viridiplantae; phylum Streptophyta; class Magnoliopsida; order Fabales; family Fabaceae; genus Oxytropis; species Oxytropis ochrocephala. The sequence continues at coordinate 70,328,198 of CM037091.1, read as the reverse complement.
GAAGTAAGAATGGTGGAAGAGTGGAAGAGATGATCTTTGCTATATAGCTAACTGCGTTGGAGGCGATGGCTAATGCTGTGGGGAATCGACCTCAGCAGAATGCCGATGATGCTGGAGCTCGTAGGCTCGCTACTTTCCAGAGGGAGAATCCTCCTACCTTCAAGGGGAGGTATGATCCTGATGGGGCTCTAGCATGGGTGAAAGAAATAAAGAGAATTTTCAGAGTGATGGATTGCACCGATGAGCAAAAAGTGAGGTTTGGGACTCATATGCTCGCTGAAGAAGCCGACGACTGGTGGCTTGGAGTTCTTCCAAGGTTGGAAGCTGCAGAGGAGGAGATCACATGGGAGAACTTTAAGAAAGAGTTCATGAGGAAGTACTACCCCGAAGATGTGAGGGGGAAGAAAGAGATGGAATTCTTGGAGCTTAAGCAAGGTAACATGACCGTGTCGGAGTATGCTGCCAAGTTTTCCGAGCTGATAAAGTTTTACCCCCATTACACTGGAGCTACTGCTGAATTCTCCAAGTGTATCAAGTTTGAGAACGGTTTGAAGCCTGAGATCAAGCAGGCGATTGGGTATCAAAGGATAAGGGTATTTTCTGAGCTGGTGGATAGTTGTAGAATTTATGAAGAAGATAGTGTGGCTACTAGCCGAGCTGGGAAAGATAAGAAGACTTTTCAACCTCAGTACCGTTGGAAGCCTTATGACCATTCTGGTGGTAGAGGAAAGGGAAATTCTGCAGGGAGAGGAAAGCCTAGTAGGGGAGACGCTCCTGCTATTCTGACTTGTTACAAGTGTGGATTGCCTGGGCACAAGGCGAAGGAGTGCAAGGCTGAGGTGAAGAGGTGTTATAGATGTGGCAAGGAGGGCCACCTATCTGCTGAGTGTGGGCGAAAGGAGATAGTCTGTTTCAATTGTGGAGAGATGGGGCACATCAGTCCTAAGTGTCCAAAGCCAAAGCAAGAGAGAGGCGTGGGGAAAGTGTTTGCATTAGCTGGGTCCGAGGTAGTGAATGAAATCAAAGGTACGTGTTATATCAATGGTGTTTCTCTAGTTGCGATTATAGATACTGGTGCAACTCATTCCTTCATTTCTGCCATGTGTGCTAATAGGCTGAGTTTAGTGTTGTCTTCATTGGGGAGGGAGATGGTCATTGACACTCCGGCTATGGGTTCAGTGACTACCTCTCTGGTATGTTCGAAGTGCCCACCGATTGTATTCGGCAGGACTTCTCTCGTTAACTTAATTTGTTTACCACTGAGGAATGGACGTCATCCTTGGTATGGACCGTGGTTGGTAGACAACCATGTTCATATCAATTCTTACCGAGAGATCGGTTAGTTTTCTGCTGCCGATGAAGGAGTCGGCTTTACTTCCCGCTAGTCAAGTGCGCAAGTTGTTAGGAGAAGGGGGTTACTCTGTTTGCATTATGGCGTCATTATCGCAGAGAATCCAGTCAGATTGAAGATGTGCCGTGGTTAGAGAGTTTGCCGAGGTGTTTCTGAAGAAATACCCGATGTGCCACCGAGAGAGAGATTGAGTTCACCATAGAATTGATTCTGAACAAGACCTGTGTCTATGGCACCTTATAGGATGTCCGCATCCGAGTATCCGAGTGAAGAAACAGCTTGGAAGAATTGCTAGAAAGGAAATTCGTGAGACCAAGCGTGTCACCGTGGGAGCACTGTGTTGCTAGTGAAGAAGAAAGATGGAAGCATGAGGTTGTGCGTGGACTACGGACAATTGAACAAGGTTACAATTAAGAACAAGTATCCACTACCAAGAATTGACGATTTGATGGATCAATTAGTGGAGTGCGCGGTATTTTCCAAGATTGATTTGAGCTCGTGCTACCATCAAATCAAAGTGAAGGACGAAGACGTACCAAAGACGGCTTTTAGAACTCGGTATGGACACTACGAGTACTTAGTAATGCCATTCGGTGTCACTAATGCTCGAGGGGTATTCATGGAGTATATGAATCGTATTTTCCATGAGTACTTAGATCGGTTTGTGGTAGTGTTCATAGACGATATCTTGGTCTACTCCAAGTCGGCATAAGAGCATGCCGAGCACTTAAGGGTAGTGCTGAAGGTCCTGAAGGAGAAGAAGCTGTATGCGAAGCTATCCAAGTGTGAGTTTTGGTTGAGGGAAGTGAGTTTCCTAGGCCATGTGATTTCCAGCAATGGGATTGCAGTGGACCCTTCAAAGATTGAAGCTGTGTTGAAGTGGGAGGCACCCAAGTCGGCCACCGAGGTGAGGAGCTTCTTGGGATTAGCCGGTTACTACAGAAGATTCATTGAGGGTTTCTCCAAATTGGCGTTGCCATTAACCCAATTGACATGTAAAGATAGGGCTTTCGTATGGGATGACCGTTGTGAAGAGAGTTTCCAAGAGTTGAAGAGGAGATTGACAACGTCGCCGATCTTGACGTTGCCTAATCCAAGGGATCCTTTTGTGATTTATTGTGATGCATCTAAGTTAGGTTTGGGCTGTGTGCTGATGCAAGAAGGTAAAGTAGTGGCGTACGCTTCAAGGCAACTGAAGACTCATGAGAAGAATTACCCCACTCATGATTTAGAGCTAGCTGCCGTAGTGTTTGCATTGAAAATATGGAGGCATTACCTTTATGGTTCAAGGTTCGAGGTGTTTAGTGATCACAAGAGTTTGCAGTACTTGTTTGATTAGAAGGAATTGAACATGAGGCAGAGGAGATGGTTGGAGCTATTGAAGGACTATGACTTCGGTCTGAACTATCACCCAGGGAAGGCCAATGTTGTGGGCGATGCAATCGAGTAGGAAATCTCTGCATATGTCATCGATGATGGTAAAGGAGCTAGAATTAATTGAACAGTTTAGAGATTTGAGCCTAGTATATGAAGTAACACCTCGGAGTGTTAAGTTGGGGATGCTGAAGATCACCAATGAGTTCATGTTTAGTATAAGGGAAGCACAGAAGGTTGATGTGAAGTTGGTGGATGTGTTTGGGAGTGTTGGCCGAGCTGATAACAAAGATTTTGAGCTAGATGCGCAAGGGGTTGTTGAAGTTCGTGAGGTCGGATATGTATTCTGATGATGAAGAGATCAAGAAGGCAGGCAGTGCGAGGAGTGTCACGTGAGTCGGTTGAGTATCCATCCGGGGGCTACGAAGATGTATCAAGACTTGAAGAAATTATTCGTGGCAAGGAATGAAGAAGGATGTAGCTCGTTTCGTCATGCTTGTTTGACTTGCCGAAGTCAAAGGTGGAGCACCGTAAGCCGTACAGGTTGATGCAACCGCTGCATATTCTGAATGGAAGTGGACAAACATTTCCATGGACTTTGTAACCGGGTTGCGAGGACAACAAGAGGTTTGACACCATTTGGGTGATTGTTGATAGGTCGACAAAGTCATCACACTTTATTCCTATTAACATCACATACCCAAAGTCTTTGGTTAGCGAGAAATTTATATCAATGTCATTGTAAAGCTTCATGGAATCCCTTTGAGTATTGTAGCGGACAGAGATCCAAGGTTTACTTCGGAATTTTGGAAGAGCTTGCAAGAGGCGTTGGGTTCCAAATTGCGTTTGAGCTCGGATACCATCCTCGGGATCGATGGTCAATCCGAGAGGACTATCCAATCCTTAGAAGACTTATTGAGAGCTTGTGTGCTTGAGCAAGGAGGTTCGTGGGATTCGTATCTGCCATTGATAGAATTCACTTACAACAACAGTCATCATTCAAGTATTGGAATGGCACCATTTGAAGCATTGTATGGTCGACACCACAATCAATAGCTCTATGGCTAACGTCCAACTCACCGGACACCTCGACACCACAATCAATAGCTCTATGGCTAACATCAACACATCGACACCAAAATCAATAGCCCTATGGCTAGAGCTGTCAATTTGGGCCCGGCCCGATGGGCCGGCCCAATGGCCCGATTTTTTGGGCGGGCTTGGGCTCTAAAAATAGTAGCCCAAAATCAACGGTATGTTTTTTGGCCCGGCCCGATTGGCCCGATGATGTTATTGGGCCGGCCCGACCCGGCCCATGGGCCCATGGGCCGGCCCGTTTGTTTTTTTGTTTTTAAATTTTAATTTTAAAATATGACAAGTGCTATACATACTGTTTTTACTGTTATCCAATCAAAATATGACAAGTCAATTATTTATTCCACGCCTTCGATTTTGGAGCTTAACGGATCGTCCTTCGTCTTCTCTTCAAACCGTTCTGCAACTCCATTCATAAATTCTTGAAGCGATTCGACTCAAAAAAAAACACCACCACCAAATACCGATCCATAACTGTTCGAGATGCCTTTGTCTTCTTCTCTATTGAAATTGTCCTATTTCAAAAAAAATACCAATTCGGTATAAAGGCAACCAACATCCTAATCTAATCCTAATCCTAATCCTAATCCTAATCCTAATGAATCACACTCAAGAAACAAATAAATTAGAGGCAAAGCGAATAAGATTTGGTAACTCAAATTTTGAGTCGGTAATATCATGAGAATTTAATCACAGTATATCAACTTTCCACCTTTTTTTCATATATATGAAATCAACTTGATATGCAAGTTCAAACATTTGTGTTTGAAGTTCTAGACATAGTGGTTGGAAATTCTAATATTGATTTATACAAAATTTTAAAAAGTCAATGATTTGTGGCCCGTTGGGCGGGCCTATTGGGCCGGCCCATTGGCCCATGGGCTGGTGTTGGGCGGGCTTGGGCCTTACATTTGCAGCCCATCCGAATATTGGGCTGGCCCGACCCGGCCCATATACATCGTTTGGCCCGATGGGCCTGGGCGGGCCAGCCCAAACCTGGCCCATTGACAGCTCTACCTATGGCTAACTTCAATACCTCAAACAATAGCTCTATGGCTAACGTCAACCTCACCGTCACATAAGGACCAAAACGTTACCTAAGGACCAAACGTCACTTAAGGACCAAACGTCACTAAGGACCAAACGTCACTAAGGACCAAACGTCACCTAATGACTAAACCGGCTTCACCATTCAGCAACTTAGACGCACTCGGCGTCAAACAACACCCAAAACGCGCTACCGTAGCAACTCGTGCTACATCGGCATCAAAACAAAGACCTCAAAGACACTCACACGCACACTCTCGCACACACACACTACCCTTCGTCACACCACACTGCACCTCGGCACATCCACACCTCGGTATACATACGCTACAGTTCGGCAACTACACTTCGGATCACACACACTTACACTTCGTCACCTACACTTCGTCTTATATACACTACACCTCGACAGCTTCACTTCGACTTAGAGACACTACACCTCGACAGCTTTACTTTGACTTAGAGACACTACACCTCGATACATCTCCAATTCAACACACCTATACTTCGACAACACCAGATTCGACATACATACACTACACTTCAATACATCTCCAATTCAACACACCTATACTTCGACAACACCAGATTCGACATTCATACACTTCACTTCAATACACTTCCAATTCAACACACCTATACTTCGACAACACCAGATTCGACATCCATACACTTCACTTCAATACATCTACACCTCAACACATACACCTCGGTATATATACACTATACCTTGACAACTACACTTGACCCACATTCACTACTCTCGACAAAGACCAGATTCGACATACCTACATTCCACTTCAATACATCCATACCTCGGTTACACTTCCTCAATTCACCATCACTCACCTCGGTTACACTACTTCACTTGACCATCAATCACCTTGCCACACTTCCTCAATTAACCATTACTCACCTCGGTACTACACTACCTCGGTTACACTACTTCACTTGACCATCAATCACCTTGCCACACTTCCTCACTTAACCATTACTCACCTCGGTACTACACTACCCGGTACTACACTACCTCAGTTACACTACTTCATTTACACTCCTTCACTTCACCATCACTCACCTCGGTTACACTACCTCGGTTACACTAGCTTTGACATCCATATACTACACTTCAGTACTTCTACACTTCAGTACATACATACTTTGACGCACACATACTACGACGCACACATACTCACTTCAACACACCTACTCTTCTCGGCACACACATACTTCGACACACATATACTACGACGCACACCCTTACGCTGACACACTTATGCTTCTCGGCACACCCTTACTTCGACTCACTATCCTTCAACGCACACACCTTCGACCTTCACAAGCTACAACGCACCTAACCCTCATCTTCCCTCTTTTCTTTGATTCTCATACCATGATCAAACTTAACCCCTAATTACTACAACACATATTCATTCGAATATTGTCCAACACACATCAAAATAACCACTAAGGTGACAACACCAAAAATGACACCCTTGCGCCTAGGATTCCTTAGATCCCATTTCTTCTCTAGGTCTTTCATATGACCAACCATCAACAACACATACACACATTACAATTTCACCAAATTGACTCAATCACAACATCAATCACACAATCAACAACACAATCAATTCAACAATCATCCTAGAGTCTAACCCACACATAACACTCATCATATACTCTATTATAGGTGAAAGAGAGCCCCCTTAACTTAATGAAGAACACAAACACTCTCTCCACCAAGAATCACCAACCATCACCAACAATCAAGCTCCTCTTCCTTGCTTGAGCTTCCCACGCTAAGGTCTCCTCTTCTTCTCCCTTAAACTGTCACACCTCTCTCTCTCTACTCTCTTACTTTACTCTTTGACTTTTCTTTGTTTTTGATGACAATGAACACTCCACCATCGACCACTAAGCTTAAAGCATGAATATGGACCTAATTCATGGATCATGGGCCTAACTATCATGGGCCTCTATTCACACCTCCTCCATTACTTGCACTACTCCCTCTTTTAATTAACTTACCACTCACTTTTTACTAACCACCACTCCTCATTTAAATCAAATACCCTATTATTATTTTAATTTAACCAACCAATATACCACTTAATTAAATAAATACTTGAATTATTTTTGGGGCGTTACATAGCTCGGTTCGTTTCTGCCTGTTTGACTTGTCAGAAGTCAAAGGTGGAGCATCGAGCCGGCGGGTGATCTGTGCCGTGGAAATTCGGAGTGGAAGTGGGATAGCATTTCTATGGACTTTGTGGACTGGATTCCTAGTACGGTGAAAGGGTACGATGCAATTTGGGTGATTGTTGATAGGCTAACGAAGTCGTCTCACTTTGTTCCTATTAACATCACGTATCCGGTGCCTAGATTGGCAGAGATCTATATCCGAGAGATTGTGAAGCTTCATGGAGTTCCTTCAAGTATTATTTCAGATAGGATTTACATCGGAATTTTGGAAAAGTTTGCAAGAGGCGTTGGGTTCTAAGTTGCGTTTGAGCTCGGCGTATCATCCGCAAACTGATGGTCAATCAGAGAGGACCATTCAGTCGTTAGAGGATTTGTTGAGGGCTTGTGTTCTTGAACATGGTGGTGCATGGGATTCTTATCTTCCTTTAATTGAGTTTACCTATAATAATAGTTATCATTCTAGTGTTGGGATGACACCCTTTGAGGCGTTGTATGGTCGGAGGTGTAGGACTCCGTTGTGTTGGTATGAGTCGGGAGAGAGTGTGGTGCTCGGACCCGAGATTGTTCGAGAGACCACTGAGAAGGTGAAGCTGATTCGTGAGAAGATGAAAGCTTCCCAAAGTAGGCAAAAGAGTTATCATGATAAGAGGAGGAAGGATTTGGAATTCCAAGCCGGTGATCATGTGTTTTTGAGGGTCACCCCTGTGACTGGTGTTGGTCGTGCATTGAAGTCTAAGAAGTTGTCTCCTCGTTTTATTGGGCCATACCAGATTTTGGAGAGAGTTGGGAAGTTTGCTTACCGGGTGGCCTTGCCACCTAATCTGTCGAATTTGCATGATGTGTTTCATGTGTCGCAGATGAGGAAGTATGTTCCAGACCCGTCTCATGTGATTCAGATGGATGATGTGCAAGTGAGAGATAACCTCACTTTTGAGACAATGCCGATTAGAATTGAGGACCGAGAAGTGAAAATTTTAAGAGGGAAAGAGATCAATTTGGTGAAGATAGTTTGGTTAGGAGCTGCCGGTGAGAATGCGACTTGGGAGTTAGATAGTAAGATGCGGGAATCATATCCAGAGTTGTTTGATTCAGGTAAAATTTCGAGGACGAAATATTCTAAGTGGGGGAGAGTTGTAACGCCCCAAAAATAGTTCAATTATTTATTTAATTGGGTTATTTTAGGCTTACAACATTTTAATTAAGTCAAATAATTAATTTAGAAGTTTCATTTCATTTAGGAGGTGTTTGAGTAATGGAGGAGTGTGATTAGAGGCCCATGATCCATTAAGAGGCCCATATCCATGATATAAGGAAGGTGTCGAAGGGGAGAAGTTCATTTCAACCAAAATCAAAGACAAGTCAAAGAGTAAAGTAAGAGAGAGAGAGAGAGAGAGAGAGAGAGAGAGAGGTGCGAAAGCTTTAAGAGAGAAGAAGAGGAGATCTTGTCGTGGAGAGCTCAAGTTCAAGGAGGAGGAGCTTGTTTGTTGGTGGATCGTGAAGTCTTGGTGGAGAGAGTACTTATTCTTCAATCTATTGAGGTAACGAGGCTCTCTTTCATCTATAATAGAGTATATGATGAGTGTTATGTGTGGGTTAGATTCTAGAATGATTTTTGAGTTGTTTGTGTTGCTTGTGGTGTGATTGATGGTGTTTGCTTCACTTTGGTGAAATTGTGAAGTGTATATGTGTTGTTGATGAGTTTGTCATATGAGAGACCTAGGAGAGAAATGGGAGTTGAGGAACCCTCAGTCCCAGGGAGTTATTGTTGGTGTTGGCACCTTCGTTGAGTACTTTGATGTGTGTTGAACAAATTTCAAGTGAATAGGTGTTGTAGTATTTGTGGTTTAAGTTTGATAATAGTATGAGAATCAAAGAAACGAGGGAAGATGAAGGTTAGGTGCCTAGGGCGACATATGAGCCGAGGTGTAGTTGCCTAGCTGTAGATGCGTTGAAGTATATGGGAGTCGACGTATAAGTGTGACGAAGCGTAGGTGACGAAGTGTAGGTGACGAAGCGTAAGGGTGTGGGAGTCGAAGTGTAGGTGTCGACTTGTAGTTGCCGAGGTGTAGCGCATGTCTACCGAAGTATAATATACCAAAGTATAGTTGCTGAAGTGTAGTTGTCGAGGTATAGTGTATATCTACCGAGGTGTGGGTGTACCGAAGTGTAGATGTACCTAGGTGTAGTGTATGTATGTCGAAGTTAGTGTTGTCGAGGTGTAGGTGTGTTGAACTGTAGGTGTATCGAAGCGTAGTGTGACGAAGTGTAGTGAACCGAGGTGCAGTGTAGTGTACCGAGATGCAGTGTAGTGTGCCGAGGTGCAGTGTGAGTGTGCCGAGGTGCTGTTTTGACGCCAGTGTAGCGTAGGTTGCTGCCAGGCGCAACTGTGAGTGTTGTTTGGTGCCGAGTACGTCTAAGTTACTGAATGGTGAAGTCAGTTTAGTCCTTATGTGACGGTGTGGTCCTTGTAGTGACAGTTTAGTCCACTACTTTTGGTGTCGAGGTGTCTGGTGAGTTGGACGTCAGCCATAGGGCTGTTGACCGATGTAGAGATGTTAGCCATAGCGTTATTGATGATGTCTTGGTGATGCTAGCCTTAGAGCTATAATTGGAGGTGTGTTAATTGGTGATGTCCCTAATGCGAAATTAATTATTGGTGATGGGTCTATGACCTCTTTTTGGTGATGGTGAGTTAATTAATAGCAATGGTGAGTCTTAATTATTGGTAAGTATGCATTATTTCTCATTATGGTGAATATGGTGTGTTATGGTGCATTGTTCATAGCGTCACATAAACCATGTGCATTTATTGGTGAGTAGGCTTCGGCCTTATTGGTGAGTGCCCTCAAGGCTTATTTTGGTGATGGATCCACATGCATATGCCCGTGGAGTTGGGTTGCATTCATGCATTTACTCATGCGCTTGGTGACGTTCTTGTTGATTACGAATTGAGGTGTTATAACTTGATGATGTGTGTTTGTTTATTGAGCCGAGGTGTTTCTAGTTGTCTTATCTAACATGATGTTTATCATACATCCTATTATTTGTGTTAGAGACTCACCCTTCTGCTTTTCTGTTGCTTCTTATGTCGGCAACGTGCAAGTGTTCCCGAGTGAAGGTTCTACCTTCTTCTAGTCGGTTGTGGCGTCTTGCTCTGATATGTAGCACTGGGGGGCCGAGTAGTCTATTAGTTGTTTTAATTAAGTTGTTGAACTGTAAATTAGTGATGTATATGAATCATGAATCAAGTCCGGTCCGTTCTCGTCTCTGTATTTGGCCTGACTCCCTATTGTTATTATTATTTTTATTCTTATTTTGTTTATTTAATTTATTTAAGTATACATATGATTTAAAAATGTCAAAAATTCAATTTAGGTTAATTTACAATGTTTAAGAGTCCAATATGTCTAAAAATGTCAAAAAAAAAATCAATTTAATTTAATTTACAATTTAAAAGCATTTAATAGTCCCAAAAGTCCAAAATACAAAAAATAGTGATACAAAAAATATAAAAAGGCATAAATCCGAAAATAAAATAAAAAGGGGGAACAATGTAGCTCTCAACCTTCTAAACCCTAATCCTAGCTTCCTCCTTGCTCACCAAGTATCCAAATTCATACAAGCCCAAACCCAAACTCGAAAATCAATCAAAACACAATCCAAATCATTAATGTGTTGACCTAATTTTTAACTATAAATAAACAGTCCATTAGCAATCAAAAAGGGAAGAAACCAAGGCAAAAACTACTGCTAAAATCACCCAAAATAGGGATTAGAGTTTCACATCGAAACCCTAATCCGCTAAACACTGCTTACGAAAACTTTTTGAGATCTAAAGAACGGCCGTAGCAATCGGATAAGCGCGCAGCCATTAAAGGAGTAGACCAAGAGAACAAGCTCTCGCAGCAAGAAGGAAAGCTAATCTAGAACCTAGACAGACGATCTGTAAGATCATATCATTATTTGTGGATTTGGACGAGTTGGCCAGATCATTGCACAACTTCTTTCTGAGCGGCTTATTCCCTTTGTTGCACTAGATGTGAGAAGGTAACAACATTCTAATTGAAATTACTATCCTTGCCTTGTATTTTTTTTCTCGTGGATGAATGATTTAATGTCTATTGCTAGGTTTATACTTTTTTGCTTGGTTCATGTTATTTATATAGAAAAGCAAAACCAAAATTAAATGTGCCAGCACGATATTTGTTAATTCTGTATTCTGCCTCCCAAAGGGGAAAAGGAAAACAAAACAATTATAATACTCTTTGGTTATGTACAAGTAATTAGTTACCTTGATCAGCCGAAATATGATGTCTGTGTTGTGTTTTACTTTCCTCCACAATGGTTTGCATTGCATGGTTGTCAATGCTTAAATAGAATCTGTAGTATCCATAAACATAACATGCATGCTTTTTCTACATCTTTAGTCCTAAGATTGAAAACTCTATATGCTTTTGAGGTAAGTGAATATCCTAAGAAGAGTGCAGGATCAGATTTGGCATCAAATTTTCCTAGATTGTCTTTGTTGTTCAAAACATAGCAATCACTACCAAACACATGAAAATATGAGATGATAGGTTTCTTTCCTTTCCATAGTTCATATGGGGTTTTGTTTAAGATTTTTCTAATTGTTGCTTTATTCAAAACATAACAAGCAGTGTTGACTGCCTCTTGCAATGTTTTATTTTTTCTTTCAACCACACCATTCTGTTGAGGAGTTCTTGGACAAGAGAAGTTGTGAGACACACCATTCTCTTCAAGAAAGGTTTTAAATAAGGCATTTTCAAATTCTCCTCCTTGGTCACTTCTAATTGCAACAATGTTAGAACCTTTCTCATTTTGAACTTTCTTGAAAAAGGTTTTAAAACTTTCAAAAGTTTCATCTTTGTGTTTAAGAAAAATCACCCAAGTGAACCTAGAGTAATCATCAATAATAACAAAACCATATCTTTTTCCACTAAGACTAGCATGTTTGGTTGGACCAAAAAGATCCATATGCAAGAGTTCCAAAGGTCTTTTAGTTGAAATCATGTTAATAGGTTTGAAAGAAGACTTGACATGCTTTCCTTGAATGCATGCCTCACATGATTTATCCTTCTCATATTTGATCTTTGGGAGTCCTCTGACCAAATCAAGTTTGGATAGTTTTGAAAGAGTTTTCATGCTTATATGACCACATCTCCTATGCCACATCCACTTATCATCTTCCTTAGACATTAGACACATTTGATCAGGAAGATCATCAAGACATATGCTATATAGGTTATTAGTTCTATGACCAGTGAAAATAGTTTTACCAGACTCTAAACTATTTATTTTGCATACATCAGATTTAAAAGTCACTTCATGTCCAGAATCACATAACCGACTTACACTAAGTAAGTTATGTTTGAGTCCTTTCACAAATTGAACATTTTGAATCGGAAAGCGAGTTTATTTTACCTACGATTCTATTCCTTTGATGTAGCCTTTGTCATTGTTGCCAAACATGACAAGTTCTCCATCAAAGCTCTCCATGGAGAGAAATTTATCCTTCTCCCCTGTCATATGCTTTGAGCATCCACTGTCTAGGAACCACAGCTTCTTTCTTGATGCTAAGAGGCATACCTGGATTTGTTTTTGACAATGATTTAGGTACCCATTTGTCTTTGGGTCCTTGAGGGTTAGTTTTCACATGTATGAGATGTGTTATACCCCAATTTTGTCCGTCTTCTTTTCTTGTCCTAGTCGTTTATTTTTAGTAAGGGCGTGTTTCGGAGTCGCATGATTACGAGAATTATTAGTATTACCAACCCAAACCAATTCCAGTCACTTCGTTCAGCTAAATCGAAATACCGTTATTTAAATTAGGCACGCACGCGAATGATCGATCTTTTCGTGCGTTGTTCGATTTAATATCTGTATTCGAGTTTAGTCGTACGTGAACAAGTCAACCAAAATTCATTTTTCTCAAAAGTTGGTTTAAATTCAGACTTAAGAATGCGATTCCGAGTTAATTGTTTTAACGCGCCCATTTCTTCTATTCTTGGTCTAGTCTTAGCGCAGTTGTCAAGTCCGGTCCGTTCTCGTCTCTGTATTTGGCCTGACTCCTTTTATTATTATTATTTTTATTCTTATTTTGTTTATTTAATTTATTTAAGTATACATATGATTTAAAAATGTCAAAAATTCAATTTAGGTTAATTTACAATGTTTAAGAGTCCAATATGTCTAAAAATGTCAAAAAAAAATTCAATTTAATTTAATTTACAATTTAAAAGCATTTAATAAGCCCAAAAGTCCAAAATACAAAAAATAGTGATACAAAAAATATAAAAAGGCATAAATCCGAAAATAAAATAAAAAAGGGGAACAATGTAGCTCTTAGCCTTCTAAACCCTAATCCTAGCTTCCCTCCTTGCTCACCAAGTATCCAGCTCATACAAGCCCAAACCCAAACCTGAAAATCAATCAAAACACAATCCAAATCATTAATGTGTTGACCTAATTTTTAACTATAAATAAACAGTCCATTAGCAGTCAAAAAGGGAAGAAACCAAGGCAAAAAACTACTGCTAAAATCACCCAAAATAGGATTAGAGTTTCACATCGAAACCCTAATCCGCTAAACACGGTTCTGAAACTTTTTTGAGATCTAAAGAACGAAGCCGTAGCAATCGGATAAGCCGCAGCAGATTAAAGGAGTAGACCAAGAGAACAAGCTCTCGGCAGCAAGAAGGAAAGCTAATCTAGAACCTAGACAGACGATCTGTAAGATCATATCATTATTTGTGGATTTGGACGAGTTGGCCAGATCATTGCACAACTTCTTTCTGAGCGGCTTATTCCCTTTGTTGCACTAGATGTGAGAAGGTAACAACATTCTAATTGAAATTACTATCCTTGCCTTGTATTTTTTTTCTCGTGGATGAATGATTTAATGTCTATTGCTAGGTTTATACTTTTTTGCTTGGTTCATGTTATTTATATAGAAAAGCAAAACCAAAATTAAATGTGCCAAAGACGATATTTGTTAATTTCAGATTCGCCTCCCAAAGGGGAAAAGGAAAACAAAACAATTATAATACTCTTTGGTTATGTACAAGTAATTAGTTACCTTGATCACCCGAAATATGATGTCGTGTTGTGTTTTACTTTCCTCCACAATGGTTTGCATTGCATGGTTGTCAATGCTTAAATAGAATCTGTTAGTATCCATAAACATAACATGCATGCTTTCTTCTACATCTTTAGTCCTAAGATTGAAAACTCTATATGCTTTTGAGGTAAGTGAATATCCTAAGAAGAGTGCAGAGGATCGATTTGGCATCAAATTTTCCTAGATTGTCTTTGTTGTTCAAAACATAGCAATCACTACCAAACACATGAAAATATGAGATGATAGGTTTCTTTCCTTTCCATAGTTCATATGGGGTTTTGTTTAAGATTTTTCTAATTGTTGCTTTATTCAAAACATAACAAGCAAAGTTGGATCGCCTCTTGCAATGTTTTATTTTTTCTTTCAACCACACCATTCTGTTGAGGAGTTCTTGGACAAGAGAAGTTGTGAGACACACCATTCTCTTCAAGAAAGGTTTTAAATAAGGCATTTTCAAATTCTCCTCCATGGTCACTTCTAATTGCAACAATGTTAGAACCTTTCTCATTTTGAACTTTCTTGAAAAAGGTTTTAAAACTTTCAAAAGTTTCATCTTTGTGTTTAAGAAAAATCACCCAAGTGAACCTAGAGTAATCATCAATAATAACAAAACCATATCTTTTCCACTAAGACTAGCATGTTTGGTTGGACCAAAAGATCCATATGCAAGAGTTCCAAAGGTCTTTTAGTTGAAATCATGTTAATAGGTTTGAAAGAAGACTTGACATGCTTTCCTTGAATGCATGCCTCACATGATTTATCCTTCTCATATTTGATCTTTGGGAGTCCTCTGACCAAATCAAGTTTGGATAGTTTTGAAAGAGTTTTCATGCTTATATGACCACATCTCCTATGCCACGTCCACTTATCATCTTCCTTAGACATTAGACACATTTGATCAGGAAGATCATCAAGACATATGCTATATAGGTTATTAGTTCTATGACCAGTGAAAATAGTTTTACCAGACTCTAAACTATTTATTTTGCATACATCAGATTTAAAAGTCACTTCATGTCCAGAATCACATAACTGACTTACACTAAGTAAGTTATGTTTGAGTCCTTTCACAAATTGAACATTTTGAATCTGAGCAGAGTTTATTTTACCTACAGTACCTATTCCTTTGATGTAGCCTTTGTCATTGTTGCCAAACATGACAAGTTCTCCATCAAAGCTCTCCATGGAGAGAAATTTATCCTTCTCCCCTGTCATATGCTTTGAGCATCCACTGTCTAGGAACCACAGCTTCTTTCTTGATGCTAAGAGGCATACCTGGATTTGTTTTTGACAATGATTTAGGTACCCATTTGTCTTTGGGTCCTTGAGGGTTAGTTTTCACATGTATGAGATGTGTTATACCCCAATTTTGTCCGTCTTCTTTTCTTGTCCTAGTCGTTTATTTTTAGTAAGGGCGTGTTTCGGAGTCGCATGATTACGAGAATTATTAGTATTACCAACCCAAACCAATTCCAAATACTTCGTTCACTAAATCAAATACCGTTATTTAAATTAGGCACGCACGCGAATGATCGATCTTTTCGTGCGTTGTTCGATTTAATATCTGTATTCGAGTTTAGTCGTACATGAACAAGTCAACCAAAATTCATTTTTCTCAAAAGTTGGTTTAAATTCAGACTTAAGAATGCGATTCCGAGTTAATTGTTTTAACGCGCCCATTTCTTCTATTCTTGGTCTAGTCTTAGCGCAGTTGTCAAGTCCGGTCCGTTCTCGTCTCTGTATTTGGCCTGACTCCCTTTTATTATTATTATTTTTATTCTTATTTTGTTTATTTAATTTATTTAAGTATACATATGATTTAAAAATGTCAAAAATTCAATTTAGGTTAATTTACAATGTTTAAGAGTCCAATATGTCTAAAAATGTCAAAAAAAAATTCAATTTAATTTAATTTACAATTTAAAAGCATTTAATAGTCCCAAAAGTCCAAAATACAAAAAATAGTGATACAAAAAATATAAAAAGGCATAAATCCGAAAATAAAATAAAAAAGGGGAACAATGTAGCTCTTAGCCTTCTAAACCCTAATCCTAGCTTCCCTCCTTGCTCACCAAGTATCCAGCTCATACAAGCCCAAACCCAAACCTGAAAATCAATCAAAACACAATCCAAATCATTAATGTGTTGACCTAATTTTTAACTATAAATAAATAGTCCATTAGCAGTCAAAAAGGGAAGAAACCAAGGCAAAAAACTACTGCTAAAATCACCCAAAATAGGATTAGAGTTTCACATCGAAACCCTAATCCGCTAAACACGGTTCTGAAACTTTTTTGAGATCTAAAGAACGAAGCCGTAGCAATCGGATAAGCCGCAGCAGATTAAAGGAGTAGACCAAGAGAACAAGCTCTCGGCAGCAAGAAGGAAAGCTAATCTAGAACCTGCATGCACGATCCAGAAGATCATATCATTATTTGAGGATTTGGACGAGTTGGCCAGATCATTGCACAACTTCTTTCTGAGCGGCTTATTCCCTTTGTTGCACTAGATGTGAGAAGGTAACAACATTCTAATTGAAATTACTATCCTTGCCTTGTATTTTTTTTCTCGTGGATGAATGATTTAATGTCTATTGCTAGGTTTATACTTTTTTGCTTGGTTCATGTTATTTATATAGAAAAGCAAAACCAAAATTAAATGTGCCAGCACGATATTTGTTAATTTCAGTGATTCACCACCCAAAGGGGAAAAGGAAAACAAAACAATTATAATACTCTTTGGTTATGTACAAGTAATTAGTTACCTTGATCAACCGAAATATGATGTCTGTGTTGTGTTTTACTTTCCTCCACAATGGTTTGCATTGCATGGTTGTCAATGCTTAAATTTGACTGAGAACCTCACTTGTTAGTTTCTTGTTCAATGATTCGTAATCGATGATTAGGATGGGACAATCTTTGAATGTGTCGCAAGGAAAATAATTGAAGGCCCCGACAAGATTGTTTCAGTTATCATTTTTATATATATATATATATATATATATATATATATATATATATATATATATATATATATATAATTTGTAAAATAATTTGTAAAATATACAATACAACCCATTACAGTTCACCCCCTTTTTTCATTTTTATTCCTTTCCAATTCAAATCTAATTACTTTTTTCTCTCGAAATTTAATAAGCGGCTAAGTCGGTTGTACAACCGGATTGGTCATTATCTTAGGGCCAATGAGCTGTACAGTTCAGTAACCCTGAAAACTTAATAAATACGAATAAACTATTTTTCCTAAATAAACGGCTAAGTCAGTTGTACAATCGGGTTGGTCATTATCTTAGGGCCAATGAGTTGTACAGTTCAGTAACCCTGAAAACTTAATAAATACGAATAAACTATTTTTTCCTAAAAAATAGGGGACTAAGTCGGTTGTACAACCGGGTTAGTCGGCGTCCTAGAATCGATGGTAGTCATGCATAGCTTCAAGGAATCTTAGGACCCCTACGCTAAAAAACACCAACCAATAAACCTTTTTCAGGAAGAACTACGTAGCTTTGATTCCTCCATTGCATCCGGAGGTATGTAGGAGCAAGACTCAACCCTTGTCAAGCACTAAAAACCAAAAATCTAAATAAGTCTTTTTTTCTACAAATAAAAGGGTAATCATTAAATAGATCTTAATTAATTAGACAACGGATGTCGTGGGGTGCTAATACCTTCCCTACACATAACGACTCCCGAACCCTAACAATGCTTTGTCCTAAAACATAAAGGGATTTTCCGAATTTTCCCTTAAACTAGAATTTCGGTGGCGGCTTCCTTTCGAACTTTCGAAGAATCCTTTCCCGGATTTTTCGGTCGCTACAGCTGGCGACTTCACTGGGGACTTAACTTTTTAGAGAGTCAAAACCTAGTCTAATTAGTTGTATTAATTTAATTTTTACCATTCCCTTGTTTATTTATTTTTGCATGTTATATTATTTATTGGCTAAATTACTGTTTTGGTCCTTTATCTTTGGCCTTAATTTCATTTTGGTCCTTTATCTTTTTTTTTTCTCGTTTTGGTCCTTTATGTTTTTAGAGTGTCAATTTGGTCCTTTTTGTAGTTTTCCATCCAAAATGACACAAAAAAAGGACCAAATTGACACAAAAAAAGGACCAAATTGACACAAAAAGGACCAAATTGACACAAAATCAAAACATAAAGGACCAAAACGAAAAAAAAAAAAAAAGATAAAGGACCAAAATGAAATCAATGCCAAAGATAAAGGACCAAAACAGTAATTTAGCCTTATTTATTTGATATATAAACCCTAGACGTAAGACGATATTTTGTATGTATGTTTGTTTTGTTTGCACTTTGGGTTTGTCTTTAATTGCTCCTACACACACTACACCTATACACATCACACACACTGAGAAAAGTCCTCTACCCGGACTTGAGTGCAAACCTAAGTTAGAACGAGATTGTGTAGTGATGGCTCATGGGACGTGCGTCTCGTTGGGTGGTCATGAAAATCTCACCTAGAGTTTGATTCCTTTTAAGGATGCTATCCTTCTAATAGCTTGCCTATTGTTGGGGTCGATATTCTTGACTGGGGGTCCTTGGCTCTAGGGACCATGTGTAGGATTCTTTAGAACCATCCTTGTGAGGTTCACTATAAAAGAAACCTTAGACCCACTCCGTAAGTTACCTTTCTAGGGTCACAAAGGAGCTTCATACCCTGCATTCAAACAAATATTTGTGCTTACCATCTTTTATCCAAAAATCAAAAAATCAAAAAGTCAAAACCCAAAATATTATTTACATAAGTTTCTTAGAAACCATACCTCATGCATATTTTCTTTGCATTACAAAAACAAGAATAAACATCTTATGTTACAACGGCCTGAGAATTAAAAGCTTTATTTTGGAGAGAAGCCATGCATGCTAAAGTCAAAGTCAAACTTTGTACTTTACTCTCCAAACGTAAAACTTATAATTCCCGACGCGATAAATAAAATCATATATTATCATTTCATTCACATACATTATCATTACATTCGCATTTCACATACATTCATTCACATTTCATGCACACTCATTCATTTGCATAATTACATCATGCATTACAAAAAAATGAGCATAATTCTAGAAAAAATTGTGATGAGAGGTGAGACATTCTTGTGAGGTAAATCATTCTTTTTGAAAAAGTTTAGCCATACTTAGTTGCAAGCTCAAGGCGTTTCAAGGCACTCAATTTTTCAAATTAGCAGCTCGTTCACATTTGTTTTAACAAAGCGTTGCATCCCATGATGAATGACCAAAATAGTCCGCCAAAATTTTCTTTCATGTGTTAACTAATGTTAACTCTCTACGAAGCATTCATGTAGTAACTTTGTGTGTGACATGTGACTTCATTCTTGTTTGAGTCGGTTAATGTCCTTACCTTGTCATCACCCCGTCCAAGTCTAATCCCACCCGACCACCCAAAGTACATACTCCCTACCTAGTCGACTTGTTGGTTTGATTCTCACTAATGAAATAACGCTTTAAGCCCTCCATACTGGGGCAAATTTGTGTTCTCTAAAATACCTTGTCAACATTATATTCCATTGGTGCAAGTCCTTTACAAAAAAATCAAAAAGCTCGTTAGGTTGAAAACTCGTAAGAGCAACCTAAGCAAAAATTAGGGCATAAAAAGAAATAAAGAAAAAGCAAATATTTTGTAAATAGGTAAATTATTGTCCTTGAGTTAATTTTTGAGAAACCGAGCAATCACGATTTGAAATGAAGTTTGGACCATCATTCCATATCCTCAAAAAATCCTCCGCTACCCACCTTAAGCCAAAAAACTTCCAATCACCTTAGACAAAGATCTATCTCACATCGAAAATTGTGTATCACCTTTATCAGCAAAAGAAAGAGAAACAAAAATCACAAAAGAGTGAAGTCAAAAAAAAAGGATTGAAAAATCCCGAAAAAAAGAGAGTAAAAGTAGTGAGCTGATATTTCGTACAATTAAACGCATAAGAGATCATTGTCTGAAATAAACCCTCAAACACTTCCCAATGTCCTATCCTTCATTAATCCATCTAAACAGATCCATTCTACCATGAGACATAGACCCTCAAACATTCCTTTGAGCCTAATAAACCCTTCTTTCATAAGCCATTAACCATTAGCCAAACTACACTGCTCAAACCCTTCCTTTGGCCTCAATATCCTACCCTCCACAAACCCTTGGCCAAGTGACAATCCTAAACAAATCCATTCTACCACGAGACATAGACCCTCAAACACTCCTTTGAGCCTAATAAACCCTTCTTTCATAAACCATTAACCATCAGCCACATTACAACTCCAAAAATCCATTCTGATCAATGGCCGATTGCTTTTATTTTCTCAAAGTTTTAATCTTAAGACAAATAAGTTTATTTATTTACAATATGTTGCTAAAAAAAATGTATCTCAAAAAAAAAAAAGGAAAATCAGAGGACTTGCACTATAAGATCCATCCAAGTTACAATTATACCAAGACAATGTCTATTGATCACCAAGTGTAGCTTTCATCATAGCAAGCTCAAGACCATCATAGTCTGAGAGTCATTCTCAAAATAACCAAAAGTTCATGCTAGGGTCGTTACCTATATCCTAAAGCGGGGCACCCCTTTTACCATTTATTCCATTTGAACTTGGGGAAATTTGTCCAGTATCCATCCCATGCCACTCCCAGTCTATATAGTCGCATTTGACCATCTCCAAAAACCCATAACCCTAATTCCGTCACCTTTCCCAATCTCACTAAAGCCAACCATTCGAAATACCATTCCAAGTGGGGCAATCCTGTCGCTCTTTACTCCACCTTCAAATGGAAAATTCACCCTACACCCATCTCATCCCCTCGCCATATTCACAGCCAAATAAAACCATACAGGGCAATTTCTCAACTCACTATCCTAAATGTTTCCACTCTAGTTGGGGCAATCTTGTCCTTACCATAAATGGGGCAACACCAAACTCTATGGGTTGAGATAAAGTCCCTTGCTTTCCTCCTTTCATTCCAAAGCCAATACATTCCCAGTTCATCATCTTCTACACCCTTAGCTTGTCACCACTAGACAGGGGCAAGTTATTCGCTCTCCGTCATCAAATCTAAATTGGGGCAGTCCTGCATTTCTTGGCTTGGGAAAACCTACCTTTCATGACCTTGACAAAGACCGGTCAGTCATTCACCCCTTCATGTGCCACAAATGTCCACACCCTAGGTCTTTAGAACCCCAAGTTAACCGACTCATTCATCTATATTTGCACTACTATACATCTTCACAAAACAATGCTTTAGAGAGAAAACACAAGTTGATCATATGATGTTGGAAATCCACTTATTTAGTTTAAAGTGGGCCAAAACTTCGGTCATCATGGGGCATCAAAATGGAAGAGAAAAATGAGCGAGCTTGCAAATACTTTTTCACATCAGTGTCTGTAAATAACAACATTGAGATTGCTGAAGTATTGAATCAAAACTATTCTTTTCAAAGAATGATCAATATTCACCTCTACTTCTCGCATCTAAAGTCTCACATCTCATCATTACCAAAAATGTTTCTATACCCCAATCACTCATATCATATCATATCACATCATATCATATCATGTCATATCATATCATATCATATCATATCATATCACATCATATCATATCATATCATATCATATCACATCACATCATATCATATCATATCATATCATCACCTCATGCACCATAACATTTGCACCCGAGCATTTCATCTGCATCATTTTCACATTTGGCATTCATCATTTTTCAAAAAAAAAAACAAAAAAACAAAAAAAAGCGAAAAGCAATAAGCGAAAGGAGAAAAGGAAAAAGTCATTCCA
Organism: Oxytropis ochrocephala; assembly: GCA_020916435.1. Lineage (NCBI taxonomy): Eukaryota > Viridiplantae > Streptophyta > Magnoliopsida > Fabales > Fabaceae > Oxytropis > Oxytropis ochrocephala. Next base: position 70,306,140 of record CM037091.1, on the reverse strand, counting down.
CATCCTACCAGATACCAATCATTGCTTGCACCATTAATTGCTTCATCAAACGTAGATTGGTTTTCCCTTTCTCGGTAGATGCATTTGTTAGGTGTGCTCGGATAAACACGATCAGTGTTAGTCCCTATTTTGTTCCTCTAATATCAGCGCTTTAAGCGTTGATCTCATATCGTATCATAGATCACCAAGTTGATCCTCAGACCCCGAGTGGTCCTTCAGAGCACTACGCTCCTCGAGTGCCTAAGTTGTAACACCCCAAAATAATTCAATTAATTAACTTAGTTGGGTTATTAAGGTTTGCAACATTTTACTTTTTAGTCAAGTAATTCATTAAGTGAAGGTTAAGCATATGAGACTTGTTAGGAAAATGTCTAAGTAGGAGAGGGTGTGAATAGAGGAAGCCCACGGCCTAGTAAGGCCAAGGCCTCATTTAAGTCCTTTTAGGACATGTTAAATGGTGCCTCCGTAGGAGACCAATTCAGTTTGTTCCAAAATTTAGTTAAGTTACCAAATTGAGAAAGTAGAGAGAGAAGTGAGAATTAGAGAGAAGGAAGAGAACCGAAGGGAAGAAGGAAGGGAACCGAGCTGAAATAGTGAAGAGTGAGTGATTCTTCAAGGATTCTTAGAAGTGCTAGTGAAGAGGGTGTATCTACGGTTGTAATCAGGTTAGGGGCTCTTTTAATCCTTGTAATGTTTTGTGTTTGATAGTGTTTTGGTGTGAGTGGTTCTGATCACTTTGCATGTGTGTTTTATGTGTTGATCATGCCATGTTTTGCTGTGTTTGTGCTCTTTGCTGTGATTTGTGGTGAGGAACGATGGTGGATCGGTTGGGAAAGAGAGAGGAGTGTAACACTCTCTCTGTTCTGTGTGGTACGAAGTGAGCATTGCATGGTGAGGCATTAGAGTGAGAATCGGTGTAGTGTGAAGAAATGAGCTTGCATGTAGAGTTAGGGAGAGGATCGGAGCAAATGGAGTGAGTATCCGAGTGTGCATGAGTGTGGTGAGCTGGAAATGTGTTGCATGTTGAGTTTAAGTCAAGAAACAGAGCAAAACGAGTGCCCTTAAGCTTAGAGTGAGAGAAACCGAGGTTGAGGAAGTCAACGCTTAGAGTGTCTTAGTGTTGAGGGTCTGTTGGTGAGTTTGAGGGTGAGCATGTGTCTAAACACCATTAGCGAGGGGTAAGGACGCTTAGACTGAAGTGTAGGTGTTTCGCCTTAAGGTTACCGAGGTGTAGAGGTGGTGAACCGAGGTCTTCAGGCCGAGGTAGCGTCACCAAGGTGAAACGCCCAAGTGCCTAAGTGTAAGTGAACTGAACTAGGAGATACTGAGAAGTGAATTCCCATGACTTAGATGATTTTAGTGTAAGGGAGTGCGTAACTGTGAGCGCGCTACCGAATTGGGAGTTGAGTGTAGTTAGCCGAGGTACACACATAGTGTACCGAGGTGATGTTGAGTAGTTAGCCGAGGTACACACATAGTGTGCCGAGGTGATGTTAGGCGCCAATGTTGCCTAGCACATTGTGGGACGCCACTGTGAGTGCTATTTTAGCACCAATGTGTATAAGTCAGGGAGCGATTAAGTCCATTTTGGTCCTTAGGTGACATTTTGGTCCCTAAGTGTCGTTGCGGTCCTCGGTGTGACAATTAGTCCACCATGGAGTGCCGAGGTGACTGAGAGGTCGGTTGTAGGTCCTAGGGTGATTCTACCGGTGTAGTAGGGTCGACCTTAGCACGGTGATGATGTCTAGATGGTGTGGACGTCAGTGTGAGCGACGGAGTAGAACGACGGAGTAGAACGACGGAGTAACGACGGTGAACGACGGTGTAAGCATTCACATGCGCTATGTTTGATTTGGTGTGTGATTGCATTTGTCATTGTAATACCCTAATTTTGTCCGTCCCTTAACTCAAGCCAATTTCAAGAATTGGAACTCAACTAAATCAAAGTACCACTTTATTTAAGTTAAGCGAGCACGCTTTGCTTAAATCGTGCGTTCTTCGTTTTAGTCGTACATAAGTAATGTTTTTAGGTAATGAGCTCATTTCTTCTATTTTGAGTCTCGTTTTAGCGTATTCGTCTAGTCCGCCCGTTCGTCTTTGTGATTGACCGGACTCTTTTTATTATTATTATTCTTTTCTTTTTGTACAGCTTAATTTATTTTGAGCATATATATATAGTCCAAAAGGTCAAAAAAATTCTATCTAGTTTATTTATAATTTAAAAGTGTTTAAGAGTCCAAAAATGTCAAAAATACTATTTAATTTTTATTACAACTTAGAAGAGTCCCAAATGTCCAAATGTCCAAAAATACAAAAAATAATAATACAAATATACAAAAACAAATAAATTCAAAATACAAAAATAAAAATAACAGCAAAGAAAGTGTGCAGATGCAGGGTGCCAAGAATGCTCTCCAAGTCTTTGGCTTGGATCCAGACCTGAAAATAGTCAAAACCCAGTCAAATGTAATTAAATGCCTAACCTAATTTTTAACTATAAATAGGCAGTCAATTAACAGTCAAAGGGGACACGTTTTTCAAGGTAAACAGCACAAAAAAATGATTAGGGTTTTACACTGAGACCCTAATCCCAAAAAATAGTGGTTTTCTTTCTTTGAAGTTCGGAAAAAAATTCAAAGGATCAATAGCAGCAACCACAGATCTAGAACAACAAGAGCAGTGAACTCCCAAACAGATTGTTTCTTCCTTTATTCAGGAACCAGGTTGGTAAGCGTATTTTTAGATCTCTGGGTGAGCATTCCATGTAGTCTCTTTGTTGTACATATTCTAAATAGATCTGAGATGTAAAATAAATACAGACTCGAATTATGTTTTTATTTTTATAGTCCCGAACAGATTAGATCATGACTGTTCGTTCAAATAGAAATAACTCAAGAACCAATTACATCATTTTTATTGTCCAGAAAAATTAATTTAGAGTCAGATTCATGGAGTCATAAACAGAGGGGTAAGGTTTCAGAGAAAAGAAAAAATGGAGAAGAAGAGAGAGAATCGCAAAATATTCTCGCAAAACCCATACGCAAAACACAAAACCTTCAACCGCAAAACCTTCAAACGCAGAACGAAACAAAACGAAACCCACCACCGCCGTAAAAAACCACGTCGCACCACCACCAGGAACCCTCTCCCTCTCTATCACCGTCGCACCACCACCAGAAATCCTCTCTCTCTCTCTCTCTCAGTTCGCCATCTCCTCCCTCTCTCTCCCTCCTAAAATCCCGTGAATGTCCTCTCTCTCACCTCCCTAATTTTTCGTTCCTCTCTCTCCATCAAAGAATGCAATGGCACAGTGTGCTATGGTCGGAAGGGGGAAGGATTTCTTTAGGGTTTCGCTGTTGGGCTTATGTGGTCTTAATAATCATTTATGTTTTTAATTTATCGAGTTACTAAGCGCAACCCACTAATGCCAGCGTGCACCTCCTCACTTAAGCCCGCCAGATACCGGGCCTCCTATGCGAACCGGGCTTGCCGTTTACACCCCCTGCTCGGTTGCACAACCCCTGCAGCCTAATAACACCCCCATTTCGCAAATTTTCACCTTTTTCTCGTTTCTTTTAATTCTTTTTCAACCCAAATAATTTCTCAGTAAATCAAACTTTGTTAGTGGTCTTGCGAAGCCTTTGCTTGCATGATTATTAACGATGAGGAACTAGTGGTGATCACTTGGAGCCTTTGCTCAATTGATCATCATGAACGCCTAATTTTTCTAAAGACTTTCGATAAATCACAAAACTTTGTTAATGGTTTTGCGAAGCCTCTGCTTGCATAATCATTAACAACGAGGAACTAGTGGTGATCACTTGGAGCCTTTGCTCAATTGATCATCATGAACGCCTAATTTTTCTAAAAACTTTCAATAAATCACAAAACTTTGTTAATGGTTTTGCGAAGCCTTTGCTTGCATAATCATTAACAATGAGGAACTAGTGGTGATCACTTGGAGCCTTTGCTCAATTGATCATCATGAACGCCTAATTTTTCTAAAAACTTTTCAGTAAATCAAAAACTTTGTTATTGGTCTTGCGAAGCCTTTGCTTGCATGAGTATTAACAATGGAGTGCTAGTGGTGGTCACTCGGAGCCTTCGCTCGATTGATCATCATGAAAGCTCAGTTTTCACAATTGAACAAAATAAAAATAAAAAACCTAGAACTACGTAGCTTTGAATTCTCCATCGCACCTGGAGATACGTAGGAGCGGATCCTCCCGTCAAGCACAACAAACCAAAAATATTTTTCCTTCGGAAAAACCAAAGCGGCTAACTCTCGTCAAGTCATAAATAAAAACTCCATTAAGTCTTTTCAATTAAGAGGCAAATTTAAGTATTTTTCAAATCAACACTTAGAACCACACGTTTAATTAAAGGTTCCCTTTCAGTAGAAAGGAGGTGTGGGGCGCTAATACCTTCCCCATGCCTAACCGAATTTCCCAGAACCCAAATCTTACGGTTTTCCAAAAGACCATCTGCCTTCCAAAAGGTTTTCTTCAATATTTTCCTTACAAAAAAATATTGGTGGCGACTTCATTGTTTTGAAAAAGTTGTAAACGAAGAAAAACCCTCGGGGACTTTTTCAGCGCAATACCGGCGACTTCACTTTGGGGACCCTAAGAAAATCTTTTTCAAAAAGAGGTCGAGCCTAATTAATTAAATATGTGATTTATGTGTTTGATTTGAATATATTGTTTTGCCTCTATTCTTCTTCTTTTTCATACAAGCATTGTTGCATTCATACGCATTCACTTCTTCTTCTACTACTATGATTGTTTCCCCTCTTATCTTCTTCGCTTGTATGCTTAGTTCTTCATGCATATTCCCCATTCTATCATGTTCCCTCTTCTTGGCTCCTTTCTTGAGGTGAGTAATTCACTTAGTCGTTGTTGAAACTCTAGGTGACTTATTTGATGTTAAACCCTAGGGTAGACAACATATTATTTTTTGCTTTTGTCCTGATCGCTCACGAATTTTCATTTGCGGGTGGGGAGGGTAGCTATTTCTAGGTATTGTGCCCTCAAAGCACACACACACCCTATACTTGTGAGCGTTGAGTGGGGCCTAAAACCCAAGGTCCGAACAAAAACCTAGGAGAGTGGGAAACGACTAGTGGATCGCCATTCGTAGACCTTTGTGCCGTATGGCTCTCATGAAAGTTCCGCCCAAGAGTACGCTTTGTCATGATGCCTCACACTCGGTAGCTTTCTACGATTGTGGGTGTCATCATGAGAAAGACTTTAGCTCTTGGTTGCCATTGTGAGGAAGTGATTAGAACTTACATGAGAGGATTACCCTTTTCGTTGACTTTAGACCCCAGGATTCCCACCATTCGTAGGACACGGGGGCACGCCTTTGTTTGTTGCATTTAGCTTAAGCATTCCTTTTTCCCAAACTTTATCTCGAAAGTTGCATAAACACCTACATGAGGTGGCATGCAGCGTGTATCTTCGAAAATGTTCAAAGTACCACCAATAACCTCATTTTCTTACCATTTTTCCATAACACATCATTTCGCATCCACCTCATTTCGCATCATTCTGCACCATTGCATTTGCATCTAACAAAATCTTGAAAAAAAAAAACTTTCGTCATTTGCATTCTTCATGCATTAAAGCATTGCAGACCGCATTCATTACTCATTCATGTGTTCATGCGTGTTCCACAATGTAAAAATCGTGCAAGCCGGTTAGACATCGCTATTTGACGCGGCTCGCAAGCAAGGAACATGGACAACAATCAAGGCGACGCCGATCAGGGCAATCCACTGCCACATCAGAATGCCGGAATTCCAGGAGATCCAAATCCTAATGGTCAGGGGCAGCAAGGTCAGAGTCAAGGGAATCAAGTCCTTCAAGCTGAGATGGAAATCATGAAAGCTCAAATGGCAGAGGTCATAAGAGTGCTGAGTGCCTTAAGAAATGTTGGTACAGCTGAAGCTACTGCTGCTGGGGTAGACAATACCCCTCCCCCTCCTGGGTCGGGGATCCCTCAAGCCCTTCAAACAGTGCAATGGCCTCCCTTTGGTCTCCCACTAGGCTACACGCCCCTGCTGGCGACACACAAATCACGAGAGAGATCCACCAAGAACCGCGGGGCCACTCGGCGACGTGAGTTGCGAATGAAGTTGGAACGGGGACGCCTCAAGCCCAGATCCAAATCCCAATCCCTGCTACTGCTCCAGGAACTCCGGTGGGTTTCAACTGGCCAATGACGGTTCATCCCCAAGTTCAGGGACCAATCCCTGGGAATACAATTCACTCACGTGACCCACACGTGAACCCAGCCGTAGTGACGATGAATAATCCTCATTACGGTGTGAATGGTTTCCTCGAATTACCCTCATCAAAGCCGTCGATGCTCGATCGATGCTGGAGGAAGAAATCAATGAAGACGTAACACTAGTGCCTATAAAAGAGGGATGTTGGGATACCCTAGGGGAGCCCAGGGGAAGGTTTGATTACTTAGTCAGATATGATGCTCCTGCGAGTGCTCAAATCCGAATGAAGGACATCCACCTACAGGATGGGATGAGGAAGATGAGCAACACAACCAAGTTCTTTGCCATCATGGATAGTTAGTCCGAAGAGGGTGGGGCGAGTCCGGTTCGCTCGGTGAAGAATTAAAGAATTGGGAGGTCACGATTCTCCTGTGACTTTTAATTAGTTGTAATGCAACCACGTGGCTCGCCCAAGGCCATAAGGACCAGCTTGTTAGGGAGCACGCATGTTTTTATTTTCGAATCACTATCATCAATAAATACGTTGTTTTTGAATCTTCATCAATAAAAATCATTTCTCCATATTTCACGTGTCCTCTTTTCTCGTTGTATTATTGTTTGCTTGTTTGTTTCGCCTTTTATTCTCGCTTTTTCGCCTTAAGCAAAAGGCGGAACCACAAAGAATTGTCTCTGAAAATAACGAGGCCAACAATCCCTATTACGACTTTGATCATCCAATTAACCAAACCGAAGGGGATGTTGATGAAAATCGAAACTCCTCCTAATTAATAAGATTAATAGAGCAAGAAGAAAAGACCATTCAACCTCATGGGGAGTCGATTGAGATCGTCAACTTGGGTACGTAAGAAGATAAAAGAGAAGTTAAGGTTGGTACCGCCATGGAAAATGGTGAACGCGAAAAGTTAATCCACTCTTGCATGATTATGCCGACGTCTTTGCATGGTCGCATAAAGATATGCCGGGGTTAGATACCGATATTGTTGAACACAAGTTGCTTGGCCAAGCCAGAGTGCCCACCACCAAGCGTAAATTAAGAAGAATGAAGCCGAGATGTCACCAAATCGTGGGATGAGGTCAAGAAACATTTGATGCGGGGTTCCCGTGGTGGCCAAGCACCCACAAAGGTGGGTTGCCAATATTGTCCCGAGTTCCCAAGAAGGACGGAAGGTCGAAATGTGCGTCGACTACGGAGATCCGAATCGTGCTAGTCCCAAAGATGATTTTCTCCTTCAAAAAAAAAAAAAAAAAAAAAAAAATAGAAAAAAATATATATAAAAAAAAAAAAAAAGGGCAAATATATAGGAGTAAATAAATTATTGTCCTTGAGTTAATTTTTTGAGAAAACGAGCAATCGTGATTTGAAATAAAGTTCGACCATCTCCCCATATTCTCGAATAAAAAACTGTGCTACCCACCGTAAGCCAAAAAATCCAAAAATCACCCTAGACAAGGATCACCTCGAATATCGAAAAAGATGCATCACTTTTTATCAAGCTCACCCGAGTCAAAAGAAAAATCAAAGAAAAAAAAAAAATCAAAAAAGAAAAAAAGAAAAAAAGGGATTTAAAAATGAAAATCCCAAAATAAACACAAAAGAAATGTAAGTGGTGAGCTGATACACGTTACCACAAAACACAATAGATCCTTGTCTCAATAAACTGCAAATATTTCCCTTTGACCTTGGCATCCCGCCCTCCACCAACCCTTAGCCAGGAATAAAACTTCCAAACACCTCATCAAGCCAAATAACCATCATAAATCATCAAACGTCAGCCAACGCCGAATAAAAATCATCCTACCATTAGCTCCAAGCACTTCATTAAACCCAATCATCCTTCCTCCACAAAAACACACAATCTCCAAAAATCCATTCCGATCAATGATCGATTGCTTTTGTTTTCTCAGAGTTTTAGCTTTAGGACAAATAAGTTTATTTACTTAAATATGTTTGTTAAAAAAAAAAAAAAAAAAAAAAAAAAAAAAAAAAATCTCAAAAAAAAGGGGGAAAGAAAAATCAAAAGGCTGGCACGCCAAGATTCAGTCAAGTTACATCAGGGCAAAGTTCTAGAGATCACCAAGTGGGTTGAAGCTGCCTCATATTCAAGTATAACCAGTTCAGTGGTTGCCAAGTTTGTCAAGAAAGATCTGATCTGCCGTTACGGTCTTCCCAACAAAATCATCGTTGATAATGGCAACAACTTGAACAGCAGAATGATGAAGGACCTATGTGCTGAGTTCAAGATTCAACATCACAATTCATCCCCGCATGGCCCCAAGATGAATGGGGCGCTTGAAGCGCCAACAAGAATATCAAGAGAATAGTGCGAAAATGGTGGTAACCTACAAAGATCGCACGAAATGCTTCCTTTCACTTTGCATGGCTATCGTACCTCTGGTCGCATACATCGATCCGGGCAACCCCTACTCATCGGTTTACTGGTCGGAGGCGCCCTCCCATTGAAGTTGAAATACCATCCTCGCGGTGTTAATGGAGACAAAACTTGATGAAGCGGAATGGGTTCAGTCCCGTCTTGACCAGTCGAACCTCATTGACGAAAAACGAGTAGCCGCAATGTGTCATGGACAGTTGTACCAACAGAGGATGATAAGGGCTTTTGACAAAATAGTCCGTCCTCGTGAATTTCAAGAAGGAGACCTTGTACTCAAGCGCATCTTGCCAATACAGATTTTACCCGTGGGCAAATGGGCTCCCAAATATGAAGGACCTTATGTGGTGAAGAAGGCATTCTCGGGAGGAGCTCTAATCCCTGGCGAGCATGGATGGAGATGAGATTCCAAATCCAAAGAAACTCGGATGTGGTCAAGAAGTATTATGCCTAGAAAAATAAACAAAAAAAGAAAGATAAGCCAAGAAAAATCAGCTCGCTAGGTTGAAAACCCGCAAAGGCGGCCTAGGCAAAAACAGAGGCGACCTTGGATCGAAAACCCGCAAAGGCGCGATCCAGCAAAAATTAGGGTCGAAAACTTGGACTTGAGAAAAGAAAAGGCAATCAAAGCACTCCCAAAGGTTTGGATAAGAGGGTGATCGTGGTTATGAGTATGGACGGCGGGCACCGCAATTACTTGAGAGAGATGAAATCACGAGATCTGCTCCTCTTCTCTTGTATTTTCTCGCTTTAATAAAAAGCGCAATGTACTTTCAATTGGCGTGACTTTCTCGCATGTCCAATTTCCATATCAATAAAAGTCCAACTTTTTCTCATATATGTGCTTTTCGTGTCTTTGCTTTCCATTATTCAGTTTCTTTCAAAATGATAATTTTTATGATTGATGAAATTGATTTGCAAAACATGTGCATATTCAAGAGCATTACAGGATCATTATGAAATCTTTGAAAAATACGAAGGAAATGATCTCCCAAGTGAAAAGAGAAGAGACAAAGCGGTCCTAGCGAATCGGTGCACAATCCTCGCGTGATTATTGTCCCGGGCAATGACTTGCGTCCGGCAGATGGATTTAACCAAAGAAAAGAAAAAACAACAAATAAGCGAGAAAAAGAAAGGCTGCTTAAGAAAAACAGAATAAGCAAAAAAAAAAAAAAAAAAAAAAAAAAAAAAAAAAAAAGAAAGAAAATCACAGAGGACTGAACACAAAAGAACACAACATCTTCACATCATTCATCATTCTCACGTCATCCATACCATTCATCACTCCATGGCATCAAACAAGAGATGCATTACACTTTCAAATTCGCATCTCAGAAGAGCGAAAGAATAATCAAACAAGGGAAACATCCCACCAAAATCAATCATTGCATCCATGTGCACCCAAATACCCAAGTGCATGCATTTCATGCACCATCCAAGAGAAAAGTTACTTCGGACCCGAGAGTCCCAAAAATCCCATTTTTAGAAAATCACCATCAGCACAGAGTTCGTAAACTCCATCAGCATAGAGTTCGTAAACTCCATCAGCACAGAGTTCGTAAACTCCATCAGCACAGAGTTCGTAAACTCCATCAGCACAGAGTTCGTAAACTCCATCAACCCAGAGTTAGTGAACTCCTTCAGAGTTAGTGAACTCCTTCCACAGATCACAACATCGTGTACGAGCACGCGATGGATCCATCAGACTTCGTTAAGTCCTTCGGATTAGTTGTGCCAGCCTAAGGCACAGCGTAAATCCATTGATCAAATCAGTTCCGGACCTGATGTTGATCGGCCGCTCGAAAAGGCCACCCCCGGAGTTCGTAAACTCCATCAATCCAGAGTTCGTAAACTCCATCAACCCAGAGTTAGTGAACTCCTTCAGAGTTAGTGAACTCCTTCCACAGATCACAACATCGCACGCGAGCGCGCGATGGATCCATCGACTTCGTTAAGTCCTTCGGATTAGTTGTGTCACCCTAAGGCACAACAGAAATCCATTGATCAAATCGATTCGGACTTGATATTGATCGGCGCTCGAAAAGGCCACCCGCAGCTCGGACTCGACAAGAGTCCGTTAAAAGGTTTTAGGCAACCTCCGAATTCCCCAATTTACCGCTTTTCCCGGTTTATTGCTTTCCCGCACGCGACAAGTGTTAACCCCCTCTCAAAAAGAAAATAACAAAAAGATTTGAGCTTTTAAAAAACGAACAAAATTAGTATTATTTCTATATCTTTATTTCCATTTCACCAACAAATTTGAAAAGGCCAATTCATATTTTTGGCGAAATGTGAAATAAAGAGGGCAAACTGTAATACCCTAATTTTGTCCGTCCCTTAACTCAAGCCAATTTCAAGAATTGGAACTCAACTAAATCAAAGTACCACCGCTTTAAGTTAAGCGAGCACGCTGCTTAAATCGTATGCTTCTTCGCTTTAGTCGTACATAAGTAATGTTTTTAGGTAATGAGCTCATTTCTTCTATTTTGAGTCTCGCTTTTAGCGTATTCGCCTAGTCCGCCCGCTCGCCTTTGTGATTGACCGGACTCTTTTTATTATTATTATTCTTTTCTTTTTGTACAGCTTAATTTATTTTGAGCATATATATATAGTCCAAAAGGTCAAAAAAATTCTATCTAGTTTATTTATAATTTAAAAGTGTTTAAGAGTCCAAAATGTCAAAAAATACTATTTAATTTTTATTACAACTTAGAAGAGTCCCAAATGTCCAAATGTCCAAAAATACAAAAAATAATAATACAAATATACAAAAACAAATAAATTCGAAAATACAAAAATAAAAATAACAGTAAAGCAGCAGCAAGAGATCTCAGGCCAAGAATGCTCTCCAAGTCACTGGCTTGATCCACACTAAAATAGTCAAAACCCAGTCAAATGTAATTAAATGCCTAACCTAATTTTTAACTATAAATAGGCAGTCAATTAACAGTCAAAGGGGACACGTTTTTCAAGGTAAACAGCACAAAAAAATGATTAGGGTTTTACACTGAGACCCTAATCCCAAAAAATAGTGGTTTTCTTTCTTTGAAGTTCTGAAAAAAATTCAAAGGATCAATAGCAGCAACCACAGATCTAGAACAACAAGAGCAGTGAACTCCCAAACAGATTGTTTCTTCCTTTATTCAGGAACCAGGTTGGTAAGCGTATTTTTAGATCTCTGGGTGAGCATTCCATGTAGTCTCTTTGTTGTACATATTCTAAATAGATCTGAGATGTAAAATAAATACAGACTCGAATTATGTTTTTATTTTTATAGTCCCGAACAGATTAGATCATGACTGTTCGTTCAAATAGAAATAACTCAAGAACCAATTACATCATTTTTATTGTCCAGAAAAATTAATTTAGAGTCAGATTCATGGAGTCATAAACAGAGGGGTAAGGTTTCAGAGAAAAGAAAAAATGGAGAAGAAGAGAGAGAATCGCAAAATATTCTGCAAAACCCATACGCAAAACACAAAACCTTCAACCGCAAAACCTTCAAACGCAGAACGAAACAAAACGAAACCCACCACCGCCGTAAAAAACCACGTCGCACCACCACCAGGAACCCTCTCCCTCTCTATCACCGTCGCACCACCACCAGAAATCCTCTCTCTCTCTCTCTCTCAGTTCGCCATCTCCCTCCCTCTCTCTCCCTCCTAAAATCCCGGCGAATGTCCCTCTCTCTCACCTCCCTAATTTTTCGTTCCTCTCTCTCTCCATCAAAGAATGCAGCGGCGCTGCTATGGCTGGAAGGGGGAAGGATTTCTTTTAGGGTTTCGTCAGTGTGGGCTTATGTGGGTCTTAATAATCATTTATGTTTTTAATTTATCGAGTTACTAAGCGCAACCCACTAATGCCAGCGTGCACCTCCTCTCACTTAAGCCCGCCGCATCTGGGGCCTCTCTATGCTGAACCGGGCTTGCTGCTTACACCCCCTGCTCGGTTGCACAACCCCTGCAGCCTAATAACACCCCATTTCGCAAATTTTCACCTTTTTCTCGTTTCTTTTAATTCTTTTTCAACCCAAATAATTTCTCGATGAAATCAAACTTTGTTAGTGGTCTTGCGAAGCCTTTGCTTGCATGATTATTAACGATGAGGAACTAGTGGTGATCACTTGGAGCCTTTGCTCAATTGATCATCATGAACGCCTAATTTTTCTAAAGACTTTCGATAAATCACAAAAACTTTGTTAATGGTTTTGCGAAGCCTCTGCTTGCATAATCATTAACAACGAGGAACTAGTGGTGATCACTTGGAGCCTTTGCTCAATTGATCATCATGAACACCTAATTTTTCTAAAAACTTTCAATAAATCACAAAACTTTGTTAATGGTTTTGCGAAGCCTTTGCTTGCATAATCATTAACAATGAGGAACTAGTGGTGATCACTTGGAGCCTTTGCTCAATTGATCATCATGAACGCCTAATTTTTCTAAAAACTTTTCATGAAATCAAAAACTTTGTTATTGGTCTTGCGAAGCCTTTGCTTGCATGAGTATTAACAATGGAGTGCTAGTGGTGGTCACTTTCGAGCCTTCGCTCGATTGATCATCATGAAAGCTCGATTTTCACAATTGAACAAAATAAAAATAAAAACCTAGAACTACGTAGCTTTGAATTCTCCATCGCACTGAGATATCGTAGGAGCGGATCCCCCTCCGTCAAGCACAACAAACCAAAAATATTTTTCCTTCGAAAAACCAAAGCGGCTAACTCTCGTCAAGTCGCATGCAAATAAAAACTCCATTAAGTCTTTTCAATTAAGAGGCAAATTTAAGTATTTTTCAAATCAACACTTAGAACCACACGTTTAATTAAAGGTTCCCTTTCAGTAGAAAGGAGGTGTGGGGCGCTAATACCTTCCCCATGCCTAACCGACCCCCGAACCCAAATCTTCTGGTTTTCCAAAAGACCATCTGCCTTCCAAAAAGGTTTTCTTCAATATTTTCCTTACAAAAAAATATTGGTGGCGACTTCATTGTTTTGAAAAAGTTGTAAACGAAGAAAAACCCCTCGGGGACTTTTTCGGGCGCAACAGTCATGAAGTCACATGTTCATGTGCATATAACGACGGGGGAGGTTTCGACCTCGGATGTGGTAGGACTTCGGTCTCCATATCAAAATAACGACGGAGTAACGACGGAGAGCCGATAGGCTAAATAACGACGGTGGAGGTACCTCATTGCATAATGCCCTGTGGTTGGGTTGCATTCATGCATACAATTCATAATTTAATGTGTTATGAGCTGATTGATAATTGTTGTGATGTTTTGAACTATCGGTGAGTGTTGTTTTAGCTGAACCGAGGTGCTTTAGTGCTATCTCTAACCTTAAGCTTTCTTCACATTATATTACTTGTGTTAAGAGACTCACCCTAGCTGCTTTATGTTGCTTCTCATGTCGGCAACTTGCAGGTACACATGAGTGATAGCTGTGCCTAGTTCAAGTCGGTCGAGTCTGCTCTGGTCGTGTAACACTGGGATGGGGCCGAGTAGATTTTAGTGTTTTGTTTATGCCTATCTTGTGTATTTTCTGATATGTAGTCTTTTGAACTGAAAACTATCATATTTTGTTGTAACTTTTACTATGTATTATGACTTGATGTCGTACTGGCCGAGGTGCCTTATGTTGTGGGCTTAGACCCTTTAGCCGATGTGATGCGCATGAATACATGTTTAGTATAATGCTGTGCAACTGTTTGAACTTAATTGAATTTCTGTTTTCCTTTTTAAATCATCAAATGTAGCCCTCCTTTGAGTGGAATTTTGAAACTCTGATTTTAATTTAGTAGATCGAATTGATTAGATAAGGGGGTGTTACATTGTTGGTATCAGAGCATAAGTTCGGTCTTGTCCGACCAAGTAAATTGAGTCTAAGTGTCTTAAGCCTCGAGTCTTAGGCTCGTTCTAAACCAGTTCTTGATTGTGTAATCAGTGAAGTAAGAATGGCTGGAAGAGCTGGAAGAGATGATCTTTGCTATAGTCATTTGCTGCGTTGGAGGCGATGGCTAATCTTTGTGGGAATCGACCTCGCAGAAATGCCGATGATCTTTGGAGCTCGTGGGCTCGCTACTTTCCGAGGAGAATCCTCCTACCTTCAAGGGAGGAGTATATGATCCTGATGGGGCTCTAGCATGGGTGAAAGAAATAAAGAGAATTTTCAGAGTGATGGATTGCACCGATGAGCAAAAAGTGAGGTTTGGGACTCATATGCTCACCAGAAGAAGCCGACGATTGGTGGCTTGGAGTTCTTCCAAGGTTGGAAGGCTGCAGAGGAGGAGATCACATGGGAGAACTTTAAGAAAGAGTTCATGAGGAAGTACTACCCAGAAGATGTGAGGGGAAGAAAGAGATGGAATTCTTGGAGCTTAAGCAAGGTAACATGACCGTGTGTCTG
Organism: Oxytropis ochrocephala; assembly: GCA_020916435.1. NCBI lineage: Eukaryota > Viridiplantae > Streptophyta > Magnoliopsida > Fabales > Fabaceae > Oxytropis > Oxytropis ochrocephala. The sequence continues at coordinate 70,291,098 of CM037091.1, read as the reverse complement.
AGTATCTTTGCCAAGTTTTCCGAAATGATAAAGTTTTACCCCATTACACTGGAGCTCTTTGCTTTGAATTCTCCAAGTGTATCAAGTTTGAGAACGGTTTGAAGCTTTGAGATCAAGCGAGCGATTGGGTATCAAAGGATAAGGGTATTTTCTGGAACTGGGTGGATAGTTGTAGAATTTATGAAGAGGATAGTGTGGCTACTAGCCGAGCTGGGAAAGATAAGAAGACTTTTCAACCTCAGTACCGTTGGAAGCCTTATGACCATTCTGGTGGTAGAGGAAAGGGAAATTCTGCAGGGAGAGGAAAGCCTAGTAGGGGAGACGCTCCTGCTATTCTGACTTGTTACAAGTGTGGATTGCCTGGGCACAAGGCGAAGGAGTGCAAGGCTGAGGTGAAGAGGTGTTATAGATGTGGCAAGGAGGGCCACCTATCTGCTGAGTGTGGGCGAAAGGAGATAGTCTGTTTCAATTGTGGAGAGATGGGGCACATCAGTCCTAAGTGTCCAAAGCCAAAGCAAGAGAGAGGCGTGGGGAAAGTGTTTGCATTAGCTGGGTCCGAGGTAGTGAATGAAATCAAAGGTACGTGTTATATCAATGGTGTTTCTCTAGTTGCGATTATAGATACTTTGGTGCAACTCATTCCTTCATTTCGCGCCATGTGTGCTAATAGGTGAGTTTAGTGTTGTCTTCATTGGGGAGGAGATGGTCATTGACACTCCCGCTATGGGTTCGATGACTACCTCTGCAGTATGTTCGAAGTGCCCACCGATCGTATTCGGCAGGACTTCTCTGTTAACTTAATTTGTTTACCACTAGAGGAATGGGCGTCATCCTTGGTATGGACTGGTTGGTAGACAACCATGTTCATATCAATTCTTATTTGAGAGATCGGTTAGTTTTCCTGCCGCTTTGAGATGAAGGAGTCGGCTTTACTTCCCGCTAGTCAAGTGCGCAAGTTGTTAGGAGAAGGGGTTACTCTGTTTGCATTATGGGCGTCATTATCGATGAGAATCCAACCAAGATTGAAGATGTGCCGATGGTTAGAGAGTTTGCCGAGGTGTTTCTGAAGAAATACCCGATGTGCCACCCGAGAGAGATTGAGTTCACCATAGAATTGATTCCTCGAACAAGACCTGTCTATGGCACCTTATAGGATGTCTGCATCCGAGCTGTCCGAGCTGAAGAAACAGTTGGAAGAATTGCTAGAAAGGAAATTCGTGAGACCAAGCGTGTCACCGTGGGGAGCACCTGTGTTGCTAGTGAAGAAGAAAGATGGAAGCATGAGGTTGTGCGTGGACTACAGACAATTGAACAAGGTTACAATTAAGAACAAGTATCCACTACCAAGAATTGACGATTTGATGGATCAATTAGTGGGTGCGCGGTATTTTCCAAGATTGATTTGAGCTCGAGGCTACCATCAAATCAAAGTGAAGGACGAAAGACGTACCAAAGACGGCTTTTAGAACTCCTGTATGGACACTACGAGTACTTAGTAATGCCATTCGGTGTCACTAATGCTCCAGGGGTATTCATGGAGTATATGAATCGTATTTTCCATGAGTACTTAGATCGGTTTGTGGTAGTGTTCATAGACGATATCTTGGTCTACTCCAAGTCGGCATAAGAGCATGCCGAGCACTTAAGGGTGGTAGTCTTTGAAGGTCCCGAAGGAGAAGAAGGCGTATGATGAAGCTATCCAAGTGTGAGTTTTGGTTGAGGAAGTGAGTTTCCTAGGCCATGTGATTTCCAAAGAATGGGATTGCAGTGGACCCTTCAAAGATTGAAGTCGTGTTGAAGTGGGAGGCACCCAAGTCGGCCACCGAGGTGAGGAGCTTCTTGGGATTAGCCACATTACTACGAAAGATTCATTGAGGGTTTCTCCAAATTGGCGTTGCCATTAACCCAATTGACATGTAAAGATAGGGCTTTACGTATGGGATGACCGCTTGTGAAGAGAGTTTCCAAGAGTTGAAGAGGAGATTGACAACGTCGCCGATCTTGACGTTGCCTAATCCAAGGATCCTTTTGTGATTTATTGTGATGCATCTAAGTTAGGTTTGGGCCGTGTCTTTGATGCAAGAAGGTAAAGTAGTGGCGTACGCTTCAAGGCAACTGAAGACTCATGAGAAGAATTACCCCACTCATGATTTAGAGCTAGCTGCCGTAGTGTTTGCATTGAAAATATGGAGGCATTACCTTTATGGTTCAAGGTTCGAGGTGTTTAGTGATCACAAGAGTTTGCGAGACTTGTTTGATTAGAAGGAATTGAACATGAGGCGCAGAGGAGATGGTTGGAGCTATTGAAGGACTATGACTTGATGCCCGAACTATCACCCAGGGAAGGCCAATGTTGTGGCTGATGCACTGAGTAGGAAATCTCTGCATATGTCATCGATGATGGTAAAGGAGCTAGAATTAATTGAACAGTTTAGAGATTTGAGCCTAGTATATGAAGTAACACCTCGGAGTGTTAAGTTGGGGATGCTGAAGATCACCAATGAGTTCATGTTTAGTATAAGGGAAGCACAGAAGGTTGATGTGAAGTTGGTGGATGTGTTTGGGAGTGTTGGCCGAGCTGATAACAAAGATTTTGAGCTAGATGCGCAAGGGTTGTTGAAGTTCAGAGGTCGGATATGTATTCCTGATGATGAAGAGATCAAGAAGGCAATTCTGGAGGAGTGTCACAGAAGTCGGTTGAGTATCCATCCAGGGGCTACGAAGATGTATCAAGACTTGAAGAAATTATTACGTGGCAAGGAATGAAGAAGGATGTAGCTCGTTTAAATCTATGCTTGTTTGACTTGCCGGAAGTCAAAGGTGGAGCACCGTAAGCCGGCAGGGTTGATGCAACCGCTGCATATTCTGAATGGAAGTGGGACAAACATTTCCATGGACTTTGTAACCGGGTTGCGAGGACAACAAGAGGGTTTGACACCATTTGGGTGATTGTTGATAGGTGACAAAGTCATCACACTTTATTCCTATTAACATCACATACCCGTCTGAGGTTAGCGAGAAATTTATATCAATGTCATTGTAAAGCTTCATGGAATCCCTTTGAGTATTGTGCGAGCATGAGATCCAAGGTTTACTTCGAATTTTGGAAGAGCTTGCAAGAGGCGTTGGGTTCCAAATTGCGTTTGAGCTCGGCATACCATCCTCGGGTGATGGTCAATCCGAGAGGACTATCCAAATCCTTAGAAGACTTATTGAGAGCTTGTGTGCTTGAGCAAGGAGGTTCGTGGGATTCGTATCCGCCATTGATAGAATTCACTTACAACAATGATCATCATTCAAGTATTGGAATGGCACCATTTGAAGCATTGTATGGTCGTAGGTGTAGGACTCCACTATGTTGGCATGAAACAGAGAGAGGGTTGTGTTAGGACCCGAGTTGGTTAGAGAGACTACCGAGAAGGTTAAGATGATCGAGAGAGAAGATGAGGGCGTCCACAAAGCGACGTAAGAGTTACCATGACAAAAGGAGGAAAGACTTAGAATTTCAAGCCGGTGACCATGTATTCCTTAGAGTCACCCCGTGGATCGAGTTGACGAGCTCGAGGTCCAAGAAATCACACCTCGTTTCATTGGACCCTATCAAATCTTGGAGAGGTTGGGAAGGTGGCATACCAGAATTGCATTGCCACCCAATCACAAAATTTGCACGATGTGTTCCATGTATCTCAACCGAGGAAGTATGTTCTGACCGTCCCCATGTCATTCAAATGGATGATGTGCAAGTGAGAGACGACCTCACTGTGGAGACAATGCCAATCAAGAATTGAAGACCGAGAGTAAAGACTCTTAGGGGAAAAGAAATCAAGTTGGTGAAGGTGGTTTGGGTAGAGCTGGCTGGGTGAGCATGCTACTTGGGAGCTAGAGAGCAAGATGAAGGAAGCCTATTCCGAAATTTGTTTGATTAAGGTAAGATTCCGAGGACGTAATCTCCTAAGTAGGGGAGGGTTGTAACACCCCAAAATAATTCAATTAATTAACTTAGTTGGGTTATTAAGGGTTTGCAACATTTTACTTTTAAGTCAAGTAATTCATTAAGTGAAGGTTAAGCATATGAGACTTGTTAGGAAAATGTCTAAGTAGGAGAGGGTGTGAATAGAGGAAGCCCACGGCCTAGTAAGGCCAAGGCCTCATTTAAGTCCTTTTAGGACATGTTAAATGGTGCCTCCGTAGGAGACCAATTCAGTTTGTTCCAAAATTTAGTTAAGTTACCAAATTGAGAAAGTAGAGAGAGAAGTGAGAATTAGAGAGAAGGAAGAGAACCGAAGGGAAGAAGGAAGGGAACCGAGCTGAAATAGTGAAGAGTGAGCTGATTCTTCAAGGATTCTTAGAAGTGCTAGTGAAGAGGGTGTATCTACGGTTGTAATCAGGTTAGGGGGCTCTTTTAATCCTTGTAATGTTTTGTGTTTGATAGTGTTTTGGTGTGAGTGGTTCTGATCACTTTGCATGTGTGTTTTATGTGTTGATCATGCCATGTTTTGCTGTGTTTGTGCTCTTTGCTGTGATTTGTGGTGAGGAACGATGGTGGATCGGTTGGGAAAGAGAGAGGAGTGTAACACTCTCTCTGTTCTGTGTGGTACGAAGTGAGCATTGCATGGTGAGGCATTAGAGTGAGAATCGGTGTAGTGTGAAGAAATGAGCTTGCATGTAGAGTTAAGGAGAGGATCGGAGCAAATGGAGTGAGTATCCGAGTGTGCATGAGTGTGGTGAGCTGGAAATGTGTTGCATGTTGGGTTTAAGTCAAGAAACAGAGCAAAAAGAGTGCCCTTAAGCTTAGAGTGAGAGAAACCGAGTTGAGGGAAGTCAACGCTTAGAGTGTCTTAGTGTTGAGGGTCTGTTGGTGAGTTTGAGGGTGAGCATGTGTCTAAACACCATTAGCGAGGGGTAAGGGCGCTTAGGCCAGGCGTGTAGGTGTTTCGCCTTAAGGTTACCGAGGTGTGTAGGTGGTGAACCGAGGTCTCAAAGCCGGTGGTAGCGCGTCACCAAGGTGAAGCGCTCAAGTGCCTAAGTGTAAGTGAACCAAACCGGAAGATACCGAGAAGTGAATTCCCATGACTTAGATGATTTTAGTGTAAGGGAGTGCGTAACTGTGAGCGCGCTACCGAATTGGGAGTTGAGTGTAGTTAGCCGAGGTACACACATAGTGTACCGAGGTGATGTTGAGTAGTTAGCCGAGGTACACACATAGTGTGCCGAGGTGATGTTAAGCGCCAATGTTGCCTAGCACATTGTGGGGCCATGCTGTGAGTGCTATTTTAGCACCAATGTGTATAAGTCGTGAGCGATTAAGTCCATTTTGGTCCTTAGGTGACATTTTGGTCCCTAAGTGTCGTTGCGGTCCTCGGTGTGACAATTAGTCCACCATGGAGTGCCGAGGTGACTGAGAGGTCGGTTGTAGGTCCTAGGGTGATTCTACCGGTGTAGTAGGGTCGACCTTAGCACCTGATGATGTCTAGATGGTGTGGGCGTCGGTGTGAGCGGCGAGAGTAGAACGACGGAGTAGAACGACGAGTAACGACGGTGAGCAGCGGTGTAAGCATTCACATGCGCTATGTTTGATTTGGTGTGTGATTGCATTTGTCATGAAGTCACATGTTCATGTGCATATAACGACGGGGAGGTTTCGACTCGGATGTGGTAGGACTTCTGTCTCCATATCAAAATAACGACGAGTAATGACGGAGAGCCGATAGGCTAAATAACGACGGTGGAGGTACCTCATTGCATAATGCCTCGTGGTTGGGTTGCATTCATGCATACAATTCATAATTTAATGTGTTATGAGCTGATTGATAATTGTTGTGATGTTTTGAACTATCGGTGAGTGTTGTTTTAGCTGAACCGAGGTGCTTTAGTGCTATCTCTAACCTTAAGCTTTCTTCACATTATATTACTTGTGTTAAGAGACTCACCCTAGGCGCTTTATGTTGCTTCTCATGTCGGCAACTTGCGTACACACATGAGTGATAGCTGTGCCTAGTTCAAGTCGGTCGAGTCTGCTCTGGTCGTGTAACACTGGGATGGGGCCGAGTAGATTTTAGTGTTTTGTTTATGCCTATCTTGTGTATTTTCTGATATGTAGTCTTTTGAACTGAAAACTATCATATTTTGTTGTAACTTTTACTATGTATTATGACTTGATGTCGTACTGGCCGAGGTGCCTTATGTTGTGGGCTTAGACCCTTTAGCCGATGTGATGCGCATGAATACATGTTTAGTATAATGCTATGCAACTGTTTGAACTTAATTGAATTTCTGTTTTCCTTTTTAAATCATCAAATGTAGCCCTCCTTTGAGTGGAATTGTGAAACTCTAATTTTAATTTAGTAGATCGAATTGATTAGATAAGGGGGTGTTACATAAGTGGCCCAGGTCGCAACGTCGGAGTCGAGCCCGACGGACCTTCGCAGACCCCGAGTGGTCCTTCAGACTAGTTGTGTCAGCCTAAGACACAGTGTACGTCCTTCACGGTCAACATATCAGTTCTAGACTTGATCTTGGCCCATCATGGCCGCTCGAGTATAAAGGCCCCCTCAGACCGTTTAATTAGTACCGTAGCTAGTTGCGCTCCTTCAGACCACGATGGTCCTTCAATTAAGGCTTAGGCAGCCTTCCAGACCCTGAGTGGTCCTTCAGAGCCTTAGTGCTCCTTCAGACCTTAAGTGGTCCTTCAGAGCCTTATCGCTCCTTCAGATCCTGAGTGGTCACTCAGAGCCTTAGTGCTCCTTCAGGTCTTTGATGACCCTTCATTTAACTTTTGGTTAATGCACCGAGTGTTAACCCTTCCTTGCTCCTCTCAAATCTTCCACTTCCCCCTTAAACGGACAAAATTAGCGTCTATCTTATCTTTATTCCTATTTCTACTACGAAAGTTCTAGAGCTCAGCACTTTCTAGTAAAATATTAATAAAGAGGGGCAGCTGTTATACCCCAATTTTGTCCGTCTTCTTTTCTTGTCCTAGTCGTTTATTTTTAGTAAGGGCGTGTTTCGGAGTCGCATGATTACGAGAATTATTAGTATTACCAACCCAAACCAATTCCAGTCACTCCGTTCAGCTAAATCGAAATATCATTATTTAAATTAGGCACGCACGCGAATGATCGATCTTTTCGTGCGTTGTTCGATTTAATATATGTATTCGAGTTTAGTCGTACGTGAACAAGTCAACCAAAATTCATTTTTCTCAAAAGTTGGTTTAAATTCAGACTTAAGAATGCGATTCCGAGTTAATTGTTTTAACGCGCCCATTTCTTCTATTCTTAGTCTAGTCTTAGCGCAGTTGTCAAGTCCGGTCCGTTCTCGTCTCTGTATTTGGCCTGACTCCCTTTTATTATAATTATTTTTATTCTTATTTTGTTTATTTAATTTATTTAAGTATACATACGATTTAAAAATGTCAAAAATTCAATTTAGGTTAATTTACAATGTTTAAGAGTCCAATATGTCTAAAAATGTGAAAAAAAATTCAATTTAATTTAATTTACAATTTAAAAGCATTTAATAGTCCCAAAAGTCCAAAATACAAAAAATAGTGATACAAAAAATATAAAAAGGCATAAATCCGAAAATAAAATAAAAAAGGGGAACAATGTAGCTCTCAGCCTTCTAAACCCTAATCCTAGCTTCCCTCCTTGCTCACCAAGTATCCAGCTCATACAAGCCCAAACCCAAACCTGAAAATCAATCAAAACACAATCCAAATCATTAATGTGTTGACCTAATTTTTAACTATAAATAAACAGTCCATTAGCAGTCAAAAAGGGAAGAAACCAAGACAAAAAACTACTGCTAAAATCACCCAAAATAGGATTAGAGTTTCACATCGAAACCCTAATCCGCTAAACACGGTTCTGAAACTTTTTTGAGATCTAAAGAACGAAGCCGTAGCAATCGGATAAGCCGCAGCAGATTAAAGGAGTAGACCAAGAGAACAAGCTCTCGGCAGCAAGAAGGAAAGCTAATCTAGAACCTGAGCACAGCACGATCCAGTAGAAGATCATATCATTATTTGTGGATTTGGGCGAGTTGGCGGATCATTGCACAACTTCTTTCTCGAGCTGCTTATTCCCTTTGTTGCACTAGATGTGAGAAGGTAACAACATTCTAATTGAAATTACTATCCTTGCCTTGTATTTTTTTCTCGTGGATGAATGATTTAATGTCTATTGCTAGGTTTATACTTTTTGCTTGGTTCATGTTATTTATATAGAAAAGCAAAACCAAAATTAAATGTGCCAAAGACGATATTTGTTAATTTCAGATTACGCATACCCAAAGGGGGAAAAGGAAAACAAAACAATTATAATACTCTTTGGTTATGTACAAGTAATTAGTTACCTTGATCAACCGAAATATGATGTCCGTGTTTGTGTTTTACTTTCCTCCACAATGGTTTGCATTGCATGGTTGTCAATGCTTAAATTTGACCGAGAACCTCACTTGTTAGTTTCTTGTTCAATCATTCTCGTAATCGAGATTAGGATGGGACAATCTTTGAATGTGTCGCAAGGAAAATAATTGAAGGCCCCGACAAGATTGTTTCAGTTATCATTTATATATATATATATATATATATATATATATATATATATATATATATATATATATATATATATAATTTGTAAAATAATTTGTAAAATATACAATACAACCCATTACTGATTCACCCCCTTTTTTCATTTTTATTCCTTTCCAATTCAAATCTAATTACTTTTTCTCTCGAAATTTAATAAGCGGCTAAGTCGGTTGTACAACCGATTAGTCATTATCTTAGGAGCCAATGAGTATGCAGATTCAAGAACCACGAAAACTTAATAAATACGAATAAACTATTTTTCCTAAATAAGCGGCTAAGTCGGTTGTACAATCGGGTTGGTCATTATCTTAGGGCCAATGAGTTTATGCAGATTCGAGAACCACCGAAACTTAATAAATACTGAATAAACTATTTTTTCCTAAAAAATAGGGGACTAAGTCGGTTGTACAACCGGGTTAGTCAGCGTCCTAGGAATCAGTGAGTTGTACAGTTCAAGGAATCTTAGGACCCCTACGCTAAAAAACACCAACCAATAAACCTTTTTCAGGAAGAACTACGTAGCTTTGATTCCTCCATTGCATCCGGAGGTACGTAGGAGCAAGACTCAACCCTTGTCAAGCACTAAAAACCAAAAATCTAAATAAGTCTTTTTTTCTACAAATAAAAGGGTAATCATTAAATAGATCTTAATTAATTAGACAACGGATGTCGTGGGGTGCTAATACCTTCCCCACACATAACGACTCCCGAACCCTAACAATGCTTTGTCCTAAAACATAAAGGGATTTTCCGAATTTGCCCTTAAACTAGAATTTCGGTGGCGGCTTCCTTTCGAACTTTCGAAGAGTCCTTTCCCGGATTTTTCGGTCGCTACAAGATTTTTATAATCTGATTTACAAGCAGAAGCATAATGTCCAGTTTGTTTGCATTTAGAGCATTTGTTCCTGAGTCTTCTTTGACCCTTCTTGGACAATTGGTTTTGCTCAGAAGGTGTTAAACTCTTCTGAGAAGCTTCAAGTTGTTGTGCACAAATCATAAGCTCATTTGTCAAATCACTAACTTGTTTTCTAAGATTTTCATTCTCCTTTTCAAGTTCCAAGTTAGAAGTGATGGGAATTTCTGGCACTTTCAAACTGAGGAGTTGAAATTGTTTTGATAGTTTGAAATGGGATGATTGAAGTGTGGAAATTGTTTTTCCCATTCTTTCATTTTTGTATTTTTAACTCCTCATTTTCCTTTTTGAAAATTCCTATTTGTTCTTCGAAAACCATGCATTTTCTAGATAGAATATCAGAACCATATAGCAAGCTATCAAAGGAGGATTTAATTTCTTTGCATGTTTCACATTTAAGGAGTTCAGAATTTTGTACCTCTTCTTGTTGTTCAGTTCCTGCCATGAGACATAGATTAGCAGACTCCTCTTCTTGCTCACTTGATGACTCTTCTGAGTCATCCCAAGTAGCTAACAGAGCTTTCTTTTGGGGTGTGAACTTTCTTGGCCCCTTTTTGAGCAATGGGCAATCTTGTTTCATGTGGCCAGGCTTTTTGCATTCAAAGCATGTGAACTTTGATTTGTCTCCTTTGAATGTATCTCTTTTGAATTGATTTCTTCCTGTTCTTTTGTTATTTAGCCATCTGTTGATTCTTTTAGATATCAATGCAAGCTCTTCCCCTTCTGTATCCTCACCACTTTCCTGCTCATCATCAGTTTCTTGAGAGGCTTTGAGTGCAGCACCTTTTCCTTTGTGAGAAGGGTTGTTTTCTTCTTTGTGAGAAGCTTTGAGAGCCATTGTCTTTCTCTTTGGATGCAATTCCTCCATGAGCTCTTGCTCATGAATCTTGAGAGAACCAAGCAAGTGACCAATGTCCAATTCAGACAAGGTTTTGGCTTCTTCTATGGCCGTCTTCTTAGGTCTCCATGCCTTTGGAAGGCATTTTAGCAATTTGCTAACCTTCTCAGCATTTGGGTATGTTTTCCCAAGTGCACTCAATCCATTAATGATAGCAGTGAATCTGCCAAACATTTCATCAATGGTTTCTTCTTCTGACATTTTGAACATTTCAAATTCATGGATGAGCATTCCTTTCTTAGCTTCTTTGATTTGATCTGTGTTCCTTCATGAGTTGTTTGTAGTGTATCCCATATTTCTTTTGCAGTTTCTTTTCCCACAACCTTGTCATATTCTGCTCTTCCCAAAGCACATGTAAGATAATACTTGGCTTTGGAGTTTTGCAGCACTTTGTGTTTCTCCTCTATTTTCCAATCAGCTTTTGGCTTTGGAATCCTTGTATTTGGAACAGGACCAGCTATTGTTGGAGTGAATGGTCCATTCTCAACAATGTCCCAAATATCAGTGTCTTGAGATTCAAGGAATAACTTCATTTGATTTTTCCAATAGTAGTAGTGTTCTCCATTGAACCCAGATGGCCTGTTAGATGAGGCACCTTCTGGCAAGAAGGTAACCGAGTTTGGTTTTGTCATGACTTCTTCCAAGATCTTTTCCTCTTTCACTGTTAAGTGAGCTAAACCCCAGAGGTCTAGCTCTGATACCAATTGAAGTCAACAGTGTCACAAGGAAGGGGGGTTGGAATTGGGACCCTTTTCAATTTTCCTGAAATAAAAGAACTTTGATTCACAAGTGTACTTGAGAATCAGGAGAGTGAGTGTTATGTGTTATACAGAAACAATCCTCTTAATGAATTAGATGAGTCAAGAAGGGTGATTGAATTGTCTTCACAGTTATGTAGAACTGAGAAGGATCATTCAAAACTTCTTCACTCTTCTCACAGTTGCTTCCCAATTGTTGTAAGTAGAGTCTTACTGTGAAAGATATATTAAGTTTGTAAACCACTTGTTAAGAGTTTCAAAACATTTTATAGTCTTTGAAAAGTTCTGAGAAGGGTTGAAAAACTCTTGTTCTAGTTGTAGCTGAGAAGGGTCAGAATTAACTCTTCTCAGGTTTTCAAAAATCTCTCCTCAAGAGAAGTTGTTCTCAAACCGTAAACTAAGTACTTAAAGCAGTAAATAACACATGGATTTATAGTGGTTCACCCAACAATAACATGGGCTACTCCACTCCTCACACCCAGTGAGATTTTCCACTATTTTCCAAATAGTTTACACCCTTTCACACTTCACACAAGTTGAAAGCTCTTGGTAGTTTTCTTCTCACGCCTCTACCTCTCAGTATACTCCACTAATAGACTTCTCCAAAGCTATTAGACTGCTTTTAACACAAAAGCACTCACTTCTCAAGTCCTATAGCAACACATGCTACTTGAGAAGGTTCCCTATTCAAGGTTCTTTGATTACAAGGGTTTTGGGATTACTTAGAGCTTGGTTGACATATATAGGATATACATGAATGATTTACAACACAAGACTAATACATACTCAGAGAAAGATGAATCCCTTCGGGTTTAAAAGTAGTGAGTATGGAAGAGAAAAACTTGAATGTGTGAGAAGGTTGATAGCTCAAAGTTTAATTCACTCTCTTAAAGATCAATGAAGACCAGAGTCTGTTGTTATATAGAGTTGTTGTAGCCTTTTAACTTCGGTCCTAGAAATAGAGCCGTTGCATCAACAAATAGCCGTTTGGAGCCGTTGCAAGACGCGCGCTGAATCATCACTTTCGGGTTTCGCTTCACTAGAACCGGCGGCTCATTCACGATTGTCATCACCCTTCTCACAATGACCCTTCTCATGACTTGTTAAGTTGAAGATGATGCCTCTCAAGATGAATCTTCTCATGTTGATGCAGTACTTTAAGGATGATGACTCTTCTTGTCATGACCCTTCTCAGGTCCATGACTCTTCTTAACATGATTCATATGATCATGACCCTTCTTGGGATCATGACTCTTCTTAGTGTGATATTGCATTTCATCTTCTTCAATTTTCTTTGTCATGACTCTTCTCATGCTTGATCTTCTTAGATGTTCTTCTCATATTGCCATTTCACTTGATGAATCTTCTCGCAGAATTCTTCCAAGATTTCCAAGTGGTTCTTGACTTTAATCCTTTATGCTTAAGAAAGTTTCCTTTCTAGTAGTAGTGGAGGCAATGTTTCTCTTACATTTTCTCTTAGAATTGATGCTTCTCATAAGCAAGTATATTGTTGAGAATGATTTGAAGTCATGTTCTTTATGAAACACTCAACAAGAACATTAGTAATACATATGATCAAAAACCTTAAGCTTCTCATCCTTGAGGTTTGTTGAACATCAAAACTTTATTAGGGATTTTGCCTCAACAGTTGCATCGTGATCTTTTTAGTTTCTTTGTTCTCACAGTATAAATAAGGTTCATTTGATTAGTTCTACCTTTGGATTATTATATTACATTTATAGAGTTGCTTTAATTTGACATTGTATTTGCAATGCTCTCTTTTTCTTCTATGGATACTTTTTTGATATTGGATTATTCTATTATATTTGTGTAAGGTGGCGATTTGATATTGATTATTGATCGCACCTTGACCAATGAAGAGTTGAAGTGTTGATTGACTCGTCAAATGGGCCGGTCGTTGAATAGGTGAAAGGACCGGTCCTGGCTTCACGCGTAGAGCACCTCGGGTGGTACCTGCAAAGACACTCCGACGATCTAGTGAGAGGTCGCTCGGGCAGATAGCACGAGGTTAGAGAACGTACCTGATGCCATGTGCGAATGGCGTATATATCTGATGATGTCCGACCGTTATGCGAATTTCGCCGGCGCGAGTTGGGCGCTCAAGCGGCGTGTTGGGCGATCGTGATGGGCCGGGCGCGCAGTCCAATTCTTTGCTGGCGATCCTCATAATTGCCGATACACCCAGAACAAAGTTGCCCCAAGCCTAGGTCGCTTAAGAGCGGTGAGGAGGCTTGAATCGATGCCCCGGGCGAAGTTCTCTTGATGAAACGGACGCGCCGCTTGCTTTTCTTTGTGTGGGCGGTGTCGACCGCCGCCAACCGTCGGCCGGGCCGCCGCGGCGGTTGGTCTTTCCCGACATTGAAGACGCGACGTTTGGTGTTTCCGAGGTTGTGCGAGACAACCATTGGCTAGAAGATGAAACGCTGCGGCGCTTCGTCTCCGGTCCCTTCGCGCCATGGGTCTTCACTATAAATACCCGCGAGGCGAGTTCATATCTCACACTTTCCTGATTTGCTCAAGCTAGCGACCGATTAAATGCGCCACACCGACTCGCATCTCAGAGTCGCTTACATTTGCTCGCGACCGATCTTCAACACTTGCTTAAGGTACGAATCGATCCGCTCCCTTTTACTCTTTTAAATTTGAGTTTTTTCTTTAAAGTATTTTGTGCTTTTCCACGCCTCGTGATAGGGGGTGTCAGGTCGAGGGATGGCCAGCTCGCCCCCTCTCATGAGTGCTTCGCTCGATCGACCTGACTCGATCCCTTTATCACAGGTGTTTGTGTATGCCACGGACAAAATTAACTGCCCGTATTCCCGGAAAACCGCCCCAGTCCTTCGCCACATACATGTCGAGGCGGGCGAGCCCAATGCCCCCGAGCGGACTCAAGTCGTCTTGGATGACAAAAGGTGATTCTTGAGCGGTACTTCTACGAGCGGCCCAACTCTAGCTCCCATTCTTCTGTTCACTCTACCGTCCGGTCGAGTAACTCTACACCACCGTCGGTCGATGCCCCCGGCTCTGAACAAGATGAGTATGTCGAGGTGATCGACCTGGATGATGATGAGGAACCGAGAGCCGTCCAGGTCGAGGACGAGGCTATGCACGATCTGGAGACGGCCGAGGTGAAGCGGTGATGAACAGATCGTCCACCCATTGCCCGACTTCTCGGGCCGGGAGGCCAACAACGAAGAGGTCGAATGAAGAAGCGGCGATGTTCACCGATATAGCCCGAGATCCTTCGATATGTCTTGGGTTTCCGACACTCTTGAGCGCATGCGAGTATCTTGGACGGTCGATCATTATGCCTTGCACGACATTGAGCGTTATTTCGCCGACTCACCCACCGGAGAGTGAGGGTATGAAAGACGGCCAAGATATTGCCACTTACTCCCGCTCTTGAAGTTCACCATGTACCGGATCGTGGTCGAGAAAATGAAGATCGTTCCTCCTTTCACCGAGTTCCAACGGGGCGTCTGCGTCATATTGGGGTCGCCTCTCTCGCTCCATCCGAACGCATGGGCGTTTACGAAGACCTTTGAAGTCTTGCTAACCAAGCTTGGTCGGCGGTGTCGATCATGCTCTTCTTCACTCTCTTTGAGCTCACCGCTGGCTAAGGAAGCAAACAAAGAGAAGAGGGAGCGGTCTCCTTCAAAATGCGAGAAGACTCATCATCGATTCTTCAAGGCTTTCCAAGAGTCGCTCGGTGCGATGCGGAGGGCCCACTACTTACGGTCGTTCCAACCAAGGAGGCGGGATGGCCATTTACGAGATCCACCCGGATGGGATGCTCGGTCCCCATTCTTCCCAATCATGTGGAACGAAGCCCACTTCTTCCGGAGGCCGGCGACTACATTTATTCTGTCAACGATGCGGGGAGGCCGACACGGAATCTTTGGAGATGATTAAGGCGTTGGCGAGCATGATGCGCCCGGATCCTAAAGGCGATATACCTTGCCGACCCTTCCGTCTTGTCTGGCGAAAGATCTGGAGGCCGAGATTGGTCCGCGCCGAGCTTTCTTTCTCTTTATATTCTTCTTTGTAGGCCTTGTCAATATGTTATTCTAACCCATGGCTCGTTATTTTGCGAGAAAGGATGTCCGTGCAAAAATCGAACTCGCTCGCTTCCGTCCCGAAGCCCGGCGAGGGGGCTCGGGGACCTGTTCTTCTCGGTCGGGGTAATCTGAACAAGTCCCCACACCCCTGGGCGGCCAGGAAGAAAGCGGTCGGCGAGCCTCGGTCGCCTCCTCCCGATTCCGATCGCTCACCCAGCGTGGCGTTCGGTCCCTCTACCCCGCAACGAGGAGGTTCCCATCATCCACTCGAAAGCTTGAGTGCGGCGATCCGGAGAGTATGCGAAGGAAAGCCCATGGCGCTCTGCGCTTCTCTGTATGGGGTCGATAAAGTCATGGCCGAAATTTGGTGGCGAATCGATGGTAATTTCACTTTCTTAGTCTTGTAATTTCTATCTTACCTCTATTCGACCGACTAACCAACCTTCGACTGAATTCGCGGGGAAGGGCAAGGCTTTGGTTGAGGCGCAGCAAATACGACAAGCTCTTCCAATCGAAGAAGGAAGCCCTCAAACGGGGAAGATGGCCAGCGGTATCAAAGAGGAACAAGGAGCTTGCTTAGGCGGTGAATAGGTTTGAAAACCGACCTTGAATCCGTCGAGAAAGAAGGCGCCGATTGGAGGCCGTAAACGCCGAGCTGCGGGAGAAGATCCGAATGGTGGCCAAGGCCGGTCGGGAGGCTGCGATCGAGCAATTTTACAACGCTCTTGGCGGTAGCGGGTGTTGAATACCGACTGCGAGTCAACTTCGATGACAAGATGATCAAGCCCACGCCTTATGTTGAAAATAACAAGATTATGTTGCTGCGCAGAATATGACGAAGCGGGGCAACGTCATCCGCCCGACCACTATTATCTTTTTTGAAGCCCGCTGCGGCGGTGTAATTTTGTAACTTTAACTTGCCTTGGGCACGACAATTTCTACGCCTTCGTGCGCTTTAGTCGTGGGCGCTCGGCCGGCGGCGTCCATATTTGTAATGACAATCTTTATCTCGCTTTTCATTTATGCCCGCTTGAATTTACGTTGCAATTCTGCGTACTTCTTGCATTTATTCGCCTTGTTCATTTTGAATTTGTGGCAAAGCTCGGCGCGCCGCTTTCGTGCTACTGATGGCGCTGTTTTTTGGTCGCTTTCTCTTTGTGCGCCTTGTATGCTTATTTTTCTCTAAGTCTTTGAATTTTAAGACCGTTCGGTCGTCGTTCGTTAGTGCTTACTTGAAAGCATCTATTCTTTGATAAGTTAATATCCCAACGGGCCTTGGGTCGCTCGGCGACCTTCTATCAAGCCCTTTCGATGGCATTTAAGGTAGATCGTTTGACGGCCTAAGCTTTGTTGTTGGGCCATTTTCGATGGCGCTCGATGTAGTCGTTTCGGCGACCTGGCGTTGTTGGGCCATTTTCGATGGCGCTCGGTTGGGACCGATTCGACGGTCGCTCGATTCGCATCGTTTCGACGATCTAAGGTTTCGCGAGTTTTAACCCTTGGGCCATTTCGATGGCACTCGGTTGGGACCGTTTCGACGGTCGCTTTCGATTCGGTCGTTTCGACGATCTAAGGTTTCATGAGTTTTAACCGCCGGGCCATTCGATGGCACTTTCGGTTGGGACCGTTTCGACGGTCGCTCGATTTAGATCGTTTGACGATCTCGGTGGCTCGATAAGTCTTCGATCGCTCCTTTGCCTCGGGCAATCTTGAGCGACCGGTCATACATTCTTGCGAGAAAGTAAAGAACACCATGTTTTTAAAGGTCGGGCCTCGTGGTCGCCATTGATCGCACCTTGACCAATGAAGAGTTGAAGTGTTGATTGACTCGTCAAATGGGCCGGTCGTTGAATAGGTGAAAGGACCGGTCCTGGCTTCACGCGTAGAGCACCTCGGGTGGTACACGCAAAGACACTCGACGACGATCTAGTGAGAGGTCGCTCGCGAATAGCACGAGGTTAGAGAACGCACTGCACGATGCCGTGTGCGAATGGCGTATATATCTGATGATGTCCGACCGTTATGCGAAATTTGTGCGGCGAGAGTTGCGCTCAAGCGGCGTGTTGGGCCGATCGTGATGGGCTGGGCCGCAGGTCCAATTGCTGTTGGCAGTCCTCATAATTGCTGATACACCCAGGAACAATTATGAGCCTCCATAAACGTGGTAAATCGATACCACATGAGTCAATACGTTAACAATGAAGTCAACAAAAAGTATTTTGATACTCATTCCAAAGGAAACAAATTGTAGTAAGATGTCCTGTAATGTAATCTAACAATCAAAGTAAATTGATTCATTAGCATATTCCGATTCCAATTATATTGTTAAGGGTACCCTAATATTTTTTAAGAATGTTTTCATTACCTTCGCAATATATTTGGCATAGGCATTTAATACACCAAGTCTCAATAATAACCTTATGGAACAATTACGTATTTCATGTGAAAGATGACTATTTAATGATGCAAATATCATTGTAAAAAAAGTGATACATAACAATTATCATTTATGAATATCAATCAACCAACTAAAATTAGCGAAGACCATATATAGGGATATAAAATTGCACTTAATTTCATTTATATAGTATGCGACTGAAAAAGCTATACATGGTTTTTATCTTTGCCTTTTATCCTTATTTTTATCTTTATCTTTATATATAGATTTGTGAGTTTTCCCAAATAGGAAGCTCCCACAAGTTGCCCTCCAATTGGCCCGCATGTATATCCTTATTACCATGTCATGTTAAATTATTACATTCATTGCCATCTGTTGTTCCTACAAATCTGATGGTAAAAATAAATGAATATTCGATATTTACTTGAAAGTTTTCAAAACATTCCCTTTTAATAAAGAAGTCATGAAACAAAATTTAATTTGATAATAAAGGTTCCATATTCACACACCAATAATAGATATAATTTTGATTTTGAATGTTCTCTGATAATCATCTTAATTACTAGATATATGCGCAATAAATAAAATCGAAAATAAACTAATTTAAATTGATGATTTCAATTATTACAAATAAAATACTAACAATATTTTTTCAAATTATTAATGCCTACCAGCTTTAATGCTTGCCCCGTTTTGTCAAAAAAAACTTCATTGCTTTCCCCATTTATCATGTTTATAGTTTACACGTGTACATGATCATATGGAATCCATGATTATGTAAACCAACTATTACACATTTAAAAAATGACAATATAAATTTTCAATAATTTGATTTTTGTAATAACCAATTTGTTTTTGGAATTCATTGCTAAGAAACTCACCGCCTATTGGACGAGTACCTCATGTTGAAAATTTGATCATGACTGTTTAAAACCAATTACTCATTAGGTTCAGTATGTTGACAATATTAAAATAAACTTTGACCACAATCAAAGTTACATTGGTGCAAGTTATGTCCAGAACAGCTTTGACATATTTTATTTCGTATCAAATTTGATCGCTCTAATTATCTGTTCATTAAATAACGAACTTAATGCACACCAAATTTAACCAAACTCAAAATTAATAATTGAATGCACAAATTACTCTTATTGTATTTTTTTGTAAACAACGTATCTTCACGGGGGCCCCGTGAAGACTAATCTTTCGAGGTATTGAAGATCCATTTAAGGGTTGATCTCTCCCAACATAAGTTTTTGCACACGCGTCAATCAGGGATCAAACCCATAACCAAATGGTTAATGGACCTAAGTAGTTTGCGAAAACAAATGGCTTATTTGAATGCACGCCAAATTTTCTCGGAATTGAAATTAAGAATTTGATGCATAGGGAACCGGTAACCATTTGATTACTCTTATTATATAGAGAAATAAAAGGCTTATTTACTCAAAATGCTAATATGAGATTTAGTCAGATTCAAAATTAGGAATTGTTATCACATCTAAACTTAATTAGTATTTAAAAATTTGAACTAAATTTTTTCAATTGCACTTGCACTCTATTTTCAGTGTAATAAAACTAACTACATAGTGAAAAATGATAAATATATTTAATACATAATTATACTTTTACTATTTAAATAAGCATGTTAACATAAATATAGATATTAACGTTCGACAACTAATAATATGTATTCAATATATATCTATTTATAAATTCTAAATTTTCTGAATATAATCAAAACATTAAGCAGTTTTATATAAATTTTAAGATGTATTTTTTTAAAGAATATTCAAAACTTTTAAATAAAGATCGCACGGGTCATACATACTAGTAAGGCAACAAATATAAATATATATGATGAAAGGTGCATCAGTTATATATGGTGTGATCAAAGAAATAAAAGGAAAGAAGTGTTTTCTTTACCAAGCTTAGAAGTAGGAATGATTAGTAGGAGAGATGATCCTTCAACAACTCACTTCAAGTATGGTCCATGATTGTGAAACAGCAAATGACAAAAGGAGAGGTGGGGTTGGATGAAAGTAGAATAAAGTATGATAATGAAAGGAAGAAAAGGTTTATGAATGAAGACAGTTACGGTTCTATCACTACAAGAAAAATGGGATTTTTTGGCGGATTTTTCCGCCAAAAAACACCCAATTCCGCCGCAAATACAGGTATTTTTAGTGATTTTTCCAGCAGAAAATGGTGGTGGCAACGTATTTTCGGCGGAAATTCCGCCGGTAATTTCCGGCGGATTTTTGCGGGGGAATTTGCGGCGGATTTCCCCCGGTACTTTCCGGCGGAATTTTGTACTTTCTGGCGGATTTTTCCGCCAAAAATTTTTTTATTTTTTTTTTAAAATCCGCCGAAAAATACATTTTTTTTTAAAAAAAAATTTTAAAAAGCTGAAAAAACGTTTTTTAAAATTAAATAAATTTTAAAAAAAATATATAAATAACATATTTAAATTATAAAACTAAAATTGTGATAAAACCAAATAAAATGTTTTTTAACAATTAATAAATTTAAATTAAAAATATAAATAGCATATTTAAATTAAAAACTCAAATACCAAATAATAAACATCCATAATCAACAATAAAAAAAAAACATTCATAATCAACCAAATAATAAACATCCATAAATTCAAATCCAACAAATCACTCCGATATCCATAATAATAAACATACATAATCAAATATAAAACTACTAAGGTGCGTGCTCATCGGAGTCATCTCTGTGATAATATTGATCACCTCGTCTTTGGTTGATCATCACCGAACAAACAAGCCTCTAACGCACTATAATTTAGATCAATATTATTATTGAAGAGATGGGGTGATTCTTCTTTGAGGTTGAATATCTGGCATTCTTCTTGAGGTGGTGGTGGTGTTGGGGGAAGATCTTTGGGATGGATCTCTTTGTCATTTGGAGTGGTGGATCCAGTCTTTGGGAGGATCTTTGGGAAGGATCTTGAGGTGGTGGATCTTTCTTTGGGGATCTTCTTGAGAATAATGGGGTGGGGAGTATGTTGTGGATATTCTTTGAGGGTGCGGAGGATACCGAGGCCAAGGCGTATCGGGTAGTAGGAAGCCATATGTGATGATGATGATGGCCTCGAAGGATGGTTCATCCGAGCCATCATCATCTCCGGCAACGCTCCTCGGTTCTCTAGCTTGCTCGGCCAGCGCAAGCTCTCAATGATCTCTAGCTTTCGCGTGAATAAGGCCAATGGCCAGCGCTCTCAATGATCTAGCTTGCTCTTCCGGTTGTCGTGCATATTGCTCGCGCTTGCTCGTTCAACCTCTGGTTAAATTCTTGGGTCAATTGATCTACCATCTGCGTTGGGAGCAGCATAAGAACGATCGATACTCTCTGTCCCGAATATGATCGACTCGGCAGAATGCTTTCCTTGAAGAACTTGGGTCCCATGCTACCAGATCCTGTCAAACGATCACTCTTTTGTGGGCCAACTGCTCTATCCCACATAGAGCGACCCACTGCTCTGCAGCTGAGACTCACGCCACTCGGCCATCCCAGCATCATAAGCATTCTAAAAAAACAACAGATAAATAAATAAATATTAATAAAAAAACAATAAAAACAATATAAATATATATATATATATATATATATATATTGTATTTAAAGATAAATAACTAATAACATAATGTAGTTTTACCTGAATCCTCCTCGCCCTATCGTGGATAAATGAACCATCCTCCTCTCGCATATACAAGTTGCGATGCAACTCGAACAAACCGACCTCCCGTCCCGATTCTTCCTCCTAGATACATAATTTTATTATTTAATAACAACTACTTAATTAATTAACACATAGTTAATAAATTTAATTAATTGATGAATAAAAGTAATAGTTATAAAATTACATACCATGCGGCGGTGATGAGTTCCAAAGACTAACACATCCACACGAGTGATTGCGATGGCGCCCAGGCATTTTCGAAAGCACGGTTCTTCTTAACTTTCTCTCTTTTATTTTTAAATTCAGGAGTGTCCCAATACGCGAGCAGTTGTGCATAAGCCTCTGGTCCCATAAAAGAAGGTTTTGCCTTTGCTTGCCGTACACCCCGCAGTACTTCAGAGTATCTATCACTGCATCTCTTGTTGAACGCATGCTCAACATCTTTACATTATTCCTGTAACCATGTACATTGTTCCTATTTAAAAAATTAGAAGAATATTGTTAATACAGACAAATTAAACAATTCAATAAAATAATTAAAAATTAATTATTTCATAGAACTTACTTGGAAAGAATTGAGCATGGCCCTAAAATAGTCTTTCCCATCTTCTTTATCTTTCTTAACAGCAGTCCAATTTTTCCAACCTTTGAAGAAATTTTCTTTGAATTGCGTTTATAGATGCGGTGGTCATGGGCTTTGAAGGAATAAACACAAATTTTTTAAAAAAGCTGAATATTTTGGATAACGAAAAGTAGTTGTATAAAAGGCAACAAAAATTAATAAATAATTATATACTTACGAATCTCCTTGAGGCACCACGATCGGCGACCATCTTCAACATGTGTGTCATTAGTAAGTCATCCCCGCCGATCCAGGGAAGAGGTGCAACACTACTACTACTACTACTCGCACCATCTGTGGTTGGCTTTGGCAAATATCTCGCCAAGAGGAACAACACAACGACGCGTCTGTGACGGCGTTAGCGAGTAAATAATCTTTCGGCTCCCACATGCCGTATCCGCGACAGGTGGAGGAACATCGTATGTGTCGTCACGATCAGATGAGGATCCAGATGATGATGACATACCTATATACATATATATATATATATATATATATATATACATACATTTAAATATTAAAAAAAGAAACATGTATATATATTGCATAAACATTCGTACAAATATTCATACAAAATAACCATAAATATCCATACTATTACCAGTTACTAATTAAGTACCAAATAAAACAGAATAACTAGAAAAACTAATTTGAATCCCACTCATTCTCAAAATCATCGTCATCGGATGAGCGGGAATTCTTGATACACCAATATGTTCTTTTGCATCTTCATCAGCATCTTCTTCGTCATCAACTTCATCGCCGGTGTTTGGTTGATCACATAAACGAGTAATGGGTTCCACTTGAATCACTTCATTTACATTAGACATCTCATCCATTTGAAATGGGACATCTTCCAGTGTGTCATTTGTCTCAATCCGGCCTCTTGGTTTTGTCTTAATTGCGACACACCAACCACGCCTATCGATCGCGTTGATGGATAAGGGACATAATAGACTTGTCTCACATTTTGAGCAATGACAAACGGATCATACAGTCGATATCTACTACTCATTTTAATGTCGACTGTATTTGACTTTGGATTTACCCTTGTTCCTCGAGCAGACGGATCAAACCAGTTACAATAAAAAAGCACTACCGTCTGACTATAGTCTAGATAGGGGTACGCAACTTCGTATATGTGTTGAATCACACCATAAAAATCACCTTCACCACCTCCAAGTGACACCCTTCATGCAAACTCCACTATTGATTGTTTCTGCCTTTTGTGTCCATTCATTATTGTGAAATTTGTATCCATTGACAAAGTATGTGTGCCATTCTTTAACACATCTTCGAGGACCGCCTCGATAAGTTCCTCAAGTGTTGGTTGGGAGGAGTTGGTGGGAGGGCATAAACACGTTGCCTAAACCACATTGGAAAATGTGCATTAATATAAGCCAAGATTGTTCTTCACTTATTTCCTCAGATGACAAGAATTCCCTAAAAAGAAATAATTAATTGTTACACATTTGTCTACTTTTATTAACTTAATTAAGATCGATATATATAGTTAATGTTGAGGAATACATACTCAATGAATGGTTGCACCTCGATGCAGATTTATCAACACATGAATATGTGCTGCCTTGAACTCTTCCTCTGTCAGCCAGTGAATTGATTCCCTCCCGGATGGACGGCCAGGGTAGACAAAAGACAGACAAAGCTAATTCATGTCTAGGACATTCAACATCCATTTCATTTCGACTGCTTCTTGGAGCAAATTCATTCTTGAAATAATAAGAACAAAAGTTGGTTGTTTCACGGTGTAAGTATGAAGAACATATCGATCCTTCAACTCTAGCTTTGTTTTTCACCGATCTTTTTGAATCACCCATGAACCTAGATAATTAAACGATATGTTAATTAATTAATAATGTTATTTTTTAAACCTCCTTTTATATTATAGTAAATAATTGACCTTTCAAACGGATACATCCATCTGTATTGGACCAGTCCGCCAAGTTTAACTTCAGATGCGAGATGCACCTGGTAGATGCTCCATAGAATCAAAGAAACCAAAGTGAAATACTCTCTCCAACTTGCATAAGATAAGTGGGATGTCTTGTTCCATTTTTGTAAGATCATCAACTTTTAGGGTTGTTGAACACAAATTCTTAAAGTATGTACTTATTTCAATTAAGCGGGTTCAAAACGCGTGTGTTGGCAACGAACTAAAAGCGATGGGAAGTAAGCACTCCATGAATACATGACAATCATGACTCTTCATCCCATGCAACTTCCCATTATCCACATCCGCACATCTAGATAAATTGGAAGAATAACCGGTCGGGCATTTTCAACTCTTTTATCCACCGATAAATCGCCGCTTTAACTTCTTCCTTAGATAAAGTATAATTGGCTTTGGGTTTCAATGTCCTAGTACCTTGCTCAACCAACAACAAATCCTTTCGTCTACAATAATAAGCTATGTCCTTCCTAGCATTACATCCAGATTGTGTCTCAGTAGATTATCTTTCCAATAGGGAAGTTCCCAAAAGATACTTCTCTTTGTCCAGTTGTGCCATTGCCCATAGCCTTCGGGCGAGAAACAACACCCGCTACGACTTCCACTTGGAGGGATGTCTTTAACAACATCCCCAAACTTCCTCTGGTGTCAAACTATGAGGAGGTCCACTTGTTTCAACATGTCCCTTGATGAATGCATATTTTTGCTTTCTAAATGGGTGATCCATAGGTAAGAACCTACGATGCGAGTCAAACCACGAAGTTTTCCCTCCGTATTTAAGAGTGAAAGCCCTTGTGTCAACCATGCAAATCGGACACGCCATCTTACCATGTGTTCCCCATCCAGACAACATCCCATAGGCAGGAAAGTCATTAATTGTCCACATCAAAGCTGCCTCATTCTTGAAATTTTGTTTGTGTGCTGCATCATAAGTTAAAACACCATGCCACAACCTTTTTAGGTCATCAATCAAAGGTTGCAAATATATGTCAATACCAGCTGTTGGATTGCTTGGCCCCGGAATAATAGCATTTAAAAACATGTATGGTTTAGACATACACATTTCTACAGTGGAAGGTTGTATGGGGTAACAATAAGCGCCAACAAGAATACGGTGATGCCGATGCTTGAATATAGGGTGTGAAACCATCGAGCATAAACCAAGCCGAACATTGCGTGGATCATTTGGCAAAATCTGGATGAACACGATCAAAATGCTTCCAAGCTTCACCATCGGATGGGTGGCGTAATTCACGGTAATTGTTTCTATTTTCATGGTGCCACGTCATTTTACCAGCGGTCTCCATTGATGTAAACATCCTCTCTGTAGCCTTGGTATAATCGGCGGATAGAACATTGCTTTCCGTGGAACCGGTTTGCCTCTGCCCGTCCCCTTTCTGTGCACGCACGGTGGCGTGGCTCTCCACACAACTTGCATTCCACAAATTTCCATCATTTATGCCAAACTCATTATTATAATAGAGCATGCAACGGACACACAACAATCAATTCTTTTAGATTTTAAGCCAAGCTTCGATACAGTCTTTTAGCATCATAATAACTCTGCGGCAAAAGTCCCTTAATAGGGGTTGCATCCAACATCATTTTGGTCATATATTCCATGCACAACTCGGCAACATTAAATTGAGACTTAAGACCCAACAACCGAACACACATTGATAATTTTGAGTCTTTAGATCCTTCAAATAATGGTTTATTTGTCTCACTCAAATACGCGTAAAACAATTGTGCTTCCTCATTAGGAACTTCTTCAAATCATATTCCTGCTTCAAAATTCAAATTTACTCCAACGGCATGAGATATCATTCCTGATAAACATCTAACGCGGGTTGCATGATTTGGCGGATCTAGATGTGGAAGCTACTTCTTCAACCTAACATTAATACTTGAAAGATATACTTCAACCGGAACATTAACGCGAGAACGACTCTACCGCAGTACCCAGTGCTACTTACGCGTGATTTACTCCATATCCAATAATCGCCTAAACCCATTATTGTACAAATGCATTCTCGACTTCATCTTCATTTTTATAAATCGAATTGAACATTTCGCGCACGGACATCTAATTCCCCGCTTCTCGCGAAATCCTTCGTCACGCTTTAGCACAAAAAATAAACTCTTCTACTCCTTACGCAAATCGTCTCTTTAAACCGCTTCTTCCAGATATAATCGATCATACATCCAACTACGATCCATGTTTTCTAAATCCTAGTACTACGTGTGCTACAATAAAAATTATCATAAACAATAACTAATTACTTTTCATTTCATAAATAATAAATCAAATTTAATTTATATTTTCTTACTTACATATTCATACACATACATACACATACACATATACAAATATCATATGATCATATACATATATACATACATATGCATACACATATACACATTCAAATATTTACATACACTAACAATGTAAACATTAATTAATTATAATATAAATAGAATTTAAATAATTTAACACATTTTATATATTATGTTATATATATTATGTTATGGTAAACGTTAATAATAGTATTAAAAATATAATAGATTTTAACAACTTAAGTGAAAAATGATAATATAATGAATTTTCAAAAATATAATAGATTTGAACTTAAACAAATAAAATGATAATATAATGAATTTTCAAAAATATAATAGATTTTAACAACTTAAACAAAAAAATGATAATGTAATGAATTTTCAAAAATATTATAGATTTTAACAACTTAAACAAAAAAATGATAATATAATGAATTTTCGAAAAACTAATATATTCTTGTATTTCACAATTATCTAAAAAGTATTAAAAATAATAATGAATACATACACACACATACACATATACACATTTACATACACTAACAATTTAAACATTACATTAATTAATTATAATATAAATAGAATTAAAAAAATTTCAAACATTTTATATAATATGTTATCGTAAACGTAAATATTATTCATTTTAACTAACACTCTATTAATTAACAAAAATAAATAACATTTTAACACATAAATAACAACATTTTACACATACACTCTATTAATATTAGTCATTTTAAGTACTAACAATATAAATAACAAAAAACTAACAAGTCATCTATCAAAATTTTTATTAATTTTTTATTAACAATAAATTATCATGATTGTCGAAAATATAATAAAATTTAACAATTTAATTAAAAAAATGATAATATAATGATTTTCAAAAATATAATAAACTTTAACAAATTAATAAAAAGAAGGATTATACAATGAATTTTCGAAAATTTAATATATTATTGTATTTTCTAACTATAATGATAATATAATGATTTTCAAAAAAATGATAATATAATGATACATTAAATTTATTTTTTAACTACTCTATCATTATATTTCGTATTTTCTAAATAGAAATTAAAATTTAATAAATATTTCATTTATTTTATTTCGTTTTTATGTATTTTTAAAAAAATTAATATATTATTTGATTAATCAGTAATTTCGTATTTATATTATCATAAAAAATATTAGAAACAACTAATAACTTCAATAACTAACCTGGTGGTCTTGAGAAGACTACGACTTGATGCTAAACCGAGTCCTTTGAACAAACAAGGAGATGTCACCAAACTCTAACAACTCCTAAGCAAACAATACCACAATTAGTAACTAATAGTTTAAAACAAAGTATAAATTAAAACAAAATATAAACTAAAACATACCTTGAAGTTTGAGAGAGGAGAAGAAAAAATTAATTTTCGAGTGGTGATCAAGAAATGGAAGAAATGAGTGAATGAAGGAATGGAAATGTATGAAGATGTGTGAGCTTTAGAAGTTTGAGAAGGAGTGAATGAAGGAAGGGAAGAAATGAGGAATGAAGGAATGGAAATATATGAAGAGACGAGTTTCGGACCGTTGCAATCAACAAGTCCTTTTCGGCGGATTTATATGTCATTTTCGTCGGAATATGCCTTGAAGACCGCGTGGAGTTTGCGGCGGATTATAGTGACTTTTCGGCGGATTGGATGGCTCGAGATCTGCGTGGAATCGATTGTGTCATTTCCGCGGATTATAGTTCCTTTTAGTGGAAATTTGAAATTCAAATTTCCCCACGATTGACCAAACTTGCATTTCCGTGATTTCTTTGGCCTTTTTAGGCGGATCCGTTTTTTTTTTGTCTGCAGCCTTTTACTTTCCACTTTATAATCCGCCACAAATGATATAATTCCGCCAGAAACGTCAAATATCCGCCAAAACGTTTCTGGTGGATTAAATCCCCCACAAATGTCAAATATCCGCCGGAAAATTTCTGGGGGATTAAAATCCGCCAGAAAGTTTTGCCTTGAATTTTAAGTTTTTCTTGTAGTGTATTAGTGAAAGATGAAACATATATGTTTTATTTTTAACTCATCATTAGAGAGAACGAGAGCCAAGTAAATAAAAGGTGATCACATGGGTTGAGTGGTGAGAAAGGCTCCAACGTATAAAAAGAGAGATGAGATTGTTTTTTCCCCGATCAGATTAGATAACTTCTCAACGAAAGAGAGTAAAATATCTAGATTTTTTACAAAGATAATAATATAATAATACGGTTAAATGATAGTTAATTATATAGTTTATTTACTCTATTTATTTCTGCAAATTAGTAAAATATTTATAATGATAAGATTGCTATTTACGGTTAATGATAAGATTTTTTACAAAGATAATAATATAATAATACGGTTAAATGTCATCCACTCCTTTTTCTGACACATTTAATTGATTGTAGACCGTTGATCAAAAGTGTTGGTGGAATCCGAGTCGTTGAAACATGCAATTTTTCTCTTAAAAAATTTCGCAAAATTGCATAATTTTTAATAGGTTCGACACCAAGAGATCGTACCTGATAATTGCAGAATTTACTTAGTTCGCCAGCATGGAACTGTACCGATTTGGCCACATAGTGTCGTAGGTGTAAAAAATTCATGCACTGGGAGGGTGTCACAAGGCATATGAACCATGAAACCGTACCAGGTTCGGTACCATGGTGCCATACCTGTTAAACCCCATAAAAAGGGACGCACTTGAATATTTTTATTTATTAAGGGTATTTTGGTCATTTTTTACAGGATTTGAGGGTGTGTGATAAGTAGGTGGAGTAGTGGAATAAGCATGTGCCGTCTTAAAAAGTGCTATTAGGCCGAGCCCATTACAAGCCCAACCCAACAAAAGTGAAGTTTCTCTCCTCTCTTCGTCTTCTTCTCCACTTCCTTCTACTTCACATCACTGTTTGTATTCTTCTCTCAGCTCTTCCGCCTTTCATATTTCTCCGCCGCACCTGAAACCAGAAC
The DNA here is from genome assembly GCA_020916435.1 of Oxytropis ochrocephala. Lineage (NCBI taxonomy): Eukaryota > Viridiplantae > Streptophyta > Magnoliopsida > Fabales > Fabaceae > Oxytropis > Oxytropis ochrocephala. The sequence continues at coordinate 70,261,829 of CM037091.1, read as the reverse complement.
TTCCCGCCGGAGCAGGCGTTGATTCCACTTCGCTATCAACTCCATAGGTTGTTATTTACATCTTTGTGTCTATGGTTAGTGCTACTTGTACTTTTGTATTTACCCCTCTTTTCTACTTGTGTCTTTGAAATTAGGTCATGGCGTCTCCGATAACTCGAGAGTGGGTAGGATTCAACACGTTTCCATCTGCAACACGGACGAAATTGCTTGAATCGCTGGGAAGATTAATTGACGAGAAGGTGAACACATTAACAATACTTGTAGTTGGAAAATGTGGTGTTGGAAAATCTTCAACAGTGAATTCAATTACAGGAGAAAGAGCTGTTACTATCAATCCCTTTCAGGTAATTTGACCCTCTGCAAAATGAATTTGCTAGTGAATTAATTTTATATGCTTAATTGAACTTTGAATTCATAGTGAACTTGGGTACTTTTTTGTTTCTTTGGAAGTCGGAAGGATTAAGACCTACAATGGTATCACGTTCAAGGATGGGATTCACGTTAAATGTCATTGATACTCCTGGGCTAATAGAAGGGGGATATATCAATAATCAGGCTCTGGAGATTATCAAACAGTACGCAATGTTATCTTTATGTTTCATATGAGTTTAATTTCTAATAGGCTTAAATATGATTTTCGTCTTTCCAAATATAGATGTTTGTGCTTTTTCATCACTGCAATTTTTTTCTCATCCTTACAATTTAGCCATAATTACTTTTGATCCTTGTTTAGATTTAGTCCCTGTATAATTCTTTTCATAATTGATTCTAGTCCCTGATATATTAGAGACCATTATGATTTTAGTCCTTTAAATGTGGGCTAAATAAAGACCATTTTTGAAAATATATATTTATTGCAATGGTCGAAAGCAAAAAGAAAACTGTAGGAACCAAAAATGAAGTTAAGAATTTGCAGGGATGAGAAACAAATGAATTTTTATGGAGACTAAAAATAAAAATCTCTATATTTGTAGGGACCTCGAGTATATTTAAGCCTTTTTAATATCTTTGCAATATGTTTCTGGATCATATTTCCTATCATTTCTTTTCACTGATTTGTGCTTGTGGTTTTGGTGGTTGTTTGAGTAGTTTCCTACTGGACAAGACCATAGACATTATGCTTTATGTGGATCGTCTGGATACCTATAGAGTGGATAACCTGGATAAGATGGTCATCAGGGCTATAACGGATAGTTTTGGCAAAGAAATATGGAAAAGGGCTTTGATAGTTCTTACACATGCTCAGTTTTCACCCCCAGATGGATTACCTTATGATGAATTTGTTTCCAGAAGATCCGAGGCACTTCTAAACGCTGTTCATGAAGGGGCTCGATTGAAGAAAGATGGCACTCTGGTATATCTTGCATATTTTCAACCTCATATAGATTGACTTGTATTGTTATAATTGCATGTTTTATACTAATTCAAGCTGAGTCTATTCTGTAATCTATCTATGTACCTTGTGGTATATAAGTATATGCTCCAGGTGGGACTTGAGATATCTTGTATTATACTCTGGAACTCCATTTTTCGTACCAGACTTTCGATTGGTTAACTGTATATGGGAGGACTCCTTTTTCCCTCAATTTTCTGTTTAGCCATTTCCAACTGTTAAGAACTATATACTGCTCACAATAATGTGTTGATATCTTTGTCTCATTATTCATTCTGGCATTTTTATAATAGATTTAATTAACTTTAAGTTTCCTTCCTTTTCTTGCAGGCTTCTAGCATTCAATTCTTTTTGGCAAAGAAAGACGACACTCTGGTATGTCTTGCATATTTTCAACCTAAAATAAATTGCCCTGTGTTGTTAAAACACTCTGGACATATTCAAACTACGAGACTATTCTGTCTGTAAGCTATACCATGTGGCATAGCATAAAGTCTTTGGTCCATTTGGGATATCTTGTTTGGAACTCCATCATTTGAGGACTCTTCTTTCTCCTTATTATGTACTATATGCAAAATTGTGTTGATATCTTTCTGTCATTATTCATTCTGGCTGTTTTATTTAGCTTTGGAAGTTTCCTGCCTTTTCTTGTAGGCTTCCAGCATTCCTTTCGTGTTGGTTGAGAATAGTGGGAGATGTAACAAGAATGAAAGTGATGAAAAGGTTGACATTTCTTGTCATGAATTTTTAGTTAATTGATCATGGATCTTTTACTTGGTTTTTGCTGACCTGTGGCATGGCTGTTTTATGATAGGTTCTTCCAAATGGGATTGCTTGGATTCCTAACTTAGTCAAAACAATCACAGAAGTTGCCACGAATGGTTGTAAGTCTATTTATGTCGATAAGAAGTTGATTGAAGGGCCAAATCCTAATCAGAGAGGAAGGAACTATATTCCTCTTATATTAGCACTCCAAGTAAGTTTTTAAATTTGGAATTTTATGGCCATCCTTATCTTTAGGATAGGACCAGTGTTGTCAATGGTGGATGGCGCTTTATGGCGGAGAGCCAAAAATCCGCCATTTTAGGCCGCCATAACCGCCATAAATCGCCATCCTTCACAAATTGGCCATGGCGGTTGTCAAGAAATCCACCACCGCAATCCACCATGGCACCGCCATGGCCGATATTTGACAACACTGGATAGGACCCTATTCGGTTTTTTATTTTAAAAAAAATTGAAAGCTCTTCCAAATGCTTCCCAATGCATGTTTGCCTGAAGGATATCTAATACAAACAAATCATTGATCTCTATTTGTTTTCTTTTCAACAGTATTTATTTGCGATAAAACCTATAGAACGAGCAATCAAGAATGATGTTTCGAAGGAGACTAAGCCATATTGGGCAATGCAGGATACTAAAAGCAACGTCTGAATGGCTAGTCTCTATTGATGCCATGTTACTTTCTTCAAGTTTGGTGCAAAGCTGCTCTTAGATACTCGAGCATCTATATCATATCTTTTTTCTAGCTGAAGTAAGCAACCCCTTATATTGCAATTCTGCAGCAGATGGAGATTCGTGGTGTCCTGAATGAGAGATGTGTACTCCAAATTTTGTATCTTATTTCGGAACAATTCAGCTGCTTTATTTTTTCCTTTTTATTGCAGCATGTAACCATTAATCCTGTGTACTCATTGTCTCTGCAATTTATTTATTGCCAACCAGAGTGTGCCTAAACTTCAAAGTCATACATCAGTAAGACTATGGTTGCAACTTGATGCTAGAAAGCACCAGGCACTTCTAATTTGTTTACCCAATAGGATTATAGGAAGTTTTTGTATTTCAATGAAAGCGAATTTTATATGGTTTTTAATATATGCCAACTGCCCAGCTCTTGTTAGTCACAAGTCTTCCAAAGTTATTTTCTACTAGATGAAGGTGTTGCTTTCACGAATCAGTCAATTTTTAAAATTCTGTGGGCTATTAGCTTCATAAATAATTGTTTACTTCTGGATTTCTCATAAGGGTTTGACTTTTAGCCTTTTACCTTTCTGATAGGCAATTTTAATATGTTAGTTATGTTAGTATGTTTTTTTTACTCTGGACCTTTAACTCATTCAATTTTTTCAACCCTTAGCTCAAACCAGTTGATTACACAAGCTCCCCAACTTACTGTCTTCTTTTGTTTCCATCTACTTCTAGTTATTGAAGGGTTGTGTAGAGGACTAGTACTTGGAAATTGTTTCTGTAACACCCTAAATTTTAGACGTCATAAAGTATATGCTGTTAACCATTTCTTCACATTCTCATTCAAAAGATACAATATTTTACTCACTAAAGTCATAACCCTCGACTTGCTCGAAGGAGAGGAAGATCTTGACGCTTTCTCCCTCTACTTCTATACAATTACATTCTATACAAGGAATGCTGTGAGACATGATACAACATTACTAGACTGATACATACAAAGAAACTTTGACCGTGTATTTTCTTTTTTGTTTCTTTTCCTTTGGGGGGTATCAATAATGTGAACATGTTTAATCTTTGTAATGATCTTTTAAATAGTTTTATGTTATACTATGAAGCCCGATACTCTTTCGAAAATAGGTCATGTACATCGTATTTGATGCGTGTCCGATATCTGACGTGTCGAATACTTCCGGATACGTATCTTGGGAGTATTCTGGAATTTATGTTTAATTTTAAATCTAAAAAACACCAGATGCTTATCGGATACGTCCGGATACGTATCCAGCCGGGAGTATCCTAGAATTTATATTTATTTTCAAATCAAAAAACAACTAGATGCTTACTCTTTTATTCATTATTTGAAAAGAAATAAAATGAATCCAATGATGTGGGACATTAGTGGAGATGCACATGATCCACTTAATGGTGCTGGAATTGAATTAGCAAAGATATCTCTTAACGAACAAAAGTCGGAAGCTATGTCATTTTTTGATGATGGAAATGGAGGAGAGAAGAATGACACAACTAGTGTTAAGTACTTAATAGTAGGCAAATCTATAGAGCCTAAACTTCCTTTGGATATGACTTGTGATGTTGTTTTTTGCTATATTCTAACTTGGGTAGTAAACTGTATATCTTTTGTGACATGTTCGCATGAGGAAGAATATATTTTAAAATGGTGGGAAAAAGACATTTAACTATGCTTACTTTTTTTTGGGTTACTACGTCGGAGAACTAGGTTTGGGCACGCGTACTCGACTTTGCCAGCCTGTGTGGTTCTCTCCTCCCAATAGAGTTTTTGTCACACACAATATTTGAACCTGAGACCTTTGAGAGGGATCTGAGTCCAGTTACCACTCGGACCAACTCTTGTTGGTACTATGCTTACTTATTTTTATTACAATTATCTTTATGCTTTATATTTTAAATTTTAATTTAATTTTTTATCGAAGTATCCCTTTCGCGTATCTTGATTTTCAAAATTTTTGCATATCCACGTATCGTGTCGTATCGTATCCCGTATCCGGACTTCATAGATGTTATATATTGATGTTTACATTTTAGTTCTTGTGTTATGCTTCTTTTAAACTCATTTAGGATTGGCCAACTAAAGTGGGTAAAATCGTAAATACTGAGACATGGTTTATGATTTGAACTCAAGAACTAATGTGGGCAAAGTGTTTACTGAAGGAAACATTGTCATTCAATGCTAAAACCTAGAGATAGGATAGCATAACTCATAGGATGATCTTGTGGGTACTTCATATACATGAGTGAACTTATGTAGAGTTTAAACATAAGACTTGTAACGAAACTCTAACGTTAGTCATTTGAAAGACACACATCAATTGCTACATCATCCAATGCTACAACATCGTATATAACATAATCTTTGTTAAAAAATTGACCTACTTAGCAATAAGCATTCCAACTATTTTCTCACCTTAATTTCCAACACAACTTACTTAGCTTGTTTATTTTTTGTTACTCTTCATTATTGTTCTAAAAATATTTGTTACTTGATTACTTCTCACTAATTAAATCTACCAATTTAAACTTGAAAATTAATATCAATCCTATGGAGTCTGATCCTTACTTTTCACTATATTACTTATTGCAATTGTGTATACTTGCACACCACCTTTTACCACAACAAACATTACCTGTTATTAGTATAATTTCATTGCATTTAAGTAATGTCGATCAGAAAACTTACATATTGTCCTTATAATTTCATTATTTTTAAGCAGATCCAACGAGAAAATCTTACATATTGGCATAATTATTTTTTGTATTTTATCTTTAGAAATATATTTATTTTTATAAATAACTATTTTTCTTTAGTGTTGTGGGAACTTGACTGGGCAGTTCAATCGAGAACCACCCCATTATAGTGGATGGGTCAACCTCAATCGAACTACAATCCAATTGAACGACCTTGAGCCGGATTGACTGCAGCATTGGACCGTTTGAACCACCAATTAGACTAGATTGAACTGCTTTTAAAATGAATATTTACTTTCCGCTAATAACTTAATGTTTTTTATTTATTATTTTCATTCGGTTCAACCATAGTTCAACTGAATGAACCACTTAAAACATGACCAGGAATTTTGTCAGGCTCGATCTCTTGGTTGGTTTTAAAAATATTGCTTTTAAGTCTTGATAGGGAAATATTACATATTTTTAGTATGGTTTTTTTTCTTCGTAAATGCACTTATTTGTTTTTTAATAAATAATAATTTTGCTCGTGTTTGGACGAAAAAAGATTACTTGCTATTTGTATTTCACCTTTATAAATAGCTTTAATTTTAATAAATGAATATTTTTTTAAGTTAAGATTGAGTAACATTACGTGTTGTTAATATAATTTCATTGTTTTTGATATAACTATTCTCACTTTTTGAACTCTGATTCTTTCTACTTTTTCTTGACAACTAAATTATGTTTATCGCAGCATAAAAATTTTAGTTTTAAATAAAATGTATTTAAAAGGTTTTAGTTGATCTTTATGAAACTAGTCTTGTAGATCTTTAAGGTCTTTAGATTCAAATTCTCTCTATACATTTGTAAAATGGTGGCTAGTAACACTTTGATTAATAAAAAAATTACCCCCTTCCTCAATTTTTTTATTTTAAAAAAGGTGCATGAAAATAAAGTGACCATGCGTGTTATACTTTGAATTCTTGATGGAAAAATATTTTTATCATCTATATATATTCAAGACAGTGACTTATCCTAGACAACCTCTTTTTGCGTAAATTATCGATTCCCTGCAAGTCATCGATGATTGCAGGGTCGTAAATTTAGGCATGGAAAAAAGTGGAGAGATATTCACTCAATTTTGCCTAAGTTTGGCTAAATTCAGGAGACTGTAAATTACTTTTGCTATTTAAATTCAATTCGAGAATCATTCTTATCAACCAACATGATGTGTCAATGTATATGCATTGGTATACAACTATTTCAAAAAGAAAACGAAAGCTTAATCTAAAAATGTCAATGATATTGAGAATAAAAATAAACATATTTAAGTCACTCGTAAAAAAATCGGTCTCCTTTAAGAAATAATGATTCATTTTTTTTTAATGAGTAAATAATGATTCATCTATCAGTCCCATACAATTACAAACAAGAGAGGCTAATTATTCCCGTAAAAAAAAAAGAGAACTTTTTGTAGAATCTAGAGAAGGTAATTAATTGCAAAACTGATTTGATTTCATTTAGCTTAATAGAACTTTTGGTCTCTCTGTAAATATAATAATCCATCCATAATTTTGGTTCGCCAAGCTTTTTTTCACGATTTTCTTTTCCTATTATTCCAATTTATAAAATGCTTGTCCCTACCAAAATTGTCAATCCATTGGCTGATATGGTACTCATTTAAATTACATGACATGCCACGTTCGACTGCCGCATGAATTTTTAATTAAAAAGAATATTTTAATATAACACTTTGTTTTTTACATAAACAATAATAACTTAAATAATAAAAACACTTTTTAAAAATTGTTATATTAAAAAGATTATTTTTAATGAAAAATTCATGTGGCAGTTAAACGTAGTATGTCATGTCATTTAAGTGAGTACCACGTCAGCCAATTAGTTGACCAATTTGGGCAAGGGTAATCATTTTACAAATTAGAATAATAGGAAGACCAAAATCGTGGAAAAAAACTTGAGGGGACCAAAATCGTGGATGAGTTATTACTTATTATAGGGAGGCTAGCTAAAAGTGCAATTAAGTCTAACAGATACCTTTTATAGTGAGCTCAACATACATAAGAGGTTAGTTCCTCTAATTGTTTTCTTAACAGAATCTATAGACTGAAATCAACCAATTTACAATTACAAGTGGCGACAACTAACTATTCTCTGCAGCGGTGGCGCTTTCGTTCGGTTGGTGGTGTTGAGGGTGAACCGGACAGCAGGGTCGTGGGCGGTTCGGTGGGTTTGTTTATTCCGGAAGTTGGTGTTGAGGGTGAGCTGGGTGAAGGGAAACATTGGAAACAACTATGGAAAAATGATGTGCCATCAAAGGTGTTAATTTTCGGGTGGAGGTTATTGTTAAACGGATCAAGCTACACGGAGAGATTGTATGTTAGAGGTATTTTTCAGTCCAACTTGGATAAGTGCTGCGTTTTTTGCTTCGTGGAGGATGAGTCTGCGGGACACTTGTTTATGGGATGTAGAATAATTAAAACAGTTTGGCAGCAGATAAGTTTGTGGATTGGGGAAAGCATATCGGACACTGGTGGATGTGGTGCATCATTTTTGGAGTTTGGAAAATTAATGAAGGGAAGGAAAGTCAAAAGGGTTAAACAACTTATATGGCTATCGGTAGTGTGGAACATTTGGATTATGAGAAATCAAATTGTTTTCAATGGGAGGTGGCTTGAGTTCCGAAGTTGGTATCGGGTATAAAGGATTCGGCGTGGAGTTGGTTCAAAGCTAGGAAGGGAGAAATGTTTGGCGCTATGGTCAGATTGGTACAATAATCCGTTGGGTTGCTACTCTTTATTGTAATCAATTATTAGTATGTATTTTATTAGAAGGGAGAAGCGTTGGGCTTTAGGATGGTTTTTCCCATCACATGCAAATCTTTTGTGCGAGAGCTTTTTTTTCCCTAAGTCTTTTTCCCATGGGTTTTGGGCCGGGAGGTTTTGAGAGGCCCTCCCCTTCCTTTGTATTGTTGGGCACTTCTTTCGCTTCCTATCAATAAATTAACTTTATCTAAAAAAACAACATACTTTAATTTCTAGCACAAAGTCCTAACTACTAACTCAACAATTCCTCCGTTAAGCTAAATTGCATAGAACAATCAGTTTAATTATGAGATCATGCACATTCCAATCTGCCTTCTCAACTTAACAAAGGCTTCAAGCTTGAGAGCTTTGGTCAATAACTCTGTTCTACTATCTTACTGTAGACAATTTCATCAACACAGTCTCCTTCATTATTCTTTAACAGCTTTGTGCCTGACACGATTGGACTTTTTACAGACTTTGAATTCTGCATTTTTAAGCTAAGTAGAATTTCTTGCGCATATTTCTACTGACAAATAAACATCTCACAACAATTCTAAATTAATTCAATCCCCAAAAAATGCTCCATCCTCCCTATATCTATCATGTTAGATTCCCGTGAAAATCTGGTCATCAACATAGACGCTTATAATCAAACAATTTCCTTTCTCATCTTTCTTTGTAAACAAGGTGTGTTCATGAGAACACATTTCAAAACCTTGTTGTATATAGTAAGATTCAATCTTGAAACAGGTGCAAATACCTCATCAAAATCAATATCGTGTCTTTGAGAATAGCTCTATGCTACTAGTATAGCTTTGTGCTTCTCTATTTTTCCTTCCTCATTGAACGTGGTTTTATACACTCATTTTCTTAGCATCATGGGGTAAAGAGGTCAGCTTTCATGTTTTGTTCTTTTCAATTGTTTGAATTTATACATCCATAGTCTTTCTCCACTTCATGCATAACAGCTTTTTCATATGTAGTAGGGTCATCAAAAGAACTTATTACTGCCAAACTCATGAGCTCAACATCAGGATAATCACAATTTTCACCAAAAAAGTGTTATAGTCCTCCAACCAGGTTGGTTCGTGGTCTTCTGTTTCTAGCAGCTGCTACCTCTTATCTTTCAGCATCTCAACTCCTCCCTTGAGACAAGCTTGGAGTATCTTCATTCGTCCTGTTCATTAATTCTCAGTTTTTTCGTTAGGTGTAGCCTCATCTATTTCATCGTCTTCAATGTTATGTTCACCCACATCAATCTCGATTTCATCTTCCCACTTCCATTTCTCCCCTTCATAAAGTACAACATCCTACTTACACTTATTTTCTTTGAGATAAGATCATAAAGCCTATAGGCTTTAGATTCATCACTTACTCGCAAGAAGATACACTTCACACACTTATCTCAAGTTTCTTTCTAAGATGTCTCAAGAAGGTAGGTTAAGTTGCGAAATTGGAAAACGTGAAGGAGTTTGATGCAGGAGATTGTTGTAGACTAATTAATAACCAATAACAGGCGATTGTTGTAGACTTCTCAAGTAGAAAATACACCCATGTCTTCCTACTAAAATCATCGATAAAGTAAGAATGTACCTCTTTTTCCCATCAAATTCTAGTTTAATTGGCCCATAGATACCCGAGTGTCTCCAATTGTCGATCTTTGCAAATACATCTCTATGTTATATTCCTCCCTTCATGTAGGCATCACAACTTTTAAATGAATATTTGATTTCTGGAAGTCCTTTATCCATTGTCGTGGCCAAGGATCTCGACGCAGAGCATTTACAAATTTATGGATTTAAAGAGTCGCCACCCAATTTATTAATAATAGGAAAATTGAGAAAAACCCAATTGAAAGAATTAATGGTCTCATGTAACTAAGTTGGATTAGAGTCGGTTATGCGAAGGGAAGGGTGAAAACCGCCATCACACTTCTAACACATCTGTCCTAAGACAATTACCCTAAATTTAATTTGTGCAATAATTACTACGCCGTTTAATTATTTGTTTACCCAAAATAAGATTTAATAGAATTCGGTAGAAAACGAAGATAGTTATTTACTGAAAAAAATGACTAATTTGGAAAATTTTAATTTTGTGAGGAGACCCCGCGCCTCGTCTTTCTCTGCAGTGCGATGAGAGACTCAAAAGTCACGTAGTTCTTCCCGAAAATTTGTTTGATTTTAATTTTGAAGGGTTTAAGATCTAAGTTGTGCAACTCGAGTCTCTTAAACGGGTTTGACAAGATGTACATCTCGGTCAAGCCCATATTTTTACAGTATTTTTGAAAAATAGGTGTTATATAATAATAAACGATGAGGTTTATTTTGGAACAAAACACGTCATTCGTTTTAATTTTAAAGTGGTTTTAGAATGAAAAATGTATGTTTCGGTCTCTTAAACCGGATTTGATAAGATGTACATCTCGATCAAATCCTAATTATATTATTATTATTTGAAAAAAACTAAATACCCATAAATAAATTCAACCATAATTAATGCAAGAAACTGAGAAAAATATTGATAAAAATTCGAAGTGGGATGCGATAGTAAAAAAAGAGTACCTAGTTGAACAAAACCGGAGATATTATCAAACATATGTGAATTACTATGCTTTTGTGTCCTTCATCACCCTTACAGGATAAAGTGCAACTTTCTTCCTAATAATGCGATCGGAAAAGTTTTGCTACTGACACGGAGAGCAGAGAGATACTTAGTTGTTGGTGCTGTCCGGTTTGTTCGAACTGTTCTCTCCCTTTCCATTTTCAAACTAAAAAAACCTCTCCCTCTGAGGTGTGCACGCCGCTGATAGATGAGGTAAAGAGTGAATAATTAGGTTTTCCATGATTCACTTGTTTGTTTATTCTACAATAAGATTTATTTTTGGACCCACCTTTTTAAAAAATACAACACCCCAAATCTAATTACACCCCCTTTTATTTCTGATCTACAATTTACTATATTTTGTCTATTTTACTCAATCAAAACCATTTCTCATTAATAAAAAAGACCAAACACACAAATATTTTTATTAAGAACTACATGTGATTTGATCCCCTACCAAAGGGTATGTAGGAGCAGAGGGGAGAGCTCACCTCTGTCAATCGCATTAATAAAAACCATTTTTTCTAGTTCCTCTAATTATTTATCTTTCCTACTCTTCTAAAAAATAATAACCGAAAATAGTTAAATATTTTCCTATCCAAAATCAAATAAAAGACTAAGTCGGTTTGTGCTGGCCAGGTTTAGTCATCATTCTAGGACCAATCGTTTATGCATACCTCGATAATCCTAAAAACTTATGAAAATGTAAATAAAGTATTTTTCCTAAAAATAGAGAAATTAAATCGGTTTGTACAAACCAGGTTAGTCGGCGTTCTAGAACTAATGAGTTGTGCAGATTCGGTGTTCTAGAATACCTATTCTAAAACCAACTCACCTCACATCAAACAAACGTCTTTCAAAAAACTTCAAAAATACTTTCAAAAGTAGGGGACTAAGTCGGTTGTACAATCGGGTTAGTCGTCACCCAGGAATCGATGGTATTTATGCAGATTCAAGGAATCCTAGGACCCTACACTAAAAACACCAACCAACAAACCTTTTCGGGAAGAACTACGTAGCTTTTGATTCCTCCATTGCATCCGGAGAGTGCGTTGGAGCAAGAGTCCACTCTTGTCAAGCACTAAAGATTAAAAATTTAATTTAAGTCTTTTTCTCTATAAATAAAAGGGTAAATATTATAAAGCGTAATTAATTAGACCAAGGATGTCGTGGGGTGCTAATACCTTCCCCACGTATAACGACTCCCGAACCCTAAACTTGCATTGTCCTAAACCAAAAGGGATTTTCCGAATTTGCCCTTAAACTAAAATTTGGTGGCGACTTCCTTTGAACCTTTCGAAGAATCCTTTCCCGGATTTTTCGGTCGCTACAGGCTTGCTTCTACATTTTTTGATTTTCTCTTCTTCTCTATAAATCTGTTTCAGATCTGTCGCTGTTTGGATGATTAGGGTTTCAGTGCGAAACCCTAATTTTGTGTGTGGTGATTTCCTCCTCTCAAATCCCCCTTTTGACTGTTTTTAGACTATCTTTATATACTAAATATTTAGGTTTTTTCATTAATTACATTTGACTGTGTTTGACTGGGCCTGACTTTTGTTTGTAGGTTTGGATCGGACCCAAATCACCTCCTACTGCTTACCGACCTCTGAATCCGCTGACGCTGCTGTTTTATTTAATTTAGTATTTATTTTATTATTATTTTTGGATTATTGTAAAGAAAAACATTGTAACTAAACAGTTAAATAAAACTATTATTTTTTTTTGTAATTTTTGAATGATATATATTTTTTTATTTTATTTTTGTTTAACTGAAAATAGTAAAAACAACGTAAAAATAACAAACGCGAGCAAAACGATTGATTTAACACTAAAATTCGAAAATACATCAAAAACGATTATTTTTGTAATTTTTTCGGAAAAAAAAGTGAAAAACAACGAAAAAAAATTAAGTGTTCACATCCATAAATTTAGATGACCATACCTTCAAAGCCAATTATAAGAAGGTAACATCCTCACTGGTAGTACAAACATGATGATGTAACATCAGTAGCTATTACAGATAATAGCTTGTTTGTAATGATCTTTGAAGTTATATATTGTTATACCCCAATTTTGTCCGTCTTTTTTTTGTTTTAGTCGTTTAATTTATTTTGAGTAAGGTATGGTCCAAAAGTGTCAAAAAAGCTAATTTAATTTTTATTACAATTTAGGAGTGTCCAAAATGTCCCGATCTCTAAAATACAAAAAAAAAACAATAATCAAAAATACAAAAAATATAAAAAAAAACGAAAATTAAATAAAGGGGCAACATCATCGAATCTCTGGTCCTGCATTCTTGCTCTCCAAGATCGCTCAATGAGCCCACATTATCGATCTCAGAAAACCACTCAAAAAACAGTCAAGGAGCAATTAATGCTAAACCTAATTTCTACCTATAAATAAACAGTCAACCTAGGGTCTAAAACACACAAACTCAGAGGCAAAAGAAGAAGCCACGAAAATCACTAGCAAAAATAAGGATTAGAGTTTCACATTGAAACCCTAATCCACTAAACACCGTTTTGAGTTTCTGAGTTTTAAGAGAGGAGCCACAATACCAAAAAAGAGCGATCTGTGCGGTTCAAGAACAACATTCAAGCAAGCGTACCATACCAATCATATCAGAAGCCTAAATCTGAAGCTGGAGTAAAGGTTAGTCCTAATTTGTCTTAACATGTGAACTGATAGGTCTATAGGTTTATGTTAATAGGGCGATTAAGTTTTTAAACAACATAGAAATTGATAAACTGTTGTTTAAAGATCAGATCTAATTCTTAAAAAGAAAAACTTTGTTCAGTATGTTTATAGCTTCCATTTTTGATTAGGAGAGACTAAAAATAACACCTAAGTACAGTCACTAGATTCAAAAATCAAGCCAAATAACAGATCAGAACATAGAATAGTATCAAAAAAGGTGTAGAAGGAGATGGAAACAGAATAAAAAAAAATAAAAGACTAACCTTTTAGCTTGCTCGCCGGAGCTCCGGTCACCTTTTCCCATGCGAGACCAACCATGAAATGTGTACCCAAACCTCCAAAAACAAGCCCCAATCTTCGAAACTCACCCAAACCGAAGCCTCCTCCTCCCACGATGCCGAGCTCACCACCTCGGACAACCCAAACCGAAGCCTCCTTCTCCCACGATGCCGAGCTCGCCACCTCGGACAACCCAAACCGAAGCCTCCTCCTCCCACGATGCCGACCACCTCGGACAACCCGGCCGAAGTCCTCTCCGCGAGCCTCACAAAGCAAACCGACCCATAACCAACGGATTCTGCTCCAAATCGAAGCTAGCCTCGTAAACCAACACTGCCAGCCACCCATCTCCGACGAAACTATCTTCATCGTCTTCCTCTCCCTCTAATCGCGGCCTTCCTCCTCTCTCTTCCGCTCACTAACCTCTCCCTCTCTCTCTCTCACCGAAATGACAGGCGAGATTTTCGCCATGATTGTGAGAAAGAGAATCTGTGCAGCTATTTCTTTGTGTAGTAGGGTAAGAAATTAGGGTTTTTGATTGTTAAATGGGCTTATATAGTGTCTCTTTCTACTTATTTTATTTTAAGTTTTTTTATTAGTTCAGATTGTTAATTAACACCATTGATTGTTGCACACACCCACTCTCGTTTAAGCCCAGTTTCGCATACTGGGCCTCTTATGCGAACCGGGCTTTCTTCTTACACCCCCTACTTAGTTATACAACTTCCAGCAACTAATAACACCTCCTTTTACAATTTTCACCACTTTCTCATTTTTTTTATTCTTTTTTCAACTCAAATACTTTTCTCACTAAATCAAAAACACTCATTAAATATTTTCTACCCCAAAATCAAATAAAAGACTAAGTCGGTTGTACAACCGGGTTAGTCATCATTCTAGGACCAATGAGCTATACAGTTCAATAATCCTAAAAACTTATAAAAATGTATATAAATTATTTTTCCTAAAAATAGGGGACTAAGTCGGTTGTACAACCGGGTTAGTCAGCGTTCTAGGACGAGTGGGCTGTACAGTTCAAGAGTCCTAAAATACCTATTCTAAAACCAACCCACCTCACATCAAACCAATTTCTCAAAAAAATCATTTTCAAAAAGTAGGGGACTGATCAGTTGTACAATCGGGTTAGTCAGCGTCCTAGAATCAGTGAGCTGTACAGTTCAAAGAGTCCTAGGACCCCAACACTAAAAAACACCAACCAACAAACCTTTTTCTGGAAGAACTACGTAGCTTTGATTCCTCCATTGCATCTAGAGGTACGTAGGAGCAAGAGCCCACTCTTGTAAAGCACTAAAAACTAATAATTTTAATTAAGTCTTCTTTCCTTCACATTCAAATAAAAGGGTAAAATGATAATAAACTACAATTAATTAGACCAAGGATGTCGTGGGGTGCTAATACATTCCCCACGCATAACGACTCCCGAACCCTAAACTTGCCTTGTCCTAAACGTAAAGGGATTTTCCGAATTTGCTCTTAAACTAGAATTCGGTGGCGGCTTCCTATGAACCTTCGAAGAATCCTTCCTCGGATTTTTCGGTCGCTACATATATGATTAACCATTCTCTTTGTGATACATCTTACACCGATCCTAATGAAGGGAAATTGACAATTCCCCTTTGGTTGCAATTGGCCAGGCTCATAATGTTGTTCTTCACTTTTGGTATGTACTACATCCAACCACCACCAGGGCCATACCATTTACTCGTAGTTTCAGACTTCCTTTGCTTTAAACAGTGATCTTGGATTCATCCCTCAATTTCACTAATTTTCTAAAAGTTTAATCAAGACTAGAGAACCATTCCTTCTCCCCCACACATATGATTACTACATCCTAAATCCAAATACCATACTTTCTCTATTGAATTCTTCTTTGGCTCAGTCTTGACCATGAGCAATATTTCCTCCTCCTCCTCAAACTCAACATAATGTTAATTTTCTTCTAAACTTAGACATTCATATTGAAAATGTCCTAGTTTACGATATTTGAAGCATTCTAATGCATCTTTAAAAGATTGTCTACCTCTACTTCTTCCTCTTCTTGTGTTTCTACGACCTCTTCCTCTTGATGTTCCTCTACCATAACTCACTACCTTCAAGACTTTCTTTTCCTCCTTTTCAGACTTCATTCTTCGTTCATGAACTAGTAGACTTCCTTGAATCTCATCAATAGACTTCTTGGTCAACATCATTCGATTTTTCTATTGAGCATACAACATAGTTTAACTTCATGATCATCGATTTGAGAATCTTTTCAACAATCACCACTTGTTCCATTTTCTCCCCATGCATCTTCATTTTGTTTGCAATGGCAATAGTTCTTGTAAAATACTCCCCAACAGATTCCTTTCCTTCATCCCAAAAAGTTCAAACCCCCTTCTCAATGCTTGTAGTAGAGGTATTTTGACTTTCGAAGATTCTTGATATTTTTGCTTCATTGAATCCCAAATGGCCTTTGAAGATTCTTTATCCAGAATTGTCTCCACAATGCTCCATTCAACTGCTTGAAACTAGTAATTTTTTGTTTTCAAATCCAATAGTTTGCTTTACTCCATGTTCTTGATCTACTCTGCTGTGGATGAAGATGGCAACACTGCTACTCCACTCTCCACGACGCTCCAATACTCTTTGGAGCGAAGAAGGTTCTCCATGAGCATTGCCCAATGGTCATATCTGGGAATTGATGCCTGCACGAAATTCTTAATGTTCTGCTTGTCCACCATGAACAAACATACGTTCTTGATTCTGACATTCATGTTTCTTGCAATTACAATCGAGTTCTTAGGTCCCTCGTACAAGCTCTAAATACCAAATGTAGAGTCCAGAGAAGGTAATTACGAAACTGATTTGATTTCATTTAACAGATCCCTTTTATAGGGAGTTCAACATACACAGGAGGTTAGTTCCTCTAACTGTTTTCTTAACAGAAACTACAAACTGAAACTAACCAATTTACAAATTACAACTAAAAATAGACTTTGTAACTCATTCCTAACTACCAGCTCAACAAATTTAAGTATAAACTATAAAATCAGAAAAATAGAAAATTGAAAGTCCTCTTTCTCTCTTTTTCTTAGCGATGGTTTGCCGCAAGCTGTAACCACTCCGGCAAATCTGATGCGTAAGATTGAAAACTTTTTAATTAAAAATTAAAACCACCACCAGTCTATGTTTCTTAAAAGCATATACATGGAAAGTCAAAGAAAAACTGAATTAGTAGTAGAACCAATTAGATTGAGGGAAAAGAATAAGCCCATACTTCTTTCAACTCACTTTGGCTTCTTAAGTAGACACCCCAACACGCGCGTGAAAAGGCCAAAATACCATCATGAATCTTGTGATCCAACGATGGTTCGGAAGATCAGTTAGCAAGGCCAGGTTCGGAGGAGGTGTACACCGAACCTGTTCGAATTTGGTTCAACCGAACCTCACTGTCAATGAAACATACACTGTGAATTGATGGGTTTTCTCTGTTTATCTTTTAATCGATGAAACATACACTGTGAATTTGATTATTCTGTCATCTTTCAAGCTCTTTTATTCTGCTAAATTTCTTCTTCTCCTTTATCTTGATTACCGATTTCGTCTTGAAGAAGAAGAAGATCGTGTTTTTGATTTTGATCTATTATTATTATTGTTGGAAAAAGAAAGAAGAGGGTAGCAATAGTGACGTCACGCTGGTGGTGAAGAAAGTTTCTGCGAAGGAGGAAGAGCTTAGCGTGAAGCTGCTATGCGATGGAGATATTTGAATTCCAGACACTGCACATCAAATTAGCACTGGTAAGTATCTTATTTCTTAAACTCTTAATAATTGCAGATTTTAGATTTACACAATTTCTGAGTTTCTTCTTTAATTTAATGTTTTGTTAATAAGAAGAATTGTTGTGTTTTTTCAGATTCATGGTTTCAAGTGGGGTGTGTTGACGACAGGAATTAAGAGCTTATACACAAGTTAATTCATGGTTTCGGTGGAACCAAGTCCAAACCGGTTCGGACGGCCGTCTTTCGAGCAGGTTCGAGCGGCCGTCTTTCGAACTAGTCAAAATAAGCGTGAGGGTGTCGCACGTGAGGTATTTTGAGAATATTTAAGGATTAGGGGTGTCTACTGAGTAGCTAGGGGTTGGAAGAAGCATGGGCCAAAGAATAATCGGATGGGATTGTGGACCGTCTTGGACTTTTGGGCTCGGCACACCGCAAGGCGGATCATCTTCCAACTTTACATGAAGGCCCAATACAAGAAGAGGCTCGATTAATTATTTCGTTATTAATTATTAATTTTATTATTAGAGAAAAGCAACTGCTTCTTTACAAATAACCTACAATTTGTAACCGAACTTTGATGAGAATGTTGTATGTTAATGGATAACTTTCAGTTGGTTAATTACGAATGCAAAGAGGGGAAACCGATGAGCATTAAGTTTTTACTAATAATCTTTCAACTACTTTTCCTTTTCATTTGCGACAAAACAATTTTGTTAAGTCGAACATCTTCCATTCACTCGATTCCATCGAATATCCATGCTCAACATTGATTTTTCAAGAGTATATTAACTGACTAGTGGACAAATTGATTTCAACTCTTACTTGATTTGTTCTATTACTATTCGGCCGCGGTGATAACACAGACACTCGGCCAACATTCTCTTCCACAGACATCATATCAACAATAAATAAAACTTGGCAAATACTCTTTTCTCCCACTGAGAGTTTTAAACGAGACTTGTCAGTTAAAAAATTGTTTCTCTACTATTTACATTTTGCTTCTACCAAACCTCGGTCAATGACGGTTTAAGCCACCTCGGCGGGCCCAAGTTAAGCAATTAGATCAAATTCCCACTCAAATAAATGATTGGAGATCCTCGACCTACCCTCCATTAAAGGTCAAACCGATTTGGGAACAATATTTGGGTTAAAACTCTTAGCAAAAAAGAGATACTCCCTCTTACTGCATCTAAAGTAAGAAAAAGGGAACTTGTGGACAAAACAAGTGGATCATGTTTCACTCCTGATTACCCCCTTGAGTCTTAATAAACTCGAGGTAAAATTAAACCTCTGAGTCTTAATAAACTCGGCCAAAATTCTTTCTCACGCATCTTTGTAACTAAAAAGCAAAATGCGATTAGCTTGAGGGTTAAACCTCTTAAGAAAAGAAGAGATACTCCCACTTACTATTTCTAAAGTAAGTAAAATATACCTTTGGAAAAAACTCTTGGATCAAGTTTTGCTCCATAATTACCCCCTCTAAGTCTTTGTAAACTAGAGGTAAATTCAAAATCTTCCCCCTCTAGGTCTTCGTAAACTTGAGGTAAATCCAAAACCCAATGTCCTCTATTGAAACAAGGCGTTAGTGGCACACTTCCTCCAAGCTTTCTATAGTTCGAGATGAAACTAAACAAGGGATAAATCTCCACGAGATACTCCAACTTGATCATATCAAGTCAAACTCGAGTTAAAATTCCATTTTAAGGAGATACTCCCACTTCATTGTTCCTAAAGTAAGTAAAAGTTAACTTTGGACAAAACTCTTGGATCAAGTTTGCTCCATAGTTACTCCCTCAAAGTTTGAAAACTTGAGGACCATTGGATAAAACTATCAAACAAGCATTAAGTCCATGGTTCCTCCCCTAAATCATAAGTCGGAAATCCGGTTATTCCTAAACTAAGTCTGTCACCGACTGGGGGATAAAATGAAATACTTGTCCAAGCAAGTATACACCTCAAAAACAACTCGGACACAACATGTAAACCCGAGTAAACAACATGTAATCTCGAGGTCAAATTCCCCTGGGACAAACCAAACCTAAACAAAATGGAAAGTCACCAGGTCGACAACCATTATAAAAAAGTGGTCAAACCTCCATGAGGTGAGCCAAGAACCAAACCTCCAGAAGGTGAGCCAAGAGCCAAACCTCCAAGAGGTGAGCCACAAGACAAACCATCGAGAGGTGAGCCAAGAGCCAAACCTCCATGAGGTGAGCTAGGAGCCAAAACTCCACAAGGTGAGCCAAGAGTCAATCCTACATGGCGTGATCCATGCGCCAAACCTTCCATAAGGCAAACCACCACTGAGGTCAAGTCTCTTTGGGATGAACTGAGTCTGTAACGCCCCAAAATTTAATTAGGTGATTATTTAACTAATTTAATTGAGTGATATTTTAGTTGACCATATTAAATAATAATAAGGTAATTAATTTAATTAAGGAGTGGGGTGTAGTAAATAAATTAGGAGTATTTTAGTTAAAATGGGAGGATGTGTGTAAGTATCTAAGGGGTGTAAATAAGAGTACCAGCGCCTCACTAAAATGAGCACAAATTCATGACTTAACTAGGGGTAGGGTTTTCATTTCATTAGAACAAGAAAAGAAACAAAAAAAATAGAAGGGAGGGAGGAAGTAGTAGGCTGCGCAGCTGCACATCAAGGGGGGGAGGAGAGAAATTCATTTCTCTTGCTTTGGGTAAGTGATTTTGATACCAATCCACTCCATTTTTCTTCCTCTATCATTTAGTGTAAGTTTCATACACTAATCTTGTTCCTTTTTCTCTTTTCCATGGATGAGTTTGAAGCTCAAGTGTAGGAGAAAAACTATTAATTGGTGGTTCTTGGGTTGTTGGTGGAGGGGTTTCTTGGGTTGGCAATTTTGAGGTATGGGGGCTCTCTTTCATAGTTAATAATCTATAAACCATGAAATCATAGGGATTAGGTGTTAGGAGTAGTTGTTTAAATTAATTCATGAAGTATTTGAGTGATTGGGTGGTTGTTTGATTTTATATGTGATTATATTAATTGTTGTATGGAGATTGAAATGTTATTGCATTGATTGTTGATATTAAGGTGTTATAACATGATTTTAATGAAGAATAATAGGTAGAATTAAAGTGATGGCTAGGTGTTTGATGATTTGCTTGAATGAACATGATAATGTTTTACAAGATTGTATGGTGGGGTGTTTTACATGTGAATGTTGTTCTTGATTGTTGGTGTTAAGGTGAATTACATGAATTTAATGCAATATGGTGTGTAAATGGTGTTTGGTGTTTAAGTGTTGTTGATGTTATTGGGTGTTGATGATGAGCTTTACTTGTTTATGGTTTTTGTGTGTTTTCTGGACACTGTTTCGGTTTTTCTCAACTGGTACTGTTTGGTTGATCCAAAAATTGTGTGGCTAATTGTTTTTGAAAATAGACTTAAGGCCGGTCGTTTTGGCACTGGTTTCGTTCAATTCAGAGTTGTGTAGCTCAAGATATGAGTCTCTAAAGTTAGGTCAAATTTCTGGAGTCAAACTGGGAGTAGGTTCGGTTTTTGTAGGTTTTGTGTGCTCAATTGAACTCTGTTTTGAGTGATTCTTATTTCCTTGAAAAATAGACTTAATTCTCTACGAAATAGGCACTGATTTCACTGAATTTCATTGAGAAATGAGAAAGAAAATTTGGTTGCAAGTTGGGTAAAGCGTTCTGTCCGATTTTGGTACCTCGGTATAGTGTTTTGAAAAACTGTACCAACTGGACACTTATTTTGAAAAACTAAAATCATAGGTAGAAACTACACTCAGAGGGCTTTCCAATGAGTGGTCTTTTGTAATTTTTCGATGTCGTTTGCTATTTTAAATAATTCGCCAGTAGAGTACTTTGTAGGAATCCAGCACTTTGTGCGGGTGTTGCCAATGTTACCCAAAGTGTCAAAAATACGGTTTTGGTCCCTCTGAACTTTCTAGTCCCGAGGTGTCAAACTAGTCCCTAGGTGTTGAATTAATCCTTATGGTGTCAAAATAGTCCTAAGTGTTAAATTAATCCTTATGGTGTCGAGATTAGTCCCTAGGTGTCAAATTGGTCCTTGAGGTGTTGAATTAATCCTTAGGTGTCAAAATGGTCCTTAGGTGTTGAAATGGTCCTTGGGAGGTGATTCGGTGCTTAGGTGTGGGTTTAGTCCCTAGTGTTGACTTTAGTCCGCGGAGTGGCTTTAGTTCTTTGGTGTAGAATTAGTCTTGGTGATCTTTTAGTCCCTATAAGAATCTCTATTTATGGTGTGGTGTATTATTGGCGAATAAATATTGGTGAATTGGGGTCTATGACCTTTCTTTGGTGTTGGTGACTATTTATGGTGTGGTGTATTATTGGCGAATAAATATTGGTGAATTGGGGTCTATGACCTTTCTTTAGTGTTGAGTGAGCCCATGAGGCTATTGGTGAGCATGCTAATGCATTGTTTTGGTGATATGGTGTTTCTGGTGCATAGTCATGGTGTCGCATTATCATATGCATATTTTGGTGAATAGGCATCGGCCTCTTAAATTATTGGTGAATGCCCTCAAGGCTATTTTGGTGATGGATCCACATGCATATGCCCGTGGAGTATTGGGTTGCATTTCATACATTACATACATATTACAGTGGCCGATTGGGTGTTCATAAACTAATGGTGTATTTGGTGTAAGCTTTAATTACAGTGTAATCTGTATTCTGGTGTAATAGCGTAATGCAGTGTAATGTATTATGGTGTACTTGACTTAACTGTGTATTTCTGGTGTTTTGGAATTGACTGTATATCTGGTGTGCCTATTCTACTGTGTTTCTTGTTTTATCTATTAATTCCTATGTATAGCGACTCACCCTACTGCGTCGTGTTGCTTCGTATGTCGGCAACCTGCAGGTGACGGTGACTGAAGGTGACTAGAGATCCTTCTTCTAGTATGGTCGAGTCGGCTCTGATACGTAGCACCGGGGGGATGTTTAGTTGTTATTTCCTTTATATTTTGAACTAAGATGTTAAGTTATTATTTTCCACTGCTGTAGTATTTTGTCCTCGAACATCATCGATGCTATGTATCCTATATTTTGGAGTTCTATCTTAATTAATATTTTGGAGATTGATTTTGGTGTTTTAAATGTGACACCCTCACGTGGTCGCACTAAAAGTTTTTACGCACTCTGATTTTCAATTAATTAAATAGTAGTTATGGTAGAAGGGGGTGTTCTGAGTCTCTATTTAAGCAAAGGAAGAGAGCGTAATGAAGTCAGGGCCGAAGAGATCCACACAAGACCATCTTTCACGAGATAAATGAAAGTTAAACACAAACATAGTGCATCCATTTAAGGGTCGTTAATGATAATAAAATCGTGCCTTGGGGGGCTCGTACAACAACTCGTCGAACGAGCATAAAGAATACCCTATTGATCTCATGCCTCAAGAGCCACCCATGCAACCATTTTTTAAATGCAAAAAGAAAACCACCAGATCGGCAACGACTACAAAAGATTAAGAAGCCTAAGGCCGACCTATAGCCAATAAAGCAGAACTAGGGAGCTCAACCACAACATCGACCGAACACATAAGGTGAAGTTCTTTAGACACTTCGGGCATGTTGACCTCACACCTAGAGGGATGCACAACAGGCAATACCTAGTCGGCACTCACTCAATTCAAGGTCGCAAATCAACAAAAAGTGCGCCAGTCAGTTCAAAAGCTCGTCGTCACGACAAAGATTAATTCAAATATGGAAGTCAACCTAGAGAACACAACATTAAGGCTAAATTACTTGTCCACAAAGGTTAGAGCAAGTTCTTGGTGAGCCAACTAAGTCTAACTCGCCCACACGGAGAGGAGTTGAAACAATCGAGCTAAAAAGAACTTGGAAACAAATTATACACTGGAGACCATATCAAGAATAACCGAACAAACTAACACCAGGTTTTATCTCTCCTTACCAATATTTAATTAATTAAATATGAGCATCTAGTTTCTTATGGATTCATCAACTCTGTCGAGTTCATCATCAACTCGGCCAAAGACCCTCCTCCGTGCATAGCAATGGTAACAATGACATTCGATTAGAGGGTAATTTATTCATCCATTTTTATTTAAAGTTTGACTTCAATGATTTGGCTGCTACCTGAGTTCATGATTTTAACGATATGACAAAGTCAAATTGAATATCAATGTATATGCATGTGCACTGGTTAAGTCGAACAGACTATTTCTCTTCTTCTCATATGATTGCAGGTGCACTTCAAAATGCAAAAACAAATAAAGTTCAGCGGAGACTCCAAAAGAACTCGACAACAATCAAGAACTTTAAGCGCTTCACCCTTACAGAGCTCACGCTTGGGGGGCTGTGGACCGTCATGGACTTTTGGGCTCGGCACACCGCAATGCGGACCATCTTCCAACTTTACATGAAGACATCGGCCCAATACAAGAAGAGACCCGATTAAGCCCATCCGGAGAGAAGATAAAAAAACCACCCTCAGTAACCACTGAAGGGTGACTCAGACTCTATATATAGAATGCTTAGAGCGCAGATAAAGGGAGAGACATTCTGATACATAAAAACACATGTAAACTAGGCACGTCGGAATGGCCATAAAGCAATCCGACCTCTATTGTAACAATCCGAGTTCATCAATGAAATTCTACCCAATAACAATGAAATTTTGTTTTTGCCAATGCTGGTTTAGATTGTTTTGTTGAGGCAGAAAAAGGGCAAGTAGACAGCACACAGAAAGGAGAAGGTTACAATCGATAATTTTATTAAGTGTAAAACATTGATTGTTTGTCCCCAAAACTAAGTTCTATGTTTGTGACCATATTATTATTTCTCTTATAACTTTTTTTTTTGAAGCAAATTTCTCTTATAACCTAGGAAATGGTCGTTGGAGGATAATTTTATTTAAGTCCTTCCTCATTATCTTCCCCGCTGCATTCTTCGGTATGGAATCGACAAATACAACACGCCTTATTTTCTTGTATGGTGCAACCTACAACCACGATTAAAATAAAAAACTACATTATTACTATTAAATATTATCGACATGCAAACAAGAAGCAAATGTAGTGCTTTTGGTAAAGAAAACTGAAATATCAATAAGAATAAGGTACTGGAATTAATCACCTGTTTGGCTACAAAATTTATTATTTCTGTTTCGCAGAGGGAACTTTGAGGTCGCCTTACCACAAAAGCCAGGGCACCTGGCCAGCATCTTCATCAGGGTACCTGTTGTTTATTTTCAGAGGTTATTACTAATTCTGTTCTGGCTAGGTAGCACAAACTATAACTTGTCTTTTTCTAAATTCCTATTTATCCACATTATTATATTTATCTATGTATGATGTATGCAGAATATAAAGAGAAGAAACAAACACAGGTGACTGGAAGATCTACAATATTTACCTTTTTTTTGACTCCATCTACAATATTTACTTAAAACATAATTTCTACTCATTTTTCTTAAAAATATATGCGACCTAAATATGTTTCTTTGAAACTATTTTTCACTAAAAATATTGTTTTTACTATGAGTTGTTACTGGTAATGGACTCTCACAATTTTCTTTAAAAAGAGGTTAGAGTTAGAGTGATTATTTTTCACTTCAAATAGATAGTGAAGTTGCAATAACATTTGATCTGAATTAAATTAATTAAAGCACTAAATTAAAACATATTTTATTCAAAAAATCGAAAATAATCATAGATTAAAGAGATAAGTGAAGAATGAATATTACGGAATAACTGCAGCATCGCTTATCTCTGGGTGAGATTGGAGCAATTGTTCTAGCTCTGCAGGGCCACCTACAAGTGTAGTAAAAAAATAATACATCAGGAATACTTGACATATATTAGATACTTGGCATATATTATTTTTTATATCGAAAAGTTTAGGGAGAAGGTATGGCTCAGGAGTCCAAAGTAGAAAATGCATCACTTGAATTGCAGGCCAAGAGTAGCAGATATAGTTTACCTGGTAGCCTTTGTATTTGATCAATTCTTTCAACCTGTCTACAACATACACGAAACCCTCATTGTCGAAATAGCAAATATCCCCCGTCCTCAGCCACCCGTCCACCAAAGTAACAGAAGTTGCCTCTGGGTCACCAACATAACCTGCTCAAACATCATCATATATGCACGAGAAAAATGTCCCATTATTCATTGCAATAATGTACAAGACAAGCACTTCAGTTTCACAAAAAAGAAACACAACACAAACCACAAGCTAAACTATTCTTGCATTAATTAATGTGCATGCCTTTCATAATTGGAGGTCCTCTAACCCAGAGTTCCCCTAGTTCACCAGGAGACATGGCTTCTCCTGAGTTGGGGTTCACTATTTTAGCTTCCATCCCTGATACCAGCCTACCTGTAGTTCCTGGCAGGCTAGCCTCCTCCGGACCTACTATTCGGACAACTCCGGCCGTTGATTCCGTTAGCCCATATCCCTAAAATATTCCAGATTCTCTTAGTTTAGACAATTTGTACACTATTCTTAATTACAATAATTTGATTCAACTTTCTATTTTAAAAGGAATGAGTTTTTGCAAGAAATATTCAACTTGCTTTTGTATGACTCATGGGTTTGGATCCTTTCCGGTGACACTAATGCGAGATCTCAATTATTGATTAAAAAGATAAAAGAGACACATGAATAAAAGGGATTTGGATTAAATGCAGTCGGACATCTACGCAGTCATGTAGTTGGTGAGGTCGGAGTCCTTGGATTAAGATCGAACTCTCTAGACTTTAAGACTAATTTTGAATTTTGCTTAATAAAAAAATCCAACTTTGAAATATAAATCCAACTTTAAGAGTAGTTCCGACCGCACACAACTGAGATAGATCCTAATAAAAAGGACAGGAGATATACATAAATTACATTAACATGTTACCATCCTCTCAAATGAATTTATAAATATTGTTAAACTGAAGGTGGACAAAAATTAAACAAAAAATATTATTTGACACAAATAGTTGACAACTATGTATATTATGCAATTTTGAGTTTGGTTTAATAATTTGACTAAAGGCCCAAATAATCCTCGACAATTTCCATGTAGTCCATCACATTTTTAAAACGCGACATATTAGTCTCTCGGTCCATAAAGTGTTAAACACGTCAACTACACCTCCTATGTGGCACGTTATGTGCCAACGTGTCATGTCAAGTGACATGTAAGCTATTTTTAGCCCCAATTGGTCCCGACATGACAAATTCTAAAATCTTTAAAAAGAGACATATTAGTCCTGCATGTTTTGGGATAAACTAGCCTGGGCGTCTTCTTCAAATGTGTGGTTCTGAAAACCAGAAACAGATTTCACCATTCGCAAACACGAGAAGGAGAGGAGGCATCCATTGAAGGAGAATGTGATACCTATTATTTTCGTTTGGATCCATATATTTGTGTGATTTCTATTCACATTTTCTTTTTCGATTTCTGAATGTTCATTGCTATTTTGGTGTTTATGTTTTACAAGAATGAACAACCATGGATCTCAACCTATTCAATTTTTAGTAGTACCTAGTACGTAATTAGGCCTCTTTAAGTATTTTTCAGGGATTGTTGAATCACTCAAACTTACTCCATGACCAGAAAATAATTGAGTAGGTTGAGATTCATGGCTACTTATTTTTGTAAAACATAAACACCAAGCAACAATGAACATTCAAATATTGAAAAAGAAAATGCAAATAGAAATTACACACAAATTTGGACCCAAAAGAAAAAATGGGTTTCACCTTCTCCTGCAATGGTTGCTCCCCCTCTTTACTCCTGTGTTCGCAAATGGTGAACTAGTTTATAGTTTTTAGAAAACACACATGTGAAGAAGATATGTATGGACTAACTTATCCCAAGACGTGCAGATACCAATATGCCCATTTTTAAAAAAAAATAACAGAATTTGTCAACGTCAAGACCAAATTGGGCTGGAAAACGTGTCACTTAATGTGACACATTGGCACATAACGTGCCATGTAGGAGAGATGTTAGCCCACATGTTTAACATGTGATGGACAGAGGAACTGACATGTCTTATTTTAAAAAAAATGAGGGACTTGTGTGTCCAAAATAATTGTGAGGGATGAATTTATCTCACGAGAAAATTGTCAAGGACTAATTTAGACCTTTAATCTAATAATTTTTTCCCTCACCTTCAATGGAATCATGACATGAATCAAGTGTATTTGTGTATTTTTATATGAAGTCCGTATTAGTTATCAAACTTTTTGTGGCTAAATAACATTGCTAAAATTGAATTCTTTCAGTTTTTTCATGAACTACATAGGCCTTGAATGAAATAGTTCGGGTCTCTTCCAGTTTAACTAAGGTTTTGAGTTCGAATCCAGCATTAAAAATACAGCAACTTTACAATCATTAAGGGAGAGTTTTGCCATTTACTGTGGCTACTCGGCTCGATGATACCAAGTTTAAAAAAACAATCATTCTCTTTATTATTAAATAAATAAAAATAAGAAATGAAAAGACAAACTTGGGTATATGGTTTGGATAATGTTATTTGGACATTTTTGTTAGACAAAACTATCTGATAACCAACTTACAACGTAAGATTAACCAAGTTTTTAGACCATTTTACCAACTTTGTTTTCTCCACGGTTTTGAGGCATTGTTAAAAACTTGGTTAATTGATCACTTGGTTAATGACTTAAAAAACTTGGTTAATTGATATTGTGAGTTGGTTTTTGTCAATTTTTGTCAAAAAAAATCTATGTCTAAATAACATTGCCCATATGGTTTAGCTCATTTAAATAAAAAATGAGAAAAGAAAATACGCGCATATAAAAAGTTCAACAATGCTATTTTGACAAAAACAATTTTGACAAATCGACAAGTTACCAACCTACATCACCAATTAACCAAATTTTTTAGACTATTAGCCAAGCGATCAATTAACCAAGTTTTTAATCCACCCTCGAAAACTGTGAAAAAGCAGGTTGATTAACAGTCTAAAAAACTTGGTTAATTGGTGTTGTAGGTTGGTAACTTGTCGATTTGTCAATTTTTTTTTTTTTTTTTGTCAAAATAGCATTTTTGTAAAAAGTTTGAAGTTTGAGGAGAAACCTGAACGACTAGCACTTGAGGGAACTTGGATTTGAACGCCACAACGTTATCCTTTCCCAACGGAGCACCACCAACAGCGACACATCTCAACGACGTCAAATCGTACGCCTCCGTAGCTCCCTCTTTGCTCATCGCCACCACCACCGGTGGCGCCACTACAACATGAG
The DNA here is from genome assembly GCA_020916435.1 of Oxytropis ochrocephala. Classification (NCBI taxonomy): domain Eukaryota; kingdom Viridiplantae; phylum Streptophyta; class Magnoliopsida; order Fabales; family Fabaceae; genus Oxytropis; species Oxytropis ochrocephala. The sequence goes on along the minus strand of CM037091.1, from coordinate 70,232,826 downwards.
TCACCCGAAACCTCTCCACCACGCCCAGCATGTTCCCCAATCCAAACCTCTCCATCACCACCACCGTATCCATCATAGCCACAGATTTCAAAATAAAGGTAAAACCAAACACGTGAAAAAACGGCACCGTAATAACGCTCACAGCAGGCATCTCCGTACGCACACGAACGACGTCGTGCGCAGCAATTGTCGCTATCAAATTCCGATGCGTGAGTGTCACGCCTTTCGACTTTCCAGTGGTCCCCGACGAGTACAAAATCGCCGCCACGTCGGATTGACTCACCTCAACGCTCGCCAACGCGGTCGAGATAGTTGCAGTCGCGAGTGAGTCGAACTCGGGCGAGTCAAGGATAATCGTTCCGAGTGGAAGTTGCGGAATCTTGTGTGCGTAAAACGACGTCGTAAAAGCGATAACAGGTTTAGAGAGTTTGATGAAGTGAGAAATCTCGGAGGAGAGGAGGTTGGGTTTGTTGGAGAGATGACCACGCCAATAGAGAGTAGCGCGAAGTAGAGGATTGGGACATCGATGATATTTGGGGAAAGAATGAATACGGTGTGGCCTTTGGTGAGCCCACGGAGAGTAGAGAGATTATTGGCGAGGGTTTGTGAACGGTGGATGAAATCAGAGTAGGAGAGCTGGTGCGCGGTGGCTGAGTCGACGAACGCGGTGGCTGAGTCGGACCATGGGGATTTGTGGCGGAGGGAGAGGGTGTAGGTTGCGGCGGAAATGGTTGCGTGTGGTGGAGGAAGGTTGAGTGGGGGACGAAGGCTGTGGAAGATTTTGGAAGCGGAGTTGTAACCGCTGTTTTGATCGATTGGGTTGTTGGAGGTGCAGCTTTTGGTTTTGTCTTCCATGTGAATGATCGATCATATGTGAGAATGGAAATGTGCCAAGTTCTTCTTATTTGTGCAAACTTAAGCCTATCAGTGACTCCGAATGCGACGTTGCGCCTTGGCCGGCCTATCGATGTAGTAATTAAGAGTGCACCACACAATTACGAAGATAAACTGCCGTTATACATCATCAAAGAACGACAAAGGTGGTAAAATACTTGCATTTTGGTCACTTATTTTGATTAAATTTTAATTTGGTTATTTTTATTATTATTAATTTTTTTTTTTTTTTGTAAAGTTGTGGTGAGTTGGGAAATGGATTGTCTTTTGATGGTGGGAATTTGGTTTCACCATCATGCAAGTGAGATTAAGCCTCACGATCTTGTGAGTCATTTCCTTCTGGTTGGCCCGGCGTTCGTTAGGCTCGTTATTTATCTTTTTGTTTTCTCACTTTGATTCCTTATACTACAAATTTGTGTCAACATTGTACTTTTTTTTTCTCACTTTGGTGAATTATGTTAAAAAATGACCACATTGACATAGATTTAAAATATAAATGACTAAAAAAAAAAATAGAACCACTTTTGATATAGATTTGAAACATAAAAGACAAAGTGAGAAAAATAAAAGATAATACTTACATAGGTTTGAAACACAAATGATGGCCCTGAAATTTTGGTCAACGATGAAAGAACCAAAAATGCAATTTGGTCCAAAATAAATGCAACCAACTCGAAGATAGTTTGAAACTTGGTTCGATAATTGATTCGTTAAAAATGAGTTGGAAATCAAATGAATGAGCTGAATTTGAGCTATATATAATTTGACTCGTTCACTTCTAGGCTAGGAAGATAGGGAGGACATTCTTTTTAGACTAGTTTTACTTTCTGTCTTGGAAAGATCTCCATGCTTGTAAGGCCGAAGAGTTATATCAATATATATCATTCTATCTAAGAACATTTGGCGCCACCGTGGGGCCGGTAAAGAAGTTAGCGAACCACCCAAACACTCGACAATGGTGACAACGGCGGTCCACGTCGGCGACCTCAACAACCTCTCCGGATCGACAATCGGAGACTTCGGGCGATCACGACAACCCACCACGCCCGCAAACTACCAATCCGGTCCACTTTTGAGCGAGAAGCGTTTCAACACCTGTTACACAAACCGCTACCCCGGACAAGCGCCGATCAACAACGCGACACAACTACCACCACCGCCACGGACCACGTATCTAAACGGAGTCAACACGATTCTAGATGAATTGCGCGAAGCAAAATCACTCTCTTCGAAGCAAGTGGGCCGAAATGAAACAGGCGAGAGAGACCACTAACTCGATAGATGGCATGCGAGATAGATAAGCCCTGGCCAGATTAGCGGCGTGATCATGAAGGACCTCGTCCCACCGAACTTCAAACCTCCCCACTCGAGTCTTATGATGGGCGAAGGGATCTCAAGAGCATCTCACTTGCATTTGACACCTGGATGGCAATTATTAGTGCGCCACGAAACCTTGAAGTGCAAAGCGTTCTCTGGCACAATGAAAGGTGCGGTAGCTACGTTGGTTTATGAGTCTTCCTCGACACTCCGTGGTTTCATATTCCGACTTCACCAAAAAATTCCTTCGCCATTTTTCAGACAGAAAACACAAGAAGGCTTCCATTGGAACATTGTTCAACACTCGCCAACGCCCAAATGAATCCCTGAGGGAATATTTGGGAAGATTCAGTGACATCACCGTCGATGTGGAACATCCAGACCAGAGACAATTTGCAAACGCTTTCACCAACGGCCTCCGAGGTGGACAATTCAATGAATCACTGGCAAACAGACCAGCAACAAGTATGCAAGAGATCCTTGCCAGGGCCGAAGCGTACATGAAAGGGGAAGAAAGCAATGTGGAGAAGCGCCACCGAGATGAACGGGAGCGAGTAGCGAGCGAGAGGATCTGAGCAGCGCGGCCGGTATGATGATTACACGAGCGTTTCCCAGCGGCGAGATCCTCCACCCCGACCTCGGCGAACAAGCCCAACTAGAGAGGAAATCTAACACCACTGAACCAACGGCGTGCAACGATCTTAAAAGAAGTCTTACACACAAGACTATTCCTGAATTGAACCCAACAAGGAAACTTTTAGGGAGGGATACCGAAGCATGGTGTGAGTACCACCGAGGTCGAGGACACGACACCGAGAACTGTTACGCCTTGAAAAATGAAATTGAGAAGTCAATCCGCCGTGGTTTGTTGAAACAATATGTTAAAGATGATCAGGCCCAGACCTCGGCCAGAACACCGGAGAAGCCAAAGCCCAAGTTGCAGTCGCAAGTAGTGAGATTGGAGGAACATGAAGAAGAGATTCCACGATCTGACATACCATAACACTATTTGGGGGATTTGCAGGTGATGGAGAAACAAGTTCGGCACGTCGAAGATACGTCCGCCAAGTCATGCAAATTAGCAGTTCGTCCCAGGTTTCAATGGTGCACAACGTTCCAGAACTAAGTTTCTCCCCCAAAGACTTTGAGGGTATCTCACCACACGAAGATGACCCTCTAGTCGTAGTGGTCCAAGTACTCAACTATAATGTTAGCGGCGTGTTGATAGACCCGGGGTCTTGGTAGACATAATATATTGGTATAGAATACTTGGTGGTATAAAATACTTGCATTTTGGTCACTTATTTTGATTAGAATTTTAATTTGGTTATTTATTATTATTATTATTAATTTTTTTTTGTAAAGTTGTGGTGAGTTGGGAAATGGAGGGTCTTCGGCCTGTGTGGCTGTGTTGCCACTGGACACCGATTTTATTTGTTTTTAGCGCTTTGTTCTTTGCTGTTTTTGTCTTGTGTCTTTGTTTTGGTCTTTGTGGGTGATGATGGCACAATTTTGTGTTGCGAATGTTGTTAAATGGCGATGGGTCTATTGACCCGAATCAAAGTGGCGATGTTATTGATGAGGCGTAAAGCCAAAGTGACGATGATGTTAGGAACGATATTGATGTTGTGGAAAATTATAATTTGTTGGTTGTTCATGAAGTCACATGCATACATGTGCATATTATGACGATGTAAGGCTGCAGTCTCGAGCTAGTGACGATGAATAAGGCTCAAAGTGACGATGTGCCCAAGTGGCAAAAATAAGGGACGATGATGGTACCACATGCATGCTTGCATTTCATACATTCATTCTCATAATTGATAATTTTTATGCTGGTTGATATATGACGTATATATAGGTGGCTGATGTAAAATGTTGACGTGACTATAGTGACTGCTGTATATATATAAATATGTTATTATAGTTGTTATAAATAAATATTGAAAGTTGTTGTATATATATATACATGTGATGCTGTGATTGGTATAGTTCTGTGATCTAACATACTACTTATTATAAGTCTTATTATGCGGTTTAGACTCACCCCTTATGTTGATTATTACTACAGGTAACCGTGAGTGAAGGCTTTTGAATCCTTCATCCCCCGGGTCGGTCTTGCTTTGATACGTAGCACCTAGGGGGCGAACATTAGCTAGTAGTCATTATCTTATATGATACTGTTGGAGTATTTTGTGTTGATGTGGTTACAACCAACGTTTTGTTTTCTTGGAACTGTTTTCGTTTTATTCCGCTGCGTGATGACGAAGTAACTTGTTACGTGAACTAAACTATTTATTCTTTTGAGGTTTCGCCTACTTGTTACGTGCCACGTATCATGTTTTAAGTTATAAGTGAATTTGTTACCAAACGATGACGTGTTTGAAGTAAATGTAGCGTTCCCGTTTGGATGAATTGAAAAATAATTTTTAAACTCTGATATTTTTATTATAAATTGCCGGGTAGAAATGGGGTGTTACATTAGTGGTATCGGAGCGATTCGATGCAATCAAGCCAAGTTGTCTGTCATAGTGTCTTATGGCGATTAAAATTGTTAGATTAGTGCTAAATTTCTTTTTGTGTCTTTGCGATGCTAAGTTGAAATGGTTTGGGAGAAACAATCTTTGCTCTTTTCTTCTTTGCTCTGCATGCTATGGCTCAGTTTGTTGGGAACCAGTGAGAATGTTGATCTGCAGTGCAACACATACCTTTATTCTTTGTTGTGTGTCTTTGATAAATTGAATCTAGTTTTATCTTACATGAAGAGGGAAATGGTTATCGATACTCCAGCTAAGGGTTCGGTGACTACCTCTCTTGTGTGTGCTAAGTGCCCTCTGTCGGTCTTCGGAAGAGATTTCGTTGTTGATCTTATTTGTTTGCCGTTGGGTGGGTTGGATGTCATTCTCGGTATGGGTGGTTAGTGGATAACCATGTGCACATTAATTGTTTTAGCAAGTGCAGTGAGTTTCCTTCCTCCAGAAGAGGAAGAATGCATTTTGTTGTCTGTTGATCGATTTGCATAAGGTAATGAAGGAGGAGTTCATCTGTTTGCCTTGATGGCGTCATTGTCATGAGAATCAAGCTATCGTTGAAGGGTTGCGGTGGTGTGTGAGTTTCAGAGGTGTTCCACGATGAGATTCCTAGTGTTCACGGGAGAGGAAGTTGAGTTTGCTATTGATCTTGTACACAGTACTAGGCACATGTCTATGGCACGTCTGGGATGTCGACCTCGAGTTATGCAGATTGAAGAAGCAACTAGAAGATCTACTTGAGAAGAAATTTGTAAGGCCAAGTGTGTCACCGTGGGAGAGCTCAGGTGTTGTTAGTGAAGAAGAAGGATGGAAGTATGAGACTTTGTGTTCATTATAGGCGGTGAACAAAGTGACAATTAAGAACAAGTATCCGCTCCCGAGGATTGATGATTTGATGGAGCAGGTTGGTGGGTGCTAAGGTGTTTAGCAAAATCGATTTGAGGTCGGGTTATCACGGATCAAGGTGAAGGATGAATACATTCGAAGAAATGACTTTCAGAACTAGATATGAGCACTATGAGTACTCTGTGATGCCGTTTGGTGTTACCAATCGCCGGAGTATTTATGGAATACATGAATCGTATTTTCCATACTTACTTGGGTAGTTCGTAGTGGTGTTTATTGATGACATTACGGTGTATTCCAGTGCGAAAGAAGAGCACGCGAGAACATTTGAGGTTAGTCTTAGAAGTGTTGAGAGAAAAGAAAGCGTATGCGAAGTTATCCAAGTGTGAGTTACGGTTGAATGAAGTAAGCTTCTGGGGTCGTATTATTTACGGTAATGGTATTGCAGTGGACCCAACCAAGGTAGATGCGATGTTGCGATGGGAGAGCAGAAGTCGATTCTTTGAAATCAAAAGCTTTTTGGGGTTGGTTGGTTATTATAGGATGTTTATCGAAGGTTTTTCTAGCTAGCCCTTCCGTTGACTCAATTGGCGTGTAAGGGAAGAGCTTTTGTTTGGGATACTCTATGTGAGGAGAGCTTGATGAGTTGAAGAAGAGGTTGACAACATCTCCTATTTTGATCTTGCAGTTCCGGACCAGCCGTTTGTAGTGTATTGTGGCGCTTCCAAGATGGGTTTGGGAGGTGTGTTGATCTGAGGATGGTAAGGTAGTAGCTTATGCGTCAGACAGTTGAGGACCCATGAGAAAGAACTACCTACGCATGATTTGGAACTAGTTGCGATTGTGTTTGTCTTTGAAGATTTGGAGGCCTTATCTTTATAGTACTAGATTTGAGGTGTTTAGTGACCATAAGAGCTTGGAGTACTTATTTGATCGGAAGGAGTGAATATGAGAGCGAGAGGCGTTGGTTAGAATTTGTGAAGGACTATGATTTCGGCTTGAACTATCACCCGAGCAAAGCTAATGTCGTGGTGATGCTTTAAGTCGAAAGGCCTTGCATATGTCGTGAATGATGGTTAAAGAGTTGGAGTGATTGAGCAGATTCAGAGATATGAGCTTAGTTTGTGAAGTAACACCGCAGAGTGTTAGATTGGGGATCTTGAAGATTAGTAATGAATTTACGGTTAGTATCAGAGAGGCCCGGAAGGCAGATGTGAAACTAGTGGACTTGATAGTTGCGGATGACCAAGGCGTGGGCGGGGATTTGAGTTAGATTCCCAGGTGTGTTGAGATTCGGGGATAGAATGCGTGTTCTGGCGATCTTTGAGATGAAAAGAGTGATTCTTGAGGAGAGTCACGAAGCAAGTTGAGTATTCATCAGGGGCTACAAAGATGTACCAAGATTTGAAGAAATTATTTTGGTGGCGGGGATGAAGCGGGATGTGTACGATTTGTGTATGCGTGTTTGACTTGTCGAAAGTCAAAGGTTGAGCACTAGAAGTGCTGGGTTGATCTGAACCATTGGATATCCCAGTGGAAGTGGGGCGGCATTGCTATGGATTTTGTAGCGGGTTTGCTTAAATGCTGCGAAAGGGTATGATGCCATTTGGGTGATTGTTGATAGGTTAACAAAGTCGTCCCATTTTGTTCCTATTAATATCACGTATCCAGTGCATAGGTTGGCAGAGATCTATATGCGGGAAGTTGTGAAGCTTCACGGAGTTCCTAGTAGCATTGTTTCAGATAGAGATTCGAGGTTTACTTCAGAGTTCTAGAGAAGTTTGCATGAGAAGTTGGGATCAAAGTTGAAATTTGAGTTGACTATCATCCTCGAACGGATGGTCGATCGAGAGGACAATTCGATCCTTTGAAAGATTTCTTTGAGAGCTTGTGTTTTAGAGTAGGGAGGTTCATGGGATTCCTACCTTCCATTGATAGAATTCACATACAACAACAACTACCATTCTAGTATTGGGATGGCACCTTTTGAGGCGTTGTATGGTGGAAGTGTAGAACCCCACTATGTTGGTATGAGTGCGGTGAGGCGTGGTGCTTGGACCGAGAATTGTCCATGAGACAAGCGAGAAGGTTAAGTTGATCAGTGAGAAGATGAAAGCGTCGCGAGTCGACAAAGAGCTACCATGATAGCAGGAGAAAGGATTTAGAGTTCCAGCGGTGATCATGTATTTACGAGAGTCACTCCGGTGGCGGGTGTGGGCGTGCCTTGAAGTCGAAGAAGCTCACTCCTCGTTTTATTGGTCCGTGTCAGTTCTTGAGAGGGTTGGAAGTGTTGCCTATAGGGTGGCTTTGCGCTTTAACCTTCGAACTTGCATGGCGTGTTTCACGTGTCGCAACTTCAAAGTATGTTCGAACTTCGTCTCATGTAATTCACATGGATGATGTGGAAGTGCGGGATAATCTCACTTTGTGGAGACTATGCAGGTCTTGGATTGAAGATAGAAAGTGAAGGTTACGAGAGGAAGGAGATTGCTTTGGTAAAAGTGGTTTGGTTAGGAGGCTCTTTGGTGAGAGCATGACTTGGGAGGCTGGAGAGTAAGATCACGGGAGTCTTATCGAGCTTGTTTGAATCGAAGTAATAATTTAGAGACGAAAATTTTCTAAGTGGGGAGAGTTGTAACACCCAAAATAATTTAATTAACTATTTAATTGAATTATTTAAGTGTTACATTAATATTGTATATTAAAATATTAATATATTGTTGTATTTTTAAAATGAAGGAAGTGGTGTCGGTAATTAGGGGTGGTAAGGAATGGCCCAGAGCCCAAGCCCATTGACTTAGGCTCTAGGCGCTAAGGTTGATGCATTTTCGCATCGGTTGAGAATCAAAGAAAGAAAGAAAAATGCAAGAGAGAAGGAGAAGAGAAGAAGAAAAATCGGCCCCGAGGGAGAGAAAGAAGAGGTCAGATCGTGAGCAAGGAAGGAAGAGGAAGAAGTAGTCTTTGTTCTTTGTGGTTACTTTGGTGCTTCGTAGAGATCACTTCATCTTGAAAAACTTAAGGTAAGGTGTGTCTTACCTTATAATGAGAATCTATAATGAGATGTATGTAGATTGTAGGATTCATATTGATCTCTATTTGATGTTATTGTTGTTTTTGATGTATGATTGAATGTGTGATGAAATTACGCTCTCTATGTGGTTGTTGAGAAGTGTGTGAATCATGAGAAGTGTGTAAGAATTGTAATGCATGCGAATTGTTTGTTAAAATGTGTATATGAGGGTGTTAGAATAAATATGAGGTGTTTTGAAAATGTTGTTGATGATTGAGTATAAGAAAATTTGTAGAAAATTGATTAAGGGGACCATAGGCGACCTAGGGCGCCAAATGCTAGGAAGAATGGCGCCCCATTGTGTCCCTGCGTGTATGATCTTGCCTTGGCGCCAATGGCTGCCCAAAATGGCGCCGATGTGTGCCTTGTGTCTAGAGCAAGCGCTAGTGAGCGTCGTGTTCTTCTTGGTGTGTGTGCGTGTGTCTTTGGCGCCAATGTGGCTGCCAGCCCAGCGCTAAAGTGAGCGCCATGTTCTTTGTGCGTGTGTCTTTGGCGCCAATGTAGCTGCCCAGGCGCTAGTGAGCGCCAATTCTTTGTGCGTGTGTGGGCGCGCGATGTGGCTGCCCAGGGCGCTGAGTGTGCGCTGTGGGTGTGTGTGTGTGTAGTGCTTTGCCGAGGCGCCAAGTGGTTTGCCACTGGCGCGCCCGTGTTATTACAATATGCATCTTTGGGCTCCAGTTTGCAGCTGCCAGGCGCTGTGTGGCGCTGAGTGCAGAGCTGTGTCTCGATTTATATCTTAGTTTGTGTCTGCAGAGTGTTTGTGTTGCGTTTAGGGCGCGATGTTGCCCGATTTGGCGCTGTGTGTGGTATGTTGCCCTTTGGCGCGATGTCTCTTTGTTTAGGCGCTGTGTGTGGTGTGTTGCCACTAGGCACCGATTTTAAGTTTATTTTAGGCGCTATTCTTTTTGTTTTGTGTCTTGTGTCTTTGTTTTGGTCTTTGTGGGGTGATGATGGTACAATTTTGTGTTGCCAATGTTGTTAAATGGCGATGGGTCTATTGACCAAATCAAAGTGATGATGTTATTTGTAACACCCCCTTCTACTTAATACTAATTTAATAAATAAAAATCGAGTTTTCAAAAAACTTTTACCACGCACCTCGAGGAGAGTGCTACATTTAATAAAAACATCACAATTATAGCATTTAAAATTCAAGCGCATCTAGTGCGTAAAATGCATGTCATATCCAAGCGGGGCGAACCCTCAAAACCGACGAGCCTGACACGGGCGTCATTTCTTGTGAAATTGGCGCCCTTCCCCCCTTTTTGGCTTCTCTGCACCCTTCAACAATTCTCGACACCACACACACTCCAACAACATCTTGATCCAATACTTCAACATTCAATTCAACAACATTTAATTAAACATTTAATCAACATCATTTAATCAACACACTCTCATATTTATTTACATTGAAGCATTAAATCAAACACATAGCATGCTTAGTTCACACACTTTTAATTCCAACAACAAGCATCATAATATCATCAAGTTGAACATCACATGCATCAACAAACACATGGTTAATCACAAAATCCCTACAAACAAACCATTCCTAGACTATTCCACACACAACACATATCATACAAGTTATTATAGACATAAATGAGAATCCCCTAACCTTGATTAAGTTAAAACCTCCAAGCAAACACCAAAAATCACCAAATGAAGTATTTTCTACCCCCTTTTTCAGCTGGGCAAACCGAAACCTCCTCCTCCTTGGGGAAAAATGGAAAATCAACCAAATGGAAGGAAATGAGACCAAAGAACTCATACACAAGGAACAAGCAAAAGAAATAAGGAGGATTGAGACTAATTTCTCCTTACACAAGTCAAAGTGAGCAAGAAAATCCTTCCTCCTTCACACTTGAAGGCTGCGTCGGCTTCACCCCCTTTTCCTCTCAATCTTTCGTTTCTTCCTTTCTAATTGTGGGTAATGAGACCTTCTTTAGGGTTTTAGGGGTTTTAGGAAATTGGGCTTGGGTCATTAAGTGACTCGGGCCCTTTATTAGCACCACCCTTTCTACTTATTTAGTTACTCCCTGAAAAATAAATTAAACTCTCACTTAATTATTCCACTCAATAAATTAGACTCACTTTTGATAAAATAACTCAACTAATTTAATTTGACTTAATTAATTGTTGCAAACCTAAATAACTTAATTAAATAATTAATTAAATTATTTTGGGCGTTCTAACTCTCCCCAGCTTAAAAATTTAGTCCTCGAAATTACAGAATCGAACAACTCTGGATCGCTTCCCTCATCTTGCTTTCCAACTCCCAGTGATGCTTTCACCGACCGCTCCCAACCAAACCACTTTCACCAAATTAATCTCTTTGCCTCTTAAGACTTTCACCTCCCGATCTTCAATCCTAAGCGGCATAGTCTCCACCGTAAGAAGTTCTCTCTCACCTCCACATCATCCATCTGAACTACATGCGGCGAATTCGGGAACATACTTCATGGCTGGGACACATGGAATACATCATGCAAATTAGAAAGATTAGGTGGCAAGGCCACCCGATAAGCAACCTTCCCAACTCTCTGCGAAATCGATGTGGTCAGATAAAGCGTGGGGTTAACCAAAAGTTGTATCGAGAGAAGTTCGATCTGTCCGGCCAAATGCATGCATCATAGTATCTATGACAATTAGGTAGTGTTAGTTTGTTTCTTAGCGAATGTTAATCTTTGCGATGTTAGGTTGGAAATGGCTCGAAGGATTGATCTTTGCTCTTCTTTGAGGCTCTGCAAGCCATAGCTCGAGCTATGGGGAGCAGAGAGAGGTGGTAGGGAAGATGTTGAGGACCCATGAAGTTGGCTATGTTTCAGCGGGAGAACCCACCCACTTTCAAGGGTAGGTATGATCCGGATGGAGCATTGACATGGTGAGGAGATAGAGCGAATCTTAGTGTTATGGCGTGTACCCATTTCGAGAAGGTGAAGTTTGGGACTCGTATGCTAAAAGAAGAAGGCGATGATTGGTGGATGAGGAAGAAGCGAGAGGCTAGAGGCTGCGGTGAAGAGATCACACAGGGTGTATTCAAGGAAGAATTCACAAGGAAGTACTATCCACGAAGATGTGCGGGCGAAGGAGGTGGAATTTCTAGAGTGAAAACGGGAAACAAGTTCTTAGCGGAGTATGCCGCCAAGTTTGAGGAGTTGGTCAAATTCCCGGCCCTTATTATGACAACCAAGCCGATTCGAATTTTCTAAGTGTGTCAAATTTGAGAATGGTGCATGACGAGAGATTAAAAAAGCAATTGGGTATCAAGAGATCAGAGATTTTGCTAAGTTGGTTGACAAGTGTAGGATTTATGAAGAAGATAGATAGTCTTCTTTTGCTTACAAGATTGTGAGAGAAAAAAGAATGCTCTGTTTCGGGGAAAACCATATGATGTTGGTGGAGGTAAAGGAAAGTGGAAGGCAAGTGCTGGTAAAGGTTCAAGTGGTGGAGGTGAATCTGTAGGTGTTGTGTGTTTTGATTGCAAGAAACACAGTCATAGGAGTAGTGAGTGCTGCTGAGATCCGTTGCTCTGAGTGTGGTCGGAGGGCCATAAGTCTACTAAGCTGTGAGAAGAAGGAAGTGGTGTGCTTCAATTTGTGGTGAGGCGGGACATGTTAGCACTAAATGTCCTAAGCCCGAAGGAGAAGGTTAAAGGGAAGGTGTTTGCTTTGGCGGGGTCAGAGGATGCTACTTGAGATTAGAGTACTTGTTTTATTAACTTGGTACTCCTTTGATTGCTATAGTAGATCTTGGTGCTACTCGTTCTTTCATTCTTTGCTTTGTGTCTTTGAGAAATTGGGTCTTGTATTGTCTACTATGAGAAGGGAGATGGTTATTGATACTCCAGTGGGGTTCGATAACTACTTCCACTAATGTGTGCTAGGTGTCTCTGTAGGCTTTGTGAGAGAGTTTTCTTGTTGATCTTATTTGTTTGCCATTGGGAGGTTTGGACATCATTACAGGTATGGGTGGTTAGTTGATAACCATGTGCATATTAATTATTCTAGTAGATCAGTGAGTTTCCACTTCTTCCCGAGGGAAGAATCTGTTTTGTGGCATTACAGTGATTTGCATAGGGCCATGAAAGGAGAAGCTAAAATGTTTTTTACTTTGATGGCATCGTTATGCATTGAGAGCCAAGCCAAGATTGAAGAGTTGCCAATAGTTAGTGGATTTCTGAAGTGTTTCCCGATGAAATTCTGATGTGCCACACAAAGAGAAGTAGAGTTTGGTGAAGAAGAAAGATGGGAGCTGATGAAATTCTGATGTGCCACCTTGGGAGGCGCCGATGCTTTTGGTGAAGAAGAAAGATGGGAGTATGCGGCTTTGTATTGATTATAGGCAATTTGAACAAAGTGACAATCAAGAACAAGAATCCACTTGAGAATCGATGATCGATGGACCAACTAGTAGGTGCTAAGGTGTTTAGCAAAATTGATTTGAGGTCGAGTTATCATCGAGTTAAAGTGAAAGATGAGGATATTCGAGAAGGCGGCGTTCGGGGCGAGATATGGGCATTATGAGTGATACGTAATGCCGTTTGGTGTCAACTAATGCACGAGGGTGTTTATGGAGTACATGAGCCGTATTTTCCATAGCTACTTGGATCGGTTTGTGGTGGTCTTTATAGGCGATATTACGGTGTACTCTAAGTCAGGGAGGAGCATGCGAGCACTTGAGATTGGTGCTAGAGGTGTTGAAAGAGAAGAAGTTGTATGCTAAATTGTCAAAGTGTGACTTTTGGTTGAAGGAGGTGAGCTTTCTAGGTCATATTATTTACAGTGATGGGATTGCGGTAGATCCATCTAAGGTTGATCTTGGTGATGCGATGGGAGACTCTAAGTCGATTCACGGAGATTAGAAGTTTTCTTGGATTGGGTGTGTATTATAGAAGGTTTATTGAAGGGTTTTCTAAGTTGGCACTCCATTAACTTTCGATTAACTTGTAAGGAAAAGGCATTTGTGTGGGATTCCGTTGTGAAGAAAGTTTCCAAGAATTAAAGAGGAAGTTGACGACATCACCTGTTTTGACATTGCCTAAATCTGGAGAGCCTTTTGTAGTATATTGTGATGCGTCTAAGATGGGACTAGGAGGTCTCCTGATGCAAAATGGTAAAGTAGTGGCTTATGCCTCAAGGCAGTTGAGGATCCATGAAAAGAATTACCCACTCATGATTTGGAGCTAAGCGGCAATTGTTTTTGCTTTGAAGATTTGGAGGCATTATTTGTATGGTTCTAAGTTTGAGGTGTTCAGTGATCACAAAGGCTTGCAGTATCTGTTTGACCAGAAAGAATTGAATATGAGGCAAAGGAGATGGTTAGAATTGTTGAAAGACTATGACTTTAGCTTGAACTATCATCAGGGAAGGCTAACGTTGTGGCCGATGCTTGAGTAGGAAGTCCTTACATGTATGCGCAATGATGGTGAAAGAACTTGAATTGATTGGCGATTTGAGATTTGAGTTTAGTCGTGAGGTGACACCTAAGAGTGTGAGATTGGGTGTGTTGAAGATTCATAATGAGTTTTGGATGTTATTAGGGAAGCTCGAGCGAGACATTAAGCTAGTTGAAGTTGCGGTTGGGATTGACCACTCCCGAGTGAAGATTATGAGATAGATCGCAAGATGTGTTAAGAGTGCAGTGGAAGGATTTGTTTTCCTAGTGAGGAGGAGATTAAAAGGCAATTCTAGAAGAGGTCATCGAGAGTAAGTTGAGTATCCACGGGAGCTACTAAAATGTATCAAGATTTGAAGAAAGCTGTTTTGGTGGCACAGTATGAGCGTGATGTGGCTCGGTTTGTGTATGCTTGATTGGCGTGTCGAAATCGAAGGTAGAACATCGAAGCGGCGAGATTGATGCAACCATTGGATATTCGGAATGGAAATGGGATAGTATCTCTATGGATTTTGTGGTAGTGGTTTGGAGACTACTGACAAGAGGATTTGATACTATATGGGTGGTTGTTGATAGGTTGTGAAGTCTACTCACTTTACCGATTAATATTCTTGCGATCGATTCAGAAGTTGTGCGAATATCTATGTTAAGACAATTGTGAAGGCTGCATGGTGTACCTTTGAGAAAATTTCCGATAGGGATCCTAGATTTACTTCTGAGTTTTGGAAAAGTTTACAAGAGGCTTTGGGTTCCAAATTGAGGTTAAGTTCAGCGTATCATCCCAGAGACAGGATGGGCGACGGAGAGGACCATTCGGTCATTAGAGGACTTGTTGAGAGCATGTGTTCTTGGCGGGGAGGTTCATGGGATTCTCACTTGCCACTGATTGAATTCACCTATAATAATAGTTTTCATTTGAGTATTGGGATGGCGCCTTTTGAGGCATTGTATGGGAGGAGGTGTAGGACTCCGTTATGTTGGTATGAATCTGGAGAAAGTGTGGTACTAGGTCCCGAGCTTGTGCGTGAGACCACAGAGAAGGTGAAGATGATACGGGGAGAAGATGAAAGCTTCACGAGTAGGCGAAAGAGTTATCATGATAAGAGGAGGAAGGACACAGAGTTTCAAGCCGGTGATCATGTATTCTTGAGAGTTACTCCAACGACAGGTGTAGGTCGTGCATTGAAGTCTAAGAAGTTAACCCCACGTTTTATCGGACCATATCAGATTTCAGAGAGAGTTGGGAAGGTTGCTTATCGGGTGGCCTTGCCACCTAATCTTTCTAATTTGCATGATGTATTCCATGTGTCCCGATTGCGGAAGTATGTTCTGACCCGTCGCATGTAGTTCCGATGGATGATGTGGAGGTGAGAGAGAGAACCTTACGGTGGAGACTATGCGATTAGGATTGAAGATCGGGAGGTGAAAGTCTTAAGAGGCAAAGAGATTAATTTGGTGAAAGTGGTTTGGTTGGGAGCGGTCGGTGAAAGCATCACTTGGAAGTTGGAAAGCAAGATGAGGAAGCGTATCGAGTTGTTGATTCGGGTAATTTAGAGGGCGAAATTCTTTAAGTGGGGAGAGTTATAGCGCCCGAAAATAATTTAATTAATTATTTAATTAAGTTATTTAGGTTTGCAACAATTAATTAAGTCAAATTAAATTAGTTGAGTTATTTTATCAAAAGTGAGTCTAATTTATTGAGTGGAATAATTAAGTGAGAGTTTAATTTATTTTTCAGGGGGTAACTAAATAAGTAGAAAGGGTGGTGCTAATAAAGGGCCCAAGTCACTTAATGACCCAAGCCCGATTTCCTAAAACCCTAAAACCCTAAAGAAGGTCTCATTACCCACAATTAGAAAGGAAGAAGCGAAAGATTGAGAGGAAAAGGGGGTGAAAGCCGACGCAGCTTCAAGGTGAAGGAGGGAAAGATTTTCTTGCTCACTTTGACTCTAGGTAAGGAGAAATTAGTCTCAATCCTCCTTATTTCTTTTGCTTGTTCCTTGTGTATGAGTTCTTTGGTCTCATTTCCTTCCATTTGGTTGATTTTCCATTTTTCCCCAAGGAGGAGGAGGTTTCGGTTTGCCCAGCTGAAAAAGGGGGTAGAAAAATACTTCATTTGGTGATTTTTGGTGTTTGCTTGGAGGTTTTAACTTAATCAAGGTTAGGGGATTCTCATTTATGTCTATAATAACTTGTATGATATGTGTTGTGTGTGGAATAGTCTAGGAATGGTTTGTTTGTAGGGATTTTGTGATTAACCATGTGTTTGTTGATGCATGTGATGTTCAACTTGATGATATTATGATGCTTGTTGTTGGAATTAAAAGTGTGTGAACTAAGCATGCTATGTGTTTGATTTAATGCTTCAATGTAAATAAATATGAGAGTGTGTTGATTAAATGATGTTGATTAAATGTTGTTGAATTGAATGTTGAAGTATTGGATCAAGATGTTGTTGGAGTGTGTGTGGTGTTGGAGAATTGTTGAAGGGTGTAGGAGAAGCCAAAAGGGAAAGCGCCAATTTCACAAGAAATGGCGCTGGTGTTGTGTTGTCTCTGTTCGGTTTGGGTTGTTCTTTGCGGGGCGCCATTTGCTAGGCAAAGTGGCGCCCAGTCTACTGTTTGGTGGTTTGGCAGGGTGCAGGGCGCCAATTATCCATGAATCTGGCGCCTGGTAGAGTGGCCCAGGAGTGTCACGGTGTGCAGGGCTGGGGAGGGCGCCAATTCTCCATGAATCTGGCGCCTGGTGTTTAGGCGTGAGTGCTGCGTGCGTGCGAGGCTTAGTTTGTGCAAGGGGCGCCAATTCCTTAGAATTTTGGCGCTGTGTGCGTGTCTTAGTGTGAGTGTGTCTTTGCGGAGTGGCACGGTGAGAAGCGCCGATTTGCTAGAAACTTGGCGCCCGGTGAGCCAGTGTGTGTGTGTGTGCGTGGGAATGTGCCTGAGCGCGATTTGCTAGAAACTTAGGCGCTGTGGGTGTCTTGTGTGCGTGTGGCGAGTTGTGTCTCGGTATGGGGCGCCATTTTGCATTTTGCCATGGCGCTAGTTGTGCCAAAAATGTCTAAGTGATGTTTTTAGTCCCTAAAATTAATTTAATCCTTAGTGTGACAAAATAGTCCCTAAGTATTAAATTAATCCTTGGCGTGACAAAATAATCCCTTAGTGTCAATTAGTCCTAATATGACAATATAAGTTCCTAAGTACCAAATTAACCATAATGTGTCAAAATAGTCCTTAGGTACTAGATTAATCTTTGGTGTGTCAAAATGGTCTTTAGGTGTGGAAAAGGTCCTTATGGGGTGGTTTGGTCCTTAGGTGGGATTTAATTTAGTAAATGAGGTGTGGTGGTGAGGTGTTGATAAAGAGGTGGGTTAATAATTGATGTGGGCTTCGGCCAAAGAGGTGGGTTAATAATTGATGTGGGCTTCGGCCAAAGAGGTGAATTAATAATTGATGTGATGTATTTATTGTGTTATGATGCATTTGTCATGGTGTCACATAAATCATATGCATATAAACAAGGTGGTATGGCTTCGGCCAAAAGTGGTGGTATGGCTTCGGCCAAAAAGTGGTGGGTGGCTTCGGCCAAAAGAGGTCTGCTTCAAGAAGCGTTGACCGCCCCACGAACCAACACGAGTCTTTTCGAAGATGCTTTCCTCACTTGCACGCTTTTGGAAAACTTCCCGAGAAGGTCACCCATCCAGCTACTACTCGAAGCCAAGCACGCTTAACTATGGAGTTTTTATGGGATGGGCTCCCGAAAGAAGATGCATCTTGTTGGTATAGGTAGTCCAAATCAATTCTTTTAAGTCTTCCTTTAAGCTATGCGATTCCATACACCGCACAACCTCGGGATCCTCTCATTCAGGTGCGTATTTGGTTCATTCACGCGCCCCCCGCTTTGAAGTTTGCCAGAGCCGCTCTTTGCCATGCCACCTTTTTGAGGCACCGGCGATCACTCCCGCCCTCGTCGGCCGGATGTCACATTATTGATGAGGCGTAAAGCCAAAGTGACGATGATGTTAGGAGCGATATTGATGTTGTGGAAAATTATAATTTGTTGGTTGTTCATGAAGTCACATGCATACATGTGCATATTATGACAATGTAAAGCTGCGATCTCGAGCTAGTGGCGATGAATAAGGCTCAAAGTGACGATGTGCCCAAGTGGCAAAAATAAGGGACGATGATGGTACCACATGCATGCTTGCATTTCATACATTCATTCTCATAATTGATAATTTTATCTTTGGTTGATATATAGCGTATATATAGGTGGCTAATGTAAAATGTTGGCGTGTTTGTAGTATTCTTTGTATATATATAAATATGTTATTATAGTTGTTATAAATAAATATTGAAAGTTGTTGTATATATATACATGTGATCTTTGTGATTGCTATAGTTACGTGATCTAACATCTTTGCTTATTATAAGTCTTATTATGCGGTTTAGACTCACCCCCTTATGTTGATTATTACTACAGTGCTTAGTGAGTGAAGGCTTTTGAATCCTTCATCCCTGGGTCGGTCTTATCTTATATGATCTTTGTGGAGTATTTTGTGTTGATGTGGTTACAACCAACATTTTGTTTTCTTGGAATCTGTTTTCCTTTTATTCCAACTGCGTGATGATGAAGTAACTTGTTATGTGAACTAAACTATTTATTCTTTTGAGGTTTAGCCTACTTGTTCGTGTCACGTTTCATGTTTTAAGTTATAAGTGAATTTGTTACCAAGCGATGGCGTGTTTGAAGTAAATGTAGCATTCCGTTTGGATGAATTGAAAAATAATTTTTAAACTCGATATTTTTATTATAAATTGCGGGTAGAAATGGAGTGTTCTGGATATGTCTTGAAATCAAAAGCTAAATGCTCGGAAGGTTATTCAAAAGAGCGTTGAGAAGATCCTTTAGAAGACACTTGGATGGCATACTTGAGAGACACCTTAGATTCTTCTCAAGATCATAAGTCAAAAGATACATTCTTCTAAATAGTCAAATGACAATATCAATACATTATAAGGTCTTAGAAGAATGGATATCATCAAGTCCATGAAAGATACAAAGAGTGTTTTTCTTGAGAACTAGGTTGAAGCTCACAAAGGTGACTGCTTGCGATTGTCTGATTTGCAAAAGTGAACCCGATTATGGGGAAAAGCCACAACGTCTATAATCAACATTGGAGATCCATTTCAATGACTCTTTTGAGTCAAATACTCTATAAATACAACATGTAACATCTCATTTACGATCAAGAGAGATAATGCGCATTATTGGTCATCTACTTGAAGCTTCTCAAGAGCTTCTAAGCTACCTACCTTCTCTCAAACACACTCCTTGCATTCAACAACTTTCGGGACTATCTTGAATGTGTTCAAAGCTTTGCATCAATTGATGTATCTAATTTATTAAAGCTATTTTTATCCCATCCAAAAACTAAACATATTTTGTATATATGTACCTTCTAAACAAGCCATTAGTTTTTGTATTATTAGGGAAGATGCCTAAGAATATTCTTAGAGTTTTAAGTTGCTAGAACTTGTTAGAAAACTAGTGTGACAGTGGATAGAGTCGTGCTAAGAAAACTACCAAGTGTTTGGCTTTGTGATTGGCTTGTAAGTGTAAACTATTTGAAAATAGTGAAAAATCTCACGAGGTGTGGGAGTGGATGTAGCTCTCGTTGATTGGGGTGAACCATTATAATTTTTGTGTGTTCTTTACTATCTTTCTTTATAGCTTTCAACACTTCACTTTAAAAAGGAACTGTTTTCTATTTTACACCTAATACTATTTAAACTCTTCTCTTCAACTCTTGTCTTTGCAAAATCATCATCACTCTTAAATCAAGCTTCTAAAGGAATTTGGATTTACAAATTGTTTTTAAAATGTGTCACAATTCAAAACCCCTTTCTTGTGACTTATATTGACTTCACATCATAGGTAGTAACAGTGTCATCAGTTAGTTGAAATTACATATTCTCATTGCAGTATCCCTTTTCTTGTGGATTCTATGAAAGTACATACTCTCATTGCAATTTTGTTTTTTTTTTTGATGTTATTTAGGCCCTACTTATCATAGTAATGCTTCGAACACTTGGGCTATAGGCTGTATCCTATAGGAGTTATTTTGTACTGTATGATATTGGATGAAAACTCATTTTTGGGAGTCACACTTCAAGATTCATTTAGTAGAATTTGGATAATATTTGAGGGTTAAATAATTTTTAGAGCACTTGTTGCACATGTTTCTCCAGATATGTACATGTTTTTCTAGGCACACCTTTCACAATTGGTATCCTCCTGGTCTAGGCAGACATTTCACAATTGGCATTTTTTTGGATTCATTTCTAGAGATGCTCTAAAAATCTTTCACAATTGGCATTTGTTGGTCTTATGGTGGAAGTATATGTTTGTTACAAAGTGCACTGAGGAAATTGGGATTATAATCTATATCATGGGGAACTTAATAATTCTAATGGCCGTGAATTGCTGTCGGGCCTTTTTTAGTTCTTGCCTTTACCGCATTAGCACATTGCAAACCAATTTGTGCTTTGACAATTTGGTTTTCCTTTACTAATTTTTTTAGATAAGCAAAAATTTTATTGATAAAGCACTAGGTGTGCTCAAACCTAAACAATAGAGAGGATTACATATTGTTTAGGTAGTGAAGTGGATGAGATCACCACCTTGAAATAGAAAAGATGAACTACAATTCAATCTATAAACACACCAACTCCAAGTTAAACGTACTTGATGCGATTCACCACGGATTCAACACTCGCTTCCTCATTTTTAAAAACAACGTCATTCCTTGCAAGCCATATGCTCCAACACGTAGTCAACCAAACCATATGTTTCGTTCGTTTAGATTTCTTGCTTTTGCACAACTCCCCGCAACTAACAAATAGATCAAATAAGCTCGAAGAAATGTTAAGATCAGCCCCTAGCCAAGAACTAGCTGCATGCCAAACACACTGAGCAAACACGCAACTAATAAACATGTGTGCTGCTGTCTCGCGCTCTGTTATGCACAACGGACAACAGGCCTTCTCTACTGTTTGTATCACGTTTCTGCGCAGCAGCAGCTCCCTCACAGGCAGCGAATCCAACAACATGCGCCAACCGAAAATAATCACTTTCGAAGGAACCACCGATTTCCACAAAGAAGCCAAAAAACCCTGCTGATCCGAAACAGAACCTACAGTAACACCGCTAGGCAGCTATTGATAATACGATTTGATAGATAAATTTTTTGACTGATCATATGGCCAAATCCAAAATTCAGATTTCGATCTAGTAGGTGCCACTGTATGCAAAATACTATGCAAGATGTCTCCTTCGGCTGCTCGGACCAAATCAGTGAAGTGCAACCAAGGTTCTATCCAACACCAAGTTTCGCCATCCCACCAATCGTAATCATTCACCGATTTTTGTTGTTGCGCGACTTGCGCACATCCATCATACAATAAAGGGAAGACCTTAAACAAAGGCTCTATTCCAATCCATTGATCCTTCCAAAAATTAACAAAAGCTCCATCGCCCAACCCTCTTCTTATGCACCACACAAACCTTCTTGATTCCTCTAGTGAATTATCCAAAGTTACAAAATCCCTCCACCAAATAGACCCCATGATGCTTCGGTTATTACCTTCCAACGGAGCATGAACAAAAGACGGGGAAAACTCCCCATATCTATGTTGTAACAAGCGACTCCAACTCACTGTGGGATCTGCCAAGGCCCTCCACTTCTACTTAGAGAGAAGAGCAATGTTGAACAATTCAAGGTTTTTAATCCCAAGACCTCCCTCCTTCTTCGGTTTGCAAATTTTCTCCCAAGCCACCTGATCGTACCTGACCAATAGAAGTGTAAGCGGCCCGATGTAGTCTTCATTTCGATCGCCTCTTTGCCGTAAGTCCTTGAATCTTGGCCGCATGCGGGTGGTACCTGCAAAGACACTCCGACGCTCAAGTCAGCAGTGTGCGACGGGCAGGGCCACAAGGTTGAATGACGTACCAGAGTCTCGGAATTTGTGTTGCCTTTATAGCAACAGTATTGGGCCATATTGGGCCTATTGGACTATATTGGGCTTCGAGCCCACTCCGGAACAATTGCCCCCCAAGCTTGGGTCGCCAGCGGGCGGGCTAAGGCTTGATTTGTTGGCCTCAAATAATGCCGTTAGCGGCCGGGTTGTCTTGTGCACTAGGTCGCGATCTCTTGGGGTGTGTGGTCGTTGCCACACCAAGTCGTGGTCTGTTTGTAGTTTAGGCACTGGGTCGCTCGGGACCAAAACCTATCTTGGGGTCGCTGCCCCCTGTGTGGTTGCTATGACCATTTTCGAAGTGATTTTGTCATAAATGCTGAAATGACAGGTGATTTGATGTTCACGTTTTCTGAGGCAACGCTTGGAGTTCTCAAGGCGTGCCTGTTCGCCTTATTTCAGACTAAGTAATGATGGTAGGTGGAGAGTTGCGCCGGTTCGTCTCGGGCCCAAAGTGACTGCTGACCCACTATATAAGGGAGGTGAGAGATAGCCTCATTTACACTTCTCTTCGAAATCTCCGTCTCTCTCTCGCTGGCTCGCTGCTTCCCATTGCTCGCTTGCTCGCTCTAAGTTTGGCCCGCTCGTGCCCTTCGCGCGGGATTTGTCCACCGGCCCTTCAGGTAAATTCGACCGTCCTTTCTATTTTCTCTGTTTCCTTTAAGTTTCACCTGTGGAGGGGGTGTCAGGTCTGGGTCGACCAAGTAGCCCCCTTCCAATGTGTGCGTTCGACCTTGACTGCTTCCCCCTCTACAGGTTTAATCTGGCGCGGACGAAACAGACTCGCCGCATTTCCGGTAGCCCAGCTGTTTCACTAGCTCGTAGTATGGTGTAACGCCCCGAAAATAATTTGAATATTTATTTAATTGATTATTTAGGAGTTATGTGGTTAGTCATATTTAATTAAATGAATGAGGTGTTTTAATTAAATATGGAGGTGAGAGATAGTAAATAAGAGAATGGTGGTATTATTAAGTTAGGGAGTAGTTGAATTAATTGAGGGGGGGTGTGAATAGAGGCCCAACCCACTTAGGCCCAATTGATTGTTGAATTAAATGAAAGAAATGAAAAGAAGAAAGAAAAAGAAAGCGTGAGGCAGGAGAGAAAAAGGAAAGGCAGCGCGAGGCAGGAGAGGAAAGGAGGAGGAGGAGCGCGACGGTGAAGAGAAGGAAGGAAGGAGGAGATCTTCTCCATCTTAGCACTAGGTAAAGGGCTTTTTAGCTCATTCTCTTCCATTTTTCCTCCTCTATCTATTGATGTGAATATCAATCCCTAATTCCTAGTTTTGTTGTTTTGCCATTAATGGGGTTTTAAGCTCAAAGATGGAATTGGTGGTTGTTTTGGTGATTGTTGAGTTGTGAGTGGAGGAAAGCTTGTTTCTTCATTTCTTGAGGTAATGGGAGCTATCTAATGCCTATAATATAGTATATGATGAATGTTGTGTGAAAATGAGATTTGGGAAGATGATGAATAGTGATTAACACTATATTTTGATTTTGATGTGTTTAGAATGATTTATGAGTATGAGTGATCATTTGAGTGTTGATTGAGTGTGTGTGAAATGATTTGAGGGTATGTTGTTTATAGAAAAATGAAAAATGAGCAAGTGGGTGCTCTAGGTATAAATGACTTAATTGGAATTATTTTGGGTTGGAAAGGTATTTGGAGGTGAGATTAATTGGTGGAATGTAGTAGGTTGATGGTGAATATGAGCTATAAATATATGTTGTTTGATAGTGAAACTCTAGGTGTGGGTGTTAATTGGTGGAATGTGTCGTGATAAAATGTTGTGGAATCAATCTTGGTGTGGCTTATGCCTTATGTGTTGTGTGTTATGGTGTGATTTGTGATTAAGTGGTGTATTATTCAATTGGTGAAATACGGTGTGGAATTGTTGAGTTGTTTATGCAGTGTGTGTGGGTGAGGCGTGGCACGATGATGCCTTGTGCTCACATAGGAGTGCGCCTTGGGAGTGTGTTGCGATGCAGGTGTTGGTGCGTTGGTATTGACTGCGTACTTATTATTTGGCGTTGGCGCGCACGATGTTGCCTTGGTGACCACGTATGGGCGTGCCTTATGTTTTCTTTATGCGGATGGTTATGCGGTGAATAGTTTACTTTGGGATGTCCGTATTTCGGAGGAGACTCTGCAGGATTTTTGTTAGAATTTGGATAAGCATCATCAAGATGTAAGTATGTATCTTTGAATTGTAAGTGAGTCGAGTTTTAGGCGTTGTTGCTTAAATGGGTGTGCTTGTGTGTGGCATGTGGATAGGAGTGTGATACGTGCGTGTATGGGTATTGAGGTGTTGATGAAGTGTTGTTGACATGGTGCGGTTTAAGTGATGGAAGGTATTATGGGCTTTGAAATAGGTTCAAGTGAATCGGTGTAGTAGAGAGTAGCGCGGTGATTGTAGTGTGATGATCAATGAGACGAGGTAAGATGGAGGTTAAATGCGTAAATACGTAAAGGTTGAATGTAGGCCTTTGAAGTGTAGAGATGATTAAGCTTAAGGAAGTTGAAGTGGTAGTATAATGATGCGTAAGTGATTAAGTGTTGAATACGAAGAGTAATGGATTGTGCGGAGGTGTAGGCGTCGACTTATAGCTACCGAGGTATAGGGAATGTATACCAAGGTGAAATAGCCAAGTGTAAGTGTCAGAGATATCTAAGTATAGGCCGCCAAGTGTAGTAGGCGGGGTGAAGTGTGGTGCTTAGGTGTGAATGCCTAAGTGTAGTAGTTGGAGTGTGGTGTACACAAGCCTAAGTGTAGTTGTTGTAGTGAATGTAGGCCGAGGTAGTGTCGTCGAGGTGTGGTGTATGTAGGGTGCGGTGTAGAGGTCGAGGTGTAGTCACTAGTTGATGAGGTGGGCACAGTAGTGATAGTTTAGTTCACTACGTTCGGTGGGTGGTGTGCTTGAGGTGTCGATTAGTGTCTTAGGGTGTTGTTAGCGTCGGTGTCTTGCGAGGGTTGTTAGCGCGACTATGAGTGTGGTTGGGCGCTATGTATGTTCAAGAGGTGAGTGATGAAGTGCATGTGGTCCCTAAGTGATGGTTCGGTCCTTAGGTGATGATTTAGTCCTTAAGTGACGTTGTGGTCTCCGGAGTGGCTGTGTAGTCCACGGTGATGGTGTTGAGGTGACATAGGGGTCGGTTGTTTAGCGGTAGAGCTATGTTGTGGTGTAGTGACGTTAGCCTTAGTGCTATGGATGATGTCTAGGTGAACTAGACACTAGTGTAAATGATGATGAACTGAGTGGCTAATGATGTGAACCCTGAGTGGGTAGCCTGAGTGGCAAAATAGTGACGGTTGTGCCCGCAAGGCAAATGTTGTTGTGTGTTGATTGTGTTTGATGCATTGTTCATAGAGTCTCGTGTTTCATATGCATCAAAAGTGACGTTGTTGTCTTTATGGCAATGGTAAGGGACGTTGTTGTCTTTATGGCAATGGTAAGGGACGTTGTTGCCTATATGGCAATGGAATATGATGATTATTGGTACCACATGCATGTGCCCTAGGTGTGAAGGGGTTGCATTCATGCATTGCATTCATGAATTTGTTGATGTGTTTTGTGTGATGTGTGATGAGTGTTAGACGTGGTGAGTTGTGGTTAGGAGTCGAGGTGTTAAGACTTAGTCAAGTGTGTTGTTGAGTGATGGTTAGGAGTCGAGGTGTTAAGACTCGATAAGGTGTGTTTGTTGTTCTTGCCGGGTGTTTGGTGTCTCCTTTCATATAATGCTTATCATACATTGTATTATTTGTGTTGTGAGACTCACCTCTTCTCTTTGTTATGTTGCTTCTTATGTGCGTGTGCGGGTGATCCCGAGTGAAGGTTCTTCCTTACTCGATCGAGTGTGGCGTATAGCTCGATCGTAGCCTAATGTGGGAGTGTCGAGTAGTCATGGTAGTTCTGATATTGTTTTAGTCAGATTTAATTAAGTTGATGATGTAAAACTATTTCGATAAACCAAGTCGTGCTATTCATCACGCATTTGTATTTTATTGTGGAAAGTATTATGCAATTGTTTTAAGAAATGTTTTGGTGAGCGTAGCATTCCGCGAGGATGTATCTTTTGCAAAGGAAAAATAATTTTGAACTCTGATTTTTATAAGTTAAATAATTAAGCGAAGCGGGGGTGTTACAAGTTGGTATCGGAGCGATTCGGTCTGTCCGCCAAGTTGTCGAGTCGTAGTGTCTTGGAGATTCCTTGTTGATCTCAGCGGAGACCTTGTTGTAGATTTTGGTTGTGTTGCTCTTGAGTGCTTTATGCCATATTGTTTGCGAGTGCGTAATGTTGTGTGATTTCTTTGAGTGCTTTTTGTTGAGTCGTTTGTGTTGAGTATGTCTATGTGCTCAGTGTGTATTTCTTTACGGTGTGGCTTGTAGTTGGTTGTGATTCTTTGTTTGTGGGGTTGAGGTATGTGTGAATAGGAAGGTTTTAACGACGTCAAAAGATTGGAGTCGTGGCGGCGCGCCGCACTCTTGATCTGCGTTAAAAGCTTTTCGGTATGGTATGTGAAAATTTTAAAAAGGCGTAGTTTTGTGACCTTAACTAATTGGTGCGTGAGTAGGAGGGACTGATCACTGAACGACTCATCACTAATGAAAGAGGTGACAATAACTCGTAGCTATTATGTATTTTGAATATGTACTAATATTAACTTGAGTAACTGAGTGTTGTGTGCAAG
This sequence comes from Oxytropis ochrocephala, assembly GCA_020916435.1. Classification (NCBI taxonomy): domain Eukaryota; kingdom Viridiplantae; phylum Streptophyta; class Magnoliopsida; order Fabales; family Fabaceae; genus Oxytropis; species Oxytropis ochrocephala. The sequence goes on along the minus strand of CM037091.1, from coordinate 70,206,042 downwards.
TTAGTTGATTTTTGATTTTTAAATAAGTAGGTGTCTTGTGGATGTTGGTGTTTGAATTGAGGAAATTGATAGTAGGGAGATGCAAGGATAAGAATAGGCACCGTGAGTTTGAAGTTTATGCTAAGTGATGGGGCATGCCTTGTTGGAAAAAGTTTAGGATTGTGGTTTCTAGGAAACCTGGGGTAGAATAATTGTTATTCGAAGCATGGCGATCGAATAGGTACTGTATGTGATCGAGTCAGTGCGGCGGAAGCACGTGTAACCTTAGTGATCTGTGAAGTATTGATGAGATTTCTTAGTGCTTAGTGTACAAGGAGGTGTGGTTGTTAGTTGGGAGCAAATTAAGGTTTATGGGTGATGTGCTCATAGGGTTGATTAGATTTTCGAGGGCGAAAATATTCTAAGTGGGGAGAGTTGTATGCGCCAGAAAATAATTTGAATATTTATTTAATTGATTATTTAGGAGTTATGTGGTTAGTCATATTTAATTAAATGAATGAGGTGTTTTAATTAAATATGGAGGTGAGAGATAGTAAATAAGAGAATGGTGGTATTATTAAGTTAGGGAGTAGTTGAATTAATTGAGGGGGGGTGTGAATAGAGGCCCAACCCACTTAGGCCCAATTGATTGTTGAATTAAATGAAAGAAATGAAAAGAAGAAAGAAAAAAAAGAAAGCAGCGAACCGAGAGAGAAGAAAGGAACATGCGAGGCAGGAGAGAAAGGAGGAGGAGAGGCGACGGTGAAGAGAAGGAAGGAGGGGAGATCTTCTCCATCTTAGCACTAGGTAAGGGGCTTTTTAGCTCATTCTCTTCCATTTTTCCTCCTCTATCTATTGATGTGAATATCAATCCCTAATTCCTAGTTTTTGTTGTTTTGCCATTAATGGGGTTTTAAGCTCAAAGATGGAATTGGTGGTTGTTTTGGTGATTGTTGAGTTGTGAGTGGAGGGAAAGCTTGTTTCTTCATTTCTTGAGGTAAGGAGCTATCTAATGCCTATAATATAGTATATGATGAATGTTGTGTGAAAATGAGATTTGGGAAGATGATGAATAGTGATTAACACTATATTTTGATTTTGATGTGTTTAGAATGATTTATGAGTATGAGTGATCATTTGAGTGTTGATTGAGTGTGTGTGAATTGATTTGAGGGTATGTTGTTTATAGAAAAATGAAAAATGAGCAAGTGGGTGCTCTAGGTATAAATGACTTAATTGGAATTATTTTGGGTTGGAAAGGGTATTTGGAGGTGAGATTAATTGGTGGAATGTAGTAGGTTGATGGTGAATATGAGCTATAAATATATGTTGTTTGATAGTGAAACTCTAGGTGTGGGTGTTAATTGGTGGAATGTGTCGTGATAAAATGTTGTGGAATCAATCTTGGTGTGGCTTATGCCTTATGTGTTGTGTGTTATGGTGTGATTTGTGATTAAGTGGTGTATTATTCAATTGGTGAAATACGGTGTGGAATTGTTGAGTTGTTGTCTGGTGTGTGTGGGTGAGGCGTGGCACGATGATGCCTTGTGCTCACATAGGAGTGCGCCTTGGGAGTGTGTTGCGGTCTGGGTGTTGGTGCGTTGACTGTTGCGTACTTATTATTTGGCGTTGGCGCGGGCACGATGTTGCCTTGGTGACCACGTATGGGCGTGCCTTATGTTTTGCTGTCTGGACTGGTTATGCAGGTGAATAGTTTACTTTGGGATGTCCGTATTTCAGAGGAGACTCTGCCGGATTTTTGTTAGAATTTGGATAAGCATCTGTCAAGATGTAAGTATGTATGCTGAATTGTAAGTGAGTCGAGTTTTAGGCGTTGTTGCTTAAATGGGTGTGCTTGTGTGTGGCATGTGGATAGGAGTGTGATACGTGCGTGTATGGGTATTGAGGTGTTGATGAAGTGTTGTTGACATGGTGCAGTTTAAGTGATGGAAGGTATTATGGGCTTTGAAATAGGTTCAAGTGAATCGGTGTAGTAGAGGTAGCGCGAGCTGATTGTAGTGTGATGATCAATGAGACGAGGTAAGATGGAGGTTAAGTACGTAAATACGTAAAGGTTGAATGTAGGCACTGAAGTGTAGAGATGATTAAGCTTAAGGAAGTTGAAGTGGTAGTATAATGATGCGTAAGTGATTAAGTGTTGAATACGAAGAGTAATGGATTGTAAGCAGAGGTGTAGGCGTCGACTTATAGCTACCGAGGTATAGGAATGTATACCAGGTGAAATAGCCGAAGTGTAAGTGTCTGAGATATCTAAGTATAGTTTGCGCCTAAGTGTAGTAGGCGGGGTGAAGTGTGGTGCTTAGGTGTGAATGCCTAAGTGTAGTAGTTGGAGTGTGGTGTACACAAGCCTAAGTGTAGTTGTTGTAGTGAATGTAGGCCGAGGTAGTGTCGTCAAGGTGTGGTGTATGTAGGGTGCGGTGTAGAGGTCGAGGTGTAGTCCCTAGTTGATGAGGTGGGCACAGTAGTGATAGTTTAGTTCACTACGTTCGGTGGGTGGTGTCTTGAGGTGTCCAATTAGTGTGCTTGGGGTGTTGCTAGCGTCGGTGTGCGCGAGGGGTTGTTAGCGCGACTATGAGTGTGGTTGGGCGCTATGTATGTTCAAGAGGTGAGTGATGAAGTGCATGTGGTCCACTAAGTGATGGTTCGGTCCTTAGGTGATGATTTAGTCCTTAAGTGACGTTGTGGTCTCGGAGTGGGCACATGTAGTCCACGGTGATGGTGTTGAGGTGACATAGGGGGTCGGTTGTTTAGCGGTAGAGCTATGTTGTGGTGTAGTGGCGTTAGCCTTAGTGCTATGGATGATGTCTAGGTGAACTAGACACTAGTGTAAATGATGATGGTGAGTGGCTAATGATGTGAACCACCGAGTGGGTAGCTGAGTGGCAAAATAGTGACGGTTGTGCCCGCAAGGCAAATGTTGTTGTGTGTTGATTGTGTTTGATGCATTGTTCATGGAGTCTCGTGTTTCATATGCATCAAAAGTGGCGTTGTTGTCTTTATGGCAATGGTAAGGGGCGTTGTTGTCTTTATGGCAATGGTAAGGGGCGTTGTTGCCTATATGGCAATGGAATATGATGATTATTGGTACCACATGCATGTGCCACTGTGGTGTGAAGGGTTGCATTCATGCATTGCATTCATGAATTTGTTGATGTGTTTTGTGTGATGTGTGATGAGTGTTAGGCGTGGTGAGTTGTGGTTAGGAGTCGAGGTGTTAAGACTTAGTCAAGTGTGTTGTTGAGTGATGGTTAGGAGTCGAGGTGTTAAGACTCGATAAGGTGTGTTTGTTGTTCTTGCCGGGTGTTTGGTGTCTCCTTTCATATAATGCTTATCATACATTGTATTATTTGTGTTAGAGACTCACCTCTACTTCTTTGTTATGTTGCTTCTTATGTCGAACAGCGTGCGGGTGATCCCGAGTGAAGGTTCTTCCTTACTCGATCACGAGTGTGGCGTATAGCTCGATCGTATGCTTTGTGGGGAGTGTCGAGTAGTCATGGTAGTTACGATATTGTTTTAGTCGATTTAATTAAGTTGATGATGTAAAACTATTTCGATAAACCAAGTCGTGCTATTCATCACGCATTTGTATTTTATTGTGGAAAGTATTATGCAATTGTTTTAAGAAATGTTTTGGTGAGCGTAGCATTCCGCGAGGATGTATCTTTTGCAAAGGAAAAATAATTTTTGAACTCGATTTTTATAAGTTAAATAATTAAGCGAAGCGGGGGTGTTACAAGTTGGTATCGAGCGATTCGATGCAATAAACCAAGTTGTCGAGTCGTAGTGTCTTGGAGATTCCTTGTTGATCTCAACGGAGACCTTGTTGTAGATTTTGGTTGTGTTCTTTCTTTGAGTGCTTTATGCCATATTGTTTGCGGAGTGCGTAATGTTGTGTGATTTCTTTGAGTGCTTTTTGTTGAGTCGTTTGTGTTGAAATTTCTATGTGCTCAAGTGTGTATTTCTTTACGGTGTGGCTTGTAGTTGGTTGTGATTCTTTGTTTGTGGGGTTGAGGTATGTGTGAATAGGAAGGTTTTAACGACGTCAAAAGATTGGAGTCGTGGCGGCGCCTTCCATGCACTCTTGAAGCTGCGTTAAAAGCTTTTCGAGTATGGTATGTGAAAATTTTAAAAAGGCGTAGTTTTGTGACCTTAACTAATTGGTGCGTGAGTAGGAGGGTGATCACCCCAACGACTCATCACTAATGAAAGAGGTGACAATAACTTCGTAAGCTATTATGTATTTTGAATATGTACTAATATTAACTTGAGTAAGCGAGTGTTGTGTGCAAGTTAGTTGATTTTTGATTTTTAAATAAGTAGGTGTCTTGTGGATGTTGGTGTTTGAATTGAGGAAATTGATAGTAGGGAGATGCAAGGATAAGAATAGGCACCGTGAGTTTGAAGTTTATGCTAAGTGATGGGGCATGCCTTGTTGGAAAAAGTTTAGGATTGTGGTTTCTAGGAAACACAGGGTAGAATAATTGTTATTGAAGCATGGCGGTCGAATAGGTACTGTATGTGATCGAGTCTTGCGTGCGGAAGCACGTGTAACCTTAGTGATCTGTGAAGTATTGATGAGATTTCTTAGTGCTTAGTGTACAAGGAGGTGTGGTTGTTAGTTGGGAGCAAATTAAGGTTTATGGAGCTGATGTGCTCATAGGGTTGATTAGATTTTCGAGGACGAAAATATTCTAAGTGGGGGAGAGTTGTAACGCCACGAAAATAATTTGAATATTTATTTAATTGATTATTTAGGAGTTATGTGGTTAGTCATATTTAATTAAATGAATGAGGTGTTTTAATTAAATATGGAGGTGAGAGATAGTAAATAAGAGAATGGTGGTATTATTAAGTTAGGGAGTAGTTGAATTAATTGAGGGGGGGTGTGAATTGAGGCCCAACCCACTTAGGCTCAATTGATTGTTGAATTAAATGAAAGAAATGAAAAAGAAGAAGAAAAAAGAAAGCGTGAGGCAGAGAGAGAAGAAAGGAACTCACATGAGGCCAGAGAGGAAAGGAGGAGGAGAGAGCGACGGTGAAGAGAAGGAAGGAGGGAGATCTTCTCCATCTTAGCACTAGGTAAGGGGCTTTTTAGCTCATTCTCTTCCATTTTCCTCCTCTATCTATTGATGTGAATATCAATCCCTAATTCCTAGTTTTGTTGTTTTGCCATTAATGGGGTTTTAAGCTCAAAGATGGAATTGGTGGTTGTTTTGGTGATTGTTGAGTTGTGAGTGGAGGAAAGCTTGTTTCTTCATTTCTTGAGGTAAGGGAGCTATCTAATGCCTATAATATAGTATATGATGAATGTTGTGTGAAAATGAGATTTGGGAAGATGATGAATAGTGATTAACACTATATTTTGATTTTGATGTGTTTAGAATGATTTATGAGTATGAGTGATCATTTGAGTGTTGATTGAGTGTGTGAATTGATTTGAGGGTATGTTGTTTAGAAAAATGAAAAATGAGCAAGTGGGTGCTCTAGGTATAAATGACTTAATTGGAATTATTTTGGGTTGGAAAGGGTATTTGGAGGTGAGATTAATTGGTGGAATGTAGTAGGTTGATGGTGAATATGAGCTATAAATATATGTTGTTTGATAGTGAAACTCTAGGTGTGGGTGTTAATTGGTGGAATGTGTCGTGATAAAATGTTGTGGAATCAATCTTGGTGTGGCTTATGCCTTATGTGTTGTGTGTTATGGTGTGATTTGTGATTAAGTGGTGTATTATTCAATTGGTGAAATACGGTGTGGAATTGTTGAGTTGTTGTGCGGTGTGTGTGGGTGAGGCGTGGCACGATGATGCCTTGTGCTCTCACATAGGAGTGCGCCCCAGAGTGTGTTGCGATGCAGGTGTTGGTGCGTTGGTATTTGCGTACTTATTATTTGGCGTTAGCGCGGGCACGATGTTGCCTTGGTGCCCACGTATGGGCGCGCCTTATGTTTTCTTTATGCCTGGGTGGTTATGCAGGTGAATAGTTTACTTTGGGATGTCCGTATTTCAGAGGAGACTCTGCCGGATTTTTGTTAGAATTTGGATAAGCATCTGTCAAGATGTAAGTATGTATGCTGAATTGTAAGTGAGTCGAGTTTTAGGCGTTGTTGCTTAAATGGGTGTGCTTGTGTGTGGCATGTGGATAGGAGTGTGATACGTGCGTGTATGGGTATTGAGGTGTTGATGAAGTGTTGTTGACATGAGTGCGGTTTAAGTGATGGAAGGTATTATGGGCTTTGAAATAGGTTCAAGTGAATCGGTGTAGTAGAGGTAGCGCGGTGATTGTAGTGTGATGATCAATGAGGCGAGGTAAGATGGAGGTTAAGTGCGTAAATACGTAAAGGTTGAATGTAGGCAATGAAGTGTAGAGATGATTAAGCTTAAGGAAGTTGAAGTGGTAGTATAATGATCGTAAGTGATTAAGTGTTGAATCTGAAGAGTAATGGATTGTAGCGAGAGGTGTAGGCGTCGACTTATAGCTCTGAGGTATATGGGAATGTATACCAGGTGAAATAGCCGAAGTGTAAGTGTCTGGATATCTAAGTATAGTTTGCCTAAGTGTAGTAGGCGGGGTGAAGTGTGGTGCTTAGGTGTGAATGCCTAAGTGTAGTAGTTGGAGTGTGGTGTACACAAGCCTAAGTGTAGTTGTTGTAGTGAATGTAGGCCGAGGTAGTGTCGTCGAGGTGTGGTGTATGTAGGGTGCGGTGTAGAGGTCGAGGTGTAGTCCCTAGTTGATGAGGTGGGCACAGTAGTGATAGTTTAGTTCACTACGTTCGGTGGGTGGTGTCTTGGGTGTCGATTAGTGTGCTTGAGGTGTTGTTAGCGTCGGTGTGCGTAGGGGTTGTTAGCGCGACTATGAGTGTGGTTGGGCGCTATGTATGTTCAAGAGGTGAGTGATGAAGTGCATGTGGGTCCCTAAGTGATGGTTCGGTCCTTAGGTGATGATTTAGTCCTTAAGTGGCGTTGTGGTCTCGGAGTGGGCACATGTAGTCCCACGGTGATGGTGTTGAGGTGACATAGAAATTCGGTTGTTTAGCGGTAGAGCTATGTTGTGGTGTAGTGGCGTTAGCCTTAGTGCTATGGATGATGTCTAGGTGAACTAGACACTAGTGTAAATGATGATGGCCCGAGTGGCTAATGATGTGAACCACTGAGTGGGTAGCTTTGAGTGGCAAAATAGTGGCGGTTGTGCGCATGAGCAAAATGTTGTTGTGTGTTGATTGTGTTTGATGCATTGTTCATGGAGTCTCGTGTTTCATATGCATCAAAAGTAGCGTTGTTGTCTTTATGGCAATGGTAAGGGGCGTTGTTGTCTTTATGGCAATGGTAAGGGACGTTGTTGCCTATATGGCAATGGAATATGATGATTATTGGTACCACATGCATGTGCCCTAGGTGTGAAGGGGTTGCATTCATGCATTGCATTCATGAATTTGTTGATGTGTTTTGTGTGATGTGTGATGAGTGTTAGACGTGGTGAGTTGTGGTTAGGAGTCGAGGTGTTAAGACTTAGTCAAGTGTGTTGTTGAGTGATGGTTAGGAGTCGAGGTGTTAAGACTCAGTAAGGTGTGTTTGTTGTTCTTGCCGGGGTGTTTGGTGTCTCCTTTCATATAATGCTTATCATACATTGTATTATTTGTGTTAGAGACTCACCCTACTGCTGTTATGTTGCTTCTTATGTCGGCAACGTGCAGGTGATCCCGAGTGAAGGTTCTTCCTTACTCGATCCCGAGTGTGGCGTATAGCTCTGATGCGTAGCACTGTGGGAGTGTCGAGTAGTCATGGTAGTTCTGATATTGTTTTAGTCAGATTTAATTAAGTTGATGATGTAAAACTATTTCGATAAACCAAGTCGTGCTATTCATCACGCATTTGTATTTTATTGTGGAAAGTATTATGCAATTGTTTTAAGAAATGTTTTGGTGAGCGTAGCATTCCGCCGAGGATGTATCTTTTGCAAAGGAAAAATAATTTTTGAACTCGATTTTTATAAGTTAAATAATTAAGCGAAGCGGGGGTGTTACAAGTTGGTATCGGGCGATTCGATGCAATCCGCCAAGTTGTCGAGTCGTAGTGTCTTGGAGATTCCTTGTTGATCTCAGAAGCGGAGACCTTGTTGTAGATTTTGGTTGTGTTCTTCTTTGAGTGCTTTATGCCATATTGTTTGCGGAGTGCGTAATGTTGTGTGATTTCTTTGAGTGCTTTTTGTTGAGTCGTTTGTGTTGAAATTTGTCTATGTGCTCGAGTGTGTATTTCTTTACGGTGTGGCTTGTAGTTGGTTGTGATTCTTTGTTTGTGGGGTTGAGGTATGTGTGAATAGGAAGGTTTTAACGACGTCAAAAGATTGGAGTCGTGGCGGCGCCTTCGCTCTCTTGATCACGTTAAAAGCTTTTCGGTATGGTATGTGAAAATTTTAAAAAGACGTAGTTTTGTGACCTTAACTAATTGGTGCGTGAGTAGGAGGGACTGATCACCCCAACGACTCATCACTAATGAAAGAGGTGACAATAACTCGTAGCTATTATGTATTTTGAATATGTACTAATATTAACTTGAGTAAGCGAGTGTTGTGTGCAAGTTAGTTGATTTTTGATTTTTAAATAAGTAGGTGTCTTGTGGATGTTGGTGTTTGAATTGAGGAAATTGATAGTAGGGAGATGCAAGGATAAGAATAGGCATAGTGAGTTTGAAGTTTATGCTAAGTGATGGGGCATGCCTTGTTGGAAAAAGTTTAGGATTGTGGTTTCTAGGAAACACAGGGTAGAATAATTGTTATTGAAGCATGGCGATCGAATAGGTACACATGTATGTGATCGAGTCTTGCGCATGAAGCACGTGTAACCTTAGTGATCTGTGAAGTATTGATGAGATTTCTTAGTGCTTAGTGTACAAGGAGGTGTGGTTGTTAGTTGGGAGCAAATTAAGGTTTATGGGTGATGTGCTCATAGGGTTGATTAGATTTTCGAGGCGAAAATATTCTAAGTGGGGAGAGTTATAACATGAAAATAATTTGAATATTTATTTAATTGATTATTTAGGAGTTATGTGGTTAGTCATATTTAATTAAATGAATGAGGTGTTTTAATTAAATATGGAGGTGAGAGATAGTAAATAAGAGAATGGTGGTATTATTAAGTTAGGGGAGTAGTTGAATTAATTGAGGGGTGTGAATAGAGGCCCAACCACTTAGAGCCCAATTGATTGTTGAATTAAATGAAAGAAATGAAAAGAAGAAAGAAAAAAAAAGAAAGCGAGCAGGAGAAGAAAGGAACAGCGCGAGGCAGAGAGAGGAAAGGAGGAGGAGCGGCGGTGAAGAGAAGGAAGGAGGGGAGATCTTCTCCATCTTAGCACTAGGTAAGGGGCTTTTTAGCTCATTCTCTTCCATTTTTCCTCCTCTATCTATTGATGTGAATATCAATCCCTAATTCCTAGTTTTTGTTGTTTTGCCATTAATGGGGTTTTAAGCTCAAAGATGGAATTGGTGGTTGTTTTGGTGATTGTTGAGTTGTGAGTGGAGGGAAAGCTTGTTTCTTCATTTCTTGAGGTAATGGGAGCTATCTAATGCCTATAATATAGTATATGATGAATGTTGTGTGAAAATGAGATTTGGGGAAGATGATGAATAGTGATTAACACTATATTTTGATTTTGATGTGTTTAGAATGATTTATGAGTATGAGTGATCATTTGAGTGTTGATTGAGTGTGTGTGAATTGATTTGAGGGTATGTTGTTTATAGAAAAATGAAAAATGAGCAAGTGGGTGCTCTAGGTATAAATGACTTAATTGGAATTATTTTGGGTTGGAAAGGGTATTTGGAGGTGAGATTAATTGGTGGAATGTAGTAGGTTGATGGTGAATATGAGCTATAAATATATGTTGTTTGATAGTGAAACTCTAGGTGTGGGTGTTAATTGGTGGAATGTGTCGTGATAAAATGTTGTGGAATCAATCTTGGTGTGGCTTATGCCTTATGTGTTGTGTGTTATGGTGTGATTTGTGATTAAGTGGTGTATTATTCAATTGGTGAAATCACGGTGTGGAATTGTTGAGTTGTTATGCGTGTGTGTGGGTGAGGCGTGGCACGATGATGCCTTGTGCTCACATAGGAGTGCGCCTTAGGGTGTGTTGCGATGCAGGTGTTGGTGCGTTGGTATTGCGTGCTTATTATTTAGGCGTTGGCGCGGGCACGATGTTGCCTTGGTGCCCACGTATGGGCGCGCTTTATGTTTTCTTTATCTGGATTGGTTTATGCAGTGAATAGTTTACTTTGGGATGTCCGTATTTGAGAGGAGACTCTGCCGGATTTTGTTAGAATTTGGATAAGCATCCGCAAGATGTAAGTATGTATCTTTGAATTGTAAGTGAGTCGAGTTTTAGGCGTTGTTGCTTAAATGGGTGTGCTTGTGTGTGGCATGTGGATAGGAGTGTGATACGTGCGTGTATGGGTATTGAGGTGTTGATGAAGTGTTGTTGACATGGTGCGGTTTAAGTGATGGAAGGTATTATGGGCTTTGAAATAGGTTCAAGTGAATCGGTGTAGTAGAGGTAGCGCGGTGATTGTAGTGTGATGATCAATGAGGCGAGGTAAGATGGAGGTTAAATGCGTAAATACGTAAAGGTTGAATGTAGGCCTTTGAAGTGTAGAGATGATTAAGCTTAAGGAAGTTGAAGTGGTAGTATAATGATGCGTAAGTGATTAAGTGTTGAATACGAAGAGTAATGGATTGTAAGCGGAGGTGTAGGCGTGGACTTATAGCTACCGAGGGTATAGGGAATGTATACCAGGTGAAATAGCCAAGAAGTGTAAGTGTATGGATATCTAAGTATAGGCGCCTAAGTGTAGTAGGCGGGGTGAAGTGTGGTGCTTAGGTGTGAATGCCTAAGTGTAGTAGTTGGAGTGTGGTGTACACAAGCCTAAGTGTAGTTGTTGTAGTGAATGTAGGCGAGGTAGTGTCGTCAAGGTGTGGTGTATGTAGGGTGCGGTGTAGAGGTCGAGGTGTAGTCCACTAGTTGATGAGGTGGGCACGGTAGTGATAGTTTAGTTCACTACGTTCGGTGGGTGGTGTCTTGAGGTGTCGATTAGTGTGCCGAGGTGTTGTTAGCGTCGGTGTCTTGCGCAGGGGTTGTTAGCGCGACTATGAGTGTGGTTGGGCGCTATGTATGTTCAAGAGGTGAGTGATGAAGTGCGTGTGGTCCCTAAGTGATGGTTCGGTCCTTAGGTGATGATTTAGTCCTTAAGTGACGTTGTGGTCTCGGAGTGGGCCGTAGTGTAGTCCGCGGTGATGGTGTTGAGGTGACATAGGGCCTTCGGTTGTTTAGCGGTAGAGCTATGTTGTGGTGTAGTGGCGTTAGCCTTAGTGCTATGGATGATGTCTAGGTGAACTAGACACTAGTGTAAATGATGATGAACCGAGTGGCTAATGATGTGAACCACAGTGGGTAGCTTTGAGTGGCAAAATAGTGACGGTTGTGCCGCAAGGCAAATGTTGTTGTGTGTTGATTGTGTTTGATGCATTGTTCATGGAGTCTCGTGTTTCATATGCATCAAAAGTGACGTTGTTGTCTTTATGGCAATGGTAAGGGACGTTGTTGTCTTTATGGCAATGGTAAGGGACGTTGTTGCCTATATGGCAATGGAATATGATGATTATTGGTACCACATGCATGTGCCACTAGGTGTGAAGGGGTTGCATTCATGCATTGCATTCATGAATTTGTTGATGTGTTTTGTGTGATGTGTGATGAGTGTTAGACGTGGTGAGTTGTGGTTAGGAGTCGAGGTGTTAAGACTTAGTCAAGTGTGTTGTTGAGTGATGGTTAGGAGTCGAGGTGTTAAGACTCAGTAAGGTGTGTTTGTTGTTCTTGCCGGGGTGTTTGGTGTCTCCTTTCATATAATGCTTATCATACATTGTATTATTTGTGTTAGAGACTCACCCTACTGCTGTTATGTTGCTTCTTATGTCGGCAACGTGCAGGTGATCCCGAGTGAAGGTTCTTCCTTACTCGATCCCGAGTGTGGCGTATAGCTACGATCGTAGCAACGTGGGAGTGTCGAGTAGTCATGGTAGTTACGATATTGTTTTAGTCGATTTAATTAAGTTGATGATGTAAAACTATTTCGATAAACCAAGTCGTGCTATTCATCACGCATTTGTATTTTATTGTGGAAAGTATTATGCAATTGTTTTAAGAAATGTTTTGGTGAGCGTAGCATTCCGCGAGGATGTATCTTTTGCAAAGGAAAAATAATTTTTGAACTCGATTTTTATAAGTTAAATAATTAAGCGAGCGGGGGTGTTACAAGTTGGTATCGAGCGATTCGATGCAATAAAACCAAGTTGTCGAGTCGTAGTGTCTTGGAGATTCCTTGTTGATCTCCGACGGAGACCTTGTTGTAGATTTTGGTTGTGTTGCTGCTGAGTGCTTTATGCCATATTGTTTGCGGAGTGCGTAATGTTGTGTGATTTGCTGAGTGCTTTTTGTTGAGTCGTTTGTGTTGAGCTGTCTATGTGCTCAAGTGTGTATTTCTTTACGGTGTGGCTTGTAGTTGGTTGTGATTGCTGTTTGTGGGGTTGAGGTATGTGTGAATAGGAAGGTTTTAACGACGTCAAAAGATTGGAGTCGTGACGACGCCTTCGCACTCTTGACTGCGTTAAAAGCTTTTCCAGTATGGTATGTGAAAATTTTAAAAAGACGTAGTTTTGTGACCTTAACTAATTGGTGCGTGAGTAGGAGGGACTGATCACCCCAACGACTCATCACTAATGAAAGAGGTGACAATAACTCGTAGCTATTATGTATTTTGAATATGTACTAATATTAACTTGAGTAACTGAGTGTTGTGTGCAAGTTAGTTGATTTTTGATTTTTAAATAAGTAGGTGTCTTGTGGATGTTGGTGTTTGAATTGAGGAAATTGATAGTAGGGAGATGCAAGGATAAGAATAGGCAAGTGAGTTTGAAGTTTATGCTAAGTGATGGGGCATGCCTTGTTGGAAAAAGTTTAGGATTGTGGTTTCTAGGAAACCTGGGGTAGAATAATTGTTATTCGAAGCATGGCAGTCGAATAGGTACCTGTATGTGATCAGAGATAAGTCCTGAGGTATATCAAGGTCGCACCTTCCCAACTGAACCCAAATGCCTGGGCGTTCCTTCAAGGTTACGAGGGCGTCCCGACAACTTCTTTGGGCGACCGTATCCATCGGACTATTTTTCACCTTATTCGAGATGAGCTACACATGCGAGATAGGGTCGAAGGCGCTCATGAAGCGGTCTCTTTTAAGAACCGCACTTTCGGTACAATTTCTTCAAGCCTTACATGGAGTCTTTGCCAGTGGGTGGAAAAAATATTTCTTTTGGGTCGTCCTACACGAATGAGGCGCTTTGAGGTGGCCCAACCGACAAAGGACAAAAGCGTCGGGGCGCCTCTTTTCCCGACCTTGTGGTCTTATGAACATTTCTTGAAGAAGCTGGTGAGTATGCTTTCAAGGAGAAAGAGCTCGCCGACACGAAGATGGAGCGATCCATAGGTTGAGAAGAATTGCCTCCGTGTTCCCGAAGGCCGCATCAAAATTAAGAAGATCGTGGATGCGGGGCGATCGTGCTATTAAGGCCACCGCGGTGGGTGGCGCCGAACTTATTTTTAACCCGAGTCATTTTTTCTTGTTTATTAAACTTATTTACGATATCTCCTTTGTTTCGATGCGGTTGATATGACGGCGCTCAAGATTTCGACCTCCTCGCTCAATGGGCGGCCGAGGATGGAGAAGACTCTCCCCCACATGGGGTTCCCATTGCGAATGCTGTGGGAGATGCTACTCTCACGGAGGTCGCTGGCGATGGATCACAGGTCGACCATGACAATCGAGCGACTGCTCCACCGACGACAATCGTTACGAGAACAAAAAACACAAGAAGCGAAGCCATTCCACGATAATAATACCCTTTAGTCCAAGAGAAGATTGGCAAAAGGGGCCGCTCCACCGACGACAATCCTTCTGAGAACAAAAAACACAAGAGCAGAAGCCATGGGCAGAGTCGGTCGCCAAAGATTGACTTACTTGGCTTGGGCGACCAAGACTGTGCCCGTTTCAAAGAAGAGCCTTTCGAGGTGATGGCTGACGCAATAAAGGCCGTTGACCTGCTGTTTAAGAAGTATCAAGAGGAATAGACTGACCGGCTGACAGATAGGCGACTTGTCAATAAGGTTTCATATCTTGAAGACGACATGTCTGATAAAAATTTTAAATTGAAGTCTGCCTTGTCTAACTTGGAGAAATGAGGAGGGGCCAGATAGAAGTGCTCGAGAGGTTGGAAGAGCTCGAGCCAAAGGTCAAGTTGATTGCTGCCAACGAGCAAAAGCTTCAGGATGCTGAAGCTTAGTCAGCAGCCGTTGTGGTCACTCGAACTGAGGTTGAGGCGGCAAGAGACACTGCGTTAGCTGAGAAGACCGTGGCCGAGCAAGAAAGAGACCTTCTGAACCATAGGAACAAATAGCTCTTTGGCCAGGTCACCTCCTTAAAAGCCGACCTGACGACTGTTGAACAGGAGAGGGACAATTATAAAGCTCATTTCAAAGAGGCGGTCGCCAGAGCATTGGGGGCGGCTCAGTACCAATTTGAGAACGCGATCAGCCAAATCAAGTTCGTGCATCCTGACCTGGTGATTGATGAGGCGGAGGTGAACAGTGCACACTGCGTGGTCGACCAAGAGATTGTGCGTCCCAAGAAGGTCGAAAAGGGGAAGGTCGTACACGAATGCGCTGTGATTCTTCGAGCTGGTCCCCCTCCATAACCATCTTAATTTCTTGCTTTTAATTTCTTGCTTTGAACATTTTGCTTTGTGCCCGCCTGCGAGCGGTTGATATTAAGGGAGCCCTGGTTACGACTTTGGCATCTTACTTTTGTAATCATTACACTTATGTTCTTTTGCTTTTGAATGCAAGTTAATTTTTCTGTCGCTTATATCTCGTTTGCATGTCCGCTTATTAATTTGAACGCGCACGTAGATTAAACGGTAGCTATTTTCTGTGAGCCGCTA
Organism: Oxytropis ochrocephala; assembly: GCA_020916435.1. Lineage (NCBI taxonomy): Eukaryota > Viridiplantae > Streptophyta > Magnoliopsida > Fabales > Fabaceae > Oxytropis > Oxytropis ochrocephala. The sequence goes on along the minus strand of CM037091.1, from coordinate 70,190,999 downwards.
CACTCAGCGGCTATCGTTGGGCCATTCGATGGCGCTCGTTTGGGCCATACTATGGCACTCGTTTAAGTTTATGAGCCGCTACGCTCAGCGGCTCTCATTGGGCCATTCGATGGCGCTCGTTTGGGCCATACGATGGCACTCGTAAAATTTTGTGGGCCGCCACGCTCGGCGGCTCTCGTTGGGCCATTCGATGACGCTCGTTGTAGGCCGCTCGGCGGCCTATGATCGTTTTGTGGGTCATTCTTTGACCCGTGGGCCATTCGATGGCTTTCGTTATAGACCAACTCGGTGGTCTTACGGTCGCTCTGTTGCTACTCGCATGATGAGCGGCCGGGCATACATTCTTGCATGGAAAAGTAAAATACCAGGGCAATTTTTAAAGGTCGGGCCTCTGTAAAAAACCCCAGTGGGGAAAAAGAGCGCCCGCCTGATATTCATTTAATATCTGATCGTTCATGACAACTTTAAGACATTAAACATAGTACTTCCTCAGTTTCTTAGCATTCCATGTTCTGGGTATGGTCGCCCCATTCATGGTTTCTAATTCATAGGCCCCTTTGCCGGTCTTGTTGACAACACGATATGGTCCTTCCCAGTTGGGGGCGAGTTTTCCTTGATGAGCGTTCTTGTTTCCTACATCAGCTCGCCTAAACGAACGGTAGCGGACGGAGAGAACTCCGTTTTGGGCGCGAGAGTTATACCTTGCAGCGACCTTTTGTTTAATAAGTTGCTCCCTAAGAGACGCCTTAGTGCGCAGCTCGTCAACCAGATCCAGTTCCTCTCTCGGTGGCTCGTTCATTCTACCACTTGTTGGTGGATTAGACATCCTCCAATTCAATTCGCCCATTTCAATTGGAATGACCGCGTCGATTCCATGGACTAATCTGAAAGGTCATTCGCCTGTCGTGGAATGATGGGTCGTCCTATAGGCCCAAAGCATCGATTGAAGATCTTCCGCCCGATTTCCTTTGCCTTGTCGGTCTCGCTTTTAAAACCACGCAACACAACTCTCACTGGCCACCTCAACTTGCCCGTTAGTCGCGGGTGCTCGGCCAGAGGTAAAGCATTGTTTCACCCCTAGGTCGGCCAACATTTCTCTGAATTTCTTGTCGACAAAGCGGATCCCATTATCTCATTATCGGTGTTGGGGACCCCAAATCGAGCTAGCACATTTCGACCAAAGAACTTGATTACTTTTGCGCATTTATTGTCGCTAGAGGCTCGGCCTCTATCCACTTCCGTAAAATAGTCAAGCGCCACGATCAAGAACTTTAAGCGGCACGGAGCGGGTGGGAACGAGCCTAGTAGATCCATCCCCCACCAAGAGAACGGCCACGGTGTGGTGAGGCTCTGTAATTCTGAAGAAGGGGCGATGTGAACATCGGTGTGCACCTGACACTTCTTGCATTTCTGGACCAACTTTTTTGCGTCTTCGTCCATAGTCGGCGATGTAGCCGACTCTAAGGGCTTTCCTTGCTATGGAGCGACCGCCCTGATGGCTGCCACATACACCTTCATGAATGTCCCTTAACAATTGTTTCAAATGCCCCTAGTCTTTTTCATTTAGAAAGCACATCTTTCAGAAATTTAGCATAATTTGGCATTTGTTGAAGTGCTTCTATCAAAGGAACATTGATATGCAGTTGTTTTAACACATCTAGAAACTTACTGAATTGTTTCTCCTCATGTATTTTTTTTAATCTTTGAGGAAAAGGAGGAGGAGGGTATTCAGGTACTAACCTTTGAGTTGGAAGTGTAGGAACATCAGGTGTTTCTACACCTTGAGAATTTTTTTCATTTTTATTTTTTTCCCTTTCTCTGTACCTTCAAGCTCATAAGGTTACTGCTAAATCCTTGCCACTTCTTAAGGAGATGGCTTTGACACATTCCTTACCTTGCCTTTGAGGGGTTGAAGCTTACATGTTTGATTGCAAAGTACCTGTTGGTCTTTGCTGCAAAGGAGTTGCTAATTGCCCTACTTGATTCTCTAGATTCTTAATTGATACATCATGAGCTTGCCTAGCAGTTCTAGTTTTACTAATGAATGATCTAAACAATCCTTCTAGAGAATTATCAGTGGTTGATGGATTTGGTCTTGGATTTTGAGATTGGAATCTAGGAAGAGTACTTTGTGCAGGTGCATTGGAATTGTTCCACCTAAAATTTGGGTGGTTCTTCCATCCTGGATTATAGGTATTAGAGTAAGGGTTGTTATTTTTGTTGTAACCTACATAATTGACAGAGACAGGGTTGCTAGGACATTCTTCATATAGATGGCCTCCCCCACAATAGACACAACTTGTAGTTCCTGGAGGGGCTTGCTCTATAGCTACTGCAGTGTTTTCTTTAGGTGTGGCTACACTTGATGTAGGTGCACTAGTGCACTGGTTTGATCAAGTTGGTTAAGGAGGCTACTTGAGCGGATAGGGCTGATATGTCATTAATTTCATGTACCCCGAAGTTCTCTTTTGGGTACTCACCCTCTCAGTAGGCCAACTAGAACCATTTGTAGCTATTTTATCAATAAGATCACATGATTCATTATAAGACATATTCAAAAAGAACACCACCACCGATGCATCAAGCATCACTCTGCCTGGGGTTCTAGACCATTGTAAAAAGTTTCCATTTGTATAATGACAGTAAACCATGATGTGGACACTTTCTTAAAGTTCCTTCCATCTTTCCCATGCTTCAAACAATGATTCAAATTCTTTTGCCTAAAAGATGTAATATCATGTCTCATCCTAGCATTTTTAACTAGAGGAAAATATTTACTCAAGAATTTTTAAGCTAGCTCATTCCATGTATGAATAGAATTGGGCTCCATAGAGTTTAGCCATGATTTAGCCCTATCTTTCAGTGAATATGGAAATAACTTAAGTCTAAATGCATCCTCACTAATACCAGGTATGATAAAGTTACTACATACTTCTATGAATTGTTTTAAATGTTCATGGGGATCCTCATGTGGGGATCGACCAAATTGACCAATTGTTTGTAACATTTGAAACATCATAGGTTTAAATTCAAAATGAGCAGCATTAATATTAGGCCTAGCAATGCTAGACTGTATATGTTGCTGATCATATTGGGCATAGTCCCTCATAGGCCTATCCCTATCATTAATCATACTTATTGGTCCCATTTGAATGAACTGTTGTCTGTGATCTTCCTCACCTTCAGGTTGTGGATGTTGAGAATTAGGTCCTCCTCTTACTGAGGCATCATCACTGTGGTGAGACATATTTCTGCAATCTTGTTGTCTTTTTCTTTGTTGTATAAGCAATCTCCTAAATCTTCTCTCAATTTCTGGATCACAATCAAAATCTGGTGGTCTATTCACAGGCATAAACTAGTGTTTCCACACACCGAGTGTTTCTGCACTAAAATGTTTCTGCATGAGAAAATGAATACAGTAGTACTAATATATATATATATATATATATATATATATATATATATATATATATATAAAAACACTAAATTAACAATCTAAACAACAAAATTTTACTATAATCCCCTAACAACGAGAGCAAATACTGGTGTGAGGAAATTATATGCAAGTATACATAGTCACACAAGTAATAAAGTTATAAGAAAGGTCGAACCCACAGGGATTATGTATTGTAAATTTTTGTATATTAGAGTGTACACTTAGTGTGTCTACACTATGCACTATTTTGGTTTGGAGTTTTTCAAAGTAAAAACAATAATAACAGTAAAGAGTGTAAGGAATCAGTTGGATAAAGTAGTTGAGATGTTTTCACCAAGTAATGTTATAGTGGAGTATGTAGTGTTTCCACACTGGATGCAGTTGCATCAGTATGTGCCAGTCAACACTTTCTTCAGAGTTTCATTACAAGCTCTTATGATCTTTGTTTTTTACAGTAAAGAAAGGAGTATCAATACCTCTCTCGCCTCCTAACAATGATCCAAGTTGCCAAATAGGTTCACTCTTGTCTCTTAAGTTCCCACTGTATCACCCTAGGAACTATGTTATCCTATGTCTAGGACTTAACATGGTTTTAACAATCAAATCTTTATTAAAACTAGTTCAATAAAGAAGTTGTTATAAACTATTATTTCTATTAATTCTTGAGTTCATAAATGTGACCCATGTCTGCTGCCACAAGTTTAACCTATTCCAAAGTGATCAATTCCAGAATAAGTGTTGAAAGAAGTATCACACAAGAATTAAAATGCATACACTACATAAATCATAATAACATACTTAGAAGTTCATTACAAAGTTATAACATCTCTGTCATACCCCAATTTTGTCCGGCCTAGGTCAAAACCCTAATTTTCCCCAAAAAGAATCAAATTTAGAAAAGTAAAAAACATCATGCATTGCATTTAGGTTTTAAAGTCATTTCAAAGTTTCTAAAATCATTTTTGGAGTTGGAATGCACTTTTTAGACAAATTAGGGTTTTTCAGTACAAAAGGGTATTTTGGTCATTTCACAAATAAGGGACAGTTCCTCAAGACAAGTCATCCAATATGCATTTCAAAGTATTAGAGGTCCCTCCTAGGGTGAAAAATCATTTTTGAAGTGAAGATGTGTTTCAGGCAAAAACTAGGGTTTTTAGAGTGAAAGGGCATTTTGGTCATTTCACAATAAAAATGGTCTTTTGTCCCAAATCCTTGAATAATCATCAATGATGTATTTGAGGGATATTTGTGCTCCATTGTGATTATTTTTGTGCATAAATATTAAACCTTTTGGCCTAACCTTCACCACCCTTCTTAGGCTGCGCATTCCAGCCCTCTCTCTCTCCCATTTTATGATTTTAATTACCCTCAATCCATGTGATCTTGCATCTTGACCCTTGATTCAAAATTTATCTCAAATCCTATTGGTTTGCAAGAGTTACATTGTCCTAATTACCCTTTAAGTTTTCACTTCATATAAAAGCGTAAAATAAGACCTAGCTCACACACCCTCTCATTTTACCCTAGCACACTCTTCTCCTCTCCTTCTCCTCTCTCAAGGCCGAACCCTCTCACTCTCCTCCTCCATCTTCTTTCTCAAGTTTCATCCACCAAATCACCTTAAATTCACTCCATACTCATACATCTTCCTCTTTCCACCTTTGATTCCATTTCTATACCACAAAGGAGCTTACTTTCTTCAAGTTTGCGTGGCATTGTTGGTGTTCTTGGTCTTGATCTTCATTTTTCTACTCTTTTCTAGTTGATCTTGAGGTAAGCATCATATCTTTTGCATTTTTAACTATTAGCATGTAAATCTCTCTTCTACTCCTCTATCCTCTCTAAGAGGCTTAGAGGTTCATTTCAAACACTATGTCAAGGACATTGGGAGCCTTGGGTGTTTGAAGTGAACCCTTGGCCTTGAGGAGAGGTTTCTTGTGTTTTCAACCATGTTCTTGCATTTTTTCATACTCATTTTGTCATTTTTGCATGAATAAAAATTTCCATGTGATATATGCATTCCACTTGTTCATGTCATAACTTGCAAGTTAAGATTTTGATTTGATTTATTGAGTGAGAGGTTCGGTTTTTAGGCTTCTAAGATTTAGGGTTTTTGCCTCCTTTTTTACTCTTTGATTTTTTGTGTAAATAATGCTTGATATACCTAAATTTGCTATGATCTTGTTCTATGTACTAGATATGATGTCAAACATGAAATAATGTGTTGTTTATGTCATGTGAGGTTTCGGCCTTAAGGTCTTAAAAATTAGGGTTTGTTGTTTCCTTTCCTCTTTTAATTCATGTGAATAAAATGCTTGATTTGTGTGACTTGTTTCATGTGTTGATAATAAATTTAGGCATGAAATAACTTGATGATTTGTGCACATAAGGTTTCGGCCTTAGAGGCCATTTTAGGGTTCATTTTAGTGCTTAAAAATGTGTGTTTGATCTTGTGTAGAAATGTGTAAGAATGTGAATGTGTTCTTAAACTTTTTACCACTCATTTTCATATTTACTTTACCACTTACTAGCATTTTACCATAAATAAAAAAAAAAAAAATTTTTACTTTTTACTTTACCATTTCATTAAGTAATTACCTTACACTTCATGCATGCTTGTTTCACTCTTTACTAACTTTTTACCATAAGTTTTTACCACTTGTTTATTTGCAAAAATACCCAAAAGATTTTTATACTTTGCATCTTGCCATTCATGTGCTCATATAAGTTTATATCTTTTGCATTCATACTTTCCACATGCTCATGCATTTGTCTATGCCTATACCTTTTGCATTCACATACTCTATCACATATCCATGCATCCCTCAATATTATGTCTTGTATCCATTGTTGTATAATCATGCATTCATTAATATTGTATCTTGCATCATTCTTCACATGTTCATACACCCACATGTTAGCTTAATCATGTATTCAATTTGTTCTCAACAATTTGTGAATATTCTTTAGGATTGCTATACTTGTGTTCTTATTGTTGCCTTGGTTTGGATTTGAAAAGATTTGAAATGTTCTATTCCTTTTTCAAACTTGAAATCACATGCTTTTCTAATAAAAAACCCTAAGGCATTTTTCATAAACAAATCATTAGCCATCACTCGAAGCCATTGCTTGTTTGATCGTTAATGATGAGTTATTAGTGATAGTCACTCGAAGCCTTTGCTTGTTCGACTATTATGAAAGCTCCCACACATTAATTAAACAACAAAAACCTAATTCAATTTTCCTAAAAAATAATATGAGCCATTAGTGGTAATTATCACTAAGACTCATCCTTTTCCAAAATAATTTCAAAAAAGATAATAAAACGTTGCAACTAGTGATCACTTGAGCAATTGCTCGACTGATTATCGGTTCCAACACTTTTCTTTCAAGTTAGTAATGAACGCCACTCGAAGCCATTGCTTGTTTGGTATTCATGAACGCTTGAGTCATATTTCCAAAAACCCAAAAGATAAGATAAAAACAAAACACAGATTTTCTCAGAATTAAGAACCAAGAACTACGTAGCTTTGATCCCTCATCTCATTGAGGGTACGTAGGAGCGGGTCACATCCCGTCAAGCACTCTTTTAAAAAATCTAAGTTTAGTTTCACTTTTCAAAAATCTCAAATAAAAAGGAAAAGAAAAGATGTAGAACGATTTATTTCAAATCAAACAATCCAAACCACACATCGAATTAATGGTTCCCTTTCGGTAGAAAGGAGGTGTGGGTGCTAATACCTTCCCCACACCTAACCGAATTTCCCGAACCTACATCTCAAAGTTTTGAAAGACCAATTGCTTTCCAAAAGGTTTTCCTAATATTTTCCTTAATAAATGTTAGTGGCGGCTTCATTGAAAGATTTCTTTTTTAGAAAAGTTGTAAACGAGGAAGGTTCTCCCTCGGGGACTTTTTCGGGCGCAACAGCTGGCGACTCCACTGGGGATAACTTTTTTTTTTTTTAAAAAAAAAAATAATAAGTGGGTCAAACCTAATTAATCCGATGTGTGGTTCAAAGTGTTTGATTTGAATTATTTTTCGTTTTACTTCTTCATTTCCTTACCTTTTTCCTTTTCTTTCTTCATATGCTTGTAATGATGCATGCTTTCCCCCATCTATTATAATCCCTTCTTCTCTGCTCCTTTTCTTGAGGTAAGCTATATATGGTTGTTGATGACACCTTAGGTTAGTTCATTTGTTTTGAAGTGATGCTAAACCTTAGGGTAGACGACATGTTACTGTTTGCTTCTATCCGGGTGGTGCGGCTTTTTCCTTGCAGCAGTGGGGAGGGTAGATTTTAGAAGCTATGTCCTCAATCACACACTTTCACACCTTACATTTTGTATGTTATGAGTGGGCTCCTATACCCGATCCAACAAACACCTAGGAGAGTGGAGACGATTAGTGGTATCGTCATTCGAGACCTTTGTCTGTCTGATACTCATGAAAGTCTCAACCAGAGTACGCTTTCTCATGACGCTTCACACTTGGTAGTTCTCTACATTTGTGGATGTCGGCATGAGGATTCTATAGCTCTGGTAGCCATTGTGAGGGTGTGAATTAGAACTACATGGAAGGAACCTTTGAAGTTGCCCTAGAACTTAGGATTCCCACCTTTGTAGGACACGAGGACATACAAATTGTGTGTTGCATTGTAGTTTAGACATGTCTTTCCTAAAAAAAAAAAGATTTTCAAAAAAAAAAGAAGAGAGAAAGGGTTTCCATTGTAGCCTTTTCTTTTGTCGTTCCGTACAAAGCGACATATGACCCACTTCATTTTCAAAAAAAAAGGGAGTTACTGTTGTAGCTTTCCTCCTACCGGTCTATATGAAGCAGTGTACGGTCCGCACTTTCAAAAAAAGGAAACCTGAGCTATCGCAAATAAAGTTTTTTTTCTAACCTTGCATTTGCATAAAGCATCATTGTCATTTGCATACATCCCCGCATTGCATAAAGCTTAAGATTCTGCAACTCATGCATTCATAGAGCATCTCATTTGCATTTGCTTGTCAAGGACCACTGAATAATGCACCATCTTGTCATAGGTGTATCAAAATGGAATCAAGTAGCAAAGCTTCACTTACTTCTCGCCTCCCGATTGTAAAGAAAGTGGATGTTGGTAGCCTGAGGCAATGTGCAGCCCTCATGGGTCCAATTGAGAGGGATTCCTTCGATTTAACATATGGGAATATCCGCAAGCTCTTGCAGTTGAATGTTCAAGAAGATGCTCTTGTGGCTTTAAGCCAATTCTATGATTCTCGATATGAGGTGCTTTTTCTTCAAGAACTTTCACTTTCGCCCACATTAGAAGAGTATGAGCAACTTTTGGGATTCTCCTGGTCTCATGCAAGACCCTATCAATTCCGTGGATCAGATTACAATCGATGAGAGGTTAGCAACGTTGTTGAGGATTGGTAAGATCGATTGAAGATACAAAAGCGAAAAGAAATGGTGTAGCCGGTATCCACAAGAATACTTCAAGACTGATGCAATCTTATGCTCTGGCCAAGAATCGGGGTCCATTCAAGTTGGTATTAGCTCTTGCCATATTTGGGGTCATTCTTTTTCCTCAAATAGAGAGGTATATTGATGAAGATGCAATTGGTGCGTTCTTAGCCTTCAAAGATGCCAAGAACCCTATCAATCCCGTACTGCTATTCTTGCTAACACGTATCATGCCTTCACTCGCCACGATCGATTCCGCACAAAGAAAATATGCATTTACTTCACGCCCTCTATGCACGCTCATTCTTCACGTGGTCCATAACCGTCTAGATGTCAAAGAGTTAATTTCCTATGCTCTAAGTTGTGAGGTGAAGGTCGAACTACTTGAGAATGGTTTGAGTTTCGAAAAACCTTAATGATCTCCAAATTCGATGGTATACCATTGGATGTTGGAATGACGCACCTTTGGTGTTGTTCGGTTGTGGAAGCTTTCGAATGTGCCTCTCATGGGGACTCGGGGTGTATCAACTATAACCCTTCATTGACTTTAAGGCAACTCTCGGTTACGATGAACAACTCACCCTCCGAAAGCATGCTATCCCGTGTTTACCTCTATAAGGGGATGCCTAAATGCGGTGATTTGCTTCGAAGAGTTCACAACATGGGAATCCCGCCAGTGCAAAAAGGAAGTGAAGAATTGTCAAAAAGAACCAGTGACGTCACCTTCAATCAATGGCTTAAGGACAAGCTTCAAAGTGTGAGATCACCGAGTCAAGGGATGCTTACCCTTGAGGAGGAGATTCCAGAACCCTATGTCCCTACTTATGAGGAGTTGAATGAAGCCAAATTCACTTTAGCAAAGGTAGAAGAAGAGAAGAGAGTCTTGCAGGCCAAGTTAGAAGAGATGACTCTAGAGAAGGAAAAGTTAGAGGAAGAAAATGCTATCAAGATGACCGCTGTGGAAGAAAGTGTCAAACGATTCAAGAGAGAAGAACAAAGCAAGATAGAGGCCCAGGGATTTCTGAAAAGAGCTAGAGAAGAACTCCAGAAGTACAAACAGAAAGCAAGGAAGGCGCTTGAGGAGGCCCAAGAGTGGAAGACACTAGCCCATCAGTCAGAGCAAGAATCACACTTGGTGAGGGAGTTGAAAGGTCAGCTGAGGAACCTCGAGAAGGAGAAAAATGCTGTTGAGGAGATCCTCAAAGAATATCAGCAAGCCTTGAGTTTTGAGAGAGAAATATTTGGTGAATTAAAAGGTAACCTTCGCAGTCTGGAGGAGGCCTACAGGCAGGTTCGAGTTGAGAGTCAGTATTGGGAAGAGCGCTTCCTGGAATTGATAGGGAAAATTGAGGAGCAAGAGATCATTAAGGAGCTAAAAGAGGAAATCCAGATGTGGAAGGACAAATTCTCCAAGTTATCCGAACTGGCTAGTCAAGCTATGGCAGGAGTTCCCAGAAATCTAAGGGCAGCCGAGGCCGAAATGTGTTTCTTCAACACCCCTCCTGAGGTGTACAAGTTTGTGAAGTATTGCCGGACATTGGTCGTGGAGTTCAGGGAACAATCTCAGGGAGCAAGAGTCAACAAGAAAAGGAAGAGAGCCGAAGAATTTAAAGCCATTTGTAATTGAGTTGATTAGATGTACTTCTTTATCTAAAGCATTCACTCTGAATATTGTATTCTGAAGTATTGTATTCCTTTACTTTATTTCATTATGAATATGGTACCACCTTTTCCCTTGGCAAAAGTCGTTGAAGCTCTTTGTCCTTGATGAATGAAGTGTTTGGTTTGCTACTTTGATTCCTCGTTCCTTTCACTTTCTAAGAAAAAAGAATAATAAAAAAAATAATAATAAATAAGAAAAAAAAGAGAAAAATAAAATGAATAAAAAAAAAAGAAAAGAAAAGGAAAGAAAAGAGAAAGGAAGGAAAGTTGACGCACCTAAGACAAGATGAGGCATTACGTGGTTCTTGACGTCGAGCAAACATTATGCATACATTCATACATTCATTCATGCATTTTTCTTTTTTCGCTCTTATGTAATAAAAGTCTAAATAAACAGAAAAGGCAAGCTGGTGCGACAACATCGGTATTGGACACGCTCACAGGCCAGAGGGATGGCAATCTTAGCAGATATCGATCCACCTCAGCCAGCAGCAGAGAATCAGAATCCTCCTATTCCAGACTCAACAAATGGAAGTGGAGCAAACCCGACCCTCACGATGCAATCGAGAACCGATCGGCTCACGGTAGCTCGCTCCAAATGAGTCATCTGAAATGAGGAATGAGATGAATGCTTTAAAAGCGCAGATGAGCGAGGTGATGAGGCTTTTGTTGTCCTTGAAAGATGGGAATGACTTTCGGTCGCCTGATGCTTTCGCCTACGGCCTTCCTTTGGGATACACTCCCCCGAGTCAAGAAGCAAATCGGGAGGCCGGTCTTGTGTCGATGATCGAGAATGTGCGACCAACGTCTGTTGGACCGTAAGAGTAATCACTTTGAACCGGTCCAGATTCCCCATCCAATTGTTATACCTCAGCCCACTCCTCAGAATCTCACTACACCGCCAGCTGTTTTTCCGCAGACTCAGGGCTTCGTGTCCGCAACTCTACTTATCCCCGTGCTCGATACTTCGAAAGTCGCCACCGCAATATGTTGTAAGCAATTCTCCCCCGGGTTTTTCTGCTGAGCACCAACAGACCAAGGAATAATTCCAAATGTTAGAAGAAAGGCTAAGGATGGTTGAAGGTTTTGGCTTCAGAGCTAAAGAGGCTAGAGATTTATGCCTTATCCCCGATGTGGTGCTACCCCCAAAGTTCAAGGTCCCCGACTTTGACAAGTATAGAGGTGCTACATGCCCAAAGAGTCATCTGACGATGTACTGCAGGAAAATGTCTACTTACTCCCGGGATGACAAACTGTTATTCCATTGCTTCCAAGACAGCCTAGCCGGGGCATCTCTTAATTGGTACATGAAGTTAGAGCCATCCCAAATCCGCTGCTGGAAGGATTTGGCAGATGCTTTTCTCAAACAGTATCAATACAATGCGGATATGGCGCGGATCGGACACACCGCAGAACATGAGTAAGAAAGAGCGATGAATCATTCAAGGAGTATGCCCGGAGAGATGGAGGGCTTTGGTCAGCATAAGTTACACCCCTTTCTTTGGACAAAGAGTTGGTTTCTATGTTCATGGAAACCTTGCCGTCGTTGTATTATGACCGCCGATCGGTGAGTGTCTCGTCCAACTTTTCGATTTGGTGATTGTGGGAGAGAGGTTGGAAAGTGGATTGAGAAGTGGAAAGATTGCACAGGATTCACGATCAAGAATGCAAACCCCGTAAAAAGTCATTCTCTGGCTTTCCCAAAAAGAAGGAAGGAGAAACCAATGCCATCACCATCAACCCACCATATCAGCCACCTAATATCCCAGTCCCCACTCCCGCACAGACAGTCCGTCCATTTCAAAACACCAGTCAAAACAACTACCAAAAGACCTACCAAAAAATGTAACCTTTGACCCAATTCACATGTCCTACACAGACCTTTTTAACTACCTCATCACCAACAAGCTCATCAACACAAGGCCCATGAAACCCTGTCCAACCACCTTACTTCAAGGGGTACAATCCCAATAGCACTGTGCTTTCCATGAAGGAGCAGTGGGGCATGTTGTGGAAGACTGCAAAGCCTTCAAGATAGTGGTACAAGATTTGATAGATGCAAAAGGCATAACTTTCAAGCAAGAGGACCCAAATATTACCACTAACCCGTTGCCGGGTCATCAGAGGCCAGCTACCAACGTTATAGAAAGTTCAGTTGGACGATTGGTAAAGGAAGTGCACGAGATCAAGACTCCTCTAAGTGTCATTTACGCTGAATTATGCCGGGCTGAGGTTGTTAAAAAAGGGTGTTGCCATGAAGAAGGGTGTCTTGACGACTCTTTATGTGAGGGAGATTGCGAAAGCTTCACGATGATCCCGCAGGATTTGATGGATCGCCATATTATTCGGATATAGGTACACAAGAGAGAGAAGAGGATGTTCTTACTTTCCAATCGAGAGGAGTAGAGGAGGCGAAACCTATTGAAGTGCCATACACGATCGAATTTGGTGTAGACACGCCAAGAACCATTGTGGTCCCGGGGCCGGCTCCTAGTCGGAAGAACAATAATGTTTGATTCCTAACCGAAGAACAATGAAGTTTCATGGAGTTACTGATGTACCTTCTCCGCTCGACATCTCAAGTCGCTCCCGACATCACCAATATTGCGAGGAGTAGTGGGGTAACTGTAAGTGGGCGTGTGTATGTTCCTCAAGTTCGGGAGGAGAGTCCTTCTAAGGCAACGGAGGAGAGAATCCGAAAAGGAAAAGATGTGGAGGCAGAGCCTGTGAAAAGTAGGAAAGTGTCAGACTCAGAGGCTGTGGAATTCTTGAAGATAATGCGGCAAAGTGACTACAAAGTGGTGGATCAGCTGCACCACACCCCAGCCAAAATTTCCATCATGTCTTTGTTGCTGAATTCAGAAGCTCACCGTGACGCTTTGGTTAAAGTGCTGAATGAGGCTCATGTAGCTCAAGATATCACTGTCAATCAACTAGACGGCATAGTCGGGAACATTGTTGCATCTAACTACATTACTTTCCCAGATGATGAGCTCACCCCAGAAGGAAAAGGGCACAATAAAGCATTGCACATCTCAGTGAAGTGTAGTGAATATACGCTCTCCAGGGTCCTCATCGACAATGGATCCTCATTGAATGTTATGCCCAGATCAACAATGAACAAGTTAGAGGTAGATTGCTCCTACATGAAACCCAGCTCAACCCTGGTCAGGGCCTGGTCAAAGAAAGAAGTCATAGGGGAAATGGAGTTTCCAATGCAAATAGGGCCTGAGGTGTTCTATGTGACTTTTCAGATTATGGATATTGAATCCTCATACAGCTGCCTCTTGGGAAGACCTTGGATCCATGCAGCGGGCGCTGTTTCCTCTACACTTCATCAGAAACTCAAGTTTATAGTCGACGATAAGCTTATAGTTGTCTTTGGAGAGGAAGAGTTCACAGTCAGCAAGCCCGTTCCCTCTCATTATATCGAAGCTGCAGAAGAATCCCTTGAATCTGCTTTCCAATCTCTAGAAATTGCGAATGCAGTGTTTGTAAGCGAAGAATCCCCACTACCTGTGCCCAAGTTGTCCAATGCTGATATTATGGTAGCAAAAGTTATGCTGAAGAATGGCTATCAGATTGGGAAGGGGTTAGGGAGATCTGAACAAGGAATTTTGTCACCTGTGCATCTGCAAGAGTATAAAGACAGTCGTGGGTTAGGCTATTGGCCCACTCAGGCTGATAAGAAAAGAATGGCTGAGGAAAAGCGTGAGAGGAGGTTGGCTAAGCTTCAGGGAAGAGAACCCAGATTGTTGATGGTTCCCATAGGTAATCTTGAGCAGAATTTCAGGAGTGCTGGCATGCTGAATCCCAATCAGATAGCTGCCATCATGGATAGTTCTGAGTCTGAAGAGGGTCGGGATATGGTTTGTCGCAGTGTTGCAGGAGAAGGAGTTGGCAACTGGAAGATCGTCGATTTCCCTGTTGTTTTCATTTCAAAGTAATGATTTTTGTAATGCAAATCCTTTGGCTCTGCCCAAGGCCTTAGGACATTTTCATAAGGGCATGCATGTTTTCTTTTAAGATATCATCTATCAATAAAATGTAGTTTTGAATTCTCAAATGAATAAAAATTGCTTTTTGTGTCTTCATTTTGTGTCTCCATTTTTGCTTGTTCATTGCTTTTCTATTCCCGCAAATGCAGATCAAAAATGAATGTCTCTGAAATAATAATGCCAATGGTTCATATGTTAATTTTGATTACCCCGCTAATCAAGTGAGGAGGATGTTGGGGATGACCGGGAGACTCCTCCGAATTGATGAGAATGGTTGAGCAAGAAGAAAAGGTTATTCTACCATATGAGGAAACCGTTGAGGCCAGTCAATTTAGGCACGCAGGGTGAAAAGAAAGAAGTTAAGGTTGGCACGTCAATGAAAAAAGGGGAATATGAGAGGTTGGTCCAACTCCTGCGTGATTATGTTGACGTCTTTGCATGGTCGTATGAGGATATGCCCGGATTAGATACAGATATAGTGGTGCACAAGTTGCCAGTCAAGCCTGAGTGCTCTCCTGGTAAAGCAGTTAAGGAGGATGAAGCTTTGAGATGTCCTTAAAGATCGAGAGATGAGGTGAAGAAGCAGTTTGACGCTGGTTTCCTAGCCGTAGCTAAATACCCACAGTGGGTTGCTAACATTGTGCCGGTGCCCAAAAAGGATGGGAAAGTTAGAATGTGCGTTGATTACAGAGATTTGAATCGGCCGAGTCCCAAAGATGACTTTCCTTGCCTCATATTGATGTCCTAGTAGATAGCACAAAGACAACATTCCCTTTTCTCCTTCATGGGCGGGTATTCGGGTTATAATCGATTAAAATGGCTCCCGAGGATATGGAGAAGACGACTTTTTTACGACCGCTTCGGGGGCGTTCGTTATAAAGTCATGCCGTTCGGTTTGAAAAAGCGCCGGTGCTACCTATCAAAGGGCTATGGTCACATTGTTTCATGACATGATGCACAAAGAAATAGAGGTCTATGTGGATGATATGATTGCAAAGTCCAAACCGATGAGAACATATTGTTAACTTGCGAAGCTCTTTGGCGCGTTGAGAAAATTCAAGCTCGAGTTGAACCCGGCCAAGTGCACCTTGGGGTGAGGTCGGAAAAGCTGTTAGGGTTTATCGTCGACCAAAAAGGATAGAGGTGGACCCGGACAAAGTACGTGCAATTCTCGAAATGCTGCTCCTAGAAACAGAGAAAGAAGTTCGGGTTTTCTTGGAAGATTGAACTATATTTCCGTGTTTATCTTCCAATTAAGCGCCACATGTGAGCCGATTTTCAAATTCTTTGTGCAAGAATCAAGAGACTAAGTGGAATGATGAGCGCCAAGAAGCTTTTGAGAAAATTAAGAAATACTTGCGTAATCCACCTATTTTAATGCCTCCGGTGCATGGCGGACCTTTGATCCTCAGTATCGCTCGTGTTTAGAAAATTCGATGGGTTGTGTGCTAGGGCAACATGATGAAACCGGCAAGAAAGAGCATGCAATTTATTATCCGAGCAAGAAGTTCACCGATGTGAGACAAGATACTCACTACTAGAAAAGACTTGTTGTGCCTTGGCTTGGGCTGCTCACTTGTTTAAGGCGGTACATGTTAAGTCATACCACTTGGTTAGTGTCAAAGATGGATCCTATCAAGTATATCTTGAGAAGCTTGCGCTCACGGGAAGAATCGCCGATGGCGGATCACGCTTGTCGAGAATATGATCTTCTTTATGTCACTCAAAAGGCCATAAAAGTAGTGCGTTGGCGAATACACCGCACATCACCTATCGAAGATTATCGATCCAATGCAATGTGATTTCCCGGATGAGGACATTATGGCTCTGTTTGAAGAAGGAAAGTCCCGAGAATGAAAGATGGAGAGTAGTGTTCGATGGTGCTTCCAACGATTATGGGCACGAGGCTCAGGCGATGTTGATTTCCCACGACAATCGTTTCATACCGATTACCACTAGACTAAGTTTCTATGTCACAAACAATATTGCAGAGTACGCGAGGCATGTATTCAGGTATTCAGCAAACTCTAGAGTGGAAAGTCAAAAGACTAGATGTGTACGGAGACTCGGCTCTAGTCATTCATCAAATGAACGGAGATTGGGAGGCGGAGATCTCGAGTTGATACTCTATAGGGATTATATCAGAGAATTGGTTGAACCCTTTGAAGAAATCACATTTCAAAGATTCGCCTCGCAGAGATCACCGGCGATGCTGCTCGGCTACTTTGTCCTCAATGTTTAATGTCACCGCGATAAGAACTTGACCGGTCGAATTCAAAGATCGAAGTTTGCCAAAGACATTATCACCACTCCCGCACAAAGAATGAAGATGAAGAAGATGATAAGCCTTGGTATCATGACATCAAGCGGTACATCCAAAGCAGTATCCTCCGGGGCATCGAGAAAATGATAAAAACAACACTTAGAAGGTTGTCAATGAATTTCTTCTTGAGCGGTGAAGTGCTCTACAAGAGGAACCATGATAAAGTACTCCTTAGGTGTGTGGCCAAGGAGGAAGCGAGAAAGATCATGAGAGAGGTGCATGAAGGCACATTCGGGACTCATTCCAATGGGCATACTATGGCAAGAAAGATATTAAGAAATTTGGTTATTGCTTGGGTGCGGATGGAAGGTGGCCACTTTCTGATTTTGTGAGGAAGTGCCACAAATGTCGATTTATCTTTGATCATATTCATGTTCCACCGCCCGTTAAATGTCTTGACCGCATCTTGGCCATTTTCAATGTGGGGCATGGATGTCATTGGTCCCATAGAGCCCAAGGCGTCAAATGGGCACCGCTTCATTCTAGTTGCAATTGATTACTTCACTAAATGGGTTGAAGCGCGCCTCATATTCGGCAAAGATAACTAGTTAAAGTGGTTGCCAAGTTTGTAAAGAAGGACACGGTGTGTCGCTATGGTCTCCCGGATAAAATCATCACAGATAATGGTAGCAATCTGAATAGTAAAATGATGAAAGAGTTGTGCACGAGTTTAAGATTAAGCATCACAATTCTTCTCCCTACCGGTCCCAAAGATGAATGGGGCGGTTAAGCGCCAACAAGAATATCAAGAGAATTGTGCGAGAAAATGGTAGTGACTTACTACAAGGATCGCACGAAATGCTTCCCTTTTCTTTGCACGGTATCGTGACTTGATCGCGCACTTCGACCGTGTGCAACCCCTTTCTCTCTAGTGTATGGGTCGAAGCGCTTCTTCCTATTGAGGTTGAGATACCATCTCTCCGAGTGCTCATGGAAGCCAAGTTAGAAGAGGGTTTGAATGGGTTCAAACTTCGTCTAGATCGGTTGAACCTCGTTGAAGAGAAGAGAGTTGCGGCTACGTGTCATGGTCGATTGTACCAAAGAAAGGATGAAAACAGCATTTGACAAGAAAGTTCGTCACCGAGAATTCAGCGAGGGAGACCTTGTGCTCAAAAAGATTCTGCCTATTCAAAGTGACCCTCGTGGGAAATGGACCCCTACCTATGACAGACCATATGTGGTAAAGAAAGCCTTCTCTGGAGGAGCATTAATACTCATCAGCATGGATGGTGAAGAACTCAGAAACCCAGTCAATTCAGATTCAGTCAAGAAGTATTACGCCTGAGAAAAGTAAAAGGAAAAAAGAGAAAGATGAGCCAAACAAGAATTAGCTCGCTAGGTTGAAAACCCGAGAGGGCGACCTAGGCAAAATTGAGCGACCCGGTGGATTGAAAACCCAAAAGGGCGATCCAGGCAAAAATTAGGGTCAGAAAAGTTGGACCTAAGGAGGTAAAAGAGGCAAGCAGCGTCTCCAAAAGCTTGGATAAAAGGGTGATCAAAGTTATAAGTATGAGCAGTTGGCATCAAATGCTCCAGAGACAAAGAATATTCATAAGATCTATTGCGTCCCAGTTCTCTTGTTTTTTTAGTTTGAGAAAAATTTCCAATGTACTCCTTTCGATCACAGTGACATTACGCGCGACTTCCATATGAATAAAAGTCCAAATTTTTCACTTTATCGGTTTGTTGCTTTCTTTTCATTTCTCGCTTTAAAACTACGTTTTACTGTAGATGATAGATAAATCATGGAAATGTGCATAAGTCGAGCATTAAGATCATTGCGAAATTTTTGAAAATAACAACAAAAAGAGAGCGATCTTTCGATCAAGTAAACTCACAAAAATCAAATAAGAAGCGATTGCGTTAGAACAAGAAAGCGGAGCTCGGCTCTCGAATCGTTATCATAGATGGTTGTGGTGTCGCAGGATACAAGTTCCGAGTTGGTCGGGCCAGCAAAAGAAAAAGCCAAAAGAGCAAAAGAGCAAAAATATATATTAACCAAAAAACGAAAAAAAGAGGTTAAAAAAAAAATAAAGGACAATAAACAAAGTCATGCATTACATGCATCAAGCATAAGATCACGCACTCATCAGTCATGCATCATAAAGTAAAGAAAAATTCAGGCGTTTGCATTACATTCACCATAAGGAAAAGAAAAAGAAAATAGCAATCACGGCATTTGCATTGCATGCGTTTGTTCATCTCACTTGCAGGTACAAAGATGGATAGGTACTTCGGTATTAATGTTCGACTTCAGAAGGAACTCCCTCAGTAGAGAGATCAGGAAGAGAGAAAGAGAAAAAAGAAGAAAAGAGAGCGTCCAAGCGCGCAAAAGAAGAAAAGAGAGTGCCCAAGCGCGCAAAAGAGGAAAAGAGAGCGCCCAAGTGCGCAAAAGAGAGGTCTCACATCGTATACGAGCAACACGATGGACTGCAGCCCCATGCGAGGCGCAACGGAATAGTTGTATCAGCCTAGAGATACTGATGGGCGCCGTGGATTGATCAGTATATCGATTCGGAGTGATAACGATCCCCGATCGCTCGAAAGACCGGAGATTTCGAAAGCGTGCTCCTCCAAGCGCGTGCAAACTCGGATTCGCCAAGAGTTCGTTTAAGGATTACGAGTTTTAGGCGGCTGGGCATTTCTACCGCTTTTTGCACGCCAAGTGCCCATTTCTTCGCTTTCACGACGCCCGTAATTTCCACTTTATCTTTTCTCGTCGGCCACGCCAAGTGCTCATTTAAATGCTTTTTCAAAAATATAGAAGGCTAAGTAGTCATCACAATAGGACGTTTGAATTGATCACTCAAGAATCCGAAAAAAAAATAAAATAAAAAAAAAAATCCAAAAGAGAAGGAGGAATAGAAAGAAAAAAAAAAAAAAAGAGAAAATTCGGGTTTTTCCTAAGTGGACAAAATCGGTATAATTTCTGAATTCTTTATCTCTATTTTGCCTCGGAATATGTTTCGGCCAATTCATATTCCTTGTTAAAATCTAGATAAAGAGGCATATTCATCATACCCCAATTTTGTCCTAGCTAGGTCAAAACCTAATTTTCCCAAAAATAATCAAATTTAGAAAAGTAAAAAACATCATGCATTGCATTTAGGTTTTAAAGTCATTTCAAAGTTTCTAAAATCATTTTTGGAGTTGGAATGCACTTTTTAGACAAATTAGGGTTTTTCAGTACAAAAGGGTATTTTGGTCATTTCACAAATAAGGGACAGTTCCTCAAGACAAGTCATCCAATATGCATTTCAAAGTATTAGAGGTCCCTCCTAGGGTGAAAAATCATTTTTGAAGTGAAGATGTGTTTCAGGCAAAAACTAGGGTTTTTAGAGTGAAAGGGCATTTTGGTCATTTCACAATAAAAATGGTCTTTTGTCCCAAATCCTTGAATAATCATCAATGATGTATTTGAGGGATATTTGTGCTCCATTGTGATTATTTTTGTGCATAAATATTAAACCTTTTGGCCTAAAAACCTAGTTTTTGGATAGAAGGGTAAAATGGTCTTTTCCTTTGAGGTGGGGTAAATAAATCAATTTTGGGATTGGTGAGATCATAAAATTCAGAGCCCAATCATTGAATCATGGATATAGCCCAAAATGGCATGAACTAGGAAGAATAATCTAGAAGGGAATATTCTACATCTTTTTGAATTTTGAAAGGATAAGGATAGTACAATAGTACAATTTGCAATTCCATTCACTCTCTCACACTCCTTGCTGCGCATAAACAGCCCATTTCACCCCATTTTCATTTATTTTTATTGCTTGCAAATTGTATTAAATCATGGCCTTCCATTTAAATGTGAAAATCAATCCTCACCTTTCATTTGAATCAAAATGGCACTTGTGTAATAAGCTTTGTAGAAAATTACATTTTTGTAAATGAGCTTAACCTTCACCACCCTTCTTAGGCTCGCATTCCAGCCCTCTCTCTCTCCCATTTTATGATTTTAATTACCCTCAATCCATGTGATCTTGCATCTTGTCCCTTGATTCAAAATTTATCTCAAATCCTATTGGTTTGCAAGAGTTACATTGTCCTAATTACCCTTTAAGTTTTCACTTCATATAAAAGCCTAAAATAAGACCTAGCTCACACACCCTCTCATTTTACCCTAGCACACTCTTCTCCTCTCCTTCTCCTCTCTCAAGGCCGAACCCTCTCACTCTCCTCCTCCATCTTCTTCTTTCTCAAGTTTCATCCACCAAATCACCTTAAATTCACTCCATACTCATACATCTTCCTCTTTCCACCTTTGATTCCATTTCTATACCACAAAGAAGCTTACTTTCTTCAAGTTTGCGTGGCATTGTTGGTGTTCTTGGTCTTGATCTTCATTTTTCTACTCTTTTCTAGTTGATCTTGAGGTAAGCATCATATCTTTTGCATTTTTAACTATTAGCATGTAAATCTCTCTTCTACTCCTCTATCCTCTCTAAGAGGCTTAGAGGTTCATTTCAAACACTATGTCAAGGACATTGGGAGCCTTGGGTGTTTGAAGTGAACCCTTGGCCTTGAGGAGAGGTTTCTTGTGTTTTCAACCATGTTCTTGCATTTTTTCATACTCATTTTGTCATTTTTGCATGAATAAAAATTTCCATGTGATATATGCATTCCCTTGTTCATGTCATAACTTGCAAGTTAAGATTTTGATTTGATTTATTGAGTGAGAGGGTTCGGTTTTTAGGCTTCTAAGATTTAGGGTTTTTGCCTCCTTTTTTACTCTTTGATTTTTTGTGTAAATAATGCTTGATATACCTAAATTTGCTATGATCTTGTTCTATGTACTAGATATGATGTCAAACATGAAATAATGTGTTGTTTATGTCATGTGAGGTTTCGGCCTTAAGGTCTTAAAAATTAGGGTTTGTTGTTTCCTTTCCTCTTTTAATTCATGTGAATAAAATGCTTGATTTGTGTGACTTGTTTCATGTGTTGATAATAAATTTAGGCATGAAATAACTTGATGATTTGTGCATATAAGGTTTCGGCCTTAGAGGCCATTTTAGGGTTCATTTTAGTGCTTAAAAATGTGTGTTTGATCTTGTGTAGAAATGTGTAAGAATGTGAATGTGTTCTTAAACTTTTTACCACTCATTTTCATATTTACTTTACCACTTACTAGCATTTTACCATAAGTAAAAAAAAAAGAAAACATTTTTACTTTTTTACTTTACCATTTCATTAAGTAATTACCTTACACTTCATGCATGCTTGTTTCACTCTTTACTAACTTTTACCATAAGTTTTACCACTTGTTTATTTGCAAAAATACCCAAAAGATTTTTATACTTTGCATCTTGCCATTCATGTGCTCATATAAGTTTATATCTTTTGCATTCATACTTTCCACATGCTCATGCATTTGTCTATGCCTATACCTTTTGCATTCACATACTCTATCACATATCCATGCATCCCTCAATATTATGTCTTGTATCCATTGTTGTATAATCATGCATTCATTAATATTGTATCTTGCATCATTCTTCACATGTTCATACACCCACATGTTAGCTTAATCATGTATTCAATTTGTTCTCAACAATTTGTGAATATTCTTTAGGATTGCTATACTTGTGTTCTTATTGTTGCCTTGGTTTGGATTTGAAAAGATTTGAAATGTTCTATTCCTTTTTCAAACTTGAAATCACATGCTTTTCTAATAAAAAACCCTAAGGCATTTTTCATAAACAAATCATTAGCCATCACTCGAAGCCATTGCTTGTTTGATCGTTAATGAGGAGTTTTAGTGATAGTCACTCGAAGCCTTTGCTTGTTCGACTATTATGAAAGCTCCCACACATTAATTAAACAACAAAAACCTAATTCAATTTTCCTAAAAAATAATATTAGTGGTAATTATCACTAAGACTCATCCTTTTCCAAAATAATTTCAAAAAAGATAATAAAACGTTGCAACTAGTGATCACTTGAGCAATTGCTCGACTGATTATCGGTTCCAACACTTTTCTTTCAAGTTAGTAATGAACGCCACTCGAAGCCATTGCTTGTTTGGTATTCATGAACGCTTAAGTCATATTTCCAAAAACCCAAAAGATAAGATAAAAACAAAACACAGATTTTCTCAGAATTAAGAACCAAGAACTACGTAGCTTTGATCCTCATCTCATTGAGGTGCGTAGGGCGGGTCACATCCGTCAAGCACTCTTTTAAAAAATCTAAGTTTAGTTTCACTTTTCAAAAATCCCAAAAGATTTCTTTCTCTCTTGTTTTCTAAAAACTCTTTCAAATAAAAAGGAAAAGAAAAGAAGTAGAAACGATTTATTTCAAATCAAACAATCCAAACCACACATCGAATTAATGGTTCCTTTCGGTAGAAAGGAGGTGTGGGAGTGCTAATACCTTCCCCACACCTAACCGACCCCAGAACCTACATCTCAAAGTTTTGAAAGACCAATTGCTTTCCAAAAGGTTTTCCTAATATTTTCCTTAATAAATGTTAGTGGCGGCTTCATTGAAAGATTTCTTTTTTAGAAAAGTTGTAAACGAGGAAGGTTCTCCCTCGGGGACTTTTTCGGGCGCAACAATCTCAACTTAAGGGAATTTAGCTCATGTTACTCATTATATAATAGAGAAAATCTGCAAAGAGCATAATAAATTGAGTAATATAGCAAAAGAACTTAAAAGAAGAGAGATTACTCGAATAGAAGATCTTTTGCATGAGTTTCCCAAGTTGAAGTACAATATGAGTTCCTTACACAAGTTTCCTTCAAGTAGAAGTGTATGGAATGGTTGTGAAGCACCTCCTTACCTTCCTTCTCTTTAGAAACGTAAAGAAAAACTAAAACTAAACTAAACTAAACTAAAACTAAGTGATCCTTTCAAAACAAATGAAGAAATACAATTGAAGGATTCGAGGATTGTTTGTAGGTGAAGATATGGCTTCTATTTATAAGCTTGGAAGCTTTCCTCCCTTGAGGGGTTTCCTTAGGCGCGTATGATTCAACTGAGGGGACCAACCTTGGATAACATCAGACAACCAATGAAGCAAATAGTTCAGTTGTGGTCGCTTGCATGCATAACATAAGGTGTGGTCCATTGGAGAAGTGCCACATGTCTCTTTAGATAGATGAGCCTTGCAACTTGATTTTTATGTTTATCGCCGACTTCTGTAACACCCCCTTTCTATATAATTAGCCAATTTAGTAAAAATCAGAGTTTTCAAGAAGTTCCACGCACCATAAGAAAGTGCTACATTTAATCAAAACACCTTACATACAACTCCAAAATATTAATTATTATAGACTTCAGGATATTAGTCAAAATAAACTTCAGTATATGTGATACATAACACCAACCAGTCTGAGGATAAAATATTACAACAGTGGAATATCAACTTAACATCTTAGGTCAAATATAAAAGAAAATAACAACTAAATATCCCCCCGGTGCTACGTATCAGAGCCGACTCGACCACACTAGAAGAAAGATCTCTAAGCACCTTTAGTCATCATCACTGCGAGGTTCTTAGGCATCTGAGGCAACACGACGCGATGGGTGAGTCTCAATACATAGATAATAAATAATAAAACAAGAAACACAGTAGAATAGGCACACCATACATACAGTCAATTCCAATACACCGTTAATACAATTACACCAAATACAGTTACGTCAGAAATATATAGTTATACCAAATATACCATTAATTACGAACACCCAAGCAATCAACAGAATGTATGCAATGTATGATATGCAATATGCATGTGGATCCATCATCGTCGCTTTTTGCCTCGAGGGCACACGTCACTTTGGCCGAAGCCCTCGTCACTTTGGCCGAAGCCCACGTCACTTTGGCCGAAGCCCTCGTCACTTTGGCCGAAGCCCACATCACTTTGGCCGAAGCCCACATCGTCGTTGAATATGCATGATTTATGTGACATCATGACAATGCATCACAACACAATACATTTACTACAATCACAATATTTGGCCGAAGCCTACACATCGCTTTGGCCGAAGCCCGCACATCACTTTGGGCCGAAGCCCACTCATCGCTTTATCGTCACCAAAATACAACACACCTCATTATTGAACTACAAGTCACATCAATGACTAAACCCACACCTAAGGACCATTTTAGCACCTAAGGACCAATCCATCACCACAAGGACCATTTTAACACCTAAGGACTATTTTAACACCATGAGGATTATTTTAGCACTTAGGGACTATTTGAACCCACACTTGGACAACTTTGCACACCTAGTAAGCACATACTTTCTCCTATTTAAATTATGTTGAATTGACAATTAATCACCTTGATATAATTAACATCTACCAATACGTTCGAAACCCAATCAAGAACACATCACATATAATAACAACACCATAAAGAAAATTATTCAAACATATCACCAAACACCTAGCCATCATCCTAATTCTTCCTATTGTTTTTCATTAAAATCATGCTATAACACCTTAATATCAATAATCAATCCAATAACAACTCAGACTCCATACGACAATCAATATAATCACCTATTCATTCAATTGCTCAAGTAAGTCATTCAAACACATTATTAAATCAACCAAATAATTACTCCTAACACCTAATCCCTATGTTTTCATGTTTTATAAATTATTAACCATGAAAGAGAGCCCCCATACCTCCAAATTGAAGAACCTAGTAGCCTCTCCTTCAAAAACACAAGAACCACCAAAAATGGATACTCTCCTACTTTGAGCTTCAAAAACCCATTTATGGCAAAGTGAAAATAGAAAGGAATTAGTGTATGAAATTTATACTAAAAGATAGAGGAAGAAAAATGGGGAAGATTGGTACCAAATACCAACTTACCCAAGCAAAGATGAAGATTTTCCTCCCTCCTCCTTTCCACCAATACCCACGCACCCATATCTTTGTTCTTCCCCCCCCTTTTTTTTTCTTTTTCTTTCTTTCTCTATTTCTCCATTCTCTCTCTCTCGGATCCCTTTCTCCCATTTTTTTATTATTTCTTTGACTTTTCCTCCCTTCTTTCCTTTCTTTTCTTATTTCTCCTTCTCCCTCCCCTTGCTGCTGCCGTGCGTCTCCTCCCTTCCCTCTTTTCTATTTTGTTTTTGTTTTCTTTCTTTCTAATGAGAGGGAGACCTTTACCCTAGTTTAAGTCATGAACTTGGGCCTATTTAGTGGGCTTGGGCCCCTTATTTACACCTCCCAACTACTTGACCACTCCTATTTTAATTAATTCCCCACTCCCTTATTTACTACCCAACACCTCTTAGTCATATTAAATACTCTATTTTTAATATAACTAATCACTATAACACCTTATATTTATTTTAATCTACACAACTAAAATATTACTTAAGTAAATTAGTCAAATAATCACTTAATTAAGTTAGTTAAATAATTCACCTAATTAATTTTGGGCGTTACAACTTCTGCAAGTGGCTCTGCTCCAGGTGACTAGGCATCACGTCACAATTCAAGTGTGGAAGCATCAAAATGGTCCTTGGATGTTTTGGTGCAAACTGCTAGATTCTGCAGGTGTTGGCAGTGCTTCCACTCCTAGAGTTGGCAGTGTTTCCACTCCTAGTGTTGGCACTGTTGAAGTGGCATATAGAATCACAAGAAGGGGGGTTGAATTGTGACCCTTTTAAAAATTATATCCTGCAACTTAGAAAATGTCCTCTCAAGTTGATACTTGGAGAAGAGATAGTTAGCTTAAAACAATTTCACAAGACATACTCTTCTTGAGTAGGTTCCACACGATGAACCTTCTCTAGTTAAGTAAGTTCAATTCATAATGAGTCTTGTGTTTTATTTATGCATAGAAACATTTTTGTACATCATATGAATTTTATCCTTTTGTTGAACATGGTAATTCAGTGTTTGATAACTCGAGGAACATATTACCAAGACATATATATGTGAAGGATAAACTTTTTAATGTAGAGAAGCTTATGAGAATGAAATCATTTCAGATTGAAGCTTCTATAAATGTTTTAAAACAGTATATGATTTATGCATAAAATACATGAGTAGGTTAGTAACAATAGATGATCAATATAAAACACTAACTACTCAATGAAGAAGGTTAGTAATAATAGATAATCAATATAAGAGACTAACTTCTTAATGATGAGGGATAGTCATGAATAATAGCTTGTAAGAGATATGTTGGTTTAAACTTTGAGATTAAATCATAGATTATAAGTTCTTAGTTAAAAACCGTTTTCAGAAGGTTGAATAAATCAACCTTCTCATAGTTTGGACAATGGTTAATATGTTATAGCCTGTTAGAAGATAGTAAGGAAAGCTAGTAAATAACACAGTAGAGTTATAGAGGTTCACCCAAACCACAGCTACTCCTCTCCCACGTCCACGTGAGTATTTCCACTATTTTCCAAATAGTCATTACACGTGCTTTTGATCAACACACAAAAGACTTCACCACCACTAGCTTTGATCACACACAACACGACTAGTGCACTCTTACACTGCTACGCCTATTTGTTTCCACTCTCTTAGAAACTCTCCACTAGTTACCTAAGAATCACCTTATCAAGTATAATCACCACCAACACTCACCTATCCTAGGTAGCTTAATAGAACAACACACACATTGTAGTTTCTCATCAACACTCACCTACTCCTTAGGTAGCTTGATAGAACACTACACATGTTGTATTTTCTCATTAACACTCACCTTTCTTTCTAGGTAGTTTGGTGAGATATTCTAAGATAATGTTTACAATAAGGGTTTTGGGGTTTTGGGATGTTTAAGATCTTGAGAATAAATTACACAAAGTGTATACAATGATGCTCATCAAGCTAACACACACTCACTAAAAGAATCCCGGAAATTTTACATTTGAAGCTTGGAGTGTGGGATGAGAAGGTTGGATGTTTCTTTGAGAAAAGATGAGAGGTTCCAACCCAAACTCATGCCTTGAATCTTCAAATTCCAGCATTTAAATAGCCATGGGGACTGAATATAGTTTTACAAATTGAATTTGAGTTGAAGAGAGCTAGTTGGGAAGTTTTTGTAGGCTTGTAGATAGGATATGATGACTTTGTGCTTTAGTTGTAGCCTATCAACCTTCTAAAGCAACCTTTGGTGCTTTAGGTGTCATAAAAAAACCTTCTATGTCCGTCATAGTACTCCTAGTAGTCTTCTCAACAACTATGCTTCATTTGTAGTTGGACTGACTTGGAATTGATTTGAATCAACCTTACGAAGCTTCCTAGCATGAATAAACACCTCAAATGTGCCATATGAATAATCATTCATTACCTCCTTTTATATTCAAACTTTCAGCACATTTTATGACTTGGAATCTTCATTTAATTCACCTTAAGATCATTCAAGAAGAGTTAATGTGTTTGGGATAATTTTGATATGGTTTCCAATGACCTTACGAACATTGTTTCTTCCTTCACTTTAACCTTCTTAACATTGAACTTATACTTCCAAGGTGTTTTGTTAGTCAAACTTCTTTTGACTTCAATCAAACTTTCTGTTGACTTTTGGTCAACCTTACGTTGACTTTCGGTCAACCTTATGTTTGACTTCGATCACCAACCTTACATTAGATTGGTCAAACCTTACATTGACTTAATTTAAGCTTCTCATGAGTTAACCTTCTCAAGGCTTTTCTACCTTTATAATATACCAATATTGTAGACCATGGTAGAGCCTTAGTTTGCTAAGTCTTTGGCTTGGTTTAACCTTCTTTTGCCATGGTCAAACCTTACGTAGTCCGAACCTTCTAGAGTTTTAACACTCTCGATTATTTATCTTCTATGAAAAGTATTGGCTTGGTAAAACCTTCTTATTTGACTTAGTCAAGCCTTCTCAAGTGATTATTCCTAACTTAAATGAACTTTGATGCTCCTAGCAAGAATCATTGATTTACCTCTTCTTCATTTAATACCTTTTCTTGACTTGGTCAAATGTTACATTGACTTAAGCAAACTTTCTCAAATGATTATTCCTCAACCCAATAAACTTTGATGCTTTTAGGAATAATCATTGAGTACCTCTTCTTCAGTTCATCAATGAGTGATTGTTCTTTAGTTGTTGAAGTTTCCTAGAGTAGGTTGCTTGTTTATTTGAACCTTCTTATCTTTGAACCTTCTCCAACTATTTTAACCTTCTATAACTATTGAACCTTCTCATATGTGAACCTTCTTATGTTTATTTCTACCCTTGACTTTTTGCATGTTTTAGTCTTGCTCTTTGATATGCTTCTTGATAGGCTTTTGAACCTTTGAGTAAGAGAGCATTGGTAGAATATAACTTTGATTAATGACTATGAGAATCTCCTTTGTAGAGACTTGTAGAAACCTTTGATCCATCTAGTCATTAGGTTATTAGGACTCTCTTGATAGGAATTCACTTAGATGATTTGCATTTACTTTGATTGCCTAATGTCTTCTCTTTTCTCTTTGTGAATTTCCTAGTCCCACACATTGTAATAGTAAAGATAATATGTCTTCATGAAGCTTGCATTACTATTCTTGTAACTTTGTTGGTGCTACTCGATTCTTCAATTTGTTGAGAATGGCATGCAATGGATTGATCTAATTTGCTTCTAGCATGTCCACTTGAAAGAAACACATTTTCTTTTCAACAAACTCAAGACACCCATTAGTAGAGCACCATTCAGAATACTTAAGCTTTAGTTCATAAGGTTTGTTATCATTAAAACCATATATCAAAAGGATTTTATCTCAACAAGTGTTTCCACTCCTGCGATTCTTTGCCTTGACCAACAAAACATCAAACCTAACAAGAAATGTGTATTTATGCCTAGTTACTTGTCCTAATCATTTGGATCTCTAAAATGTTGTTTCTTAATAAATAAGCTATATGTATATATCTAATGTACTTGAAAATAAACAATAACCTAAGTAAAAATAGATGAATAACTCTATATAAAATAGAGTTATCATTGGCCGAGAAGGTTACGATAAGACCTTCCCGAGAAGAGATGGTGTTGGGTCGTAGAGACTCCCACCATTCTAACGCCCGACCATCTAGTGGTGAGGAAAAGCCGACACTTCATCGTCGGCCCCACTCTCTGTAACTCTGATGGTGTTGAAGTACCTAACGTGCTTATGCGGGTCTCCGCGACCATCAAACTTGTTCAAGTTGGGCGGCTTCCTCGGAGTCCTTTGGAATGCGATAACGTCGATTTCTCTTGTAAGCGGTCCATGGCGGTCGGGATTTCACTCGGCCCAAAAGGCTGCATAGTGAGGTATGCCTCATTGGTCGGCATTCCGTAGAATCTGCCGCCGACCGGTTGACCATATAACGGTGGCATTTGAGACGATTTCCCCTTGCGTCACTCGGGGTCATGCCTCTTCGGTTGCTGGGAGACATCTCTGATTTCACCATTACGATAGTCATCCAACTCATCGTACGAATTCCACGATCGGCTTCTCGACCTGCGCGAACCGGAGGACTTGCAAGAATAATATCTTGTGAGCGAGTGGTCCGATTCAAGGTGGTAACAGGAATGTGTGTGATCGTGATCATAATAGCGGGAGCGGCGATTGCGCACGTTCCTGCGAGCGGGTGATCTCCGCGCCCTAATTCTGCGTGCCGGAGATCGACAAAAGGTGCTTCTGCGGTGGCGGACGTTCCTTCAAGGAGGCGTTGAGTGTCTGCGGGAAGGATGCGCTTGAGCAGAGAGCTCTCCATTGGCCGCTCGCTGACGGACTGGAATCGACCCTCTTTCGAAGCGTGAAATCATCTCATCTCGATCACCAATGAGTTTATTCTTGGTTTGAAGTATTTGCATGAATTCCTGGGTCACATGCTCAGGTAAGGATATATCAATTCCTACATCAACTAGTTGGTGTGTAATAGCGTTGTTGAGCCATTCTTTGGATCTGTTCTAGGATCGGTCCTCTGCCGCCTTGCACCGAGGGCTCTTGGCGAGGATTACCTTGTGATTCGTGAATAGTTTGAGGCACGCCCTCTGGGGTTTGCTGCGGATGAGCGTTCTGCCTAGAGGGGTTGACTTGTGACGAAGCCCGCGTAGTGGGTCTCTTCGGTGGCATGATGAAGGTGGGATAGCACTCGGGCCTCCCACTGTGGTCGCCAATTGATCGTACCTGGCCAATAGAAGTGTAGCGCTGATGTAGTCTTTCAGCTCGATCGCCGCTTGCACCGTAAGTCCTTGAATCTTGGCCGCCCGCGGGTGGTACCTGCAAAGACACTCCGACGCTCAAGTCAGCAGTGTGCGACGGGCAGGGCCACAAGGTTGAATGACGTACCTGATTCTCGGAATTTGTGCCGCCTTTATAGCAACAGTATTGGGCCATATTGGGCCTATTGGACTGTATTGGGCTTCGAGCCCACTCCGGAACACCACCCAATACATTCCACTCTCTCGCCGGCAAACACCTCGTTTGTCGTTGGCGAGGACATCTTTCTCCCTCTCCGGCGTCGTTCCCATCTCCCCCTTCCTTCGTTTCCTGCTCTCACTCCAGCGAAGCCCTCTCTCTCAATGTTTCTCTCTCACGTAGACCAACTCTCTCTCTCTGGAAAATAAGGAAACAACACCTCTGAGAGGTTTAATCGATTTAGGGTATTCAGAACCCAATTTCCCTTTTTTTACATTGCTGCGTTTTTTTATTTTAACATCTGATTTTAATTTTATGTTTTTTTGGTCAACATTAGTCTTTTTTTTTTGGTCAAATGGATTATGATTTCATTGCTAGAGAAATAATGGGCCAGGCCCAAACCATACATCCAGAACTTACAACACCAACCAAATAAAAACAGCTACATATAAACTAATTGGGCCGGTTACCCAAGTCACGATCCGAACCGCCCAACAACAAAAAAGGAAAAAAGACATAACCAAAATTTTAGACAAAAGGGGAAAAACACAATCATTTGTAAAAACACGCGATCCCTAATTTGGTAAAAAAAACCTAGACGGTCGCCTACACCGATTCACCAGCTCCAAACCTTCAAATCCTTTGATCAGCATATCTCGAGCATCAGGTAGCAATTGATCAAAGAAATGGTCAATTGAGAGACGATGCAGGAGCGATGCATAGCAAGATGAGGAAGAGAAATGATACAATTGAAGAAACCATGACGGTAGCGCTCAAGATCCACAAAGCTAGGAGAAGAGATCACGATCGAAGACGCTGAAAGTAGAGATGATGGAGGCACGGTTGAAGAGTTACTTCCACAAAGCTTGTGCATCCTTGACCAGTGCACGACGAAGAAGAGAAGGAGGCCGAATTGTCCATGATCCTTGAAGAGCATCTTCCTTCGCTAGCAACGCAACTGTGTGAGCACAATTATTTCCTTCCCTTTTGATCTAGGTTAGATCTGAGTTCACAAAATTTCTTCTAAGTGAATTAATATCTTCCACTATTCCTTATATTTCCTTATTCACTGATCTCTCATTACACACCTCTATGAGGGTTTTGTTGTCAGATTCAAACGTGACTTGATCAAAGTGGAGATTAGCGCAAAGGACAACTTGCTTCCACGAAGAGAGAGCTTACGCCACTGTAGAGGATTCGGTGCAAAGAACCTAGTTGTAGGCTGCTAAGAGTAAGTCTCCTGTGTATTTACAAAATAATTCACGAGAAGACTTTTCTGTTGCTTAATCATATGCAGAATCACAATTAATTTTGACAAAAGCTTCACGAGGTGGCCTCCATTGAGTTGTAGGAACCTGCACTCTTGTTTGTGAATTGTCTTGATTCTGTCTGGTGCTTTCTTTATTGAGTAGAGTAGTTGCTAAGTATTCAAGACATTGAGCTTGAACTTTATAAAGACAACTCGGAGGATCGGGGACCTTGTGATTGAAAACCATATCATTTCTAGCATTCCAAATGGTCCGGAGAGTAAAGAAAATCCGGGAAGAAAGATTAATTTCACTAGCCATGGGGTCTCTAAAGCATCCATAATCCAATTTTGTATAGTTGTTAGACCTAGAGGAGAAGGGGGTGCAGAAATTGTAGACCAAACCATAGTGGTTGAGTCCAATCACATAGTAGTAGCATATGCTCTGTAGTTTGATGACTTTTAAGCAAATAGGACAAAGGTGAGACAATGGGATTCTTTTCTTGCACAAATTCTCTCTAGTGGGGATAATGTTATGACATACCTTCCAAATGAAATGTTTGAGCTTATTGGGAACTTTAGCCAGACGGATCAACTGTCCAATTAATTATACAATCCCTTTGCTTTATTAATTACACCTCCATTTTACTACAACAACCACTTTTTTCGTTTTTACTTGTTTTTTTTTACAAAAACTCGCAAACAAATAAATATTTTCTTCTAAAATACAAATAGTGGACTAAGTCGGCCGCACGGTCAGGTTAGTCGTCGCTCTAGGAGGGATGAGTCGTACGACTCAAAAGTCCTAGAGTCCCTATATAAAAAAATATATAATTAATAAGTAAACTTTCTTCCTAAAAATAGGAGATTAAGTCAGTTGTACAATTGGGTTAATCATTCTTTTAGGATGAATGAGCCGGACGGCTCAAGAGTTCTAAAATCCTTATTCTAAAATCAAACCACCTCACATCAAATCAATTTTTCAAAGTTCAAAAACTCTATTTTCAAAAAGTAGGGGATTTAGTCAGTTGTACAACTGGTTAATCATCGTTCTTAGAAGAATGAGTCGGACGGCTCAGTAATCCTAAAACCCCTATATTAAAAAACATCAAACCACAAACATTTTCTGCCAAGAACTACGTAGCTTTGATTTCTCCATTGCATCTGGAGGTACGTAGGAGCAGGGGCCCACTCCTGTCAAGCACTAAAAACTAAAAATTTTATTAAGTCTTGTTTTCTTTAAAGGGTAAAATAATCGTCAAATGCAACTAATTAAAAGGTAACCTTCCTTAGGAAGGATGTCGCGGGGTGCTAATACCTTCCCCGCGCATAATCGACTCCCGAACCCATATCTGGTCTCAAGGACCTTATCCATTCAATAGGGGTTTTCCAATATTTGCCCTTAAACTAAAATTTGGTGGCGGCTTCATTATTGAACCTTCAAAGAATCCTGCTTGAAATTTTTGGGCTCTACATGTGGTAGGTAAAGCATGTACTACGGACAAAGCGTGTTGTTATATATTGTACATAATGTGGGAAGGAATGATTGTGGTTGAATGTCAAATCTATTTTTATCTCTGAGGCGTTTGATTTAGTGCGATTTTATCTATGAGAAATTTTCAAACTTTTGAACCATTTCTCGATTTATCTGTGTCATCCTTGTGCGGGGGGCCGTGTAATCTTCTCATATCGTTCCAATTTTATCGGATGGGGCTTGGGAAGTTTAGCTATGTCACGTCTACAGGGAAGCTAACAAGCTTTCACATTCATTGGCCTTCTTAGCTTGTATGCAGCTGGATGAGTTTGTGATTCACACTAGTGTCCCAAGAGGACTTGAACAATTCGTTGTAAATGATTTAAGTGCCTACTCCAAGGGTTATTTATGTGTAATTTGTTGGGCTTAGGCCCTCTACTAATTAAAAAAAATGTCAAACTTTTTGTAATAGCAGTTAGTATTTAATTTTTTTTTAAAAAGAATAACTACCATTAGTAAAATGAGAATATGCTAAGAATAATTTAAATTTTTGAAAATGTGTTGCGTTATTAATTTAATTTAATTTATTAAATAAATTATTTGAATATTTTATTGTCTATTATTAATCAATCATGCCAATTGGCCAAAAAATACTTGGAATATCACCTTCAGCTCTTGGCACTTTGTACAAGCCTCCTCCTACATAAACAATTATTAGATGTAAAATTTATGCAGTAAACATGTTATTGTTATTGTATGAACTAAGAAGTTTTATAATGATCTCATTAAACATGTTTGGCAATTTGCTTACATTTTTCATTTGATTAATAATTACATTGACTAAATGAATATGTGTGTGTGCATATATATATATATATATATATATATATATATATATATATATATACACACACACATATATATAAAATTTTGAATTTTTCATTAATTTTGAAGCTATTTAATTAAAATTTTGAAAAGATCCTTGTCTCTTAATATTGCTAATGGCCATCTTCTCGAATGAAAAATTCATTAAAAAAAGAATCATATTAATAAATAAATCTCTTTGCACTCTCAAAACTTACTATATAAACAAATGTTGGATGTAAATCATTACAGAACAATACAAGATTTAAAAAAAGGGAAAAAAATATGGGTTTCACTGAGGCGCAAGTGGTTTTGGTGAATAGCTCATGGGAAGCATTCAAGCAAAACCTTCCTCATTATAGTGTTTTATTCTACACTTTGTATGTATTCTCTCTCAATGTGTCTATCGTTTCACGTTTTTCCATTTTTCTATTTGTTGGATTTGAAGGTGATGTTGTAAGCATAAGTGATTTTGGTTGGTTTAATTAAAATAGTATATTGGAGAAAGCACCAACAGCAAAAGACTTGTTCTCTTTTTTAAAGAATTTTGATGGAGTACCTAAGGGTAATCCTGAACTCCAGGCTCATGCTGAAAAAGTTTTTGGATTGGTGAGTGCAATCTAACTTCAATCAATGTATTTATTTTTGTTTTTTCTTTTCTTTCTAATGTTGACACTACTCTTAAAATTAATAATAATAACTTTTTAAATACTTTTATTTTGTACTTTCCTTATTCTTTTAAATTTGCTTATGTATAAATATGATGTCAATGAATCATATAAAGTATAGTTATAAGTACAAGTACTTTTTAGGAAAATAGTTATAAAGGACCAAACTGATACAAAAAATGAAAGATAAATGACCAAAATAGTAAAAAAAATATAAAAGACCAAACTGAAATTTTGGTCAAAGAAAAAGGACCAAAAGTGCTATATAGCCTATTTTTAAGAAATGTGTTTCGAAATTTATTTAGCCTATAAATTTCTTTTGACAGAGCTATCATTTTAAATTATTTTTGAGTGAAGAACTATCATTTTCTTTATGAAGCATAAAGTGGCTATTATGTGATAAGATAATCCATACTTTTTGAATTATAGGTACGTGATTCAGCTGTTCAGCTTGGAGCAAAAGGAATCGTAACTCTAGGAGATGCCTCATTGGGTGGTGTCCATGTTCAGAAGGGAGTTGCCGATCCCCATTTTGTGGTACAATATCAAAATTAAATATTGCAAAAGTGCATTCATAAATATTTAGATGGTGTAGCTGTCTCACATTTTCTCTAACTCAACTGAACTATTGATAAATAAGCATTTTCCATTTGTCATTCAATTTGTTTATATTAAGATTTCAACATTAAAAAAAATTGTCAAAAAAAAACATTAGAATAAACAATGAAGGAATATTATATAAAGTAGTTGCTAAAATCAAATTATCATATACAATGTACTGAGAATGTATTTTTTTAACAAATATATGTTCTATCATACATCTAATTATATATAGATATTTATGCAAAATATTTTGGAGAAATAAATCAACTTAGTATCACTGCGATATCATTAGATATTTCTATTAAAAAAATTGCACTTTAGTGAACAGATATTAAACTCCCATATTGTTTATTTTAAAAATTAAAATAATTTGGATCTCAGAAGAAATGATATTTTTATTTGTTATATATTTTTAATATGTTTATTTCCAATTGCTATATGTAAAAAATAGTGTGTTTTAGTTCCTTGATAAGAATTAAAAGTATATTTTTATATTTTTTAAGACTAAAAATGAACAAAATTTGAAGAAAGATTAATTATTAAGAGAAAATTATATTTTCAAAGATAAAAATATATTTCAATTTATATTTATTATGGTCCTATTAATAAAGATACAAGGATAAAAATATGTTAGAAAGATATTTGTTATAGTTTTATAGGATAATAATCTTTTTCAATATAGATTTTCATTTTTGTTGACCTATCTTTTGATCTACTTTAATACGTTCATTGCCTTACAATGGTTAAAGAAGCACTCTTGAAAACAATAAAGGAAGTTGCGGGAGGCACTTGGAGTGGGAGGCTGAGTCTTGCTTGGGAAGTCGCCTATGATGGATTGGCGGTGAAATTAAGAAAGCCATGAGTTAAAAATCTCAAAATATGCTATTAAAAGAAGTTTAAATAAAACTAATATCACTAAAACTTGACAAACAAGTTACAAAAATAAATGTTGTTCTAAATAATCAATAAATATTGTTCGGGTGTTTATGTTAATTTTAAATTTTATAAAAATGTACAATGCATGTGATTTCATTATATAGTTTACTGAAATAAGCCGTGTTTTACAAATTTGCTTTTATTAAGTGGTGACCAATGATGTGGTTAACTAATAAAAAGTTTAAAATAAAAATAATATCACTAAAACTTGTTAAACAAGTTATTATAGTAAATGTTGTTCTAAATATAATCAACAAATATATTGTTAGGGTGTTTACGCTATTTAAGAATTTTATAAAGGCGTATTAGGTATGCAATTTCATTGTAAAGTGTAAGAAGTAAGTTGTGTTTTATAAATTTGTTTTTATTCGCAGTGACCAATGATCTATTAATAATTTAAATATATCAATGGCTAACATGTCGATAAGTTGAAATAAATTACCCACACCAACGTAGTAACATCTACATTATTTTCATACTTAAGTCATAATCATGGGTGGCGAGTTCATCAGCAAATTAAAATAAAACTAACCAATGAAAGTTTGTCCAGCTGATTAAAATTCACCAACAACTTTATATATATATATATACTAGTATGTATCACCCGTGCAAGCACGGGTGTACATCTTTTTTTTTTTAATTTAATTTGTAATTATTATTTTGTTAAAAATATTATGTATATGTATCGTTGATGTTTATGATTAGTGGAAAGATGAGTCTTATTTGATTATGGTGGAAATTTAATTAAATGCAATTGTTAAATTTGTATAAAACGTATATGCATTGCATTCATACCCCCTGATATATAAGTCGATCAGTAGCAACGTAGATTTTGTGTTATTTTTCTAATAATCATACGGAGCACCAACTCCATTCAGTATGCCAACGATATCTGCCAAGACAAAACATAATTTAGAGATAATATGAACAATAAAATATCGAACTGAACATAAAGATTACAAATATGCAATACAAATATCACATTACCTACTAAATAGTCGAAGTCAAATCAGGGTTCGAAGCATTCCAATGGTGTAGTGGCTGAATGGGAATAAGGAACCATGTATGGTGATGTTGGCGAATTTTTTCCGCTAATGCGAAGTTCAACTGTGTACTTTTGTCATTTGGACATATAACATGAGAAACAGGACATGTGTAAATTTGTGAAGGTGATTAGGGACGACAATGATGTGTGGGTGGGAGTGCATGGAGTACTCCCGATCTCCTCCACATAGAGTTTTTCTCCCTGTCCCAGTCCCCATAGTCCCCGTTGGGACTTCGCAAAATCATCAGGAATTTACTACGGTTGTAAATTAAAATCTAATAAATTGGAAAAAATACAATTGCTGACTAAAAAATCATAGGTTAATATTTTAATATAAATTTAGTCCTTATATTTTTTGATATTCAAAAAAGTAAATTAAGAATAAAAGATAACAGTTAGCACGTTTTTTTTATTTTTAATTAAAAACACATATAATATACTCGGACAGCAGAATGGTCCCTGTTCCCATCCTCATCCCCAAGTTGACAGTGGGGGAATTATCTCTTTCGTCCCCGTCTCCTCGTGGAAAAATTCCTCACTCACGGGCCACTGTGGGGCAATCCCCGTCAAGCTCCCCACACAGGTAGGAATTGTTGCCTTAGAAGTGACTCTCCATATCCCGAACAACTTAACTAACACTAATTTTTTTATGTATGAGTTTGTAATTTTACTAACTCGGATGCATGTATATACTATGTTGTGGCATTTAAATATGCAAAAGTGTATATTTTCAAATAACTATTAAACTAGACATTGTTATCCAATATGTATATGTTATTGATATAATTTTGACTATTATATTTATATTATACCATTATGAACTTTGTTGTCTAATATTGAAGTCTATGACATTTTGAAAATTGTGACTTATTACACATTAATTACTATTCATTCCAATTGTTGTAGAGCAACAATATACTTAATTACCAAAATCTATGAACTGTGATTCACGTTTCAAATGAAAATGTAGTTAACTCAATTTTTGTCAAGCAAATTTCTTTTTCGAACATGATCAAATAGATACCCAGTTTATACCAAAAATTAGTTCGAACATTACCCCGTAAAAATTAATACAAATTTAAAGTAAACAAATTTACTTAGTTCGAACATTACTCCGTGAACATTATCGACAAATTTAAGAGAAGCTATGGAACAAACACAATATGTAAATGAGAACACAGACGCGTTTAAGTTATTTCAAATGACAATTGATTGACCAATCACGAAATCAGTCACAACAAAAATAAAACACCTGAATGCGTATACATCTATATAATGATAAGGCCTTAACAAAAACAAAAAAGGGAAAGCAACATGAGGATCAGGAGAACAAAGTTACCATAGTTATAAATTAGAAAAATAAGGCCAACAACGAGAGGCAACAAAACTCTGCTTGAACAAAAGATAAGTTAAGTAAAAGAATGCACTCCAAAGATTGAGCTTATTATCTTCACTCACTCCCTTGGATAGTTAGCCTCCCTCTCACTCTTCTCTGCCTCATTTGAGCTTCTCTGCAACATATCAAATAATGAAATTAATGTGGCCTGGGAAATAAAAGACTCAATATTTGATCAACTTATTTCATGTGAACTGGATTCATCTGCAGAATCAGTTTGCCATTATAGAAAGTTAGAGTATGTGGTATATATCACTATCAATTGAGACACATTTCATAAATATATGTTTGAATTTCCTCTGAAACTTTCTCTTAATTTATACCACTTGCTACATTTTCTCATCTGCACAAACTCTAAAAGAATTGATGATTTGCTATTGCTATATGTATCCAACAATTAGAGCAAAAATTAAAGCTAAAATTTTGATACCCCAGGTACTAATTATCTCATCTAATCTCTAATAATATATTTGAATTGATTTTAATTGATCACCCATTATATTTTAAAGTACACAATTTTATTAGATATTCTCTACATAAAAATTGATTAAATAAATATGACTGCTAATTCGATTAAACTAAAAAATGTCACAATCATGTACACTAATATCCCAATTATCGCGAAGGGAAAACAAATGAAGGTATATAATATTTATCCCAAGTCTAATTTTTAAGCAAATTCCATTAATCTTTACTTTCAATTAGTATGAGACAACACAATTGAATGTATATAATCACATATCAATGCTAGAATCATACATTTCTTTTTTAAAAATATGAAATCACAGGCATCAATTGGTAACAAGTTACATCAGAGGACCTTTAAAGCTATTCAGTAGGTTTTCTCCCGAGGTATTCCATAGTAAGTTCGAATCCTCGCAGGAACCCCCAGCAATTCAGTAGCAAATGCGACGGCACCGCTCTTAGATACCTCAGAACTTGCTGATGAAGAGAATTCAGTGGAAGATTGACGTTCATCGCCTCGAGCGCTGCTCCGTAGAAGAAGTACCCAAAGTGTTTATGATCACTACACACAGGTACCCTAGGCACTAGAGCCAACCTCAACTTTTCTCCCTCGGGCGGGATCAGATACTTCTCAAAATAAGTCACGGTTTTTCCGGCTTCAGCTTGGCATGCGTCCTACAAACTTTGGTAGAAACCTATTTATATACCTCTTCCATCGCCTCAGCATGGTCTTCTATGGTAATCGCTCCAGCAGAAGGTCGGGAATTCACCTCGGTGTCTGTGTAACACCCCCTTACTTTTTAATACTACTTAGCAAATTAAATCAGAGTTTTCAAAAACCACTCGAGGAGTGCTACATTTTCTACATGAATTTCAACCAAGCAAAACAATATACATAATTGCGCGGCTAAGCGATTAATAGTGTGAGGTACATACAACACCTCGGCCAAGAAGGCACCGCTCAACAAGTAACAGATTATTAGTTACATCACAGTCAAAATAATACATGTTCCAAAAAGACATAGATTTATAACTCAAAATAAACCTACATAACAGACCACTACGCTACTCGGCCCCCAGTGTTACACTACCAGAGCAATGACGACGCCAAACGACACTGAGTGAGGACTGACCTCTACTCGGGAATACCTGCAAGTTGCCAACATGAGAGCAACATAAAAGCAGTAGGGTGAGTCTCTAAACACAAATAGCAATGTTTATAACAAACCTCATGCTAAAACAAACACAAACAGCACCTCAACTCACACAAAACAAATCATTTCGGAAAGTTATGACACCTCGATTCATACCACAAAATAATACTACAATCGATGCATGATTTATATGAATGATGCGGACCCAAACTCGAGGGCATATGCATGATGGATCCATTAAGGCCAGAAGTCTTCTGCTATCACCTTAGGGCCAAAGTCCTCTGCTATCATCTTAGGGCCAGAAGTCCTCTGCTATCACCTTTATGCTTATGATTTATGCGACACCATGAACAATGCATAACACCTGAACATATACATTATTCAATTAAGGCATAACACAATTCCAATAACTCACCAATTAGACCATGACCTTTTATTCATAAATAGGACCTAAGTCCTCTGCTCACCTCTAGGACCAGAAGTCCTCTGCATTCACCATTTTCATTTATTTAATGCCCTCGGGGACTTCATCATTTATTACTTCTCTACTCGTAGCCATAAGGCCAACAAACACACATATATCATTTTTACGTGCTAAAGTAGGCGTCTACATCGACCAACGGCTCCATAGTGTCGCCCGACCTCAACGAGCACCTCGACACTCAAGCATTTGACTAACGGTCAATCCGAGTACTCCAACGTCACTTAGGACCAAAAGCGACACCTAAGGACCAAAAGCGACACCTATCGCTCCATCGTTTGGACTTAACGTCCACTCTGCATCGCACTCACCGTCGCCTCTCGCGGTGAAATCGCTAATCATAGCTCATACGCGGCACCTCGGTACCCGTTTGGCACCTCGGCGAAGACCAACACCTCGGCACCGATCGCACCTCGGCTTACTACTATTTCGACACCTGCGCGCCGTCATACTCGAACTACGATTACGCTATGGTCGACATTTCCTAACGTGAAACCTACACATTACTTAGCCTATTTACCGACTCAACTACGCTGAGACTCGAATGCGCAAAGACTTGGCTACGCCGATTCGACTACACTCGCTTGGAATTGCGCCTAAGTTCAACCACACTAGTCTCGCCTATCGCGACTTGACTATGTTGATCTCGGATAAGCCTAACCCGGTATGCTAGTTTATAGCAACTCCACCTACGTACATACACCGCCCACTCGGCATATACACCTCGGCTTACCAACTCGCACTGCCGCAACCTGGCCAACCGCCTTACGGCGGCTTCAAATTCACCGATTTCATCACTTAGCTTACTTACGCACTACCTCATCTTCCAACCTCACTCACGCTTCATTTGATTCGTTACTGTCAACACGGATTACACCGACCTCGGCCTATACACGCTCAACTACACCGACTCGACACTCTTTTGGTTGTGATTGCACTTGACCCTTAGAAGTCTCTCTGCATGCGCCTAGTCTTTCTCCTATTCTTTCTCCTTAGTTCTCGGTCTATGATCAAACCTACACATCACTATTACACAAGTTCCTCTACGTAGCTAATCCAATAAACTCATCACCGACCTCAACGACGGTGATCAAAGTAACCTAGCTCACTTTGGGGAGAGAGTTCTCGGCTCTCTGTCTCTCCTTGCCTCTCATGATGATCAACTCATCACAACATCACCAAAATGAATGAAACACAGTCAACACAAGCATCAAACAACACACCTACAACTCGAATACAAACACATGCTTGCT
Organism: Oxytropis ochrocephala; assembly: GCA_020916435.1. Lineage (NCBI taxonomy): Eukaryota > Viridiplantae > Streptophyta > Magnoliopsida > Fabales > Fabaceae > Oxytropis > Oxytropis ochrocephala. The sequence continues at coordinate 70,148,214 of CM037091.1, read as the reverse complement.
CATACACAAAGTCTATCATACATACGAAACTATAAATGAATAGAGAGCCCCTTTACCTTAATAACTTGAGAAGATGAGAACCACTTCACTCTCCAATAACCACAACAACAAGCTCTCCTCTCCTCTCCCACTAAAGCTATCTCACTTGCTCTGCTCGGCATATCTCGATCGGTTGAGTGGAACACACTCTCTTCACTTTGAAACCCTCCGGTTAACACCCACAAAGACTCTTCTCCCTTGATTCCGAGCTCCTCCTACGCCAACGTTCTCCTTCTTCTCTCTAGAAAGTGATCTCACCTACCAACTTCTCTCTCTTACTTTCCACTTTGACTTTTCTAAGATTTTGGTTGGAAAATGCATGTCTCCCTTCGACACTTCCCTTTAAGGCATGCAATTGGGCTAAATTCATGGATCATGGGCCTAACTCTCATGGGCCTCTAATTACACTCCTCAATCACTTGCCTTACTCCTCTTTTAATTAAATTACCACTCCCTTTTAAATCAAATACCTCCTAAATACCTTAAAACTCCAATTAATCCTTTGACTTAACCAAATGTTGTAAGCCTTAAAGAACCCACTAAATAAATAATTGAATTATATTTGGGGCGTTACAACTCTCCCCACTTAGAATATTTTAGTCCTCGAAAATTTAGCTAATATAAACTTAGTTATGCTCTATTTAGTTCATGCAGGGGTTACATCGACCCTACCCAATGACAACAAGCATAATCCACAACAAGGTCCTGTCGAATTGACAGAGACACGAAAAGCACACCAAGCAATACAAGACTCAAAGTTCACAAAGACATTTAGACCTTAATTAAGACAAGGAATAACGTCGGTATTGACAATAAATTCTAACAGATTACCCTTAACGAAACGCTTACGTTTCGTCACGTCTAAACGACGACACTTAAACTCCAATACCTCCCATCTCAACCCATACACCTCGGTTCATCTTAGGGACAACACCTTATCACCATTCAACTCGGCTACTACTCCTTGGTCACTCGTAATGACATCACCTCGTCCACAACCCATCTCGGCTACTACCTCGGTTACTCTAGGAAACCACATTTTTTTGTCATTCACCTCTCCCATTTCACCTTTGGTTGATGGCTACAAGCGACACCCACTCTTCTATGTACAAAGCGCCACTTGCGCTAGGGTTTTCTCAAACCCGCTTCCTTTACTAGGTCTCTTACAAGACCGACCCTCAACTCAACGCATACATACATCACCATTTCAACAAAAGGAAACAAACACAACACAAATAACCTCATCTACCACACAAATCAAGTTAACAATCATTTCTAACACCTTAACTCATACATAACACTTCATCATGCACTTACATTTCTTTGACCATCTACTCTCCTCGGCACATAGCCACGACACCTCGCCTCAGTACTAAGACAGCATTTGGCGCCTGCGATGGGGCTCCAGCATGACGCAACACGAGCGGCTTGGCGCGGCATGGCGCCTGCTCTCTGCGCCAAGACTTCACTAGCACACACGCACGGCTACCCCACTCGGCACCCAGTACAAAGTGCGCGCAACACGCCACTAAAACAAAACGCAAGAGGCATGCCATACTCGGCGCCCATTGCCTCACACGCCACGAGACACACACCACACCAAGCACCACGCACACACCACACCGAGCACACACTCACTCCTCTTCACCTCACCTTCGGTATCCTCTTACCTACTTCTCGCGACATTAATCGCCCGTACATACACTTCACATCAATACATACATAACTCTACAACACTAGATTCGACATGCTTAAACTACACGTACTTACAGTTCAACTCACTTATAGTTCAACATCCTTAATACCTCTTAACCTCGACAGTACATACCTCGACCAGCATACACTTCACTTAGATAACTACAAGTCGACTCTACGCTTAAACTCAGACACCCTTACACTATGTCACTTGCACTTCATCACCCACCTCGTCACCTATGACCCGTTTACGCCTCACGCCTAAGTCTCACGCCTATCTCGAACTCTCGCACCTCGGTATAACATGTTACGATCGACTCCTTCACCTCGGCTATCATATGCGGACTTTTCTACGCCTACGTCTTGACCCAAAACACCTCGGCATAACCATGTTATACCTCGGCAACTACTTGACGACACTGCGCTTTGGGTTCTAATTACACTACGCACCTTCGTCCATCAAGTACATCTCAACTCGTCCTCTTCAAGTCTATGAACTACGCTTTAACACTTACGTCGTGCGTTAACCTTCATGCACTTCAGCTGCCACACTTAGGCATGATTACACTACCCTTAACACCTCTACACCTTTACTTTGTACCAAAACTCTATTCTCGGGTCACCAAAGTCTCACTCGATTATCCAAACACCATTAATTTATCGTTGGGAACTACACCATAGCAATCATTTAAAGTACTAATGCTCCTATCTTACGTCAATCTATATCCAACCCACAAACAATGCCTTCCTCATTTCGGCATTCCTATTCTTATGACCGAATTCTAATCCTCTAATCATCAAAGTTACACACTATCATCTAGATCCTATATAGGTACCCCTGCGTCTACCATACTTTTAAGAACAATTTTTCTATCTTAGGCTTTCCGAAACCATAATTCTAAACTTTTTCCAAAAGGCATGCTCTATTTTCTTTGCATGAACTTCAAACCCAAAGTGTCAATCCTTATTTTGACATCTCCCTACTATCAACCCCAAATCAAAACTCAACCCTCCATAAGGCACCTATTTATCTAAACATTAATAGTCAACCAAACATTAATACGTGGTGCTGAAAAGAGATCACGACCCATTGGGAGCCAGAACGGGCTGGCCATCGGCCGGCCTCTTTAAGATCGGCTTGCCAGGGAGAATGAAGCTTTACCTCTCTCCACTCTTTGTCCGGGCCATCTACAACAGAGGGTGCTTCTATCACTCATCTAGCTACTGTCTACTTTACTTGGAATCGGCCTCAGATAAGCCAAGGCGGAACCACATCCTCTACAAGGAGCACGGGGCGACTCTCCACAAACGAAGTCAGCCCCGGAAAAAAAATTGTTTCTCAGGTAAAGATTAAATGCGTTACAAATCAAACTATTGCAAAACTAACCTTTTCTGTAGAAGAATGCGGAGTGCAGGATGAATGTTGATCTCGGGACGCTTGACGAACGATCTCACACAGCAAGGTTGATCTTGGACGGTGGTCGGAATCTCTTTCTCTCTACGATGCTCTGAACGGAAGTCTCAAGCAAATACAAGCAAAGTGGCAAATGAAGCGCCACTCCACCTTATATACCTCCTCAACATACAAAAAGGTGAAACGTCGTCCCTCCTCAGCACGCCTCATCAATTCTCCTCGACAGATCTGCTGCGTGGCACTGTGATCATGACTCTCTCATTAGTGCGCAGCAACTCGCCAAGGTCGACCTCAACGTTCACCCCCGACTTGGGGGCCACTATTCCGGCGGTGCTAAAAGTCCTCTACGGCCGGGTCTAGCCCGATCCACTAACGGCTACCACGACCCGAGTTAATGCCTTGCGACGGATCCCCACCTCGGCGGTCGAGATCTTCCGCCTAGATCCGACACTCACGATCGCCTCCTTCTCTCTATAAATTGAGGTACACCCTCTACCACGGTACACACTCTCATTACTTCCATATCATTACACTCTCTCTCTCGACTCTTCTCTCGTTTATTCTCTCTCTCTCTTTCCTCCTTATCTCGATCACTTACTAACTTGAGCATCGGAGTGTCTTGCAGTACCCCCACCCGACTTGGATCTTCAAGATACTTGGTGTCGACCGAGTATGAGCTCTAACCTCCATGCTCTGCTACTCGACGGAGGACTCTTATCTCTCTATCTTGGATCTCTCAAAGCAAGTACCCGGTCCTCGGACCGAGTCCAAATCAAGTCTTGAAACGATTACAAGCTTGACATATTTGTTAGATAGAATCATTCCACTTATGTCTTCTAGTATTGGTGAGAAGTCTACCATGGGAAACGAGCCAAATGAAGCTTTGAATACGATGTCGCCCTCTCCATTTCTAAATAAGGTTTCAATCACCATCTATATGGGCATGCTCACGACACAAGAAGGTGTATGCACTCTTAGTAGTGAATTGGAGTTTCGAGGTTCCTCTCCACCCGATCTAGTACGATCCTTCTTGATCCATAGGGGCAGGAATAACTCTTACATTGTTGACAATTGAAGTATGAAAGAAGTTTGTAAGAGTGTTGATGTCCCAATGTCCATTACCATCGGTCAAGTCAGCCAAAGTAAGTGTAGTATCCAAAACCTGATCAAAATCAGTGTGATTCATAATACTTAGGCTCTCTCATGGCAGTCACTTATCTAGCTAGAAATTGATATTTCTTCCATTCCCCACCTTCCAGATCACATTTTGCATCAACTTGTCCTAAGTAGAGTGAATAGCTTCCACAATATGCTTGAACAAGTCATAATTCCTGCCATATTTACTAATTAAAACTTGGCCCCATAAGTCTTGCGGGTTATTGATAAGCCCCACAAAAGCTTCATCAGGAACACTTCATTCGTTTGTCTTGGTTACTTAATCCCTAGGCCACCTTCATTTCTAGGGAGATAGGGAGTTCCTTTGTCTGATTCCTCAGGAGGGAGTGAAGATGTTAGTCTTGTCACTGTTCCATAATAATTGAAAACTCGACGATGTAATACAATGTTTGATTACATTTGTCCAAACATTGCATGATAAACTTCCAATTCAGCCTATCATACGCTTTTTCTAAGTCAATCTTTATAGACATAAAGGGGTTTTCCCCTTTCATATGATTCATAGCATGTACCATTTCCTGGACAACAATAAGATGAATATTTCTACCTGGAATGAAGCTGGACTAATATGGCGAGATCATACCGTTAAGGGAGGGTTTAATACGGTTGACAACGATCTTAGTCACAACCTTGTAAGCGACGTTGCATAGAGAGATCCGTTTGAATTGAGAGATAAAATCAGGCTTGTCTATCTTAGGGATTAAGACTATGAGCGTATTATTGACTTCCATAACGACTTCAGGACTATCCACACCCGATTCACAAAGTTATGCAACTTGGGTGTGACAACGTCCCAATATTTATGAAAGAAGAGCACCGAGAATCCATCCTCTCCGAGCGCCTTGGCGTGCCCATTCCAAAGAGAGAGTCTTAACTTCATCAATAGAAATGAAGCATCAAGGTAGGTGCTTTGGGTTTCAAGGAAATGGGTAGGCTGGTCCATGAAACTATACGGTCCCAGGTAGGGGTATCATCCCAAAATAGTGAAATAAAGTAATCCCTGATGTAGCGACCGAAAAATCCGGGAATGGATTCTTCGAAGTTCAAAAATGAAGCCGCCACCAAATTTTAGTTTAAGGGCAAATTTGGAAAATCCCTTTGGGTTCGGATAAAGGCTAGGTTTAGGTTCGGGAGTCGTTTATGTGCGGGGAAGGTATTAGCACCCATGACATGCTTCAAAGAAGGCTACCTATTAATTAGTTGTGTAAGATTTGTTAATTTAAAATAAATCGAGTTTTACCCTTTTGAAAATTAAAATTGAATAAATGGTTTGATAAATAGTTAGTTGTTTTTGTTCTATTTTTTGAGAAGAATAAGAAAGAAATAATTAAAGAGACTAAAAAGGGTTTTATTAGCGCAATTGACAGAGGTCGGCCGCCCTCTGCTCCTACATACCCCTTGGTGGGGGATCAAATCACATGTAGTTCTTGATATAAAATATTTGTGTGTTTGGTATTTTTTATTAATGAGAAAATAGTTTTTGATAGAATAAAATAGGAAAAACATGGTAAGTTGTAAAAACAGAAATGAGGGAGGGGTATTTTGGGTTCTTGGACTAATGCTAGTGAGTTAAGGGCCCATATGGAAAGGGGTGTAGTAAAAATAAGGAGTGCACTAATAGTAATCTGAATAAACTTAACATTAAAATAAATTAATTAAAAAAACAAAACTAATAGTAATCTGAATAAATTCATTCACACATTTTACGCCACACCATTTTGGAGAGAAAGGGAGCTTTAGCCCAATTAACAGTTGATTTCGGGGTGGCTCGCCGGAGGGAGACGAACGTGGAGGGTACCACGGTGTCGCCGACGATTGAGACTGTAGCGATCGGTATCCAGGTATTCTCTTTTTTTAACACTTCTTCTCTGTTTTTTACAACTAACTTCTTTGACCATATTTTCTTTCTTCTACTCTCACCTCCTAATCTAACCTTCTAATCTATGATTCATTGTTTACAATTTTCTTTAGAAGAAACACAGCTTATTTACTATCCCAAATTAAACCAATTTCTGATTTGTTTGTTTTTCTTCTCTTACTCCATTTTAGCTTGGCTTTACTTTATGATGTATCATACTCTGATTTCAAGAACACTAAAAGGTTACTTGGTCATCGCATTTTACAAATACAGGAGATAACAAAGCCTTGTTTAACTGATTGCATAGATATCTAAAAAATAGGATTTTTGATTTAATAGATTATGATTCAAACAGATTATGATTCAAACAACCTGATTACGATTCAAATAGGATTTTATACTGATTACCATTCAAACAGATATTGATTTACTGATTACGTAAACATCTAAAGCAAAATAGGATTTAAGGATACCAACCTACATCTCCAGCTTCTGTTTGCAACTCCTGTTGTGTGTTCTGTGACTGCCTGTTATTGCTACTGTCTGCTACCTTTGAACCTCTACTGTTGCTTCTTTGCTCTCAAACCAGAAATTCGAAAGTGTGTGTTTAGTGGATTAGGATTCTGACTTTGAACCCTAATCCTTGTTTAGGTGTTTCTTGCAGTGTTGTTGTCTCTTTTTTGACTGAGGGTTGATCACATATTTATACCAGAAAATTAGGTCTTGACCATTAATGGATTGATTTACCCTGATTTGATTTGTTTTCAGATACTTGGAGAAGAAGATTAGGGTTTTAGGAGAGCTTGAAGATCCAAGCCCAACTGTTAATTGGGCTAAAGCTTTTTTGTATTTTTTTAAATTTATTTTCGGATTCCATTTTTTAGTATATTTTGTATTACTATTTTTTTGCATTTTGGACCCTTTTGGACTTTTAGACACCTATACATTGTAATAAAACTAAATTACATTTTTTCACATTTTTGGACTAAATATTGTCTAAATAAATTAAATAAACAAATTAATTAAAAAAGGTGTCGGGTCAAATACAAAAAGCGCGAAATCGGGCTGACTAAACAAACACGCTAGAACAATGCCCAAATGGAAGAAATAGGCCCGTTTAAGCAATAGATACTAAAAATTAAATTGGAACCACGTTCGAAGGCCCAAACCATAATGAGAAGCCCAATTGCGAGACAAACGACTCATGTAAGCCCAATTAGATTCAATTAAGCCCAAATGCCACAATCAAACTGAACAATGCACGAAAAGATCGATCATTTGTGTGCATGCCTAGTTTAAACTACGGTATTTCAGTTTAATTGAACAAAATAATTGAAGTTGGCTTAAGCTAGAAAAACGAGACGTCGTTCTCAAAATTCTCGTAATTGTGTGACCTCGAAACGCGAATTAAACTACTAAAACAAGAGGAAAAACGAGAAAGGACAAAATTGGGGTATAACACCTGATCATATTTTGGAGAACTTCAAGGTCCTCTATCCACTCACCTATCTCGTTCCTCAATGTCAAAATATTGTTCTTTCTGCTTCGAATGTTGGTTTTTGAGTGGTAATACTTAGTGGCCCAATGTCTCCCCAGCAGCGCGGCCCAAAGCATGCCTCAGAGCAAAGCGCAGTGCAGCCCGCTCGATCTTCGAGACTCCGACGGTTAGGATTAACCGCACAGATCCGACGGACAGAATCACGCTCCCTCGTCTATAAATAGAAGCATCGGCCTCCAATTCCGGGTACGCTCTCATTCTTGCACATTCTGCCTATATCCTCTACTGACTTAGGCATTAGAGTGTCTGCAGGTACACCCCCACCCGACGTGGGAAGGATTGCGACTCGGACCTCCCGAGATCCGTTCGCCCATTCCAAAGACAGCGGACGAGTCTTGAGAAACGGTACCCTGCAAGCTCCTCGGACGAGGTAACTTCTCAGTTCAGGACCAAACATTGGCGACCACAGTGGGAGTACTTCAACGTATTCTCACTCAATTCCATCTTTTCTTCTTACGACTCTGAAGCAAAGCATGCCGCCTCGAGGGCGCCCCTCCACTCGGGCCCAATCACGAGCCCAGAACACGAACACTTCGACACCAGTCCAGCCCAGCCAGACACCTGAAGGGCATGTCCAAACATTACCCCTCGAAGAAGCCTCTGCTGCGCCGGTTGCGCCCAGACCACCTCTCCCATTGCCGCTCCAGCAGCTTGACCGAGCCCCGACACTTCAAGCGGCCGAGTCGAATTTCTTTGGGCGTCTTTGGTAAGAAGAAGCTGAGATCTTGTGCAACAAGAACAATCTCGACTAGAATTGGCTGCTCTAGCACGAGTTCCTACAATGCTACCCTGCATGCGAGTCGGTAGGTTCCCCCAATCAGTAGCGTCCGTCAACGCCAGTAGCAATTCCGCGGTTCCCGCCTATGACTCGCCGTTTGGAGGAAAAGCAGCAGGAAGGCCTCCGACCCTCCGTCTCCACGGATATTGGTTCTCGGGCCGACCATGGTAACTCCTCTTGGATTCTTTCTCTTGAGAGTCCTCTCCGAGAAGGAAGGATCATAAATCCAAGCCAAGACCAAGGGAAGAAAGTCCAGCAGTAGCGCATTTATCTCAAGATTCAAGATTACAAGATCCTCAAGTCATGGGAAAAACCTCCCCTTCTGAACTCCTACGACAGGAAATCTGATCCCGACGACCATGTGGACGACTTCAACAGGATCTTAGATTACCGAAGTGCTCCCGACGAGGTTCATTGTAAACTTTTTCCTCTGACTCTAAAGAAAAGCGCCTCCAAATGGTTTATAGACCTCCCTTCGGGATCAATATCCACATGGAAACAATTCGCCAAACTCTTCACCGCTCGGTTCACCACTTCAAGATTGAAACCAAAATCCGTGGACATCTTGCGCACCATTTGCCAGGGGGAGATTGAGTCCCTAAGGGCATACATTGAAAGGTACAACAAGGAGGGCGAAGAGGTCCATAACGTTTCCGACGAGGTTAGGATGATGTTTATGAGGCATGGCCTCAGGAAGGGGACGGTCTTCCATGTCAACGTCGGACTCCGACAGCCAGCTACATTGGACGATTTCCTAAGGCGAGCACAACGTCACATCGACTACGAAGAGTCTAACGAAGCCATCAAAGGAGCCGCGACCTCGGCCCCGGCAAAGGGAAAAGAGTCTAAAGATAAGCCAAAGAAAGAAGGGGGAGGGGGCTCAAAGGAGTGGCGCTCCAGGTTTACTGATTACTCCCCACTGAACACTTCCAAATCAAAGATTCTCCAGGAATGCGTGAATGCCGAATTTAATGAAGTGAAATGGTCGGCGCCGATTCCTCAGATGCACACTACAAACAAGAAAACCTACTGTCGCTACCATCAAAGCCACAGGCACGACACGGAGGATTGCCGAGTGCTCAAGAACGACATAGAAGACCTCATCCAGCGAGGCAAGTCGGGACAGTATCTAAAGACCGACGAGAAAAAGAGGGAATGCTCCCCTTGGAAAGCCAAGCCAGCGGTCAATGAAGTGGCGAAGCCTTCATCCGATGACAGCGACTCGGATGGAGATTCCCCGAGACCACAGCGCCAAAGGCTAGTCGCAATGGTGATCATGCGCGGGTATTCTCTGAAGGTCGGGGAGACCCGCCGGTCATTGAAAAGGAGATTGAGCGATATACTGGATATCGGAAGTAACCCAAACCCGGTAATAGTCAAGTCTAGCCGACCTCTACTCACCTTCGACGATTACGACATCTTTGAGCGGAAGGCGAACAAGTGGTCGCCGTTGATCGTCTCGGCCCGTGGTCGTGAGTGCCGAGATGTTAAAAGGATCTTGATCGACCAAGCGCTCCTCGGATCTCATGTTTAAGGAATTGCTGCCTAAGCTTAATATCTCCAAATCTGACCTCCTGGCTTATGACGGAGGAGGGTGACAGGATTCAACGAATCAAGGATGACCCCCTTCGGATATATCGAACTTCAGGTCATGTATGGCGAGGGTCACCTTTCTCGGACCGTCAAGACCCATTTCACGGTACTTCCTCTTGTCAATCCCACTTACAACCGGTATTGTGGGACGACCTACTGCAGGTAAAATCGGAGTTTGTGACATCAACGGTCCACATGAAGATGAAATTCTTCTCCGAAAAGGGTGAAGTGGTGACCGTTTGGGCTGACGGAGACGCAATCAAGCGCTGCCACTATCTCTGCATGAAAGAGAAAAGGAGGGCTGAGAAGGAAGCAGCTCGGCGTGCCGAGATAGCAGCCGCCAAAGAAGTTGTCTGAAGAAGATTAATGAAATAAAACGAGGTGATTACCTCGTGCGTTCGTATACGAGTGTAATAATATTTCCAATCTTTAAATGAAAAGAAAAGTTTGCTGAATACTCCTGTCAAATATCTTTCGCAAATACTATTTTTTCCTTGCCCGTGTGAACGACTAACACGCAGGACACGTCAGCAAGTCATCCATTCCGACCTGACTCAACGCCACTCTCTCTGACTCGACTTGGTGGCCACCGTGAGACGATGGGATGAGGAGAGGCCATCAATAAAGAGAGTCCTCCATGATCCTAAGATCTTACGCTCCATCGTGGGGCGCTGGCGAGGCCCCACACGCTCGAGCCCTTGTGGCCCTTTCTTTCCCTCGGCGATTGTGCGCTCCACTCGGTGTCAGAGGTACTCATCTCCACCGGACGGCGAAGGAAGAAGTCCTGCGCTTCGCCCTCTTTTGCCACTGGCGATTGTGCCTCCCCCTTTGGTGTCTGAGGTACTCATCTCCACCAAAGGGCGGGGGAAGAAGTCCTTGCGGCTTCGGTCAAAGTGAAGGCCCGGATCCACAACGATCCCGGTAAGAAGGCCCGGATCCACAAAGAATCCGGTAAGAAGACCTCTCTCGATGTCGAATCGTATTCCGTTAGAGAGCGACGACAAGTCAAGCTCGCACAAGGTGCAGCGTTTAATTAAGCATCCCGACGACGTTTTACTATGACTCTCTTCTTTGCTCTCTCGTTAAGTCTCGCCACGAGTACGGTCCTCGGACGAGGCCTTGGTACAACTAACAGGGACGCAGCTAAAGAAGGCATAACAAAACGCGATCGGAAGAACAAATTGATACTTCAAAAGTTAATTTTATACGTTGAAAAGATATTACACCCGGTATATATGGCCGCCAAGAAGATAAAAGGGAGCAAGTACAGGCTAATCATCACTGGCCGACAGAGATTCACCTAGCGAGTCCTCGTCGGCTTGACTATCTTCGCTTGCATCCTCTTCTTCATCTGACCTATGCAGGGGGAAAACCACTTCGGCCTCGTCAAGAGAAGCTTCACCCTCGAGGTTTCACGATTTTGCCTCCAAATACCACATTGTCTAAGTCCAGCTTCTGCAGCAGCAACTCGGGATGTAGGATCTCAGCCTGAGCTCTGCAACATTCAAACCCCAGCCGGAGGAAACTCTCTGATCGACGCACCCAGGCAGCCTCCTCGACCTCCTTCCTCTTCACTGCGGCCTCGATAGCTTGGATCCTTTCCTTGTATTTCTTGGCCTCGGATCTAAGCTTTTCCAGCTCAACCATCAAGGCATCATGTTCCTCGGCTTCATCTTTGTAGTTGATTACCTGGGCCTCGAGCTCGGCCAGGTTTCCCCCCTCCGATTGAATATAATCCAGCGTGTCCAGAAGCGTTTGGTTGAACTCAGATATCTCTGGAATGACAACGTCTCGGATGCAGATCAGCTTCTCCTCTTGGTCTAACAAGTCGCCCTCGTCCAGGAGGTTCTGCTTCTTCAGCTTCCTGAGCTTGGCTTTGTACCAACCATTCCGAGCATCCAAAGCTTGGCGTTTGACGAATTTGCAAAGGACTCCCGGCCGGCACCCTACCGCAGCCTCGATTCACTTCCAAGGCATTTCATTCTCGTCCCGCCAAAATGAACTTGAGGCTCTTCCGAGCGAACTCTTTGGAGCTCGAAGTTGCCTCTTCTCAACGCGCATCTTTTTACCTTTCTTCGCCTCGGCATTGCAAGGATGGATCACCAATGCTTGAGGAAGCCGATTAAGATCCACTCCCTCGACTAGAGCATCTACATAAAAGAAATAAGTCGTCAGACTAACGGCGTGAGCGAATCCCCGAGTATTGGGAGAATCGGTTGCCAAGATAAACTTACCAAAAACGCTTTTCAGCTCCTCCTCGGTTTAGGCACTTCTATGATCTCTTTACACTGAACTTCCGACCCCACTTTTCGAACTTCTCACCCCATCGACGAAGAAGGTTGTATGTTACGGCTTCTTCTCTGACTAGTGAAGTTGCCTCGACAGCATAAGACTCCACCTCATGACAAAAATGGGCAGCAGTCCAGTTGAACGGGAAGTTTGGTACGTACTCTTCCCGGCTGACAAAGGAACTTGTGATGGCCTCCTTCGCCGCTCGGTTGGCAGCTATCACATAGAAGTATTGACGCTTGTACCCCTTGTTGGAATCGGTGACCAGGGTAAAGAAAGCCTCGCCGGTGACCCCCCGGAGCCCGACATTGGCATGCCCACCGTCATCGTCTTTCTCGGGCAACTTGGTAATCCGAGTGAACGCAAAGAAAACCTGAACGAACGGTTCCCTCTGAAAGTACTTCATCAGAATCTCAAATGTCCGAACAAAGCCCCAACCATTCGGAGCCAACTGGCTCGGGGCAAGGTGAAGATAGTTCAGCACTCCTTGCTGAAATTCAGTCAAAGGGATCTGTATCCCCATCCACTCAAGACTTTTCATGTGGAAGAAGAATCCGAGTGTCTCCCTCGGAAAAGCAGTGCAGATTGGAGTAGTGGGAGAGCGGTTTCTCCCTCACCAGTCGGGCGGTGGTGCCGAGTATTGTCGGAGACACCCAACTATATTCATTTGCATCCCACTCTGGAGCCTCTCCCATCAGAGGATCAGCGACCTCAAGACCTTGTGTCGCGCCACCGGAGGCGACGCACCTCCAGACTGTTGATGAGAAGCTTCTGGAGAAGGGAGTTGTTCTCGGCTATCCCCTAAATTGATCTCGGACGCTGATGAAGACATTTCCTGAGAAATCTGGGAGAACGATGAACTCGGAGGGCGGAAGAGAGAAAAAACCACTGTGCGTCACGAACAGAAATGATCTCGGGCGGTGGCCGGAGTTTGAAAACACAGAATGAGGAATGCTCCCAACTTTGTTCTTTTTCACAAAATGGAAGCAGAGGGCAGATTTCGAAGCCAGGGGTATATATTGCTTAGGCCTCGAAAACCGAAACAGTACATTAAAGCGAGGCATCCAATCAAAGTCGCCTCTGGGAAACGCGTCATAATGATTCCTAGTCACTTCGTTTCCCTAGAAATGACCGTTGACAAGATTGGCATGAACTGGGAGCTCATCAAGCCGAGGCCGAGCTCACCCTTTTGCTCGACCTCGACTTGGGGGGCCACTGATCTGACCTGGGCTAAGAAGCCCAATGAACACCGGGCACGCCCAATGTCTCCCAAAGAAGCGACCCAAAGCATGCCTTGGAGTAGAGCGCGCAGCAGACCGCTCGATCTTCGAGACTCCGACGGTCAGGATTAATCGCACAGATCCGACGGACAGAATCACGCTCCCTCGTCTATAAATAGAAGCATCGGCCTCCAATTCCATGTACGCTCTCATTCTTGCACATTCTGCCAATTCCTCTACTGACTTAGGCATCAGAGTGTCTGCAGGTACACCCCCACCCGACGTGGGAAGGATTGTGACTCAGACCTCCCGAGATCTGTTCGCCCATTCCGAAGACAGCGGACAAGTCCTAAGAAACGGAACCCTGCAAGCTCCTTGGATGATGTAACTTCTAAGTTCAGGACTGAACACAGATCATTTTATACAACAATGCAAGAATAACAATAGTAGAACAGATGCAGAATAGTCCAAGGAAAGGCTGAAATCCTATCGATAAATCATCTTTTTCCCTATTGTCTAAAGGTGAACAATCGGAATTACCTCCACTCTCTATCTCATTCAGCATATCTTTTTCTAGTTTTTCTGTTTCTCCATTCTCTCTCATATTAAGCAATGCCTCAGAATGTGGGCAACCAGACTCAAACCTTTAGGAAATACCTATAATTTCAAGTTCGCAAAATATAACAAAAATTATATCAGGTTAAGAAAAATTAAGAAAACCAATTTTTGAAAAGTGGCATGTGTTATTGTAGCGACCGAAAAATCCGGGAAAGGATTCTTCGAAAGGTTCATAGGAAGCCGCCACCAAATTTTAGTTTAAGGGCAAATTCGGAAAATCCCTTTGGGTTTTGGACAAGACAAGTTTAGGGTTCGGGAGTCGTTATGCGTGGGGAAGGTATTAGCACCCCACGACATCCTTTGTCTAATTAATTATGGTTTATTAATATTTACCCTTTTATTTATAAAGAAAGAGACTTAATTAAATTTTTAATTTTTAGTGCTTGACGAGAGTGGATTCTTGCTCCTACGTACCTCCGGATGCAATGGAGGAATCAAAGCTACGTAGTTCTTCCTGAAAAAGGTTTGTTGGTTGGTGTTTTTTAGTGTAGGGGTCCTAAGATTCCTTGAACTGCATACTCATCGATTCTCTGGGGCCGACTAACCCGATTGTACAACCGACTTAGTCCCCTACTTTTGGAAGTATTTTTGAGGTTTTTTGAAAGAAGTTTGTTTGATGTGAGGTGAGTTGGTTTAGAATAGGTATTCTAGAACTCCTGAACTGTACAGCTCATTAGTTCTAGAACGCTGACTAACCCGGTTGTACAACCGACTTAATCCCCTATTTTAGGAAAAGTGATTTATTTATTTACTTATAAGTTTTTAGGATTACTGAACTATACAGCTCATTTGTCCTAGGATGATGACTAACCCGGTTGTACAACCGACTTAGTCTTTTATTTGATTTTTGAAGAAATAAACTAATTTGTGCATAAAAAAAGACAAAAAATTATAATTAATAAAGACTAGGCTAAATAAATAAATAAATAAATAACTATATACATAAATAAATATGAATAGATATATACATAAACAATAAACAAATGAATAAATAGATTATATTATAAATAAATGATAAATAAATATGTACATAAAAATAAACAAAATAAATACAAAACTAACTTGGACTCGACGAGTGCCGAACCAGACTGAGCAATCTGACCAGGTCAATCGCGAACCGGACTCTTATCTGGTCCATTTTGACCCCAAGACCGCAATAACCGCTTTGAGAATCGGAAAGCCGACTCAAAACATCCAAATGATCAAAGACGGGCTTTTAGTGAAATGGGCCGCAAACACTTTGACCCAAAAGATCACTTAACCCGTCAATGATCTCTTCTTCTAATCTTCAGCTCTCAACCCCTTTTATATCCAATTGCTAGGGAGCTCTTATTTCTTGTGAGAAATGTGGGACTAAAACAAGGTAGAGAAAGCAATTCCCTTTTAAAACACAATTCCCGTTTTTCTCAAACCTGTCACCGTAAAATTGCGATTAGGATTCGTTAACTGTTGGATCGTCTTCCTTTTTTGACAGTAGGTTCGTGAGACATATATCTCCGTTTTCACCGTTCGGATCGTCAAAACGAGGTCTGAGGAGAGAGAAATTGCATTCGCAATAGCTGCGATTTTGGTCCGTTTTTCTCAAACCCTCACCGTAAAAGTGCGATTCCGGATTCGTTAACCATTGGATCATCTTCATTTTTCGACAGTAGGTTCGTGAGACATATATCTCTACTTTCACCGTTTCGTATCGTCGAAAAGAGGTCCGAGGAGAGAGAAATTGCCTTCGCAATAGAGCTGCAGATTTGGGTATTTCATCTTTTTGTTCTTATTTTGTAAGCTCTTGTGCTTTGCTTCACTTGCTTTTTCAATTACTCAAAGAGGGTCAAAAGGAAATAACATGTGGGATGATTGACCAAGAATCAAATCATGCATCTTTATTTCAACTTTATATTAATTGTGGTTGATATGCACAAGCTACTTATCTTTTACTTGAGTACATAGAAACGTTTGTTGCACATACACTACTTAATAAAATAAAATAAAATATTACAATGATATAAGAACTCGGACAAAATTGGGGTATAACAGCTGCCCCTCTTTATTTATATTTTACAAAAAAAAATTTAGTAGAAATAGAAATAAAGATAGAATAGACGTCAATTTTGTCCGCTTTAGAGGGGAAATAGAGGTTTGAGAATAAGCAGGGAGCGCGTTAACACTTGACGTATTAACCGCGAACAAAATGAAGGATCCTCGGGATCCGAAGGAGCACCAAGGCTCAAAGCCCACTCGGGTCCGAAGGAGAACTAAGGCTCAAAGGACCACTAAGGGCCCAAGGAGCACTAAGGCTCTGAAGGACCACTGGTCCGGAAGGTCGCCTAGGCCTTATTTGAAGGACCATCGTGGTGCAAGGAGCGCAACTAGCCACGGTACTAGTTAAACGGTCTATAGGGGCCTTTATACTCGGCGGCCATGATGGGTCAAGATCGGGTCTAGAATCGATATGTTGACCATGAAGGGCGCCCATCGTGTCTTAGGGTCGACACAACTAGTCCGAAGGACCACGCGGGAGTCGCGAAGGTCCGTCGGGCTCGACTCGACGCTTGCGACACGGGCCACTTAGGGCATCGCTCTCGAAGGACCACTTGGGGTCTATAGGGAGTCGAGGATCAACCCGGTGATCTCGTGATACGATATGAGATCAACGCTAAAGCGATGATATTAGAGGAACAAAATCTAGGGACGGACACTTTATGTGTTTATCCGAGCACACCTAACGAATGCATCTCATCGAGAATGGGAAAACCAATCTACGCTTGATGAAACAATTAATGGTGCAAGCAATGATTGGTATCCGGTAGGATGTGGAATGACTTTTCCCTTTTCTCTTTTTGCTTATTACTTTTTGCTTTTTGTTTTTTTTTTTTGAAAAATGATGAATGCCAAATGTGAATATGATGCAAATGAAATGCTCGGTGCAAATGCTATGGTGCATGAGATGATGATATGATATGATATTATATGAGTGATTGGGGTATAGAAACATTTTTGGTAATGATGAGATGTGAGACTTTAGATGCGAGAGAAGCGGAGGTGAATATTGATCATTCTCGTGAAAAAAATAGTTTTGATTCAATACTTGAAAAATCTTAATGTTGTTATTTACGATTAATCGATGTGAAAAAGTATTTGCAAACTCGCTCATTTTTCTCTTCCATTTTGATGCCCCATGATGACCGAGGTTTTGGCCCACACAGCTAAATAAGTGGATTTCCAACATCATATGATCAACTTGTGTTTTCTCTCTCTGAAGCATTGTTTTGTGAAGATGTATAGTAGTGTGAATATAGATGAATGAGTCAGTTAACTTGGGGTTCTAAAGACCTAGGGTGTGGACATTTGTGGCACATGAAGGGGTGAATGACTGACTGGTCTTTGTCAAGGTCATGAAAGGTAGGTCTTCCCAAGCCAAGAAATGCAGGACTGTCCCAATTTAGATTTGATGACGGTGAGTGAATAACTTGCCTCTGTATAGTGGTGACAAGCTAGGGGTGTAGAAGATGACGAACTGGGAATGCATTTTCTTTGGAATGAAAGGAAGAAAGCAAGAGACTTTGTCTCAACCCATAGAGTTTGGTGTTGCCCCATTTATGGTAAGGACAAGATTGCCCTGGCTAGAGTGGCGGCTTTTTAGGGTAATGAGTTGAGAAATTGCCCGGTATTGTTTTGTGGATATGAATATGACAAGGGATGAGGTGAGTGTAGGCGGATTTCTCCAAGTAAAGGGTGAAGGGATTGCCCCACTTGGTAATGGGATTTCAAATGGTTGTTTTAGTGAGGTTGTGAAAGGTGACAGAGTTAGGGCTATGGGTTTTTGAGTTGGTCCGTATGTATGTTTAGACCGGGTGTGGTGTGGGATGGACGTTGGACACATTTCCCAAGCTTAAGTGGAACAAATGGTGAAAGGATTTCCCCACTTTGGGATCTAGGTGACGATCCTAGCATAAACCTTTTGGTTATCTTTAGAATGACTCTCGGACTATGATAGTCTTGAGTTTGCTATGATGAAAACTGCACTTGGTGATCACTAAACCTTGCCTTTATATCAATGGAACTTGAATGAACCTTTGGAGTGCAAGCCCTTTTGATTTCTTTATATTGAGTTTTTTTTTTTTAGATACATTTTTTTTGAGCAAACATATTGTAAATAAATAAACTTATTTGTCCTAAGATTAAAACTTTGAGAAAATAAAAGCAATCGGTCATTGAGAGCGGAATGAACTCTAGAGGTTGTAACGTGGCCAATGGTTTAGTGATTTATGAGGAAATGATAATTAGGCTCAAAGTAGTGTTTGGGGATTGATGGGACAGATGATTTTTTATTGAGCGGTATGATTTGGCTAATGGTTAATGGTCTGTGAAAGAAGGGGTTATTAGGCTCAATGAAGTGTTTGATGATTGACGGGACAAATGATTTGGTGATGTAACTTGGCTAATGGGTGAGGATTTATGAAGGAAATGGTTGTTAGGCTCAAAGGAGTGTTTGAGGTTTTATTGAGACAGTAATTGATGTGTCTCATGGTAGGATGGACTTGTTTAGGATTGTAATGTGGCTAAGGGTTTATGGAGGATAGGATATTGAGGCCAAAAGAAGTGTTTGAGGTTTATTTTAGACAATGATCTCTTTATGCTTTAATAGAGTGAAGCAACAGCTCACGACTTGTACTACTTTTGTCTTTGTTTTTTCTAATTTGTTTTTTTTGGGGATTTTTTAATCCACTTTTTTGGCTTCACTCTTTTGTGATTTTTGTTTCTTTTTTGGCTGAGTGAGCTGATAAAAGTGATGCACCATTTTTTGATGCGGAATCGATCCTTGTCTAGGGTGGTTGAGAGATTTTTAGGATTTTTGGCTTAAGGTGGGTGGTAAAGGATTTTTGAGGATATGGAAAGATGGTTCAACTTCATTTCAAATCATGATTGCTTGTTTTCTCAAAAAATAACTTAAAGACAATAATTTACTTATTTTATATACTTGCTCTTTTTTCTTTATTTCTCTTTTTTTTTGTGCCCTAATTTTTGCTTAGGCCGCTCTTACGAGTTTTCAACCTAACGAGCCTTTTTTGATTTTTTTGTAAAGGACTTGTACCAAGGGAATACAATGTTGACAAGGTATTTTGGAGATCACAAATTTGCCCCAGTGTGAGGGTCTCGAGTGTTATTTCAATAGTGAGAACAAACCAAAAAGTCGACTAGTTAGGGGAGTATGTACTTTATGGTGGTCGTGGTGGGATAAGACTTGGACGGGGGATGATGACAATGTAGGGACATTAACTGACTCAAACAAGAATGAAGACACATGTGACACACAAATCACTACATGAATGCTTCATAGAGAGTTAACATCAATTTTAACATGAAAGAAATTTTTGGTGGACCATTTCGTTCATTCATGTCATACCCCAATTTTGTCCGGCTTAGGTCAAAACCCTAATTTTCAACCAAAAATAAATAAATTAAAGCTTGACATGCATTTTAGAGTTTAAAAGTCATTCAAGGGTTTTTAGGATTATGTTTAAGCTTAAAATGCATTTTTGGACAATAAACAAGTTTTTAGGTCAAAGGGTATTTTGGTCATTTTGCAAAAAGGGTAATTTCTCAGGAAAAGCCATGGAACATGCATTTTTGAGTCCTAAAAGTCATCTCATTGTTTTTAAGATGATGTTTGGAGTTGGAAGACATGTTTTATGTTAGAGAGTTGAGTTTTGGGGCAAAGTTACGGTTTTTTGACCAAAAGGGCATTTTGGTCATTTCACTAAGACCAATAATTTCTCAGTAAAAACCACTATGCATCTCTTGGGGAATTTATTTGGGTCTAAAAAGGTGGAGGTTGTGCATTTTTGTGCACCATTGAAATATTTTGGCATGGAATTCAAGTTTTGAACAAAAGGGCAAAATGGTCATTTCCTTTGAGGTGGGGTCAACAAAATCAATTTTGGGATTGGTGAGGTCATGGAATTCAGAGCCCAATCATGGAATCATAGGATAGGGCCCAAAATGGCATGAATAAGAAAGAAAGATCTAGAAGGGAATATTCTACATTTTGAATGATGAAAGGATAAGGATTAGTACAAAAATGACAACTTGCAATTTCACACACTCCTTGGCTGCGCACCATTCAGCATTCCCTCTCCATTTTTGATTTATTTTTATGTCCATTATCCATGCTTTGATCCTATCCATTCATTTGAATTATGGATGCAATCTTAACCATCCAATTGGGGTAAAATGGCATTCTTGCAATATGAACCATTTGGAAAAACATTTTGGCAAATCAATTTATCCTTCACCCTCCCTCCAAAGCTGCGCACTCCAGCCTTCTCTCTCCTCATTTTTGTTTTCTAAATACCCTCAATCCTTATGACATTGCATCTACACCCTTGATTCAAAATGAATCTCAAATCCTGAGCCCTAGGAGATGTAATGACCGAGCTATCCTTGCCTTTGATTCAATTCTATATAAGCACACTTGCAACCAGCTGAAAGGACCTTTTTTGATCACTCATATACACACTCTCATTTGCTTACCCTAGGATACAATTCTTTTCTCCTCTCCTCCTCCAAGAAACCGTAGCCACACCACCCTTATACCACCTCCATCTTTCAATTTCTCCTCACTAATTCACCATCAAACCACTTTAAATTGATCCTCTTCCATAAACCTTCATCCATTCTTCCTTTAATCAATTTTTCATTACCAAGTGCTTGGGTATTTTGAGGTTTTGCGTGGAGTTGCTTGAAGCTTTTTTTTTCTTGAAGATTTGAGTTGATTTATCCCTCATTCCATACTTCTAGTATTTTGAATTTAAGGTAGTCATCTAAAACCCTTGCATATTCATACATTTTCTTGCATCAAAGTTATTTTCAACTCATGTTTATTTCGCACATCATCATGTAAATATGTGATTTGTTGTTATTGAGGTGAGAGTTGGCCTCTCACCCTTAAATAAATTGTTCTATATTGTTCTTGTGATGTTTTTGTATTTGGTGAAATAAAATTGTGAATCTATGGTCATTTTGGTTCGCAAGTTATATTGAAGGCATGTATAATATGATTCTCTTGCTTGATAATACTTGATCTAGTCATTGATGCTTGATTGTTGTGATAGTATGTTTGGATTCATGTTAAAATTTGCAAAAATAGTTTCCTATGATTATGTAGTCTCGCATGTACTCAAAAAGAGCATGAATAAATTTTGATTTGAGTGTTTGTATGCTTGAGTCACTTGAATAAATGTTGCTAAGGTTTGTTAATAGCTTGTGTTGGTATGATTTTGCAAATTTGATGAATAAATTGGTATTTGAGTGTTTGGTTGGTCTCATTTAGAGTTTGTTTGTGTTATGGTGAAACCGAATGGCATAGGGTTTTTAAAATGATGTTATCAAGTTGTTTTTATTATGTTTGGTTTGCAATATATTTTGGTTGGTGATTGGCAAGGTGAATCCCACTTGTGCTTAGTGCACATACTTGATAGTGTGGAGGATTGTTCAAGATGATTCAAACCCCTTCGAGGTGCTAATTGTTTAATTGTTGATGATGTGCAAAGTGACTTTCACTTGTGCTTTGAGCACTAAAACCATAAGTGATGAGGATTGCTTCAAGTGAATCAACTTGTTTCTAAACTCTAATGAATAAATGCAAGTTTTTGTCTATACTAGTTAATGGTCTATGACAATTTGTGAATGCTTATTCTTTGTCACTTTGAAACTTGCTAGTGTGATATTTGTCTTAGGTCGTAAATTGGTTAATGGTTGATGATTTAGTAAAATGAATCAACATGAACTTTCAAGTTCCATTTTAAATGTTGAGGATTGTTTTAAAGTGATTCAATCTATGTCTATGCTTTCATATTGATTTGGTAAAGTGACTAGACATTTATGCATCATGCATTGTTAACAAATGTCAAGGATTACCAAATATTCTCACTTATGCTCAATTCGGCCTTAGGGCCTAAAAATTGAATTAAGTTTTGGCAATGTTTCTTTATGTGCCATTCTTGGCAACTTACTTGTTTGTTTTGGTTTCACATATTCATGCCATTAATTGTTAATGATTCCATATCATTCTTGTGCATTGTTGTCGTAAATGGTAATGAGTATGCTCGTGTTCTAATTATTGGCTACCTTGCTTGCAAATTGGTGAGTATTGTATTTTTGGTTTTGACTTAAAAATTGATTGAATGTTCTACTTTCTTTCCTTTGTGGCCAATGCCACCCTCAAATTCTTTTCCTATCCTTTCTAATAAATCTATTTGTCAAAAAAAAGTTTTTTTTCAAGAGTCAACACTCTTTAAATCATTTTCAATAAATTAATCAAATCTTTTGAGGTCAATAAATAATTTTTTCAAAACTCATAAGGAGGCAAGTCGGACGTACGGCCGGTGTTGTCTAGCGTCCTAAGACCGGAGCTGTACAGCTCAAACGTCTTAGGATACTTGTGAGTAATAAAACAAATAATTAATAATTTCAAACCCTTTTTTTTTCTAAAAAAAAATCAATCAAAAAGATCATTTTCCAAAAGTAGTGGGGCACGTCGTGCATGCAAAGCGGGATGTCTTTGTTCTAGGTCTATTGGATCGCATGCCTCTAGGACCGAAACCCCTACAATAAAAAAACACCAACGCGCTTCTTTTCAAGAAAAATCAAAAAGCCGTCTTCGGACGCAAAACACACTTCTTTTTCACTAAAGCCGTCTTCGGACGCAAAAAGCACACTTTTTCCAAAAATCACGAAAGCCGTCTTCGGACGCACAAACGAGAACTACGTAGCTTTGATCCTTCATCTCGGTGAGGGTACGTAGGAGCGGGTTCCTGTCCCGTCAAGCGCGCTTTTAAAAAATCCTCGCTTTGTTCCGCTTCTCAAGGATATCAAAATATTCTTTTTCTCGCTTCAATAAAATATTTGCTCAATCAAAAGAACGGAAAAGAAAAGAAGTAGAACGATCGTTTCAATCAAACATTTCAAAACCACACATCAAATTAAAGGTTCCTTTCGGTAGAAAGGAGGTGCAGGGTGCTTATACCTTCCCGCACTCTAACCGACCCCCTAACCTACATCTCTTGTTTTCAAAAGACCACCCGCCTTGTATAAAAAAGACGTTTTTTCAATGTTTTCGTCTCAAAACTAAAATATTGGTGGCGGCTTCATAAACCTTCCCACGTTGTACATCGAGAAGTCCAAACCGGATTTTTCGGGGTGCAACAGCTGGCGACTTCACTGGGGACAACTTTTCTTTTTTAGAAAAACGAGGGTCAAGCCTAATTAATTTGATGTGTGGTAGTTTGATTCAAATACGATTGTTCTATTTCCTTCTTTTCTTATCTTTCTTTCTTTTCTTTCCTTCTCATGCTTATGCATCATATTCCCCTTATCTTGCATGTTCCCCTCTTCTTCGCTCCCTTTCTTCGGTAAGTTCATACATTTCCCCACCTTCTATTATGATCCCCTCTTCTTAGCTCCTTTTCTTAAGGTAAGCAGAGTTTTGGATGATTGTTAATACTTTAGGTTGATTTCTTGCTTAGACTTGAATGATATGTGCAAAACCCTAGGGTAGATGACTCTCTTTGTCCGGATCAAGCTGGATTTTTCTTTGCGTGGGGGGGTATATGCATCATTATGCTCCTACACACACTTTCACCGCTTTTACCTCGTGTGATTTTTGGTGAGACAGACCCTATACCCGGCTAGAGTATATCTTAGGCTAGAACGAAGTCATTAGTGGCTGCACAACTGGACGTCACGCCTTTTCGTGTGGTTGCGAAGACTTCACCTAGAGTTTGGCTTTGTTCGAAGGGCTCATCACTGGACGTCGTCCCGCCGATCGGTCTTGCTCGGATGAGGTCGTTGGCTCTAGGAACCTTATTTAGGGCTCTCTTGTTAGTGCTTACCTTGAAGTACCCCTAAAAAGCCTTAGATCCTGTCTCCTAAGAAACCTCAGAGGACACAAAGGAGCTTGCATACCCTGCATCGAAATTTTGTGAAAATAAACCGGTGTTTTTCCAAAAATGTATAAATGTCCAACTTTTGAAAGTCGTTATGTTGAAATTCAAACATCATGCATTCATGCATTCATGCATTCATTTCGCATGCATTCTCACCGGTGCCGAGGAATTGTAGGTATCGGTGGAAAATGGATCGAAATTTGAAAAGAACCTCAAGTGGAATTTCAAGCAACAAGATGTCCAAAGCTTGGTCAAGCTCGGCAATCGGTTCCTCGTGGCGGAAAGAGGCTTTTCGGACCATGTACGGCAATCTTCTAGACTGTTGGAGGTAAATGTCCAAACAGAAG
This sequence comes from Oxytropis ochrocephala, assembly GCA_020916435.1. NCBI lineage: Eukaryota > Viridiplantae > Streptophyta > Magnoliopsida > Fabales > Fabaceae > Oxytropis > Oxytropis ochrocephala. The sequence goes on along the minus strand of CM037091.1, from coordinate 70,123,688 downwards.
CCTCACCGCATTGGCCCAAGATTTCTTGATCCTCGAGTATCATTGTTTCACTTTCCAAGATTACCAGTTGGTCCCGACCACAGAAGAATTTGAAAAGATCTTGGGCTTTCCTATTGCAACTCGCAAACCGTATTCTTATGTGGAGAAGTACTCATTAGTCAAAGCTCTAGTCGGTGTCCTTCAAGTCAAGGAAGAGGTCTTGGCTAAAAATGTGGAGGTTAAGGGCGAAAATGGGGTTTATCAAGGAGATTCTTAGAGGTTGAGGCGAAAACCTTGTTTGCTAAAAAAAGATTGGAAAGCATATTCGGATGTGTTAGCTCTGCTCATTTACGGGGTGGTCTTGTTCCCAAGTATTGAAAACTTTGTTGATGTCATGACCATTGATGTCTTCCTTGCCTTTAAAAGTCGGGGTCGAGAATCCTACTTGACATTTTAGCCGATCTATTTTACTCCCTTTGTGATCGCCATTCCAAAGGAGGGGGTATGGTTATGTCTTTGCTTACGGTGTTCTACAGTGGTTTGTCTCTCATATGTTTAGGGGACACATTGAAGAGAAGAGTAAGGATGAATGGAAGCGGTTCATTGCTAGCATGAGAGGGTTGACATTTTGTGGTGTACCTTGGCACGGGGCGTATCGAGATATTATCTATGAGCTTAATGGTTTCCCCAACGCCCTCTTATTGGTACGGAGGATGTGTCACCTCTGATCCCGCTTTGGCATTAAGGCGCTTAGGGTACACAATGACCACCCACCCCCATCCGAGTCTTTAGTTGGTTTTTGTCTTTGCTCGACAGAGGTTCGGAAAATGCAGGTTTACTAAGGAAAATTGTCCGCGCTTGGGACGGGCCGCAAGAAAAGGTCGTGTTGATCCGGGATGTAGAGCACGAATGTAGAAGGGGATTATCTGCAGTGGGTCCGACGTCGGGTTCGAGCAGTTAAATTGCCTTTCAAAGTTGTCCTCTAATTGAAGTGAAGTTCCCCACCTGCTCCTATCCCTAATGAAGAAGTTGAAGGACTTAAGGTCGCTTTGCTCCAATCTCAAAGGGGAGAAGCAAGAGTTACAAGTGCAAATAGAAAAGTTGTTGCAAGAAAAGAGGAGTTTAGAGCAAGAAAATGAGCTCAAAGAGAAGCGCTGGCTGATTACAAAGAAAAGGTTGTTACCGGAACCAGAAGGCTAGGCGAAATGCAAGGTAGCCTCAAGAGTGCCAACATGAAATTCAAGTTCGAAATCGAGATAGGGACAGAGCATTTGAGGATGCCAATGCATGGAAAGCCAGTTGAATGTTTCTAAAAAGTTAGAAAAGAGCTTGCATGGGCCAATTGAGGAAAGCAAGGGGCACACCAAGGCCCTCACCGCCGATTATGAGAAAAGACTCCAAGATGAGATGCAAGCAAAGGAATCGGTGCGGGAGAGGCTTTGAGGATTTCAAGCAATGTTCCATGGGGAGCTCGGAGGTCCACAACCTTGGAAAACCGCGTAAGACACCGGGATGGCTTACTAGAAAGGTTCGGGGGCTGAAATGGCTTATCTCAGGGAAGAACACCGTAGGCTGGATGACCACTGCGGATGCTTGCAAGAAAAATATGCCTACTTATCCAAGTTATGTTATGATACTGTCATGGGCGTTCCTAGGCGCTTGAGGGATGCTGAGCGTGCTATAGATGTATTCACTACCCCAGCAGAGGTTCGAAGCTTCATTGCATATGTCAGAGGTCTGATTCAGGAAATGAGGGGTCGGGCAGATCGCCCTTCCACTTCGAGGAAGAGAAAGAGAGATCAGTGCATGGACATAGCTGTTGTTTGAAATTCCAGTTGTTGTAATTTTCTTTTAATGCTTTAAGAACTCTTTGTAATGTACTCTTATCTTTTCAGTATGAATGAATGAAAGAATTGTGTGTTTCAGCTTAAGTATAAATGTATGGTTCGTTTCATATTCTCGATCCTCGTTGCTTGTCAAAAAAAAAAAAAAAAAAAAAAAAAAAAACGTGCAATTCCCGTGGCACCACGTGAGAGAAACGCATCATGCGCATATATTTATGCATCCATTCATTTCATGCATTCTGGCACTCATAAAAACATTTCTTTCTAAGTTCAGAGAAAAAAGGCAAGCTGGTTCGCCGACACCGTATTTCACCCGCTTACAAGCGAGGATCGATGGTCGGAAATCAAGATTTCGAGATCGAAGACACGGGTCAAGAAGAGTTGGGTGTAGAGATCCTCAACCCTGAGCAGCTGGCTCGGGAGAATCAGATTTTGAAGACAAAAGTCGGGGCTATGGAAACCCGGATGGCCGAGATAATGAGTATGTTACGAGTTTGAGGAGTGGGGTTCTTCTTTGGAGCCACCGCCGTTGTAAATCTGAAGGCGGGTTTTATTACTTTCGTTGCTCCTCCTGGTGATCTCTCGAAGTTATGATCGCTCACACTTTTCCCACGCTGGGTCGATCACTCTCGGTGGGCGAGCGCGTAACAATGCACAAATGTACCCACGGGAATGCCCATTGGTTATATGTCGTCCATTCTTTTGAAGCTATCCTCGTGGTGCCAAGTCAACTCGCTATAGTTACACCTAGTGGAGCTAATATTGGACCGCAAGTTCCTACCCCACAGTCTTGGTGTTGCGCCGACAATGAGTTCGTCCAATCTTCGTTCCGGGTTACTTGTGAATCCTCGAAACATTATCCATCCTATGGGAAGCCCCGCTTTCGATATGGGGTTACCATCACGACTGAGAATTATCACCGGGTCATTTGTTTGAGAACACCCAAAGATAAGGATCGGTATCATTTGCTCAAGAACGTTTAAGAGCTGTAGAAGGATCAGTGCTAGAGCTAAAGATGCCCGCGATTTGTGCCTTGTCCCGCATGTTGTCGTACCTCATAAATTCAAAGCACCGACTTTGATAAGTATCGCGCACCGGGTGTCCTTCTAGCCATTTGACGATGTATGTTAGGAAAATGGCCATGTATGCTCATGATGACAAGGTGCTCATTCACTACTTCCGAAACGTACTGGTACCGGGCATCGTTAGATCGGTATATGCAAACGCGATCATCCGACATTCACGATTGGAAAGATCTTTACTGAAGCGTTTTGAAAAAAGATACACGAGATAATATGGACCTTGCTCCTGACCGGTCTCAGTTACAGCACATGAGCAAAGGGGATAGAGAGTCCTTCAAAGAATATGCTCAAAGGTGGAGGAGCATAGCTGCTCAAGTAAAGCCGCCATTGACTGAAAAGGAGATGGTGTACATGTTTATGGAAACTCTTCCAGGGCTGTATTATGACAGGTTGGTGGGGAGTGTCTCATCCAGTTTCTCAGACATGGTTGTCATCGGAGAGCGTTTAGAGCATGGACTGCGTAGTGGAAAGATTGCCGGAGGATTTGGCAATTCTAGTGGATCAAAGAAGCCCTTTTCCAATTTCCCCAAGAAGAAGGAAGGGGAAACCAATGCTATTACTGCAGGGGGAAGCCCATCTTTCAGTTCTCCCCAGCAAACAGCACCACTAGCCGTCTCAGCTCAACCGCAGCAGGTTAACTCAGGCTACAAAACCCAGAATTATCAAGAGAGAAGGCGTGTTAGCTTTGATCCAATTCCAATGACCTATACGGAATTGTTCAATCACCTTATTGCAAAGAATTTGATCAAAATCCGCCGAAGCCCATGCAACCCCCTTTCCTGGGGATACAATGCTCGATGCCACCGTAGCTTTCATAGCGGAGGAGTTGGTCACACGGTGGAAGACCGCAAGGCTTTCAAGCACGTAGTTCAAGATTTGATTGATGCCAACCGCTTTCCTTCAAGCCGAATAGTCCAAACGCGACCGTCAATCCCTTGCCGGGACATGGGGCACCATCCACTAATGCAAGATGAAGATTCTGTGAGGCGAGATAATGATAAAATCTGCTGAATGTATTCGCACTCCTCTGGAAAGTATACATGCTTTGAACTATGCCGTTGTGGGGTTATACGAAGGGGTGTGTATGTGTTGATCCCGTATGTGTAGGTGCTTGTGAAGTTTTCAAGTCGGTTTGCAAGACTTGATGGATCGCTATGTGGTTCAAGTGGAAGTGTTTGAAAAGGAAGAAAGTGTGTTGATGATTAATGATGGCAAAGAAGCTAGGAAGCCAATTGAGATATGGTATAATCCAAAACCAGCCCAAGTCAAGCTTCACCGTGGTTATTGAAGTCCTGCTCCATTCCCTTATGAGAAGGACAAGATGCGATTACCATGGATATATAGCACCTTGCCCCCAGAGAGAATTCTCCAAATACCTCTATTATCACCAATATAGTGGGGTAAGTGGAATGACAAGGAGCGGCCGTGTGTATGTACCGAGTTCGTTCAAGGTGAATTACCCAAAGAAGTCGCGCGGACGGGGCTCATGAGGAAGGGCAAAGAAAGGGAGGATGCTCGAAAGAGAAAGTGGTAGAGCAAGAAAATGATGAATTCCTAAAGATTGTAAGGCAAAGTGATTATAAGGTAGTCGACCGGATGAATCAAACCCCAAAGAAAGATCTCAATGTTGTCGTTGTTGCTAAGTTCGGAAGCACATCGAGTCGCCCTAATGAAGGTCTTTGAATGGGGCTCATGTTGCTCAAAATATTTACGTGGGTCAATTTGATGAAATTGTCGGAATATTGCGGCCGCAAACCATATGACCTTTGTTTGACGATGAGCTTCCCCGAAGGAAGGAAACACAACCAAGCCCCGCACATTTCGGTTAAATGTGGGGATTTCGTAGCTAGCCGTGTTTTGATTGACAATGGCTCTTCTCTAAATGTGATGCCAAAGTCTACTATGAGCAAGTTGGATGTGGATTGTTCTTTCATGAAGCCTAGTTCAACCTTGGTGAGGGCGTTTGATGGGTCGAAAAGGAGGTAATAGGGAGATGGAGTTCCCTATTCGAGATAGGTCCCGAGACGTTCTATGTTAATTTTCAAATCATGGACATCTCGTCATCATCATACAAATGTCTCTCCTTGGAAGGCCATGGATCCATATGGCAGGGGCTGTCCCTTCCTCTCTGCATCAGAGGGTCAAGTTTGTGGTTGATGATAAAATTGTGGTAGTGTTTGGAGAAGAAGAGATGTTAGTCAACAAACCTTCTCCTTTCCGTTATGTAGAAGCAGCTGAAGAATCCTTGGAAACTGCTTTTCAATCTCTTGAAATTGCCAATGCTGTGTTTGAAGGGAGTAAGTTGCTGTCACCTGTGATGAGGTTGTCAAGAGATGAAGGGATGGTTGCAAAGATCATGATGAGTCAAGGATACCAGTGGGGACGTGGTTTGGGAAAAATAGGACAAGGGATTCTTGCTCCTGTCCAGCTGAAAGAAAACAAGGGTCGTTTCGGGTTGGGATACCACCCAAGTGAGGCTGAAAAGAAGAAGGTAGCTGAAAAAAGAAGAAGTGAGCAATTGGCCAAGCTGAAAGGTCAGGACCCGTGGCCAGAAGGGATCTCCATCTGTGACATCCGTCAGAGTTTCAGAAGTGCAGGGTTGCTAGACCCAAATCAAGTTGCTGCTATTGAGGATGGTCCAGAAGATGCAGGGGAGGGTGCCAGTCTGGTCCGTCGCTGCATTGCTAAGGAGGAACTCAGAAATTGGGAAGCTGCTGACTTGCCTATCACTTTTGGTTCAAAGTAATGATTGTAATGTGCCCCTTAGGCTCTGCCCAAGGCCTCGGGATAGTTTGTTAGGGCATGCATGTTTTTATTTTCAATGACATCGTCATCAATAAAAACGCTTGTTTTGAATTCCATCAATAAAATTCCTTTTTCTTTATTTATTGTTTCTTTCTTTTCGCATTGTTTTGTTTGTTTCGCTTTTCATTCTACTTTCTGCTTCTCCGAATGCAGATCGAAAGTAATTATCTCTGAAAATAACAGTGCCAATGAGTCCTATTATGATTTTGATCACCCAATTAACCAAACTGAGGGGGATGTTGAGGAAAACTGGGAAACTCCTCCGGAATTTATGAGACTAGTAGAACAGGAAGAAAAGATCATTCAGCCTCATGGAGAGTCGATTGAGATAATCAACTTGGGTACAGAAGAGGATAGAAGAGAGGTCAAGGTCGGTACTGCCATGGAAGATAGTGAACGCAAAAAGTTAATCCAACTTTTGCACGATTACGCGGATGTTTTTGCGTGGTCGTATAAAGATATGCCAGGGCTAGATACTGATATTGTCGAGCACAAGTTGCCGGTTAAACCAGAGTGCCCTCCAGTCAAACAGAAATTAAGAAGAATGAAGCCAGAGATGTCACTGAAAATCCGGGATGAGGTAAAAAAGCAGTTTGACGCTGGGTTTCTAGCAGTTGCAAAGTACCCACAATGGGTAGCCAATGTCGTTCCCGTCCCGAAGAAGGATGGCAAAGTCAGAATGTGCGTCGACTACAGAGACCTGAATAAAGCTAGTCCCAAAGATGACTTCCCCCTGCCTCACATTGACATTCTGGTAGACAGTACAGCCCAGCACTCATTGTTTTCCTTCATGGATGGGTATTCAGGATACAATCAGATAAAAATGGCTCCGGAAGATATGGAGAAAACCACCTTCATAACTCTCTGGGGCACATTCTGCTACAAAGTGATGCCTTTTGGACTCAAGAACGCCGGAGCAACTTATCAGAGGGCAATGGTGACGCTATTCCATGACATGATGCACAAAGAAATTGAGGTGTATGTGGACGATATGATTGCAAAGTCCAAGACTGATGAGGAGCACATTGTTAATCTACGGAAACTCTTCGAGCGTCTACGGAAGTTCAAGCTCAGACTAAATCCAGCAAAATGTACCTTTGGTGTGAGATCCGGAAAGCTATTGGGATTCATCGTCAGTCAAAGAGGGATAGAGGTTGATCCAGATAAAGTTAAAGCAATCCTTGAAATGCCAGTGCCAAAAACTGAAAAAGAGGTTCGTGGTTTCCTTGGGAGATTGAACTACATCTCAAGGTTCATATCCCAATTGACCGCCACTTGTGAACCTCTCTTTAAACTGTTGTGCAAGAATCAGAAAGCGGAATGGAATGATGACTGCCAAAGGGCCTTTGAAAAAATTAAAGATTATCTGCAGAATCCGCCAATTCGATGCGCGGTGGTCGGGTAGCGCTTATCTTGTATTTAATCGTGCTAGACAACTCAATGGGGTGTGTACTGGGACAGCATGATGAATCGGGAAAGAAAGAGCATGCCATCTACTATCTGAGTAAAAAGTTCACCGACTGCGAGACAAGATACTCGATGCTTGAAAAGACTTGTTGTGCCTTAGCCTGGGCTGCCCATCGTTTAAGACGAAGATATCTTTGAGTCATACAACCCGGTTGGTATCTAAAATGGATCCAATCAAGTACATTTTTGAAAAGCCACCCTCACAGACGGATCGCTCGGTGGCGAGATGTTATTATCGAGTATGATATTCTCAGTATGTCACACGTAGCGATCAAGGGCGTACACTTGCTTGAGTATTTAGCATGTCGGCCAATTCAAGATTACCATCAATGCGAGATGATTTTCCGATGAAGACATCATGGCACTTTGTTTGATGAAGGGAAATCCCAAGAAGATGAGAGGTGGAGGATGATTTTCGATGGCGCATCAAATGTATGGGGACACGGAGTCAGGCGGTGTTAATTTCCCGATAATCGTTTTGTTCGATTCTTCGCCAGTTAAGCTTTTATGTCACCAATAACATTCTTGAATATGAAGCGTGCATCTTAGGTATTCAAGCAGCCCTGGAATGGAAAGTTAAAAGGCTAGATGTGTATGGGGATTCAATACACGTTATTCATCAAGTAAGAGGCGATTGGGAGACCGAGAGATCCCAAACCGTTCCTTATTGTAGTTACATGCAAGAGTTGATGAAGTCTTTTGACGAGATCACCTTCAACCATATCCTCGAGGTGAAAACCGGTTAGGTGACGCATTGGCAACACTCGTCTTCTATGTTCAATGTTAGTTGTGACAAGAGTTTGGCTAATATCGAATTCAAAGACCGAGCTTGCTCACAGATCACTATCGCACAAAGAATAGATGAGGAGCCCGATGAGAAGCCTTGGTATCATGACATCAAGCAATACATCACTAATCAAGAATACCCACTGGGCATCGAGAGAATGACAAGAGAACTCTCAGAAGATTGTCAAGGAATTTCTTTTTGAGTGGTGAAGTTCTCTACAAAAGAAACTATGATATGGTTCTCTTGAGGTGTGTTGCCAAAGAAGAAGTTTGAAAGAATCATGAAAGATGTACATGAAGGTTCGTTTGGAACCCACTCCGATGGACACACTATGGCTAGAAAGATTTTGAGAGCCGGCTATTACCGTTTGCGGATGGAGTCCGATTGCTACAGCTTTTGTGAGGAAGTGCCACAAGTGCGGATCTATCGCCGATCACATTCATGTACCGCCTGCTAAATTGAATGTCTTGACTGCATCTTGGCCGTTCTCAATGTGGGGCATGGACGTCATAGGTCCAATTGAACCCAAAGCGTCAAATGGGCATCGTTTCATCCTGGTCGCCATTGATTATTTCACAAAGTGGGTTGAAGCTGCCTCATATTCAAGTATAACCAGTTCAGTGGTTGCCAAGTTTGTCAAGAAAGATCTGATCTGCCGTTACGGTCTTCCCAACAAAATCATCACTGATAATGGCAGCAACTTGAACAGCAGAATGATGAAGGACCTATGCGCCGAGTTCAAGATTCAGCATCACAATTCGTCCCCGTACCGTCCCAAGATGAATGGGCGCGTGGAAAGCGCCAACAAGAATATCAAGAAAATAGTGCGAGAAAAATGGTGGTAACCTACAAAGATCGCACGAAATGCTCCTTTCGCTTTGCATGGCTATCGTGCTTCAAATACAGACATCGATCGGGCAACCCTTTCTCCCTAGTATATGGGTCGAGGCGGTGCTTCCCATTGAGGTTGAAATACCTTCCTGCGCGGGTACTAATGGAAACCGAGTTGGAAGAAGCGAGTGGAGTGCGAGCTCGTCCGGGATCGGCTAAATCTCATTGAGGAGAAAAGAATTGCGACCTTGTGTCATGGGCAATCAGATCGTGAGAGGATGAAAATCGCTTTCGACAAGAAGGTTCGTCCCGAGAATTCAATGAGGGAAATCTAGTACTCAAGAAGATTCTGCCAATTCAGAGTGATCCCCGTGGGAAGTGGACGCCCACCTACGATGGACCATACGTGGTCAAAAAAGCCTTTTCCGGAGGAGCGCTGATACTCACAAATATGGATGGCGAGGATCTCAAGAACCCGATCAATTCCGATCAAGTGAAGAAGTATTATGCCCGAAGGAAATAAGTGAAAAAGAGAAAGATAAGCCCAGTAAAAATAGCTCGCTAGGTTGAAAACCCGAAAGGGGCGGCCTAGGCAAAATCGTGAGCGACCGGTGGATTGAAAACCCGCAAAGGCGATCCGAGCAAAAATTAGGGTCGTAAAGCTCGGGTATGAAAAAGTAGACAAAGGCATACAACACCCCGGAAGGTCCGGATAAGAGGGTGGTCAAAGTCATGGAAACAAATGGTTGGCACTCGCCCCACGAGATGGACAATCGAAATTAGCTTCTCTTTTTTTCGTGTCTTTTTGTAGTTTAAACTTTCAAATGTATTGAGCGATCAGCGTAACCTTACATGCGACCAATCGTTTCTACATCAATAAAGTTCAATCTTTCTCATATCTCATTTGCTATTTTTCTTGTTTTTACGCTCAAAATAAGCGTTTTATGATGACGATGACATTGATCCAAAACATGTGCATAAATCATAAAGCATCACAATCATTGCGAAATTTCTAAAAGTCATGGAAAGGAAACAACTTTTCAAAAGCAAATTAAGTTCGCAAGCAAACAATTACGCTCAGTAATCATCCTCAAATGGTAAAATTATAAAGCAAATCACTGACTGGGCTCATACGCCACCACAATCCTAATCGATTCTGCGGTCATGTCACGGGTTGGTCGAACCAAAGAAAAAGAAAAGCCAAAAGAGCAAAAGAGCAAAGAAAAACAAACGATCGGAAGAAAGAAAGGCGATCCTAAAAATCATTCAAGGAAAAAACAAAAGAAGAAACACATAGTCGGAAAAAAGAAAGTGACAAAAGAAAATTAAAAAAAAGAGACGAAGAACCAAGAATAGCATCTCGTTGCATTCATCATTCCACTAAACCATCGCACCACATGCATTCGCATGACATGCCCTTGCATAACATGCCTTTGCATCACATGCATCCATATCCCATACACCATCCTTTGCATTAGGCGACGTATGCGGTATCTCAATCTAGTGCGGCGGATTGATCATTTCAATCAACCAACCAACGAGATTCGTGAATCCGCCCAGACCAAGTGTCCCTTCAGACTAAGCGTCCGCCGTAACCCAAAGTGTTCCTTCAGACCGTGTGTCCTTCGGACTTCACCTCGTATTCGAGCCGCGAGTAAGTCCTTCGGACCCCATAGGGTCGAAAAAAAGGATAGCTGTGTCGGCCTAAGACGTAGCGCAGTCCTAGAGAAGTATCGAGATCTAGACTTGATACTATCTCCCCCTCGGTCGCTCTTGAAGACCACCTCGCCCGTTGGCAAACTCAGATCGTTCGCGGTTTGTTAAAAGGCTTTAGGCAGCCTCGGGTGTCGGCTTCCTGAGGCCGGTACTTTCTTTACTGCTTTCTTTATCGCTTTCTTTATCGCCTTATTTCCCTGCTGGCTTACTGAGGGTTGGCACCAATTTATTTCCTGTTCTGCTGGCTTACTGAGGGTTAGCACCAATTTATTTCCTGTTCGCGGACTTCAAGGTCGGCACTTATCCTTTTTAATAATAAAAAGAGAGAGAGAAACGTGGGGTATAATTTCTGAATTCTTTATCTTTATTTTGTCTCAGAATATGTTTCGGCCAATTCATATTCTTTGCTAAAATCCAGACAAAGAATAAAGAAAGAGAAAAAGGAAAAGAAAATTCGGGTCTTTCCCAAGTGGACAAAATTAGTATAATTTCTGGATTCTTTATCTCTATTTTGCCTCGGAATATGTTTCGCCAATTCATATTCCTTGTTAAAATTTAGATAAAGAGGCAAATTGTCATACCCCAATTTTGTCCTACTTTAGGTCAAAACCTAATTTTCAACCAAAAATAAATAAATTAAAGCTTGACATGCATTTTAGAGTTTAAAAGTCATTCAAGGGTTTTAGGATTATGTTTAAGCTTAAAATGCATTTTTGGACAATAAACAAGTTTTTAGGTCAAAGGTATTTTGGTCATTTTGCAAAAAGGGTAATTTCTCAGGAAAAGCCATGGAACATGCATTTTTGAGTCCTAAAAGTCATCTCATTGTTTTTAAGATGATGTTTGGAGTTGGAAGACATGTTTTATGTTAGAGAGTTGAGTTTTGGGGCAAAGTTACGGTTTTTTGACCAAAAGGGCATTTTGGTCATTTCACTAAGACCAATAATTTCTCAGTAAAAACCACTATGCATCTCTTGGGGAATTTATTTGGGTCTAAAAAGGTGGAGGTTGTGCATTTTTGTGCACCATTGAAATATTTTTGGCATGGAATTCAAGTTTTGAACAAAAGGGCAAAATGGTCATTTCCTTTGAGGTGGGGTCAACAAAATCAATTTTGGGATTGGTGAGGTCATGGAATTCAGAGCCCAATCATGGAATCATAGGATAGGGCCCAAAATGGCATGAATAAGAAAGAAAGATCTAGAAGGGAATATTCTACATTTTGAATGATGAAAGGATAAGGATTAGTACAAAAATGACAACTTGCAATTTCACACACTCCTTGGCTGCGCACCATTCAGCATTCCCTCTCCATTTTTGATTTATTTTTATGTCCATTATCCATGCTTTGATCCTATCCATTCATTTGAATTATGGATGCAATCTTAACCATCCAATTGTGGTAAAATGGCATTCTTGCAATATGAACCATTTGGAAAAACATTTTGGCAAATCAATTTATCCTTCACCCTCCCTCCAAAGCTGCGCACTCCAGCCTTCTCTCTCCTCATTTTTGTTTTCTAAATACCCTCAATCCTTATGACATTGCATCTACACCCTTGATTCAAAATGAATCTCAAATCCTAGAGCCACTTAGGAGATGTAATGACCGAGCTATCCTTGCCTTTGATTCAATTCTATATAAGCACACTTGCAACCAGTGAAAGGACCTTTTTTGATCACTCATATACACACTCTCATTTGCTTACCCTAGGATACAATTCTTTTCTCCTCTCCTCCTCCAAGAAACCGTAGCCACACCACCCTTATACCACCTCCATCTTTCAATTTCTCCTCACTAATTCACCATCAAACCACTTTAAATTGATCCCTCTTCCATAAACCTTCATCCATTCTTCCTTTAATCAATTTTTCATTACCAAGTGCTTGGGTATTTTGAGGTTTTGCGTGGAGTTGCTTGAAGCTTTTTTTTTTCTTGAAGATTTGAGTTGATTTATCCCTCATTCCATACTTCTAGTATTTTGAATTTAAGGTAGTCATCTAAAACCCTTGCATATTCATACATTTTCTTGCATCAAAGTTATTTTCAACTCATGTTTATTTCGCACATCATCATGTAAATATGTGATTTGTTGTTGGTTGAGGGTGAGAGTTGGCCTCTCACCCTTAAATAAATTGTTCTATATTGTTCTTGTGATGTTTTTGTATTTGGTGAAATAAAATTGTGAATCTATGGTCATTTTGGTTCGCAAGTTATATTGAAGGCATGTATAATATGATTCTCTTGCTTGATAATACTTGATCTAGTCATTGATGCTTGATTGTTGTGATAGTATGTTTGGATTCATGTTAAAATTTGCAAAAATAGTTTCCTATGATTATGTAGTCTCGCATGTACTCAAAAAGAGCATGAATAAATTTTGATTTGAGTGTTTGTATGCTTGAGTCACTTGAATAAATGTTGCTAAGGTTTGTTAATAGCTTGTGTTGGTATGATTTTGCAAATTTGATGAATAAATTGGTATTTGAGTGTTTGGTTGGTCTCATTTAGAGTTTGTTTGTGTTATGGTGAAACCGAATGGCATAGGGTTTTTAAAATGATGTTATCAAGTTGTTTTTATTATGTTTGGTTTGCAATATATTTTGGTTGGTGATTGGCAAGGTGAATCCCACTTGTGCTTAGTGCACATACTTGATAGTGTGGAGGATTGTTCAAGATGATTCAAACCCTTTCGAGGTGCTAATTGTTTAATTGTTGATGATGTGCAAAGTGACTTTCACTTGTGCTTTGAGCACTAAAACCATAAGTGATGAGGATTGCTTCAAGTGAATCAACTTGTTTCTAAACTCTAATGAATAAATGCAAGTTTTTGTCTATACTAGTTAATGGTCTATGACAATTTGTGAATGCTTATTCTTTGTCACTTTGAAACTTGCTAGTGTGATATTTGTCTTAGGTCGTAAATTGGTTAATGGTTGATGATTTAGTAAAATGAATCAACATGAACTTTCAAGTTCCATTTTAAATGTTGAGGATTGTTTTAAAGTGATTCAATCTATGTCTATGCTTTCATATTGATTTGGTAAAGTGACTAGACATTTATGCATCATGCATTGTTAACAAATGTCAAGGATTACCAAATATTCTCACTTATGCTCAATTCGGCCTTAGGGCCTAAAAATTGAATTAAGTTTTGGCAATGTTTCTTTATGTGCCATTCTTGGCAACTTACTTGTTTGTTTTGGTTTCACATATTCATGCCATTAATTGTTAATGATTCCATATCATTCTTGTGCATTGTTGTCGTAAATGGTAATGAGTATGCTCGTGTTCTAATTATTGGCTACCTTGCTTGCAAATTGGTGAGTATTGTATTTTTGGTTTTGACTTAAAAATTGATTGAATGTTCTACTTTCTTTCCTTTGTGGCCAATGCCACCCTCAAATTCTTTTCCTATCCTTTCTAATAAATCTATTTGTCAAAAAAAAGTTTTTTTTCAAGAGTCAACACTCTTTAAATCATTTTCAATAAATTAATCAAATCTTTTGAGGTCAATAAATAATTTTTTCAAAACTCATAAGGAGGCAAGTCGGACGTACGGCCGGTGTTGTCTAGCGTCCTAAGACCGGAGCTGTACAGCTCAAACGTCTTAGGATACTTGTGAGTAATAAAACAAATAATTAATAATTTCAAACCCTTTTTTTTTTTCTAAAAAAAATCAATCAAAAAGATCATTTTCCAAAAGTAGTGGGGCACGTCGTCTGTACAGGCGGGGATGTCTTTGTTCTAGGTCTATTGGACTGTACAGTCTAGGACCGAAAACCCCTACAATAAAAAACACCAACGCGCTTCTTTTCAAGAAAAATCAAAAAGCCGTCTTCGGACGCAAAACACACTTCTTTTTCACTAAAGCCGTCTTCGGACGCAAAAAGCACACTTTTTCCAAAAATCACGAAAGCCGTCTTCGGACGCACAAACGAGAACTACGTAGCTTTGATCCTTCATCTCGGTGAGGGTACGTAGGAGCGGGTTCCTGTCCCGTCAAGCGCGCTTTTAAAAAAATCCTCGTTTTGTTCCGCTTCTCAAGGATATCAAAAATATTCTTTTTCTCGTTTCGAATAAAATATTTGCTCAATCAAAAGAACGGAAAAGAAAAGAAGTAGAACGATCGTTTCGAATCAAACATTTCAAAACCACACATCAAATTAAAGGTTCCCTTTCGGTAGAAAGGAGGTACGGGGTGCTTATACCTTCCCCGTACCTAACCGAATTCCCGAACCTACATCTCTTGTTTTCGAAAAGACCACCCGCCTTGTATAAAAAAGACGTTTTTTCAATGTTTTCGTCTCAAAACTAAAATATTGGTGGCGGCTTCATAAACCTTCCCACGTTGTACATCGAGAAGTCCAAACCGGATTTTTCGGGGTGCAACAATTCATCATGGGGTGGATGAAATGCAACGCTTTGTTGAAAAAAAGTGTGAACGAGCTGCTAATTTGAACAAAATTGAGTGCCTTAAAACACCTTGAGCTCGCAACTAAGTATGGCTAAACTTTTTCCAAAAAGAATGGTTCATTTCACAAGAATGTCTCACCTCTCATCACATTTTTTTCTAAAATTATGCTAATTTTTTTTTTTATAATGCATGGTGTAAGTATGCAAATGAATGTGCATGAAATGTGAATGAAATGATAATGTATGTGCATGAAATGATAACATATGATTTTATTATCAAGTCGGGGAATTATAAGCTTTTCATTAGAGAGTAAAGTACAAAATTTAATTTTGACTTCAGCGTGCACGGCTTCTCTCCAAAATAAAGATTTTAATTCCCTGACGGTCATAAAAGTGCATGCAACAGTAGATGTTTATTTGTTGTATTTTTTGTAGTGCAAAGAAAAAGAAAAATGCATGTGGTATATTTTCTAAAAATGCAGTAAATAATGATTTTTGGTTTTTTTGATTTTTTTTTTCGATAAAAGACGGTATGCATAAATATTTGTTTGAATGCAAGGGTATGGAGCTCCTTTGTGACCTAGAAAGGTATCTTACGGAGTCAGTCTAAGGTTTCTTTTATAGTGAGCCTCACAAATGTAGTTCTAAAGAATCCTACATATGGTTCCTAGAGCCAAGGACCCCAGTCAAGAACACTGACCCCAACAATAGGCAAGCTATTAGAAGGGATAGCATCCTTAAAAGAAATTAAACTCTAGGTGAGATTTTCGTGACCACCCAACGAGACGTACGTCCTGCAGGCCATCACTACACAATCTCGTTCTAACTTAGGGCACACTCAAGTCTGGGTAGAGGACTTTTCTCACATGTGTGTGTAGAAGTGTAATTGTGAAGTGTGTGTAGGAGCAATTTAAAAACAACCAAAAAGCTGCAAACAGACAAACAAGCATATATACACAAATATCGTGTTCTATCCTAGAGTTTATATATCGCATAATATGCAAAAAATAAATAAATAAGGGAAAGGTAAAATATTAAAAAAGTATAACTAATTAGAGTAGGTTTTGACTCTCTAAAAAGTTAAGTCCCCAGTGAAGTCGCCAGCTGTAGCGACCGAAAAATCCAGGAAAGGATTCTTCCCAAGGTTCATAGTAAGCCGCCACCAAATTTTAGTTTAAGGGCAAATTCGGAAAATCCCTTTGGGTTTTGGACAAGACAAGTTTAGGGTTCGGGAGTCGTTATGCGTGGGGAAGGTATTAGCACCCCACGACATCATTTGTCTAATTAATTATGGTTTATTAATATTTACCCTTTTATTTATAAAGAAAGAGACTTAATTAAATTTTTAATTTTTAGTGCTTGACGAGAGTGGATTCTTGCTCCTACGTACCTCCGGATGCAATGGAGGAATCAAAGCTACGTAGTTCTTCCTGAAAAAGGTTTGTTGGTTGGTGTTTTTTAGTGTAGGGGTCCTAGGAATCCTTATGCACTCAATTGATTCCTAGGGCCGACTAACCCGATTGTACAACCGACTTAGTCCCCTACTTTTGGAAGTATTTTTGAGGTTTTTGAAAGAAGTTTGTTTGATGTGAGGTGAGTTGGTTTTAGAATAGGTATTCTAGAACTCCCGAACTGTCTGACTCATTAGTTCTAGAACGCGACTAACCCTGGTTGTACAACCGACTTAGTCCCCTATTTTAGGAAAAGTGATTTATTTATTTACTTATAAGTTTTTAGGATTCTTGAACTTTATAGCTCATTTGTCCTAGGATGATGACTAACCTTGGTTGTACAACCGACTTAGTCTTTATTTGATTTTGAAGAAATAAACTAATTTGTGCATAAAAAAGACAAAAAGCGATAATTAATAAGGACTAGGCTAAAAATAAATAAATAAATAACTATATACATAAATAAATATGAATAGATATATACATAAACAATAAACAAATGAATAAATAGATTATATTATAAATAAATGATAAATAAATATGTACATAAAAATAAACAAAATAAATACAAAACTAACTTGGACTCGACGAGTGCCGAACCAGACTGAGCAATCTGACCAGGCCAATCGCGAACCGGACTCTTATCTGGTCCATTTTTACCCCAAGACCGCAATAACCGCTTTGAGAATCGGAAAGCCGACTCAAAACATCCAAATAATCAAATACGGGCTTTTAGTGAAATGGGCCGCAAACACTTTGACCCAAAAAAAAAAATCACTTAACCCGTCAATGATCTCTTCTTCTAATCTTCAGCTCTCAACCCCTTTTATATCCAATTGCTAGGGAGCTCTTATTTCTTGTGAGAAATGTGGGACTAAAACAAGGTAGAGAAAGCAATTCCCTTTTAAAACACAATTCCCGTTTTTCTCAAACCTGTCACCGCAAAATTGCGATTCGGATTCGTTAATCGTTGGATCGTCTTCCTTTTTTGACAGTAGGTTCGTGAGACATATATCTCCGTTTTCACCGTTCGGATCGTCGAAACGAGTTCTGAGGAGAGAGAAATTGCCTTCGCAATAGCTGCGAGCTTTTGGTCCGCTTTTCTCAAACCCCTCACCGTAAAAGTGCGATTCGGATTCGTTAACCATTGAATCATCTTCATTTTTCGACAGTAGGTTCGTGAGACATATATCTCCACTTTCACCGTTCGGATCGTCGAAAAGAGGTCCGAGGAGAGAGAAATTGCCTTCGCAATAGAGCTGCAGATTTGGGTATTTCATCTTTTTGTTCTTATTTTGTAAGCTCTTGTGCTTTGCTTCACTTGCTTTTTCAATTACTCAAAGAGGGTCAAAAGGAAATAACATGTGGGATGATTGACCAAGAATCAAATCATGCATCTTTATTTCAACTTTATATTAATTGTGGTTGATATGCACAAGCTACTTATCTTTTACTTGAGTACATAGAAATGTTTGTTGCACATACACTACTTAATAAAATAAAAAAAAATATTACAATGATATAAGAACTCGGACAAAATTGGGGTATAACAGTTATCAAGGATTTAAAACAAGGTTGTGATGCTTGATTTGCGGTGGATGAAGAGATATCAAAACCTTTGACATCGCAGCCACAATTGCAATCGCAGATTGTTTTCTAAAACCTTGTGTGTAATATCTTGTAACTTAAGTTTTGTATATCAACCGCCGACAATACTTGGAGCGAGCTAACTTCTCACTTGGTGAGCATCTCGGTCCTTCAATGAACCATGTGGAGGGGTGTGAGTGATGTAGATAGAATTCGTCCCTCCTACATAACAGGAGTTATGTCTTGGGCCTATGGATAGAGTGAGACCGTGGAAATGCATGGCCATGCTAGAATGGACCAATATGTGATATTGTGTTCATTGTTAATTACATGTACTCGGGGATGGACAAATAAATAATTGGACTTTGCAAGTATAACAGACATTATGACTTGAGTTCAATTAGAAATTTGACGAAGGACAATTACAACCGACGATAAGTTTTGGTTCTTTGAAAGGTTAAAATCAGATCACCAATTTTCTCATGACCTGGGTAGCAATGATGTGTTGTTAGACACCGCTCTTTGCTTTAATATGAAATATTATATTTAGATTAAATATAATATAAATATTATTGGCATGTCAGTGAGAACCTAGCTATAAGGGTCACACACATAGAGCGAAGTATGTTGGGGACGTCTGATTAAATTAAATAAGATTTAATTTAATCAGATATTGATTTAGTTAATTATAATTTAAATAAATTGACAGTTAAATTTATTTAATTGAATAGAAATTAATTAATTAAATAAGGGAAATTAATTGATTAGATTAAATATGATTTAATCTAAGTAATAGTTAAGAATTAGTTAAATTGTATAATCAATTTTGGGTCGGGCCATCACTTTAACGGTATGACCCATTAGCCAAAAAGGTTTGGAGATGCCACTAACTATAAATAGAAAGTGACACTCATCCCTAGGTGTGCTATGTGTGCAGCGGCTGCGCTCTCTCCCTTGGATGACTAGCACCCCCGCTCTGGTTGCTCGTGTGGACTTCGTGGAGATCAGATATTTTCTTAATGGTGATCAAAGCACGCTCCAAGAGGTAAACACAAAAGATCTCTTTTATTACCTACGTGCTCTGTTTGTTGGTGATAAATGACTAATCAGATCTTTGGCAAAAGGGATATTCCGCTCTAGAAATCAAATATGTTTTCAAAAGGGATCTAGAATCCCTAACATACAGCCATTTGGCTGCGCTCTAGTCATGTGCATCCTGGGGGCAACTCCTAAATAGGTAACCAGAAGCTCCTCTCCCTGGAATTTAGTGTAGTCCACCTTGTGGTAGAACCTGCCGACAATTGGGATGTGCAGCAAGGTCGGGACGTCATCAAGTGTGACAGTCATCTCGCTAATCCGAAGGTGGAAGCTTGAGGTGTCTAGCTACCACCGCTCAAGAAAGGCGTTTATATAAGGACCTGGGAGAACCCTAAGTCCCTAAGAGGATATAGCCCAGATGCTTCCACATGGCCTCTATTGTCTGGGTGGAGATCCATAATACTCTACCCATGTGAAATGATTCTGAGCGGCTTACGGTTCTGCATTGATAATGGTCTCTGTTAGCCTAACATTCATATAAACATAAAAATAAATATTTAAAAACTTATGAGCACTAACTGACCGTCCCATCTCATAGTTATTTAGCAAAGTGTGAGCCGTAAGAAGCCAAGACCGACCCGTCCTTCGGACCGCCCGAGTATGGGTATGTGGATGTTGCTGATGTGGAGGGCTCATCAGCAGGAGCGCCAGCACGAGCAGGAGTAGGCTGCTGAGCTGCAAGATCACTAGTAGGATGAGCAACATCATACTCAATATTAGCCCCAATATAAGTATCAGCGGCGTGTGCTGGGCTTGGGTCCACGTGGCTGGTTTCGGCGCGTTCAACCGTCTTTCTTTTAACGAACGAAAGGAGTAGGCACTGGCTCACCAGGGGCACGTCCACCGACACGGGGCATAAGCTAGGACAGTGTTTGTGAATGACCACATCTAGTCTTCGCTACACCTAAAGGAGGCAAAAAAAACAATTTAAAACCAGTAGATTAACAGTACATCATCAATTTCCAATTCAGAAAAATCACACTGGGTCAGTACTACAGTGCCATACATTGTTTTTCAAAAAAATTTAAAAACAGGGTACGACACTATAGCACCGAATCTGTACGGTACTATAGTGCCAGACCTTGTCATTTCTCAAATTTGTTTATACGATTCTGTACCACACTACTGAACCACGCAAAAAGGCAACAAAAAAACTCAAACACAAAAAAGAGAACGGAGAGAGAGAGAGAGGTACTTGGACAGAGATGTAGACAGAGAGAGTGATGGAGGGTTTGAGGAAAGATGGGGGTCGAAGGTGAGATGAGAGTGAGAGAGGGAGAGTGTGAGAAAGAAAGGAGGGGGGAACACTATCCCTAATGAATGCTGGAATGCTATATGGGGGGCATCCGTGCCCCAAAAGGTTAAGCACTTTGCTTGGAAGGCTTGCCACAATGCCCTGTCAACTAGTATTATCCTAACAAGGAGGAAACTATCTAAAGATCCAATGTGTCCTATCTGCAAGGACCGTACTGAAACTGTGGAACACTTTCTACTACTCTGTCCCTAGACTAAACCTATCAGGTTTGGAGTAGGGTTGCATCCGCTTCCCACAAATTATAATGTGTCTAGTCTCCCCCAATGGCTCTCTACCCTTCAAGATCAATGGAAAATGCATGTTTTGGACACTGACTATTTCATGGCTCTTGATAAACTCTAATTTAGTGCATTTTTAGAAATATTTTTAGATCACTTTTAAAACAATTATTACTAATTATATAAATCACTAACTTAATTTTCTCTATATTTTGTAGGAAGAATAAAAATATGCAAAAGAATAAGAATTCTATTTGGAGCCACTTAAAATTATATATTTATATATATGGGGGCTGAACTACAAATGTGGGTTGAAATATAAACAAAAGAAGCATGTAGCCCAGTATGGAACAAGGAAGCCCAAATCCAATTGAAAACAAGGCATGCACAGTTAGGAGCATCAAAATTGGAGAGAAAAGGAATAGTGCCGTGATCAAAAAGAAAGGATTGGCACGGAACCTAGGCTCAATGATAAATATGGTGCTGTACATGAATTAGAAGGAGAGAAAGGCTGTACACTTCCGGCCACCACATCACAACAGCAACATGACGGTAACGCATACGGGGTGAGAGTGAGAAGTTCGGGTACCGTTTTTGACACCGTGAGAGAGCTTTGGAGCAGAAAAAAGAGACTGAAGACTCACAATAATAATTCCTCTAATTTCCGGGTTATTTTTATCTCTATAATTCATGACTCTAATTTCTATTTTATTGTTCTTAATTACTACGGATACCTAAATCCTCTTCTAGGGTCTTAGGTGAATCTTGCATGATTAGAGACCCTTTTTATGTTCTAATTTCTAGTTTGAATTCCTGTTTTTATTTTAATTGATATTGTCCTATTGTTTTTATCACATGATTAGGATTAGCTACCCTTTGCATGTTTATAATCAATTAGTTGATCAGCGACCGTACTGCAATTAGTTGGTGGACCTATAGGATAATTGGGGCTACAATTTGGGCATGACCAAACCATAATTTAGTCTTCCAATCATTCAACCTTTTTGCTCTTTATGCTTTTCCTGAATTTAAATTCTTGCATGACCAAACGGGGGTTAATTTAGGAAAAAGAATATTAATCGCGAATGACCAAACAGATTAATAGTTTTAGTAAAGGGATTGGTAATTAAATAAAATAAGGGAATTCGGTAGAATTAGACATAGGGAATCGAAGCTTGCAAGTGAAACCGTGACTCTGCGCCTCTCACCATTTATTAAACTTGTATTTTAATTCTCGCTATTTATTTCTTTTTATTTTAGTTTCTATAAACATCAAATTATTTGTTCGCTAAACATTAAATAATTTTGACTAGTTTGGTACTTGTTAATAATCCTGTGGATACGATATTCTTTATACTATTACTGCGAAAGAGTACACTTGCTCTAAGTGTGTCTTTGACGCAACAAGTTTTTGGCGCCATAGCTGTCGGATTAATTTAGCAATATTAAACGAAAAGATTTTTATTGCTTTAGACATTTTTTTATGCTTTAGTTTTAAATCTTGTTTTTTTCTATTTATTTTATTAAAAAATTGCCAATACTTTCCCAAGAGATTGTTGCAGTTCAATGTTTTGCGATAAAAGTCTAAATCATGGTTAATACCCTTGGGGATTATATTAGAGAGGCAGAGGCACAAAGAAATTTAGAGAACTCATAATGGTATGTGCCTCGGTGCAAATTCCAATTTCTCCTCCTCCTTATGACCCTTATTTGGATTATTGTGATGACTACGAGCCACCTCCTTATTCCTCCCACTGGGATACTTATGAGCCACCTCAAGTGCAGAGGCAAGAAGAGGAAAAGTCAGATGCCAATGAGGTCTTGCCCAAACCAATGGAGCAAATAATTGAAAGATTTGAGAATAATATAGATAATCGGTTGTCAAAAATTAGTAATATGATAGCACTAGCAAATCAGTTGGCTCAAGAAACTCAGTTTTCACAAACTAAGTGTACCCCGACCGTGGAAATTGAGCAATACAGTGCCTTTGAGAGAAGAATTGATAATAGAATTGATACCTTGGGTGATATAATTGATACTTGGGGGGATAGAATTGATACCATGACAAACCAAATCTCAAGTATCATTGCTTTGTTATCTCAAGAGGCCCAACAAACTTCTTATTCACAAACTGAGCAAAACAAAGATAATATTCTTAGTAGTGATGAAGTGTTCTCCGGAGAAGATAATCTAGAGGAAGAAGCTCTCTAGAAAGATGAAGAGACTCCTCACCAAGGGAGTCAAATCAAAATAATAGATCGAGTCAAATTGAGATAACAGATTCCATTGATGAGAGCGGTTATGAGGAGAATGAGAAAGATCAACAGGTTCTTGATTTGGAGAAAGAGGAGAAAACCCAAATTTCTGGCCAAATTGTCTTAACCATTGGTGATGCTATAATTGAGGTTAATAAGGGGAAAGTAACTTTAAGGAGTGGTAAAGAAGATGATGTTATTAAAGCTTTAAATTTCAATGAAAATTTATTTTCTTTAACTTCTCCTTATTTTGATGATGTGGTTGAAACTAATATTTTTTGTGATCTAAAGATGCAGGACCTTTTGAAAAAAGTTCTTATTATGCAGGATCCTAGTTTTGTGGTGGATGGAGATATAGTAAAAATATCACCATCATTTGAAGTTCATCCACCACGTGGAAAAAGAAAGAACAATGTGAACCACATGGTAAGAAAGCTAAAAAGGTGCACCGCGTTAGATGTAAAATTTGCTCTTGGAGAGCCACCTGATTGAGCACCAACTATCGTCAGGCTCATGACGTTAAACAAGCGCTTCGCAGGAGGCAACTTGTGTTTATTTTCAGTTATTTTTGTTTTCTTTTTGTTTTCTTTTGTTTTTAGGAACAAGCTCCAACTACAAGCTCTCTCAGTGAAGTCACTTTTACTCTCTCTCATTTATTTTTGTGTCAATCAGATATTTTGCATTGAGGACCATGCTTCATGCTAGTGTGGGGGAGGATATTATATAGTCACTTGGTCTCTATTAATGCACATACCCACTATATATGTTGATAGCATTTTTTCTGGCATGTTTTGCATGAATTATGCTTATATTGAAAAAAAATAGAGATTATATCTTTAGGGGATCCCATAATTAATTCACTTGACAGACTTGTGCTTGATTGTAACTGTGAGGATGTCCTTAGGAAGCTGATGATTAGCATTTGTCCCTCTTGAGTACTTTTTGTGAACTAGCTTCTAAATGTGAGATCTGAGTCTTCATAAGGGGATTGCTACAAAATCATAAATTTTTACCCCTTTTTTCTTTCTATGAGTGTGTTTCCCAATTGCTACATTCTAGAATTTGTCTTTTGACCATTTCAAGGCGAAAATTGATTTGCATCATGTAAAAAGATTTGGGGAATTTAGGTATTTTTCTGGCCTCATAGTTGTTTGTTGAATTTACCCATTAGTTGCCCCCCCTTGAGCCTAATTGTTATATTTCTTCTTTGGTACCCAGATATAATTTTTTCTTTTTCTTTTTTTTTGGTAACCAATTGAAATTGAATGTGGAGCAACTATTGAAAATTACAATTACGTCCTATACTTTAGTTGTCTATCTTGTTAGGATGAAGAAAACAGAATGAGTGAATCATGTGCTTACAAGAATATTTTCTTACAAAGGAATCAAAATAGAAGTTTTCATGTACTTACCTTTACCTCCTAAGAAAAAAATGGAAAAAATATAGAAAGATAATTTGAAAAAAAAAAGGAAAGCAAGAAGGAGGAAAAGACACATCAAAAAGAATGAAAGAGCCAAAGGGCAAATAAAAAAAAAGCAACAAAAAAAGTCTACTCAAGAGAAAAGGTAAATCAAAGAGAGCTGATTCAATAGAAGAAGAGTGAAGAATGAGAGTGAAATTGATTTGGAGTTTGGACAAAAATTGTAAAATAGATAGGAGCTCCATATTTGGTTTCGAAGGTTACTAATTGTATCTTGTTTTTAGCCCTTTGATTATCCCTTTCTTCTTATTTCCTACCCTGCATGAATTCACCCTGGCCCCATTACAACCCATGAAACCCATCTTTTGCATGCATGTGAACTATTTTGTGGAGATTTGGTCAAATTACAAGCTTATGGTAATGTGCATTTTGTGGAAACTTGAGTGTATATTTTCACTAGTCCCTAAACACTTAGAGAGATTGTGAGCGAGTGTCATTGTTCACAGAAATGTATTCTTCAAGGACATGAGCCTCTAATTGGGCAACCTTTTGACACCTCATATGTGCTATATTATTTATTGTCTGTCATTGTGCTTCTAACTTTGGGTCTCTTATTTGGCTATCTCTATTATTTATTTGAAAAAAATTATTGAGCCAGGAAATTTGCTTGAGGACAAGCAAATGTTAAGTGTGGGGAGTTGATAAACTCTAATTTAGTGCATTTTTAGAGATATTGTTAGATGACTTTTAAAGCAATTATTACTAATTATATAAATCACTAACTTAATTTTCTCTATATTTTGTAGGAAGAATAAAAATATGCAAAAGAATAAGAATTCTATTTGGAGCCACTTAAAATTATATATTTATATATATGGGGGCTGAACTACAAATGTGGTTGAAATAAACAAAAGAAGCATGTAGCCCAAGTATGGAACAAGGAAGCCCAAATCCAATTGAAAACAATGCATGCACAGTTAGGAGCATCAAAATTGGAGAGAAAAGGAATAGTGCCGTGATCAAAAAGAAAGGATTGGCACGGAACCCTAGGCTCAATGATAAATATGGTGCTGCACATGAATTAGAAGGAGAGAAAGGCTGTACACTTCCTACCGGGGACGGAGCCAGGATTTGATTAGTGGGGGCTCGTTAAAATATTAAAATCTCCCCAATAAAAATATGTGTGTGTCATATTTCATTAATAATATCATACTTACTTAATCCAAAAGTTTAATTGCATTAAAATTGTATTAAAATGCGAACGTTTTTAAGTGAATGTCACGAAAATCATCTATATTTGTATCTAAAGTGAACTTTTCAAAGAATTCTCTTTTCAATGTATACTAAGAGACGATCGAAAGTAGTTTTTAATGCTTCAAAATCGGAAGTTGTCATGAGATTTATTAGTTTATTTTAGTTATAGTAATATATATATATATATATATATATATATATATATATTAAATTTAAAATGAAAACATGTGTGAATTAAATGAATTTTTTTTTTGACTCAATGAATTGAATGAATGTTGAACGCGTGTTTTTTTCATCCTTTGTGGTTTGACAGCGCACCACTATTTCTATTGCCTATTATACTTATTACTTACCATTCTTTCTTTTGCTGAATATAACTTTACATTATGTACTAGCCTCAATACCCGTCCTCTGGACGGGTCAATATATAAATAATATTACCAGGTGTAACAAATGGGGGTTACTTATATTTATAGGCTTTGGTGAAAATTAATGTCAGCTAATGTTGTGGGAACAACAATAATATATTATTTAAATATAAGGATAAAATAGTTTTCATTGAACATCCTCCGTGCGATGTTTGATGTTGGCTAAATTTCATCGTATAATCGAGTAATTAATTTTTTTCGAAAGACTCGCATCGTACTTGAAAGAAAATTTTGTACTGGTTAACATTGAACTTGTCAACTGTGATATAAAATCTAATAAGTAGCTTATTCCATTAGGCAAATGAAGTTACTTTGCAAAATATAAAATCTAATTCTTGTGAATAAAAATTTAAATTATAAATATTAATTAAATAAAAAAAATTATAAATTTAAAATGAACTTTAATAAAGACATTTAAATTGAACATCCTTCGTAGATAAAATAAGAAGAAAAAGTCTAAAGAACTTTAATAATTATCAACATTCATTAAATACAAATACAAAAAATGAACTCATAATAAGAGAGACAAATTGAACATCCTCCGTATATTTTTTTTCTCTCATTGTAAGGGATGGGCACCCCTTGTGTTACTTTCAATGAAATTGCTTATCGAAAAAAAAATGACAATACAATGAAAAAGTGAAGCACTTCTCGTATCATGCATGGTTGAAGGAAAACCCATGATAAAATAGGAGCGATTATAAAAAGTTGAAAAAGAATATGGAGGTTTTATTGTAAATGTGATCAAGGTTTCATTGAAAGAAGGTGATGAAGGTTCTATTGTAAATGTAAATGAAATTCCAGCGAAGTCAATGCAAAGAACACCGCATGTACTCGAATATTAAAGAAAGATAAAAATATAAAAACCAATTAAAGAAAAGATTTAATACCCGTTGGTGCAAAATGACCAAAATAAAGAAGACAATAAAATAGAAAGTGAAACACGTGGTATCGTGATGGATTTGATGGAAATTATTAATAAAATAGAAGCACATAAAGAAAGTTGAAAGAGTACGATTGATGATCTATTGTAAATGTAGTTGAAGTTCCCGTAGATAAAATTAAATTGAAACTATAAATTAAATAAGAAGATTATAAAATCAAAAAGAAATGGTTATTGAGGAACACACTTCGTGTATTTGAACATCTACAATTTTTTAGGGTCCTAAAGTACCCCAAAATACACTGCTAGCATTCCACTTTACGTATTTTAATTTTTCACAAACTTATTATTATATTTTACCAAACTTCTGGTATTTGAAGAGTTAATTTTTTTTTCAATCCCAGAAGTAACTCAAAACATACTACTTAACATTTCACTTTAGACATTTTGTCACAAAAATAAAAAAATTCACGATCAAGTACACCAAACCACACTTTTTAGGATCCGACTTTACGTAGTTTTTCATGAAATGAATTTTTTTTACCAAATCGATTATTGAAAAACAAAATTTACATATTTAAGCATCTCAAAATTTTAGAGACAGTAAATCACTCCTTAAAATATAAGAGAAGAAAAAAACTGAAGAAAAACCAAAAAGAAACAAAAAGAATGGAAAAAAATAAGAGAAAAAAAAAATAAAACCAAAAAAAAATAAGATGAAGAGGCAACAATAGCCCTTGGTGGGATGAGGCAACAATGTCGGTCCAAAAATATAGAGTAGGGGTATATTGGTAAACAGTGGGGTACAAAATGAGGGGTACATTTTGATAATAAAAAAAGTGTTGGACAAAAATAATTGTCAGGGGTATGTCGGTCCAAAAATATAGAGTGGGGGTATATTGGTAAATAGTGAGGTACAAAATGAGGGGTATATTGGTAAATGGTGGGGTACAAAATAGAGAGTGGGGTATGTCGGTCCAAAAATATAGAGTGGAGGTATATTGGTAAAGAGTGGGATATAAATGAGGGGTATATTAATAAATGGTGGGAATAAAAAAAAAAAAAAAAGAAGAAAAGACAAAAAAAAAAAAAAAAAAAAAAAAATAGCGAGCGTTGGCGGGAGCGGCGCCAAGCCCCATTAGATTTTAAGATATATTAATATTAGTATATTATGTAGTATAGATAAAAAATTGCTGTTATAACAGGGGGGCTCAAGCCATGGTAGCTTTGGCTGTGGCTCCGTCCCTCGCTTCAGCCACCACATCACAACAAAGAACATGACTGTGAACGCATACGGGGTGAGAGTGAGAAGTTCGGCTACTGTTTTTGACACCGTGAGAGAGCTCTGGAGCAGAAAAAAGAGACTGAAGACTCAAAATAATAATTCCTCTAATTTCTATTTTATTGTTCTTAATTACTATGGATACCTAAATCCTCTTCTAGGGTCTTAGGTGAATCTTGCATGATTAGAGACCCTTTTTATGTTCTAATTTCTAGTTTGAATTCCTGTTTTTATTTTAATTGATATTGTCCTATTGTTTTTATCACATGATTAGGATTAGCTACCATTTGCATGTTTATAATCAATTAGTTGATCAGTGACCGTACTGCAATTAGTTGGTGGACCTATAGGATAATTGGGGCTACAATTAGGGCATGACCAAACCATAATTTAGTCTTCCAATCATTCAACCTTTTTGCTCTTTATGCTTTTCCTAAATTTAAATTCTTGCAAGACCAAACGAGGGTTAATTTAGGAAAAAGAATATTAATCGCGAATGACCAAACAGATTAATAGTTTTAGTAAAGGGATTGGTAATTAAATAAAATAAGGGAATTCAGGTAGAATTAGACATAGGGGAATCGAAGCTTGCAAGTGAAACCATGACTCTAGGCCTCTCACCATTTATTAAACTTGTATTTTAATTCTCGCTATTTATTTCTTTTTATTTTAGTTTCTATAAACATCAAATTATTTGTTCGTCTAAACATTCATTAATCTTGACTAGTTTGGTACTTGTTAATTAATCCCTGTGGATACGATATTCTTTATACTACTTCTGCGAAAGAGTACACTTGCTCTAAGTGTGTTTTTGTCGCAACAACTCTCTTCCTACAGGTGAGTTGGCAAATATGGAAAGCATTAAATGAACTAGTGTTTAATGCTAAGAATCCTAATCCTACAGCAACAATCATCATGGCACAAACACAGACAACAGAATTCATGCAATCAAATAGAAAGCAAACAACGGCAAATCAAGTCAATACAGCAAACACTCAATCAAAAAGATGGAAAAACCGAGGGAAGGGATAATCAAGGTGAACACAGATGCTGCTTTCTCAAAGGAAACAGGCAAGGGTGCATTTGCTATTGTTAATCGCGACCACAAAGGTGATCTCCTTACCATGCAAGCGGCTAGGCTTTTTGCCTCCTCGCACTACAAGAAAAACGTGCATTTTCGGCGGATTTTTCCGCCAAAAAACACCAAATTCCGCCGCAAAAACGTGCATTTTCGACGGATTTTTCCGCCGGTAAAACGTTGGTGGCAACGTGTTTTCGACGAAATTTCCGCCGGTAATTTCCGGCGGATTTTTAGTCATTTTCGGCGGATTTTCCCCCCGTACTTTCCGGGGGAATTTTGTCGTTTCTGGGGGAATTTTGTCGTTTCTGGGGGAAATTCCGCCGGAAATGCACAAAAATTAATTTTTTATTTTATTTGATTTTTTTAAAAAATCCGCCGCAAAGTCACCTATTTTCCGCCGAAAATTAAATTTTTTTTTTAAAAATAATTCAACGTTTTCTTTTTTATTTAATTGTTTTTTTGATAGGGGAGTAACACACTTCCAGAAAATTCTTTTTTATTTAATGTGATAGGGGGAGTAACACACTTCTATAGTCTCACCTTCTAATATGGTCAAAAATCAATTTGCTCCGGTGAAGACTTGCAGAATCCAAATGAAGAATAATGGGTCCAGCTTCATCTTTTTTGTCCGGGATACAGATAATGATCAAGCTCCAGTGATCACTGAATACATGAAACATTATAACTAATAAATCCAAAAATAAGTAGAGGTTCTGGGTAGATAATTATAAAGCATTACTCCTCCGATTGAACAGAAATATTGGACAGGAATTACATATATTAGAAAATAAGCAGAAGAAGTTGATAGAAGAAACAAAGTAGTTTTAGTGAAGAAATTTGATAGAAGAAGTTATGATAAGTGTTGAAAATGTGTAGAAAGAATGAGTGAATGAGGATATAAAAAGAGGTTGAGGGAGTGAGGCCGTTCGAGCTGCGTGAGCCAGATGACGTTTTCGGATATCTTTGTTGTTTCCGGCGGAATATGGGACTGGCAGAGCACATGGGACGCGTGGACCAATGCATTGACTGACTGGTCCTTTTCTGCATGAATCAAGGTCCTTTCCGTGAGTTAAATTTTTTCTGTTCTTTTTCTTCTACTTTGTAATCCGCCACAAACTCAAAAATTCCGCCAAAAATATTAAAATTCAGCTAAAGGTTTTACGCGGATTAAATCCCCAAAAGTACAAAAATCCATGCCGGAAAGTTTCTGGGGGATTAAAATCCGCCAGAAAGTTATGCCTTGTAATTCTAGTTTTTCTTGTAGTGTCGCCACTTATGGCTGAAGCATTGAGCCTTAGAGAAGAACAGAAGTTGGCCTCTGCACTTAACATCCCAGATAGAGTTGTAGAATCGGATAATCTCTGGCTCGTCAATGCATGCAACGAAACACAAAACTTCGTGAGATTCGAGCGTGATGGATGATATATTGAATTTGAAGTTAGGGTTTCAAGGATGTCCAGCGCATTGGGCCATCTTGGGTCAGTTTGGACTTAGATCCTATATCTCCAGCTACTAGTGTGTGTAATGTTTGTGACCTTTGCCCATCATCAATAGAAATGTTACATGTAGCGACCGAAAAATCCGAGAAAGGATTCTTGAAAGGTTCATAGGAAGCCGCCACCAAATTTTAGTTTAAGGGCAAATTTGGAAAATCCCTTTAGGTTTAAGATAAGGTGAGTTTAGGATTCGGGAGTCGTTATGCGTGGGGGAAGGTATTAGCACCCCACAACATCCTTTGTCTAATTATTTATGCTTATTAATATTTTACCCTTTTATTTATAGAGAAAAAACTTAATTAAATTTTTAGTTTTTAGAGCTTGACAAGAGTGGACTCTTGCTCCTACGTGCACCTCCGATGCAATGGAGGAATCAAAGCTACGTAGTTCTTCCCGAAAAAGGTTTGTTGGTTGGTGTTTTTTAGTGTAGGGGTCCTAGGATTCCTTGAACTGTACAGCTCACTGATTCCTAGGACGCTGACTAACCTGATTGTACAACCGACTTAGTCCCCTACTTTTGAAAGTATTTTTGATGTTTTTTGAAAGATGTTTGTTTGATGTGAGGTAAGTTGGTTTTAGAATAGGTATTCTAGAACTCCTGAACTGTACAGCTCATTAGTTCTAGAACGCTGACTAACCAGGTTGTACAACCGACTTAGTCCCCTATTTTTTAGGAAAAGTGATTTATTTATTTACTTATAAGTTTTTAGGATTACTGAACTGTAGGGTGATGACTAACCCGGTTATACAACCGACTTAGTCTTTTATTTGATTTTTGAAGAAATAAACTAATTTGTGCATAAAAAAAAGATAAAAACTGATAAATAATAAAGACTAGGCTAAATAAATAAATAAATAAACAAATAAATAACTATATACATAAATAAATATGAATAGATATATACATAAACAAATAAATAAATAGATTATATTATAAAAATGTGTACATAAAAATAAACAAAATAAATACAAAACTAACCTGGACTCGACGAGTGCCGAACCAACCGAAAGCGATCGATCAAAGTCAATCGCATGAATCGGACTCTATCTGGTCCATTTTGACCCCAATACCGCAAGAACCGCTTTGAGAATCGGAAAGCCGACTCAAAACGTCCAAATGATCAAAGACGGGCTTTTAGTGAAATGGGCCACGAACGCTTTGACCCAAAAGATCACTTAACCCGCCAATGATCTCCTCCTCTAATCTTCACCTCTCAACCCCTTTTATATCCAATTGCTAGGGAGCTCTTGTTTCTTGTGAGCAATGTGGGACTAAAACAAGGTAGAGAAAGCAATTCCCATTTAAAACACAATTCCCGTTTTTCTCAAACCTGTCACCGTAAAATTGCGATTCCGGATTCGTTAACCGTTGATCGTCTTCATTTTTCGACAGTAGGTTCGTGAGATATATATCTCCACTTTCATCGTTCGGATCGTCGAAAAGAGGTCCGAGGAGAGAGAAATTGCCTTCGCAATAGAGCTGCAGATTTGGGTATTTCATCTTTTTGTTCTTATTTTGTAAGCTCTTGTGCTTTGCTTCACTTGCTTTTTCAATTACTCAAAGAGGGTCAAAAGGAAATAACATGTGAGATGATTGACCAAGAATCAAATCATGCATCTTTATTTCAACTTTATATTAATTGTGGTTGATATGCACAAGCTACTTATCTTTTACTTGAGTACATAGAAACGTTTGTTGCACATACACTATTTAATAAAAAAATATTACAATGATATAAGAACTCGGACAAAATTGGGGTATAACATTACACATTTGACCAAAAAAAAAAAAGAAAGGAGGGGGGTGTGAGAGAGACAGAGAGTTTGAGATTTGGAAATTTTTTGTGAGGAGTAGTTTTGGCCAGTCAGGTATGTTACATAGATAATTTCGGTTCTCACTAAATTTTTAGAGAGAGAAGGTCCGCAGTGTTTATTGTGAGCATAGTGGTTGGTAAAGTTTTTAACTGTTGGGTGGTTATTCACTACTTTGTCCTTATATCCGTTGGTTTTATGTGCTGTCTATTTTGTATTGGTTGGTTCATTATGGATTGAGTAATACATTGTGGTTATTATGTATTTACTGTTAGTTAATATCCTGCTTATCGTGAAGATATTTGCAAATATTCTGAATGGAGTTCATCTTCTTCATCATAAATGAAGAATTTAATGAGGTTTTAAGAGCTTTAACTCATAGTATCAACTTTTTCATCGCATATTTTTCTTTTATTGAGTAGTAAGAGCAAAAGAGCATAAAAAAGAGCAAAAGAGCGGTTTTTCTTTCAGTTTGTCTAGAAGAGCATAAAGAGCAAAAGATGCAAAAAGAGCAAAATAGCAAGGTTATTGTTAAGTTTATATAGTCCACATTTACATCTAGTAGTAACAAGTTTCATCGTAAATCTTTTCTTTATGTGATCTAGGCTTTCTTAGTCTCTTGTTTTTGTTAGTTGTTTTCTGGTTTCTCGGTTTTTCTTCTATTTGTTCTTCAGTGTATTTTCTGAGTTTGTCTGTTGTTCTATTTCCTCTGTTTCTGCTTCTAGTTTTAGGCTTCTATTTCTTCTGTTTCTTCTGTTTTTTCTTCATCAAATCATGGTGTTGGCTGAAGATGAATGAGAAATAGTGGTGGAAAAGCTTATACCTGCAACAAAAATATATATAGAATATGCTCTTAGGGCTATTGTTGGTCAGGTAATTTCAAACAAAGTGAGGAATAAAAAAGCCTTCAGAAACATAATGTTCAAGACTTGGGATGAGTACAAAGGACTATATATTACTGATATGGGGGAAAATAAATTTCTATTCACTTTTCCCTCAGTTCAGGATGTTGAAGAAGTTCTATATAGAGCTCCTTAGTTTGTTATGAATCAAATTTTGAAAATAATAAGGTATGGGTACATTTCAAATATGAAAGACTTCAAGGCTTGTGTTTCAAATGTGGAGAGTTTGGTCATGAGCTTAGGTATGGGTATTTAAACACAGAACACCCCAAAATAGTTCAATTAATTATTTAGTTGAATTATTTAAGGTTTACAACATTTTAGTTAAGTCAAGTATTAATTAGAAGTCTATTTCATTTAGGAGATGTTTAAATAAATGGAGAAGGTGGGAATAGAGGCCCATGAGCCATTTGAAGCCCAAACTAATGCAATAAAGGAGTGTGTCGAAGGAAAGGGAGCATGCATGCAAAGTGTTTTGAGAAAAAAGTCAAAGGGAAAGTAAGAGAGAGAAGTTGGTAGGTGAGATCTCTTTCTAGAGAGAAGGAAGAGCATTTGGCGTGGAAGAAGCTCAAGCTCAAGGGAGAATTGTTGCTGTGAGGAGAATCAGGGAGCATCGGTGAAGAGAGTGTCTTTTTCTCAGCTGATCAAGGTTAGGGGGCTCTCTTCTCACGTATAATTTTGTAGTATGATGAGTGTTATGTGTGAGTAGTTTGTAGTTGTGTTTTTCTGAGCTGTGTTGCATGTTTTGTGTGTTTCTGATTGTGCTTGATGTTATGTTTTAGCTCGTTTCAGTGAGGTTGTGTTGAGATGTTGAGGTGTTGGTCATACGAGAGACTAATGAGTGAAATGGGAGCTGAGAAAACTCTCAGTCCTAGTGAGCTAAAGTGAGAGACGTGAGAGTGTGAAGTTCTTAAGAAGTAAAACGTTGGACTACCGAGGTGTAGATTTGGAGTTGAGTGATCATAACGAAGAGAACGTGTGTCTGGGCTTAAGCGAAGGGGTTGACTTGGGATTGTCGAGGTGTATCCACTAGTGTAACGAAACCTAAGTGATGATCGTAAGTCAAAACGTAATAACGATAACATAAGAACCGAGGTGAGTGATAGAGCACAAGTGACTAAGTGTATGAGTACACGACTAGGTATAGGTATCGGTTTGTACTTGCCGAGGTGTAGGGTAAGTAGGCCGAGATGCTTAGGCCGAGATAAAGTACTTAGGCGTAGGCTCTTTGAAGTGATAACGTTGATAGCATTATGGCGTGTAATGCTTAGGTGTTATGGCGAGATGTAGAGTATATCATACTTAGGTGTACTTGCCGAGGTGAGATGTTGCGTTTAAGTGCGGTGTGTTCAAGCGTGAGAGTAACCGGTGGTATTATAGAGGAAGTGAAGTACGTTTCGTGCGAAGTGAAGTGACTATGAGTGGAGTAGAGTGTAGGCGTGCCGAGGTGCCAAGCGTCTTGAGGTGCCAAACGCGCCGAGTGCTATAGGTGCCGAGGGTGTTGTTTTAACGCTAGTGTAAGCGCGAGTTGTTCTTTGGGCGCAATCGAGAGTGTCGTTTTAAGCGGCGATTCGTGAGTGGCTGAATGGTGTAGTCGGTTTTAGTCCTAAGTGACATGGTAGACCTCGTAGTATTTGCTTGATCCACTACTAGGTGCCGAGGTGTTTGGTGAGTGAGGCGACGACGCCTTAGAGCCTTGCTGGGCGATGTAGAGACGCGTCGGCGCTTAGCACGAAAAATGACGTATGTGTGTTGTTGGCCTTATGGTTACGAGTAGAGGAGTAATAAATGATGAAGTCCCTGATGGGCATTAAAATAAATGAAAAGGGTGAATGCAGAGGACTTCGGTCCTAGAGGTGAGCAGAGGACTTAGGTCCTATTTATGAACAGAAGGCTGCGGTCTAATTGGTGAGTTACTGAGATTGTGTTATGATTTAATTGAATGATGTATATGCTGTGTGTTATGCATTGTTCATGGTGTCGCATAAATCATAAACATAATGGTGAAAGCAGAGGACTTCGGTCCTATGGTGAAAGCAGAGGACTTCGGTCCTAAGGTGTAAGCAGAAGACTTCGGTCTTAATGGATCCATCATGCATATGCCCTTGGTGTGGTGGGAGCGCAAGTGTTTTCTAAGATTGACTTGAGGTCGGGTTACCATCAAATCAAAGTAAAGGATGAAAATGTTCCTAAGACGGCGTTTAGGACTCGGTATGGACACTACGAGTATTCAGTCATGCCATTTGGTGTTACTAATGCTCCTGGAGTATTCATGTAGTATATGAATCGTATCTTTCATGAATATTTGGATCGGTTTGTGGTAGTGTTCATTGACGACATCCTGGTTTATTCTAAGTCTGAGGAAGAGCATGTCGAGCGATTAAGGTTAGTGTTGGAGATCTTAAAGGATAGGTGTAGCGGCCAAAAAAATCCGGAAAGGATTCTTGAAGGTTCATAGGAAGCCGCCACCGAAATTCTAGTTTAAGGGCAAATTCGGGAAATCCCTTTAAGTTTGGACAAGGCGAGTTTAAGGTTCGGGAGTCATTATGCGTGGGGAAGGTATTAGCACCCCACGACATCCTTTGGTCTAATTAATTGTAGTTTTTTTATCATTTTACCCTTTTATTGGAATGCGAAGGAAAGAAGACTTAATTAAAATTATTAGTTTTTAGTTTTTAGAGCTTGACAAGAGTGGACTCTTGCTCCTACGTACCTCCGGATGCAATGGAGGAATCAAAGCTACGTAGTTCTTCTTGAAAAAGGTTTGTTGGTTGGGGTTTTTTAGTGTAGGGGTCCTAGGACTCCTTGAACCTGCATCTGACTCATCGATTCTAGGGCGCCGACTAACCCGGGTTGTACAACCGACTTAGTCCCCTACTTTTTAAAAGTATTTTTGAGGTTTTTTGAAAGAAGTTTGTTTGATTTGAGGTGAGTTGGTTTTAGAATAGGTATTCTAGAACTCCTGAACTGTACAGCTCATTAGTTCTAGAACGATGACTAACCCGGTTGTACAACTGACTTAGTCCCCTATTTTTAGGAAAAATGATTTATTTATTTACTTATAAGTTTTTAGGATTACTTGAATCTGCATGTACTCATTGGTCCTAGGATGATGACTAACCTTGGTTGTACAACCGACTTAGTCTTTTATTTGATTTTTGAAGAAATAAACTAATTTGCGCATAAAAAAAAGACAAAAACTGATAATTAATAAAGACTAGGCTAAACAAAATAAATAAAATAACTACATACATAAATAAATATGAATAGATATATAAATAAACAATAAACAAATAAATAAATAAATAGATTATATTATAAATAAATATGTACATAAAAATAAACAAAATAAATACAAAACTAACCTGGACTCGACGAGTGCCGAACTGCATCGAGCAATCGACCGGTCAATCACGAACCGGACCCCTATTTGGTCCATTTTGACCCCAAGACCGCAGGAACCGCTTTGAGAATCGAAAAGCCGACTCAAAACGTCCAAATGATCAAAGACGGGTTTTTAGTGAAATGAGCCGCGAACGCTTTGACCCAAAAGATCACTTAACCCGCCAATGATCCCCCCCTCTAATCTTCACCTCTCAACCCCTTTTATATCCAATTGCTAGGGAGCTCTTGTTTCTTGTGAGCAATGTGGGACTAAAACAAGGTAGAGAAAGCAATTCCCCTTTAAAACACAATTTCCGTTTTTCTCAAACCTGTCACCGTAAAATTGTGATTCCGGATTCGTTAACCGTTGGATCGTCTTTCTTTTTTGACAGTAGGTTCGTGAGACATATATCTACGCTTTCACCGTTCGGATCGTTGAAACGAGGTCTTATGAGAGAGAAATTGCCTTTGCAATAGCTGCGATTTTGGTCCGTTTTTCTCAAACCTCTCATCGTAAAAGTGCGATTCCGGATTCGCCAACCGTCGGATCGTCTTAATTTTTTGACAGTAGGTTCGTGAGACATATATCTCCACTTTCACCGTTCGGATCGTCGAAAAGATGTCCGAGGAGAGAGAAATTGCCTTCGCAATAGAGCTGCAGATTTGGGTATTTCATCTTTTTGTTCTTATTTTGTAAGCTCTTATGCTTTACTTCACTTGCTTTTTCAATTACTCAAAGAGGGTCAAAATAAAATAACATGTGGGATGATTGACCAAGAATCAAATCATGCATCTTTATATTAATTGTGGTTGATATGCACAAGCTACTTATCTTTTACTTGAGTACATAGAAACGTTTGTTGAACATACACTACTTAATAAAATAAAAAAAATATTACAATGATATAAGAACTCGGACAAAATTGGGGTATAACAGCTGCCCCTCTTTATTTATATTTTACAAAATTTTTTTAGTAGAAATAGAAATAAAGATAGAATAGACGTCAATTTTGTTCGTTTAGAGGGGAAATAGAGGGTTTGAGAATAAACAGAGAGCGGTTAACACTTGGCATATTAACCGCGAACAAAATGAGGATCGCTCGGGATCTGAAGGAGCACTAAGGCTCTGAAAGCCCACTCGGGGTCTGAAGGAGCACTAAGGCTCTGAAGGACCACTAAGGGTCTGAAGGAGCACTAAGGCTCTGAAGGACCACTCTGGGTCTGGAAGGCTGCCTAGGCCTTATTTGTAGGACCATCGTGGTCTGAAGGAGCGCAACTAGCTACGGTACTAGTTAAATGGTCTGAGGGGGCCTTTATATTCGAGCGGCCATGATGGGTCAAGATCGAGTCTAGAACCGATATGTTGACCATGAAGGGCGTCCCATCGTGTCTTAGGGTGACCTGAACTAGTCCGAAGGACCACGCGGGTCTGCGAAGGTCCGTCGGGCTCGACTCGACGCGTTGCGACACGGGCCACTTAGGGCATCGAAGGAGCGTAGTGCTCTGAAGGACCACTCGGGGTCTGAGGGATCAACTTGGTGATCTGTGATATGATATGAGATTAACGCTTAAAGCGCTGATATTAGAGGAACAAAACATAGGGAACGACAATTATCGTGTTTATCCGGGCACACCTAACAAATGCATCTTCCCGAGGAGGGAAAAGCTTTCTTTTTTTGGCAATGCAATTAATGGTGCACGCGTACGTGCAATGATTGGTATCTGGTGGAATGATTTTTTTTTTTTTTTGCTTGTTACGTAATAAATGCATGAAATGCAAATGTGAATATGATGCAAATGAAATGATTGAATGCCAATGCCATGGTGCATGCATGATGCGATGATATGATATGATATGAGTGATTGGGTGCAAAACATTTTTTTTGTAATGATAAGATCACGAGACTTTGGATCACGAGAAGCATGGGTGAATATTGATCATTCTTTGGAAAAATTAGTTTTGATTCAAACTTCGCATTCTCAAGGTCATTATCTACAGACAACGATATGCAAAAGTACTTGACCGTATTTGCAAGCTCGCTTATTTTTCCTTCCATTATGATGCCCCTTGATGATCGAAATTTATGTCCACAAAGTTACCTAAGTGAATTTTTAGCATCACATGATCAACTCGTGTTCTCTCTCTCTCTGAAGCTCTGTTTAGTAAAGACATATGTTAGTGCAAGTATGAATGAGTCAGTTAACTTGGGGTTCTAAAGGCCTAGGGTGAGGATATTTGTGGCACATGAAGGGGTGAATGACTAGTGGGTCTTTGTCAAGGTCATCAAAGGTAGGTTTTCCCAAGCCAAGAAATGTAGGACTGCCCCAATTTAGATTTGATGACGGTGAGTGAATAACTTGCCCCTGTCTAGTGGTGACAAGCTAGGGGTGTAGAAGATGATGAACTGGGAATGCATTGGCTTTGGAATGAAAGGCGGAAAGCAAGAGACTTTGTCTCAACCCATAGAGTTTGGCGTTGCCCCATTTATGGTAAGGACAAGATTGCCCCGCTAGAGTAGCGTGTTGTTTTAGGTAATGAGTTGAGAAATTGCCCGGTATTGTTTTGTGGATATGAATATGACAAGGGATGAGGTGAGTGTAGGGCGGATTTCTCCAAGTAAAGGGTGAAGGGATTGCCCCACTTGGTAATGGGATTTCAAATGGTTGTTTTAGTGAGGTTGTGAAAGGTGACAGAGTTAGGGCTATGGGTTTTTGAGTTGATGCAGGTATGTATGTTTAGACCGGGTGTGGTGTGGGATGGACGTTGGACACATTTCCCCAAGCTTAAGTGGAACAAATGGTGAAAGGATTTCCCACTTTGGGATCTAGGTGACGATCCTAGCATAAACCTTTTGGTTATCTTTAGAATGACTCTCGGTATGATAGTCTTGAGTTTGCTATGATGAAAAACCGCACTTGGTGATCGCTAACCCTTGCCTTTATATCAATGGAACATGAATGAACCTTTGGAGTGCAAGCCCTTTTTGATTTCTTTATTTTGAGTTTTTTTTAGATACATTTTTTTTGAGCAAACATATTGTAAATAAATAAACTTATTTGTCCTAAGATTAAAACTATGAGAAAACAAAAGCAATCGGTCATTGATCGGAATGAACTCTAGAGGGTTGTAACGTGGCCGATGGTTTAGTGATTTATAAGGGAAATGATAATTGGGCTCAAAGTAGTGTTTGGGGATTGATGGGACGGATGATTTTTTATTGAGCAGTATGATTTGGCTAATGGTTAATGGTTTGTGAAAGAAGGGGTTATTAGGCTCAATGAAGTGTTTGATGATTGATGGGACAAATGATTTGGTGATGTAACTTGGTTAATGGGTGATGATTTATGAAGGAAATGGTTGTTAGGCTCAAAGGAGTGTTTGAGGTTTTATTGAGACAGTAATTGATGTGTCTCATGGTAACGTGGCTAAGGGTTTATGGAGGATACTGAGGTTAAAGGAAGTGTTTGAGGTTTGTTTTAGACAAGGATCTCTTATGTTTTAATGGTGTGAAGCAACAGCTCACGACTTGTACTACTTTTGTCTTTGTTTTTTCTAATTTGTTTTTTTTCGGGATTTTTTAATCCTCTTTTTTTGACTTCACTCTTTTGTGATTTTTATTTCTCTTTCTTTTGAGCTGAGTGAGCAGATAAAAGTGATACACTATCTTTGATGTAGAATTGATCCTTGTCTAGGGTGATTGAAAGGTTTTTGGATTTTTGGCTTAAGGTGGGTGGCAAAGGATTTTTGAGGGTATGGAAAGATGGTTCAACTTCATTTCACATCATGATTGCTCGTTTTCTCAAAAATTAACTTAAGGACAATTTTACTTATTTACAAAATATTTGCTCTTTTTTTCTTCCTTTTTTTTGTGTGCCCTAATTTTTGCTTAGGCCGCTCTTACGAGTTTTCAACCTAACGGGCCTTTTTGATTTCTTTTTGTAAAGGACTTGCACCAAGGGAATATAATGTTGACAAGGTATTTTAGAGATCACAAATTTGCCCCAAGTAATGAGGGCCTCAAGTGTTATTTCAATAGTGAGAACAAACCCAAAAAAGGCAACTAGGTAGGGGAGTATGTACTTTAGGGTGGTCGGGGCGGGATTAGATTCGGACGGGGGGTGATGACAAGGTAGGGATATCAACTGACTCAAACAAGAATGAAGTCACATGTCATACACAAATTACTACACGAATGCTTCGTAAAGAGTTAACAACAGTTTTAACATGAATGAAATTTTGATGGACTATTTTGGTCATTCATCATGGGGTGGATGCAACGCTTTGTTGAAAAAAATGTGAACGAGCTGCTAATTTAAAAAACCGAGTGCCCTGAAGCACCCTGAGCTTGCAACGAAGTATGACTAAATATTTTTAAAAAGAATGATTTATTTCACAAGAATGTCTCACCTCTCATCAATTTTTTTTCTTTCTAAAATTATGTTTTTTTTTATTTCTATAATGCATGATGTAAGTATGCAAATGAATGAGTGTGCATGAAATGCGAATGAATGTATGTGAAATGCGAATGTAATGATAATGTATGTGAATGAAATGATAATATATGATTTTATTTATCGCGTCGGGAATTATAAGTTTTACGTTTGGAGAGTAAAGTACAAAGTTTGACTTTGACTTTAGCATGAATGGCTTCTCTCCAAAATAAAGCTTTTAATTCTCAGGCAGTCGTAACATAAGATGTTTATTTTTGTTTTTAGTAATGCAAAGAAAGATGCATGAGGTATGGTTTCTAAGAAACTTGCGGTAAATAATGATTTGGGTTTTTGACTTTTTGATTTTTTGATTTTTGGATAAAAGACGGTAAGCACAAATATTTGTTTGAATACAAGGGTATGAAGCTCCTTTGAGACCCTAGAAAGGTAACTTACGAAGTGGGTCTAAGGTTTCTTTTATAGTGAACCTCACAAGGATGGTTCTAAAGAATCCTACACATGGTCCCTAGAGCCAAGGACCCAACCAAGAATCAAACATCTATTAGAAGGGATAACATCCTTAAAAATAGGTGAGATTTTCATGACCACCCAACGAGACGTGCGTTCCGCAGGCCATCACTACGCAATCTCGTTCTAACTTAGGATTGCACTCGAGTCCGGGTAGAGGACTTTTCTCACATGTGTGTGATGTGTAGAGGTGTAGTGTGTGTAGGAGCAGTTCAAAACAAAACCCAAAGCTGCAAACAAAACAAACATTCATACAAAATAAAATCTTCTATCCTAGGGTTTACACATCAATAAATAATATAATGTGCAAAGATAAATAAGAGAAGGGTAAAAATTAAATTAAATAAATCCTATAATTAATTAGACTAGGTTTTGACTCGCTAAAAAGTTAAGTCCCCAGTGAAGTCGCCAGCTGTAGCGACCGAAAAATCCGGGAAAGGATTCTTCGAAGGTTCATAGGAAGCCGCCACCGAAATTCTAGTTTAAGGGCAAATTCGGGAAATCCCTTTAAGTTTGGACAAGGCGAGTTTAAGGTTCGGGAGTCATTATGCGTGGGGAAGGTATTAGCACCCCACGACATCCTTTGGTCTAATTAATTGTAGTTTATTATCATTTTACCCTTTTATTGGAATGCGAAGGAAAGAAGACTTAATTAAAATTATTAGTTTTTAGTTTTTAGAGCTTGACAAGAGTGGACTCTTGCTCCTACGTACCTCCGGATGCAATGGAGGAATCAAAGCTACGTAGTTCTTCTTGAAAAAGGTTTGTTGGTTGGGGTTTTTTAGTGTAGGGGTCCTAGGACTCCTTGAACTGTACAGCTCACTGATTCCTAGGACGCTGACTAACCCGATTGTACAACCGACTTAGTCCCCTACTTTTTAAAAGTATTTTTGAGGTTTTTTGAAAGAAGTTTGTTTGATTTGAGGTGAGTTGGTTTTAGAATAGGTATTCTAGAACTCTGAATCAGCATGACTCATTAGTTCTAGAACGATGACTAACCCTTGTTGTACAAACCGACTTAGTCCCTATTTTTAGGAAAAATGATTTATTTATTTACTTATAAGTTTTTAGGATTACTGAATGGTATGCACTTTCATTGGTCCTAGGATGATGACTAACCCGGTTGTACAACCGACTTAGTCTTTTATTTGATTTTTGAAGAAATAAACTAATTTGCGCATAAAAAAAAAGACAAAAACTGATAATTAATAAAGACTAGGCTAAACAAAATAAATAAATAACTACATACATAAATAAATATGAATAGATATATAAATAAACAATAAACAAATAAATAAATAAATAGATTATATTATAAATAAATATGTACATAAAAATAAACAAAATAAATACAAAACTAACTTTGACTCTCGGAGTGCCGAACCGACCGAGCAATCGACCGGGTCAATCACGAACCGGACTCCTATTTGGTCCATTTTGACCCCAAGACCGCAGGAACCGCTTTGAGAATCGAAAAGCCGACTTAAAACGTCCAAATGATCAAAGACGGGTTTTTAGTGAAATGAGCCGCGAACGCTTTGACCCAAAAGATCACTTAACCCGCCAATGATCCCCCCCTCTAATCTTCACCTCTCAACCCCTTTTATATCCAATTGCTAGGGAGCTCTTGTTTCTTGTGAGCAATGTGGGACTAAAACAAGGTAGAGAAAGCAATTCCCCTTTAAAACACAATTTCCGTTTTTCTCAAACCTGTCACCGTAAAATTGTGATTCCGGATTCGTTAACCGTTGGATCGTCTTTCTTTTTTGACAGTAGGTTCGTGAGACATATATCTACGCTTTCACCGTTCGGATCGTTGAAACGAGGTCTTATGAGAGAGAAATTGCCTTCGCAATAGCTGCAGTTTTTGGTCCGTTTTTCTCAAACCTCTCATCGTAAAAGTGCGATTCCGGATTCGTCAACCGTCGGATCGTCTTAATTTTTTGACAGTAGGTTCGTGAGACATATATCTCCACTTTCACCGTTCGGATCGTCGAAAAGAGGTCCGAGGAGAGAGAAATTGCCTTCGCAATAGAGCTGCAGATTTGGGTATTTCATCTTTTTGTTCTTATTTTGTAAGCTCTTATGCTTTACTTCACTTGCTTTTTCAATTACTCAAAGA
The DNA here is from genome assembly GCA_020916435.1 of Oxytropis ochrocephala. Classification (NCBI taxonomy): domain Eukaryota; kingdom Viridiplantae; phylum Streptophyta; class Magnoliopsida; order Fabales; family Fabaceae; genus Oxytropis; species Oxytropis ochrocephala. The sequence continues at coordinate 70,079,812 of CM037091.1, read as the reverse complement.
GGGTCAAAATAAAATAACATGTGGGATGATTGACCAAGAATCAAATCATGCATCTTTATATTAATTGTGGTTGATATGCACAAGCTACTTATCTTTTACTTGAGTACATAGAAACGTTTGTTGAACATACACTACTTAATAAAATAAAAAAAATATTACAATGATATAAGAACTCGGACAAAATTGGGGTATAACAATAGGCAACTGTATGCGAAGCTATCCAAGTGTGAGTTTTGGTTGAGAGAAGTGAATTTCCTTGGTCATGTGATTACCGGTGGTGGTATTGCAGTAGATCCTTCGAAGATTGAGGCTGTATTGCAATGGGAGACGCCCAAGTCAGTCACTGAGATAAGAAGTTTTCTGGGTTTGGCCGGTTACTACAGGAGATTCATTGAAGGTTTCTCCAAGTTGGCGCTACCGTTGACTCAGTTGACTTGCAAGGGTAAGGCATTCGTGTGGGATGATAATTGTGAAGAAAGTTTCCAAGAGCTGAAGAAGAGATTGACGACGTCTCCAATCTTGACGTTGTCGAATCCAAATGAGTCTTTTGTAGTATATTGTGATGCGTCTAAGTTGGGTTTGGGCTGCGTACTGATGCAAGACGGTAAGGTAGTTGCTTACGCTTCAAGGCAATTGAGAATTCATGAGAAGAACTACCCTACACATGATTTGGAGCTTCTTTGCCGTGGTGTTTCTTATTGAAGATGTGGAGGCATTACCTTTATGGTTCTCGGTTTGAAGTGTTTAGTGATCACAAGGGTCTACAATATTTGTTTGACCAGAAGGAGTTGAACATGAGGCAGAGGAGGTGGTTAGAGCTGTTGAAAGATTACGACTTGGTCTGAACTATCACCCAGGAAAGGCTAATGTAGTAGCTGATGCATTGAGTAGGAAGTCCTTGCACGTGTCGACCATGATGGTTAAGGAGTTGGAGTTAATTGAGCAATTCGTAGATTTAAGATTGGTGCGCAAGTAACTTCTCAGAGTGTTAAGTTGGGGATGCTGAAGATCACTAATGAGTTCTTGGTTAGCATTAGGGAGGCTCAGAAGTTGGATGTTAAGCTTGTGGATATAGTAGTGGGAATTGGCCGAGCTGAAAGTAAAGATTTTGAGTTGGATACACAAGGTTTGTTGAGGTACCGAGGTCGGATTTGTATTCCTAATGAAAAGGAAATGAAGAAGGCAATTCTGGAAGAATGTCATAGGAGTAAATTGAGTATTCACCCAGGGGCTACAAAGATGTATCAAGATTTGAAGAGGCTATTCTGGTGGCAAGGTATGAAAAGGGATGTAGCTCAGTTCGTTTATGCTTGTCTGATTTGTCAGAAGTCCAAGGTAGAGCACCAGAAGCCGGCAGGGTTGATGCAACCATTACAGATTCCGGAGTGGAAATGGGACAGTATTGCTATGGATTTCGTAACTGGTCTGCCGAGTACTGTGAAGAGGTATGATGCTATTTGGGTAGTTGTTGATAGGCTAACTAAGTCGGCACACTTCGTTCCTATTGACATCACGTATCCGGTGCCGAGGTTAGCAGAAATTTACATCAAAGAAATTGTGAAGCTTCATGGAGTCCCTTCAAGCATTGTTTCAGATAGGGATCCTAGGTTTACATCAACATTTTGGAAGAGTTTGCAAGAAGCGTTGGGGCCAAGTTGCGTTTGAGCTCGGCATATTGATGACTCATATTTATATGAGTTATTCATGCCCTTATCCATGTAAATCAAGTAAGTTCTCAAGTAATATTAGTGTCTTATTATTCTAATTAGTATAGTTGAAGGAAAAGAAGGGTTAGATTCTGTTTGTGAGTGAACTCGGCACATCTGGTGCCCTTTTGAGCATTTTAACTTGTTTTGTGAGTGTGCAGTGATAAAGCGCTATAGCGCTTGACGCTATAGCGTCATGAGGGCAGCTCAGCCAAATCTTTGAGCTCGGCAGAGACCTCGGCAACAGGCAGGTCGGCATGAGGGCAGCTCGGCTAAGCCTGCGAAGCAGAAAGTGTATTTCTTTGGCGCCAAGTTCTTCGTTCCATGCCTTGTTTTCAGCACCCACTATGCAGCTGGCACAACCGGATATTCATGGATTTTATAGGCCACCTGGCGCTGTGTAAGTGGAGCGATAGCTCCAGTGGGTGATTCGGCCATGCCTCCCTTCTGCGCAAATTCTGGGCGCATGAGCTACTCCAACAACTCCTTCTTCCTTTACAAAAACAGATGCTGGATATAACATAAGGGATATACAGAAAGAGTTGGACATTGAGAGTTGGAGACTGAGAGATTTTCTGCATTATTGAACGTTTTAGTTTTCGTTTTCCTTGTAATTTTTCACTTGTTTTTATTCTCGGTATTAACTCAGCGTTGAGTGTCATCACGGTGAATGCGTTGGGAACTTGGGTGTGGATCTTTTGCCACCGGTTCTTCTCATTTCATTCTAAGTAGTATGAGTTTCCCAGCTTGTATTGCTTTGATGATGCGAAACATGAGCTAAATACTTTAAGTTGGATTGCTTGGAACTTTGTAATGAACCATTAGTATTGTTGTTATAATATTGCATGCTTTGCGTTTCAAGCTTTGTGTTATACTTCTTTCAAACTTGTTTTAGAAATGATCAGCTAAAATAGGTAAATCCGTGGGTTCAGACATGGTCCATGGATCGACTTCAAAGCTTGATATGAACGAAAGTTTATTTAAAGACATTTAAATAGATTTTGCTTCCTCTAGACATAGAAATGCAATAGTTCATAGAGCAAGCAAGTGTGGGTTTTTATTATACAGGTGAACTTATTTAGAACCTAGACATAGGATTCTTGTAATGAAACCCTGGCGTGAGTGATCCGAAAGGCACAAAAGCAATTGCAACAGCGCTTGACGCTATAGCGTGTAACGTTATAGCGCTATACTAATTGGGAATTTACTTAGGAAAGGCAATCCGACTTGTTTCTCTCTCATTCTACAACTCGGCTTTTATCTTGTTTTCTTAAAACCTTCAACTGCTTAACCGATAACCTGTTACTACAAACTTTTGCTACTCGGTTCGCTAAGAGCTAGTATCACTTAAACTCTAAAATTAATACCAATCCCTGTGGAGACGAACTGTACTTACTACTTTATTACTTGTTTCGATTGTGTACACTTGCACAACTCGGTTTCTCACAACAAGTTTTTGGCGCCGTTCTTGGGATTGCATTTAATTTTTATTGTTTAAGAATTCTTGCAATCTTAGTGAAGTGTTACTTTAGTATTTATTTCTGGTGTGATAGCAGGAAACGCTACAGCGTATGCCCAGAACAGATCCACCTGAATTCGAACTAGACCCTGAGCTTGAGAGAAGATTCAGAAGGTTGAGACAACAACAGAGGTTACAACACCTCGGGCTAACCATGTCTGAACACAATACTGCTGCAACAGGTAGAGGCACCCTAGGAGGAAGAACTCCTACTCACTTCGGAGGCAGAACTCCAAGAGGAGGAAGAACTCCGAGAGGTGGAAGGCAAGGTCCTTTTACGTTCACTGAACCAGACGATGAATATTGGTATAGAGAAAGGTTCATGAACCTTGGTCCTGATCAGATGGTGAATGACAGAGATAGGCCAATGAGGGACTACGCTGCTTTTGATCCGACCTCAATGGAAACGAGCATCACCCGACTGCTTTGAATTCGGCTACTCATTTTGAGTTCAAACCGATGATGTTTCAAATGCTCCAAACTCATGGCCAATTCGGAGGATCTACTCAAGAGGATCCATTTGCACATTTGAGAAACTTCTTGGAAGTGTGTAGTAATTTCATCATCCCTGGCGTAAGTGAGGATGCATTTAGACTCAAACTTTTTCCTTATTCTTTAAAAGATAGAGCCAAAGCTTGGTTAAATTCTTTGAGTCTAATTCCATCACCACTTGGGAGGAAATGACAAAGAAATTCTTAGAAAATATTTCCTCTCCCAATAAGAATGCCAGGATGAGGAATGACATCACATCTTTCAAGCAAAGAGATGGTGAAACATTGCATGAAGCGTGGGAAAGGTGGAAAGAACTACTTAGGAAATGTCCACACCATGGAATTCCGATAGTAATCCAAATGGAAACCTTCTACAATGGGTTGGAAGCACCAACGAGATCTATGTTAGACGCCTCATCTGGAGGTGTGATTTTAAACTCCTCCTACAATGAAGCTTGCGATCTTATAGAGCGTGTTGCAATAAACAGCTCGTCATGGCCTACTGAAAGATTAAATCCTGCCAAAAAGGTAGCTGGGGTCCATGAAGTTAGTGAAGTTTCTGCTCTCTCTGCTCAAGTGGCAACTCTGACTAATATGATCAAGGATCTGAGTACTGCAAACGCTATAGCGCCAAAGGAAGCAACTGCAGCTGCTATTGAACAAGCTCCCCCTGGAGAAATTAGTTGTGTATATTGCGGGGGAGGTCACCTTTATGAAGAGTGCACCACAAATCCAGCTTCTGTGAATTATGTGGGGTACAACAAGGGCAACAACCCCTATTCTAACACCTACAACCCCGGTTGGAAGAACCACCCCAATTTCAGATGGGGGGGAGGTAATACTGCAAACACAAGCGCTAATGCTCCAACTATTCCCCCAGGTTTTCCAGCTCAACAGAATCAAAGGCAAAATGCTCCAGCTATAGACAACTCCATGGAATCTTTGGTTGAGGTCTTTTATTAGTGATTGTAAGACAACTATGCACCCATGAAGCATCGATAAAGACTTTGGAGAACCAAGTTGGGCGATTGCTTCGCTTCTCACTCAAAGGCAAAGTGGTGGACTTCCTTCCACTACTGAAACCTCAACATCTCATGCACCAGGTAAAGAACATGTGAAGGCAATAACTCTGAGAAGTGGTAAGGCTGTGAAGGAGGCACCCAAAAGTTTAGGGTCAGGTGTTTCTGAAAAAGAAAAGAATTTTGCTGACGCTATAGCGCCTGACGCTATAGCGGTGGAAAAAACACCGGAACCTGAACTTGGGCCTGAATACCCTCCTCCACCTTATCCTCAAAGGCTTAAAAAAGCACATGAAGACAAGCAGTTCAACAAGTTCCTGGAGGTCCTGAAGCAACTGCACATAAATGTTCCTTTGGTGGAAGCGTTACAGAAAATGCCCAATTATGCCAAGTTTATGAAGGATGTTCTCACAAAGAAGAGACGGCTTGGAGAGTTCGAAACTGTGGCTATGACTGGAGAATGCAGCATGTTAATGCAAAATAAGCTTCCGAGAAAATTAAAGGATCCTGGTAGCTTCACTATACCCTGCTCCATTGGAGATTTTTATTCAGGCCGAGCTTTATGTGACTTAGGAGCAAGTATAAACTTGATGCCTAAGTCTATTTATAAACAATTGGGTATAGGAACTGCCAGACCTACTTCAGTATCCCTTTAACTTGCTGATAGGAGTCTTGCCTATCCTGAGGGGATACTAGAAGATGTTTTAATCAAAGTTGACAAATTTGTTTTTCCTGTGGATTTTGTTATTTTGGACTTTGATGCAGATAAGGACATACCAATCATCTTAGGGCGACCATTTTACGCTCACGGGAAGACACTCATCGGCGTGCATAAGGGAGAGTTAACAATGAGGGTTAATGATCAAGAGGTTAAGATAAATGTTCTCGAATGCATTAAAGCTCACTCAAGACAACATCAAAGAATGCTCTTTCGTTGTTTCTCTTGACCAAGTGGTTCAAAAACATTTTCAAAAGACTAATGACCACTTGGGAAAGGTTCTGACAAACGATGAGGAGCCTGAATTGATTGATGAAGGAGCAACTCAAGAAGAGGGGTGGACTACGAAGGAGGTTTGGGCCAGAAGATATGAGTCACTTGAACAAGAAAACTCCAACCTCAAGAAATGCGTCCCTTCCATTATTCAACCACCAATCCTGGAGCTTAAGGAGTTACCAAGGCACCTGAAGTATGTTTATTTGGGGGAAAATGAGTCTCTGCCTGTAATCATCTCCTCGGCTCTCACCAAAGATCAAGAGGAGGAGCTCGTTACAATGCTAAAGAAACATAAGAAGGCCATTGGATGGCAAATGGCTGATATCCAGAGGATTAGTCCATCTATCTGCATGCACCGAATTGTTTTGGAGGAGAACTCTAAACACAGCATTGAAGGGCAGAGAAGGCTAAACCCGATAATGAAGGAAGTGGTAAAGAAGGAAATTCTTAAGTGGCTAGACACAGGCATTGTTTATCCTATCTCGGATAGTGCATGGGTATCACCTGTGCAATGCGTTCCAAAGAAAGGTGGGGTAACAGTGATCAAGAATACAAGAATGAGTTGATTCCGACAAGGACGATATCTGGGTGGAGGATTTGCATGGATTACAGAAAGCTGAATAAATCTACAAAGAAGGATCATTTTCCTCTCCCCTTCATTGATCAGATGTTGGATAGGCTTGCAGGTAAGGAATACTATTGCTTTCTAGATGGCTACTCTGGTTACAATCAAATAGCAATAGTGCCTGAGGATCAACACAAGACTACATTCACATGCCCCTATGGTACATTTGCGTTTAGAAGAATGTCGTTCGGTCTGTGTAATGCACCTGCAACCTTCCAGAGGTGCATGATGTCTATCTTCTCGGACTTCATTGAAAAATCTATGGAGGTCTTTATGGATGACTTCTCGGTGTTTGGGGAGAGTTTCCAACAAAGGTTCACAGCGAACTTAGAAGAAATCCCGGTAAGGTGCGAAGAGACAAACCTTGTCCTGAATTGGGAAAAGTGCCACTTCATGGTGCAGGAGGGTATTGTCTTGGGACACAGAATTTCAAAGAAGGGACTGGAGGTAGATAGAGCAAAGATCGAAGTCATTGAAAAATTACCTCCTCCCACAAGTGTTAAAGGCATCAGAAGTTTTCTAGGACACGCCGGCTATTACAGAAGGTTCATTAAAGATTTTTCAAAAATTTCCAAACCGTTGTGTCAGCTACTTCAGCATGACACCACTTTCAACTTTGATGATGCATGCCTTGAAGCCTTCCAGAAGTTAAAGAAAGCTCTGATTACTGCACCTATCATTGTTGCTCCTGATTTGAGTAAACCATTCGAGCTCATGTGTGATGCAAGCGACTATGCTGTTGGAGCGGTGCTCGGTCAAAGGTATGATAAAATCTTTCATTCCATTTATTATGCAAGCAAAACACTTGTTGTAGCACAGTTAAATTACACAGTCACTAAAAAAGAGCTATTAGCCGTGGTCTTTGCCTTCGATAAATTTAGATCATACTTGGTTGGCACGAAAGTTATTGTTTTTACTGATCATTCAGCCATCAAGTATTTGATCTCAAAGAAAGATGCAAAACCTCGGCTAATAAGATGGGTTCTCCTCCTCCAAGAATTTGACTTGGAAATTCATGATAAAAAGGGGGTGGAGAACCAAGTTGCTGACCATTTGTCTAGACTTGAAGGAGAAAATGCAGGAGAAGCATTTGGCGTAATCAAGGAGATCTTTCTTGATGAAAAGCTGTTAGCAGTAGCTGTGAAAGCGAGTAACGCTATAACGGTTGACGCTATAGCGCAAGATAATGAGGCTGCTGGTGCTACTGCACTCTGGTTTGCCGACATCGTAAACAACCTGGTGTGCCAAATTGTGCCTGAAGATTTGAATTACCAGCAGAGAAAGAGGTTTTTCCACATAGTCAAAGAGTACTACTGGGATGAGCCATACCTCTATAAAAAATGCCAAGATCAAATGTTGAGAAGGTGCCTAGCAGAAGAGGAACAACCACAAGTACTAGAGCACTGTCATGCTTCGCCTTGTGGTGGACACCTCGGAGGAACCAGAACAGCTGCTAAGGTGCTGCAATGCGGATACTATTGGCCGACTGTGTTCAAGGATGCTCAAGAAATGGTGAAGAGGTGTGAAAGATGCCAAAGGACTGGAAATATCTCCAACAAGCATGAAATGCCGTTGACCAACATATTGGAGATTGAACTCTTTGATGTGTGGGGTATAGATTTTATGGGGCCATTTCCTCCTTCTCATGGAAATTTATACATCTTGGTGGTTGTGGATTACGTCTCTAAGTGGGTTGAAGCTGCTGCTCTCCCAAATAATGACGCCAAGTCGGTGAGCAAGTTCCTTTAGAAAAACATCTTCACCAGGTTTGGAACACCGAGAGCCATTATCAGTGATGAGGGAACCCATTTCTGCAACAGGTTGATTGAATCTCTACTCGGAAAATATGGGGTCAGACATAAAATTGCCACTACTTATCATCCCCAATCAAATGGTCAAGCCGATTTGTCTAATAGAGAGATCAAAAGGATGCTCGAGAAGATGGTGGGACCTTCAAGGAAGGATTGGTCAGTGCACTTACATGACACTTTGTGGGCTTACAGGACAGCCTTCAAGACACCTCTGGGGATGTCGCCCTACAAGCTTGTGTATGGGAAAGCTTGCCATCTTCCGGTGGAATTACAACACAAAGCTCATTGGGCCATAAAGAAACTTAATTTTGAATATGATGAGGCTGGGAAAGCCAGGATGCTGCAATTGAATGAACTCGAAGAAATTAGGCACTCATCCTATGAAAGTTCAGCTATTTACAAAGAGAAGACAAAGTTGTGGCATGACAAAAAGATCCAGAGAAGAGAGTTGATTGAAGGAGGTCAAGTGCTGCTCTTCAATTCGAGACTCAAATTATTTCCTGGAAAGCTTAAGTCGAGATGGTCTGGTCCCTTTAAATTGGTAAAAGTGTACCCCCATGGAGCTGTTGATTTACATGATGAAGCAACCAACACCACTTTTAAAGTGAATGGCCAAAGAGTGAAGAATTACCATGGTGAACAAGTGGTTAGGGACAATACTACTATTGATCTTCAAGACCTCTAACATTAAAGAGGAAGTCTGGCTGAAGACTCTTAAAGCAAGCGCTCTTGGGAGGCAACCCAATGTTTAACTAACCAGAATTTTTTGTTTGAGTTTGAATTTTTGTTTTGCAGGTGTGGACATAGTACTACAGCATTACATGTGTTAGTGGCGTTATAGCGTCAAGGTGGAATGCCGAGGAGAACTGGCCGAGAAGAGGTTTTTAGTTGGTAACGTGGCGCGCACTTATGATACTGTTTAACGCTACGCCATAGCGTGCCACGTTTCATCAACTCTCCAACGGTAACTTAGCCATCCCCAACGGTAACTTCATAACGTCCCAAATTTCCTATAAATTCCAATCCACCCACTCACGCTCTCTCTCACAAGTTTCAAAGAAGTGACCGTTATCTTCCTCTTCATCAGTTTCAAGCCATCCAAACTCACTCAAATTTCACTAACATCTCTAAAACCAAATCTGTGAAAAAAAAATGGTGAAAAAGCAATCCATTGAAAAATCCCCTAGACCAACCAAGGCATCTGAGCCCAGTTCCTCAAAATCCTCCGATCCACACAACGATCCATCTCGCTTTTTGCGAATGAATTTCATTGCAGAGAGGGGCTTCAAAACTGAGAAGGCCCCTGATGTTTTCACGGCTGCCGTGACTGCGCTAGGATGGGCAAGCTTTGCCAAGCATCGTGGAGCTTATGTTGTACCATTAGTGAGGGAATTCTATCGGGGCATTCTCCTCTCCCAGGAAGGAAAGCCCCAAACCTATTCTATGGTTAGGGGTGAAGTTGTTGATTTTAGCCCTAGCGCAATCAACGAATTTTTTAAGTTGGGATATTCTGGGAAGGCTATTGAGAATAAAATCAACACATGGGGAGGAGAAGAAATGGAGGAAGTGAAAAAGAGAATCTGTACTGAGGATGCCGTCAGGGAGAAATTTGGTTGAAATTCAAATTGAAGAAGCAATTTACGGTGGAGGAGGCGGCCATGTGGTTCACCTTCATCAGACACTCTCTTATGCCTACTTCTCACACCACCTTTGTGGATAAGGACAGATGATAGTCCCGGATGCAGTGCGGAAGGAGAAAGCATTGATGTAGGGAAAATAATTGCTAAGGAGATTGAAAAGAGCGAGAGTAAAGAAGGAAGGTAACTCAGTATTTTCCATGTCTTATTACTTGAAATGTGCAAAGTAGCCAAGTTGAGATAGAAATCGGGGATGAAAGAAGAACCCCTCTTGGGGCTATACCAGTGTTTTTCAGCCAAGGCTAAGGAGTGCCACTATAGCGTCTGATTCTATAGCGTTGAATCAACTGAAGAAGAGGCAGCAGGCACTCGGCAAGTTCGTAAAAGCAAAATTTGAGTGGGAGAAGACTGTGTTTGAGAAGCTGTCTAGAGGAAAGGAGTTAATAGAGCCACCAGTGTTCCCGGAGTGGATTCTAGATGATGAAGGTGGCGAGGAACCAACTCGGCAGGAGCAGGAACTACCTCGGCAAGAGGAAAGGGCATCCAAGGACACTTCCCCTAAGAAGCCAAGAAAAAGGGCGAGAAGCCCAGCATTGAAGAAAGTGGAAAGTCCAGAGCAAGAGCAAAAGAAGGTCAGCAATGAGGAGGCGCTGAGCACTGAGTCTGAGAAGGAGGAATCTAGCGAGGACAACCCAGAAGCAGAGGAAGGAGCTGAAAGTGCAAAAGATGATGAAGCGCAAACAGAATCCCAACCAATATCTCCCTTGGGTGAAGAAGAACCAAGTCCACAAAAGTCAATACTGCCTTTTCGCGTTAAGAGTTTTACACCGCCTCCACAGAACAAATCCCCAAGTCCTGAGGTTGCTTCGTCTCCTGAGGAAGGCAAGCAAGAAAAGAAGAAGAAGAAATTCGCCCAGCCAACCCAGCCAAGCCGAGTAAGCGCCAGAACAAGGTCTGGCTTTAATTTCAAATAAATTCAAACCCTTCTTTTGTAGTATAGATAGTTATAGTCGGAAATAAATTGTGAAGCGCTATAGCGTTGTTTTTGCGCTTCACAAATGTTAGAACTTGTTTAAAATTTTGTTGAATTGTCTTGTGTTAAGTCCTGGGCCTCTCCCCAGTCCAATTCAGCAGTGAGGACACTGCTCCATTTTGTTTGGGGGGGAGGACCTAGAGGTTTACAAAAAAAAAAAAATCTTTCTGTTTTAGTAAGAATTGCATGATCAAAGCTTTGTTTCCAGTTTATGTTTGTTGAAAACCTTCTGTTCGGGCTGATCTTAGTGATGATTGTGTGAGTGAGTAAAGAGTAATCATGCGTTCAAATAATATCTGTGTTTATTGCTGCTCCCACACATAAAAATCTCTGCGCTTAAAGAGAAACTTAGCTAGCCGAGGACAATCTGAGGTTTAGGCTAGTCTGAGTTAACCGAGGTGAAATCAAGGCTTAACTAAAAACTTGAAGAGTTTTTGAAGCAAAGTTTGGGGGTGCTCGGGCTATATAAAGGTTAGGTGCGAAGGTCTTAGGGTGGTCAGTGACTTATAATATTGTGTAAAAGCTGTAGTTACCTGAAACAAGAGCTCGACTGTTCCAAAGGCAAAGAGGCAAAGCCTCAAATGAAAAAAAAAAAAACTAAGGAGCCGAGTAATGAGGGAGCTGCAGCTAGTAAATAAATCTGTTATCATTGTTCAAGCGCTATAGCGCCAAACGCTATAAGCGTGTGTTGTTAGTTTCAATAAGTTAGGAACACCGACCATAGACTTGAAATGCCTAGTTAAACCCTTTGTCATGCACCGAAACTCCCCATTTCGTGTGAAAATGTTAATCTAGTCATTGTTTTGAAAAAGTTCTTGATTTTACCAAAAGAAGACCACTCTTTCCAAGGCTAAAGAGAAATCCAAATCTAGCTAGGAATTGAGGTGAGTCAGAGATCACACACACACTATTGAGCAGTAATAAGCTTAGAAGTTGTTGAATTGCATTGGTGTGTGGGTGTGAGTGTGAATTAGAAAGGTTAGCCCCTTGAGAAAGTTATTAACTAAGTATTCAGTGGAAATGCCAAGTTGATCATGTGATATGTCTTTGTACATATATATATGTTGTAGTTGTCTTAGTTAAGTGTCATTACTTGAGGACAAGCAATGGTTTAAGTTTGGGGGTGTGATGACTCATATTTATATGAGTTATTCATGCCCTTATCCATGTAAATCAAGTAAGTTCTCAAGTAATATTAGTGTCTTATTATTCTAATTAGTATAGTTGAAGGAAAAGAAGGGTTAGATTCTGTTTGTGAGTGAACTCGGCACATCTGGTGCCCTTTTGAGCATTTTAACTTGTTTTGTGAGTGTGCAGTGATAAAGCGCTATAGCGCTTGGCGCTATAAGCGTCATGAGGCAGCTTCGGCCAAATCTTTGAGCTCGGCAGAGACCTCGGCAACAGGTAGGTCGGCATGAGGGCAGCTCGGCTAAGCCTGCGAAGCAGAAAGTGTATTTCTTTGGCGCCAAGTTCTTCGTTCCATGCCTTGTTTTCAGCACCCACTATGCACCGGCACAACCGGGATATTCATGGATTTTATAGGCCACACAGCGTGTGTAAGTGGAGTGATAGCTCCGGTGGGTGATTCGGCCATGCCTCCTTCTGCGCAAAATTCAGGCGCGTGAGCTACTCCAACAACTCATTCTTCCTTTACAAAAACAGATCTTTGGATATAACATAAGGGATATCTGAAAAGAGTTGGACATTGAGAGTTGGAGGCGAGAGATTTTCTCGCATTCATCGAGCGTTTTAGTTTTCGTTTTCCTTGTAATTTTTCACTTGTTTTTATTCTCGGTATTAACTCAGCGTTGAGTGTCATCACGGTGAATGCGTTGGGAACCTGGGTGTGGATCTTTTGCCACCGGTTCTTCTCATTTCATTCTAAGTAGTATGAGTTTCCCAGCTTGTATTGCTTTGATGATGCGAAACATGAGCTAAATACTTTAAGTTGGATTGCTTGGAACTTTGTAATGAACCATTAGTATTGTTGTTATAATATTGCATGCTTTGCGTTTCAAGCTTTGTGTTATACTTCTTTCAAACTTGTTTTAGAAATGATCAGCTAAAATAGGTAAATCTGTGGGTTCAGACATGGTCCATGGATCGACTTCAAAGCTTGATATGAACGAAAGTTTATTTAAAGACATTTAAATAGATTTTTCTTCCTCTAGACATAGAAATGCAATAGTTCATAGAGCAAGGGCTGTGGGTTTTTATTATACAGGGGTGAACTTATTTAGAACCTAGACATAGGATTCTTGTAATGAAACCACGGCGTGAGTGATCCGAAGGCACAAAAGCAATTGCAACAGCGCTTGACGCTATAGCGTGTAACGTTATAGCGCTATACTAATTGGGAATTTACTTAGGAAAGGCAATCCGACTTGTTTCTCTCTCATTCTACAACTCGGCTTTTACTGTTTTCTTAAAACCTTCACTGTTTAACTGATAACCTGTTACTACAAACTTTTGCTACTCGGTTCGCTAAGAGCTAGTATCACTTAAACTCTAAAATTAATACCAATCCCTGTGGAGACGAACTGTACTTACTACTTTATTACTTGTTTCGATTGTGTACACTTGCACAACTCGGTTTCTCACAACACATATCATCCACAGACTGATGGTCAGTCCGAGAGGACCATCCAGTCCTTAGAAGATTTGTTAAGGGCTTGTGTGCTCGAGCATGGTAGTGCGTGGGATTCGTATCTTCATTTAATCGAGTTCACTTATAATAATAGCTGTCATTCTAGCATTGGGATGGCACCCTTTGAGGCGTTGTATGGGCGGAGGTGTAGGACTCCGTTGTGCTGGTATGAGTCTGGTGAGAGTGTGGTGCTCGGACCCGAGATCGTCCGAGAGACCACCGAGAAGGTGAAGCTAATTCAAGAGAAGATGAAAGCCTCACAGAGTAGGCAGAAGAGTTACCATGACAAGAGGAGAAAAGATTTGGAGTTCCGGTGGGTGAACATGTGTTTCGAGAGTCAATCCGGTGGATCGGGTGTGGGTCGAGCTTTGAAGGCCAAGAAGTTGTCCCCTCGTTTTATTGGTCCATACCGATCTAGAGAGAGTTGGGAAGGTGGCTTTCCGAGTTGCTTTGCCACCTAACTTTGTCAAATTTGCATAATGTGTTCCATGTGTCTCACCGAGGAAATATATTTGGCACCCGTCCCCATGTAATTCGGATGGACGACGTGCAAGTAAGGGAGAACTTGATCAGTGGAGACAGTCTTGCGTCGAGATTGAAGGCCGAGAAGTGAAGACTTTAAGAGGAAAAGAGATCAAGCTAGTGAAGGTGGTTTGGTTTGGAGCTGCTTGGTGAGAATGCTACTTGGGAGCCGGGAGAGCAAGATGCAGGGAAGCCTATCCCGAGTTATTTGCTTGGTAAGATTTCGAGGACGAAATATTCCAAGTGGGGAGAGTTGTAGCACCCCAAAATAGTTCAATTAATTATTTAGTTGAATTATTTAAGGTTTACAACATTTTAGTTAAGTCAAGTATTAATTAGAAGTCTATTTCATTTAGGAGATGTTTAAATAAATGGAGAAGGTGGTAATAGAGGCCCATGAGCCATTTGAAGCCCAAACTAATGCAATAAAGGAGTGTGTCGAAGGAAGGGAGCATGCATGCAAAGTGTTTTGAGAAAAAGTCAAAGGGAAAGTAAGAGAGAGAAGTTGGTAGGTGAGATCACTTTCTAGAGAGAGAGGAAGAGCATTTGGCGTGGAAGAAGCTTAAGCTCGAGGAGAATTGTTCTTTGTGAGGAGAATCGGGGAGCATCGGTGAAGAGAGGGTCTTTTGCTCGGTGATCAAGGTTAGGGGCTCTTCTCACGTATAATTTTGTAGTATGATGAGTGTTATGTGTGAGTAGTTTGTAGTTGTGTTTTTAAATTTGTGTTGCATGTTTTGTGTGTTTTACGATTGTGCTTGATGTTATGTTTTAGCTCGTTTCAGTGAGGTTGTGTTGAGATGTTGAGGTGTTGGTCATACGAGAGACTAATGAGTGAAATGGGAGCTGAGAAAACTCTCAGTCCTAGTGAGCTAAAGTGAGAGACGTGAGAGTGTGAAGTTCTTAAGAAGTAAAACGTTGGACTACCGAGGTGTAGATTTGGAGTTGAGTGATCATAACGAAGAGAGAACGTGTGTCCGGGCTTAAGCGAAGGGGTTGACTTGGGATTGTCGAGGTGTATTTACCTACCACCAAAGCAGTAACGAAACCTAAGTGATGATCGTAAGTCAAAACGTAATAACGATAACATAAGAACCGAGGTGAGTGATAGAGCACAAGTGACTAAGTGTATGAGTACCTGAGACTAGGTATAGGTATCGGTTTGTACTTGCCGAGGTGTAGGGTAAGTAGGCCGAGATGCTTAGGCCGAGATAAAGTACTTAGGCGTAGGCTGGCGAAGTCTTAGTTGATAACGATATGGCGTGTAACCGAGGGTGTTATGGCCGAGATGTAGAGTATATCATACCTAGGTGTACTTGCCGAGGTGAGATGTTGCGTTTAAGTGCGGTGTGTTCAAGCGTGAGAGTAACCGGTGGTATTATAGAGGAAGTGAAGTGCGTTTCGTGCGAAGTGAAGTGACTATGAGTGGAGTAGAGTGTAGGCGTGCCGAGGTGCCAAGCGTCTTGAGGTGCCAAACGCGCCGAGGTGCTATAGGTGCCGAGGTGTTGTTTTAACGCTAGTGTAAGCGCGGTTGTTCTTTGGGCCTTGGCCCGAGAGTGTCGTTTTAAGCGGCGATGCGTGAGTGGCTGAATGGTGTAGTCGGTTTAGTCCTAAGTGACATGGTAGACCTCGTAGTATTTGTTTGGTCCACTACTAGGTGCCGAGGTGTTTGGTGGTGAGGCGACATCCTTGAGCCGTTGGCGATGTAGAGACGTCGGCCTTAGCACGTAAAAATGACGTATGTGTGTTGTTGGCCTTATGGCTACGAGTAGAGGAGTAATAAATGATGAAGTCCCCGATGGGCATTAAAATAAATGAAAAGGGTGAATGCAGAGGACTTCGGTCCTAGAGGTGAGCGAGAGAGGACTTAGGTCCTATTTATGAAACGTAAGGTGCGCGGTCTAATTGGTGAGTTACTGAGATTGTGTTATGATTTAATTGAATGATGTATATGCTGTGTTATGCATTGTTCATGGTGTCGCATAAATCATAAACATAATGGTGAAAGCAGAGGACTTCGGTCCTATGGTGAAAGCAGAGGACTTCGGTCCCTAAGGTGTAAGCGAAGACTTGGTCTTAATGGATCCATCATGCATATGCCCTTGGTGTTTTGGGTGCATCATGCATATAACTCATGCACTAAATAATTGTGTTATTTGTGTGTTGTGTCGAGGTGTTTATATGTGTTTTGCTTAGCATAATGCTTGTCATAAACCTTATTATATGTGTTTAGAGACTCACCCTATCGCTTTTATGTTGCTTCTCATGTTGGCAACTTGCAGGTATCCCCGAGTAGAGGTGGAGTCCTCACTCACTCGTAGTTGTCGTCATTTTGCTCTGGTAGTGTAACATCAAATGGCCGAGTAGCGTAGTGAGTGCATTATGTAGGTTTTTTTGAGTTGTAAACCTATGTCTTTTTGGAACATGTATTATTTTGACCGTGTTGTAACTAATAACTTTATTCTTTGTGAGCTCGGTTCCTTCTTGGCCGAGTCTTTGTATGTGCATCACACTACAAATGTTTAGGCTGCATGATTGTTTTATTGTTTTGCTTGGTTAAATTCATGTAGAAAAATGTAGCACTCCTCGAGTGGTTTTTGAAAACTCTGATTTAATTCGCTAAGTAGTATTAAAAGTAAGGGGGTGTTACAAAACCAATGGTCATGGCTGCTGATAATCACAATCGTCTTAAGTATGGTCCTTTTCTAGCTACTTTTAAACCTAAAATTTTCAAAGGCTCTTTTTATGGTGAATCAAGTAATCAAGGATCAAGAGAGAATCATGATCAAGGGGAAAATATGAGTGAAGGGAGAATAGTGAAGGTACTAAAGACTCTGGTGGTAAGGATGATACTGATGGAACTAATGAATCTGGAGTTAAGGAGGAGGAGGCTTTTTTGAATCCATCTGATTTGAATCCTCCTAATGAAGAACAACAGATTTCTCAAATGGAGATTCATAAGTTAGATTGTAATGATTTTGCTCTACCAAAATTTCATGGTGATCCCCCATATTATGTTGAATTTCCCCAAGAGGAGTTTGAAGCATCACAACAGTCCTCTAGTATTCTTCCTGCTAGAGTTGAGGAATTTGAGTAACAAAATGGCTATGGGTTTGATTATTAAACGAGGTAGGGATACATCTCATTTGTGTATTACAAATGAGATAGGTGAATCTAGTAAGAGTGGAGGAAAGAAGAAGGCTAGGGTGATAGCAGTTATAGATGGTTTCATGTATATTGCTGCTGATTTTATGACTGAGGAGGCGGGTCTTTCCATGCCCCCCAAATCATTATGACTATTATAAGTTGGAATTGTCGTGGATTGGCGGCATCCACGACAAGTATAGAGCTTCAAGATTTTATGAAAGGTTAGAGACCGTCTATTTTATTCCTTATGGAGACTAGAGCTCAAAAGGAAAGGGTTGAGAGGGTTAGTAGGAAGCTAAAGTTTAACAAGATGTTTTGTGTTCCAAGTGAAGGTATTTCTGGTGGGTTGTGTCTGTTTTGGAACAAAGAGTATGATGTTCAGATTTTACATTCTTCAATTAACTATATTCGTGCAGCTTTAAATGAAAAGAAGACAGGTAATTTGCTAATGATGACTTTTGATAGAAGAAGGCATCTTTGGGGGAAATTATTGAGGATTATGCCTAGAAGAGATGAACCTTGGTGTTGTATAGGAGATTTTAATGAAATGTGCTCCATAACAGAGAAAGACGGTTTGAGATGTGTGCCTCCTATTAGAATGACTCTGTTTAGGGATTTTCTGAATTATGGTAACTTGATTGATCTTGATCTCAAGGGAAACAATTTCACCTTTTCTAGTAATCCTAGAGATGGGATAGTTACTTACCAAAAGATTGATATGGTGTTAGTAAATTGGGATTGGAGGTTTCTGTATCCTCATGCTACTGGTATTGCTTTACCAATCCTTAATTTTGACCATTCTCCTATTGTTTTTTAAGTATAAAATTATTTGGGAGGATCATGTGGAGTGCAGGAAGGTTGTTTCCGATGGCTGGAAGTCTAATAATGCTTTAGATGAAGGGCGTGAGAGCTTTAAGAATAAGTCTAGAAGTTTCAAAAGAGCTTTACAAGTTTGGAGTAATGCTACCTTAAAAAATGCAGCTGTGAAAATAAAAAAGTTAAAATCTAGATTACAGTTGCTTACTAATGTTGGAAACTCTGGGGATAATTTAGAGGAAATCAAATGGATTAGATTTGAAATTGAGAAGATGTGGAAGCAGGAAGAGTTTATTGGGGTCAAAGATCTAGGTTGAAGTGGTTATCTTTTGGAGATAAGAACTCTAAATTCTTTCATGCTACTACTGTGCAGAGGAGAGATAAAAACAAGTTATTCAGAATTAAAGACAAGAATGGGGTTTGGGTTGAGGGTCAATCTAATATTACAAAGGCTATTGAGAATTATTTTAGGGATATTTATGTTTCTGCTAATCCTGTTTTTTCTCAGTGCATTAGATTGATCCCTAGATTGGTCACTGAGGAGGTTAATTTGATTTTAAGGTCTCCAGTTCTTATGTCTGATATTGAGAGTGCAGTCTTTTCTCTTGGAGCTCTTAAATCTCCTGGCACAAATGGTCTTAATGGTTTGTTTTATCAGAAGAATTGGGAGGTAATCAAAGGTGATGTATTAGGGGGATACAGAATTAATGATACCTTGGTGGCCTTAATTCCTAAAGTTCCACACTCTGAGGAGATAGGGCAGCTTAGGCCTATTAGCTGTTGTAATTTTATCTACAAAATCATTTCTAAAGTTTTGGTCTCTAGGCTCAAACCTTTTCTCAGTTCTCTTGTTTCTCCTCAACAAAGTGCATTTGTGGGTGGTAGGTTAATTCAAGACAATCTAGTAGTTGCTCAAGAGGCATTTCATTTTCTTAAAAAGAAATATTCAGTGGCTAATCATGGGTTTGCTATTAAGTTAGATATGAATAAAGCCCGTGATAGAGTGGATTGGTCTTTCTTAAAAGATGTTTGTTGTCTTTTGGCTTCTGTTCAGATTGGGTGTCTATTGTTTTATCTCTAGTTTCATCTGTCAGATATGTGTATCAAGTTAATGTGTCTAGAAGCATAATTGTTATCCCTAAAAGTGGTCTTAGGCAGGGAGATCCTCTGTCTCCTTACCTTTTTATCCTTGTCTTTGATGTTCTTTCTAGGCTCCTTTCTGAAGCTAATTCTAGTGGTCTCACTCAGGGTCTCAAGTTGGCTCCTAGAGCCCCTATACTAACACACCTCTTTTTTGCAGATGATGCTCTTATTTTTGGTAAGGCTAATTTGGAGGAAATTTGTCAAATTGTTGCAATTTTGAATGATTTCATAAGAATTTCTAGGCAAAAAATCAATCTACAGAAGTGTGGTTTAATTTGTGGAGCTGCTATTCCTATCTATTTAAAGAATTCTCTTTCTAATGCTTTGCATATCCCATTGTGGGATACTCCTGGGAAGTATTTAGGAGTCCCAGCTGAATGGGTTACTTCTAGATGTCATGCTCTTACTTGGATTAAAGAAAGGGTTTTCTCTAAGATAGATGGGTGGAAATAACAGTTTCTTTCACAAGTTGGGAAGGAGGTGTTGACTTCCAAAAAGTTTCTGTCAATCGTTGTGCTCAGCTATTGCTAATTTTTGGTGGAGTTCTAAGGTCAGGTCTAGGGGAATTCATTGGAAGTCTTGGGATTTCATGTGTGGTAGCAAGAATAAAGGGGGTATGGGTTTTAAGGATCTTACTTTGAAGAATTCATCTCTTCTCTCAAAGCAGGCTTGGAGATGCTTACATAGTCAAAATGATTACTGGGCTACAATGTTGAGAGGAATCTATTGTGGTAGAGATGATTTTTGGAATATCAAACCTAAAGCTGGTATTTCATGGGTTTGGAGAAGTATTGTACATGGTAGAGACTTGTTTAAGAAACAAGGAAGGTGGAATATTGGAAATGGAGAAGGTGTCAGCATTACTAAGGATAATTGGCTAGCAACAGGGAAGTTAGTTGTCACTGTAGAGGGTTGCAAAGATTCTGTAGTTCAAGATCTCATTGACTTATCTTCAAAATACTGGAGTTATAATGCTTTGAGATTGAATTTAACTCCTGACAGTGCTATTGGGACTTTAAAAACCCCTGTCAGCTACTTTGATTCAAATAACAAGCTAAGTTGGCCTTTTACTAAAGATGGAGTTTTTAGTGTGAAATCTGGGTACAATATTCTAAGGGATTCTTGTGTGACTAAAAGTGATAAGCCTTCAATTTCCTATCTTCATTCTGAGGCTTCTTGGAATAGAATTTGGGGTGCTAATGTTCCTAGGAGAGTTAAACAGTTTATTTGGAGGCTAAAGCACAATGCTATTAGTTCCTCACAGAATCTTGTCAAGAGAAAAATTTACCCATCTGCATTATGTCCTATTTGCAAACTTTCTGATGAAACTATTGAGCATCTGCTTTTCCTTTGTCCATGTACTACTCCAGTATGGTTTGGATTACATATTTGTCCTGTCCTTAACCTGCTCAATATTTCTCACTTTGGGGACTGGTTTGATTCTATTCTAAAGGCTGATTGGGATAAAGCAAAGGATAAGCAGAACCTGATTAGCTATACTATGGAAGGCTAGGAACTTAATGTGTTTTGAAGATAAGTTTCCTAATCCTAGGGTTGTTTATGCTATTAAAGCTAGTTGTGCTACAATGATCTATCCTAATTCTGTTTCTACTAATCAAATGAATGCAACCTGTAGTGAAAGGAGGTTTGTGGCTAAATGGAAACCTCTTGTTAACAACACCATAAGGTTCAATTCGGATGCACAATTTGATATGGAATCTGGTAAAGGTTTTTCTGGAATTGTTGCCAGAAATAACCTTGGAGAGTTAGTTGCAGGGATATTACCTCAAAAATTTATGCACAAACTCCTCTAGTTGTTGAAGCTTTAGCGTTCCGTGAATCTTTGATTCTCGCATCGAGTCTTAATATCTCTGAAATTTCTGTGGTATCCGATTCGCTTATTTTGATTGATGCTTGCAACAAAGTAAAATTGAGGGGTGAGATTGAAGTAATTGTGAAAGACATTTTAGAAATCAAGAAGAGATTTACCTTGTGTGATTTTTTCTAGATTAATCGAAATGGGAACATGGTTGCTGATTGTGTTGCTAACCTAGATTCTTCAAACTCCTTGCCAATCAATTGGATATTGTCTCCACCATTAGTGTTACAAGCTCTGTTGAAGAAAGATTTCAGAAATGTAATGAGGAATTAGATTGTTTGTAGCTGGTTTCTTTGTTGCTGTTTAGGGTTTGTTTCGCCTATCTAGTTAGTTTGTTTGTGTAATTGGGATTTTAGCTTATTTTGTTTTGTTTATTTTTTTGTTGGTGTGGCTTCGGTTCTTGTTTGGGCCGGGTCATTTGTGGTAGCTTGTTTGTTTGGCCCATGCTTCTTCCAACCCCGTAGCTACTCACTGGACACCCCTAACCCTTAAATATTCCCAAAATACCCTCAAATCAAAAACCTCCTAATGCTATATTTTAACTGGTTTGGCGCACAGGCGTGCGAACCAATTCGGTTCTTTGAGCACCGAACCTCATAAACCCCCCTCTTTTTAAGCTACCTATTTCTTCCTCTTCATCATCATCTCCAAAACTAATCACTGGATTTTTTTTTCAGAATAAGGAAAATATATAATTCACTAGTGTCAAGCCAACATTTATTTTCAATAATGATGAGATACAATGATGAATAATATTATTAACAGATTGTACTATAAAACCTGTCAAAAACAAATACTATCGTTCTGCCTCAAAAGTCATGTAAAGGGTTTAAAACTTGAAAATTTTATTTATAATTGATTAATTGATCGCTACTTAAGCTTACTATCATTGATTGGAACTCAACGTCGCCTCAGATTTTTTTGATGGATTGGAATTTAACTTACGATTTCATGAAATACCCAAATGAACACAGTTAGGTTTGATTTCCTTTGTTTTGCTTCAATTATCTGATTTTTTTTTATTTTAGTGAGAACATAATTAGGTTCGGTCGTTCGTGCTCCGAACCGGTTCGATCGACCGTGCTCCGAACCGGTTCGATCGACCGTGCTCTGAACCTAACAAAAACAGTTTTAAGGGAGTTGTCTTTGAAATAACACACTCGGTGCAGTGAAATCTGAACCGGTTCGACCATGCGTGCGCCGAACCGTACTTATGTTTAAAAAAATTAAAAATCAGAGGTTTCATTAAGGGCATCTTGGTCTTTTCACCCCATAAATGAGTAGCTAAGGGGTTGGAAGAAGCATGGGGCGTTTGTTTTTGTGGATCTGTTGTGTCATTTGGTTGGGCTTCGCCCATTTCTTCAATGAAAACCGATATTTGTTGACAAAAAAAACAGGTTTGAGAGTGTACGGTGAGTAGGAGGTGTGTGTTGTGAGTAGGAAGTACAAGGGCAACAATATATTGAGTTACTTGGAATTTTAAAACACTGCTATAATTAACCACTAGGACACACTCCCGTGCTATGCACGAGATGGGAATATGCAGTGTGTACGTGAGAGTAAGGTAAAAATCAATGTTGTTTCAGTTGGTGTACTAAAATCCATTCCATGCATTGATTTAAGTTAGGTGAATGCAAATTGAATACAGTCTATAGTCACAACATTCAATATTAGATCGAGTGTAACCCCTATATTACATATATTGTGCACTTTTAAGATCAAAGCTTACCATACGAAATTCCAATTGTAATAAGGTATTTAGTAATTTGAATTAATAACACCAAAGTTCATTTCGTCAATAAAAGTTTGGTTCCGTGCATGAAATCATTGTTGTCTACGACTTTTTAAAAGTATCAATACTACAATTCCTTTTTGCAAGTATGTACAATTTAGAAAAATGATATTTGTATCAACGTTAACAGTGGTTCGACCGTTAAAAATTGAATCAGTTCGATAGTAAACCATCGAACCAATTCAAAAGAAATTTGGGGTGTGCATCACAATTTAAACTATCAAACCGTTCTAAACGCACACAAAAATAAAAAAACGCAATGTTTCATTAAGGGCAGTTTGGGAATTGTGGGGGTTGGGTAGTTTGTGACAAGTAATATAATTGCACCTTGAGATAAAGTGCACCTTGACAAGTAAATGGACGCTGGAAGGGGGTGAGGATAAGAGGAAATGACTCGATGAGATAAAGTGGGTTGGGTTTCATGGATAATATAATATAATTGCACCTTGTTTTTGCCTAAACTAACGAAGGTGGCTGATCATACTCGACCTCTCTAATTATTTTTCCCTCTAATTTGTTGATTTGAACTAACGTCGAATTTGATGTGTGATTGTATTTAGGGTTCTTGAGATCGTCATCGAGCATTTTGAGTAATCTCGCAAGATTTTCATCATCTCCCGCAATGACCACTTTCACCAGAGGTTTCAGCATAGTAAGTATTCCAATCAGCTATAGATGCTAAAATTGATGGTAGACTAGTTGTGATATCTTCAGCATGCTGCGATGAAATATTGTGCGAGGTGTTTTTGTGAGTAAATTGTTTCAAAATGGCACCACAGACTTACAATTAAGTGATGCTTCAACTAGTATGCACATTTCGTGTGCATACCTTTCTGTTTATGTACGTGTAAACTTTTAAAAATCAACATCCAAAAGTAATACAGTGATCAAAAAAGTTTAATTTTAATGCACTGTCAATGTAAAAAAGTTTACACAGATATGGAGCTTATGATGTAGATATGATTAAAGTCAACTCATGTATTAAATTATGATTGGTTGATAGTGTGTATTAAATTATGATATGATTAGTTAGTTGATAGTGTAAAAATTATTTACACTAACAATGCATATAAATTGAAATCTAATACAAAATTACAAATCCAAGGCATCATTACAGCTAGCCACTTATATTGAAATCAATTATGTTTTAGCAGTTCCTTACTGTATGTAGTAGTCCTGTATTACAAATCCAAGGCATCATTACAGCCACTTATATTGAAATCAATTATGTCAGTATTGTTACTAAGAACTTACTTTCAATTCCAATTGTCATTTTTCAACTGCTAACTTAGACATTACACATTAAGAATAACTTACAGCACCTCACATTCCAGTTGATGGACAGGGTTTTCAGCCGAGGATAACTACGGGTTATTACTTCAATTCCTGTATCAGATAGTTTTTGGCAGTGTGAGTTATAGAAGTTATGGTGAAAATCTCAAAGAACAGGAAAAAAAAATACACCCGTGGGGATGTATTATGTACCCACGTGAGTGTATAGAAGTTAAAGCAGTAGCTGCTATAGAAGATGTAGCAGTAGCTTAGAACATGAAAAGTAAAATACACCCGTGGGGATGTATTATGTACCCACGTGGGTGTATAGAAGTTAAACCAGTAGCTATTATAGAAGATGTAGCAGTAGCTTAAATACTGACTTCAAGTCAGTATAAATTCCCAAATTGTAACACTTTGCAATTCAGTGAATGAAAATCAAAGAATCAGTTTCACTCTCTATTCTGTTTTACTCTATTTACATGGTATCAGTAGACTAGTCGATCCATGGCGACGGAAGACCCTAATGCTTATGCTATTGAACCGTTAGTCACGTTCGTCTTGAAGATTTCTGACAAGCTAGACGAGAAGAATTTTCTCGTATGGCGTCAGCAAGTCGAACCAATGATTAACGTGCATAATCTACAAAGCTACATTCACTTTCTAGAAATTCCTACTCAATTTCTTACCGACGAGGATCGTATCACTCAAAAAGAGAATCCTTTGTATCGTAATTGGCTTAAACAAGATCAGTGGTTGTTATCATGGTTGCAATCCACGCTTTCTGCAGCGATTATGTCTCGTGTGCTTGGATGTGTTCATGCGTTTCAACTCTGGGATCGTATTCACGATCACTTCCAGAAGTTGACGCGTGCGAAGGCGAGACAGTTATGCTCAGATCTTCGTTCCACGACGCTTGATTCTCGCACCGTTGATGAATATTTGCTTCGCATCAAGACAATAGTTGACAATCTTGCATCTGTTGGTGATCCTGTTCCTCTTGCACAACACATTGATGTCGTTCTCGAAGGTTTGCCTCAAGATTTTGCACCAGTGATCTCTGTTATTGAGAGCAAGTTTGAAACGATGGAACTCGAAGAAGAAATCAGAGTCTGAAGTTGCCTCACTCAACCTTACGCATTTTGTTTTGCACTCTGCCTCTGGTAATGCTGCTACTGAGTCTGTTTCTACTCAACAAACCACTTTCAAACTCTACTCCTGATAATAATAATTTTGTGAATCAATTCTCTGGTAATTTTCGTGGCCGTGGTGGCCGGAATGGTCGCGGTGGTCGTGGCCGTGGCAGGTTTGGCAATGTGCAGTGCCAAGTGTGCTTTAAATTTGGTCATCTTGCATCTATGTTCTATCACAGATTCAATCAACAATTTCAGGCCCCAATACCTGCTGATTTCCAAGGTTTTCAACCTCTCCAAATTCTTAACCAATTTAGCCCCCAACCCCATTCATCTTTACCAAAATACCTGGCCAAGACCTAATTTCAATCCTTATGCTCACTATAATCCTAGACCAGTCCCTCAACAACACCAACAATCACCATATCATCAAGCGTATATGACCACTGCTGCACCTGCTACAAATCATGCTCAAACACAACTTCCATGGGCCCCCGACACTGCTGCCTCCCTCCATACCACCCTGCAATCTCAGAACATACATCAACAGTCTCCTTTTGAGGGTCCAGACCAGATTTACATAGGAAATGGTCAAGGTTTGAACGTCAAAACTTGTGGCTCTTCAACTTTTTCCTCTCCTATAAATCCTCAAATTAATTTTGTGCTTAACAAATTGATTCATGTGCCTAAGATAACTAAAAATCTGCTCAGTGTAAGTCGTTTTTGTGCTGATAATAATGTGTTTTTCCAGTTTCACGCTAAAGATTGTCTTGTCTTTGATCAGGCCACCAATGAACTTCTCCTCCATGGTCCTGTGAAAGGCGATGGCCTCTATGAATTTGCTCCATTCTAGTTTCATCACTTGTCAAAGACTACTCAACCTTCCAATGCTTCGGGTCCAATCTCAGTCTCTCCTACCACTGCTCAAGTGTCCAATAATCTCAATTATTCTTCCTTTAAACCATCTATCAATGCTGTCATTTCTCCTTCCCCTAGTCTTAGGCACACATGGCACTTAAGACTAGGCCATCCTAATCATGTAGCTATGAATACTATATTCTCCAAATGTAATATTTCCATTTCAAATAAAGATGTTTCTGAATTTTGTGCTGCATGTGTCATGGGTAAAGCTCATAAGTTGTATGCTCCACCTTCTGAAACTGTTTATACCACACCTCTTGAACTAATCTTTAGTGACCTTTGGGGTCCAGCACCTGTTGAATCAACTAACCAAGCTCTTTACTATGTCACATTTGTTGATGCTACAACTAGGTTTACATGGCTCTACCTACTTAAAAGAAAATCTGATACCTTACCTATATTCAAACAGTTCAAAGCCTTAGTGGAGAAACAGTTTGGCCTACCAATTAAAGCTATAAAAACAGATTGGGGAGGGGAGTTTAGACCATTTTCTACATACCTAACAGACCTTGGCATCATCCACAGAGCGATTTGTCCCCACACACACCATCCAAATGGAGTGGTGGAGAGAAAACATAAACATATTGTTGACCTAAGCCTGTCTCTTCTTAGCCATGCATCTCTACCTCTCAAATTTTGGGACTATGCAGTCCAAACGGCCGTATACCTCATCAATAGACAACCATCTGCACCTCTCAAACACATACCTCCATACACTGCCCTATTCCAAACAGATCCAGATTACCACTTTCTAAAAGTTTTTGGTTGTGCTTGCTTCCCTCTCTTAAGACAATACAATGCACACAAATTTGATTTTAGATCCCATGAATATCTCTTCTTGGGATATTCCACCTCGCACAAAGGATATAAATGTCTTTCCCCCACTGGGAAAGTCATAGTCTCAAAGGATGTCATCTTCAATGAGTCAAGGTTTCCATACTCTGAACTATTTCCCTCCTCCAAGTCCAAACTTGTGTCTTCTAGTTCTAGTCTCACTCTTGGTCCTCTTCCTACTGTCACTAAGTTAACTACAGTTACTCCACATACACATGAATCATCCGGCCCTACTTCCACACCACCACAAACTGATAATTCATCATCCCATGATACTTCATCTAAACCTTCATCTCAAGCTACTCCTTCCCAAAATCACACTGCCAGTAACTTTCCAGCATCTAACTTACCTACTCAAGCACCTACCAACACTCATCCTATGCAAACTAGATCAAAATCTGGCATTCCTCTACCTAGACTTCATCCCTCAGTATTCCTCACTACCATTGAACCTAGGACAGGCAAACAAGCCATCCAAAATCCCAACTGGCTTGCAGCAATGCAAGCCGAATTTGATGCCCTTCAAAACAATAAAACCTGGTTCCTTGTCCCATTACCACCAAATAGGAAAGCAATTGGTTGTAAGTGGGTATTTCGTGTCAAAGAAAATGTTGATGGGTCTGTGAATAAGTACAAGGCAAGATTAGTTGCCAAAGGGTTCCATCAAATCTATGGGAAAGATTTTCATGAGACGTTCTCACCTGTGGTAAAACCTGTCACTATAAGGGTCATACTCACTCTTGCTCTAACCTACAAGTGGCCAATTCATCAATTAGATGTCAGTAATGCTTTCTTGAATGGCATTCTACATGAAGATGTTTATATGGAACAACCCTATGGGTTTATATCTACAGATTCTACATTGGTTTGTAAGTTGCACAAGCCCCTTTATGGACTTAAGCAAGCTCCTAGGCAATGGATTGAAAAACTCACCCATACATTACTCACTCTTGGGTTTAAGTCCTCCAAGTGTGATCCATCTTTGTTTACATTCTGTGCCAAGAACTCTGTAGCCTATTTACTTGTGTATGTTGATGATATAATACTCACAGGCAACTCTCCTTCTTTGCTGAAAATCATCACTCAGAAACTTCATCATAATTTTGCTCTCAAAGATCTAGGGGAATTGGATTATTTTCTGGGAATTGAGGTTCAGAAACAACCTACAGGTTCTCTATTGCTCACTTAGTCAAAGTACATTCGAGACCTCCTCTTGAAGACTAATATGCATGATGCTGCAGCTGTTTCTTCACCCATGGCTTCAAGTACAAAGTTATCAAAAATGGGTTCACCTCAATTCAAAGATCCCACTATGTACAGATCAGTGGTTGGTGCTCTACAATATGCTACTCTACCTAAACCTGAGATTAGCTACTCTGTCAATAAAGTTTGCCAATTCATGGCCAATCCTTTGGAAAGTCATTAGGTTGTCGTTAAACGAATATTAAGGTATCTTAAGGGTACTGTGAGCCATGGTCTTCTCCTCAGTCCTGCACACCGCAACATGCCATTAGATTTAACAGGATTCTGTGATGCGGATTGGGCTGCAGATCCTGATGACAGAAGATCAACATCAGGTTTTGTAGTGTTATTTGGCCCAAATTTGGTATCTTGGTGGTCTAGGAAACAACCATTGGTTGCTAGATCAAGTTGTGAAGCTGAATATCGTAGCTTAGCTCATACCACAGCAGAAATCTTGTGGATTCAGACACTTCTGTCAAAATTACATGTCAAGATGACACCTCCAATTATCTACAGTGACAATCAAAGTGTTGTGGCAATGACACATAACCCTGTTCTACATTCTAGGACTAAACACATGGAAATTGACTTGTTTTTTGTGAGGGAGAAGGTCTTAGCAAAGCAACTTCAAGTATCAAACATTCCTGGTCATCTGAAGATAGCAGATGCTCTAACAAAGCCTCTATCTACTGCATTTTTCCTTGAGTATCGTGACAAGCTCAAAGTGTACTCTGTTGTTACTCAACATTCCCCACCTTGAGCTTGTGGGGGGTGTGTGAGTTATAGAAGTTATGGTGAAAATCTCAAAGAACAAGAAAAGTAAAATACACTGTGGGGATGTATTATGTACCCACGTGGGTATATAGAAGTTAAAGCAGTAGCTGCTATAGAAGATGTAGCAGTAGCTTAGAACAGGAAAAGTAAAATACACCCGTGGGGATGTATTATGTACCCACGTAGGTGTATAGAAGTTAAAGCAGTAGTTGTTATATAAGATGTAGCAGTAGTTTAAATACTGACTTCAAGTCAGTATAAATTCCCAAATTGTAACAGCTACAGTAGTGCACATGTTAGCACTGCTGAGTGTAGGATAAGGAACTCTATAAATTCCCAATTGTAACACTTTGCAATTCAGTGAATGAAAATCAAAGAATCAGTTTCACTCTCTATTCTGTTTTACTCTATTTACAAGCAGGCATTCAGAATATTGAAAGAACCATCAAACATCAGTTGGTTTAAAGTTCCTCAAGGTTAAATCCATTTTTCCTGAAAAGAATCATCAAGCATCAATTGAGGTTAGTCATTACTATAATGATTGTTGACCCGAAAAAATAGGTCTGCTTAGCGTTTATAGGATTATTAACACTTATCTTATAAACGCTAACGTATAAGCTATTACTATAATTAAAATAGAAAATATAGTTAAACTCTTTTGATAAGTTTTTGAGAGTTTATTAAAATAAGATGAAAATAGCTTAAAAACATGTCATAAAATGTTTATATGAGCTTTCTTACACACACTCACAACTCAAGTGTTTATGCTAGTAGGCAATCCTATATAAGTTGTTCTTAAATGCAGCCTAACTCTTTTCCAATGGTCTATCTAGACCAATTATCACATTGTCCACTCTATAATGAACCTTCTACTATCTAAAATGAAAATACGCTACTCTACAATGGATACATATCTTTGAAGTATTTATGGTTTACGATTTAACTAATATAATAACTTATTACAAATACTTCTTTAACTAGTTAAAGAGTATATCATAACATCTCACTTACAGTATCATCTAAGAAAAGTATAAAATTCTTTAACTATATGGCAGTAATACACTTTTTTACAGCACCACGAAACATGAATAGTTCACGAAGCATGAGCAGCCAGTACTTTAACTATATCAACAAGCTCAACCACCCCTGGGATTTGCTGGCTACTGGTGACTGTATCCTCTGCATTTCTTGTTTCTGTGCAAGTGCTTACTCTTCTCGTTATCCATATCCTTATTCTCCATAATTGTATTAATGTTGCTATTATGTGGCTTGTCAAGGTCTCTTCATTCTTCACCAACAAACAAATCATTTTATACAACAATGCAAGAATAGCAATAGTAGAACAGATGCAGAATAGTCCAAGGAAAGGCTGAAAGCCTATCGATAAATTATCTTTTTCCTTGCTCTCTAAAGCAGAACAATTGGCAGTACCTCCACTCTCTATCTCGATCAACATATCTTTTTCAAGTTGTTCTGTTTCTCCACTTTCTATCATATTCAGCAATGCCTCAGATATGTCGGTAGCCAGACTGGAACCTTTAGGAAATACCTATGGTTACAAATTCGCAAAATGTAACACAAAAACTATATCAGTTTAAGAAAAATTAAGAAAACCAATATTGAAAAGTGGCATGTGTTATCAAGGATTTAAAACAAGGCTGCGAATGCGATGCTTGATTTGCGGTGGATGAAGAGATATCAGAACCTTTGACATCGCAGCCACAATTGCAATCGCAGACTGTTTTCTAAAACCTTGTGTGTAATATATCTTGTAACTTAAGTTTGGTAAGAGTGAAAACATCTGTTACTTCTACCAAAAATGTCATAATTCATTGACAATGAGAGGAGAGAAACCCACAAAACCAAAGCCACCAAGTCTGAATGTGTTCCCTGCTTTGATGAGGCCCTTGCATGAATACTTTGCTAGAAATACTTTAGCATGAGGCACAACAAAGAAAGCTGCTTCTATAGTCTTGTTCTCAAAAGCGGCAGGGTAGTCATTTATGGAATTTATATTCCTAATGTTCTCACGCTTGAAGTGTAGTACTTCTGTCAAATACTTGACAATAAAGGAATTCCCATCACAACCAACTGGGGAATTTCTTTTCAGAAGTGTTTGGATGTCTAACACAGATGGCTCTACATGTGACATAGTCATTATGGTCGTTAAACTTGCTGTGAAACTAATTATCACAATTGCAATAACAAATAACCATGGTCCCAGCACAGTTCGAGCCAAGGGCTTTCTTATTGGTTCTCCTGCATATTGAAAATGTATCAAGAATTAGGACTAGGCAATTCAAAAGAAGACGAGAGTGCGATTGAGAATCTATCATCTGCAGTATCATATTATGTGAAAGACAGAGATTTCTATATTCATTTTAACAATATGAATTTGTATTACTAGAAAACAGTGCCATGAGTTCGAGAGCTTGGCATCTCCCTTCCCATAGACCACTATAATTGCCTAACCTCCTTTTTTCGACCCTTAACTGCCATGAAGCAGTACCTTATAAAGTCAGACTTACATCCTAAAAACTGTCAAATAAAACTGCTAATTAAATAAATAACTGCCTTTCTGTTTCAGCCCTTTATACCACTCTAACTCTTGACCCTCCTCCTCTTATAATATTTAGTTATAAGATGCCTAACAGGTTCATATGGAAAAACTAATGGATGTCTTACAAAGAAACACCATACTTTGGACACTCAATATCCGATGCATACGCGACACCTGTTTATCTCATTTCAAAATTGTGGTTAATATATAGGTAACAATAAACTGAAATGAGTTAACCATGAATCTAAACAATATTAACCACGACTTTCAGTGTTGTCCAACTATATGTAGATTTGGACACATGGAAAGTCAGGGTTAGTTCAGTTTAGTTGATGATTAATGTGTAACCCATCTATTAACAACCTAAGAAACTGATTTAACCACTTTTTTGAACAAGTCGCATGAGTGTTAAAAATTTTGGGTGTCCAAATAAGTTATAACTCAACTCATGAACTTTAATCTCAAAAAGTGCTGAATGAGGACTTACTGTCTGCATAAAATATAATAGTAACTAAAAACCAAAGCATGGAACCCAGTCCCTTTAGATTGGAATTAGCTTCCCGTTCAATCAACCAAATAACAAATCCCACAAATATGTGCATAGCTGTCATGTTCAACCACATCTCCGTTGTAAAGGCATCTAAAAACATCCATGTTTCTTTTGATTTTGCTGGTTTCTCAGTTACCACCATGTCAAGGCCAGATTCAAGATAAGGTTGTGAGAAGTCAACTAAATGATATCTATATGCCATTATCGATGTGTCACCAACAGCAGCCCCCAATGTCTGCATCAGAAATATAATTTTAGTTTTTCTTTGTATTAGCCAGAAACAGTAACAAAATGAGAAAATGGTAACATGGTTTATATCCTAAAACAATTTCATAATTCAATCATTTCATCATACCTTATTGTAGACTTGATCAACCATTTCATCATACGAGCCACTGAAGGGAATAAACTCGTATTGTAAGTCATAAGGTAAATTTTTGACAGCTGCTTTAAAGACACTTATTGAGAAACCAGTGATGGAAGTTTCATTCTTGCTCTGATCATATGTCACATTCACAAACTGAGTAAAGGCACCATTGGCAGGTACTCCTATTTTCATTGAACTTTCTGCATTACTGTGAATCCATCCCTTAGGAACTGATTTTAAGTCTCCAGGCCAATAAACTGTTTCGAAAACTCTAGAATCCATCACCTGATGACTATCAATGTTCTTGGAAAAACCAAGTGTTGGAGACCAAAACGCCATTTCTCTATAACTTTTCCCTATCACATTGATTATATTGAAGGTTGGTGATTGAAGTAATTGTCCATCCTTGGAACTAGTCTTTCCACTTAGGTCCTGTTTGGATAAATAGCTTAATTAAACAGTTATAGCATATAAGATCAAATCAAATTGTTTCAAAATAAGTTACTGGATATTTTCATAAGCTGTCTTAGAGAACTTGTGGAAATAAGCTGAAAATAACTAGATATGTTATAAGTTGTTCTCATAAGCTCTGTCAGACAATCTCACAAGTGTTTGTATTAAGATAAACTCAAATAAACGAATCCAAACAAACGCTTACTCTCTCGAGTTTGCTGGACAAAATCTTTTCTGAGAATTCTTCCAGGCTGAAGTTTTCTTGTGATTTACTTGCAGCTTTAGAAATAGCCCATGCAGCATCATATGCTTGAAGTGCAAAGATACTTGGGTAAATGTTCTCCTCTTCTGGATATTCTAGTGCAAACCTTCCTCGAAATTTGAATTTGAAAGTTCTAAACTCTTCACTCATTTCCATGAAGTGTGTTTTAAATCCAACAACACCTTGCATGTTGAGGATAACAGAAGTGTTAACTGCATCAAGAAGGCCAGCAACCCCGTCTGGGATAACCCAGACAGAACCTTTTTCCATCAAACCCATTTGCTTTGCTTTCTGACAAAGCATGTTAGCTAGCTCTAAAGAAGACTGCACAATCAAGAACACCCTATTGCTCTTCCTTTTCAGCTTATTAAGCTCGTTCTCAATTGTAGATTCTGGGTCTGATAGAGTGGATAAAGAAGGAAAAGCTAAATGGTTAACAATCTCAGAACCAACAAGTCTAAGAGAATAGGAGAGACCAAGCAGCATCCCTGGATCAGAGGAAAACCCATTATTAAGTTCGTAAATTGCTGTCACCTTTCGCCATCTGAATTCTCCTACAATGGCTGCAATGAATTGCATGTAATAGGTGATATCATCCCCCACTTGGATGAAGTGTGGCAATCCTGGAGATAATAATTCTGCTCTGGATACAGGTGAAGTTAGAGACAAGATAGGAACATTCTTTATGGAGTCATTGAGTTCACTTGCCAAAGTTGCTTGGCTATGTGTTATTGTTCCAATGATTGCCAATACTTTGTTGCTCTGTGCGAGATCAATAGCTATATTTATAAGAGCATAATGGTGTTAGAATATTTCATTTAGGCAGAAATCCTCATAATCATAATGAATGCTAATATTATACTACCAGTTTTAACTCCTACTAAACACAGTCCATAACAACCTTAAACAAGGAAGAATATTTTGTTTCTAAGGTATAAATGAAATGTGGAAAAACTCAAGTTAGAATGGACATTACCACTTGCAATTACTTGAGCTGAATTCCCCCTGGAATTTTTTATTTGCAAATCCAGCTTGGAGAAACTCATGTTGTTGAACTCTTGGACTGCAATTTCCATTGCTATCTTCTGCTGTTTTCCCATTAGTGAAAGCAAATCAAGCACAGCACCTATGGTTACATTGGGTCTTGGGGCCACTAAGAAGTTGCCTCTTATTTCATTAGCTAGTAGCATCTTTGCTAACAGGTGCAGGACAAAGCAGCAGATAATGAGTCGCAAGGAAGAACTCCTTCCCATTGGAGAAATATTCACTATTCAACAACAAGAGAGTGTCATTAAAAGGAGTCATTTACTTTGATCATAAGTATTACTCTAAACCCTTTATTACTATCCTCTGATTTTCAAAAGTCTCCTCATGATATTGTGAAAAGGAAGCAAGTATTCTTCATGTATAAGCTAATCCATACAGGTCTCTTCATGGGTTTGAGTTTGTCTTGACGTGAACTTTCCAAGCAGGTGCCTCCTTTGATTTGTTCTTTCTTTCTTATTCAATATTCAGCAAAAAATTCTGTCAGTTTCAAGTTTCATTAATATGCAGCTTACTGGAGTTGGATATATGGTTATTGACTTATTGTTGTAAAAAGACAACTACATATTTTATATGCATATATATATATATATATGGTCAATTTCTTATAACACCCCAATAGAGAAGCTCTGCAACTAATCTTGGGACCTCCTTGACCAGTTGGAACTTCCAGCAAATTGACACGATGTATCTTTTCGGCCTGAAGTTATATTAATGTAGCAGTCAATGCTAAAAACCATTTCATGGTGTATGCATAGCTAAAAATGAATAAAAAATCTTGGTCCAATACCCAAAACGAACATCTATCTTGAAGTTATTTGCAAAAATAACACCAAAGGAATTTAAAATTCTCCGAAAGTCAATTTCCTCAATGTGAAATCCCTTCATTTATGCAAAATTCTTTGTTTGTGTTCCGGAGTGGGCTAGCAAGCCTAATTGAATGGTACATCACGAATTGGGCCAGCGGCCCAATCTACCAAAGCAGGCCCAACTCGGCCCAAACGCATGACTTGGAGCGCAAGTCTCGCACCAGGCCGAATAATGCGCAACGGTCAGGGGGCCAGGGGTATAAATGCTACCCTCATCTAAAGTACCAGGTACATTTCTCTACCTTGTCAATCCTGCCCGATAGTAGCAC
Organism: Oxytropis ochrocephala; assembly: GCA_020916435.1. Lineage (NCBI taxonomy): Eukaryota > Viridiplantae > Streptophyta > Magnoliopsida > Fabales > Fabaceae > Oxytropis > Oxytropis ochrocephala. Next base: position 70,044,484 of record CM037091.1, on the reverse strand, counting down.
ACCTCTGACTCGAAGTCGAAATTTTTGCAGTACCACCACGCGCGCGCGCTAAGACCCCGTGTCCTACCAAATTTCAACGAGGGCAACTAACAACAACAACCACTTCAACACTTCTATTGATCAGGTACGATCAATTGGCGATCACAGTTGGAGGCCCGAGCGCTGTTCTACCTTCATCATGCCGCCGCAAAAGAAGCCCATTACACGGGCATCTTCACAGCTCAACCCCTCTGGGCAGGACGCCCGTCCACAACAAACCCCAGAGGGCGTACCTCACACCATTCATGAATCACAGGGCAACCCTCGCTAGAGCAATAGGTGCGGGGCGGCCAAGGGACCTGTTGCGGCGGACGCCCAACAACAGATCCCTGGGCCGACCGGTTGAGGGCAGAATTGCAGAGCCCCTGCCAGAGCATGTGACTCAAGCATTCCTGCAGATACTTCAAACCAAGAATCAACTCATTGCTGATCGAGAGGAAATGATCTCACGCTACGAGAGAGGGTCGATGCCAATCCACCAGCGAGCGGCCAACGGAGAACCCTCAGCACAGGGTCGCCCATCTCGTAGACACAGGACGTCTCCTCGAAGGAACGTCCCTCACCGCGGGAGCACTTATCCCCGATCTCCGGCTCGCAGAAATAGGGCGCGAAGATCGCCCGCTCGCAGGAACGTGCGCATACGCCGTTCCCCCTCATATGACTATGACTACACAAAATCCAGTTATCACCCAGAATCGGACCGCTCGTCTGCTAGACATTCTTGTGAATCCTCTGATTCTCGAAGATCGAGAAGCCGCTCCTGGGACTCGTACGATGAATTCAATGATTATCGCGATGGAGTAATCAGAGATGTCTCTCAGGCCGCTAATCGACCCAAGAGGCACTATTCCGAGCGACACAAGGGCCAATCCTCTCAAATGCCACCGTTGTATGGCCAACCGATCGGTGGCGGGTTCTACGGAATGCCGACCAATGAAGCATACCTCACTATGCAGCCCTTCGGGCCGAGCTACATTCCAAACGGTCAAGGACCGTTTACAAGAGAAATCTGGCGTTATTGTATTCCGAGGGATCTGAGGAAGCCGCCCAACTTGAATAAGTTCGATGGTCGCGGGGACCCAGACAAACATATTAGGTACTTCAACAATTACTGCAGTTACAGAGAACTAGGCTTGACGATGAAGTGCCGACTATTTCCTCAATCGCTCGATGGCCGGGCGTTGGAATGGTGGGAGTCTCTACTACCCAACACCATCTCCTCTTGGGAAGGTTTGATCAGAATATTCCTGGCAAATTATACGGCCAACCGATGCCAATACCGGTATAAAGAGCACTTGGATACGATTATCCAAGGTGAAAATGAATCGTTGAGACAATATATAGACCGGTTCAACTCTGAGGCCGACACGATTCGCGACCTTTTTTGAAGAAGGGTTTTCTGTTGTTTTTCTTTCTAAATGCCCATCTTCTCAACCTTCTGGTGATTAGAGCCATTTCATCCTCATCATCAATGTCACTTTCATCATCTTCACTTTCTTCTTGAGTGTCCTCTTGAGCTTTAAGTGCCATAGCTTTAGAAGGTTGTGAAGATTTTTGAGAAGCTTTGAGTGCAATAGTTTTAACCTTCTTAGGTTGAAGTTCATCCATGATTTCTTGTTCATGAACTTTTAGAGATCCAAGTAGATCTTCTATTTTGAGAATAGAGAGATCTTTAGCTTCATTATAGCAGATCACTTTAGGTCTCCATACCTTTGGAAGACATCTCAGGAGTTTTCTCACTTTGGCTTGATTTGAGTAGGTATTTCCCGGAGAGTTCAAGTCATTTGTTATTGTTGTGAATCACTAAACATTTCGTAAATTGTTTCTTGCTCCTCCATTTTGAATGTTTCAAATTTATGAATAAGAAGGTTGATCTTTGCTTCTTTGACTTGGTCCTGCTCCTTCATGGGCGCCTTCAATGTATCCCAGATTTCTTTGGCGCTTTCTTTCCCAAAGAACTTTATCATATTCATTTCTACCTAGAGCACATGTTAGATAAAATTTAGCTTTAGAGTTTAGAAGTACCATGCGTTTATCTTCGGTGTCCAGTGTTTCGGTTTTAGTCATAGTGGTCCCATCATCAAGAGTTGTAGTAGGTTCAAAAGGACCATCTTCAACAATTCCCCAAATGTCGTTGTCTTGAGATTCTAGGAACAATCTCATTTGATCTTTCCAATAATAGTAATGTTCACCAAAGAATCCCGGTGGTCTATTTGCTTTGAAGCTCCTTCAGGGAGGAACATCACAGAGTTGGAATGATGACTCATCACTTCTTCCAGATCTTTCCTCTCACACCGCAAAGTGTGCTCACTTTTAGAGGTGAGCTCGATGCCAATTGAAGTGATTAATTTGCACAAGAAAGGGGGATTGAATTGTGCACTCTTTTTAATTTTAATACCGCAACCTTCTCAGTATTGTTTCTCAAGATAACTTGGATATCGGAAGGTTGAATGTTAGTAACACAAACAATAGTCAAGTATGAAAGTAGTGAAAGATAATTAACTTTGATGAATTTAGATGTCTTTGATTTCAGTAAAGAGTGTTGTTTTCAAAAGATAATCAAAGTAAGTCTCATTTAAAATTCTGATCTTGACTACGTAAGGTTGGTGTTTTTAACCTTCAAGTAGTTGAAAACTTTGGTGATTGTAAGACGTTTTAAAGCGCTTAATAAGAAAAGCGTATAATGACACAAAGTAGAGTTATAGAGGTTCACCAAACTGTGGCAACTCCTCTCCCCACGTCCACGTGAGAGTTTCCACTATTCTCCAAATAGATTTACACTTGCTTTAGCTTCAATCGCCAAAGACTTTTCACCTCCACTCACTTTTGATCACACACAAAAGACAAGTGCTAACTTACACACACTTTCACCAAGTCGTCTTAACCTACTAGAAAACTCTCTTCTAGTTTCCTAAAGGTATTTCCTTAGGATCACCAACAACACTCACTTTTCACTAGGTAGTTTGTTGAGAACCTTTCAACTAGGATCACCAACACCACTCACCTCTTACTAGGTAGTTTGTTGAGAACCTTACAACTAGAATCACCAACAACACTCACCTCTCACTAGGTAGTTTGTTGAGAAACTTACACAATATTTCTTACAGTAAGGGGTTTGGGTTTGGGATGATTTAAGAGCTTGTTGATAGATAAATACAATGTATTTCAAAGAGCCTAACAAGCAAGCACACACTCAAGATAGTATTTCCCAATTCTGAACTTGTAGTAGCTTTGAGTGTGGAAGAGAAGGTTGGATTTCTTTAGAGAAGTTTGACTTGTAAAAGTTCCAATTCACTCTCATGGTTTGCATTTGAGTAGAACATCACTCTATATAGACTTTGATTCTGAAATATGGCTGTTGGAAAGAAGAAAAGAGCCGTTGGAAGTTGTTGTAGCTTTGTAGGTAGGTAATGATGATTTTTGAGCTTTAGGTAGTAGCTTTCAACCTTCTGAAGCAACATTTTTGCTTTGTCTTGTGCAAACATCCTTTCATGTCAGCACTTTACTTCCTTTTTCATCATTTCTATCACTTCAGTCTCTGTTCATGTACTACATACAATTTTACATACTTTATTTTGAAGCTTCTGAAGCTCCTTTAACATGAACAAACATGCTTTTAAAATACAAACAAAGATCAAGGAGTTCTTCTTTACAAAAGATAATATTTCAAACTTTAATTCCTTGAATACTCATTTGATGCATTTTAGATTAAGATTTCGATATAAACATGTTTCCTGAAAATGAAGCTTGAAATCTTCAATCCTCTTTTAACCTTCTTGAACAACCAACCTTCTCGAGCAATATTCCATATTCAAATAACCTTCTATTGACTTCAATCAAACTTTATGTTGACTATTGGTCAACATTGTGTTGACTTTTAGTCAACCTTCTGTTTGACTTTCAGTCAACCTTCTGAAGAAAGTTACTTTTTCTTTTAAGCTTCTTTAATCAACCTTCTGATGGTGTAACCTTCTAAACTCAACCTTCTTTAAGGTAACCTTCTGAAGGCAACCTTCTAATGGCATATTTTAACTTTGAAAAACACTTGGTTTATTTGTAATGCCAAGATTCTTGCTATGATTCTTGTTTCCTGTTCTTTTATACACTTGATTGAAACTTGTTAATCATAATAAGTGTTTAGAAAACTTAACTCATTGCTTTAAGTTTGTATCATCAAAACATGGAAAGAGATTTTCATTTCTACAGAGAACCATCGAGATAATAAGCCAGAGTACCGGCCCAAGAAATACGAGCATCGTACAAGGCTAAACACACCCATTGCTCAGATCTTTTCAGAATGCTAGAATAACGAATTTGTTGGTGCAAGCGGCCCGATCCCCTTGTCCTCAGAAAAGGGGGCGACTAAGAAATACAGCTGTTATCACAAAAGTAAGTGACATGACACGAACGACTGCATGGCCCTGAAAGACGATATAGAAGACCTTATCCAGAAAGGTAAGCTGAGGCAGTATGTTAGAGCTGAAGGTGTCGACCGGCCTGAAGAGAGAATTGGGGGGCAGCCCGCCCAAGGTAAAGGAAAGGTCGTGGCTGCAGAAGCCATTGAAGCGACCGGGGATAAGGATACCTCCGAAGAGGACATTAGGCAATCTAGAAGCCACAAGGTCGCCATGGTTGCTCATGGAGGGAACCCCTTAGACCGCAGAGAGTCCAACAAGGCCATGAAAAGGAAATGGAATGAGATACTCATGGTCAGAACAACCTCGGCTGCACGACCGGCCTCGAATAGGCCGCCGATCTCTTTTGGAGACGAGGATCTGTTGGACGGAAGGATTAATAGCTACGTTCCTTTAGTAGTATCCGCAGTAATGGGAAACACCGAAGTCAGAAGGATACTGGTCGACCAAGGAAGCTCGACCGACATCATGTTCGAAGAACTGGTTGACAAGTTGAGCGTGGACCGCAGCGAGATTATTTCTCAGGCCGATCCAACTCCGTTGACTGGATTCAATGGGTCGACCACATACTCGCTAGGAACGCTGGAACTTTTGGTCACTTTCGGGGACGACACAAACGAAAGCACTTCGTACAGAACGGTCAAGACGACATTCTTGGTCCTTGCGATTAAATTGTGCTACCAGTGCATCATAGGCCGGCCGACGCTCGGAAAGTTAAAGGTCGTTGCCTCTACGGTCCATGAAGTTCTACGACAAGAACGATCAGGTCGTCACCCTAATGGCCGACATGGAAGCGGCCAAGAGAAGCCACTATTTGTACCAAGACATCTGCGACGAGCAAGCAATAAGTTCCGGCCCTCATAGTCTCTGGGAAGGGAACCAAGTCAATGTTGCCGACCTGGATGCCCGATATGATCCTGACAGCGACCCAGAAGATGGTGATGATGACTTAGCCCGTGAGCTGAAAAATAAGTTGAAAAGGCCAGAGCCACACGGAGAATCGATTGACGTCCAACTGGGGGACGATCCAACAAAGACAGTGAAGCTTGGCAGCGACCTGCCTGAACAGGTCAAGCAAGACCTCATGGGATGCCTAAGGGATTATGCGGATCTATTTGCATGGCAGGCGTCCGACATGCCTGGAATTCCCATAGAAATTGCGTGTCATCAACTCTCGGTCGATAAGACAGCCTGGCCGGTCGCTTAGAGAAGACGGGCCCAAAATGAGGAGAAGGCTCAAGCAGCACAGCCCAGGCCGTCGACGACCTGATTAAGGCCGATTTCATCAAGGAGATCAAATATACGACCTGGCTATCCAATGTCGTGTTGGTGAAGAAAAAGAACGACAAGTGGCACATGTGCGTTGACTATACCGACCTGAACAAGGCATGCCCGAAGGATGCCTTCCCTGTGCCCAACATCGACAAGCTGGTCGATGGCGCCTCGGGCTACAAACTTTTGTCTTTCTTGGACGCTTATTCTGGCTACAATCAGATCACCATGTACCCTCCAGATCGCTACAAGACTGCTTTTATGACCGATCGAGGAAACTTTCAATACAAGGTCATGCCGTTCGGACTGTAGAACGCAGGGGCGACCTACCAACGAATGATGAACAAGATCTTCAGGAAGCAAATTGGTCGAGTAGCAGAAGTGTATTTGGATGACATGATCATCAAGAGCAGAGCGGACCAGGATCACGTGGACGACCTGAGAGAGATCTTCGAGGAAGCAATGAGGAATTCCTTAAGACTAAACCCAGAGAAATGCACCTTTGGAGTAAGGGCGGGCAAATTTATAGGGTTCCACCTAACAGAAAGAGGGATTGAGATGCAGGGCGGTCGCCGACACGAGACCGCCCACTACCAAGAAGGAGATCCAACGGTTGAACGGCTTGGTCGCTGCCCTGTCGAGATTCATACCCAAGTCTGCCTGCAAGTCGCTTCCCCTGTTCAAGCTATTGAAAAAGGAAGTAGAGTTCGAATGGACCGACCAATGCCAGCGAGTGTTGGACGACCTGAAAGCAGCGTTGACTAATCCGTCGATTATGACCAAACCGCTGCCGGGTGAAACCCTATATCTGTATTTGGCAATAACAAAAGAGGTTCTGAGTGTCGTCTTAGTCAGGGAGAACGATTTGAAGCAAAACCCGGTCTACTTCATCAGCATAGTGTTGCAGGGACCTGAAGTCAGATACTAGAAGATAGAAAAGCTGGCCCTTGCACAACTGGTGGCCCCCCGAAGATTGAGACCATACTTTGTGGCCCACCAAATCGTGGTAAGGACCGATCAGCCTATCAGGCAAATCCTTCATCGACCAGATCTGGCAGAGTGCATGATCAAATGGGCGGTATAACTCAGCGAATTTGGAATAAAGTTTGAGTCTAGGTCGACCGCAAAGGCGCAGGTTCTGGCCGACTTCATTGCTGAAATGACACCAATTCCAGATGACCGAGCGCTGACGACCTGGACACTGCGTGTTGACGGTTCTTCTAACAGCAAGGGGAGTGGGGCCGGCCTAATCTTGGAAAATTCTGAAGGCCTCACCGTAGAAGTATCGTTGACATTTGCCTTCCACACATCCAACAACCAGGCAGAGTACGAGGCATGTATCGTCGGACTACTGCTCGCTAAGGAGTTCAACGTCGACCACGTTGAACTCCATTCAGATTCTTTGTTGGTCGTATCCCAGATTCAAGAGTTATATGATGCGAAGGATGACGTCCTCAAGAGCTACTTGGCTAGGGTAAGAGAACTACTCCAATAATTCGACCGAGTAGAAGTGAAACACGTGTCGAGGATCGAGAACGTCCGGGCTGACATCCTTTCGAAGCTGGCCAGCACGAAAACCCCTGGTAATCACAGAAGTTTGATCAAGGAAACTCTAACTCGGCCGAGTGTCTCAACCAAGCCAAGTCAATCTCTGGCCGTTCTCTCTATCGACGTAGAGAAAGACTAGGGATTACATCCCTAAACCATTTCCTTAGTGACAATAACTAAATTAATCTAATCCGTTGGATGATCAAATTATTATTAAAAATGTATCCTATGGTTGGCAATTAAGGAGGGTAATTTTGTACAATCCAAAAATCTGCGTATTAATTAAATTATTCGAAATAATTAATAATAATATCAATTCCTTGTTTTATGGCACATTTAATGCCACATTTTAACTCCCATTATTTCTCTTCCTTTTTTTTGCTATTATTTCTCCCTCCGTTGATTTTTCACAGGTTTCTACGTTCTTCAATCGCATTTTTTCATTGGTTTTTGCGTTCTTCAATGCTTCAATGCCTTTCTTCAATGGTTTCTGCGTTTTTTCAATGGTTTCTACGTTTCTCCATCTCTCAAGTTTTGTACACGTTTCATATTCTCTTCCTTTTCTCATCTTTGCTTCCTTCAATATTTCTCCATCAATTTATTTCTCCAAGTTTTAGTGCACTCAACATCTCCTTCAATATTTTTCACGCCATATTGACATTCAAGCTTCATTACGGAAAACTAGCCACACTTTGGAAGAAGTTTGGTTAGTAAATTGACCAATCACGTGAATATGTTAGATTAGTTATTGAAGAACTAGCCACACTTTGGAAGAAGTTTGGTTAGTAGACATTCGCTACCTGGGTTCTCGTTTCTCGTTTTGGGGTTCTCGTTTCTCGTTCCTGGGTTTAGTGATTTGGTTGCTGGGATTGTTTGGTTACAGCTCTCCCTTTTTTTGTGGGAGAGTTGTTGGAGTGTTTCTTTTTTAATCAATTCCAATTAATTTGCCTAATTAATAGGAACCGAATTAAAAACTAATTGTAACATATTTTTTTTAATTAATTAGTAATTTACCTATATAACCCTTTAGTGATTGTCACTAAAGGTATCCTTTAGTGATGTAAACCATATATATATATATATATATATATATATATATATTGTAGATACAATTGAGAATGAAACAAATAGCTAATTTTCTGATTTGTCACTTAACCAACGCATCCACCTCAGCATCTACGCCTAATATGCATTAACTTGCTTACTCAACGTCCATGTGTATTGAATAAAAGGCAACGTCCCATCAACTGACTTGATGTCCATTCATTGGAAGTAAACATTTTTATCAAGCAAACCCTTTGTGCTCCATGAGACACCCCAAGGTAAGATAAGAAGTAGCAAACCTTGTCATAGTTGGTCTTACCAAATCCCTTCCTATGGTAAAATGTAAAATGTTGTAACAAAGGAATTAAAGTTTTTTTTGGAATAAATAAACTGTGTGATTTTCTTACCATGTGCTATGGTTTCGTGATGAACTGAGATCTTCTTCTGTCTTACGAGATCTTCTTCTCGTAAGCCTCTCATTGTCTCATTAATCTTCACACTCACCATCAAAATGGTGTTATAGAGGGGAAACATCGTCACATTGTTGACATGGATCTCTCTTTATTGTCTCAAGCATCTATGCCTCTCAAGTATTGGGATCACTCCTTTCATACTTCTGTGTACATCATAAATAGGCTGCCTCCCCACATCAGAATCACACAATTCCTTATACTCTTCTATACCAAAAATCCCCATATTACAACTTTCTAGAAGTGTTTGGCTGCTCTTGTTTTCCCCTATTGAGACCTTATAACACTCAAAAGTTCCAAATTCAGTCAAGTGAATGTGTAGTTTTAGGATACTCTTCTAACCACAAAGGTTACAAGTGTCTTACTCCACAGGTTCTATCCAAAGATGTTATATTTAATGAGAATGCTTTTCCATACCCTATTTTCATTCCCTCTACACACAACCAATCTTCACCTTCATCCTGCACCCTATCACCACTATCTGTTGTTGCTCCAAAAACTAACCAACCACCTATACAATCTTCTCCTTTACCAAATACTCCCAGTCCCACAAAACCTGCTTCACCATATTCAACCCAATCCACTACCTCTAGTACCATAAATCCAAATTCCACCACCCACTCTCAGTCATCACCATCACCATTACCCTCGCCAGTACCGCCCTTACCTACGAACATTCACCCTATGGTTACATGCTCTAAAAATGATATTGTCCAAGCCAGACTTCACCCTACTCTCCTACTTACAACAGTTGAACCTAACACTATGAATCAAGCCTTGGCCTCTCCTAAATGGAAAAAAGCCATGCAACTTGAAGATGATGCTCTTATGGCCAATAACACGTGGTATTTGGTTTCTCTTGCCCAAGGTAGAAAGGAAATTGGTAGAAAATGGGTTTTTAGAAAACCCTTATGGTTCGATAAATAAATATATGCAAGATTAGTGGCCAAAGGTTTCACTCAAAGGGAAGGTTCTGATTATTCTGAGACTTTCGCAGCTGTTATAAAACCCATTATTGTAAGAATTATTTTGACTCTTTCCCTCCCTCATAAATAGCCTATTCAGCAAATTGACATCAAAAATGCCTTTCTCAATGGGCTTATTGAAGAGGAAGTCTACATGTCCCAACCTGCTGGTTTTGAATCACGTGACAAGCCTATGGTTTGTAATCTCCACAAGGCTCTTTGTGGCTTAAAACAGGCCCCACGTGCCTGGCATGAGCGCCTGACTAAAACTCTTTTGGGATTTGGTTTTGTGGCTAGCAAGTGTGATCCCTCCCTATTGGTATATGCCTTTAAAGGTCACTGCATCTATGTCCTAATTTATGTAGATGACATAATCATCACTGGTTCTTCTACTGCTGCTGTACAGAACATTATTGATAGACTCACATCTATTTTTGCTCTTAAGCGATTTGGGGCTCTTGACCACTTCTTAGGCATTGAGGTTAAGCCTACCAAAGATGGATCCTTACTTCTCACTCAAATCAAGTATCTCAAGGAGCTCTTAAACAGGGCTGGCATGGCATCTACTAAGAACATATCTACCCCTCTACCTGCTAAACTTAAACTCTCCAAATATGGGTCTAACTATATGCAGGATCCTACATTATATCGTCCTATCGTAAGTGCTCTCCAATATGCCACCATAACTAGGCTAGAAGGGACATTAACACTTGCAATTACTTGAGCTGAATTCCCCTTGGAATTTTTTATTTGCAAATCCAGCTTGGAGAAACTCATGTTGTTGAACTCTTGGACTGCAATTTCCATTGCTATCTTCTGCTATTTTCCCATTAGTGAAAGCATATCAAGCACAGTACCTATGGTTACATTGGGTCTTGGGGCCCCTAAGAAGTTGCCTCTTATGTCATTAGCTAGTAGCATCTTTGACCATGCTAATAGGTGCAGGACAAAGCAGCAGATAATGAGTGGCAAGGAATAACTCCTTCCCATTGGAGAAATATTCACTATTCAACAACCAAGAGAGTGTCATTAAAAAGAGTCATTTACTTTAAGCATAAGTATTACTCTAAACCCATTTTTACTATCCTCTGATTTTTTTCATGCTTCTACTCCGATTTGCTAGCCTAGATTGATATTTGATTGGAAAAACGATTAGTTTTTGTGGAAAAATATAAGTCTATTATATTTCAATTGTATATTGTATACAAGTGCTAAATGATATATATAGGCTATTCTAAGTCTAACTCTAGTGGGCCTTATAAATGGGCCGGACAATTACAATTAGGGGTTTTTTTTTGGACCCCCACCCTCTCCCCTTAAACCCCCACCCACACTGAAATCCCCAAAATGCCCTTTGTTATCTATTTTTTTTTTTTAAAAAAGGCTCATCGTATATATGTCATTTGGGACATATATACGATGTGTATTTTTAAGACATCGTATATATGCCCTGAAGAAGTATATACGATTGACCGTGTAACGTAGCGTAGCTCAGGGGAGGGTGTCCAGGCCTGAGCTCTAGGTGATGGTGGAGCCGTTAATAGTCTGGGGATAGAAGCCCGGACGTACCACTCTAAGTACCTACGTACAGTCTGATCCGGCCGCTGAGCAACCCGAGTAGTGCGCATGATGTCCTCCACAGATGCCATGAAGTGGACGATCCGAAAGACGCAGTCAGTATGACTCGGACGGCCACTGAGAGGGTCACGCGGGATGATCTGAGTGTACCCAAACCGCCGCGCACACCTATCGTGCATGTACGGAACTCAAAGTCGGCCTAGGCGATGAAGCCTCTGTAGGGAGATCGCGCTCAAAGGGTCTACCAGCCCTGTCCTCCTCAAATGGTCGCAACAGACATCCTCTTGCCTCCGCTCATCAAGCATCCTCCCTGGTAGTGGCTGAGCTTGGTGGTCTTGACTTCTTCTTCCTGTAGCGCCCAGCCAGTGGCTCCGCACCCGGGATATGACCGCCAACCTCTCCGCCATCCGAGGGAAATACCACATAATCCAAGCCTGAAATGCAAAAATAAACAACATATTTAATTCACAAATATTTACCAAACGTCAATGTGATTTAACAAAAATACAAGAAGTTAAAATGTGTACCTGAAATAGGCTGGCATACGCTCCACACTGCTGCGTAGTCCTCAAAGACGCAGTGTTCAAGGACTCATACATGGCAGCTAGTGCACTGCACCCCATGCATAGCCTCCAAGAACTCGTGGACTCGGATCATCCAGTAGACCCGGCCACTTAGCCTCACCACATCTCCGCCTTCGTAGTGAAGATATCGTAGGTCGAAGGTGAAGCGAGATAAGCCCTCACAAAGAATAAAGATGTCACCCCTCCTCCAAGTTACGCTCATACACCGCTCCACCCATTTGAAGTCATGTCACGGACCCCACGGGTGTTGTTAGCGACCTCAACCCGTGACACACCCGGATATGTCTCGTGCAAGCCGTGTGGCATACTCCGAGCTCACAAAGTGATGGCGGGAGGTGTGGCATAATTCCCCGGATGGGAAGGTGCGCGCAGATGAAGAGGCGCCATCCAGAGTGATCGCATTTCACCAAATGGCAAGTGAAATGACGGCGTGTCCGAGTGCCACCTCTCGATAAAAGCCGACAAAGAACTCATGGTCTCATCGTGGCGTGGCGATCTGGAGAAGTGGGGCCAATCTGAGTCCCCGACCACGGTGGTGCGCTGTTGAAGTAGGTCAGGGTAATGAAGATGGAGTGTAGTATGGACTTTGTTGCCATGAGCCCATACTTTGACAACACGCTGATACTCCTGAAATAAAAATAAATAAATAATGTAAGCAAAAAGTGCAGACCATGTGACTTAAATAAATTATTTAAGCAAAAAATGCAAAACTTACCGGGTCAGCGAGTATAGAACTGCAGACATGCTCTGCCAAGTCAGTGAAAAGAGAGGGCTGAGGCTCCTCAGGCTGAGGCTGATCCTCCTCCTGATGCCCCTGATCCTGCTGGGGCTGCTCCTCATACATAGACTGGTCCGAGTAGTAAGTATCGGCTGAGCGCTCTCTGCTGATACTCGGGAGGTGGGGGATGGTAATGAAGAGGTTGAGGATCGTACTGAGGATACTGTGGATGATACCGAGGAGTAGGCTGGGAATGATACTGAGAAACCGGCCTCCCTCTATGCAAATCGTCCTGCTGAGTCTTGTAACACCCCCTTATATCTAATGCTAATTCAATTAATTAAAAATCAGAGTTTTTCAAAAACTTTCCACGCACCTCGAAGAGGGTGGTACTTTTCAAATAAAACATCATCAAAACATAATTAAAATCCAAACGCATCAACGCGTATCATGCATACATAGTCAAGTGGGTTACAATCCTCAAAATAACTCGTTTAACGCTTTACATTAGTCCATTAATAGTTTGCGACAATGAAATAAAATTGAGTTCACATACTCAATACATAGGTTCAAAATAAGTTTAATACATAACCATAAATAATACTAAGACCCAACCCCTGTTACTACTATCGAGTGACTCAATAAAACCCCAGAGCGCGCAAAGACCATCACTCGGAATCACTGTTTGTCGCCACGAGAGCAGGCAACAAGAAATGCTAGGGTGAGTCTCTTTACATAATTTATAACAAGTAAGATAAGCATTATAATTAAGAAGCATCTAGCAATAATAGTACATAGTAATCATGCTAATTGCCATTCAATTATAATATCCACAAACAAGAAAATTCACCATTTAAGCATCAACAAGGTTTCTATGAATGTATGAATGTAAGCATGTATGCAATATGCATGTGGATCCATACTCACCACCAAACCCCGTCGAACAACACACCACCAATTTTGGCCAAGCCACATCACCATCCTCACCTTCGGCGTAATGCATATGATTTATGTGACACTATGACAAATGCATCATCACGACCCATCAAAATATATATTAAATTACCTTTGGGACCGAAGCCCACGTCATTTATTAACTCACCACCATTGTCAATCATTGACCATCACCATCTCAATTATTAATCACCACCACCTCAATTATTAATCACCACCACCTCAATTATTAATCATCACCTCATCATTTATTAATCATCACCTCATCATTTATTAATTATCACCTCATCATTTATTAATCATCACCTCATCATTTATTAATTTAAATCACACCTAAGGACCTTTTCTTCACTTAGGGACCAATTTGACACGCCAAAATTAATTTGGGAACTTAGGAATTCAACAAAGACAAGGTTTTGGAAGATCTCCACCGGAGGCGCGTGCATACGGCGCTTGAGAAGAGAGGCGCGCAAGATGGCGCGCGATAGGTCGCTCTAACTCTCAAAGTTTCGTCATTCAGCGAGAGGTGCGCGCCACGAGGTTACGCTGCAGGACGCAGCGCGCAAGATGGCGCGCGATCTTGATCAATCCTTGGCCTTCTTGCGCGTAAGTTTGCGCGCACAAGCAAGATGGCGCGCAAAAGACACCATTTCGAACACAGCGCCAAGTTGCCCGGCAATCGGCGCCCCTTCCCGCCACACACACACACACACGCTTTTAATCCCAGCGCCAAGTTGCCCAAAGAATCGGCGCCGCACAACCCCACACGCCCAATTTCAAGAACAGGTGCGCCAAAATGCTAGGCATTTGGCGCCCCTTCCAACCTATACCCAACACACTTCAAAAGCCTAATTTCTTCCAAACAAATTAATTCTCACATAACCACACCAACATAGCCAATGAATTATTAATGCTAATTATCATATTTACTTGTTCATGCTCATATGACCAAATCATCAAACATACACTATGCATATATCACAACTCATGCTTCCAAAACAACAATCAACATGCTATAACCAAATTCAAGCATTTACACATCAATCATACAATCAACATACAATCAACATACAATCAACACAATCATTCCTAGAGCTATTCTCACTATAATACACATCCTACAAGCTATAAAAGATGTATGGAGAATCCCCAACCTTGGGTGAGCTTGAAACCTCCAAACAATCACCAAAGTCATCAAACAAAACAAGCCCCTTCAAAGTGCAAATTGAAGGCCGATTGTTTTCTCTCTAGGTGGAAATGGAGTTCAAAAAAATAACAAGTGTGAGCTTAAGGGACTCATGGAAGTGAAACAAGGAAAGGAAAATAAGGGTGTTTAGGACCAAAGCCTTCACTTACCACACAAAACTTGAGGAAAGTCTCCTCCTTTTTCCCCTTCCATGTTGAAACGTGACCTCTTTGCTTTGGGTAGCCATGGAAATTCAAAATGGGAAGGAATAAGCTCAAGGAATTAAGGAAATGGAATAAGGAAAGAAAAGGATGAAGATTAAGACCAAAAATCACTCACCCACCAAGAATCAAAGAGAAAGTTCTCACCTTTTCCTTCCTCCTTTCCACGCCAAGTCACGACCTCCTTCCCCTCTCTATTTCCTTGAAAGTTCCTTTCAATTTGGGGTTATGTGACCTTGTGTAGGGTTTTGGGGTTTTAAGGTAATTGGGCTTGGGTCATTTAAGTGACTTGGGCCCTTTTATTTGCATCACCTATTTTACTTATTCACATACTCCTCGAAATTAAAATAAAATAACTCTAACTCAATTATTCCATTTAATAAACTAAGCCCCTTTTTGATAAAATAACTTTGACTATTTAATTTAACTTAATTAAATGTTGCAAGTTCCAAATAACTTAATCAATTAAATAATTAAATTATTTTGGGCGTTACAACTCTCCCCACTTAGAATATTTTCGTCCTCGAAAATACTCACGAAACAATACCCAACTTCTTCTCGCCTCTACCCATACTCATCATAATCTATCGTACACTAAGGTAACAAACCACCCACTTTCTCTACACTCTTACCCTTAGCGGATAATCTAACCTTGTAGGGTATCCAGATCCTACTCGACTACTCAAATACCAAATATTCCGATGCAGAGAGACACTATACTCTCAACTACGATTTGCGATTAGCTTACCCTATTTAAGTTTCCAATCTCGGTGCTCATCTCCGAACTCAACCTACTAACCTAACCCATCGCTTTCATCTAATTGACCTACTGCGTCTTCATTACTAATAATTCCACACTGAGTTCCCTAACAACCGCACTCCGGTGCTTAGCAACAATCTCGAATCATGTTAACAACAAACGACATCTGTACTTAGGTGTATGCACACTACAAAGAATTACCCTTCCTTGCTCCCTCGGTTACTCACCTTGGTTACACTACGCTGAGCACAACACTCTTAAACGCAACATTTCATCCCTGTAGATATACAAAGATATGCTTAAACACCCACTCCTTTACACTTAGTTTATATACATCCCACTATACTTCTCGACAACTTCGATATTTCGACACTTCCACTCTAACTTAGAGAAATATACCTAGACATTACTCATGTCGACAACTCAATACTTCAACTTACCTACGTTTAGACAAACACTAACTTCGACTTACACTTTACCTCAATATCTCCATAATCAGTACCATACTAGATCTCGATATACTTAATTGCACATACCTAATACTAGATTTTCGGCAATATATATACTTCGACAGACATACTCCTCACTTAGATATTTACACCTATTTCAATAACTCTGCTCTTCGACCATGCTTACATTTCGACTCATCCATACTTAGTTAACACCACACTTCGATACCTATACACTTCGACACTCACTCATCAATCACCTTTGTATTTATAAAGACAAAGAATGAACCGCACCCTTTTTATCTATAAGGACGGCCGAAAAATTCAACTCAAAAACAAAGAACGCTAAGTTGCAAACCAAAGACTTTTTTAGATAACAAAACAAATGTACAATTTAAATCACTACACATAACATTTTCTCAATTTCACTTACCTTCTAATCACACAATTCAATTACCACTTTGAACATATATCAAAATTCCTAACGAAAATTCGGCAGAGTTTCCCCTGAAATATGGACATTCCAAAAATATTTTTACCTGTATAACCAGTCCAGACATCAATTCTTGTTCAAAACTCATTAATGCTCGCACATATATAAAATTTACGGTTTTCCAAAAGATTTGTAAATTCAACTAACACAGCACTCCATAATCGAAATCCATATTCAAGCATAACAATTAAACAATCAAATCTTTATGGTTTCGTCCTTAAGTTTCAAACAAACATAATTTCTCAAAATAGCGTTTTTGATTCGAAAATTCACGAAACTCCAATTTTCGAAAACCGTTCAAACATAACATAAACAACATTTTAAAATTTCCCTAAACGTGGGTAAAACTCACCTCTTTGTTTTCAAAAGATTTTACCTCGTCAAACCATGAAATTATTGTAAGACCTTGTCATTTTCAAACAACATCAATCCATGACCTAATCGGTCCTAAAGCTAAAATCACGCCACATCTCGTAATAAAATTTTAAACAACTTGGAATGTTTTAACACAATTCTTGACATTACGTTCATTCCCAAAAACACGTAATTTTCCAAGTACCGCTTTCTTTTGAAAATTATAGAATTCACAATTTTGTCCAAAAGGAAAACTATACGTAACCCCAAATCTCTTTATAAGACGAACACGCTGCCACACAAAACAACCACTTATTATTTTCAAAATTTAGTTTTCCGCCATAAACTCGTAAGTTAGAAAAGTCAATCATTTCATCTTTGCCAAAAAGGAGACTATACGCGAATCCTAACCTTAATTGTTATAACCGAGCACCGCATTTCATTTCAAGACATACTTCAAACAATTTAGCACTAATCAAAATTAAACTCACGTGCATTACGAGAAAACATCAATCTATAGCAAAACGTCAATCAAAGGTAACAATATTCACAAGCAATCCTTCAAATATTGTCTATCCACTACTCTTACGCTTATTCACAACTCACTTCATCAACTACACTTAGTCACTTCACCTTTGACTATTACACTTAGGCACACTACACCTAAGAACTCCCTAATCTCGGCCATTACACTTCACAACACCTCGGTACACTCTTTTGGTACCTCGGTTCTCTACACTACGTCACGCTAAGCTTCACTACACTTACTATTCAAACGTACCTAAACCTCGGTACTACATACTTTGACTCCCACATACTACGTCGCATGCCTATTACATTTCCACACACCTATGGTTAAGCAACTACACCTTAGCTCATATGTAGTCCTATGTACCTAACCTTCCCTTCCTTCTTTCCTTTGATCCTCATACTATGATCATACTTGAGCCAACTACTAAACACTTTCCTTCACAACTAGTCCAATGCTCATTAAGAACTTCACGAAGGTTACAACACCCTTAGGCATACTTAATCTACACCTTTACTTTGTGCCAAAACTCTATTTTCAAAGTTACCAAAGTCTCACTCGATTTATTCCAACCATCATTAATTTATCGCTAGGGAACTACGCCATATCAATCATTTAAATACCAATGCTTCTATCTTACGTCAATCCTTATTTTGACATCTCCCGACTATCAAACCCCAATTCAAACTCAAACTTCCATAAGGCACCTATTTTTCTAAAAATTAATGGTCAATCGACTTGCACACACCACTCGATCAATCAAGTCGAAATTAGTATATATTCAAAATTTATAATAATTACGAGTTATTGTCGCCTCTTTCATCGGGGATGAGTGATTGGGGTGATCATCCCTCCTACTCATGCAACCAACTAATTAAGGTCACAAAAACTACTTTCTTTCAATTTATATCTACCGCATTAAAAGACTTTTAACGCAAATCCGAGTGCGAAGGCATCGTCACGACTTTCACTCCTTTGACGTCGTTAGAACTCTTTTAATCACACATATCTTAATGATACAAACAACAATCCACGAACAGACAAAATCAAGGCTACTACCACCGCCACGCAGATTCACCACATATACCTCAATAATACAATATCATTTCCAATCGTAATCTAACAATTAAGTCACAAGGCACGCCAATGAATGAACAACCAACAAAGTTAACAATAATACACAAAGAACATGATTTATGATTTAGAACGAGTACCAAGACTCGAGGGTTAACAGACTCGACAACTTGGCTTGACGGACCGAATCGCTCGATACCACTAATGTAACACCCCTTATATCTAATGCTAATTCAATTAATTAAAAATCGAGTTTTTCAAAAACTTTCCACGCACCTCGAAGAGGTGGTACTTTTCAAATAAAACATCATCAAAACATAATTAAAATCCAAACGCATCAACGCGTATCATGCATACATAGTCAAGTGGGTTACAATCCTCAAAATAACCTCGCTTAACGCTTACATTAGTCCATTAATAGTTTGCGGACAATGAAATAAAATTGAGTTCACATACTCAATACATAGGTTCAAAATAAGTTTAATACATAACCATAAATAATACTAAGACCCAACCCCTGTTACTATCGAGTGACTCAATAAAACCCCAGAGCGCAAAGACCATCACTCGGAATCACCGCTTGTCGCCACGAGAGCGAGCAACAAGAAATGCTAGGGTGAGTCTCTTTACATAATTTATAACAAGTAAGATAAGCATTATAATTAAGAAGCATCTAGCAATAATAGTACATAGTAATCATGCTAATTGCCATTCAATTATAATATCCACAAACAAAGAAAATTCACATTTAAGCATCAACAAGGTTTCTATGAATGTATGAATGTAAGCATGTATGCAATATGCATGTGGATCCATACTCACCACCAAACCCCGTCGCAACACACACCACCAATTTTGGCCGAAGCCACATCACCATCCTCACCTTCGCGTAATGCATATGATTTATGTGACACTATGACAAATGCATCATCACAAATCCATCAAAATATATATTAAATTACCTTTGGGACCGAAGCCCACGTCATTTATTAACTCACCACCATTGTCAATCATTGACCATCACCATCTCAATTATTAATCACCACCACCTCAATTATTAATCACCACCACCTCAATTATTAATCATCACCTCATCATTTATTAATCATCACCTCATCATTTATTAATTATCACCTCATCATTTATTAATCATCACCTCATCATTTATTAATTTAAATCACACCTAAGGACCTTTTCTTCACTTAGGGACCAATTTGACACGCCAAAATTAATTTGGGAACTTAGGAATTCAACAAAGACAAGGTTTTGGAAGATCTCCACTTGAGGCGCGTGCATAATCGGGCGCGCGAGAGAGAGAGGCGCGCAAGATGGCGCGCGGATAGTCGCTCTAACTCTCAAAGTTTCGTCCTTCAGCGAGAGAGTGCGCGCTTGACGAGGTTACGCGAGGGACGCCGCGCGCGCAAGATGGCGCGCAATCTTGATCAATCCTTGGCCTTCTTGCGCGTAAGTTTGCGCGCGCGCGCAAGATGGCGCGCAAAGACACCATTTCCAGACACAGGCGCCAAGTTGCCCAAAGAATCGCGCCCCTTCCCCGCCACACACACACACACGTTTTAATCCCGGTAGCCAAGTTGCCCGGCAGAATCGCGCCCCTGCACAACCCCACACGCCCACTTTTCAAGAACCAGCGCCAAAATGCTAGGCATTTGCGCCCCTTCCAACCTATACCCAACACACTTCAAAAGCCTAATTTCTTCCAAACAAATTAATTCTCACATAACCACACCAACATAGCCAATGAATTATTAATGCTAATTATCATATTTACTTGTTCATGCTCATATGACCAAATCATCAAACATACACTATGCATATATCACAACTCATGCTTCCAAAACAACAATCAACATGCTATAACCAAATTCAAGCATTTACACATCAATCATACAATCAACATACAATCAACATACAATCAACACAATCATTCCTAGAGCTATTCTCACTATAATACACATCCTACAAGCTATAAAAGATGTATGGAGAATCCCTAACCTTGGGTGAGCTTGAAACCTCCAAACAATCACCAAAGTCATCAAACAAAACAAGCCCCTTCAAAGTGCATTGAAGGCCGATTGTTTTCTCTCTAGGTGGAAATGGAGTTCAAAAAATAACAAGTGTGAGCTTAAGGGACTCATGGAAGTGAAACAAGGAAAGGAAAATAAGGGTGTTTAGGACCAAAGCCTTCACTTACCAACACAAAACTTGAGGAAAGTCTCCTCCTTTTTCCCCTTCCATGTCAAAACGTGACCTCTTGCTTTGGGTAGCCATGGAAATTCAAAATGGGAAGGAATAAGCTCAAGGAATTAAGGAAATGGAATAAGGAAAGAAAAGGATGAAGATTAAGACCAAAAATCACTCACCCACCAAGAATCAAAGAGAAAGTTCTCACCTTTTCCTTCCTCCTTTCCACGCCAAGTCACGACCTCCTTCCCCTCTCTATTTCCTTCGAAAGTTCCTTTCAATTTGGGGGTTATGTGACCTTGTGTAGGGTTTTGGGGTTTTAAGGTAATTGGGCTTGGGTCATTTAAGTGACTTGGGCCCTTTTATTTGCATCACCTATTTTACTTATTCACATACTCCCAAAATTAAAATAAAATAACTCTAACTCAATTATTCCATTTAATAAACTAAGCCCCTTTTTGATAAAATAACTTTGACTATTTAATTTAACTTAATTAAATGTTGCAAGTTCCAAATAACTTAATCAATTAAATAATTAAATTATTTTGGGCGTTATAAGTCCGCTGCAGTAATCCCCAAGATAGAAAGCTCCAAATCATCCCGATCTTCGAGTCAAGTCATGGTGCTCACCGCTCAGTGATACTCATCTAGTTCAGCCTGTCTCTGTCTCCTCGCTGAAGCATGGAGCTGATTATGCCTCTGAGTCCTCGTACTCGGAGCAGTAGATGACTCCCCTCTCTCTCCGATAGGAGATACCTCGCGTCTCCCTCTATGCCTACCGGACACTGCAAGCAAAGGAAAAAAAATTAGTAAAATAAAAATAAAAATTGCTCATCGTATTTACATCAAAAAGGGTGTATATACGATGCTTACTATTTTGCTCGTCGTATATAGGGTCTTCTGGGCGTATATGCGAGTGGTGAATTTCTGGCTAATCGTATATACGCCTTGACAGGGGTATATACGGTGAGTAAAAACTTGCTCGTCGTATATAGGGTTGTGGTGGGGTATATGCGATTGGTGGATTTCTGGGCCGATCGTATATACGTCTCTGTGGCGTATATGCGAGTGAAGGTGGTCAAACGTAGGTATGACCAATTATGTGAAGAAATGGTGATTTTGTAAACATACAGGGGTATTTTGGTCTTTTCATATGGTGGGTGGGGGTTTTAAGGGAATGGGTGGGGGTCCAAAAAAAAAACCCTTACAATTATTCACTATCTACTATTTACAACAGTTTTGTTTTTCAAAAGTCTCCTCATGATATTGTGAAATGGAAGCAATTATTCTTCATGTATAAGCTAATCCATACAAAGTATATCTCCGTGAATACACTGCCGCTTAAAAAATCTAGATGGGTTTGAGGTTGTCTTGAAGTGAACTTTCCAAGCAGGTGCTTTC
Source organism: Oxytropis ochrocephala (assembly GCA_020916435.1). Lineage (NCBI taxonomy): Eukaryota > Viridiplantae > Streptophyta > Magnoliopsida > Fabales > Fabaceae > Oxytropis > Oxytropis ochrocephala. The sequence goes on along the minus strand of CM037091.1, from coordinate 70,022,228 downwards.
TTTGATTTGTTCTTTCTTTGTTATTCAGTATTCAACAAATATTGTGTCAGTTTCAAGTTTCATTAATATATATGTGATGGTATGGTCATTGACTTATTTATCACCGTAAAAAGACAAAGATTTCTTTTGTATGCATATATAGTGGTCTATTTCTGATAACATTTTACCCCAAGAGAGAAGTTCTGCAACTAATCTTGGGACCTCCTCGGCCAGTTGAAACTTGAAACTTCCAGCAAATTGGCACGATGTATCTTTTGGGCCTGAAGTTATATTTAGCCTTTTGCTTTTCCCACGCCGCTTTCTACTCAAAACACACCTCACACCCCATAAGGGTGTGAAATGACCAAAAGGCCAGCTAAAGCGTCTTTTTTTTCAAGAATTTTCACGTGTTCGAACACGAGGCTTCGAACAGGTTCGAACGACATCGTTCGAGTGTGTTAAATCTTGACTTCACACCCTCTTCTGTGTAATTCCCCATGTTCGAATGGGGTCATGTGAACCTGTTCGAACAACCTTGTGCGAACACCCTATTTTTTTTACAAAAAATGGACCTCACACCACATTCACCAATTTAATTGCGTTCGCATGAGGTTGTTTGAACGTGTTCGAACAAGGTCGTTCGAACCATCATTAAACACGTCCTCCCAGCGTTTCACGCGAGGTTATTTTTGGAATAAAATTTGTTAAGGGGGGTGTGAAAGAGTAGGATGGAGAGTAGGAAAAGCAAACCCCTATATTTTTGTAGCAGTCAATGCTAAAAACCATTTCATGATGTATACATAGCTAAATATGAAAAAAAAAATCATGGTCCAACACTCAAAAAGAAAATCTATCTTGAAGTTATTTGCAAAAATTCGTCTGAAGGGTAAAAATTACCAAACTAAACATTGATCCGTAGTAGTCATTATACTAATATGCAGAAAGGGAGTATTTTCTAAAAGGGTAATGTAATTTTTGGGTGGAATTGAAAAATTTTAGTTGAAAATTTTGAACTAAAATTTTTCAATTCCCCCCATAAATTAAGTCACGACTTACATCAATAAGCCAAGTGCTTAGTGATGGTCACTAAATTAATATGAGCCATTGATGCTCAATATTTTTATTAAAATGCATCTAATGGTTATTATTTACGAAGGGTATATTGGTACTCTTCAATATTATGACTAATAATTATATAATTATTAATAACAACCAATTAATATAATTCCTATTTTTAAGGCACCACATTAATATCATGTTTAATGTTCCTATTAAATCTCCTTTTTTTTCTTTTTCTTTCTCTCCCCTAAATTCTGAACGTTCATCTACCTCTCTCCTTCAATATCAATTCAGAACGTTCTTCTTCCTCTCTTCAATTCCGTTTTTTTCATGTTATTTCTCATTCCATTCGATCCTCACGTTTCAACCATCAAATTTCAATCATCTAAATCCTTACCGGTTCCTATTATTTCTTCTTCTTCTTCTTCTTCTTCTTCCTTTTTTAAGTCACATTTTAATTGCCTTAATTACGGTTCCTATTATTTCTTTTTCTTCTTCCTTTTTTTTCTCAACTTATGTGTTACTATTATTTCTTCTTCCAGCACCTGCGTTCGTTTCTTTCCTAACTTCTGCGTTCGTTGTTTTATTTCCGTTCGTTTCTTCTCCAGCTTCTGCTCATTATACACATAATTGTGGTTAGTAGTGGCTACTAACCATTGTTATGCACATGTGTGGTTAGTGACATCTAACCACTGGCATCTAACCACATTTATGCATAAATGTGGTTAGCGTCCACTAACCATTGCTACGCACATGTGTGGTTAGTGACATCTAACAATTGGTAACTAACCATATTTATGCATATATGTGGTTAGTGCCCACTAACCATTGGCTATGCACATGTGTGGTTAAGGATATCTAACCATTGGCATCTAACCACATTTATGTATATTTGTGGTTAGTGGCCACTAACTGTTGCAATGCACATTTGTGGTTAGTGATATCTAACCATTGTGGTACAAATCAGTGGTTAATGAACGGTTTTTTTTTGTGTGAAAAAAAAAACACCCAATTTTTTTTTGATAAAAGATGAAATGAGAAGTGCTTAGGTAGGAACGAAAGAGAGATGAATTCGTTTCAGTGGTGAATTTGTTTCAGAAAATTGAATTTCATGATTAAAAATATTTTGGCAGTTTTTAATTTGAAAAAAAAAACTGAATTCCATGATTTTAGGCATTTAATATGTCGAACTGATAAATGCATGATTTTAGGAATTTATATTGAATGAGTTACTGGAGTGTTTATTTTTTAATCAATTCCATTAAAATTGCCTAATTAATAGGAACCGTATTAAAAGATAATTGTAACATATTGGTTTTTAATTAATTACTAATTTACTTATATAACCTTTTAGTGATTGTCGCTAAAGATATGCTTTAGTGAGGTAAACCACTCTCCAAAAATTATATTACCCTCTAGAAATACCCTAGCCAAACACACTAAAAGGGAATTTAAAATTCTCCCAAAGTCAATTTTTTCAGTTTGAAATCCCTTCATTTATGCAAAATTCTTTGTTTGCATAAAATTATTGCCTTTCTCCTTTCTTAGAAGAATTATTTATTTGGGTTTGTAAAAAAACAAATTTTTATTTGGATAAAGTAATTAAATAAAGGGCAAAAATATATCCTGAGGTCCCTTAACTTATTTTCAGATAACAAATAGGTCCCGTAACCATTTTTTGTAACGATTAAGTCCCTTATGTTTTAAAAACGTTGCGCCGTTACCCTTTTTTGTAATTTCTGTTTGACTCCGTTACAAAAATGTCTAGTTGGCTGTTAAGTTGTCTAGGTGGCTGCTATTTGTGCTTATGTGTATTATCCATGTCATTTTTAATTACTTTTTTTGACAAAATTTCATTTTAAATTTAATTTTCATTGAAATTTACTTTAGGTTTGGAGCTACTCGGAACGCTTGAGGATCTTCACAGTACAGAGCTCAAGGCATGATCAGCCAAGCACCTACTCTCTGTCCTTTCCTGGAACTCCTGACCAAGTACCCCGAACCGAGGAGTCATTCCAAAGTCTAGGTACCGAACAATGGCGACCACAGTGGGAGACCAATCACTGTCTTCCAAGACTCATCTTTGTAATCGACCCCTCCGGGCATATATCGGCGGCGACCTCGGACGAACTCTAATCAGAACGGATGCGGCTAAACTCATCGTTGAATAGCCTAATCTGGCTTCAACATCCCGCTTTTGAGCTCGTCGCTGAATAGCCTAATCTGGCTTCAACAGCTCGCTTCTGAGCTCGTCGCTGAATAGCCTAATCTGGCTTCAACAGCTCGCTTCCGAGCTCGTCGCTGAATAGCCTAATCTGGCTTCAACAGCTTGCTTCCGAGCTCTTGCAGAATGGCCCTCGGCGGCCTAAACGATTCTCTGGCTTGCTGAGTCTAACACTTCACCAGAGAGTCCGCCCAGTTTGCCCTTCCTCCCGATGCAAACTGACGAGTTCTGTCGGGGGTCGAACGGTTTCCCAATTTTGCTTTACGCGAGCCCAGCGTTCCCTCTTGATGCCTAAACTGACGAGTTCCATCAAGAGGCCGAAGGAAGGAGACCCATTGTGCGGTCTCCACCCCGAAGGCCGGTCGTCTTACGCGACACCGGTAAGAAAGCCGGATGTCTCACGCGACACCGGTAAGAAGGTCGAGCGTCTCTTACAACCTCAGTAAGAAGGCCGATAAGCCCACAACGGCCTCGGTAGGATGAAAGTGAAGGTCGGGCACCCCAACAGCTCCGGTACCAAGGTCGATCGCCTACAGCCGGCATCGGTAAGAAGAAGGAGAAGGGTACCCACAGCGGTCTTCCTATCTTACAAAGGCAATGAGCCTTCCACCTCGGCGCTCATCTACTGGTCGTCTCGACCTCTTTATATCTCTCTCTCTCTCTCTCTCGGCTAAGTTCATACACTTGCGTCATTTCCTAATCACTTCAATGCCGGAGCGGCTATGAGCCTCACCTCGACGTCTGATCGCAGGTACGCAATTAAACATACATTCATATTTAAAATAAATGAAATACAATCGAGATTATGCAGGTAATTAAAAGCCAGAAAAATGGGATGGCGCCCGATTGTGCTTACAAACTTGAAAATGGCCCCAGACATGCCCGAGGCCATCCAAATAGAAATTGTTTGAAAAATGATTGAAAAGAAAAGGAAGAATCCTAGTTCTCTCCCGCCTTGCCCACCTTCTCTTTCGGGTTCTCCTCCTCTTAGTTGGCATTAGGAGTCTGAGTGTCGCCGCCAGCCGCATCAAGGTTTTCTACGTCGTCCCCATCTGCATCCTCCTCAGCCTCGGGAGCAAGGTATACGACCTTCCTGTCTTTGTTCAAGATCTTCCCCCCCCCCCCCACCACTCACTGAGTAAGGTGCATATATTGCATTGGAAGGCTGGGATCGAGCACGAGAGCTTGAGAAAGGCACCGAGCGTAGCCAAGCTTGGCCATTTCTGCATTAGAGTCCTTCAGGCTTTGGCACTTCTCCTCCAATTCAACCACCCGGGCCTTAGCCTTGGCCTTAGCATCTTCTGCTTCTTTGCCCAGCCTTGCCAGATTCTCCCGAGTGACCTGCAGCTCTTCTGAGACCTTCTTGAGGTTGGCAGCCTTCTTTTTGTGCTCGGAGGCTTGGTTTTCAGCAGCAACTAACCTCGACCAGAATAAAAATCTCCAATGGAGCAGGGTATAGTGAAACTATCAGGCTCCTTCAATTTTCTTGGAAGTTTATTTTGCATGCTACATTCTCCAGTCATAGCCACAGTTTCAAACTCTCCAAGTCTTCTTCTCTTGGTGAGAACATCCTTCATGAACTTGGCATAGTTAGGCATTTGTTGTAATGCCTCCACCAAAGGGACATTGATGTGCAATTGCTTTAGAACTTCTAGGAACTTGTTGAACTATTTGTCCTCATGTTCCTTTTTTAGTCTTTGAAGGTACGGTGGAGCAGGATATTCAGGCACAAGTTTAGGTTCAGGTGCTTTATCTAACGTTATAACGTCAGGTGTTATAACGTCAGTAGGATTCTTTTCTTTTTTAGAAACACCTGACCCACTAGGTTTAGGTGCTACATTTACATCCTTACCACTTCTCAGAGTTATTGCCTTCACATGTTCCTTGTCTGGTGCTTGAGATGATGAGGCTTCAGTTGTGGAGGGAAGTCCACCAGGAGGCCTTCGAGTGAGAGCGGATGCAATTTGCCCAACTTGATTTTCTAGGGTCTCTATCGATGCTTCATGGGTCTGCATAGTAGTTTTGCAATCACTAATGAAAAACCTCAGCAAAGATTCCATAGGGTTGTCCATAGCAGGGGCATTCTGTCTTTGATTTTGTTGAGTTGGAAAACCTGGTGGGATAGTTGGAGCATTAGAACTTGTGGTGGCAGCATTGCTTCCTCCCCATCTGAAATTGGGATGGTTCTTTCAACCAGGGTTGTAGGTATTGGAATAAGGATTGTTACCCTTGTTGTATCCCACATAGTTCACAGATGCAGGGTTTGTTGTGCATTCTTCATAAAGATGAGCTCCCCCACAATAAACACAATTGGTTTCTCCAGGAGGAGCTTGTTCAATAGCAGCAACAGTTGTTTCCTTGGCGCTATAGCATCAGACGCTATAGCGTTAACATTACTTAATCCTTTGATCATATTTGTGAGAGTAGCCACCTGAGCTGAAAGAGCAAAAACTTCACTCACTTCATGAACCCCAGCTACCTTTTTCACAGGAGTTAACCTTTCAGTGGGCCATGAAGAACTGTTGATGGAAATGCGCTCTATGAGCTCATAGGCTTGTAAGAATAATTTAAAACCACACCCCCAGTTGAGGCATCTAACATTGATCATGTCTGTGCCTCCAACCCATTGTTATACCCCAATTTTGTCCGTCTTCTTTTTTAGTCGTTTAATTTATTTTGATTAATGTATAGTCCAAAAGTGTAAAAAAGGCTAATTTAATTTTTATTACAATTTGGGAGTGTCCAAAATGTCCCAATCTCTAAAAATACAAAAAAACAATAATCAAAAATACAGAAAATATAAAGAAACGAAAATTCCAAAAAAGAGCGAAAGTAGTACAAATTGTGAGCTGATACTTTTTTCCATTAAACACATAAGAGATCTTTGTCTAAAATAAACCCTCATCATTTGAGCCTAAAAACCATTTCCTTCATAAATCGTCACCCATCAGCCAAGTTACATCACCAAATCATTTGTCCCATCAATCATCAAACACTTCTTTGAGCCCAATTATCCCTTCCTTCATAAATCATTAACCACCGGCAACATTACAACCCTCTAGAGTTCATTCCGATCATTGACTGATTGCTTTTGTTTTCTCAAAGTTTTAATTTTAGGACAAGTTTATTTATTTATAATATGTTTGCTCAAAAAAAAATATATCTCAAAAAAAAAAAAACTCAAAAGAAAAGAAAAATCAAAAGGCTTGCACCACAAGATTCATTCAAGTTACAGTTATACTAAGACAAGGTCTAGTGATCACCAAGTGTAGTTTCATCATAGCAAACTCAAGACTATTGTAGTCTGAGAGTCATTCTAAAGATAACCAAAAGTTTATACTAGGATCGTCACCTATATCCTAAAGCGGGGCATCCCTTTCACCATCTATTCCATTCGAACTTGGGGAAATTTGTACAGTGTCATACCACATCAAGCCTATAGCCATACCAGACAAATTCCAAAAACCCATAACCTTAACTCCGTCACCTTTTCCAATCTCACTAAAGCCAACCATTCGAAATACCATTCCAAGTGGGGCAATCCTGTCGCTCTTCACTCCACCTACAAATGGGGACATTCACCATACACCCATCTCATCCCCTTGTTATATCCACATCAACAAAACCATACCGGGGCAATTTCTCAACTCATTCCCCTATATGTTGCTACCCTAGTCGGGGCAATCCTGTCCTTACCATAAATAGGGCAACACCAAACTCTATGGGTTGAGACAATATCTATTGCTTTCCACCTTTCATTCCAAAGCCAATGCATTCCCCATTCATCATTTTCTACACCTCTAGCTTGTTAGCACTAGACAGGGGCAAGTTATTCACTCACAATCATCAAATCTAAATTGGGGCAATCTCGTATTTCCTGGCTTGGAAAAACCTACCTTTCATGACATTGACGAAGACCAGTCATTCATCCTTTCATGCGTCGCATTCGTCCGTACCCTTGAACCAAGTTAACTGACTCATTCATCTGTGTTTGCACTACTATACATGTTTTCTTAACAATGTTTCAGAGAGATAGAACACAAGTTGATAAGGTGATACTGAAAATCCACTTAGTTAACTTTGTGGACCTAAATTTCGGTCATCATGGGGCATCATAATGGAAGAGAAAAAGAAGCGAGCTTGGAAGTACTTGTTCACATCAATGTCTGTAAATAACAACCTTGAGATTGCCGAAGTTTGAATCAAATCTAATCTTTCCAAAGAATTATCAATATTCATCTCCGCCTCCCGCATCCAAAGTCTCACATCTCATCATCACAAAAAGTGTTTCTACACCCCACCAAAAATCACCTGTTTCATCCATCACCCCACCAAAAATCACCTGTTGCATGTGCATATATTATTAGCGTTGTATATCCATTACATGATGTATTGCTTCTAAATCGACTTCAAGTGTCGATACCTATATTGTTCCTCTAAGATCAAAGCTCTAGGCGTTGATCCCGTATCGTATCACAGATCACCAAGCTAATCCCAGACCCCGAGTGGTCCTTCAGAGCACTACGCTCCTTCAGTGCCCTAAGTGGCCCAGGTCGCAAACGTCGTAGTCGAGCCCGACGGACCTTCCAGACCCCGCGTGGTCCTTCAGACTAGCTGTGTCAGCCTAAGACATGGTGGACGTCCTCTATTGGTCAACATATCTGTTCCGGATCTGATCTTGATCCCTGGCCGCTCGAATCTAAAGGCCCCTCAGATCGTCATACTAGTACCGTTGCTAGTAGCGCTCCTTCAGACCACGATGGTCCTCTATTAAGGCCTAGGCAGCCTTCTAGACCCCGAGTGGTCATTCAGAGCCTTAGTGCTCCTTCAGATCCCGAGCGATCCTTCATTTTGATCTCGGTTAATGCGCCAAGTGTTAACCGCTCCCTGTATATTCTTAAACCCTCTATTTCCCCTCTAAACGAACAAAATTGACGTCTATTCTATCTTTATTTCTATTTCTACTACGAAAATTTGAATACACCTCACATTTTCTAGTAAAATATAAATAAAGAGGGGCAGCTGTTATACCCCAATTTTGTCCGTCTTCTTTTTTAGTCGTTTAATTTATTTTGATTAATGTATAGTCCAAAAGTGTAAAAAAGGCTAATTTAATTTTTATTACAATTTGGGAGTGTCCAAAATGTCCCAATCTCTAAAAATTCAAAAAAACAATAATCAAAAATACAAAAAATATAAAGAAACGAAAATTAAATAAAAGGAGCGGCATCAGTAATCTCTGGGGTCTGTTCTTGCTCTCCAAGACTGCTCAGCAGATCTGCAGACGCCCAGTCAAAAAACAGTCAAATAACAATTAATGCTAAACCTAATTTCTACCTATAAATAAACAGTTAACCTAGGGTCTAAAAGACACAGAAACCAAGGCAGAAAACTACTGCTATAATCACCCAAAAATAGGATTAGGGTTTCACATCGAAATCCTAATCAACTAAACACGGGTCTGAGGTTTCTATGATCTAAAGAAAGAAGCAGTGGCAGTCAAGCAGACACAGCGATAGCAGTTATAGTCACGCTAACAAGCATTTTAGGAGCCTAATTGAAGCAGGAGTAAAAGGTTGGTTTTGTTTCATAAAATTCATGACTGTAGTATGCATAACCTGTCCTTAAAATCGTTTTCTTATTATTAGATCTAATGATCAGAGGCATGTATCTGTGTATGATGCAATCCAGATTCTGTTTGTATTTAAATTAACCCAGAAACAAGTTTAAACAAGTTCTATTTTTAGTCAACAATCTTATCTACCTTGTTTGTGTTCTATCTGATTTGGAAGAGGGTCGATATTCATTAAACTGTTACTGCATGTGTAATGACGACATGTAATCCAAATCCCAGAAAAATGGTATTGGAATTGGAAACTGTGTGTGTAACATCATGGTTCAGATGGTCACTTTGTTGTAGCATGTGTACTAGAAGGAAGCAAGATGACAAGATGTCTGTGTAGTCGATCTAAATTTCTCTGCTTTGTATTTTTGTTGCTTACAGAATAGAATTGTTCACAATGGTGTTTCCGTTATTTTTAAGGTCTTTGCATCCATAAGCAAATGCAATAAAAAGTGTTGCTAATTATCGCTTGAAAAAATATATATAAACAATCATTAGGTGCTCGAGAGCTTCGTTTTTCTCCGGCGAGCACTCCAAGACTCCCAGTTAAACCGAGCCATCTGCGAAGTCTCCTCCCCAAACCGAACCAAAACCGAGTCCAAAAAGAATCAAAACGAAACAACCCCCTTTTGGCCGTCAACACCGCCGCCCACCCATCTCTCGACTACTACCTTCGCTGCCTTCCTCTCCCTCTAATCGCGGCCTTCCTCCTCTCTCTTCCACTCACCGACTTCACTCTCTCTCTCACACCGAGAGGACAAAGCAAATTTTTCGCCATGGTGGTGGGAAAGGAAGGAAGTCTTCTTGGCGCTGCACTGCCTTTGTGGGAGAAGAAGGAAATATTTTTAGGGTTTTTTGGTTTTTAGGTTTGGGCCTATATAGTATCTTTCTTTTTATTTTTTAAAATGTTCGTAACGCTATTCGCACCCCCTTGTTCACGCGCACACCTCCTCTCACTTAGCCCGCCGCATACCGGCTCTCCTCCTATGCGAACCGGGCTTTCTTTTTACACCTCCTATTAATTATACAACCCCGCGACTAATAAAACCTCAATGTACAATTTTCACCCCTGCTTTTTCTTTTTTAATTCTTTTCTAACTCAAACATAAACAATTTTTCTCTCGAAATTAAATAAATAGCTAAGTCGGTTGTACAACCGGTTAGTCATCACTTTAGGACCAATGAGTCAGCATGCATTCAAGAATCCTAAAAACTTAATAAAATATAAATTAATCATTTTTTCCATAAATAGGGGACCAAGCTCGGTTGTACAACCTGTTAGTCGATGTTCCGAAACTAATGAGTATGCAGTTCAGAGTTCTAGAATACCTATCCTAAACCAACTCACCTCACTTCTTTCATAAAACCTCAACAATATTTTCAAAAGTAGGGGACTAAGTCGGTTGTACAAAATCGGGTTAGTCGTCGTCCTAGAATCGATGAGTCATGCATATTCAAGAATCCTAGGACCCCTACACTAAAAAACACCAACCAACAAACCTTTTTCAGGAAGAACTACGTAGCTTTGATTCCTCCATTGCATCCGGAGGTACGTAGGAGCAAGAGTCCACTCTTGTCAAGCACTAAAAATAAAAAATTTAAATAAGTCATTTTCCTCTATAAATAAAAGGGTAATTATTAATAAATCTTAACTAATTAGACAAAGGATGTCGTGGGGTGCTAATACCTTCCCCACGCATAACGACTCCCGAACCCTAAACCTGCCTTGTCCTAACCGTAAAGGGATTTTTCAAATTTGCCCTTAAACTAAAATTTGGTGGCGACTTCCTTTGAACCTTTCGAAGAATCCTTTCCCGGATTTTTCGGTCGCTACACCCATTATAGAAAGTTTCCATTTGAATCACTATTGGAATTCCATGATGTGGAGATTTCCTCAGTAGCTCCTTCCACCTTTTCCATGCTTCATGCAATGTTTCCCCATCTTTTTGTTTGAAGGATGTAATGTCATTCCTTATCCTGGCGTTTTTATTTGGCGGAAAGTATTTTTCTAAAAAAAATTTTGTCATCTCTTCCCAATTGGTGATAGAGTTAGACTCCAATGAATTCAACCAAGCCTTGGCTCTATCTTTCAGGGAATATGGGAAGAGTTTTAGCCTAAAGGTATCTTCACTAACGCCAGGTATGATAAAGTTACTACAAACCTCCAAAAAGTTCCTCAAATGGGCAAAGGGATCCTCTTGAGTAGACCCTCCAAATTGTCCATTAGTTTGGAGCATTTGGAACATCATAGGCTTGAACTCGAAATGAGTTGCAGTTACAGTAGGCCTAGTGATGCTTGTTTCCATGGAAGTTGGGTCAAAAATAGCATAATCCCTCATTGGTTTGTCGCTGTCATTCACCATTTGGTTGGGAACTTGGTTTATGAATCTGTCTCTGTACCAATATTCTTCATCAGGTTCAGTGTAGGTAAAAGGACCTTTCCTCCCACCTCTTTGACCTCTTCCTCCACGTGGAGTTCTCCCACCTTGATGGGAAGGAGTTCTTCCACCAAGAGTACCTCTACCAGTGTTTCCAGTAGTAGCAGTGTTATGCCCAGACATGGTTGGTCTGAGTTGTTGCAGCCTTTGTTGTTGTCTCAACCTTCTGAATCTTCTCTCGGGTTCTAGATCAAACTCAAAATCAGGTGGCTCTTTCCTGGGCATACGCTAAAACACTTCCTGTTATAACACCAGAAACAGATACCAGAGTAAAATCTCACTAAGAGTGTTAAAATTCTTAAACAATAAAAATTAAATGCAATCCCTGACAACGGCACCAAAAACTTGTTGTGGTAAAAGTAGTTGTGCAAGTGTACACAATCGCAATAAGTAATATAGTGATGAAAGTAAAGATCGTCTCCACAAGGATTGATATTAATTTTAGAGTTTAACTTACACTTACACTAGTGAAACAAGTAGCAAAGTTTGTTTAGTCACGAGTAACAGTAAAAAAGAGTGTTTGAATAGAACAATTAAAAGAGTAGTTCAAATATGAGAGAGGTAAGTTGGACTGTTTGTTGCTAAGTAAATCCCCAAAAGTGATGCGTTATAACGTCACACGCTATAGCGTCAAGCGCTGTCGCAATTGATATTGTGCCTTTCAGTCACTAACGCCAGGGTTTCGTTACAAGACTCCTATGTCTAGGTTCTAAATAAGTTCAACCCTGTATAATAAAGAACCCACAGACTTTGCCCTATGAACTATTGCTTTTCTATGTCTAAAATAAGCAAACGTTGGTTAAATGTCTTTAAACAACCTTTCATTCATATCAATCTTTGAGTTCTATTCATGGACCATTTCTGTACCCATGAATGTACTCATTTTAAGTGGCCAACCCTAAAACAAGTTTGAAAGAAGTAAAATGCAAAGATTGAAACGCAAAACGTGAAATATTTTAAGTGCAATACTAAAGGTTCATTACAAGCTTAAAGCAATCCAACTACAAGTGTTTAGCTCATGTTGAGCATCATCAACAAAATACAAGTTAAATAACTCATATTACCGTAAACAAGGAGAAGAGAAACGGTTGCAAAAGATACAAACCGAAGGTTCTGTCGCACCCCGAAAAATCCTTGGAGGGACTTTTCTTCGCACAACGAGATTTTAGAGTCGCCACCAATATTTTTTAAGGTAAACATTGGAAAATAAACCTTTTTTGGAAAAAAAATGGTCTTTGGAACCATTAGATTTGGGTTCGGGGTCTAATTACGTTTGGGGAAGGTATTAGCACCCCACAACGTCCCTTCAAAGAAGGGTTACCTTAATTAAATATGTGATTTGCAAGTTGATTCGAAAAAATGATTTGTTTCTACCTCTTTTGTTTACGAATGACTTAATGAAGTATCTTTAGTTTTCGCGCTTGATGGAGGGGATCCACTCCTACGTATCTCCCGGTGCGATGGAGAATTCAAAGCAACGTAGTTCTTGTTTTTTGAGAAATGTTTTATTTTGAAAAAGTATTCGGTTTTTGAAAGGAAAAATGTTTTTGGTTTGTTGTGCTTGACGGAGAGTATCCGCTCCTACGTATCTCCCAGTGCGATGGAGAATTCAAAGCTACGTAGTTCTGGGTTGTCTAGAAAAGGTTTTTGTTTTTTATCTTCTTTAACTGTGAAAATTGAGCTTTCATGATGATCAATTGAGCAAAGGCTCCAAGTGTAACACCCCGAAATAATTTAATTAATTATTTAATTAAGTTATTAGAGGTTTACAATAATTATTTAAATAAATTAATTAACTAGAAGTTATTTGATTTCAGGAGGTGAATTGAATTAAAAAGGAGTGGTGTGAATAGGGCCCAAACCCATTAGTTGGCCCAATTCCTATTAATAACCTAGTGGGTCTCCAAGTTTAGTGTCATTCCATCAAAGAAAAAAAAAGAGAAACCGTGAGAGGGAGAAGGAGAGTGAGGCGACGGTGAAGCAAGGAAAAGGGAAGGAAGGAATTTTCTCCCAAGTTGCTTAGGTAATTCGTTTAATCCCTTCTTTTCCATTCTTCTCCTTTTTGTAACCTTCAACCCTTCATTCTTATCTTGGGGCTGTTCTTCTTGTATTCAAGAGAAGGGTTTTGGCATGAGTTTTGGGAGGGAGATCAAGGCTTGGAGTGGTGGTGATTTTGGTGAGATCTCAAGGTGTAATCTTCTTCTTCAATTGACAAGTAAGGGGATTCTATTTTCATAGCCAATAGCTTATAAAACATGGAACCATAGGATTGAGTATTAGGATATGTTTGATTGAATTATTATATGTTAATTTGATTGATTTGATGATGGATGTAAATGGATATATAATTGAATTGAGTCCTTATGTGGTACTTGAATTGATGAGGTTATATTTGAGTGGTGTTGGCATGTTAATTGTATTACTTTGAATGAAAACAATAGGGAGAATTGAGAATGAAGGTTAGGTGTTTGGCATTAGGCTTGAGTGAATTTTTGGCAATATTACTTGTGTACATGAATGGTGTTCTTGCTTGGGTGTTGAGCGTACGGATGATTGCTAATGAATTAAAGTTGTTGTAGCTAATTTAATCTAGTACAATAAGTGGGTGGTAGGTGTTGGGTTGGTAGTTTGAACAAGGTATAATAATAAATCCATGGCGTTTAAGGAAGTCTTAGGATCGGTATGGGTGGACCTTGCTAGGGGCGCCAAATGGCAGGGCATTTGGCGCCTGGCCGTGGTAATGTGGCGGGTGGGTGTGTTGCTGGGTGGGCGACAGACCAAGGGCGCCAATCTGTGAGGAAATTGGCGCCTGGGATGGAGTTTTGGCTAGGACAGAAGTTCTGGGTGAGTTGCAGACATGGAGGGGGCGCCAAATCCCCAGGAAAATGGCGCCCTGTGTGTGTTTCTAGGTGTGTTCGGTGTTGGGGAGTCGCAGACAGGGAGGGGGCGCCAAATCCCCAGGAAAATGGCGCCTGGTGTGTGTTTCTGTGTGTGTGAGTGTAGGCAGGGCAGGGGGCGCCAAATCCCCAGGAAAATGGCGCCTGGTGTGTGTTTCTGTGTGTGTGAGTGTAGGCAGGGCAGGGGGCGCCAAATCCCCAGGAAAATGGCACCTGGTGTGTGTTTCTGTGTGTGTGAATGCAGGCAGGGCAGGGGCGCCAAATCCCCAGGAAAATGGCGCCTGGTGTGTGTTTTGGTGAGTGTTCCGTGCGTGTGAGTGTAGTGCAGGGGGGGCGCCATTTCCACAGGAAACTGGCGCCTGGTGCACTGTTTGTGCAGGAACAAGCTGGGGCGTGCGTGAATAGTGCAAGGGGCGCCATTTTGGCTGCCCCGTGTGCCTGTTTTGGCGCCTAGGATTGCAAGGGTGCCTAGGTGAGAGCCAAAATAGTCCCTAGGTGCTAAAATAATTATTATGGTGTCAAAATAGTCCCTAGGTGCTAAAATAATTATTATGGTGTCAGAATAGTCCCTAGGTGTTATATTAATTAATATGGCGTCAAAATGGTCCCTATGTGTCCAAGTGGTCCTTAGGTGTCACAAAGGTCCTTGAATGTTAGGAATTAGTCCCCAGGCGTTGATTTAGTTCTCAGGTGATATGTTTGGTCCTAGGTGTTCTTTCATTCCTTTTGGTGTTGCGTTTAGCCATGGTGGGCTATCTTAAATGATGACGGGTATTAATGGTGAGTACATTTTGGGTGATTGGGGGTTATGACCTCTCTTGGCGGTTGGTGTGTAAATAAACCTAAAGGTGAGTATTCTATATATGTTTTTTTGGTGATTGTTTGGTGTGGTGATGCATAGTCATGGTGTTGCATAGGCATGTGCATTATTTTTGGTGAATAGGCCTCGGCCTCGTGAAATATTTTGGTGAATGCCCTTTGGGCCTTTTTGGTGAATGGTGAATGCCCTCTGGGCCTTTTGGTGATGGATCCACATGCATATGCCATTGGCGTTGGGCTGCATATCATGCACTTGCATACATTTTTGGTGGCTGTCTGGGTGTGTATAACTATTGGTGATAGTGTTTGGATTGTACTGCTTGGTGTGCTAATGCTTATCTTATTGAGTTGCTTGTTTTATTTACTATTTCCTATGAAATGAGACTCACCCTTTCTGCTTGGAATGTTGCTCTTATGTGGCAACGCTGCAGGTGACAGTGACTGAAGGTGACGTGAGTACCTTCTTCTAGTATGGTCGAGTCAACTCTGATACGTAGCACCGGGGGGGGATATTTAGGATTTGTCGTTTATTTTATGAATTGACTTTTCATTTGGATAACTGTATTTTCCGTATTTGAGTTTTGTTAATTCCGCTGCAATGGTGTTTATTCCCGGATTTCTGTTATGGTGCTATGTATCTTAACTTGGAGTTCATTCTATTTAGTATTTTGGAATTTTTAAATGTGGTTGTTTAAATGTGGCACCCTCAAGTGGTCGCACTAAAGTTTTTCGTAGACTCTGATTCTCAAATTGATCAAATAATAGACTATGTAGAAGGGGGTGTTACACCAAGTGACCACCATTAGCACTCCATTGTTAATAATCATGCAAGCAAAGGCTTTGCAAGACTACTAACAAAGTTTTTGATTTAGTGAAAATCTTTAGGAAAATTAGGCATTCACGGTGATCAATTGAGCGAAGGCTCCAAGTGATCACCACTAGTACTTCATTGTTAATAATCATGCAAGCAAAGGCTTCACAAGACTACTAACAAAGTTTGATTTTGAAGAGTTTTCTCAATTGGATTAATTCCTGCTTATGGAATGATTTTGATGCTTGAAAAGACTTTTGATTGAAAGTGGACCTAGACTACACACATTATGACACAATACATAGATAGGCAAAGAATGAACCCAAGTTGAACATTTTGGCAAAAATGCATGAATAGGCAAGAAAATGAACCTAAGTTGCACATCTTATTGAAGATGCTAGGCAATGGAATAAACCTAACTAGGCATTTATGACACAACATGTGAATAGGCAAAGGCATTTCAAAACACAAGTGATATCAAACTTCTAATGAATCACTTGCAAAACCCTAAGGGTTTCACATCAACATTAGACATAAGCGCTCATGTGGTATCCTTTTGATGTCATCAATGTCTAATACATTTCTTCAATCAACCACATGAAAGGAATAAATTGAAAGGGGCATTTGCCTCATGCAAGATCATAGGCAAGTCTTAAGACTAAATTGACAAGTTTAGGCAATTAGGGTGTTGAATCCCTTTAGGTAACCTTTGACACTTGGGATATGCACAAGTGCATAAGTGTCAAATACTCTTACCAAATCATCAACACATAACTAACAATTGTTTCAAAACAATTACTTATTTGCAAGACCAAGAGCATTCCAAAATGATTTATAAGTTGTTTTTGGTAATCAAAGCAATTGGTAAGGAAAGGAAACTTAAATTTGCATCTTCGTTCACTAGGAATCAAAAAAGAAATTGAGTCTTCTTAGGCAATCCTCAACACTTAAAGTGTGCCTCAAAGCACAAGTGAGAGTCCTCTTGCCAATCATCACCATAGGGCATGATTTGCAAGCAAATTCATGAGAACAACAAGTTTTAAGCAAACAAACATCATAATCAAGGTTCAATTCCAAGTAATTGCAAGATTAAACAACCAACTCATCAAAAATCTCATAAACCCTAATTTTCCCTTAAGGTGCGAAATGAACACGAGCTTAAAACACCATTTATTCATGGAAACAACAAAATAATGAGTGAAATAACAACAACACACAATTTATTCTAAAAGAGAGAAGCATTTCAAGCACCCAAGCCTCCCAAAGTGCTTGTCAAGATACTTGAAATACATCTCTCACTCAACCACAACAATATGCTAACATTATGACATTAAAATGCAATGGGATGCAAAAATGAAGTGATGATTTACATCTTTGATGCTAAAATTAAAAGATGATGCTAGGTTTCAAAGTATACCTCAACTCCAAGCTAGAATAAGGAAGGAAATGAGATGAATGAATGCAAAACCCCTTTAATCTACTCTTCAATCTTCAACTTTGAACTTGATCCTTGAATTTGAAGGTGAATCTTTGAGAAGAATGCAAGAAGGATGGAAGATTTAGTGTAGGAAAGGTGTTTTAATGGATGATTGAGTGAAGAAATTGAAGAAAATGAGGTGAGGGAGAGAGAGGGAATTCGGCTATGAGGGGAGGAAGGAGAGGTTTGTGTGCAAAATGAACTTTCTTTCTTGTATTTTGGGAGAGTAGGCTTATATATGGTCTTGGGTGAAATTAGGGTTAAGGGTAGAATAGGAATGGGACGTTCTATTTTAAGTAAGTTTGCAATTTCTTATGAAGGAGTGAGTGTGAGAGGCTGGTGTCATTGATGAATCCCCATCACATGATGTTTTTCACTGCAAAATAGGGGAATTTTACTTGATAACTTGATGAATGAATGGAATTTGTTCGGGAAAATAAATAAGTTGTTATATTTGAGATTTAATTGCTTTGCAGTGTTTATGCTTGGTTTGTGGTGTTTTTGTACCCCAGGACTAGGTGAAGAAAAGAACGAAGAAATGCAAGCAAACAGACGGAGAAAAATGTCAAGGAAGTGAGCTTGCATACCGAGCTGCGCATGGGCGCAAGCGGGCGCAAGTGAAGTGCGCGAAAATCGTAAGTCCTCGCCAATTCGCTACCGTGGTGGCGCGCTGAGCGCGGTGAAGCGCAAAAAAAATATCATCAGAAGCGTCCTCCGCTTGCGCGCGTAAGTAGTGGCGCTGAGGCGCAATCGAGGCGCTGAAATCGCGCAGAACACGCTTTTAAGCGAATTGCGACGCGCGTTTTGGGCGCTTCTCACTTTTTGGACGCAATTGAACCCTAGCGAGCGAAAAGAGAACTCATTGAGCCGACGGCTATTGAAGAATCAAGACTTGGGAACAAGGATTGAGGCTTCTCATGCAGTCATCTTCATCATCAACTTGTAATTCTCCCTTTTTCTCTCTTTTTATCATGTGTAGCTAATCTCATCATGTTAGGGATGGATTAATTGTGATGTAGCACTATTGACGATGGTTTAGAATTTATTTATATCGTACTCTCTACTATTTTGCGTATAGAATTTATGTGCTTAATGCTTTGTATTGTTGGGAAATTTATACAATGATCGTTTGTTCGAATTATGAAACAGAAGTTTTATCTTTGAATGTTTGAGATTCTATGCCTTCAATTCATAGCTTAGGAATAATCTATGGTTGTTGTATATTGCAACCCTCGTTGTAAATGCTTGTCGTGGCTAGAATCACTTAAGGAATTACGGGTTCGAACTATTGACAAAGAACTAATCAACCTAGGAATAGGAATTAGTGAATGAGTAGGGATTGATAGCAAAAAAGTAGAGAGAGAGTTTACCCTTTCAAATCAAATCACGACAATGGTGCGAAGTTACTAGTAGTTCATCCCTAGCAGCTTGTCTATCGTATTATCCTAAACGCGTTCTCGTTCTAATATTTAGAAAAACTCAAAAATACTTTACTGCTTACTTTAGAGCTTCATAGCTCAAACCATTTCAAACAAACCCTTATTTAAATTTGGTTCATATTAGTCGTTGTTAGTGTAATTAGTAATTTAGTTCGATCCTTGAGGACGATATTCCGGTACTTACCGGTTTTATTACTTGCACGATTTGGTACACTTGCCAATATCTTAACAGTCATTTACAAAAAAGGGTATGAATCTACATGAGAGTGTGTGGGAATTAGGGATGTGTATGAAATGGGTAGGATTAAGGATAGTACAAGAATATTCTTAAGGAATAATTGTACAATAGAAGAATGTGGAAGAAATTGTGGAGAGAGAGAGAGAGAGGGACGGCTTGAAGTGGCATATAGAGTCACAAGAAGGGGGTTGAATTGTGACCCTTTGAAAATTTATATCCTGCAACTTAGACAATGTCCTCTCAAGTTGATACTTGGAGATGAGATAGTTAGCTTAAAACAATTTCACAAGACATACTCTTCTTGAGTAGGTACCATGCATTGAACCTTCTTTTTAAGTAGGTTCCACAAGATGAACCTTCTCTAGTTAAGTAAGTTCAATTCGTAATGAGTCTTGTGTTGTATTTATGCATAGAAACATTTTTGTACATCATATGAATTTTATCCTTTTGTTGAACATGGTAATTTAGTGTTTGATAACTTGAGGAACATATTACCAAGAAATATATATGTGAAGGATAAACTCTTTAATGTAGAGAAGCTTATGAGGATGAATTCATTTCAGATTGAAGCTTCTATAAATGCTTTTAAAACAGTATATGATGTATGCATAAAATACTTGAGTAGGTTAGTAACAATAGATGATCAATATAAAACACTAACTACTCAATGAAGAAGGTTAGTAATAATAGATAATCAATATAGGATACTAACTTCTTAATGATGAGAGATAGTCATGAATAGTAGCTAGTAAGAGATATGTTGGTTTTAACTTTGAGATTAAATCATAGATTATAAGTTCTTAGTTAAAAACCGTTTTCAGAAGGTTGAATAAATCAACCTTCTCATAGTTTGGACAATGGTGAATATGTTATAGCATGTTAGAAGATAGTAAGGAAAGCTAGTAAATAACACAGTAGAGTTATAGAGGTTTACCCAAACCTGGCTACTCCTCTCCCCACGTCCACGTGAGTATTTCCACTATTTTCCAAATAGTCATTACACTTGATTTTGATCAACACACAAAAGACTTCACCACCACTAGCTTTGATCACACACAACAAACCTAGTGCACTCTTTTACACGCTACGCCTAGTTGTTTCCACTCTCTTAGAAACTCTCCACTAGTTACCTAAGAATCACCTTATCTAGTATAATCACCACCAACACTCACCTATCCTAGGTAGCTTAATAGAACAACACACTCATTGTAGTTTCTCATCAACACTCACCTACTCCTTAGGTAGCTTGATAGAACACTACACATGTTGTATTTTCTCATTAACACTCACCTTTCTTTCTAGGTAGTTTGGTGAGATATTTACAAGATAATGTTTACAATAAGGGTTTTGAGGTTTTGGGATGTTTAAGAGCTTGAGAATAAATTACACAAAGTGTATACAATGATGCTCATCAAGCTAACACACACTCACTAAAAGAATCCCAGAATTTTACATTAGAAGCTTGGAGTGTTGCATGAGAAGGTTGGATGTTTCTTTGAGAAGCTTGAAAGATGAGAGGTTCCAACCCAAACTCATGTCTTGAATCTTCAAATTCCAGCATTTAAATAGCCATGGGGACTGAATATAGCTGTTACAAATTGAATTTGAGTTGAAGAGAGCCGTTAGAAACTTGAATGGAAATTTTTGGAGTATCCTTTGGTCCATAGGAGTGACTCTAAGTAAGGTACAAAAGTTGACAGCTGTTGAACCTTCTGAAGTCTGTCTTTATGCTTTAACTGACACATTCAACCTTCTTTTTCTGACATTGTACTCCTCTAGTAGTCTACTCTACAACCATGCTTCAGTTATATCCGTTGGACAGCCTGGAATTAATTTAAATCAACCTTCTGAAGCTTCCTAGCATGAATAAACACCTTAAATGTGCCATATGAATATCATTCATTACATCCTTTTATATTTAAACTTTCAGCACATTTTATGACTTGGAATCTTCATTAAATTCACCTTAAGATCATTCAAGAAGAGTTAATGTGTTTGGGATAATTTTGATATGGTTTCCAGCAACCTTCTGAACATTGTTTCTTCCTTCACTTTAACCTTCTTAACATTGAACTTATACTTCCAAGGTGTTTTGTTAGTCAAACTTCTTTTGACTTCAGTCAAACTTTCTGTTGACTTTTGGTCAACCTTCTGTTGACTTTCGGTCAACCTTCTGTAGAAAGTTACTTTTTCTTTTAAGCTTCTTCAATCAACCTTCTGTACCTCTTTATGGAATAGGTCAACCTTGTGTTGACTTCAATCAAACTTTCTGTTGACTATTGGTCAACCTTGTGTTGACTTTTAGTCAACCTTATGTTTGACTTTCAGTCAACCTTCTGTAGAAAGGTCAAACCTTCTGTTGACTTTATTTTTTTAAGCTTCTCATGAGTTAACCTTCTCAAGGCTTTTCTACCTTTATAATATACCAATATTGTAGACCATGGTAGAGCCTTAGTTTGCTAAGTCTTGGCTTGGTTAAACCTTCTCAAATGATTATTCCTCAAATAATTGAACTTTGATGCTCTTAGGAAGAATCATTTATTACCTTCTCTTTTTCTAATACCTTCTCTTAACTTTGTCAAAACTTCTGTTGACTTAGTCAAACTTTCTCAAATGATTATTCCTCAACCCAATAAACTTTGATGCTTTTAGGAAGAATCATTGAGTACCTCTTCTTCAGTTCATCAATGAGAGTGATTGTTCTTTAGTTGTTGAAGTTTCCTTGAGTAGGTTGCTTGTTTATTTGAACCTTCTTATCTTTGAACCTTCTCCAACTATTTTAACCTTCTTTAACTCTTGAACCTTCTCATATGTGAACCTTCTTATGTTTATTTCTACCCTTGACTTTTTGCATGTTTTAGTCTTGCTCTTTGATATGCTTCTTGATAAGCTTTTGAACCTTTGAGTAAGAGAGCATTGGTAGAATATAACCTGATTAATGACTATGAGAATCTCCTTTGTAGAGACTTGTAGAAACCTTTGATCCATCTAGTCATTAGGTTATTAGGACTATCTTGATAGGAATTCACTTAAATGATTTGCATTTACTTTGATTGCCTAATGTCTTCTCTTTTCTCTTTGTGAATTTCCTAGTCCCACACATTGTAATAGTAAAGATAATATATCTTCATGAAGCTTGCATTACTATTCTTGTAACTTTGTTGGTGCTACTCTGATTCTTCAATTTGTTGAGAATGGCATGCAATGAATTGATCTAATTTGCTTCTAGCATGTCCACTTGAAAGAAACCTGTTCTTTTCAACAAACTCAAGACACCCATTAGTAGAGCACCATTCGAATATACTTAAGCTTTAGTTCATAAGGTTTGCTATCATTAAAACCATATATCAAAAAGGATTTTATCTCAACAATCTCCCTTTTGATGATGACAAACCTTTAAGAACAAATCTTAAGTTTTTTCGGATGGATATAATAATACATGCAAGAATGTTGAGTTACTATCAAATTAAGCTCCCCCTGAACTTATGCATGGAGTTTAAACTCCCCCTAAACTTATGCTTCAGGTTAATTAGCAACATTCTATATTATTATATCTATCTTTTTATTTTCCCCTTTTTGACATCTATCAAAAAGAATTAGAGGGGAGGTGGATCAACATATCAAACTCAAGTAGTTTGCATTTAACATGGTAAGCATATTCAATGTGAGAAAAGATCTTAGTTAATATTCCAATGTAGACATAAGAAATCAAGTAATTCATCACATTCTTTTGATTCATTAGGAATAGATAAAGAGATTTGAACTTTAGCATGTTTAGACATTGAAGAACATATATACCTTCTTTAGTTCAAAAACTCTCCCTTTGGGTTTTCAAGGATTATTCTCCTATCTTTAGAAGCATCTCTTCCCTTATTATTACTCTCATTATTAGACTTTGAAGAAAAGCCTTTTATATATAAGAAGACAACCTCTTATAATGCATTTTGTATAGGGTTCAATGAATATAAAGTTCTTTACCAACCCTCTTGTCTTAGAAGAAAACAACATATAGGACATTTTATTTTATTTTTCCTCAACCCATATATGGCAACAATCCCTTGGATATAAACAATGGGGGATAACCAATTTACCATACTTAGTTCTATAAAGTCATTTAAAGCATAAATCATGATAGTGATAGCTAAAATTAAAACTATACACTCTTTCAAATTTCTGCAATCACTCAAGTGAACATAATGCACATTCTTAAGCTTACTCAAAGTAGTCAGAGTTTGTGATATATCATAGATTCTATTTTCACTAGTTTCATTGTTTAAAAACACTATTAAAACATATATCACAACAAGATTATGCAGCAATCAAGACTCATTTTGCAGAAACATGCATTCATATGCTATATGGAGCTCACATATCTTTTTTTGAGTGGAGTTTATGAAAGTGGAACAAGATTATCATATAATTATTTTAAAACAGATCTTTCTTGTTTAGAATGTGTCAAATAAATATTCAAAAGCATTTGTGAGAAGTTTCATTTTTCATTAATCAGATTTAGCACTTAGTGCTCATTTAATATCAAACATTTTCAAGAAAGCAATCAATTTTGCATGGAGAAACAAAAATGAGAATCAATTTTTGAAAACCTTCCAATCTTAAGTCCAATGATTGGACATCAATATAGAACATGTTGAAGAAGGATATTTTGTAAACATAATATCAGAATCTCAAATTTTTGTAAAACCAAGATCATATTCCTAGAGTTAGGCATCAAATAAAGTAGGCTTCTCAAGATATGCAAGTTGAGCTTTGATTCTCTCAATATTTTGTCTTTAGATCTATAAGTGCACATGAGGCTTTTAGAAACCAGATATAACAATAGATATGCACCAAAATCAAATTTGATAAAGGATATAATATGACTTATTTTAAATGATCAACATGAGGCTTTGTCATTTTTCCTTCTCAAGATATTAAGTTAATCACATTTTAGACTTGAGAAAATAAATCCTTACTTTAAAAGATTTTCATAGGAACATGTTCTTTAGAAAACACATATCAGAATTTGACAATAGTATGATTAGTGCACATTTGAAAACTTGCTTTGAAAGATGTTAATTTTATACTGATGATCTGAAAACTTTTTCACCCATTTTATACACCAAAAGAAATCATATGATAAACAAGAAGATGCATCTTTGTAAGACATGATTTACATGGGACTCAACAATGCATCAAATGGTCTAACACTTTGAAAGATTCAATTCACATTGACTATTGAAACATTTTTACCAGGCCTACAACTCAATGAAGCTATTTAAGACAACAAACCATATATCCAAAAAGGTTCATGAAAGTTATAGCAATATGGAATGTTTAGAATCAAAGGTTGTGGAACAAGATTCTTTCAATCATTGAATTATTCATAAGAGTTATTAGAACATTTGTTATTTTAAACATGATGGGGATCAATTTGCATATCAAAATATTAACACATATAACATTTAGCACCACATCATAGATATTAATATAGTATGTGAGTCTATATTTCTGCAAAGAATGACACTTGACATTGCAACATCTTATCTAACACTTTTTAAAGAACACTTCATTTTAAATAGGTTTTTAACATGTGTTCATAAAGCTTAAAGCATCATGCAATAATATCAATTATCAACTGAATTGCAAATTTGATTATGATCACTATATTAGTATGAGAAACTTAGAACTAGAGACTGTGCAAACATATTTTATGTAGAACTAGGCACATGCACATTCAAGTTCAAAGTAAACAGTGATGCATACAATTAAGCTTTTAAGATCATATATTGCATCAATCATTTTAGCATGCATTCATAGGAACAAACAATCAATCTTATCATATCATATATTCACACATAATTCATATATATCAAAATAAAATTATGATGAGATTGAGTATACCTCCTTTAATGACTTTCCTTCTGAAGACTTCTTATGATAAGAACATCCTCAAAGAATTTGTAGTATCATCAATTCATGCTCATTCATATATCATCATAGTACTTTGTGAAAATTTGACTGATGGATGAAGATGGTTATTCCAGATTATTTGTCTCATTGATCTTGATATGGCTTGTGTTTATCTCTCAATATCTTTCATCTATTTCAGCTTCCAATCACTTGTATGTTAGATGGACTTTGAATTTCTTTGCTGAAATCTCTTTTAGAGCAAACTTTTCATCTTTTAGAAGCTTCGGATCAAACTTCTTCAAATCTGCAGAAGCTTCTTCAATTCTACAGAAGCTTATCAATATCTGCAGAAGGTTGAGGGGATGATGAAATCTGGTTTTGGCACACTACAATCCCTCTCCCTTTTGAGATGAGTCCAAGTTTCTTTATGAATTTTCTCTGCTTCTTGGATCCTCTCATATTGAAGCCCAAAGAAGGATTTCAGTCCTTCCAACATGATTTTCTCAGATTCATCCTTCATCATATCGTAATGTGTGTACTATATATCATGAAGTTTCATTTTAAACTTTTGAGCATCTTTTGAGTTGTATGAGTTTGTCTTTATTTCTTCATTATCCACTTCCAATAGGCATTTTCTTCTCCTTTTATCATCTAATGAGGATTCCTACATGACAACACAAAAATGATTTTGGTACCCATTCCTTTTGGGTCCTTATGTGTTAGTGTACCTTCTCTAGCCATTTTTGCTCACATGGTAACATAATAAGGTGTCAACCAAGATATTACAATTTGAACATACATCATTGACAAATAATTGTGAAACATACTGTAGGAAAGTATGTGTACATTTTCTCCTTTTGTCTAAGCACTTATCACCCATTATAACCACTTTGAACATTTTTATGCATAAAGATTGTTTGTCAAAAACTTCCAAGTTAATACTCAACTCAATTTCTTGTTTTCCCAAAATTCAATTTCCTTTTTAAAAGAGTGAGTTAGTATCTTAGAAAGCACAATTTTTCAGATAACATTATGCATGAGTGTAAAGAGAATATTTCTTATGAAAGAGCCATTTTTCAAGAACATGTGCATATCAATATCCAATTTTTTTATTTTAAATGATGTACAGAGATATTAATGCATCATGAACTTTAGTTCATATGAAAGTCATTTTAATCATGTAAGAAATAAGCACAAGACTTGTTGCTTTGTAACAAGAGATAAATGTGGTTTAGCCAATAAGTTTTTACCAAGTTTCTGAAAAAGAAGGATGATACATATGAATGATATTTTTCCAGAAACAGTTAGTTTGGGGCATATTCTAGCCCTTAGACATTCATGATGTTTTCTTGGCATATGAATAAAACATGTAAAAGCCAGCCAAGGAGTAAGATAATAGACAATTAAAATTTCATGTAAAATTCTAATGCTCTTACCTCACTAACTATCATGTTGTCATGAAACTTACCACATTTTTGCAACCTCATGGAGCTTGGCAAGCATTGTAATGATCATTCTTAGTAGAGTCACGAGCTTTCCAAGATTTTGAGTTCATTGGTTCTAACTTTGTCACATGACTCACCCATGTGGCTCCTTCATGAATTTTCATTTTGTAAATGAGAACTTTATTCATCTGTCATGAAGGTTACCTTGACATCTCTCTTGTCTGATGGGCTGCATCATTTGTATGATGCTTTGTGTGGTCTCTTTTCAATATGTTCTTGTTGGCTTGTCTTGAAGAACTATGCTCAGAGTTGTGAATGAATGACAGAAATTTTGGAAGCCAAAGAGAAAAGATTTTCTTGAAGGCACAATATGTTAAGCTTCACCAAATTTCAAAACTCTACTGGTTTTCATTCTCAAACATTTTTCTTATGTTTGCCAATAGAATGCAAGATTTCAGATTCTTGCAAAGCACAACTCTCATCCACTTTTTATCATAATGGGTTGCTTTTAGAAAAACTCAAAAAGAACAAGGATTTAAATTCCCCATTCCTTTTAGTACACTTATGTAAGGATCAAGAAAGCAACACAATATAAGTTGGAAGAATTTATACAAGTGGGCTGTTATTCACTTTAGATTTTCTCCAAATTTACTTTTTGACTAGCATGCAACAAATACCTACTAGTACTTTATCAATATGTAAAGCATGTGGTTCATCCATTTGTATGTTAGAACAAGCAAGACAACATATCATTTTGACTTTCACATTTCTCTTTTAAATTGTCAAAGATGGGTATTGTGAGATTTTGAAAAGTAGCTTATAAAATAGTACCTTGTGGCAATTTTTGTTTTGCTTTAAGAGTAAAAAGGATTTATGATGACTTTTCAAGTTAGTAGCTAAAACCCTTTTATCTTTCCTATGTTTTGCTATTTAGAGAAAACTCATCTCTGATAGCTTCCCATTCTAATGGCTTATAGAGTATTCAAAGAAAGATTAAAACAGACTTACTTGTTTATCATGGCATATTCATTTTCCATCTATCTCACCTTGTCAACTTCTTCCTCATCAATATTGTTTTCTGCATATCACACATCTCTTTGTAAATCAACCTTCTGAGACATGTTCTTCATCTCCAATGTTGGTCATCACTTCTTCCAGAATCTTTATCTCTTCACACGGTTAAGTGTGTTCAACACTAAGAGCCTGTGCTCTGATACCAATTGAAGTGGCATATAGAGTCACAAGAAGGGGGGGGGGTTGAATTGTGACCCTTTGAAAATTTATATCCTGCAACTTAGACAATGTCCTCTCAAGTTGAAAGATTTAGTTAGCTTAAAACAATTTCACAAGACATACTCTTCTTGAGTAGATACCATGCATTGAACCTTCTTTTTACGTAGGTTCCACAAGATGAACCTTCTCTAGTTAAGTAAGTTCAATTCGTAATGAGTCTTGTGTTGTATTTATGCATAGAAACATTTTTGTACATCATATGAATTTTATCCTTTTGTTGAACATGGTAATTTAGTGTTTGATAACTTGAGGAACATATTACCAAGAAATATATATGTGAAGGATAAACTCTTTAATGTAGAGAAGCTTATGAGGATGAATTCATTTCAGATTGAAGCTTCTATAAATGCTTTTAAAACAGTATATGATGTATGCATAAAATACTTGAGTAGGTTAGTAACAATAGATGATCAATATAAAACACTAACTACTCAATGAAGAAGATTAGTAATAATAGATAATCAATATAGGATACTAACTTCTTAATGATGAGAGATAGTCATGAATAGTAGCTAGTAAGAGATATGTTGGTTTTAACATTGAGATTAAATCATAGATTATAAGTTCTTAGTTAAAAACCGTTTTCAGAAGGTTGAATAAATCAACCTTCTCATAGTTTGGACAATGGTGAATATGTTATAGCATGTTAGAAGATAGTAAGGAAAGCTAGTAAATAACACAAGAGAGTTATTATGAGGTTCACCCAAACCTGACTACTCCTCTCCCCACGTCCACGTGAGTATTTCCACTATTTTCCAAATAGTCATTACACTTGCTTTTGATCAACACACAAAAGACTTCACCACCACTAGCTTTGATCACACAAAACAGCCTAGTGCACTCTTACACAGCTACGCCTAGCTGTTTCCACTCTCTTAGAAACTCTCCACTAGTTACCTAAGAATCACCTTATCAAGTATAATCACCACCAACACTCACCTATCCTAGGTAGCTTAATAGAACAACACACACATTGTAGTTTCTCATCAACACTCACCTACTCCTTAGGTAGCTTGATAGAACACTACACATGTTGTATTTTCTCATTAACACTCACCTTTCTTTCTAGGTAGTTTGGTGAGATATTTACAAGATAATGTTTACAATAAGGGTTTTGGGGTTTTGGGATGTTTAAGAGCTTGAGAATAAATTACACAAAGTGTATACAATGATGCTCATCAAGCTAACACACACTCACTAAAAGAATCCCAGAATTTTACATTAGAAGCTTGGAGTGTGGCATGAGAAGGTTGGATGTTTCTTTGAGAAGCTTGAAAGATGAGAGGTTCCAACCCAAACTCATGTCTTGAATCTTCAAATTCCAGCATTTAAATAGCCATGGGGACTGAATATAGCTGTTACAAATTGAATTTGAGTTGAAGAGAGCCGTTAGAAACTTGAATGGAAATTTTTGGAGTATCCTTTGGTCCATAGGAGTGACTCTAAGTAAGGTACAAAAGTTGACAGCTTTTGAACCTTCTGAAGTCTGTCTTTATGCTTTAACTGACACATTCAACCTTCTTTTTCTGACATTGTACTCCTCTAGTAGTCTACTCGACAACCATGCTTCAGTTATATCCGTTGGACAGCCTGGAATTAATTTGAATCAACCTTCTAAAGCTTCCTAGCATGAATAAACACCTTAAATGTGACATATGAATAATCATTCATTACCTCCTTTTATATTCAAACTTTCAGCACATTTTATGACTTGGAATCTTCATTTAATTCACCTTAAGATCATTCAAGAAGAGTTAATGTGTTTGGGATAATTTTGATATGGTTTCCAGCAACCTTCTGAACATTGTTTCTTCCTTCACTTTAACCTTCTTAACATTGAACTTATACTTCCAAGGTGTTTTGTTAGTCAAACTTCTTTTGACTTCAGTCAAACTTTCTGTTGACTTTTGGTCAACCTTCTGTTGACTTTCGGTCAACCTTCTGTTTGACTTTCACCAACCTTCAGAAAGTTACTTTTTCTTTTAAGTTTCTTCAATCAACCTTCTCACCCTTTTTATGGAATAGGTCAACCTTCGGTGACTTCAATCAAACTTTCTGTTGACTATTGGTCAACCTTGTGTTGACTTTTAGTCAACCTTATGTTTGACTTTCAGTCAACCTTCTGTAGAAAGGTCAAACCTTCTGTTGACTTTATTTTTTTAAGCTTCTCATGAGTTAACCTTCTCAAGGCTTTTCTACCTTTATAATATACCAATATTGTAGACCATGGTAGAGCCTTAGTTTGCTAAGTCTTGGCTTGGTTAAACCTTCTCAAATGATTATTCCTCAAATAATTGAACTTTGATGCTCTTAGGAAGAATCATTTATTACCTTCTCTTTTTCTAATACTTTCTCTTGACTTTGTCAAACCTTCTGTTGACTTAGTCAAACTTTCTCAAATGATTATTCCTCAACCCAATAAACTTTGATGCTTTTAGGAAGAATCATTGAGTACCTCTTCTTCAGTTCATCAATGAGAGTGATTGTTCTTTAGTTGTTGAAGTTTCCTAGAGTAGGTTGCTTGTTTATTTGAACCTTCTTATCTTTGAACCTTCTCCAACTATTTTAACCTTCTTTAACTATTGAACCTTCTCATATGTGAACCTTCTTATGTTTATTTCTACCCTTGACTTTTTGCATGTTTTAATCTTGCTCTTTGATATGCTTCTTGATAAGCTTTTGAACCTTTGAGTAAGATAGCATTGGTAGAATATAACCTGATTAATGACTATGAGAATCTCCTTTGTAGAGACTTGTAGAAACCTTTGATCCATCTAGTCATTAGGTTATTAGGACTATCTTGATAGGAATTCACTTAGATGATTTGCATTTACTTTGATTGCCTAATGTCTTCTCTTTTCTCTTTGTGAATTTCCTAGTCCCACACATTGTAATAGTAAAGATAATATATCTTCATGAAGCTTGCATTAGTATTCTTGTAACTTTGTTGGTGCTACTCTGATTCTTCAATTTGTTGAGAATGGCATGCAATGAATTGATCTAATTTGCTTCTAGCATGTCCACTTGAAAGAAACCTGTTCTTTTCAACAAACTCAAGACACCCATTAGTAGAGCACCATTCAGAATACTTAAGCTTTAGTTCATAAGGTTTGTTATCATTAAAACCATATATCAAAAAGGATTTTATCTCAACACGGCTATGGCAACAAAAATGGGGAAGGAAAATTGCTTCTCTTTTTTGGTCTTTTGTCTTATTGAGGACACTTTGTACTTTTATTTGAATTTTGAATTTTGGGCATGCAAATGATAGTGCACCTATTGAAAATGTGTCACATATTTTTGGGCACCATAAAAATATCCCTCTAATTATTCATGCCAATAAAAATTGTCATTTAATAATTGGGGAATATTTAATGGTCATTTTTCAGCTTTCTTGTGCAATAAAAATGGGAAAAATGCCTTTTAATTATTTTGAACTAGGATTTTCTTCCAAAAAATTATACGAGAATTTTCGTTGATAGAATAAATTGTATTTTCCATCCTTGACTTGGTTTAGTTCAAAAATAATTAACTTGCTCTCATTTGAATGCCCACAGATATTGAAACATGTACTATTTTTTATTCCCTAAAATTCTCAAAAATTAATAAAAATGTTTTTGGGTGCCAAAAATTAATAACGATCTTAAATGGCCTTTTTGAAGATTAAATTGTGTGCCAAATGGAAAGGGCAAAAGGGGAGCTCACGCAGTTACGACTGGCGCGTGCGCGTAATTCAAATAAAAATGCGAGATAGGGAACAAATACACATAAATGCGAAAGTCCATTAATCTACACAAATTATGAATTACCCTTATTGCTTCCACTCTTGTTTGAAAAAAAAAAGGTTTTGACTTGGGCGGACAAAATTAGGGAATGACAGGTTCCAACTCATAAACAGATATGATGCTATAACGTCAACTTCACACCGAGAAAAACGATAAACAATAACATAAAATTAAAAGCTTGAAAGTGTTTCAATGGAGGAGAAGTTGTCAAGTTTTTCCTTCCAAAAACTCTCTCCCTCTTCGAAGGTAGGAGTGTTTTGGTGAAGTAGAAGCTCTCTTGAGTGTATCCCCAAAAAGGTACCAAAAAGGTTATGGGCACCTTTCACCAACTAAAGAGCAATGACAAGTGTCCCTCCCTAGCCAATGAGAAAACGAGCCTGTCAGCGTGTACAGTGAGCATAGTGCACGAAGATTTGGGTTAAAGTGATTGGCGCCAAAAGTGAACTTTTAACTTGGATACTCAGTTGGCCTGCCTTCCAACGCTATAACGCTTCACGCTGTAACGCTTAACCAAAACATTAAATTGTTCACAGGGGACCAGATGTGCCAGATCAACAGCAAAACGAAATTTAGCCCTTCTCTATCTAAAACTAGCATAAAATGGTAAATAAGACACCAATGTTACTTGAGAACTCACTTTAATTTAAGGAATAAAGGCATAAATAACTCATATAAATATGAGTTATCACTCACTGGAGACCGGAAAACCTCGCACCAAAGTGATCCTCCACTTCTCGCCCTCGGGCTGGTTCAGGTAATACTTTCATAAAATGTTACATATTTGTCCGATTTCATGCGCGCATAAAGTCGTATACATCTTCATAGCGCTCAGAACGATTCTCAATAGTCACCTCGGCGGTAGCCAAATGCGACGTCGCCTCAGTATCATCTTCAAAACTCGGAGTTGGGGGCCTTTCTCAACCGGATACGGGAATGGAGAAACTGGACTTCGCAGACATATTATGGTAGGTCTTCTTGAGCAAGGACCGGAAGCCCTCCGGCGCCGGCATCAGACACCCATCTGCTCTTCTCTTGAGGATCGGCTTCCCCGGCGGGATGAAGGTCTTTCTCTCCTCACTCTTCGTCCGGACCATCTGCAACAGGCACATGCTACTAAATCACTCCGCACTAATCACTCTACGCACTCTCTCTACTTTATCCGCCTAGGGCAGACCGAGGCCGAGGCAGGACAAGTTGAGGCAATCCTCCGTACTGGGAGCCTGCCCCGACTATCTACCCTACTCTAAAGGTACGAGCAACCTAAAACTATTCAATAATAAAATAAATGCCTTGGAACTAACCTTTTGAAGCAAAGAAGACTTGGGTAAACTCGGTCTCGGCGCGGCGGCGATCTGAACCAAAGCGTCACCTCCTTTAAGACCCCTGCCCGACATTATAAACACAGGTCTGCCAAGCAACGCCTCAAGAAGACCAAACATCATGTCGTTGTCCCCCTAATCTTCAGGTGACAGGTGACACGTGGCACTGTGAATACGCTACTAAGACGCAGGGTTCACTCAAGCCGAGGCCGATCTCAGCGCTCGACCCCGACTTGGGGGGCCACTGTTCCGACCTGGACTACGAAGCCCCGCTGGATATTGGGCCGGCCCAATGCCTCTCAGTCTGCACAGACCAAGCCATTACAACATGCTCTACCCGGCTCCGCTAAGCCGACGGTTAAGATATTACCTCCAGATCTGACGTCTACGGTACGCCCATTCACTCTATAACGTACCGTAGACGTCAGCTTAGCGAGAGCTGGGTAGAGCATGTTGTAATGGAGCATGTTGTAATGGCTTGGGCCGTGCGGACTGAGAGGCATTGGGCCGGCCCAATATCCACGGGCTTCAGAGCCTGTGTCGTAACAATGGCCCCCAAGCCGGGTCGAAGCGCCAGATCGCCTCGGCTTGAGTGAACCCTGCGTCTTAGTAGCGTCTTCATAGTGCCACGTGTCACCTGTCACCTGAAGATTAGGGGGACAAAGACATGATGTTTGGTCTTCTCGAGGCGTTGCTTGGCAGACCTGTGTTTATAATGTCGGGCAGGCGCCTTAAAGGAGGTGACGCTTCGTTGCAGGCGCAAGGATGGAGCATATATAGGGAGTGAGAGGGTGATCCCTCCTCATTTGTTGCTTTGAGTGAAATCCTATAGAGAGAAACAGCGCTGAGCTTTTGAGAGAGAAATTCTCCGGCCGTCGTCCGAGTTCACCACCGTCGTTTTGGTTCAGATCGCCGCCGCGCCGAGACCGAGTTTACCCAAGTCTTCTTTACTGCAAAAGGTTAGTTCCGAGGCATTTATTTTATTATTGAATAGTTTTAGGTTGCTCGTACCTTTAGAGTAGGGTAGATAGTCGGGGCAGGCTCTCAGTACGGAGGATTGCCTCAACCTGTCCTGCCTCGGCCTCGGTCTGCCCGAGGCGGATAAAGTAGAAAGAGTGCGTAGATTGATTAGTGCGGAGTGATTTAGTAGCGTGTGCCTGTTGCATATGGTCCGGACGAAGAGTGAGGAGAGTTAGAGCTTCATCCCGCCAGGGAAGCCGATCCTCAAGAGAATAGCAAATAGGTGTCTGATGCCAGCGCCAGAGGGCTCCCGGTCCTTGCTCAAGACGACCTACCATAATATGTCTGCGAATTCCAGTTTCTCCATTCCCGTATCCGGTTGGGTAAGGCCCCCAACTCCGAGTTTTGAAGATGATACCGAGGCGACGTCGCGTTTGGCTACCGCCGAGGTGACTATTGAGAATCGTTCCGAGCGCTATGAAGATGTATACGACTGGGTGTCGTCCGAAGTCTGCAACATTTATGCACGCTTGAAGTCGGACAAATCTGTAACATTTTATGAAAAGTATTACCTGAACCAGCCCGAGGGCGAGAAGTGGAGGATCACTTTGGTGCGAGGTGTTCCGGTCTGTAGTGAGCTTAGCTACTATGGATACTTCTTTTATGGAGCGGCGCTTGAGGTGATGAACGTCTGACTTCCTCTGAATTCATTTCAGAAGCAAGTGCTGAGATACCTGAGGGCTGCTCCATCGCAACTTCTGTCGAACTGCTGGGGTTTCTTAAGAGGTTTCGAATTGGCAATGAAGTATCTTGGGAGGAGGCCGACGACTCGGGTCTTTTTTACCCTCTTCACCATCACACGCAAGAGTGAGCCTGGCGTGGGAGGAAACAGATATGGTCATATTGGCTTCAAGAACAAGCTGGACCGATCGTACTTTTTCCCGGCAAATGATTCAAACAAGAACTTCAAAGAAAATTTCTTCTTCGTGCAGGCGGTGAACAAGGCAGCGAAGAAGTCTATTGTTGAGATGGCCGACGGGACATTGCTGAAATCCCACTTCCCATTCAGTTGGAACAGTGCTCATCACTTCACCGGCAAGGGGCACGTTATTACCAACGCCGACTACCTGGTAGATCCGAGTACCCTTAAAGGGGAGGACGCAGAGTCTTACCAACTGATAGACAAATGGGGCAAGATGCTGGCCGAGAGGGACATGAAGTTGAATTGTGGCATGATGTTCGACGATTTGGCTAAGTCCAAGAAGAAGCTGAAAGAATATTTTGATAAATGTAGCGTTTGTACACATGTATTGTTTGCTATTATTTGTTGACCGGGCTGATTCTGACGCCGAGTTTCTTTTTCTTTTTCACAGATAACATCGATAATCTGGATGAACTTGATATGATATTGGGCGAATCCACTGTCAATATGGACGTGGAGATTCCAAAGACTACTGCACCAAGGAGCACGCAGACCCGGAAGGAAGAGGACCAAAATCCAAATCCACAACTACTTCCACCGCCGTGAAGAATACAGACCCGAAGAGGAAAATGAAAGAGCAGGAGAAAACCTCTTCAAAAGCCGCAACTCCAAAGGGCCGACAAGGTCCTCCTGAAACAGAAACCTGGAGTAGTTCTGACAAGGGCCGAGAGGCCGGGCTGCACGTGGATAAAAGGCAGAAGTCTGTTCAGACGGCGGCCGAGGATCTTTCAGAGGCCGACTTTGCCGTTGTGGCCAAGGTCGCCAAGCTGGGGGCCGAGGCCATTAGGAAGATGAAGGTGGCAGTTCTGGCAAACACTCCTGCGAAGCTTGAAGGTATGTGCCTTGAAACCCAAGTGTATAATAATTATTTAGCAGACAAATTGGCTCGGACCCGCGAGAGAATGAAATATGTGCATCGTCATGAATATGTAGAGTTGCTGAAGGAGAACCGTCGGCTTCAAGAGGACTGCGACAAAAATGCCGAGCTGCTGGCGAGCTTGGTTGCTCTTGAAAACCAAGCCGCCGAGAACAAAAAGAAGGCTGCCAACCTCAAGAAGGTCTCAGAAGAGATGCAGGTCACTCGGGAGAATCTGGCACGGCTGCGCAAGGAAGCAGAAGTTGCTAAGGCCAAGGCATAGGCCCTGGTGGTTGAATTGGAGGAGAATTGCCAAAGCCTGAAGGACTCTAATGCATAAATGGCCAAGCTTGGCTACGCTCGGTGCCTTTCTCAGGCTCTAGTGCTCGAATCCCAGCCTTTCAACGCAGTATATGCACCTTACTCAGCGAGGGGTGGGGGGAAAGATCTTGACCAAAGACGGGAAGGTCGTATACCCTGCTCCCGAGGCTGAGGAGGATGCTCATGGGGACGACGCAGAAAACCTTGATGCGGCCGGCGGCGACACTCAGACTCCTAATTCCAACCAAGAGGAGGATAGCCCGAAAGAGAAGGTGGGCGAGACGAGAGAGAACTAGGATTCTTCCTTGTCTTTTCAATCATTTTTCAAACAATTTCTATTTGGATGGCCTCGGGCATGTTCGGGGCCACTTTCAAGTTTGTAAGCACAATTGGGCGCCATCCCATTTTTATGGCCTTTAATTACCTGCATAATCTCAATTGTATTTCATTTATTTTAAATATGAATGTATGTTTAATTGTGTACCTGTGATCGGACGTCGAGGTGAGGCTCATAGCCGCTCGGGCATTGAAGTGATTAGGAAATGACGCAAGTGTATGAACTTGGCCGAGAGAGAGATATAAAGAGGTCAAGACGACCAGTAGATGAGCACCGAGGTGGCAGGCTAATTGCCTTTGTAAGATAGGAAGACCGATGTGGTTCCCTTCTCCTTCTTCTTACTGATGTTGGTTGTGGGCGATCGACCTTGGTACCGAAGCTGTTGGGGTGCCCGGCCTTCACTTTCATCCTATCGAGGCCGCTATGGGCTTATCGGCCTTCTTACCGAGATCGTAAGAGATGCTCGGCCTTCTTACCGTTGTCGCGTGAGACGTCTGGCCTTATTACCGGTGTCGCATGAGACGTCTGACCTTCTTACAGGTATCGCGTAAGACGACCGGCCTTCGGGGCGGAGACCGCACAATGGGTCTCCTTCCTTCGGCCTCTTGATGGAACTCGTCAGTTCAGGCATCAAGAGGGAAGGCTGGGCTCGCGTAAAGCGAAATTGGGAAATCGTTCGACCCCCGACGGAACTCGTCAGTTCGCATCGAGGGCCATTCTGCAAGAGCTCGGAAGCGAGCTGTTGAAGCCAGATTAGGTTATTCAGCGACGAGCTTGGCCGCATCCGTTCTGATTAGAGTTCGTCCGAGGTCGCCGCCGATATATGCTCGGA
The DNA here is from genome assembly GCA_020916435.1 of Oxytropis ochrocephala. Taxonomy (NCBI): domain Eukaryota; kingdom Viridiplantae; phylum Streptophyta; class Magnoliopsida; order Fabales; family Fabaceae; genus Oxytropis; species Oxytropis ochrocephala. The sequence goes on along the minus strand of CM037091.1, from coordinate 69,985,187 downwards.
GGGGCCGATTACAAAGATGAGTCCTGGAAGACAGTGATTGGTCTCCCACTGTGGTCGCCATTGTTCGGCACCTAGACTTTGGAATGACTCCTCGGTCTGGGGTACTTGGTCAGGAGTTCCAGGAAAGGACAGAGAGTAGGTGCTCGGCTGATCATGCCTTGAGCTCGGTGTTGTGAAGATCCTTGAGCGTTCCGAGTCAGTATGTGGCTGAGGTAGAGGATAGCATAGAAAATAGGAGAAAGAGAGAGAGAGAGCTTCTGAGGAGTAGAGTGGTAAATGAGCGGAACGTACCTTGGTAGAGGGGTGGACCTCTATTTATAGAGTGAATGGGTGTACCGTAGCCGTCAGATCTGGAGGCTGAATTTTGACTGTCGGCTTACCGAGAGTCAGGTAGAGCATGTTGTAATGTGCTTGGGCCGTGCGGACTGAGAGGCATTGGGCCGGCCCAATATCCAGCGGGGCTTCGTAGCCCAAGTCGGAACAATAACCAAAGAGCTATTTCTTGTTTCTACCAATCATGGATTGAAGGCCCAAGTACTTTTCGGTCCCCAAACACTCTCTGACACCCAAAATAGTTGTTACATCATGTTTGGCCTCCTGAGATGTGTTCCTGCTGAAATAAATTTCTGACTTTTGTAAATGATGGCTTGCCCCGAGGCTCTCTCATAGGTATTAAGGATATCCTTGAGATGCCTACTCTCTCTAGCATTGGCCCTGCAAAACAAAAAATAATCGTCAGCAAAAAGGAGGTGTGAGAGGTAAGGAGCCCCTCTACACACTCTCACACCATGAATATCTCTTCTACTCTCAACTCTCTGAAGTAATGTGGTGTGTCCCTCCGCACATAATATGAACAGGTAAGGTGACAGTGGGTCACCCTGCCTGAGTCCTCTCCCTGGTGTGATAGGTCCCACTTTCTCCCCATTAACCATAACTGAGTAAGTAATCGTTTCCAAACACATTCTCATCCAACTAACCCGCTTCTCATCAAAACCCATCTTCTCTAGCATTCTTTGCAAGTATCCCAAATCCACCCGATCATATGTTTTGCTAATGTCAATCTTCAAGGCCATCTCACATTTCTTGCCTGTTGTCTTACACTTCAAGTGGTGCAGAGTTTCTTTAACGCCCCAAAATAATTCAAGTATTTATTTAATTAATTTATTAAGGTGTTATATTGGTTGATTTTATAAAAATAATAATAGGGTATTTGATTTAAATAAGGAGTGGTGTAGTGTTAGAAATTAATTAAGTGGTAAGGAGGGCCCAAGACACTAGAGTCCATAATACTTAAGCTCTAGGGTTTCTGTCTTAGACACTAGAGTCCATAATACTTAAGCATTTGTCTAGTATGCATTTCTCATGACGCTTCACACTTGGTAGTTCTCTACATTTGTGGATGTCGCCATGAGGATTCTATAGCTCTGGTAGCCATAGTGAGGGTGTGAATTAGAACTACATGGAATGAACCTTTGAAGTTGCCCTAGAGCTTAGGATTCCCACCTTTGTAGGACACGAGGACATACAAATTGTGTGTTGCATTGTAGTTTAGACATGTCTTTCCTAAAAAAGAAAGATTTTCAAAAAAGAAGGGGGGCATCTTGCATCGTGGCATCATTACATCATTGCATCATTTGCATTAAATAAAGTTTCAATTTTGAAAAAAAATCATTCATCTTGCATTCCATTTCATTACATAAAAATAAAAAACAATTATCATCTTCATAGCATAAGCATTTCATTTATAATCAAAAAGAGGAAAGAGCTCCTCGCCAAGTTCATCCAAAACATGGCATTCATGCATAAGCATTATTTCAAAAAAAGACACAGTAGAACTACGTACGCTTTGATTCCTCATTACAATGGGGATACGTAGGAGCGGGTCATACCCCGTCAAGCACATTTTTCTAAAACCTTTCTTTTCCAATAAATCATTTGCATCTCCAAATAATTTTCAAAATCATGTTCCAAAACTAAAAATAAAAAATGAAAAATTTCCAATGCATGCATCTTCTCTAAATAAAGAAAAATAGAAAAGCTCTTCATGTAAAAGCTCAATGAGTAAAAGTGCATCTTTGAATGACGAAGGGTAATATCTCAAATTTGTTTGTGCACCACAAATTTGAGATGCTACTCTACGACATCGGGGCACTTTGACCCTATCAAGTGAGGTTTGTTTTCAAATAAGAGAATAAGTTTGAGTTAACCAAATGTTGAAGCATTTCGGTATATTGCGTGAAGTATGGAGTCATGATTCACTCATTGTTTCATGCAAGTTACTCAGAGTAACGACAATTGGTTGCCTCACGTCATCGTTTTTACAAAAAGGAAAAAAGAGGGGCATCGACATTTCATATCTCGTCTTGCCTTTAAAGAATAAAAAACCATTTTGAAAATATCATTCTTGCATGCCTAGGAATTTCATTTTTCATCTTGCATCAAAAACACTCAAAAAAAAAAATCTTTTAGAACAATCCAATTCCCAAGTGGTCATTTTCCTTGCCTTTTCATCATGTTTTCATCCATACATTGCATACAATAAAAAGGGTTGTGATGAGAGACGAGACGCTTTTACAAAATAATCTTTTTAGATAAGCTCACTCTTATTTATTTGCAAACTCAAGGTGTTCCAAGGCACTCAGTTTTTCAAAAAGAGCATTGCATCTCATCCATTCCATAATAAAAGACTGAAATAGTTCAAAAAAAAAAAAGAGTTTTTATATCATGTTTTGGCCAATGTTAACTCTCCGTGAAGCGTTCTTCTAGTAAGCATGCATGCCACGTGCAGTTTCTCTTGTTTGAGTCAGTCAATTTCCTTCATTCATCATCATTCCCCATCCAAGTCTTATCCCGCCCCGTCCACCCATAAAGTGCATGTTCTCTCCCATCAGTGCATACTTGACTTTTGGGTTCATTCTCACTAACACTTTAAGTCCTCCATGCTGGGGCAAGTCTATGGTCACTAATTTTCCTTGTCAATATCGTATTCCTTCAGTGCAAGTCTTTCAAAAAAATAATCTAATAAACAAGATAAAATAAGCTCGCTAGGTTGAAAACCCGCAAAGGGCGGCCTAGGCAAAAAAAGAGCGCCCGGTGGATTGAAAACTCGCAAAGAGCGATCCAGGCAAAAATTAGGGCATAAAAAAGATGCGAAGAAAGGAGCAAACACATATAGATAGGTGAGCTGTTGTATGTTTTACAAAAAAGAAATAAGCAATCGAGATTTGAAATGAAGTTTGGCTATCCCCTCAAAAATCCCAAAATCCCAGAAAATCCTTTTCCTACCCACCTTAAGCCCAGAAAAACCAAAATCCAAAGAATCACCCTAGACAAGGATCACCTCAAATATCAAAAAAGTGCATCACTTTTTATCACTCACCCGAGTCAAAGAAGGAAAAGCAAAAAAGAAAAGAAAGAGAGAAAAAAAAAAAAAAACAAAAAGAGAGAAAATCAAAAAAAGGGATTCAAAAATGAAAATCCCAAAACAAAAGAAATACAAAGAAATGTGAGTGGTGAGCTGATACATGTTGTCACAAAACACAAGAGATCTTTGTCTCAATAAACCTTCAAACACTTCATCATTCCCATACACCCCTCCTTCCATAAACCGTAAACACTTCCTTTGACCTCAAATCCCGCCTCCACAAACCTTTAGCCGTAAAATAAAACTTCCAAACACCTCATCAAGCCAAATAACTATCATAAATCATCGATCAACAGCCAACGCCGAATAAGACCCATCCTCCCCATCAACCCCAAGCACTTCATTAGGCCCAATAATCCTTCCTCCACAAAACACAACAATTCCGGTCCATTCCGATCAATGACTGATTGCTGTTGTTTTCTCAAATTTTAAATCTTAGGACAACTAAGTTTATCTGTCTACAATGTGTTTGCTCAAAAGAAAAAACAAACGATCAGAAAAAAGAAAGTTGATCAAGAAAATAAACCCTCGGGAAAAAGAAATGAGGGAATAAAAACAAACAGTTAGAAAAAAGAAAGCTAACGGAAAAAGAAAGGCTTGCACTTCAAACGCAGTTAAGCTGCGGTGAAACAAGGTTTAGTGGTCACCAAGTGAGGCTTCTTTGATACCAAAGGTCAAGGCATTAGTAGAGAACCAAAGGTTGGCACTGAGAACACCACTTAGATCCAAAAGTTGGGGCATTCTCTTCACCACCCGCCCACCCTGGTCTTGGGAAATTTTGTTCAAATGCCCATCCCATGTCACTCCAGTTGTCAATACCTCCAAACAGGGGCAAGTCGTTCATTCATAGTTACCAAAAGCTTTAATTGGAGCAGTTTTGTCCTTGTTATGACTGGGGCAACATCAAACTTTATGGGTTGAGACCAAATCTCTTTTGCTTCACCCTTCATTTCGAAAGCCGAAGCATTCCCAATTCATTATCTTCTACACCCCTAGTTGTTGTCACCACTAGAGACAGGGCAAGCTATTCACTCATCAAAGACTGAATTGGGGCACTCATGAGCTTTGGCAATAACCATGTCTGTCATTACTTCACTTGCCATAAATGTCCATTCCAAGTTGACTGACTCATTCATTCACATTTGCACCTCTATGCATGCTTACTAGACAAATGCTTCAAAGAGAAGAGAGCACAAGTTAATTACGTGATATCCAAAATTCAGTCATCATGGAAAGAAAGAGAAAGCATAAACGAGCTTGTTTGTAAATAAAAACCTTGAGAACACCGGGTTTAAATCAAAATTAGCTTTTTCGTAAAGAATGATCGAGATTCAATTTCACTTTTGCATCCACGAGTCTCGTGTCTCATCATTACAAAAATGTTCATCAAAACCAAAAATTCATGTCACATCATGCATCAAAGCATTGCATTTGCATTCCTCACATAGCAAAATATAGAAAAGTTCTTTAACCAGTTATCTTGGCGCATGAGGGTCACCCAAAGTTGACCGCTTTTAGGGCTTCAGTGCTCGCCTTGATCCTTTGGGATTAGGTTGTATCTTTTAGGGCTTCAAAGGTGCTCGCCTCGATCCTTAGGGATTAGGTTGTTATCTTGTAGGGCTCTAGTGCTCGCCTTCATCCTTAGGGATTAGGTTGTTATCTTTTAGGGCTTTAGTGCTCGCCTTCATCCTTAGGGATTAGGTTGTTATCTTTTAGGGCTTTAGTGCTCGCCTTCATCCTTAGGGATTAGGTTGTTATCTTTTAGGGCTTTAGTGCTCGCTTTCATCCTTAGGGATTAGGTTGTTATCTTTTAGGGCTTTAGTGCTCGCCTTCATCCTTAGGGATCAGGTTGTTATCTTTTAGGGCTTCGGTGCTCGCTTCATCCTTAGGGACTAGGTTATAACTGCAGGCTTAAAGCGTTGACCTCACCAAAAAAAAAAAAAAAAGAGAAAAAGCAATAGAAGAAGAAAATCAAAACATACCATCCAAAGATTCCACTAAGATCATCGCATCACATGCATTCGCATAACACGTCTTTGCATTACATTTGCATCATATAGATATCTGTAGTTCTTGGTAAAATGTAAATAAAGAGCAGCTAGCGGTTTGCCTCATGCATCTAGGCATTGCAATCTATTCATTACAGCATATGCATCAAAACATTACATTTGCATTTTGTGCATTCATCACATAACAAAAATGGTCCACGTCAGTTTGCGCCATATTAATACTTGCATTTCATAGAGGAAAATAATAAAAAGCAGGAATCTTTTCATTGCATTGGCATCATATTAATGTTCGCCCTTCATAAAAAGGAAAAAATAAGATCATTGCATGTCATTCATCATTAGAGCATCACATTTTGCATTAGACATTTCATAGAAAAAAGGCAAAAAAGAAGAGTTTTCCATTGCATGTCATCTGCCATCTCATCAAAACACAAGAGCATTACATACTATCAAACACCATAAATTTTGCATTAGCATACCTGAACAAATAAAGTCATGCATTACATTCATCAAGCATAAAACCATGCACTCATCAGACATAGAAAATAAAGAAAAGAGAAATTTAGGTATTTGCATTACATTCATCATAAGAAAAAGGAAAAGAAAATAACAATCATGGCATTTGCATTGCATGCATTGGTTCTTTCTTTTCACCGCAAATAAAGTGGGAGAGGATAAACACCTGCATTGTTAATGCTCGCCTTCGCTTTCTAGAAAGCGCTTCCTAGTTAAGAGTTTAAAGAAAACAAAAGAAAAAAAGGAAGGAAGAGAAAAGAAAAGAGAAAGAGTTCAGAGGAAAGAAAGAGGCAAGAGGAAGAGTTCAGAGGAGAGGAGAAAAAGAAAGAGAAATAGAAAAAAGGAGAAAAGAGAAACAGAAAAAAGGAAAAAAAGAGAAAGAGTTTAGAGAAAAGGAAGGGAAAAAAGAGAGAAACAAAAAGAAAGAGAAAGAGTTTAGAGAAAAGAAAAGAGAGAAAGAGTTTAGAGGAAAGAAAAGAAGAGAGAGAAAATAAAAGAAAAGAAAAAGAGAAGAAAGGAAGAAAGAAAGCGCCTGCAGCAAGAAGAGAAAGAGAGAAAGAGAAAAGGAGAAACAAGAAAGAGAGCGCCTGCGCAAGAGAAAACCAAAAGAGAAAAAGAGAAACAAGAAAGAGAGCGCCAAGCGCAAGAGAAAAACAAAATAGAAAAAGAAAAGAGGAGCAGATACAAGAGAGCGCCCAAGCGCAAAGAGAAGAGAGAAAAGCAGAGCGCCCAAGCGCGCAAAGGAAAAAAAAAGATAAGAGAACGCCCAAGCGCACAAGAGAAAGAAAAGAGTGCGTCCAAGCACGCAAGAAAAGAAAAGAGTGCGTCCAAGCACGCAAGAGAGAGAAAAGAGTGCGTCCAAGCACGCAAGAAAAGAAAAGAGAGCGTCCAAGCACGCAAAAGAAGAAAAGAGAGCGTCCAAGCACGCAGAAGAGAAAAGAGAGCGTCCAAGCACGCAAAAGAAGAAAAGAGAGCGTCCAAGCACGCAGAAGAGAAAAGAGAGCGTCCAAGTGCGCAAGAGAAGAACAGAGAGCGCCCAAGCGCGCAAGAGAAAAGAGAACGCCCAAGTGCGCGAAAGAGAGGTCTCACATCGTATACGAGCAACGCGATGGACCGCAGCCCCATGCGAGGCATAGTGGAATAGTTGTATCAAGCCTAAGATACAGTGGACGCCGCAGATTGATCGGTATATCAGTTCCGGAGCTGATAACGATCCCCCCGGTCGCTCGAAAGACCAGAGATTTCAGGAAGAACGTGCTCCTCCAAGCCGCGTGCAAACTCGGATTCGCCAAGAGTTCGTTTAAGGATTACAGGTTTTAGGCAACCTGGGCATTTTACCGCTTTTTGCACGCCAAGTGTCCATTTACTGCTTTCAGCACGCCAGGTACCCCTTTTATCTTTTCTGTCAAAAAAAAAAAAAAAAAAAAAAAAGGGAAGAAAAAAAGGAAATCCGAGTTTCCCCAAATGGACAAAATTGGCATGATTTCTGAATTCTTTATTTCTATTTTATCTTCGAAATATGTCTTGCGCGATTCATATTTCTTGATAAAATCCAAATAAAGAGGGGCAGCTGTCATACCCCAATTTTGTCCGGCTTAGGTCAAAACCCTAATTTCCCCCAAAACCCTAATGTTGCAAACTATTTGATGGATTACTGTAAACGCTAAACAGGTTATTTTGAGGATTGTAACCACTTGACTATGTTATGCATGATACGCGTTGATGCGTTTGGATTTTAATTATGTTTTGATGATGTTTTATTTGAAATGTACCACCCTCTTCGAGGTGCGTGGAAAGTTTTTGAAAAACTCTGATTTTAATTAATTGAATTAGCTTTAAATATAAGGGGGTGTTACACTTTAGTTCAAAAACAATTTCTTGTAAGACATTAAGCCATTAATCTATTTCTTTTAAAAAACAAGTGCCTAACCTATTTAACATGCTTTTATCAATTGAAAACAAATGTTAGGTTCATTGTGAGTGCTAGTGTGTGGTGTGATTTGAGCCGATCCTCAAAAGCGGTTTACATTCATTCCTAGGACACGACCGGAATTCCTAACGTCTACCCTTACCACAAATATTCTTCTTGAGTTGGTTGTGTCTTGGAGTTCCCTTTTGTCACTTTATTTAGAATGCTTCATCATCAAAACTTAACTTTTGACACAAGATATCCACATTCTCCCCTTTTTTGATGATGACAAAATTTTGATTCATCTTAGGTGGGAGGTTAGTTCATCAAGCAAAACAATGCACTAATATTAATGCTATATATCTAGACTCCCCTTACTTGATGCTCCCCTATCTAAATGCAAAGTGACAATCCTATATTTCTCCCCTTTTGTCATGATCAAAAGGGTTAATCTGCGAAACTTAGTTGGTGAGTCGAAAACGCAGACTAATAGTAACAGTGAGTCCATTGCATTTTAAAAAAATAGGCATAAACCACAAAATGACATGAGAGTCGGGTTTCAACACAAGATAGCCAAACATAATTCAATCAATCGTTCATATTTCATTCAGCTACATGATAACTTAATGACTCCAAGTTTTCTTGAATGAAAAATAAATTTTCTTTTGCAATGGTTTTGTAAAAATATCAGCTAGCGGTTTTGAATGTTCAACTAAACAATCACATAATCACCTTTTTCAACATGATCTCTAAGAAAATGATGTCTAAGATCTATATGCTTTGTTCTAGAATGTTGAACGGGGTTCTTTGATAGATTAATGTGATTTATATCGACACCGTAGTTGAGATGTTGTTGTTTACTCTATTTACTATTATTATAACTTGCTTATTGATTAGTCCTCAATGGCGCATAAAACAAAATCAAGCGATGATAATCACATATATGTCTAATGCTCAGTAACTTATGCTTAATATATTCTACATAAAGCACAATGTCAATAGAGGTGGATAACTTTTTACCAATCTTACCTTCACCAAGGATTCTTCCTCTTTTGTTGTTATCACAAGTCACATGACCGCTTTTTCTGGGGGTGAGTATTAATAGCTTTGTCATATCTTCAATCACGTGCTTTGAGCATTTGCTATCAAGGTATTGATTTTCCCCCATACCTTGAAGCATACCTGCAATAAGATCAAGTTGCAAATTTTGGTACCCAAATTTCTTTGGGTCCTTGTGGGTTAGTATTTGGTAGAGTCCCTTTGGGAACCCACACCTTTTTCACAACTTGTCTTCTTCTAGCCATGCACACAGATGCAGTATGTCCTAGTCTGGCACAGTAATAACATCTAATATATGGACTAGTAATGAGCTTAGGTCTATAATGCACATGTCTATTGACGAAATTATTTCTTGGAGACCTAGGATGCACATGTTGTATGTTGGACATTTTTCCTATTGTCCATTCAAGCTCATGAATTTTCTTTTCATATTCAGCACACTTATCACATACATAATTTTCTTTAAAGCAACCAAGACTATGATTTTCATTTCTAAGTTCTAATCTTTCCTTAGTTAAAACAATAACTTCATTTTGAAGATGAGCAACAGTTTTCTTTGATTGGGTTAATGCTTTAGCTAATTTTAGAGAATCATTATGCAATTCAAGAAATGCTTCATGTAATTCATCATATGCATTTTGTGAAGTTTCAGAGTTAGAATCTACCTCAGTTTCATTTTCACTGTCGTGGTCGGCCATGAGAGCAATTTGAGCTTCTTCACTTTCTGAATCATCTGATGAGTCCATGTCATTTTCTTCCCATGCTATGTAAGCTTTTCTACCCTTGTTTCCTTTGGATACCTTTTTCTTAGACTTTGATAGTTTTCTTTGTAAGTTCGGGCACTCCATCTTCATGTGTCCGGATTTGCCACATTCGTAGCAAGTTGGAGGACTTGAGAAGTTTTCCTTGCTTGAAACTCTTTTGGGTGAAGAGTTCTTCTTGGGGAAGCTTTTCCTTCTCATGAACTTTTTGAATTTTCTAACCATTAGATCTATATACTCATCGTCTTCATCATCTTCATTTTCCGAATCATCACTATCATCAGATGGATTTGAACTAGAAGCCTTGAGAGCTATGCTTTTCTTTTTCTTGTCTTTTTCTTCATGTTCAGCTAGACGAGTGAGCTCTAACTCATGCTCTTGTAGTTTCCCAAAAAGAGTGGCAAGAGTCATGGTAGCTAAATTCCTTGATTCAAATTATAGCAGATTACCTTCGGTTGCCATTCTCTATTCAAACACCTTAGCACTTTGTTGATCAAGTCTTCAAGCAGAAATGATTTTCCTAAAGAACCCAATTGATTCACTATGTGAGTGAACCTCTTTTGCATTTCTTGTATGGTTTCTCCTGCATTCATTCTGAATAATTCATATTCTCGGATAAGAGTGTTTGTTCTTGCCCTTTTTACCTCACTAGTACCTTCATGAGTGACTTGAAGATTGTCCCACATTTCTTGAGCAGTTTTGCAATTCGACACCCTAAAGAACTCATCAGGGCTTAATGCGGAAGTAATAATGTTTTTGGCGGAGATTGTGTTGAACCTTTTTCTTATCATCATCATCCATTCACTCTTTCTTTGTGAAATGAATACTGTTTACCAAGTGTGTGGGGGACATAGGGTCCATTTTCCACAAAGATCCCAAACATCAATATCAACCCCTTCAATGAATATTCTCATTCTTTCTTTCCAATATGCATAATCTTTCCCGTTGAATCCCGGAGGACGGGTAAGAGATGCACCTCTTGCGTGAGACCAACTGAAGCCATTTCTCTTGAAGGCGCTAGGCCCTTTAAACAAGAGTCTAGCTCGATACCACTTGTTACCAAGTGGCTTGATCTCAAGAGGGGGTGAATTGAGACTTTGAAAACTTTTCCCTTTTTAAATGACTTAGATTAATTTTCACGCAGTTTATGGAATGAACGAATTAGAAACAAAACCAATAAATAACACAGAGATTTATCTTTGGTTCAGCCACCTCCTAGTGACTACTCCAGTCCTCACAAACCCTTTGTGAGATTTTCACTATCAAAACAAAGCTTAAAACGGGTGCTTTCAAACCCTTACAAAACTCGGGCACTCTTCACACTTAGGATCCCCACCTTTGTGCAAGAGCCCTCAAAACAATTACAATTGACAAACAAGAGATACCCCACACTTGTTACAATCAAACACCCTAGAGAGATACCCCACTCTCTAGTACAACCAATTTACAAACAAGAGATACCCCACCCTTGTTGCAATCAAAACCCTAGAGAGATTCCCACTCTCTAGAAAAACCAATTACAGAAAATCAAATTACAAGAAAAATAACAATACCTCTAAGAAGGTGAATACAACAACTTGAAGATTCCCAACCTAACCCTTGAGAGAGATCACTCAAATTGATAGAACAAAGAAGAGCAAGTGTGACAATCGTGATAGGGTGTGTTCTGCGTTTTAGAATTGTAGGTTATTGTAATCTGTGAAGCCCTAAATCCTATTTATAGAGTTTGTAGAAATATGACCGTTGAAGCAAATTGTAACTCTATTTTGATAAGTGAATAATCGATTGATTGCTTCTAAGGTAATAAGTTGGAAATCGATTTCTTGCTTAAAGAATAAGTGAGAAATCGATTTTGTACTTTAGTGAAGCAAGATGGTAATCGATTGATAGCTTCATAAAATTAAGTTCCTTAAGGCTAGGCAAGATGCAAATCGATTGTTAGCTTTAATAAGGCAAGCCACAAATCGATTTAGTGCTTTAAAAAAGCTATGAATCGATTGCTTGCTTTAAGGTAAGAAGACATGAATCGATTGTTGTTTCAAAATAGGAAGCTAGTAATCGATTTTGTGCTTTAAGGAGGTAAGTGAACAATCGATTGTTTGCTTGTGGAAATAAGTGAACAATCGATTGCTTGCTTATGAAAACAAGTGAACAATCGATTTCTAGCTTTAAAATACCAAATCAAGAATGTTCTTTAGTTCAAAAACAATTTCTTGTAAGACATTAAGCCATTAATCTATTTCTTTTAAAAAACAAGTGCCTAACCTATTTAACATGCTTTTATCAATTGAAAACAAATGTTAGGTTCATTGTGAGTGCTAGTGTGTGGTGTGATTTGAGCCGATCCTCAAAAGCGGTTTACATTCATTCCTAGGACACGACCGAAATTCCTAACGTCTACCCTTACCACAAATATTCTTCTTGAGTTGGTTGTGTCTTGGAGTTCCCTTTTGTCACTTTATTTAGAATGCTTCATCATCAAAACTTAACCTGCAACACAAGATATCCACATTCTCCCCCTTTTTGATGATGACAAAATTTTGATTCATCTTAGGTGGGAGGTTAGTTCATCAAGCAAAACAATGCACTAATATTAATGATATATATCTAGACTCCCCCTTACTTGATGCTCCCCCTATCTAAATGCAAAGTGACAATCCTATATTTCTCCCCTTTTTGTCATGATCAAAAGGGTTAATCACGAAACTTAGTTGGTGAGTCGAAAACGCAGCTAATAGTAACAGTGAGTCCATTGCATTTTAAAAAAATAGGCATAAACCACAAAATGACATGAGAGTCGGGTTTCAACACAAGATAGCCAAACATAATTCAATCAACTGTTCATATTTCATTCAGCTACATGATAACTTAATGACTCCAAGTTTTCTTCGAATGAAAAATAAATTTTCTTTTGCAATGGTTTTGTAAAAATATCACTAAGCGGTTTTGAATGTTCAACTAAACAATCACATAATCACCTTTTTCAACATGATCTCTAAGAAAATGATGTCTAAGATCTATATGCTTTGTTCTAGAATGTTGAACGGGTTCTTTGATAGATTAATGTGATTTATATCGACACCGTAGTTGAGATGTTGTTGTTTACTCTATTTACTATTATTATAACTTGCTTATTGATTAGTCCTCAATGGCGCATAAAACAAAATCAAACAGTGATAATCACATATATGTCTAATGCTCAGTAACTTATGCTTAATATATTCTACATAAAGCACAATGTCAATAGAGGTGGATAACTTTTACCAATCTTACCTTCACCAAGGATTCTTCCTCTTTTGTTGTTATCACAAGTCACATGACCGCTTTTTCTGGGGGTGAGTATTAATAGCTTTGTCATATCTTCAATCACGTGCTTTGAGCATTTGCTATCAAGGTATTGATTTTCCCCCATACCTTGAAGCATACCTGCAATAAGATCAAGTTGCAAATTTTGGTACCCAAATTTCTTTGGGTCCTTGTGGGTTAGTATTTGGTAGAGTCCCTTTGGGAACCCACACCTTTTCACAACTTGTCTTCTTCTAGCCATGCACACGAGATGCGATGTCCTAGTCCGCACATAATAACATCTAATATATGGACTAGTAATGAGCTTAGGTCTATAATGCACATGTCTATTGACGAAATTATTTCTTGGAGACCTAGGATGCACATGTTGTATGTTGGACATTTTTCCTATTGTCCATTCAAGCTCATGAATTTTCTTTTCATATTCAGCACACTTATCACATACATAATTTTCTTTAAAGCAACCAAGACTATGATTTTCATTTCTAAGTTCTAATCTTTCCTTAGTTAAAACAATAACTTCATTTTGAAGATGAGCAACAGTTTTCTTTGATTGGGTTAATGCTTTAGCTAATTTTAGAGAATCATTATGCAATTCAAGAAATGCTTCATGTAATTCATCATATGCATTTTGTGAAGTTTCAGAGTTAGAATCTACCTCGCCATCATTTTCACCGCCGTGGTCGGCCATGAGAGCAATTTGAGCTTCTTCACTTTCTCGAATCATCCGATGAGTCCATGTCATTTTCTTCCCATGCTATGTAAGCTTTTCTACCCTTGTTTCCTTTGGATACCTTTTTCTTAGACTTTGATAGTTTTCTTTGTAAGTTCGGGCACTCCATCTTCATGTGTCCTGGATTTGCCACATTCGTAACAAGTTGGAGGACTTGAGAAGTTTTCCTTGCTTGAAACTCTTTTGGGTGAAGAGTTCTTCTTGGGGAAGCTTTTCCTTCTCATGAACTTTTGAATTTTCTAACCATTAGATCTATATACTCATCGTCTTCATCATCTTCATTTTCCGAATCATCACTATCATCGGATGGATTTGAACTAGAAGCCTTGAGAGCTATGCTTTTCTTTTCTTGTCTTTTTCTTCATGTTCACTAGACGAGTGAGCTCTAACTCATGCTCTTGTAGTTTCCCAAAAAGAGTGGCAAGAGTCATGGTAGCTAAATTCCTTGATTCAAATTATAGCAGCTTACCTTCTACTGCCATTCTCTATTCAAACACCTTAGCACTTTGTTGATCAAGTCTTGAATAGAAATGATTTTCCTAAAGAACCCAATTGATTCACTATGTGAGTGAACCTCTTTTGCATTTCTTGTATGGTTTCTCCCGCATTCATTCACGAATAATTCATATTCTCGGATAAGAGTGTTTGTTCTTGCCCTTTTTACCTCACTAGTACCTTCATGAGTGACTTGAAGATTGTCCCACATTTCTTGAGCGGTTTTGCAATTCGACACCCTAAAGAACTCATCGGGGCTTAATGCGGAAGTAATAATGTTTTTGGCCCGAGATTGTGTTGAACCTTTTTCTTATCATCATCATCCATTCAGCTCTTTCTTTGTGAAATGAATATACCGTTTACCAAGTGTGTGGGGACATAGGGTCCATTTTCCACAAAGATCCCAAACATCAATATCAACCCCTTCAATGAATATTCTCATTCTTTCTTTCCAATATGCATAATCTTTCCCGTTGAATCCCTGGAGGATCGGGTAAGAGATGCACCTGCTGCGTAGACCAACTGAAGCCATTTCTCTTGAAGTCACTAGGCCCTTTAAACAAGAGTCTAGCTCTGATACCACTTGTTACCAAGTGGCTTCAGTCTCAAGAGGGGGGGTGAATTGAGACTTTGAAAACTTTTCCCCTTTTTAAATGACTTAGATTAATTTTCGCGCAGGTTTATGGAATGAACGAATTAGAAACAAAACCAGTAAATAACACAGAGATTTATCTTTGGTTCAGCCACCTCCTAGTGACCTACTCCAGTCCTCACAAACCCTTTGTGAGATTTTCACTATCAAAACAAAGCTTAAAACGGGTGCTTTCAAACCCTTACAAAACTCGGGCACTCTTCACACTTAGGATCCCCCACCTTTGTGCAAGAGCCCTCAAAACAATTACAATTGACAAACAAGAGATACCCCACACTTGTTACAATCAAACACCCTAGAGAGATACCCCACTCTCTAGTACAACCAATTTACAAACAAGAGATACCCCACCCTTGTTGCAATCAAAACCCTAGAGAGATTCCCACTCTCTAGAAAAACCAATTACAGATAAATCAAATTACAAGAAAATAACAATACCTCTAAGAAGGTGAATACAACAACTTGAAGATTCCCAACCTAACCCTTGAGAGAGATCACTCAAATTGATAGAAAAATGAAGAGCAAGTGTGACAATTGTGATAGAAGGGTGTGTTCTGCGTTTTAGAATTGTAGGTTATTGTAATCTGTGAAGCCCTAAATCCTATTTATAGAGTTTGTAGAAATATGACCGTTGAAGCAAATTGTAACTCTATTTTGATAAGTGAATAATCGATTGATTGCTTCTAAGGTAATAAGTTGGAAATCGATTTCTTGCTTAAAGAATAAGTGAGAAATCGATTTTGTACTTTAGTGAAGCAAGATGGTAATCGATTGATAGCTTCATAAAATTAAGTTCCTTAAGGCTAGGCAAGATGCAAATCGATTGTTAGCTTTAATAAGGCAAGCCACAAATCGATTTAGTGCTTTAAAAAAAGCTATGAATCGATTGCTTGCTTTAAGGTAAGAAGACATGAATCGATTGTTGTTTCAAAATAGGAAGCTAGTAATCGATTTTGTGCTTTAAGGAGGTAAGTGAACAATCGATTGTTTGCTTGTGGAAATAAGTGAACAATCGATTGCTTGCTTATGAAAACAAGTGAACAATCGATTTCTAGCTTTAAAATACCAAATCAAGAATGTTCTTTATGTAACGCCCAAAATAATTTAATTATTTAATTAATTAAGTTATTTAAGGCTTGCAACACTTAATTAAATTAATTCATTAAGTTGGGTTTATTTTAACTAAGAAGGGTCTAATTTATTTTAAATAAGTACTAAGTTGGATTTATTTTATTTGCAGGAGGTGGGAGAAATTAATAAGTGGGGGTGGGGAATAGGGCCCAAGGGCCATTATTTAGGCCCAATAGTGGTCATAAAGGGTAGGGGTCCTAAGGGAGGGTAACCAAAACCCTTATTTTGAAAGAAAGAAAAATTAGAAGTAGAGAGGGAGAGAAAGGGAGTCGACGGTGAAGAGGAGAGGGAGGAGAAGGTGGAAGCTTGGCTTTGATTCTTGGTGGTAAGTCACATTCTTGTTCTCAATCTTCACCATTTCTCTTCCTTGTCCCATTCCTTTAAGTTCCTTAAGCTTATTCCTTCCTTTTGAAATTTTCCATGGCTACCCAAGAAGGAGAAGCTCACGTTTTCAGCATTGAGGAGGAGAAAGGAGGAAACTTTTCTCAAGTTTTGTGTTGGTAAGTGAAAACCTTGGTTCTAATCACCCTCATTACCTTTGCATGTCCCATTTCCATGAGTCCCATAGACCCATTCTCATTATTTTGAATTTCCATTTGTCACCAAGCAAGGTTATTTTCGTTGGGGGCTGGAAATCAGTTTTGGAGGCCTCATTTGGTTGTTTTCTTGGTGGTTGATTGAAGCTTTAGCTCACCCAAGGTTAGGGGATTCTCCATACATCTTTTATAGCTTGTAGGATGTGTATTATAGTGAGAATAGCTCTAGGAATGATTGGGTTGATTGTATGTTGATTGCATGTTGATTGTATGTTGATTGTATGATTAATGTTTAAATGCTTGAATTTGGTCATAGCATGTTGATTGTTGTTTTGGAAGCATGAGTTGTGACATATGCATAGTGTATGTTTGATGATTTGGTCATATGAGCATGAAGAAGTAAATATGATGATTAGCATTAATAATTCATTGACTATGTTGGTGTGGTTATGTGAGAATTAATTTGTTTGGAAGAAATTAGGTTTTGAAGTGTGTTGGGTGTAGGTTGGGAGGAGGGGGCGCCAAATGCTAGGCATCTTGGCGCCGTGGAGCCGCTTGTTCTCCTTTTATGCGTGCGTGTTGTGTTGAAAAGGAAGGGGGGGCGCGATTCTTTGGGCAACTTGGCGCCTGTGTCTGGAAATGGTGTCTTTGCGCGCCATCTTGCGCTTGTGGCGTCCTCCTGCAGTAACCTCGCGCGCACACCTCTCACCGGAAGGACGTAAACTTTTGAGAGTTAGAGCGACCTACCCGCGCGCTTCTTGCGCGCCTCTCTTCTTCAGCGCCCGGTGTGCGCGCTCCAGTGGGATTTTTCCAAAACCTTGTCTTTGTTGAATTCCTAAGTTCTCTAAATTAATTATTGGTGTGTCGAATGGTCCTATAGTGAGGAGAAAACCCATGGGGTGGTGTTGGTTCTTAGGTGAGAATTAATAAATATTTGGTGAGGTGATGCTAATTAATCTGGTGAGGTGGTATTGATAATTAATGATGTGCTAATTAATAATTGAGGTGGTGTGCTTGGTGTGGAGTGATGCATTGTCATAAAGTCGCATGAATCATATGCATGGCTTCGGCCAACAGGTGATGGAATACCCTTCGGGGAGGTGATGGAATACCCTTCGGGGTGGTGATGAAATACCCGACGGGGTGGTGAGGTGAATATGGATCCACATGCATGTTGCATACATGCATATAATCATACATTCCCTAGCTGTTTGTTAATGTCCAATTAATTTGTTATGGTTGCTTGCGTGATATCTCATGTGAATGATAAATGCCTTGTTCTGTGAATCTCTGTTGTTAGCTAGTTCTTACTATATGGCTTATTTTACATTATTATTTATGTAAAGAGACTCACCCTAGCATTTCTTGTTGCCTGCTCTCGTGGCGACAAACAGGTGATTCCAAGTGATGGTGCCGTGCCTCGGGGGTTTTATTGAGTCGGCTCTGATAGTAACACCGGGGTTGGGGTCTTAGTATTATTTATGGTTATGTATTAGACTCATTTTGAACCTATGTATTGAGTATGTGAACTCAATTTTATTTCCATTGTGTTTGCAAACTATTTGATGGATTATCAGTGCGCTAAACGAGTTATTTTGAGGATTGTAACCACTTGACTATGTTATGCATGATACGCGTTGATGCGTTTGGATTTTAATTATGTTTTGATGATGTTTTATTTGAAATGTACCACCTCTTGAGGTGCGTGGAAAGTTTTTGAAAAACTCGATTTTAATTAATTGAATTAGCTTTAAATATAAGGGGGTGTTACATTAGTGGTATCGAGAGCGATTCGATGCATCCGGCCAAGTGTGCTGTCATAGTATCTGTGACAACTAGGTAGTGTTAATTGTTTCTTAACGAATGTTAATGCTTTGCGATGTTAGGTTGAGAATGGCCGGAAGGATTGATCTTTGCTCTAGCGAGAGGTTTCTGCAAGCCATAGCACAAAGCTATGGGGAGCAGCAGAGGAGCGGTAGAGAAGACGCGAGGACCGTAAGCTAGCCACTTTTCAGCGAGAGAACCCGCCTACCTTCAAGGGTAGGTATGACCGGACGAGCTCGACTTGGCTAAGGGAGATTGAGCGTATTTTCCGTGTGATGGCATGCACTCCAAGCACGAGAGTGTGAGGTTTGGGACACACATCTTTGAAGGAAGAGGCGGATGATTGGTGGTTGAGAAAGAAACAAAGACTAGAAGGCTGGCGAGGAAGAAATCACTTGGGAAGTTTTCAAGGAAGAGTTCACTAGAAAGTATTATCCGGAGGACGTGAGGGCTAAAAAGGAGGTGGAATTTCTTGAATCAAGCAAGGCAACAAATCGATGGTGAGTATGCACCAAATTTGAAGAAACTAGTCAAGTTTTGTCCCTATTATGAAAATGATTGCAATTCAATTCTCCAAGTGTGTGAAGTTTGAAAATGGGCTGCATCCCGACATTAAGAAGGCCATTGGATACCGGGAGATTCGAGACTTTGCCAAGCTAGTGGACAAATGCGAGAATTTATGAAGAAGACAATCTTTGCAGCCCTACAAGATGGTAAGAGAGAAAAGAATGCTCAATTCCGAGGGAAACCATATGATGTGAGTGGAGGCAAGGGAAATGGAAGGCAAGCGAAGGTAAGAGTTCTAGTGGGGAGTGGGAGCTGCTTTGGTATTGTGTGTTACAAATGCAAGAAGCCAGGGCCACAAGAGTACTTGAATGCACCGAGGTCTTATTGTTTCAAGTGTGGGAGGAGGGCCACAAGTCTAATGAATGTAAAGAGAAAGAAGGCATTTGTTACAATTGTCGTGAAGCGGGGCATATGAGCAACAAATGTCCCAAACCCAAGAAGGAAGCGGCTAGAGGAAAAGTGTTTGCTTTAGCGGGATCCGAGGGGACAACGATATTAGAGGTACATGTTTCATAAATGGTACTCCTTTAATAGCTATTGTAGATCTTGGTGCAACACATTCATTCATTCTTTGCTTTATGTGCCGAAAAGTTTGGGTCTTGTTATGTCTACTATGAGAAGGACAAGGTTATTGATACCCCACCAAAGGTTCGATGAACTACTTCCCGATGTGTGCTAGATGTCCTCTGCTCGGCTTTGGGAGAGAGTTTCTTGTTGATCTCATTTGTTTGCCATTAGGAGGTTTGGGCGTCATCCTTGGTATGGATGGTTAGTTGATAACCATGTGCATATCAATTGTGCTAGTAGATCCGTGAGTTTTCCTAATTCACGGGAGGAAGAATCGTTATGTTGCATTCGTCGGTTGCATAAGGCCATGAAGGGGAAGCCAAGTTGTTTACCTTGACGGCGTCTTTATCGATTGAGGTCAAGCCAAGATTGAAGAAAGCTGCCCGTAGTTCGTGAATTTGTTGAAGTATTTCCGATGAAATCCCGTGTGCCGCTGAAAGAGAAGTTGAGTTTGGTATTGATCTAGTGCACGTACGGACACTGTCTATGGCACCATACAGAATGTCCGCATCCGAATTGTCTGAGTTGAAGAGTCAACTAGAAGATTTGCTTGAGAAGAAATTTATAAGACCTAGTGTGTCACCCTGGGGAGCGCCAGTACTTTTGGTGAAGAAGAAAGATGGAAGTATGCGACTTTGCATTGACTATAGACAGCTGAACAAAGTAACAATCAAGAACAAGTATCCACTTAGAGAATTGACGATTTGATGGACCAACTAGTTGGTGCTAAGGTGTTTAGCAAAATTGATTTGAGATCGGGCTATCATCGATTAAAGTAAAAGATGAGGATATTCAAAAGACAAAGATTCGTGACGCAGGTATGGACATTATGAGTATTCTGTAATGCCGTTTGGTGTCACTAATGCACCAGGGGTATTTATGGAGTACATGAACCGTATTTTCCATGACTACTTGGATCGATTTGTGGTGGTTTTCATAGATGATATTTTGGTGTACTCCAAGTCCGAAGAAGATCATGCAGAGCATCTGAAGTTAGTGCTAGAAGTATTGAGAGAGAAAAAGTTGTATGCTAAATCACAAAGTGTGACTTTTGGTTGAAGAAAGTTAGTTTCCTTGGTCATATTATTTACGCGATGGGATTGCGGTAGACCCATCTAAGGTTGAGGCAGTGATGCAGTGGGAGGCTCCTAAGTCAGTTACTGAGATTAGAAGTTTCCTTGGACTAGCAGGATATTATAGAAGGTTTATTGAGGGGTTTTCAAAGTTGGCACTTCCGCTAACTCAATTGACTTGCAAAGGAAGGGCGTTTGTGTGGGATTCCAAATGTGAAGAAAGTTTTCAAGAATTGAAGAGGAGATTGACAACTTCACCTGTTTTGACATTGCCTAAGTCCGGAGAGCCTTTTGTAGTATATTGTGATGCATCTAAAATGGGGCTAGGAGGTGTTTTAATGCAGAATGGTAAGGTTGTGGCCTATGCCTCAAGACAGTTGAGAATTCATGAGAAGAATTATCCTACACATGATCTAGAGCTTGCAGCGATTGTTTTTGCTTTGAAGATTTGGAGACACTACTTGTATGGTTCTAAATTTGAAGTATTCAGTGATCACAAGGGATTGCAGTACTTGTTTGACCAAAAAGAATTGAATATGAGGCAAAGAAGATGGTTAGAATTGTTGAAGGACTATGACTTTAGCTTGAATTATCACCCTGGGAAAGCCAATGTAGTAGCTGACGCCTTGAGTAGGAAATCTTTGCATGTTTCTGCAATGATGGTGAAGGAGCTTGAATTGATTGAACAGTTCCGAGATTTGAGTCTAGTCTGCGAGGTGACACCTAAGAGTGTGAGTTTGGGTGTGTTGAGGATTCACAATGACTTCTTGAATGTTATTCGGGAAGCTCAAAAGAAGGATATTAAACTGGTTGAGATTGCAGTTGGGATTGACCACTCTCAGAGTGGAGATTATGTGATAGATGAGCATGATGTGTTAAGGTACCGTGGGAGGATTTGTGTTCCTAGTGATGATGAAATTAAAAAGGCAATTCTAGAAGAGGGTCATCGTAGTAAGTTGAGTATTCACCCGGGAGCTACGAAAATGTACCAAGATCTGAAGAAGTTGTTTTGGTGGCACAGTATGAAGCGTGATGTGGCTCGGTTTGTGTATGCTGCATGACATGTCGAAATCTAAGGTAGAACATCAAAAGCCTACGGGGTTGATGCAACCATTAGACGTTCTGAATGGAAGTGGGATTGTATCTCCATGGATTTTGTGGTAGTTTGCCGACTACAAATGAGGGTTTGATACCATATGGGTGGTTGTTGATAGGTTGACTAAATCTGCGCACTTTCTACCAATTAATATTACTTATCCGGCCAGAGGTTAGCGGATATCTATGTCAAGACAATTGTGAAGTTTGCATGGTGTGCCCCCGAGTATTGTGTCGATAGAGATCCTAGGTTCACTAGAGTTTTGGAGAAGTTTGCAAGAGGCTTTGGGTTCCAAATTGAGATTGAGTTCACATATCATCCCCGCATGTGATGGGCGATTGAGAGAGGACAATTCAATCACTTGAGGATTTGTTAAGAGCATGCGTTCTTGGCGAGGAGGTTCATGGGATTCTCATTTGCCGTTGATTGAATTTACTTACAATAACAGATTTTCATTCAAGTATCGAATGGCGCCTTTTGAGGCATTATGCGGGAGGAGGTGTAGGACTCCATTGTGTTGGTACGAAACTGGAGAGAGTGCGGTGCTAGGTCCTGAGTTGGTGCGTGAGACCACAGAGAAAGTGAAGATGATTAGAGAGAAGATGAAGGCTTCACAGAGTAGACAGAAGAGTTACCATGATAAGAGAAGGAAGGATCTAGAATTTCAGGCGGGTGATCATGTATTTCTAAGAGTTACTCCGACGACAGGTGTAGGCCGTGCGTTGAAGTCTAAGAAGTTAACCCCACGTTTTATTGGACCATATCAGATTTCAGAGAGAGTTGGGAAAGTTGCTTATCGGGTGGCCTTGCCACCTAACCTTGCTAATCTACATGATGTATTCCACGTGTCTCAGTTGCGGAAGTATGTGCCAGACCCATCTCATGTAGTGCAGATGGACGATGTGGAGGTGAGAGATAACCTTACGGTGGAGACAATGCCAGTTAGAATTGAGGATCGTGAGGTGAAGGTCTTAAGAGGCAAAGAGATCAATTTGGTGAAGGTAGTTTGGCTAGGAGCTGTGGGGGAAAGCACGACTTGGGAGTTGGAAAGCAAGATGAAGGAGGCTTATCCAGAGTTGTTCGATTCAGGTAATTTCGAGGACGAAATTCTTTAAGTGGGGGAGAGTTGTAACGCCCAAAATAATTTAATTATTTAATTAATTAAGTTATTTAAGGCTTGCAACACTTAATTAAATTAATTCATTAAGTTGGGTTTATTTTAACTAAGAAGGGTCTAATTTATTTTAAATAAGTACTAAGTTGGATTTATTTTATTTGCAGGAGGTGGGAGAAATTAATAAGTGGGGGTGGGGAATAGGGCCCAAGGGCCATTATTTAGGCCCAATAGTGGTCATAAAGGGTAGGGGTCCTAAGGGAGGGTAACCAAAACCCTTATTTTGAAAGAAAGAAAAATTAGAAGTAGAGAGGGAGAGAAAGTGAGTCGACGGTGAAGAGGAGAGGAGGAGAAGGTGGAAGCTTGGCTTTGATTCTTGGTGGTAAGTCACATTCTTGTTCTCAATCTTCACCATTTCTCTTCCTTGTCCCATTCCTTTAAGTTCCTTAAGCTTATTCCTTCCTTTTGAAATTTTCCATGGCTACCCAAGAAGGAGAAGCTCACGTTTTCAGCATTGAGGAGGAGAAAGGAGGAAACTTTTCTCAAGTTTTGTGTTGGTAAGTGAAAACCTTGGTTCTAATCACCCTCATTACCTTTGCATGTCCCATTTCCATGAGTCCCATAGACCCATTCTCATTATTTTGAATTTCCATTTGTCACCAAGCAAGGTTATTTTCGTTGGGGCTGGAAATCGATTTTGGAGGCCTCATTTGGTTGTTTTCTTGGTGGTTGATTGAAGCTTTAGCTCACCCAAGGTTAGGGGATTCTCCATACATCTTTTATAGCTTGTAGGATGTGTATTATAGTGAGAATAGCTCTAGGAATGATTGGGTTGATTGTATGTTGATTGCATGTTGATTGTATGTTGATTGTATGATTAATGTTTAAATGCTTGAATTTGGTCATAGCATGTTGATTGTTGTTTTGGAAGCATGAGTTGTGACATATGCATAGTGTATGTTTGATGATTTGGTCATATGAGCATGAAGAAGTAAATATGATGATTAGCATTAATAATTCATTGACTATGTTGGTGTGGTTATGTGAGAATTAATTTGTTTGGAAGAAATTAGGTTTTGAAGTGTGTTGGGTGTAGGTTGGGAGGAGGGCGCCAAATGCTAGGCATCTTGGCGCCAGGAGCCTTGTTCTCCTTTTATGCGTGCGTGTTGTGTTGAAAGGGGAAGGGGCGCCAGATTCTTTGGGCAACTTGCGCGCTGTGTCTGAAATGGTGTCTTTGCGCGCCATCTTGCGCTGTGCGTCC
Source organism: Oxytropis ochrocephala (assembly GCA_020916435.1). Taxonomy (NCBI): domain Eukaryota; kingdom Viridiplantae; phylum Streptophyta; class Magnoliopsida; order Fabales; family Fabaceae; genus Oxytropis; species Oxytropis ochrocephala. The sequence goes on along the minus strand of CM037091.1, from coordinate 69,961,154 downwards.
TCCTGCGAACCTCGCGCGCACACCTCTCACACGAAGGACGAAACTTTTGAGAGTTAGAGCGACTACCGCGCGCGCCTTCTTGCGCGCCTCTCTTCTGCAACAGCGCCCGGTGTGCGCGCCTCAGTGGGGATTTTTCCAAAACCTTGTCTTTGTTGAATTCCTAAGTTCTCTAAATTAATTATTGGTGTGTCGAGAATGGTCCTATAGTGAGGAGAAAACCCATGGGGTGGTGTTGGTTCTTAGGTGAGAATTAATAAATATTTGGTGAGGTGATGCTAATTAATCGGTGAGGTGGTATTGATAATTAATGATGTGCTAATTAATAATTGAGGTGGTGTGCTTGGTGTGGAGTGATGCATTGTCATAAAGTCGCATGAATCATATGCATGGCTTCGCCAACGGTGATGGAATACCGCCGGGAGGAGGTGATGGAATACCGCCGGGGTGGTGATGAAATACCCGACGGGGTGGTGAGGTGAATATGGATCCACATGCATGTTGCATACATGCATATAATCATACATTCCCTAGCCGTTTGTTAATGTCCAATTAATTTGTTATGGTTGCTTTTGCGTGATATCTCATGTGAATGATAAATGCCTTGTTCGTGAATCTCTGTTGTTAGCTAGTTCTTACTATATGGCTTATTTTACCTGTTATTATTTATGTAAAGAGACTCACCCTAGCATTTCTTGTTGCCTGCTCTCGTGGCGACAAACAGGTGATTCCAAGTGATGGTGCTGTGCCTCGGGGGTTTTATTGAGTCGGCTCGATAGTAACACCGGGTTGGGGTCTTAGTATTATTTATGGTTATGTATTAGACTCATTTTGAACCTATGTATTGAGTATGTGAACTCAATTTTATTTCCGCTGTGTTGCAAACTATTTGATGGATTACTGTAAACGCTAAACAGGTTATTTTGAGGATTGTAACCACTTGACTATGTTATGCATGATACGCGTTGATGCGTTTGGATTTTAATTATGTTTTGATGATGTTTTATTTGAAATGTACCACCTCTTGAGGTGCGTGGAAAGTTTTTGAAAAACTCGATTTTAATTAATTGAATTAGCTTTAAATATAAGGGGGTGTTACACTTTAGTTCAAAAACAATTTCTTGTAAGACATTAAGCCATTAATCTATTTCTTTTAAAAAACAAGTGCCTAACCTATTTAACATGCTTTTATCAATTGAAAACAAATGTTAGGTTCATTGTGAGTGCTAGTGTGTGGTGTGATTTGAGCCGATCCTCAAAAGCGGTTTACATTCATTCCTAGGACACGACCGGAATTCCTAACGTCTACCCTTACCACAAACATTCTTCTTGAGTTGGTTGTGTCTTGGAGTTCCCTTTTGTCACTTTATTTAGAATGCTTCATCATCAAAACTTAACCTGCAACACAAGATATCCACAAAAAATTCAAATTTCAAAAATGCAAAAATGGGAAGTGTCCTCAATAAGACAAAAAGACCAAAAACAAGTTTTTTTTCTAATTTCCCTCTCCATGTTCAGCCTATGCACGAAAATATCTCTTCCTCTCTCATAAAAATCTTCTACACACTTCTTTTCTTACTCACCAAGTTTGGATTTGATCATATCTTCATTTTGCCCATTTTGGTAAATTATTCCACACACTTACACTAACCCCTTCACCCAAAAATGCATTCTTTCCTTTTGATAACATCCCCTCACCAAATTACCCCTAACCCTATTCTAGATCCTTCTCACAAGAGTCACCATTCCATAATTAGATTTTTGTTCACAAATTTCCCCTTCTTTTTGTTCACACATGCGCCCCTCTCTCTCACACACTCACCTTCACTTGTGTTTTCTAAATACCCTAATCCATGTGACCACCAATCTTAGCCATCCATTCAAAAATAAAATCAAATCCTAGTGGTTTACAAGAGATGCATTGTCACAAATACCCTAAGTTGTCACTTCATATAAAAGCCCAAAATAAGACCTAACACACACACACCCTTTCATTTTTACCTAGCTAGCAACCTCTCCTCCTCTCCTCCTCACCTTGGCCGTAGCTACCACCCCCTTTCCTTCCATCTTTTCTTCATTTTTTCACCATCAAAACTCCATAATTCTTTCATCATTCAAAAGATCTCCTCATAAGCTTCAATAATCATTCAAGTTTGATCAAAGAGAAGCTATTTGCGTGGGGTTTCAAGGTTGTTGAGGTTGTGTTCTTCAAGTTCTTGCTCTCTTTTCATTTCCTAGTTATTTTGTGAGGTAAGTAAATTCTCCTTTGCATTTTCTTCACCTTTCACCATGTAGATCCCTTCATCTCTCCTCTTTCCTCTCTAAGAGGCTTAGAGGTTCATTTCAAGCACTATGTCAAGGACTTTGGGAGCCTTGGGTGCTTGAAGTGAACCACTGGCCTGAGGAGAGGTTTCTTGTGTTTTCATCATATTGTTCTTGCATTTTTCATACTCATTTTGTCATTTTTGCATGAATAAAAATTTCCACATGAGATATGCATCCCATTGTTCATGTCATAACTTGCAAGTTGAGATTTAGCTTGATTCATGATGGTGAGGATTAGGTTTTAGATCTCTAAGATTTAGGCTTGTTGTTGTTTCTCACTTCTTGATTCATGTGAATAAAGTGCTTGATTTGTATGATTTGTTTCATGTGTGGATTTTTAATTTAATCATGAAATAATTTGTTGATTTGTGCACATGTGGTTTCGGCCATAGGGTGTTATTTAGGGTTCATCTCAATGCATAAAATGTGTGTTTGATCTTGTGTAGAACTGTGTAAAAGTGTAAATGTGTTTTTAACCTTTTTACCACTTATTCATTTTTACCTTACCACATCATTTACTTTTCACTTAAAATCCTAAAAAACATTTTACCTTTTACTCTTACCATTTACCCCCATTTAAATAATTCACCACATTCATTCAAATAAGTTACCATTTCATTAATAATTTACCTCAACTTTTTACCTTTCTTAAACTACAAAAAGACCCAAAACATTTTCTAGTTTACATTTATAACTTTTCAACTTTATAAAATCAACCCAAAAATACTTTTTACCACTTTTTCCTAAGACTCTAAAAACACCAAAACATTTCACCATCTCCTAAGAATAAGGTAACTAAATTTTTTACCACTTCTTATGACACACCCTCACACACTTGCATTTAAATAAAACCTCATTCATTCTCTTGCATACTCTCTTGTTTTAATCCTCATGCCTTTTCATATATTCATATCTCTTGCATATTCATTTGCACTCTCACTTGTTAATACCTCATGCATCCTTACTTGTTTATACTCTTTGCATTCTCACATGTTCATTCATAATTAAATAACCATGCATCCTCACATGTTCAAATGCTCATGCATTCTTGTGTACTCATGTATCCTTGTATATACTCATTCTTGCATTCATTCTCAAATGTTCATGCATCTACATGCATTCATGCCTATCTAATATAGCACATCATGATTACATGCTCATACACTCATGTACTTGTTCAATCATGTATTCAATTAATCATGTATTCATTTGTTCATGGCAATTTGTAAATATTCTTCATGTTGCTTTGCTTATGCTTTCATTATTATCTTGGTTTGGATTTGAAAAGATTTGAAATGTCCTATCTCTTTTTCCAAACTTGAAATCACTTGTTTTCAAATAAAAACCTAAAGGTGTTTTCATAAACAAATCATTAACCATCACTCGAAGCCATTGCTTGTTTGATCGTTAATGAGGAGTCATTAGTGCTAGTCACTCGAAGCCTTTGCTTGTTTGACTATCATGAAAGCTCCCACACATTAATAAAACAACAAAACCCAATTCAAAAATCCAAAAACAATATGAGTCATTAGTGGTAATTATCACTCGACTCATCCTTTTCCAAAATCATTTCAAAAAAGATAATAAAGCGTTGCGACTAGTAATCACTTGAGTAATTGCTCGTGATTATCGGTTCCAACACTTTTCTTTCAAGTTAGTAATGAACGCCACTCTCCGAAGCCACTGCTTGTTTGGTATTCATGAGCGCTTGAGTCATATTTCCAAAACTCAAAAGATAAGACAAGATAAAACACAGATTTTCTCGAGATTAAAGAACCAAGAACTACGTAGCTTTGATCCTCATCTCATTGAAGTGCGTAGGAGCGGGTCACATCCGTCAAGCACTCTTTTAAAAAACCTAAGTTTAGTCACACTTTCAAAAAATCACAAAGCCGTCTTGGACGCATAAAGAACTAAGATCTACGTAGCTTTGATCCTCGGTCATTGAGGTGCGTGTAGGGCAAGGTCATATCCGTCAAGCTCGCTTTCAAAAATCACAAAATAAAGAATTAAGAACTACGTAGCTTTGATCCCTCGAGTCATTGAGAGTGCGTAGGGCGCGGTCATATCCCGTCAAGCACCCTTTTAAAAATCTAAGTTTAGTTTAGCTTTTCAAAGATTCCAAAAATTCATTTTTCTCTTGTTTTTCTTAAAAACTCTTTCAAATAAAAAGAAAAGAAAAGAAGTAGAATGATTTATTTTCAAATCAAACAATCCAAACCACACATCGAATTAATGGTTCCCTTTTCGGTAGAAAGGAGGTGTGAAGTGCTAATACCTTCCCACACCTAACCGACCCACTGAACCTACATTTACATTTTGAAAGACCACCCTTTTGTAAAAAGACCTTTTCTAATGTTTTGGTCTAAAAACTAAAATATTAGTGGCGGCTTCACAATTCTCACGTTGTACACTTTGAGAAATCCCAAACCGGATTTTTGGCGCAACATACGTGTGTCTGGGTGTATGTTTGAGGTCGATGCTTGTGCGGTGTGTAGCGATGTGGCGGTTGTGATCTTTATAAAGCGGTGAGAATTACGAGGTAGCTGTGGTGCTACAACACATGGTATTTTTGTGAGATAATTTATAACGAGACATGGTGGTATAGTATTTATTAATTAAAATACTTTGGTATGTGTAACTGGTGCATGAGTCATGAGTCGCATTGTCATATGCATTTCTTGGTGGTATAGGCTTGGCCTCTTTGAGATTAATTTTTGAGGTATAGGCTTGACCTCTTGCCCGTCGTGGCTTATTTTTACTGAGATCGGTACATGCATATGCCCGGAGGGGTTGCATTGTTTCATGAGTCCATATATACATATATATATATATATATATATATATATATATATATATATATATATATATATATATATATATATAACGTGTTTTAGTGTTTCCATTACGATGGAGTTTGTGCCTGTCTTTGTGATATGGCGTGTTGATTTTACGTGTTGCTATGAGTTACACACTACTTACATATTGCTATCACTACTTATTATTTACATTAAGCTCACCCTTACGCTTGAAATCTTTGCTCTTATGTGGCAGCTGCGGTGATCGTTAGCACTTGTGGAGGATTGCTGAGTGTAGTCTCCTTTACGTTGGGTCGATGTCGGCTCGATGTGTAGCAGGGGAGGGACTATAGTATTTGTTTTTGAACTGTTATGTCTTTATTTTGAGGAGCTTAATGTTTTATGTATTTCGGGAGATGTTCAAATAAGTTTATGATTTCCATTTGCTTAGAGATTAATTATTTATATTTTTGAGGATTTATTCTAAATCAATTGGTGTTTCCATGTGGTGAAAAATGTAGCGCCCTTGAGGTGACTACGATATGTGTGGTAATATATAATTAGTAGAGGGTGTTACATTAGTGGTATCGAGCGCGCGAGACCTCCTCGATGCGGTGTGGTTCGGGGGCGAACCAAGCGGAAGCCCAGTGGGCATGTGACACCGGGGCCGACGAGGGCGGGAGTGATCGCCGGTGCCCAAAAAGGTGGCATGGCAAGAGCGGCTCTGGCGGCTTCAAGCGAAGAGCGCGTGAATGAACCGAATACGCATCGGAATGAGAGGATCACGAGGCTATGCGGTATGGGGTATGCAGTTGAAGGAAGGCTTAAAAAGAATTGATTTGGACTACCTATACCAACAAGATGCATCTTCTTTTGAGTCCATCCCATAAGAACTCCATAGTTAAGCGTGCTTGGCTTGGAGTAGTAGTGGGATGGGTGACCTTCAGGAAGATTTTAGGAAAGCATGCAAGTGAGGACAAAGCATCTTTGAAAAGACTCGTGTTGGTTCGTGGGAAGCGATCGACACTTACAGAAGCGATGCAGGATATTCACGGTTTCTATGCCCCACTAGTACATTATCAAGAATGGACCAGGTTCGCAACAAAGCGATTATTCCAAGGCAATACACTTAGGCAACGAGAGATTTCAAGCGATTAGCTAGAACCTTTGATATAACTTTGTATATAACATTACATAAAGATATTGGCGAAGATCTTTCATAGAAGTGGGATCATCCACTTGGGAACACGTTAATCGATGGGACCCGGTGCATTTTTGTCTTCCTTAATATATTATCGCTTCCTGGATATCTTACATTGAAGTGATTAGAATAGAGATGAAGCATCGAAAAAGAAGACACGAGATTGATCATGCGATTCGACCAATTGTTGCCTACGTCTGCGACTCTGAGCGGTTTGTAGTTCCATCTTATTGATTGTATATTGTGTGGTGAGTACAAGCACTAATGAGTTTAAATAGGCTACTTGATAACTCTATTTTATATAGAGTATTTCATATGTTTAAACTTAGTAAATTGCTCTCTTTCAAGTAAAGATAAGGAGTTTATAAAGTATTTTGTGTGATATATGATAACTTGAGTGATTGACATAGTTATAGTTGTTAATAGGTCATTTTGGATATATTGTGGTATGTTTGATGTTTTTGCTCGGTCTGATCTCTGAGATCTGTATTAATGCTCTGCATAAATGCTCTGCATTGATCTGCCTGCTGAATCTGCACTTTACTTGGTGAGTGAGCGACTAGCTACTTGCACATCCACTTGCAATCTTGACCTCTGCTTGGTCCCTAAAGCAAGACCACTTTATATAGTAGGCGCCTACCATTCACACATAGCCATAGGGATAGCTTTGAAGAGTCATCAACATAGGGACACATGTTCATATCTCATTGGACCTCCTATACACTTGATTAAAGATCTCACCTTGGGGATCAACCTCTGAAAAGCAACTCTGACTCAATCCTCTCAAGATTACTTCAACATGAAAGAAGGCAGCACCTCTCTTGAAGACTATAAAAGGACCTCACATCTTCATTTGGAAATATATCACAATCCATAAGTTAGATTCAAATTTCAATATACATAGTTAGTTTCTATTTTGTAAGAGGAAAGGAAGGAATAGTCTATCCTCCTTACTTGATTTCATAGTATTTGCATAGTGCTAAGGAGTAATGCTAGTGCATTGCAAGGAGAACTCATGCAAATGGCTACAACTTGTGTAATCTCTATCTTGTTGTTTTTCTTTTGTGATTTCAATTATATAAACATGTTCTATTCGGTTTATATTTATCTTGCAATGTTCTAATCATGTATGTAATGTTTGCATTTTAGTTCTTGTTTGATAATACTTTCAACACTTATTTTGAGATTGATCACTTAGAATAAGTAGATTTGTAAGAAGCAGACATGGCTTACAATAAAGAACTCAAGAACTAATATGGGTAAGTATTTTACATAAAGGAAACTTTGTGAAAACCATGCTAAGACCTAGACATAGGATAGTATAGTCCATAGGGTGATCTTGTGGGTACTTAAGATACAAGGGTGAACTTATTTAAGCATGCCTAGACATAGGAAGCTTGTAATGAAACTCTGAAGAAAGTGGTGAAGGCACATAGCTAATCTGTGACATTCAATGCAAGCTGCATCACATACCGCATCAAACACTTAAAAGTAAATTACTTGATGAAGACATTCCATTAACTTCTCTCGTTTGACTACAAATACTTGCATTTTAGTTTTTACTAACTTGATTGTGATAACATCAACTCCACTTTAAATTGTTATTTGGTTACTTTACACTCTATTACTTTGTATTGAATTTAAAAGAGAGTTTTCAATCTCTGTGGGTTCGATCTTTTATACTACTTGTTTTGGGTTTGTGTATACTTGCACATGCTTTTTCCAACACCAAGTTTTTGGCGCCGAGTTCTTTGGAATTGAAGTAAATTCTTTTTAAAATTCTGATATATAGTAATTTAGTGTTGTATATAATTACAGTATTTGTAGTTTACGTCATGCGAAAAACACATGGTGCTAGTAGTATATGTACAAATTTTATCATACACAGTGTTAGTGAAGATGCATTTAGATTAAGGTTATTTCCTTATTCCTTGAAAGATAGAGCTAAGGCTTGGCTAAATTCTTTAGAGCCTAACTCTATCCATTCATGGAATGAAATGGTGAAAAATTTCTAGGAAAATATTTCCCACCTATCAAAAATTCGGGATGAGAAGCGATATTACTTCTTTTAGACAAAAAGAATTTGAATCTTTATTTGAAGCATGGGAAAGATGGAAGGAACTTTTAAGAAAATGCCCTCATCATGGTTTACTGTTATTATTCAAATGGAAACATTTTATAATGGTTTAGAACCTCGGACCCGAATAATGCTTGATGCATCATCTGGGTGGAGTGTTATTAAATCTGTCATACAATGAAGCATGTGAATTAATTGATAGAATAGCGACTAATAGCTCTAGTTGGCCTCTTGAGAGGGTGAGTGCCCAAAAGAAACCATCGGTACATGAAATTAATGATATATCTCGCCTACTAGCTAACTTGATGAAAAACTTCACTTCTAGCAATGCAAGCGCATCTAATGCAATTTGCATCACCAGAACAACAACTTCTTTGCGTGATGAAACAAGTACCTCTAGGCACCCCTAGTTGTGTGTCTTGTGGAGGAGGTCACTTGTATGAGTAGGGATGGCAAAGCGGGTTTGGCCCGCCAGAGCGCCCACCCGACCGCCAAAAAGGCGGGCGGGCTGAATATTGGGGCCATTGACCGCCCGAGCCCGCCAGCCAAAAAAAAAACGCGAGCTAAAGCAAGGATGGGCGGGTCGACGCCATGACCGTTTTTAAAAAAAATTCCTTGATGATCATTCGGATCAATCATTTTTATTTAAAAAATTCAACAAAATTCATTCCATTTCGACCCCCTCCAGTGAGTCCACTGACCACTATCCATTCCACCCACTCTCAAAAAAGTTCATTTATTTGACCAAAAAACAAATTCCTTTAGGGTTTCATAGTTTCACTCTCATTTCTCACCACCAGTGACCAACACCAGCCTTCCCTCATCTCGATTCTCCCTCTCTTCTAGGTGACATTTCTTAATGGTCAATCCTAGTAATTCCAATGCTATTATTGTTTTATACTTTTAGTTGCTATATAGTTAATCCTAGTAATTCCAATGCTATTTCTTAATGGTTAATCCTAAAAATTTGTTAAAAATGTTTTATAAAAAATATATTTTAAAAAGCAAGTGAAAAATCTTATTGAAATTGAAATGTTAAAAATATATAAGTTTTTGTTCAAAAACTTTGAAAAAAAAAAAAAATATTGAGGCGGGCGGACCGCCAACCCGATCATCATCACTTAGCGGGCGGGCGATCTTTTGAACTTCGCCATTTTTGGCGGGCCAACTTCGCCAGCCCGTTTTTAGCGGGCCAAAGGCAAAAGCGGGGCCCAGTTGGGTCGGGCTGCCCGTTTGCCATCCTATGTATGAGGTGTTCTAGCAACCTATCTCTGTAAATTATGTAGGTTATAATAAGAATAACAACTCTTATTCCAACACTTATAATCACGGTTGGAAAGATCACCCAAATTTTAGATGGAGCAACAATAGTGCACACCTAGAAGCTGCACCAACTACACCACGGGATTCCCATTTCGGAATAACCAAAGAAAACTCTCAACCTACCACTAAGAATTCTCTAGAATCCATGCTTAAAGCATTCATAGGTGAATCTAGAACTGCTAGACAAGCCCAAGATGCTTCCATTAAGAACTTAGAGAATCAAGTTGGTCAATTAGCCATGACTACGTATCAAAGGCCACTGAGGTGCCTTACCTTCAAATCTGAAAGCTACTCCTTCCCAAAAAAAGAAAGGAACAAGTTAAGGCTATTTCTTTGAGAAGTGGTAGAAAAGGGAGAAAAAGCCAAAAATCAAAAGAAAGCCATGCGAAGCATCTAGATGCTCTGCATCACAAAGAAAGTTCAAGTTCCATTACCTAAGTTAGTACACAGTATCCTCCTCCTCCTTATCCACAAAGATTGAAAAAAGCACATGTGGAGAAAGCAGTTTAGTAAATTCTTAGAGGTACCAAAGCAATTACACATCAATGTTCCCTTAGTAGAAGCACTCCAACAAATGCCAAACTATGCAAAGTTTATGAAGGATGTGCTTACTAAGAAGAAGAAGATTAGGAGAGTTTGATCTGATTTGCCATGACAGAAGATTGTAGTTTGCTTATGCAAAATAAGATTCCTAGGAAATTGAAGGATCGAGTAGTTTTACAATTCCATTTTCCATTGGACAATCTTATCTTGGTAAAGCTTTATGTGATTTAGGTGCAAGCATCAACTTGATGCCTAAATCTATTTTAACGATTGGAAATTGGAAATGCAAAACCAACCAACTGTGACACTTCAATTAGCGAGGACAGGATCAATAGTCTATCCTTAAGCTATCATAGAAGACATCCTAGTTAAGGTAGATAAATTTGTATTTCTGTAGATTTTGTTATCCTTGACTTTGATGCGAGATAAGGAAGTGCCTATTATCCTAGGTAGACCATTCTTAGCAATTGGGAAAACCATAATTGATGTGCAAAAAGGTGAACTCACTATGAGAGTGAATGATCAAGAGATAAAATTCAATGTGATGAATGCTATGAAATATCCTGCAGAAAATACAGAAGAGTGTTCATCCTTAGTTTCTCTAGATCAATTGGTAGAAAAACAATTTTACAAACAGTATGATCACTTAGCCAATGCAGATGCATTAGATGCAACCGCATGGCTAGATGATGAAATACTAGAAAAAGAAAATCTACCAATAGAAAACTCTTGTAAGGAAGTATGGGCTAGAACTTACCAACCACACAATCTTGAGGATCCAATTCTCAAGAAGAATTTACCCTCAATAGAACAACCTCCTAAGCTAGAATTGAAGATACTACCTGAACACCTTAAGTATGCCTTCTTAGGAGCAAATGAAACTTTACATGTTATCATTGTTTCTGATTTAACATCAAAACAGGAGAGTGATCTCATCAGTACTCTAAAGAAGCATACCAAAGCTATAGGTTGGCAAATGGCAGATATCAAGGGAATTAGTCCTTCTATATGCATGCATAGAGTCATTTTGGAAGAAAATTCCAAGAATAGCATAGAAAGTCAAAGAAGACTAAATCCTATTATGAAAGAGGTTGTGAAAAAGGAAATCATTAAGTGGCTAGATCTTTGGAATCATATACCCCATACAGGGACGGTGCTTGGGTAAGCCACTGTCCAATGTGTACCAAAAAAGGAGGTGTGTGATAATAGTCAATGAAAAGAATGAGTTGATACCAACTAGAATTTGTCACGGGATGGAGAATGCTGTATGGATTACTGAGAAAACTCAACAAGGCTACCAAAAGGATCACTTTCCTTTGCCATTTATAGACCAAATGTTAGATAGACTAGCGGGGAAAGAATTCTATTGTTTCCTAGATGGCTACTCGGGCTATAATCAAATAGCCATTGAGCCTGAGATCAACACAAAACTACTTTTACATACCCTTATGGAACTTTTGCTTTTAGAAGGATGCCATTTGGCTTATGTAATGCACCTGCTACATTCCAAAGATGCATGATGTCTATATTCTCAGATTTCATTGAGCAATCAATGGAAATATTCATGGATTATTTCTCTATCTTTGGAGAAACATTTCAAGTTTGTTTAGAAAACTTGGAACAAATTCTCAAGAGATGTGAAGAAACAAACTTAGTACTAAACTGGGAAAAATGCCATTTCATAGTACAAAAGGGCATTGTGCTAGGACATAGAATTTCAAAGAAAGGTCTAGAGGTAGACAAAGCTAAGGTTGATATAACTGAGAATTTGCCACCACCAAATCTGATCAAAGGTATCGAGGAGCTTCTTAGGCCATCTTTGGTTTCTATAGAAGGTTTATCAAAGATTTTCAAAATATCAAAACCATTATGTATGTACGCAACATGATGTAGCATTCAACTTTGATGATTCTTGTATGGAAGCTTTTGAAAAGCTTAAAAAGGCATTGGTGACTGCACCAATGATAGTAACACCAGATTTGAGCAGACCATTTGAATTAATGTGTGATTCTAGTGACTTTGCGATGGAAGCGATCCTGGGCAAAAGGTATGACAAGGTTTTTCATTCCATTTATTATGCTAGCAAAACATTAATTGAAGCTCAAGTAAACTATCTGATCCTTTGAAAAAGAATTATTAGCTTGTGGTATTTGCATTTGAAAAATTTAGATCTTACTTAGTTGGCACTAAAATTGTTGTCTATCTTGATCATTCTACCATTAAGTATCTAATTTCAAAGAAAGATGCAAAACCAAGGCTGATAAGGTGAATTTTACTCCTACAAGAATTTGATTTGGAAATAAGAGACAAGAAAGGAGTAGAAAATCAAGTAGCAGACCATTTATCAAGGCTTGAAGGAGAAACACTAGGTACACAAGGAGAAGAAATCAATGAGAGTTTTCGGATGAAAAACTATTGGCAATCACAGTCAATGCAAACATGAAACCTGCATATGCTATAGGCAATGCAAGAGCATCTAATGCATCGCACCATGGCTTGCTGATATTGTAAATTTCCTTGCAAGCAAAGTAGTACCAGTGAATATGACATATCAACAAAGGAGAAGATTCTTCCACATAGTTAAGCAATACTATTGGGATGATCCATTCCTTTACAAGATGTGCCACGATCAATTAATGAGAAATGCATTCTGAAGAGGAGCAACAAGCGATGCTCTTTGCATTGCCATCTTGCACCTTATGGAGGACATTTTGGAAGCACTAGAACGGCAGACCAAGGTATTCTGATCACAGTTACTTTTGGCTACTTTATTTAAAGATGCTTATTTTATGGTCAAATCTTTGTGATAAATGTCAAAGAAGCGGGAAATATTTACGACAAACATGAAATGCCAAGAACCAATATTTTAGAAATTGAATTATTTGATGTTTGGGAATGGATTTCATGGGACCTTTTCCACCCTCTTTTGGCATTTCATATATCTTAGTAGTTGTTGATTATGTGTCCAAATGGGTAAGCGAGTAGCATTACCAAACAATGATGCTAAATCGGTGAGTAAGTTTCTTCAAAGAAACATATTCACTAGATTTGGAACTCTAGAAACTATCATTAATAATGAAGATTCACACTTTTGCAATAAGATCATAGAAAACCTTCTAGCTAAGTATGGAGTTAAGCATAAGATAGCTACTGACTTACCATCCTCGAACTAGTGGGCAAAGCGAATTATCCAATACGGAAATTAAGAGAATGCTAGAAAAAATGGTGAGTCAGAATAGAAAAGATTGGTCTTTACATTTGGATGATGCCTTATGGGCATATAGAACGACATTCAAAACACCCGTAGGAATGTCACCTTATAAATTAGTCTATGGAAAAGCATGCCATTTACAGTAGAATTGGAAAACAAATACTATTGGGCTATCAGAAGCTCAATCTTAATCTAAACAAGGCGGGTAAAGAGAATGATAGAACTTGATGAGCTAGAAGAAATTAGGCAAACTTCTTATGAGAATCTTTGAAATCTACAAAGCTAAAACTAAGGCATGGCATGACAAGAAAATTCCACGAAAGAAGAAGCTGAAAGCTATTTCTGGAAAACTAAGATCAAGTGGTCGGGACCATTTAAGTTGATAAAGGTTTATTCACATGGAGCATTAGATTTATTAGATAAAACATCAAATCATCTGTCTTGAGGTGAATGGTCAAAGAGTCAAAATGTACTATGGTGAACATGTGGTGAGAGACAAAATCACCACCCATTTGCAAAATCTCTATACAAAAAGAGGTAGTCGGTGACAAGACTCTTAAAACAAGCGCTTAATGGGAGGCAACCCATCATTTTTAAGTATTTTTGTTCAATTTTATGTTTTTAGTTGTTTTGTAGGAATGCGGGATAGTTATGCAATTTGCATCGAGTGCACTTGCATTGAAGAAGAAATATGCGCATCAAAAATTTCAAAATTTTTTTGAAGAATGTGAGCAAGTGTGAGTTTTAATTCATCGGGAAGATCAAAAGGAGGTTAAGAAGGATAATGATGTGTTTAATAGCCATGGAAGACACGTGGTGGCTTGCATGTACACCACCTCTTACCTAACGACTAGTTACATCAAATCAAATCCCACTTAAACTTCCTTCCCATTAAATCTTCATTCTCACAACCGTTATCCTTCTTCTTCGCCAAACCTCACAAAAATCTCTCAATCAAAAACGATTTACTCATCATAATTCATCTCCATCTCGATCTAAATTCACTCAAAAACCTAGAATTTGAAGAATCAAGATGGTAAAGAAGCAATCAGCCAGAAATCCTCAAGCAAGCATACCAAACTCCCGGAAAAGGGGTTATGATTTGAAGAAAGCAAGTTCATCATTCATGTCAACAATTTCCAATCTCAGTAGGGATCATTTCGTTCTTCCAGAGGAGGCTACATTGAAGATTTGGTGAGAGAATTCTATCTTTGGAATCACACCACAAGAAGGAGCAGAGCACTCCTACACTTCTATGGTGAGAGGTAAACTTGTGCACTTTCATCCAAAGAAATTAAATGAACATTATATGCTTAAATATAATGGTGCTGAATTTGAAAAGAAAGTGGCCAAGGCCTTTAAGAAAGAAATGGAAGAAGTGAAAAGTAGGATTGCAATACGAGAACCAGGAGTGGAGCCAAGAAATGAGTATCATTTACAAGTTTTCACATACTACTACTATAGCTTGTGTTGTTTCTATCAAAAAATATATTTCCACACAGTTGTTTTTAATCCTCTCCCTATTTTGAACAAATATGGTTTGTATTTTACGAACAAATTAGCGATTATGGAAGAGCTGCTACCCCTTAAGTTTGGGGGGGATTTATCTAGTATGTTGTATGTTTAATTAAATATGTTTGTTTTATCTAGTAAATATATATGTTTTAAAGTAGTTTATATTTTGTTTAAATATTAGATGTACTTAACAAAGTAGTATCTAAATACATGAAATTATTTTTCAAAGAATCTCTTTTGGAAATAGTGGAAAGTATGAAGAATACTATTATTGTTAAAAGTATTTTAGTACAATGGATCGAGTTTTTCAAAAATATGGTGAAAACCCTATGGATGGAATTTTAATGATGAAAAAGAGAAAAAGAAGTCTTATTTCTTAGAAAATAACCAAAATTATTTTTACTTCACACTTCAAAACGAGTTTGTGAAAAGAACCTTCCTACTTAAAGATCAATCTGATGCAAAGGGAATTTTGGTGAGCTTAGGTCAAAACAAAGTTTTACTAAAAAGATAGAAGAGCTTAAAATAAGTTTGGGGGTGTTTTATGAAAACAAATCTTGAATTTGAAAAGTATAAAGAGTAAACAATGCACAAAAAAAGAATACAAAAATGTGGACAAAAGATCAAAGATCAAAGCCATATTGTCTGACTCAATTGAAACTATACCTATGCCTAAGTACATTAACGCATCTGGAGGTCAAAGACACATGCCATGCGAGGAATAAATGTATACGGAGGATAGTTCAAAGGCTGAACTGTGCCAAAGTGCAAGAAAAAGAAAAATATGCATCACAGGTTCAAAGACACATGCCAAAGTGCAATTGCATGCGGAGTCGAGTGAGGAAGGCAATATGAGCTATCAAAGAAAAAGCATCATCGGTGAAGTAGCATCAATGCAAGCTGCCTTTGAAGAAAACAAAATCTGAGAAAAAATCAATGCACAAATCACTTCAAAGAAGTAATGCATGCACAAAAAAGATCCACACAAAAAAATAGAAAAATGCATTGGCTCAAAAGCTTTGAAAGAAATTCAACCAAGTCCTTTGTTGTACTTAAAACTCCCCAACACTTGAGAAAATTTTGTTAGTCTAAATTCTTTCTTTTGAAAAATATTTTGGTGTGACCAAAAGTAAACCAATCCTTTCAAAGGCTAGGAGGAAGTTTTTCACTTAGTCTTGGAACCAATCTCAACTCGGTGGATTCACACACACAAAAGAGTTTGAATAACTTTGATAGTTTTAAAGAAATAAAGGCATAAGAAAGATTCTTTGAGAAATGAAGTTCATAGGAAGCTCCTCATGAAAATCAAAAAAATCAAGCTGATCTATCTTCTAGAATTATAGTTTGTCTTTGTCATTACTTGAGGACAAGCAATGGTTTAAGTTTGGGGGTATGATAACTCTATTTTATATAGAGTATTTAATATGTTTAAACTTAGTAAATTGCTCTCTTTCAAGTAAAGATAAGGAGTTTATATAGTATTTGTAGCGGCCAGAAAAATCAGGAAAGGATTCTTGAAAGGTTCATATGAAGCCACCACAGAAATTCTAGTTTAAGGGCAAATTCGGAAAATCCCTTTAGGTTTAAGATAAGGCTTAGTTTAGGGTTAGAGAATTAGATTATGCATGGGAAGGTATTAGCACCCCGACATCCTTTGTCTAATTATTTATGCTTTATTAATATTTATCCTAATGAAAAGACTTAATTAAATTTTTAGTGCTTGACAAGAGTGGACTCTTGCTCCTACGTACCTCGGATGCAATGGAGGAATCAAAGCTACGTAGTTCTTCTGAAAAAGGTTTGTTGGTTGGTGTTTTTTTAGTGTAGGGGTCCTAGGATTCCTTGAGTATGCTGACTCAGCGATCTGGGGCCGACTAACTGATTGTACAACCAGAGCTTAGTCCACTACTTTTTGAATGTAATTTTTGAGTTTTGAAAGAAATTGGTTTTATGTGAGGTGGGTTAGTTTTAGAATAGGTATTCTAGAACTCTGAAGCTGTCTGACTCATTAGTTCTAGAAGCATTTGACTAACTTGGTTGTACAACCGACTTAATCCCCTATTTTTAGGAAAATTAGTTTATTTGTGTTTTATTAAGTTTTGGGATTCTTTGACATGCAGACTCATTGGTCCTAAAATAATGACAAACCGGTTGTACAACCGACTTAGCCCGTTATTTAATTTCGAGAGAAAAAGTATTTATATTTGAGTTGGAAAAGAATTAAAAAGAAAAAAGGGGTAAAAAAGCGGGGTTGTATAATTAATAGGAGGTGTAAAGAAACCAGTTTGCATTGGAGGGCCCAATTAGGCGAGGCCCAGGCTTAAGTGAAGTGGGTGTGTATATTAATCACGTAGGGTGTACTTAGTGTCTGATAATTAAAAATAAACTTAAAAATAAAACAAATAGTGGAACACTATAAAAGCCGAGAGATAGAAATCGTAGACCTACAAACACTCACTTCTCTTCTCCACTTGGTGGGCTGCACTAAGCTGTGTAGTTAAGTGTATGCTATGCTCTTTTCACTATACAAGAAATTTACACAAAAACAACGCGGGAGGAAGCCAATCTATACATTAAGTATATGACCGGGAAATTCAATGAGCATGACCAAGTAATATTATATTCCCTTTTTCTATTCAATATTTTCATAAACAAATCTACCATAGAACTATAAAACATGAACAATTTTTTTAAAAAAAATATTACACAGTAGGGATCCACTTTAATAAGTCCAAACAACCATGTTTGGTTATCCCAACGCCATGTGAGAACACATTCTTTGGCTTTGGTAATGCGTGATATCAAAAACAAATGTCTTTTGTAGGCTATAGTTACTTGCAAAAAAAGCAAGAAAAGAGCGCGGGTGACATGGTAGCAAAGAGAGAGCAGCGGTAGGCAAGCAGCGGCTTCTCGATGGTGGCGTAGTTATGTGATTATGTTTCAAAGTCGTGACATTGAGGATGAAATGGCGCAAAGTCACAACATAGATAACTTCACGAGAAGCAGAGCGGAGGTGCCTCGTTGATTTTTGAAGAACTAGGTTTTATTCTTCAATCGGTGGCTAGCTGACCACCATACCGCGCTAACGTCATGCTTGTGGGTATATAACGAGTACACCACGGTTTTGATGGTGTGAGTAAAAGTGGTAGTCGGTTATCACGGCAATTTTCTTGTAGTGTCTTTGTTGAGGTCTACGATCTCTTTGTTTTTGTGTTGATCAACTGCTTCTTCTCTTTTTTTAACTTTCGAACTTGAACTTGTGTGATGCGTGGATTAGGATTCTAATGTTGAACCCTAATCCTGTTTAGAGTGATTTTTCAGCATGTTGTTGTCTCCCCCTCTAGATTGTGGATTATTTGTCATTTTATAGTAAAAATTAGGTCATTAGCATTAATGTGTTTTGTAGTTTAGTGGACTTTTCTGAATCTGGTATGTGGGCTAGTTGAGAAGTCTTAGAGAGCAAGAAACGGACCCAAAATTACTAATTGTTCTTTATTGTTTATCGATTATTTTTTTATTTTCGTTTTACATTATTTTTTTGTATTTTTTTGTGTTATTATTTTTGTATTTTTGGACACTTTGAACACTTCTACATTGTAAATAAAACTAATAGAATTTTTTGACATTTTTGGGTATATATATGCTCAAAATTAAGCGCACAAAAATAATAAGAAAAAGTCGTCGGGCAAATACAAAAAGCGAGCAGGCCGGACTAGACAAATACGCTAAAAGCGAGACCCAAATAGAAGAAATGGGCTTGTTAACTAACAACACTAAAATTAACTTGGAATCGCATTCTTAGGCTGAATTGAGGAGATAAGCCAAATTTTGAGAAAAATGACTTTGGTAGACCTACTTATGTGCGACTAAACCCAAATCACGGAGATTAGATTGAAGAAGCATACGAAAAGATCGATCATTCGGCGTGCATGCCTAATTTAAACAACGGTATTTGATTTAGTTGAGCAGGGTGATTGAAATTGGTTGGGTTAATAAGAGGCGCTATACTAATAATTCTACGTAATCATGCGACTCCAAAAACACGACTATAAAAATAAGCGACTAAAGCGAGAAAAAGAAGGCGGACAAAATTGGGGTATAACGAGTATTTTGTGTGATATATGATAACTTGAGTGATTGACATAGTTATAGTTGTTAATAGGCCATTTTGGATATTGTGGTATGTTTGATGTTTTTGCTCAGTGTAGTCTCACGAGATCTGTGATAATGCTCTGCATTGATCTGCCTTGCGAATCGCACTACTTGGTGAGTGAAGCGACTAGCTACTTGCACATCCACTTGCAATCTTGACCTCTGCTTGGTCCCTAAAGCAAGACCACTTTATATAGTAGGCGCTACCATTCACACATAACCATAGGGATAGCTTTGAAGAGTCATCAACATATGGACACATGTTCATATCTCATGGACCTCCTATACACTTGATCAAAGATCTCACCTTGGGGATCGACCTCTGAAAAGCAACTACTGACTCAATCCTCTCAAGATTACTTCAACATGAAGGAAGGAAGCACCTCTCTTGAAGACTATAAAAGGACCTCACATCTTCATTTGGAAATATATCACAATCCATAAGTTAGATTCAAATTTCAATATACATAGTTAGTTTCTATTTTGTAAGAGGAAAGGAAGGAATAGTCTATCCTCCTTACTTGATTCATAGTATTTGCATAGTGCTAAGGAGTAATGCTAGTGCATTGCAAGGAGAACTCATGCAAAGGGCTACAACTTGTGTAATCTCTATCTTGTTGTTTCTCTTTTTGTGATTTCAATTATATAAACATGTTATATTCGGTTTATATTTATCTTGCAATGTCTATTGTTAGCTAAATCTCTATTAGTTGGAATGTTGTAATCATTTAATGAGCTTTTAAGTAAGTATGATGCATGTATGTAATGTTTGCATTTTAGTTCTTGTTTGATAATACTTTCAACACTTATTTTGAGATTGATCACTTAGAATAAGTAGATTTGTAAGAGCAGACATGGCTTACAATTAAGAACTCAAGAATTAATATGGGTAAGTGTTTTACATAAAGGAAACTTTGTGAAAACCATGATAAAACCTAGACATAGGATAGTATAGTCCATAGGGTGATACTGTGGGTACTTAAGATACAAGGGTGAACTTATTTAAGCATGCCTAGACATAGGAAGCTTGTAATGAAACTCTGAAGAAAATGGCCCAGAAAGGCACATAGCTAATGCAACAGCATTCAATGCAACTGCATCACATACTGCATCAAACACTTAAAAGTAAATTACTTGATGAAGACATTCCAACTAACTTCTCTCATTTGCACTACAAATACATGCATTTTAGTTTTTACTAACTTGATTGTGATAACACCAACTCCACTTTAAATTGTTATTTGGTTACTTTACACTCTATTACTTTGTATTGAATTTTAAAGAGAGTTTTCAATCTCTGTGGGTTCGATCTTTTATACTACTTGTTTTTGGACTGTGTATACTTGCACATGCTTTTTCCAACACCACTAGTCTATGTGTAAACCTAACGGGCCTAGTAAATGGGTCGATACATATATAAGTAAATCTACTATTTACAACATATCTAAACACTCCCCACCAAAGTGAAGCATATAGATCGTAGGCATCCGACATCGCGTATGTAAGTTATCCTTGGTCCTCGAAGAGCTTTTTGTGAAGATGTCGCCAATTGATCATTAGAACCAACAAATGAAGTAGCAATGTCACGGGACACAATCTTCTCACGAACAAAAGGACAATCAATTTCAATGTGTTTGGTTAGCTCATGAAGAAAAATGGATTGGGCGCAATATGTAGGAGCTTCTTGATTCTCACAAATGAGACTCATGGTGCCTATTTTACAAAAGCGCAACTCTTGAAGAAGATGTTTCAGCCATGTGAGCTCTGAGTGGTAAGTGCCATGGCTCGATATTCGACCTCGTGTTTGGATCTGCAACAACATTTGCTTTTAATTTTTCATGGAATTAGATTTCCACCAATAAGAACACAATACCCGGATGTGGACCTTCTATCAAAGGGACAACCAGCCTAATCGACATCTATGTAAGCAACAACATTTGAATCACCTCTGTCAGGTATAAACAAGACCTTTTCGGGAGCTCCTTTGATGTACCTCGAGTTTTAACCACGACATCCCAATGGTATCACAAGGGAATTTAAGAATTGACTCACCACACTAACAGCGTATGAAATATCTGGCCTCGTCATGGTCAAGTAATTCAACTTCCCAACTAGGCTCCTATACCTTCCTGGATCTGAAAAGGACTCCCCACGATCAGTAGAATCTTGACATTAGTATCCATAGGAGAGTCAATTGGCTTGCAATCTAGCATGCCAGTTCTTCTAAGATATCCAAAGCATACTTTCTCACGAGAAATAGCTATCCCTGCCTTAGAATGAGCTACCTCAATGCCAAGAAAGTATCGTAACTTCCAAGATCTTTGACATGAAAATGATGGACTAGTGTTGCGCCCCGAAAAATCCGGTTTGGACTTTTAAGTTTGACAACGTGGAAAATAGTAGAGCGCCACCAATATTTATTTAGGAAAACATTGAAAAAACCTTTTTTTGGGAAAGCGGGTGGTCTTTTGAAAGCATAAAAGATGTAGTTGAGAATTCGATTCTGCATGGGGAAGGTATTAGCACCTCACGGCGTTCTTTCTACGAAAGAGAACCATTAACTTGATGTGTGGTTTGGAAATGTTTGATTTGAAATGATCGTTCTACTTCTTTTCTTTTCTTTTATTTCTTTTGAGAAATCGTTTTATTGAAAAGAGCGGTGGAAAATAATATTTTTGGTATCTTTGAAAAAGCGGAACAAAACAAAGATTTTTAAAAAGGGTGCTTGGCGGGACATGAACCGGTCCCTCGTACCCTCAGCGGATGAGGATCAAAGCCACGTAGTTCTCGGTTTTTGCGTCCGAAGGCGGCTTTTGCGTTTTGAAGCTTTTGAAATAAGACTCAAGTGTTCCACGAACACCAAACAAGTAAAGGCTTAGTGGCGTTCATTACTAACTTGAAAGAAAAGTGAGTTGAAACGGTAATCAATCAAGCAAAAGCTTGGTGATTACAAGTGACAACGTTGTATTACTTTTTGAAATTGTTTTGAAAAAGGCAAGCATCGGTGATAATTATCAATAATAACTCATTGTTATTTTGAAACTTGAATTAGTTGGTATTTGATTAAGGTGTAGGAGCTTTCATAGTAGTCAAACAAGCGGAGGCT
The DNA here is from genome assembly GCA_020916435.1 of Oxytropis ochrocephala. NCBI lineage: Eukaryota > Viridiplantae > Streptophyta > Magnoliopsida > Fabales > Fabaceae > Oxytropis > Oxytropis ochrocephala. Next base: position 69,938,906 of record CM037091.1, on the reverse strand, counting down.
TGGTGACTACCACTAATCCTCCTCATTAGCGATCAAACAAGCAAAGGCTTGAGTGGCGACTAATGATTTATTTAAGAAAATGCCTTAGGTTTTTATTTGGAAAAGCATTTAATTTTGATTTGAAAACTAGTTTAGAAAAGAAGTTTGATTTGGAAAAGAGACTTTTGGAAAACAAGTAGAACATTTCAATCAACTCTAATTCCATAACCAAATGCAAGATGAATGAATGAAGTTCAAACCGTTCAATTAATCAAGCAAACAAGAACACATTGATCATCAATTAAGATTAAGCATGCCCATATAATTAAAGGGATTCAATTGTCAACGATGCGAGACAAAGTTCTAAAAGTAATTGTGCAAGTGTGTGAGAGAGGTGCAATTGTCTTAATGATTCTATGCTACACAAGTAGTAGGCTTACGTCTTCATATAAGAGCACATGCATGGGGAGGATTGCACACAATTAAGTCAAGATCTTTAAATGGCATCATGAACAAGTGATACAATTAATTATAGGCACGAGGATATTCCTAGTTGGATGATTGAACATGTAAGCAAAGATGCATGATTAAGTAAGCATGTGAATGCATGAGTATACAATGGATGAATGCGCATTATAGAATGCAAGGCATGGTATTATTGGATGCATGATTAGGCAAACATGTGAATGCATGAATATACAAGGAATGAATGTGCATTATTGAATGCAAGAACAATTTAAAAAGAGTGCAAGACATAGTGTTAATGAGTGCATGAACATGTGAAGATGAATGCAAGATATAATGTTGATGAATGCATGATCATATTATAATGAATGCAAGACATGATATTAATGGATGCATGAACATGTAAGAGAGTATATGAGAATACAAGAGGCATAGGCACATATAGATGCATGAACATGTAAGCCTGGTGATGAAATGCAAAGTGTAAAAATGTTTTGGGTATTTTTGCAAATAGACAAGTAGTAAAACTTTTAGTAGAAAGTTAGTGAAGGGTAAAGTAAAAATGCATGAGAAGTGAATGGTAATTATTTAATGAAATGGTAAAGTAAAAAGTTAAAATGTCTTTTTTTAGTTTTGGTAAAAGTTAATGAATGGTAAGGTAAAAATGTGAATGAGTGGTTAAAAGTTAAAACATATTAACACAAATATACTCAACTACACAAGATCAAACACCACATTTTTAAGCACAAAAATGATCATCACTGAGGCCTATTAGGGCGAAACCACATGTGAACATAACAACAAATTATTTCATGCTAAAGTGCACAACAAAACACAAGATCAAAACCTAAATTATCATGCCAAAACTCATAATCAACACATGGAACAAAATCATACCGTCAAGCACTTCATGCCTTTTATTTACATAAATCAAGGAGTGAAAAGAAAGCAAACAAAACCCTAACTCCTAAGGTTCAAAGCAAACCCCTACACCCCTAAATCAAACCAAAGTTCAACTTGGAAGTTATGATATGAACAAGAAGATGCATATAATATATGAAAGATC